>CM074587.1:0-1300000 GCA_037305975.1 Chrysolophus pictus
TAACCCTAACCCTAACCCTAACCCTAACCCTAACCCCTACACCCTAACCCTAACCCTAACCCTAACCCTAACCCACCTACCACCCAACCCCTAACCCACACCCTAACCCTAACCCTAACCCTAACCCCCACCCACACCCTAACCCTAACCCTACCAACCCCTAACCCTAACCCTAACCCTAACCCTAACCCTAACCACAACCCTAACCCTACCCTAACCCTACCCAACCACCCTAACCCTAACCCTAAACCCACCCTAACCACAACCCCTAACCACCCGACCCACACCCCCTAACCCTAACCCATAACCCTAACCCTACCACCCCTAAACCCCACACCCTAACCCTAACCCTAACCCACCCTAACCCTAACCCCAAACCCTAACCCTAACCCTAACCCTAACCCTAACCCTAACCCTAACCCTAACCCTAACCCTAACCCTAACCCTAACCCTAACCCTAACCCTAACCCTAACCCTAACCCTAACCCTAACCCTAACCCTAACCCTAACCCTAACCCTAACCCTAACCCTAACCCTAACCCTAACCCTAACCCTAACCCTAACCCTAACCCTAACCCTAACCCTAACCCTAACCCTAACCCTAACCCTAACCCTAACCCTAACCCTAACCCTAACCCTAACCCTAACCCTAACCCTAACCCTAACCCTAACCCTAACCCTAACCCTAACCCTAACCCTAACCCTAACCCTAACCCTAACCCTAACCCTAACCCTAACCCTAACCCTAACCCTAACCCTAACCCTAACCCTAACCCTAACCCTAACCCTAACCCTAACCCTAACCCTAACCCTAACCCTAACCCTAACCCTAACCCTAACCCTAACCCTAACCCTAACCCTAACCCTAACCCTAACCCTAACCCTAACCCTAACCCTAACCCTAACCCTAACCCTAACCCTAACCCTAACCCTAACCCTAACCCTAACCCTAACCCTAACCCTAACCCTAACCCTAACCCTAACCCTAACCCTAACCCTAACCCTAACCCTAACCCTAACCCTAACCCTAACCCTAACCCTAACCCTAACCCTAACCCTAACCCTAACCCTAACCCTAACCCTAACCCTAACCCTAACCCTAACCCTAACCCTAACCCTAACCCTAACCCTAACCCTAACCCTAACCCTAACCCTAACCCTAACCCTAACCCTAACCCTAACCCTAACCCTAACCCTAACCCTAACCCTAACCCTAACCCTAACCCTAACCCTAACCCTAACCCTAACCCTAACCCTAACCCTAACCCTAACCCTAACCCTAACCCTAACCCTAACCCTAACCCTAACCCTAACCCTAACCCTAACCCTAACCCTAACCCTAACCCTAACCCTAACCCTAACCCTAACCCTAACCCTAACCCTAACCCTAACCCTAACCCTAACCCTAACCCTAACCCTAACCCTAACCCTAACCCTAACCCTAACCCTAACCCTAACCCTAACCCTAACCCTAACCCTAACCCTAACCCTAACCCTAACCCTAACCCTAACCCTAACCCTAACCCTAACCCTAACCCTAACCCTAACCCTAACCCTAACCCTAACCCTAACCCTAACCCTAACCCTAACCCTAACCCTAACCCTAACCCTAACCCTAACCCTAACCCTAACCCTAACCCTAACCCTAACCCTAACCCTAACCCTAACCCTAACCCTAACCCTAACCCTAACCCTAACCCTAACCCTAACCCTAACCCTAACCCTAACCCTAACCCTAACCCTAACCCTAACCCTAACCCTAACCCTAACCCTAACCCTAACCCTAACCCTAACCCTAACCCTAACCCTAACCCTAACCCTAACCCTAACCCTAACCCTAACCCTAACCCTAACCCTAACCCTAACCCTAACCCTAACCCTAACCCTAACCCTAACCCTAACCCTAACCCTAACCCTAACCCTAACCCTAACCCTAACCCTAACCCTAACCCTAACCCTAACCCTAACCCTAACCCTAACCCTAACCCTAACCCTAACCCTAACCCTAACCCTAACCCTAACCCTAACCCTAACCCTAACCCTAACCCTAACCCTAACCCTAACCCTAACCCTAACCCTAACCCTAACCCTAACCCTAACCCTAACCCTAACCCTAACCCTAACCCTAACCCTAACCCTAACCCTAACCCTAACCCTAACCCTAACCCTAACCCTAACCCTAACCCTAACCCTAACCCTAACCCTAACCCTAACCCTAACCCTAACCCTAACCCTAACCCTAACCCTAACCCTAACCCTAACCCTAACCCTAACCCTAACCCTAACCCTAACCCTAACCCTAACCCTAACCCTAACCCTAACCCTAACCCTAACCCTAACCCTAACCCTAACCCTAACCCTAACCCTAACCCTAACCCTAACCCTAACCCTAACCCTAACCCTAACCCTAACCCTAACCCGGTGCCTAACCCTAACCCTAACCCGGTGCCTAACCCTAACCCTAACCCTAACCCTAACCCTAACCCGGTGCCTAACCCTAACCCTAACCCTAACCCTAACCCTAACCCTACCCTAACCCTAACCCTAACCCGGTGCCTAACCCTAACCCTAACCCGGTGCCTAACCCTAACCCGGTGCCTAACCCTAACCCGGTGCCTAACCCTAACCCGGTGCCTAACCCTAACCCGGTGCCTAACCCTAACCCGGTGCCTAACCCTAACCCGGTGCCTAACCCTAACCCGGTGCCTAACCCTAACCCGGTGCCTAACCCTAACCCGGTGCCTAACCCTAACCCTAACCCGGTGCCTAACCCTAACCCGGTGCCTAACCCTAACCCGGTGCCTAACCCTAACCCGGTGCCTAACCCTAACCCGGTGCCTAACCCTAACCCTAACCCTAACCCGGTGCCTAACCCTAACCCTAACCCGGTGCCTAACCCCAACCCCAACCCACCTCTAAAGCAGTTCAGATCACAGTCCATCCAAAAGGAAATGCAAGTCTCAGACTGGCCGGAAACAACCACAAATGGCCTCCAACAGCCCTGGGGCGTTGCTTACAGGGTTGGGTTAGCCCTGCGGTACAAACAAACAAAGCAAAGCTAACCCAACCCCGTAAGCAAGGCAATGCTAAAGCCTATTTGGTTGAGATTATTTGACTGTACATGCTGAAATCAGCACAACTCTCAAAATGGCCACAATGGGGCACGAGTCTCAGACGGGCCGGAAAGGAGCGCAAATGGCCTCCAACAGCCCTTGGGTGTTGCTTACAGGGTTGGGTTAGCCCTGCGGTACAAACAAACAAAGCAAAGCTAACCCAACCCTGTAAGCAAGGCAACGCTAAAGCCCACTTGGTTGATGCAAAATAGCTTTGCAGTCAAAGCCAATTTGGTTAAGATTAATTGACTGTACATGCTGACATCAGCACAACTCTGAAAATGGCCACAACGGGGCACGAGTCTCCGACTGGCTGGAAAGAAACCCAAATGGCCTCCAATGGCCCTTGGGTCCTGCTTACAGGGTTGGGTTAGCCCTGCGGTACAAACAAACAAAGCAAAGCTAACCCAACCCTGTTAGCAAGGCAAAGCTAAAGCCAATGTGATTCAATTAAGCTGAATGTATAACTGAAGCCAATTAGGTGCAGATAAATTGATTGTAAAGCTGAAGCCAAATTGGTTGACAGAAGTTGAATGCACATACTGAAATCAGCGCAACTCTCAAAATAGCCACAAAGGGGCATGAGTCTCAAACTGGCTGGGAAGGAACACAAAATCACATGAGAAGGAAGGATTGATTGGCCTGGGAGTAGAAGGGCCCTAAGAAAGGGTGTGAGTGGGTTGGATTTGCTGGGCTGAGGTCAATGGGATGAACTATAATGAGAACAAGTACTGCATTCCACACAGTGCCTGTGATGACCCAGGGCGGTGGTAAGGGCTTGTGGCAGAGTGAAAGGAAGACTATGGGAAGGGAAGAGACCAGGGGATATGGGTAACAGCTCAACTGAACTAAGCTGGCGGTGAGTGTGGGAGGCCTGGAAAGAGGATAGCATCGCAGGGGGGAAGTCATCGACTGGAAGTGTCAAAGGCATCTTTGCCTGCAATACAGAGAGACACACTTTAGCAAGAGGAACAACAAGGCACAAACAGGGTTAGGGAAGATGTAGGATTATTTTTAGTATTACACTGAAGGTTAGAGATGGTTTTAGTGCACCATTAGGGGGTAGGTTCAGGGTTAATTTGGACAGTTAGTATAGTTATCTATACAGTCATGGTTACAATTAGCACTACATTTGGCGTTCAGAGCTCATTAGGATTAGGGTGCAGATATTAGGGTTAGGCTTATTAGGAGCATGCTCAGAGTGACTGTTAGGGAAAGCCTAGGCAAAGGCAAGAGCAGAAGGCAAGAACACTGAAGCAAACACCAAAACAGAGGGCAAAGGCAGAGACAGTGCCCAAGGGAGGGCAACATCAAAGGCAAGGCCGCGTCAGAGGCCGGGCCCAAAGAGAAGGCCGCGTCAGAGGCCGGGCCCAAAGAGAAGGCCGCGTCAGAGGCCGGGCCCAAAGAGAAGGCCGCGTCAGAGGCCGGGCCCAAAGAGAAGGCCGCGTCAGAGGCCGGGCCCAAAGAGAAGGCCGCGTCAGAGGCCGGGCCCAAAGAGAAGGCCGCGTCAGAGGCCGGGCCCAAAGAGAAGGCCGCGTCAGAGGCCGGGCCCAAAGAGAAGGCCGCGTCAGAGGCTGGGCCCAAAGAGAAGGCCGCGTCAGAGGCCGGGCCCAAAGAGAAGGCCGCAGGGAATGCCAAAGCAGCACAAGACTGAAGAGAACATTACACAGAAAACCATAACAGAGGGCAAAGCCCAAGATAATGCCTCAGAGAACACCAAAATGGAAGGCAAGGCCCAATAAAACATCGCCACAAATGCCAAAACACTGGGCAATGCACAAGAGAATGTCACCACAAACACCAAATTAGAGACTAAAGAGAATGCTGCAGGAAATAACCAGGCACAGAGGAGAGGCAAGGAGAATGCAGAAAGAAGACAACAGACAGCCTGTAAGGCACGCTGAAAAGCAGAAATGAACTCCGGGTATCCTACCTTGTGTCTTACTAAGTAATGGGTAAACATTGGTAGACGTACATTGCCCTTACCTGTTGGGCAGATTATTACCGGTCAGCAAAGTTGGCTTCCGGGGCATCCCAGGAAATGCAGATTTCTCTTCCTGGCTGTTCTCGTGAAGAGCCACAGATCACTCCGTGCGGTTGTTACGGCGCTCAGGAGCGCCGCAGCTCTCCGCTGCCGCCTGTTGGACACAATACAGTAATTAAGGCACTGCCCCACATATGCGGGGGCTGCACCCTGTGCACACTGCTCTAACAATGTCACAAAGGAGCGTTAGGGATAAAATTAATGCTATTTGTTGGTTTGAAGTCACAGTTAGTTTAACAATTGCTTTCTGCACTATGATTGGGATGAAGCTTACTTTGACAGAAAACAAGGGGTGTTATTTTTATAGCTGCATTTTGAGTTAGAGACATTGTTAATATCAGGCTAAGGGTTAGGTTTACAGATGCATGGCAGGTTAATGTAATTATCGTTAGAGTTCCCATTAAGCTAGGGGTTCGGGTCAAGATTACAGTTAATGCTGCCTCCCAGCCAATCCCAGAGAGCCAAAGGCAAAGGTGAGCCAAACTCCCAGGACAAGCAAAGGGAAATCCAAGGTAAAGGCAAAGGCAAAGCAAACGGCAAAGGCTAAGGGAAGGGCAAAAGCAAGGAGAATGCCCAACGAAAAGCTATGGCGAGGGCAAGGGCAAGGAGAGCGCAGCAGGGAAGGTCAACGGCAAAGGCCAAGAGAACACGGCAAGAAACGCCTAGGCGAGGCGCAAGAGAACACGGCAGGAAATGCCAAAACAGGAGGCCAAGAGGACGTGGCAGGGAGTGCCAGAACAAGCAGCCAAAGAGAACATGGCAAAGGAAGCCAATGCGGAAGGCCAAGGAGAAGGTGGCTGGGTAGGCCAAAACAGGAGGCCAAGGAGAACGCCACAGGGAACGCCAAAACAGAAGGCAAAAGGTATAGACAGCACCCAAGGGAAGGCAATATCAAAGGCAACGCAAAGTCATGGAGAACAACAAGGAGAAGGCCTCGTCAGAGGCCGGGCCCCAAGAGGAGGTTGCAAGGAACGCCAAAACAAAGAACCAGATCAAAGGCAACGCCGTCAGGAGCGCCAAAGCGGAGGGCAAGGCCCAACGCAGCACCGCCAGGAGCGCCAAAGCGGAGGGCAAGGCCCAAGCCAGCGCCGCCAGGAGCGCCAAAAACGAAGAACCAGATCAAAGGCAACGCCGCCAGGAGCGCCAAAAACGATGAACCAGATCAAAGGCAACGCCGCCAGGAGCGCCAAAGCGGAGGGCAAGGCCCAAGCCAGCGCCGCCAGGAGCGCCAAAAACGATGAACCAGATCCAAGGCAACGCCGCCAGGAGCGCCAAAAACGATGAACCAGATCAAAGGCAACGCCGCCAGGAGCACCAAAGCGGAGGGCAAGGCCCAACGCAGCACCGCCAGGAGCACCAAAGCGGAGGGCAAGGCCCAAGCCAGCGCCGCCAGGAGCGCCAAAAACGATGAACCAGATCCAAGGCAACGCCGCCAGGAGCGCCAAAAACGATGAACCAGATCAAAGGCAACGCCGCCAGGAGCACCAAAGCGGAGGGCAAGGCCCAACGCAGCACCGCCAGGAGCGCCAAAGCGGAGGGCAAGGCCCAAGCCAGCGCCGCCAGGAGCGCCAAAAACGATGAACCAGATCCAAGGCAACGCCGCCAGGAGCGCCAAAGCGGAGGGCAAGGCCCAACGCAGCACCGCCAGGAGCGCCAAAGCGGAGGGCAAGGCCCAAGCCAGCGCCGCCAGGAGCGCCAAAAACGAAGAACCAGATCAAAGGCAACGCCGCCAGGAGCGCCAAAAACGATGAACCAGATCAAAGGCAACGCCGCCAGGAGCGCCAAAGTGGAGGGCAAGACCCAAGCCAGCGCCGCCAGGAGCGCCAAAAACGAAGAACTAGATCAAAGCTATCGCCGCCAGGAGCGCCAAAGCGGAGGGCAAGGCCCAAACGCAGCGCCGCCAGGAGCGCCAAAGCGGAGGGCAAAGAGAATGCTGCAGGAAATAACCAGGCACAGAGGAGAGGCAAGGAGAATGCAGAAAGAAGACAACAGACAGCCTGTAAGGCACGCTGAAAAGCAGAAATGAACTCCGGGTATCCTACCTTGTGTCTTACTAAGTAATGGGTAAACATTGGTAGACGTACATTGCCCTTACCTGTTGGGCAGATTATTACCGGTCAGCAAAGTTGGCTTCCGGGGCATCCCAGGAAATGCAGATTTCTCTTCCTGGCTGTTCTCGTGAAGAGCCACAGATCATTCCGTGCGGTTGTTACGGCGCTCAGGAGCGCCGCAGCTCTCCGCTGCCGCCTGTTGGACACAATACAGTAATTAAGGCACTGCCCCACATACGCGGGGGCTGCACCCTGTGCACACTGCTCTAACAATGTCACAAAGGAGCGTTAGGGATAAAATTAATGCTATTTGTTGGTTTGAAGTCACAGTTAGTTTAACAATTGCTTTCTGCACTATGATTGGGATGAAGCTTACTTTGACAGAAAACAAGGGGTGTTATTTTTATAGCTGCATTTTGAGTTAGAGACATTGTTAATATCAGGCTAAGGGTTAGGTTTACAGATGCATGGCAGGTTAATGTAATTATCGTTAGAGTTCCCATTAAGCTAGGGGTTCGGGTCAAGATTACAGTTAATGCTGCCTCCCAGCCAATCCCAGAGAGCCAAAGGCAAAGGTGAGCCAAACTCCCAGGACAAGCAAAGGGAAATCCAAGGTAAAGGCAAAGGCAAAGCAAACGGCAAAGGCTAAGGGAAGGGCAAAAGCAAGGAGAATGCCCAACGAAAAGCTATGGCGAGGGCAAGGGCAAGGAGAGCGCAGCAGGGAAGGTCAACGGCAAAGGCCAAGAGAACACGGCAAGAAACGCCTAGGCGAGGCGCAAGAGAACACGGCAGGAAATGCCAAAACAGGAGGCCAAGAGGACGTGGCAGGGAGTGCCAGAACAAGCAGCCAAAGAGAACATGGCAAAGGAAGCCAATGCGGAAGGCCAAGGAGAAGGTGGCTGGGTAGGCCAAAACAGGAGGCCAAGGAGAACGCCACAGGGAACGCCAAAACAGAAGGCAAAAGGTATAGACAGCACCCAAGGGAAGGCAATATCAAAGGCAACGCAAAGTCATGGAGAACAACAAGGAGAAGGCCTCGTCAGAGGCCGGGCCCCAAGAGGAGGTTGCAAGGAACGCCAAAACAAAGAACCAGATCAAAGGCAACGCCGTCAGGAGCGCCAAAGCGGAGGGCAAGGCCCAACGCAGCACCGCCAGGAGCGCCAAAGCGGAGGGCAAGGCCCAAGCCAGCGCCGCCAGGAGCGCCAAAAACGAAGAACCAGATCAAAGGCAACGCCGCCAGGAGCGCCAAAAACGATGAACCAGATCAAAGGCAACGCCGCCAGGAGCGCCAAAGCGGAGGGCAAGGCCCAAGCCAGCGCCGCCAGGAGCGCCAAAAACGATGAACCAGATCAAAGGCAACGCCGCCAGGAGCGCCAAAAACGATGAACCAGATCAAAGGCAACGCCGCCAGGAGCGCCAAAGCGGAGGGCAAGGCCCAAGCCAGCGCCGCCAGGAGCGCCAAAAACGATGAACCAGATCCAAGGCAACGCCGCCAGGAGCACCAAAGCGGAGGGCAAGGCCCAACGCAGCACCGCCAGGAGCGCCAAAGCGGAGGGCAAGGCCCAAGCCAGCGCCGCCAGGAGCGCCAAAAACGATGAACCAGATCCAAGGCAACGCCGCCAGGAGCGCCAAAAACGATGAACCAGATCAAAGGCAACGCCGCCAGGAGCGCCAAAGCGGAGGGCAAGGCCCAACGCAGCACCGCCAGGAGCGCCAAAGCGGAGGGCAAGGCCCAACGCAGCACCGCCAGGAGCGCCAAAGCGGAGGGCAAGGCCCAACGCAGCACCGCCAGGAGCGCCAAAGCGGAGGGCAAGGCCCAACGCAGCACCGCCAGGAGCGCCAAAGCGGAGGGCAAGGCCCAACGCAGCACCGCCAGGAGCGCCAAAGCGGAGGGCAAGGCCCAACGCAGCACCGCCAGGAGCGCCAAAAACGAAGAACCAGATCAAAGGCAACGCCGCCAGGAGCGCCAAAAACGATGAACCAGATCAAAGGCAACGCCGCCAGGAGCGCCAAAGCGGAGGGCAAGGCCCAACGCAGCGCCGCCAGGAGCGCCAAAGCGGAGGGCAAGGCCCAACGCAGCACCGCCAGGAGCGCCAAAAACGAAGAACTAGATCAAAGCTATCGCCGCCAGGAGCGCCAAAGCGGAGGGCAAGGCCCAAACGCAGCGCCGCCAGGAGCGCCAAAGCAGAGGGCAAGGCCCAACGCAGCGCCGCCAGGAGCGCCAAAGCGGAGGGCAAAGAGAATGCTGCAGGAAATAACCAGGCACAGAGGAGAGGCAAGGAGAATGCAGAAAGAAGACAACAGACAGCCTGTAAGGCACGCTGAAAAGCAGAAATGAACTCCGGGTATCCTACCTTGTGTCTTACTAAGTAATGGGTAAACATTGGTAGACGTACATTGCCCTTACCTGTTGGGCAGATTATTACCGGTCAGCAAAGTTGGCTTCCGGGGCATCCCAGGAAATGCAGATTTCTCTTCCTGGCTGTTCTCGTGAAGAGCCACAGATCACTCCGTGCGGTTGTTACGGCGCTCAGGAGCGCCGCAGCTCTCCGCTGCCGCCTGTTGGACACAATACAGTAATTAAGGCACTGCCCCACATATGCGGGGGCTGCACCCTGTGCACACTGCTCTAACAATGTCACAAAGGAGCGTTAGGGATAAAATTAATGCTATTTGTTGGTTTGAAGTCACAGTTAGTTTAACAATTGCTTTCTGCACTATGATTGGGATGAAGCTTACTTTGACAGAAAACAAGGGGTGTTATTTTTATAGCTGCATTTTGAGTTAGAGACATTGTTAATATCAGGCTAAGGGTTAGGTTTACAGATGCATGGCAGGTTAATGTAATTATCGTTAGAGTTCCCATTAAGCTAGGGGTTCGGGTCAAGATTACAGTTAATGCTGCCTCCCAGCCAATCCCAGAGAGCCAAAGGCAAAGGTGAGCCAAACTCCCAGGACAAGCAAAGGGAAATCCAAGGTAAAGGCAAAGGCAAAGCAAACGGCAAAGGCTAAGGGAAGGGCAAAAGCAAGGAGAATGCCCAACGAAAAGCTATGGCGAGGGCAAGGGCAAGGAGAGCGCAGCAGGGAAGGTCAACGGCAAAGGCCAAGAGAACACGGCAAGAAACGCCTAGGCGAGGCGCAAGAGAACACGGCAGGAAATGCCAAAACAGGAGGCCAAGAGGACGTGGCAGGGAGTGCCAGAACAAGCAGCCAAAGAGAACATGGCAAAGGAAGCCAATGCGGAAGGCCAAGGAGAAGGTGGCTGGGTAGGCCAAAACAGGAGGCCAAGGAGAACGCCACAGGGAACGCCAAAACAGAAGGCAAAAGGTATAGACAGCACCCAAGGGAAGGCAATATCAAAGGCAACGCAAAGTCATGGAGAACAACAAGGAGAAGGCCTCGTCAGAGGCCGGGCCCCAAGAGGAGGTTGCAAGGAACGCCAAAACAAAGAACCAGATCAAAGGCAACGCCGTCAGGAGCGCCAAAGCGGAGGGCAAGGCCCAACGCAGCACCGCCAGGAGCGCCAAAGCGGAGGGCAAGGCCCAAGCCAGCGCCGCCAGGAGCGCCAAAAACGAAGAACCAGATCAAAGGCAACGCCGCCAGGAGCGCCAAAAACGATGAACCAGATCAAAGGCAACGCCGTCAGGAGCGCCAAAGCGGAGGGCAAGGCCCAAGCCAGCGCCGCCAGGAGCGCCAAAAACGATGAACCAGATCCAAGGCAACGCCGCCAGGAGCGCCAAAAACGATGAACCAGATCAAAGGCAACGCCGCCAGGAGCACCAAAGCGGAGGGCAAGGCCCAACGCAGCACCGCCAGGAGCACCAAAGCGGAGGGCAAGGCCCAAGCCAGCGCCGCCAGGAGCGCCAAAAACGATGAACCAGATCCAAGGCAACGCCGCCAGGAGCGCCAAAAACGATGAACCAGATCAAAGGCAACGCCGCCAGGAGCACCAAAGCGGAGGGCAAGGCCCAACGCAGCACCGCCAGGAGCGCCAAAGCGGAGGGCAAGGCCCAAGCCAGCGCCGCCAGGAGCGCCAAAAACGATGAACCAGATCCAAGGCAACGCCGCCAGGAGCACCAAAGCGGAGGGCAAGGCCCAACGCAGCACCGCCAGGAGCGCCAAAGCGGAGGGCAAGGCCCAAGCCAGCGCCGCCAGGAGCGCCAAAAACGAAGAACCAGATCAAAGGCAACGCCGCCAGGAGCGCCAAAAACGATGAACCAGATCAAAGGCAACGCCGCCAGGAGCGCCAAAGTGGAGGGCAAGGCCCAAGCCAGCGCCGCCAGGAGCGCCAAAAACGAAGAACTAGATCAAAGCTATCGCCGCCAGGAGCGCCAAAGCGGAGGGCAAGGCCCAAACGCAGCGCCGCCAGGAGCGCCAAAGCGGAGGGCAAGGCCCAACGCAGCGCCGCCAGGAGCGCCAAAGCGGAGGGCAAAGAGAATGCTGCAGGAAATAACCAGGCACAGAGGAGAGGCAAGGAGAATGCAGAAAGAAGACAACAGACAGCCTGTAAGGCACGCTGAAAAGCAGAAATGAACTCCGGGTATCCTACCTTGTGTCTTACTAAGTAATGGGTAAACATTGGTAGACGTACATTGCCCTTACCTGTTGGGCAGATTATTACCGGTCAGCAAAGTTGGCTTCCGGGGCATCCCAGGAAATGCAGATTTCTCTTCCTGGCTGTTCTCGTGAAGAGCCACAGATCATTCCGTGCGGTTGTTACGGCGCTCAGGAGCGCCGCAGCTCTCCGCTGCCGCCTGTTGGACACAATACAGTAATTAAGGCACTGCCCCACATATGCGGGGGCTGCACCCTGTGCACACTGCTCTAACAATGTCACAAAGGAGCGTTAGGGATAAAATTAATGCTATTTGTTGGTTTGAAGTCACAGTTAGTTTAACAATTGCTTTCTGCACTATGATTGGGATGAAGCTTACTTTGACAGAAAACAAGGGGTGTTATTTTTATAGCTGCATTTTGAGTTAGAGACATTGTTAATATCAGGCTAAGGGTTAGGTTTACAGATGCATGGCAGGTTAATGTAATTATCGTTAGAGTTCCCATTAAGCTAGGGGTTCGGGTCAAGATTACAGTTAATGCTGCCTCCCAGCCAATCCCAGAGAGCCAAAGGCAAAGGTGAGTCTTGGCTGGGTAGGCCAAAACAGGAGGCCAAGGAGAACGCCACAGGGAACGCCCAGGCAATGGCTATGAGATGGCAGGAAATGTTGAGGACAACAGCCAAGAGAACATGGCAAGAAATGCCAAAATCAAACGCTGAAGAGAAAGCAGCAATAGCCAGCCAAGTACAATGGCCAAGACAATGGGGCACAGAACACCAAGACAGGACAGCAAGAAAATGCAGTAGAGAATGTCTAGGGTAAAGAGAAGGATAACACTACAGTGAAAGGCCAGAGACAAATAGAATGCGGGAAGAAAAGGACAGGCAGCCTTTGGGGTACCCTAAAATGCAATAAAGAGCTCCAGGAGTATTACATTGTGCCACACTACATAATGGGTAAACATTGGCATGCGTACGCTGCCCTTACCTGCTGGGCAGACAATTACCGGTCAGCAAAGTGGGATTCTGGGGCATTCCAGGAAATCCAGCTTTCCGTTTCTAGCTGTTCTCATGAAGATCCACACTTCTCTCCATGCAGTCGTTACAGCACCTGGGAGCACCACAGCTCTCTGCTGCCACCGGTTGGACACAATGCAGTAATGAAAGCACTACCCTGCATACACTGGGGGGCTGCACTCTGTGCATGATGCTGCTAACCAGCAGCACTGTAGCTGAGAACAATGCACAAGAAGAAGGCTCAGATACCCAACAACACTTCGGCTTCCATCTTCTCTGATAACTGCTCATTATACACAGCACTCACCTTTGGCTTTGCAGGTGGGGATTGAGAAAACAATGCCACCCCCACCAGCAACCTCCCTGCCCCACACTGTGAGTCAAGATAGGGTTTGGGATCACCTGAGGAACCTGAACATCCAGGAGTCTATGGGTCCCAATGAGATGCATCCCAGAGTCACGAGTGTATTTGCTGATGCAGTCAACAAGCCATTCTCAATGGTATTTGAGAAGTTGTGGCAGTCAGGTGAAATCCCTGGTGAGTAGAAAAAAAGGCAACAGCACACCTCTTATTATGGATAAAAAGGATGACCCAGGGAACTACCAACATGTCAGTCTCACCTCTGTGCTGTAAATGATCACAGAGCAGATCCTCCTGGAAGTGACTCTAAAGCACACGTTCCAGTGCATCACCAACCTGAGTGAAAAACTTCCTCCTAATATCCAACCTAAACTTCTCCTGTCTTAGTTTAAAACCACTCCCCCTTGACCTATCACGATCCACCCTCATAAACAGCTGTTTCCCCTCCTGTTTATCCACTCTCTCAAGTCCTGGAAGGCCACAATGAGGTCTCTCCAGAGCCTTCTGTTCACCAGTCTAAACAAGCCCAGTTCTCTCAACCTTTCCTCATAGGAGAAGTGCTCCAGGCCTCTGACCACCTTAGTGCCCTCCTCTGGACCCGCTCTGAGAATTCCAAGTCCTTCCTGTGCTGGGGGCCCCAGGCCTGGACACAGTTAAGCAGATGGTGCCTCATGAGAGCTGAGTAAAGGGGGGAAAAAAAAAAAAAAAAAAAAAAAAAAAAAATCACCTCCCTCTCTCTGCTGGCTGTTCTTCTTTTAATGCAGCCCAGGATATAGTTGTCTTTCCAGGATGCAAGTGCACACTGCTGGCTCACATCCAGCTTCTTACCCACTGGGATCCACGAGTCCTTCTCTGCAGGGCTGCTCTCAAGGAGTTCTTTGCCAAGTTTGTATAAACATCTGGGACTGCCTCTTCATCAGTGACATTGACAGTGGGGATCAAGTGCACCCTAATGATACTGAGCTGTGGGGTGCAGTGACACACCAGAGGGATGGGACACCATCCAGAGGGACCTCAACAGGCTGAGTAGTGGGCACTCAGCAATGTACCTTCTCAGCCCAGAAAGCCAACTGTATGCTGGGTTCCATCCAAAGATGCGTGGTCAGTAGGTGAAGGGAGATGATCCTGCCCCTCTGCTCTACACTGGTGAGGCCTCACCTGGAGTGCTGTGTCTGGATTTGGATGGCTGCAGTGTAGGACAGACATAGAGCTGTTGGAGTACATCCAGAGAATAGCCACAAATATGAACCGAGGGATGGAATGCCTTTCCTATAAAGAAAGAGAATTAGGGCTGTTCAGCCTGGAGAAGTGAAGGCTCTGAGGTGACCTGGTAAGAGCCTTTCAATACCTAAAGGGAAGAATGAGAAAGAATTTAGGTTAGATATCAAGAAAATCTTGTGAGGGTGGTGACACAGTGGAACAGGTTACCCAGACACGTGATGGATGCCCTGTCCCTTCCAAGGTGAGGCTGGGCCAGGCTCTGGGCAACCTGATCTAGCTGTGAATGTTCCTGTTCATTGTGTGGCAGTTGGACTAGATCATGACAGATGGTACCAAGTACTCCAGCTGGGATAATCCGCATGCATCACAGAGCCTCTCTGGACCAGTCCCAGCATTCAGCAGACCAGGGACCTCACTCCATCACACTGTTGGGAACCAGAGCTGCAGAGCTATTGAATGGGGGACAGGGGATGGAAGGAAGAGGGATGGGGGTTTGAGTGTCATAGAGATTAGGAAATTAGTAGGATCTCCAGACAATTAGGATGGAGATATCTGGGGTGATGCTGAGTACAGTGGTCCAAAAGAGGACAATCCTTGGCCTTCTATAACGATGAAGTCAGATCTGCTGTTCAAACAGAAAGGACTGTAGGATCCCAAGGTGGTCAGTCACGATGTGCTCTGAGAACAATGCCTTGGGATCCATTACCACTGACAAATTTGTAAGGGAGATATGGGAGAGAACCAGACAAAACAGGAACAGAATACCTGTGATCACTATGCTCGAGTGGTGCAGACCACATTATGCTCAGTGAGGATAAAGTAGATGGCCACTGCAGTCTGGGAGTGTTCTTCAGGTCCTGGCCGAAGCACCTCACTCTATCACCAGCTGTGTAGCGCAGCAGGCTCGGAGAATAGACCCCATGGAGAACGGTAAGCCACCTGCAACCCATTTGATCCTTAAGTGAGCTTCCCACAGCCATCAGAAACCTGCCTGCATACAAGCTAGTGCACAAACACGGGGCTCGGAATGCTCCATTACCTGCTTGGCAGATCTCAGAGTGCTTACACCCCTGATGAGACAAACTCCAGCAATCCCTAAACCCCATCAAGCTGAAAAATGAGATCAGCAGATTTAATACACATAAGGGTGCACGGAATGCCCTTAAACATATTTATATGTTTGGAAACAGTGCATAACACTTAACTACAGTCATGAAATGGGATGATGGAGGTGCACACAAACCATGTTTGGAGCCCCAGGTTGGAGATCATGCTGTGAGAACCATGAAATGGTGAACAGAGGTGGAACCAGAAGATAACGAGCTTAGAAAGATTTGCTTAGAAGATCTGGAGAATGACGAACCTCTTTATGGAAAAGGACGTTAGCTCTAGGCATTCCCACAACAGCAATGCTCAGTCAGCTAACCAGCATTATCCTGAGGCTGATTGAAGCATTCGAGAAATGAGGGAGCAGTGAAAGAAAGAAATGTCGGTCCTTCCATCACCATATCAGAGAAAAGGAGATAACACTTCATCTCCCTTAGATAAGAAAAAGGGCATCATGATGACAAACATAGCAAAAGCAGCTACTCTAATCCAGTTTGGGATCTCCCCAAAAAGGTGGAGCTCACAGCCCTGAAATAAAGAACGAATTACATGCCCCATTCCAAGGACTCACCCCACTCTCCAAAGGAAGTTGTCACCAGGTATGTATGCTGCGCCTATGGCTGCCAGGCCTTAAATGTAGTCAGGATACCCCCAGAAGGAGAGATCACAGCCCTGAAATAAAGAAAGAATAAGTTACCCCGTTCCAAGGATAACACTCAGCCCACACTGCCAAGGAAGCAGTCTCCAGGTAGAGATGCTGCCCTTGTGGCTTCCACCCCTAAATGTGGTCAAGATACTACAAAAAAAAAAAAAAAAAAGGGGAGAGATTGCAGCCCCGAAATAAAGAAACCACTTACACCCTTCCCAAAGACCAATACTTGCCCGTGCTCCGCAGGAGACAGTCTACAGAGATGAGTGCTGTTAGCTGTAAGGGCAGCATTTAAATGTGGTCAGGATGCCCCAAAAACGGGAAAAATCACAGTCCTGAAATAAGAAGGAATCACTCACCCTTTCTCAAGGACCAAACCTCACCCCACACTCCCAAGGAGGCAGTCTCTAAACACAGATACCACCTTTAAGGCTGCCAGCCCTTAAGCGGGGTCAAGATCTGCCAAAAAAGGAGAGATTGCAACCCTGAAATAAAGAAAGAATTACTCATTCTGTTCTAAGGGTTCAGCCCATGCTCTAAAGGAAACATTCTTCAGGTACAGTAGCTGCGCATTCTGCTGCCAGACCATAAATATGGTCAGGAGCCCCCCAGAACGGGAGATTACAATCCAGCAATAAAGAAGAAATCAGTTACCACATACCAAAAACAAACACTCACCCCAGACCCCAAAGTAGGCAGACTCCATAGGGAGATGCTACCCTTATGGTTTCCAGCCCTTGAAAGTGGTCAGGAACCCCAAAAAAAGGGAAAGAATCAATATATAACAAGCAGCAAGAATCAATATATAACAAGCAGCAAGAATCAATATATAACAAGCAGCAAGAATCAATATATAACAAGCAGCAAGAATCAATATATAACAAGCAGCAAGAATCAATATATAACAAGCAGCAAGAATCAATATATAACAAGCAGCAAGAATCAATATATAACAAGCAGCAAGAATCAATATATAACAAGCAGCAAGAATCAATATATAACAAGCAGCAAGAATCAATATATAACAAGCAGCAAGAATCAATATATAACAAGCAGCAAGAATCAATATATAACAAGCAGCAAGAATCAATATATAACAAGCAGCAAGAATCAATATATAACAAGCAGCAAGAATCAATATATAACAAGCAGCAAGAATCAATATATAACAAGCAGCAAGAATCAATATATAACAAGCAGCAAGAATCAATATATAACAAGCAGCAAGAATCAATATATAACAAGCAGCAAGAATCAATATATAACAAGCAGCAAGAATCAATATATAACAAGCAGCAAGAATCAATATATAACAAGCAGCAAGAATCAATATATAACAAGCAGCAAGAATCAATATATAACAAGCAGCAAGAATCAATATATAACAAGCAGCAAGAATCAATATATAACAAGCAGCAAGAATCAATATATAACAAGCAGCAAGAATCAATATATAACAAGCAGCAAGAATCAATATATAACAAGCAGCAAGAATCAATATATAACAAGCAGCAAGAATCAATATATAACAAGCAGCAAGAATCAATATATAACAAGCAGCAAGAATCAATATATAACAAGCAGCAAGAATCAATATATAACAAGCAGCAAGAATCAATATATAACAAGCAGCAAGAATCAATATATAACAAGCAGCAAGAATCAATATATAACAAGCAGCAAGAATCAATATATAACAAGCAGCAAGAATCAATATATAACAAGCAGCAAGAATCAATATATAACAAGCAGCAAGAATCAATATATAACAAGCAGCAAGAATCAATATATAACAAGCAGCAAGAATCAATATATAACAAGCAGCAAGAATCAATATATAACAAGCAGCAAGAATCAATATATAACAAGCAGCAAGAATCAATATATAACAAGCAGCAAGAATCAATATATAACAAGCAGCAAGAATCAATATATAACAAGCAGCAAGAATCAATATATAACAAGCAGCAAGAATCAATATATAACAAGCAGCAAGAATCAATATATAACAAGCAGCAAGAATCAATATATAACAAGCAGCAAGAATCAATATATAACAAGCAGCAAGAATCAATATATAACAAGCAGCAAGAATCAATATATAACAAGCAGCAAGAATCAATATATAACAAGCAGCAAGAATCAATATATAACAAGCAGCAAGAATCAATATATAACAAGCAGCAAGAATCAATATATAACAAGCAGCAAGAATCAATATATAACAAGCAGCAAGAATCAATATATAACAAGCAGCAAGAATCAATATATAACAAGCAGCAAGAATCAATATATAACAAGCAGCAAGAATCAATATATAACAAGCAGCAAGAATCAATATATAACAAGCAGCAAGAATCAATATATAACAAGCAGCAAGAATCAATATATAACAAGCAGCAAGAATCAATATATAACAAGCAGCAAGAATCAATATATAACAAGCAGCAAGAATCAATATATAACAAGCAGCAAGAATCAATATATAACAAGCAGCAAGAATCAATATATAACAAGCAGCAAGAATCAATATATAACAAGCAGCAAGAATCAATATATAACAAGCAGCAAGAATCAATATATAACAAGCAGCAAGAATCAATATATAACAAGCAGCAAGAATCAATATATAACAAGCAGCAAGAATCAATATATAACAAGCAGCAAGAATCAATATATAACAAGCAGCAAGAATCAATATATAACAAGCAGCAAGAATCAATATATAACAAGCAGCAAGAATCAATATATAACAAGCAGCAAGAATCAATATATAACAAGCAGCAAGAATCAATATATAACAAGCAGCAAGAATCAATATATAACAAGCAGCAAGAATCAATATATAACAAGCAGCAAGAATCAATATATAACAAGCAGCAAGAATCAATATATAACAAGCAGCAAGAATCAATATATAACAAGCAGCAAGAATCAATATATAACAAGCAGCAAGAATCAATATATAACAAGCAGCAAGAATCAATATATAACAAGCAGCAAGAATCAATATATAACAAGCAGCAAGAATCAATATATAACAAGCAGCAAGAATCAATATATAACAAGCAGCAAGAATCAATATATAACAAGCAGCAAGAATCAATATATAACAAGCAGCAAGAATCAATATATAACAAGCAGCAAGAATCAATATATAACAAGCAGCAAGAATCAATATATAACAAGCAGCAAGAATCAATATATAACAAGCAGCAAGAATCAATATATAACAAGCAGCAAGAATCAATATATAACAAGCAGCAAGAATCAATATATAACAAGCAGCAAGAATCAATATATAACAAGCAGCAAGAATCAATATATAACAAGCAGCAAGAATCAATATATAACAAGCAGCAAGAATCAATATATAACAAGCAGCAAGAATCAATATATAACAAGCAGCAAGAATCAATATATAACAAGCAGCAAGAATCAATATATAACAAGCAGCAAGAATCAATATATAACAAGCAGCAAGAATCAATATATAACAAGCAGCAAGAATCAATATATAACAAGCAGCAAGAATCAATATATAACAAGCAGCAAGAATCAATATATAACAAGCAGCAAGAATCAATATATAACAAGCAGCAAGAATCAATATATAACAAGCAGCAAGAATCAATATATAACAAGCAGCAAGAATCAATATATAACAAGCAGCAAGAATCAATATATAACAAGCAGCAAGAATCAATATATAACAAGCAGCAAGAATCAATATATAACAAGCAGCAAGAATCAATATATAACAAGCAGCAAGAATCAATATATAACAAGCAGCAAGAATCAATATATAACAAGCAGCAAGAATCAATATATAACAAGCAGCAAGAATCAATATATAACAAGCAGCAAGAATCAATATATAACAAGCAGCAAGAATCAATATATAACAAGCAGCAAGAATCAATATATAACAAGCAGCAAGAATCAATATATAACAAGCAGCAAGAATCAATATATAACAAGCAGCAAGAATCAATATATAACAAGCAGCAAGAATCAATATATAACAAGCAGCAAGAATCAATATATAACAAGCAGCAAGAATCAATATATAACAAGCAGCAAGAATCAATATATAACAAGCAGCAAGAATCAATATATAACAAGCAGCAAGAATCAATATATAACAAGCAGCAAGAATCAATATATAACAAGCAGCAAGAATCAATATATAACAAGCAGCAAGAATCAATATATAACAAGCAGCAAGAATCAATATATAACAAGCAGCAAGAATCAATATATAACAAGCAGCAAGAATCAATATATAACAAGCAGCAAGAATCAATATATAACAAGCAGCAAGAATCAATATATAACAAGCAGCAAGAATCACTCACCACTTTCCAAATGTCTGCACTTACTCCCAAGGAGGCAACCCCCAGGTAGAGATGCTGCCCTAGCTGTTCCCAGCCCTTAAATGTGGTCAGGGAGGGGGTGGAGCCAAGGTCAGCCCTATCCGGTCCCTTAGGTGAATTGCTTCCACCTGTGCTATCAGGGCTGGCTACACCCCCCACCAGGTGCTCAATCACTGCTTCAGACTGTGACCTAACAGTTCTCATAAGGCCTGAAGCAAAAAAAAAAAAGGCTTATAACAAGCAGGTGATTGGATCTGCCTTTCTGGCAAGGGGAGTTTTATCAGTGGATGAGCAACAATGGCACACATATTTTGATTCAAGTCTGTCCTCAAAGGCAATTGGTAAAATTGCCTGACTTTCTAAAATAGGTGACTCTGTGGGTGACGCTGGGGTGACACTGGGGTGACATTGGGCTGGGATGATGTGAGGGGGTGATGCTGGGGGGTGATGTTGGATTATCATAGGGGGGGACATCAGGGAGTGATGTTGGAGTGATATTGTTGGGGGGAATGTAGTGGAGACCCTAAGTTGTAGCTTGAAACAATGATTGAGAAGGGACAAACCAGAGGAACTCAGGTGCATGAAACGCACCTGAGTGATGGAAGGGGTGGATCCTGGCTCCACCCCCTCCCAGGCCTCATTTAAGTGTTGTCAGCGGGAATGAGAGGCTTTTGCTGGAGGTTCCTGCTTGCTTGAGGTCTTCTAAAGTTAAGCAAATTTTGTTTTTTGTTTTTGTGTTCACAGCTGCTGTGTTTGAGCAAGTCCTCACTTATTACAACCTATTAATGCTATTGTTGTTGCATTTTTCATCACGTTGCAGCTTTACATGATGTAATTACTGGTGGGGGGTGATGTTGGGGTTTTTTTGAGTAGTATTGTTGGAGTGAAGCTAGGAGGTTACATTGTGATAAGACTAGGATGGCGTTAGAGTTTCATTGGGGGGGGTGACATCGGGGAGTGATATTGGGGTTACGTTGTTGGGGTGATACTGGTGGGGGCACACTGGTGTGACACTGAGGTGAAAATGGGTCGAGGTTATGCAGTGATGTTGTAGGGTGATGTTGGAGTATCTCTGGGGGATGAGATGAAGGAGTGATGTTGTTGGGGGGGGTGACATTATTGAGGTGATGCTGGGAGGGAAGTGATGTTGGGGTATCACTGAGGGAGGAATCAGGAAATGACGTTGGGGTGATGTTTATGGGGTGACAAGGGAGAGATGTTGTGTGGTGATGTTGGGGTATCGCTTGGGGTAACATCAATGAGTGACATTGTTGGGGTGACATTACTAGGAAGGATATTGGGCTATCCCTACCCTAGGGGGGTTTCAAAGGGAGTGATGCTGCGGTGATGTTTGGAAGTGATACTGGGGAGTGCTGGTGGGGTGTGGCTGGGATTGACATCAGGAAGTGAAGCTGGGGGGGGTGACACTGGAGTGAAATTGGGGTGATACAGGGGTGATATTAGGGGGTGACACTGGGATGATGTTGGGGTATCACTGGAGGAAGTGCTGTTGGGTTGATGTTGGGGTATTACTAGGGTTTAACATCAAGGAGTGATGTTTTGGGGGGGATGTGGGGGTGACGCTGGGATGATGTTAAGAGTGATGTTGGGGGAGACGTTACTGGGGTGAAATTGTTAGGGTGACACTAGGTTTATTTTGGGGAGTGACATTGAGAGGTAATGAGTATGACTGGGGGTGACATCAGGGGGTGATGCTGGGGGAACATTGTTGGGGTGATACAAGGAATGACACTGGGGTGGTGTTGCTGTGACAGTGGAGTGATATTAGGTAGTAGGTTGGGGGGGTGAGGTTGGGATATTGCTGGGGGGGTTCAACAGGGGGGTGACACTGGGGTGATGTTCGAGTATTACTGGGGGCTGACATTGGGGATACTGGAGAATGATTCTGGTGTGTCATTCTAGTGACAAGGGTGATGTTGGGGCTTTTCTGGAGGGAGTGAATGCTGGGTGGTGACGTTGTTGGGGTGTTATGTTGGGGACTTAAAGGCCCCTGACTGAAGAATGATCCTGGAATTGAATAAGGTATTTTGGCATATATTTGGCTTATATTTTAAGGGAGTTGATATTTGTGGCTGTGGCTGCAAATGTTTTGTGGAGAGAGCTGTCTTTGGTATTTGGTCTTGTTCTTGCAAAGACTTGTTTTGCAAGCTGATGTTCCACTTGGGCTCTCTATCACGGGCTGGCCGCATGGGTACAGCATGCAAGTGGAACAAACCCTGCAGACCCTGAGGAGAATGAAAGCGGGAGAAAGTGCGGAAGTGCACTTTGAAGAGGGGGATGCCGTGCTGGTGCTGCCGATCGAATCCACCGGTGGCATGTTCCTTCTCTCTCCTCTTCGGTGACTTGCCATCTCTCAAGGGTCAGATAGTAATAGCACACTTGCTTAGGGAGATTCTGTTTCCCACTTAATGGAATTATCTAACATTTCAGAGAGCGACACTGGAGGGAGTGACACTGTGGTTGTGTTGCAGTGATGTTGGGATATCAATAGGGTTGACATCAGCAAGTAGCACTGGGGTGACATCATTGGGGATGATGTTGGAGTACCACTGGGATTTAACATGAATGACTGATGCTGGGGTGAGAGCGTTGGGGTGATACTGGGGGATGACAATGTTAGAGTGACACTGAGGGTTGATTGTGTGGTCATGTTGGGGGTGACGTTGTTGGGTTAATGCTGGTGGGTGATGTTGGGATGACAGGGGGCTGATATTAAGGAGTAACGCTGGGGGAGTGATGCTGGAGCATCCCTGGGGGGTGACATTAGGGGGTGTTGGAGCTGATGTTTGGGGTGAAATAGGTAGGGTTTGGGAGTAGAATTTTGGGGAAAATAGTAAGGATTTGGGGCTGATATTTGGGATGAAATAATGAGGTTTTGGGAGCTCAATTTGGGGTGAATTAGCAAGGACATGAACCTGGAGTTTGGCGTGAAATACTGATGGTTTGGGGCTGGAGTATGAGGTGAAATGGGCTTTGGAGCCTATTTGGATAGCAGTTTTCAATGTAAAAAAACATGTTCTTTACAGTTTCCTTGCAGGAAGAGGATAAAGAAAGTCTGCTTTCACAAAGAAGGGGATACGATATACCTTCAGCAGACTCCCGCTATTGCTCAAGCCACCTCACTGAACTTTGACAGAAAGTTTCACTGCCTTAGAATGTGAAATTGTATCCATGTGTAGACATTTTAATTGCAGGCACATACCCTGGAAAGGTGCGGGAAGTGGCAGCAGCACTAGATGACTCAAATTGAGATTCCACCCGCAAACTGTCAGGGACTAAGTAAAGCAGTAAAATTTTAAGGCAGCAAAGACCAGCAAAATTGTGCAGACTTGACTGAACCAAAGTGAAGATATGTGAACTAGTGTGAACAGAAGCGAAGCCATGCAAAATTTTACAAAACCATGTGAACTTCATGGAACCTCAGTGAAGACCAGTGATCCTGCAAAGTCTTCAATGAACCAGGGTGGACTTCTGCAAAGCCCAGTGAAGACCCTCAAACCTGTACAAAAATACCATGAATCTTCACGGACAATACAAGTAAACCAAGTTGAAGATCCACAAAATTGGGCATCCTTTGGTTTATTTGGGTTTGGAATCTGGCAATGCAACCCAACTGGATAAGTCCCTTGTAGACTGGTAGTATTTTCTTCACGAATACTGAAATCTGAATCAGTATGCCCTATTACCTGACTCTTACCTTCTCCTCTCCTGGTTTCTCATTGCCTGAGTACTTCAGGTTCACAAAAGACAAAAATGAAACAACAAAAAAAAAGAGAGAATGAAAATGGGGGAAAAAAAGGAAAAAAAAGAAAAGGAAAGGGGAAAGGAAAGATGTAGAAAAAGAAATAGAAGAAGAAGAATAAGAGGAAATAGAAAAGGAAACAATTAGAATTATAAAAAGAAAAATTATTAGAAAAGAAATAAGAATTTGAATTAGAACGGAAATAGGAAAAAGATAAAAAATAATTGGAATTAGGAAAATAAATAGAAAATGAATTGGAAATAGAACTAGAAGAAGAATTGGGAAAAACTGGAAAAAGAACTGGAATTAGAATTACAAAAAGGAAAAGGAAAACTAAAGAAAAAAGCATTAGAAAAGGAAAAAATTGAGAATTAAGAAATTAAAAAGTAAAAGAATGAAAAAGAAAAAGAATTAGAAAAGGAATTAGGAAATAAAAGAAAAAGAGTAAGAAATAGAAAAGAAACGAGAAAAAGGGGAAGAAAGAATTCTAATTATAAAAATTATTAGAATTAGAAAAAAATAATTAGAATTAGAAAATGAAAGAAAAATAATTAGAAAAAGAAAAATGAAGAAGAATTAGGATTAGAATGAGAATTGGAAAAAGAAAAAACTGGAAAAAGAATTGGAAATTGGGAAATGAGAAAGAATTAGAAAAAAATATTAGAAAAAGAATTGGAAAAGAAACTGGAAGAAGAATTGGAAAAAAATAGAATTAGAAAATGAAAAAAGAGTGAAAAAACATTAGAAAATGAAAAAACGAGAAAAAGTCTAGAAAAATAATTAGAAATAGAACAATGAAATAAAAGAATAAGAAAAAAGAAAAGAATTAGAGAGAAAAACAAGAAGAATATAGAAAAGAAAATGAAAAGAAAAGGAATTGGACAAAAAAGAACTGAGAAAAAAAATGGAGAAAGAAATAGATGAAGAATTGGAAACAGAACTGAAAAAAAGAATTGGAAAATGAAAAAGAAAAGAAAGGAAACAAAAGCACTAGAGCAAGAGAAAGAATATGAAAAGAAAAGGAATTAGAAAAAGAAAAACCAATGGATAAAGAAAAAGAAGAAGAATTAGAATGGTAATTGGAAAAAACTGCAAAAAGAAAAAATGCAAAAAGAAAAACCTGGAAACAGAAAAATAATTAGAAAAAGATTGAGAAAAATAAAATGAATTAGAAAAAGGAAGAAAAAAATGGAAAAATATCAAGAATTACAACGAGAAGTAGAAAAAGATTTAGAATCAGAAAAAGAAAAGAAACTGAATCAGAAAAAGGACAGAAAAAATTTGAAAACGAATTGAAAAAAAGAATCAGAAAAGAATTAGAAAAAAAACAAAAAGAAAAATGAAAAGGATGTGGACTGGGGAAAATATTTGGAACGGGGAAAAGATAAAGAACTATAATTAGAAAAAGAGTTGGAGTTAGAAAAAAATTGAAATAGAAAAAAGAAAAAGACTTAGACTGGGAAAAGGACTTGGATCACAAAAAAAGACTTGGAAAAAGGATTAGAATTAGAAAAAGAAAAGGAGTAGAATAAGAATTAGAAAAAGAATTAGAGAAATAATTACAAAAGGAAAAAGAAACTGAAACAAGTATTAGAAAAAACAGAAAGTATTATAAAAAGAAAACGAAGAAGAATTAAAATTAGAATGAGAAATGGAAAAAGGAAATGAAAAGGAATTGAAAAAAGAAAAGGAAAAGAATGAGAAAAAAGAAAATTAGGAAAAAAAATTAGAATTAGACAAAGAACTAGGAAAAAAAATAGAAAATTATCCAGAAAAAGAGAACACAAGAACTGGGATTCGAAAAAGAAAAAAATGAAACAGAAAAAGGAAAAAGACTTGCAACAGGAAAAAGAAATAGGAAAAGAATTAGAAAAAGATTTGAAAAAAAAAATAGATTAGAAACAGGAAAGAAGAAACAGATTTAGAAAAAAAGAGATCTAGAAAAGGGAATGGAAAAATAATTGGTAAAGGAAAAAGAATTGGAATGAGAATTGGAATGGGAATTGTAATATGATGAAGAAAATAAAACATGGAAAGGAATACAACAAAGAAAAGGAACATGATGAAGAAAAAGAGAAAGAAGCCATTGGAAATGGAAACGGAATTGGAAACAGAATTAGCAAAGGAAAAAGAAAGAATTAGAAAGAAATAGAAAAAGAATTCAAAACAAAAAAGAATTGGAAAAAGACTTGAGAAAATAAATTAGAAAAATAAAAGGAAGTAGAAAAGGAAACAAAAGAATTAGAAAATGAAAAGGAGAAAAAAGAAAAAGGTAAAAAGGAAAAGAAAGGAAAAAAACGGATTAGAAAATTATTCAGAAACAGAAATGAAAAAAATAAAAGGAATTGGAAAAGGAATCAGAGAAGAGGAAAGCATTAGAATTAGAAAGCAAATTAGAAAATGAAAATAAATTAGAAAAAGGGGGAGAATAAAGAAAATGAAAGAGAACTGGAAAGGGAACTGGAAAAGAAGTAGTTAACTCCAGAAACCCCAAGCCATACATGGCCCTCACTGGAAGCCTGTTTTGGAGCCTACCTCTTCTTTTTGCATCTCACTTGGTCAAAGCAGAGCAGTCAGTATTTGGGTCGCTGTAGCTCCAATGAGGCACAGATTGACAACATGAAACACGAGAAAAGAGAAACAAGAAACATTGCATAATGGCAAGAAATGATATTGAACCCAGAAAGAAAAGAACAAACCCGTGTCTGGTAGGAGCAACAGAAGGCACAGACATCCCATTGGTAATTGGGAGCCCTAAGCCAGCTACTGCGGATGTGTTGAGTGTTGGTCAAGCTAGAGTTGAACTCCATCAGGGTATGTTTGGACTTTGTGAGCCCTGGAAGACGAGGAG
Source organism: Chrysolophus pictus (assembly GCA_037305975.1). NCBI lineage: Eukaryota > Metazoa > Chordata > Aves > Galliformes > Phasianidae > Chrysolophus > Chrysolophus pictus. Next base: position 27,109 of record CM074587.1, read on the forward strand.
AGAGAAGGAACATGCAGGCAGCGGATGCGAGAGGCAGTGCCAGTGGAGCATCCCTTCAAGGGACACTTCTCTCTCACCCAGGACAGCTTCTCTTCTGTTTTTTTCTTCTCGGTGTCTACATGCTTTGTTTTGTTGGCACACCGCATCTGCCTAGGCAGAGCGAGATATGGAGACCAAGTGGAACACTTGCTTGTAAGTATATGGTGGGAAAGATGGTGTAAAATAAGGAGAACACCTGGTGAACACAAAGTGAGCACGAGGGACAACCAATGCCATGCATATAGGACCTCTACAAGTGCGGGAATGGCCTCAGGGGTCAACATAGCTTGTCAGACAAAATAAGGAGTGCATCCTGGCACCCATCTATGGCTCTGGTTTCCTGCTGTAACCACCAAGAGCCTCAGTAGAGTCCTTGCACGGCTCAGAGGGCCACAGTTCTCCAATGCCACCTGTTGAACACAAGACAAATAGAGATCACCTTCTAATAAGGATGAAGGAATCACCCCTTTCCAAGCATCTGGGTATGTCCAACACTGCAACCCAAAGAGATCAGTAAGGGCAATAGCATCTGGAGTCTCCAGTCCTGGAAGGAGAAAAGAAACCCCCACACGAGATACTAAACAACATGGGTTAGTAAGACTTAGGTGTCATTCTAGAAACCACAAGTCATACACAGCACTCACCAGAAGCCTGTTTTGGAGCCTACCTCTTCTTTTTACATCTCACTTGGTCAATGCATAGTAGTCTGTGTTTGGGTCATTGTAGCTCCAACGAGGCGTCAATTAACAGCCTGGAAAACAAAGGAAAGGAAGAGAAACACTCCATAATGGCAAGAAATGATACTGAACCCAAAAAGAAAAGAACAAACCCATGCTATTTGGGAGAGACAGAAGGCACTGACATCAGTACTGAGGAGTCCTAAAGATGGGGAAAAAGAAGAATACCTGAGGAAAACCATGTGAGTGCAAGAGACAACGGACATCAAGCCCAAAGAACCTCTACAAGTGTGGGAACGACTTCAGGGATCAACATAGCTTGCCAGACAGAGTAAGGAGTGGATATTGGCATCCATCTATAGCTGTAGTTTCCTGCTATAAACACAATGAGCTTCAGTAGAGTCCTTGCACCACGTGGGAGGGCCGCAGTTTTTCACAGCCATTCGTTGGACACCAGATACGATAAGTAAATGTCACCATCAGGTAATGATGAAGGAATCAGTTACCCCTTCCCAAGGATCAGGGCACATCCAGCACTGCAACCCAGGTCTGAAAGATCAACACCATCTGATTGTGGAGTCTCCAATCCCAGAAGGAAAGAAGAAACCTTCACATCTGGTACGGAGCAACATGGGATAGGGAGGAACAGAGGTAATTCCAGATAGCCCATGTCATACACAGCACTCACTGGAAGCCTGTTTTGGAGCCTACCTCTTCATTTCACATCACACTTGGTCAACACTTAGTTGTCTGCATTCGGGTCATCCAAGCTCCAATGAGGTGTTGATTGGCAACATGAAAAACAAGTAAAGAGAAATACTGCATAATGGCAAGAAATGATACTGAATGAAAAGCAAACAAGCCCTGTTACAAAGCAAAGAACATGCCCTATTATCTGACGCTTATCATCTTCTCCCCTGGTTCCTCATTGCCTGAGTACTTCAGGTTCACAAACCTTCCCAATGCTTAACTAAACACAGGTATACTGGCTAAAAAAAATTGTTGCTAGCTAAACAATTCATCTATTGCTAAAGACTTACATTCTCCTCGTTAAATTTTCTATCATCGCTGAGGTCCTGTCTGTCCAAAAATCAGTAATCTTGCAACATAATGAGCCTACTGATATCCTTGTCAAGGGTTTTGGATTTTGAAAGGTATTATCACGCTGTTTAGGAGTGTGATGTCTAAGTTGTCTGGAACTCAAGGATCAGAGATGTTCCAGATGGCTGGACAGAGCGGCAGTCCTTGTACCCATCGTTACTCCATCTATCTACTGAGCAAGCACCAATGTGGAAAATTCATCTAAAGGACAAGTGAAGCAGACTCCTAATGAAATAAAGACACTTCCAAAGAGCTATTATTACTGACAAACAACATAAGATGGGAACAGAAACAACGACATAAAATACTCACATTATTAGTTCTAATGCAGAAACAACATTCCATTCCTACATAAGTACACAAACACTGTGTAACTGCACAAAATGACCATGACCACTTCTGAGGAGCATGCTGCTCCATGAGAGCTCATGCAGTGGGAGAATGAGGAATGCCTAAATCCAGGTCCATGATCTGTTTTGGTACCATGTGGGGTAGCTTCTGGAGACTGCAGGACTCTGGCATGACGAGCAGCCCACAGGCAGGAACAGGAGAGCATCAAGATCTGCTAGCAAGAAAGAAGAAGAAATCCCTGAGTCTTCTTTCTCCACAAGCATTTGGGATTCTTTCTTCTTTGCAGGAAAAAAAAACCCAACTCCATTGTGATTCAGTCCCAGCACAATTATTAGGTATATGGTATGTACCAAAGCATTGCATATTGTTAGGGCAAAAGCTGTGGCATAGTTAGTGAGAGGATCATAAGTAAAATTAACTAGATGCCACCAAGATTAAAATTCTCTTTCAAATTTGTTTGCATTGTCCCAAATCACCTTTCAAAATTCAGTGGGTAAAGCATTTCTTTTACCTTCTACAACTTAGAGCTAGGGAGACATTATTTGAGTTATGGCAAGTGCATCTACAATTAACTGGTGGACTTTTTATATTAGTTCTTTCCCACTGAGATAATACACTAGATAATAACTGCTGATTTGTTCCCAGTGCTGATAGGGAAAATTGCAGGGGTATAGCAACGCACATAGATCACTTGTTAATCTGACACCCTACTTTTATTCTTTATCCTGCATCTCTCCGGAGTTGGGGGCAATCAGCCAGTACTATCCTGGCCCCATTCATTTCCTGAATGCATTTAATCACTGTGTTTAACCATGGTTGAAAGGGTTAAGCCTCTGTTAGAATTAGAATTCAGTCCCATATGCCCAGTACGGCCAGTATGGGCATGGCCCCATGACCAGCCAGTGACTGTGATAAGGTCATCATAAGCAATTACAAAAATTAATCTGAAGAAGATTCCTGTCCAAAACAGAGACTAATGATACCACAGGGATCCCAGAGAAAGGAGCAGAGCGAGAAGGGAACATGTGAGGCACAGAAACAGGATCAGCATGCGTTAGCATTTAGAAAACGAGAACTTCCCGGTTCCAAAGGAACCAAGGTTAGAGGAAGCATAACTGGAAAAGAAAACAAAACAAACATAAAACTTCCTGGTCCCAAGTGAACCAAAGTTAGAAGGTAGGTGAAATCCAGATAGCTAATTTTGTACATTTCCTCCTGATCATCTCGAGCCTTTCAGATGTATTTGTTAAGAGTCTCCCTGAGGGTTAAAGGGACAGGACCAGTGTGGGGCAAATCAATCAACACTAGGGGAGTAGTCCTGGGGAGTAATCATCCCAATAATCAGCTCTTTGAGTAAGGGACCACGTGGCACAGTTGTTGCCAGTGGTGGTCCCCAGTAACCCTCTGATTCCTTTTCAATCAACAGGATCTGATCTCCCGCTGTTAGTGGCACTTTCCACACATACTGATTTCCTAGGTGTGTATCCAAAATCTTTCCTTAATTTGGCCAGTTCTGTAGCAGAATAGGGGACCTCCTCGATACTAACATCAGAATACCCACTTTCAGTCTCTTCATATGCATGCCCAGTTTCTATTGGAAGGCAGAGAAGGATCACAAGGTTTTCTGATTTGTCTTTGAAACCAATTCCTGCAAGGACTGAATAATTTGGGTTTCTGCCGTGTGCTGTTCATTGTGGATCTCTACGGCAGCAGAAAGAGCAGCTCCTGGAACTGCACAACTGATTGATTTTCCCTTTTCCTCCATCATACGAGTTTGCTTGTGGAGGGAATCTATATGATCCACAACTCCCTCTAAGTTGGACCAATTATTCTGTGCCCAATTCATCTTCATGGGGGAGAATTTGGCACCGTGCTTTTCTAAGAGGTCAAGGAGTGGATTCCTGCCCTCATTCCATTTTTTTTTTTTAAATTCCTATTTTTTTTTTTTTGTTAATGATCATGCCTCAAAATGAGGAGCAATCTCTTTGGGGGGGACAAACACATACTATCAACAACTCAACAATTTACTCCTTACACCCCCAAAGTGTACACACATACTCTCTTCTACCAATAGGGCACTTGCTTCTATCACCTGGACACATTCAAGCCAACCTCGAGATACAGGGTCTAGTACCTTGGACAAGCAATAGGCTTTCTTTTGCCTCCCTATTCTTTGTGTTAGAACACCTAAAGCAGCTCCTTCACTGACAGTTACGAAAAGGTGAAATGGTTCCTTTAAGGCAGGCAGTTCTAACACAGGTACTGTGATTAAGTCCCATTTCAATACTTCTACTAATTTTTTCCCCTCTTTTGTCCATTTTAATATGTTGTGTTCTCCCTCTGATAGTTTGAGATAACATCTTCGTTTTTTTGTACATATTCTTCTGTTCACAAAATACAGTATACAATTAAACCTAGAAACTTTTGCCACTCCCTCTTTGTCCCGAGCAGAGGAAGCTGCACAATGTCCTAAATTCTTTCAGAATCAATTCTCCATTTCCCATCAGAAATCACATGCCCAAGGTATCTGACTTCTTCTTCCACATACTACAGTTTATTTTTAAACACCCTTAGCCCATGTTCCCCCAAAAGTTCAGAAGTTTACTTGTAGTCTCTTTTACTTTAGACTCCTCTTTTCCACAGATCATCAAATCATTCATATACTGTAACAGCTTTACCTCCTCTTCAATCTGAAACTTTTCCAAAACTTTCTCCAGCACTTATTAGTTAAAATTAAAAAAAATAAAAAACAATATAATATATATATTAAGTATTATTTTATATACATTATATACAACAATATAACACATAAAATATAATTAAAAAAAATTAGGCAATTCCATGAACCCATGGGGTAAAACAATCCACCTATATTGTTTTTTTTGTCCCATTTCTGGGTTCTCTCATTCAAGAGCAAAAAGATCTCAATTCTCTGAGTCTAAAATTGAGGTCCAGAAAGCATCTTCTAAGTCTGTTACACTGAATCACTTATGGCTCTGTGGGATTTGACCCATTAAAGTATGGGGGTTAGGAACCAGGAGGTGTTGCTTGAGAACTATTTCATTAATTTTTCTTAGATCTTGTACCAGTCGATAGGTGCAATCTGCCTTCTGCAATGGCAAAATTGGAGTGTTATAGGGTGACATACGGAGTCCTAAAAGACCGTTCTTAATGAATATTTGTATTACAGGCTTTAGACCCAATATCCTTTCAAAACGTATGGGATATTGTCTCTGATTTGCAGCTCCACTCCCTCCTTGGACAGTTATTTTTAAGGGAGTAATTCTGAGTCCACGCCGGTTTCCTTCCACTGCCAAAACCTTTGGATTTATTTATTTTTCATCAGCAGTGGTTAACAGATTCCTTGACACCTTAATAACTGTTTCATAAGTTCTCAACTGCAATCCTAAAGATGTTAAGCAACTTTCTTTGTGAAAGGCAAATTATCCTATGCTATGTACAGAACTACTGGAAATTTCCACTGCAAAAACACGATCTATCACAAGGGGGAGAGCGGTGCAGATGCTACATGGTGGCTATGCACAGCATGCCTTTGACTTGATTTTCCTCTCTCCATCTTCCAATAGCAAGCAGCATTTCAAATCTTTCCTTGCAAAAAATCACCTAGGTAAAAAAAGAACTGGCAATCTTGCCTTAACATTCCCTTATTTATACAACTTGATGCTTTAAAGCACAAGCTCGCCTAGCAATCACCTACCTTAGACAAGCCCAACCTGCAGGGAAAAGTTATTCCTCCAGGTGCAAAGTCTGCAGACACATTTCCAGGTGCAGTAGTCAGCCCAGTTCTCAGCACAGCTTTACCAATCACAGAAACCCAGTTTATGCCCGCCGTGCTTTTCTCTCTTCTGAAACACTGCATTGCTGCAAGAAGCAAGGATTAAAACCACAGAATCACAGAATTGGGGTTGCAAGGGATCCCCAGAGATCATCGAGTCCAACCCCCCTGCAAAACGGGCTCCCTAGAGTAGGCTGCACAGGAAGGGTGCCCAGAAGGGCCTGGAATACCTCCAGAGAAGGAGAATCCACAGCCTCCCTGGGCAGCCTGTTCCAGCGCTCCGTCATCCTCGCCATGAAGAAGTTCCTTTGCATTTTGGTGCAGAACTTCCTGTGCTCCAGTTTATGGCCATTTCCCCTTCTTCTGTCTCCACAGATCGCTGAAAAGATTGCGGCCATGGGAGCCTTTGGACTCCCACATCTAAGATATTTATAAGCATTGTTGGAAATAGCCAAATAATTTTCCATGACGGTATCTCTGATCTTTATATCTATCTTTATTCCCAACTGCAATGGCGGGCCTCCTGCAAGCAGGAGTGCACACACAAAACGGTGTAACGTCTTTTATTCCCTACTGCCCGACCCTTATCTCTTTCTCCCCTGGCTCCTCACTGGCTGAGTACCTCAGGTTCACACTCTTTCACAATGCTTCACTAATCGTACCAATACCAAGTAAAGTTTACAAACCCTTACCACCCAACCACAAACATCATAATTGGTCAATTGCCTTCTAACAATTGCTTTCTTAACAAACATCAGGTCGTAACTTTTGGATGTCTGCTTTACAACATAAACATAACCTCTTAACTGCTTAATTAACCCCTAGCATTTGTGCCCTTTACACTGGGTCATTGTTTGGGTCATTCCTCTGTCCTTGCATAGAGATAATCTTGGAAGGAAGACAGAGGGGAGTATCTTGGAGCCTGCACATGGCATCCTAACGTTCCCACAGAGTGGGACAGTTCTGCTTTGTGTAAAGGCCCCGACTCCTTGAAAGTTTGTTCAATGGACTTCACTTCAGCTGGCCTAATGAACAACCTTACAGTACGTTTCCCAGGTCAGAATACTATACACACATTGTCTAGAACATTTAAAGTCTGTTGCAGCTTTGGGAGAAAGAATTTGTCACATAATTCGGTAACTGTGTCTCTAAAATATATTACTAATAGGCATATGCTAATCTTACTTTTCACATCAGCTATTTCTATGGACATGCTACAGCTCACTTCTTTAGATCAACTGCCCCTTTCAATATCCAATGCAGAAACACCACGTTCACTTTCCACAGCATTTACCAGAACCACAGAATGGCAGGGGGGCTGAAAAGGACCACAACGATCATCCAGCTCCCCACACCCCCACACCCCCTCGCAGCCGCCTACAGCCTCAGATCTCGCTATATCCCCCCCATCGACTCCCTGCAGCTTCCTCGAGCCCCGCACAGCCCCTCTCCCCGTCCCGGGACCGTTCTCCCGCACACCTCCGGCACAGCTGTCCTCAGCACTCGCTCCCGTCGCGCCGCGGCTTCCCTCTCGGTGCTGCCCGGACAGCTCCGGCTGCCGCCGCGCTCTCCTGCGGGGCGGCCCAGGCGGCAGGAGCGGCGCTCTGTGAGGAGAGCCGCGCCTCCGACAGCCGGCTCCCAACGCTCGCTCCCGCGCACGGCGGCTCAGCCAACGGCAGCCGGCGGAGCTACCGCGGACCAAGGAGACCCCGGGGGCGGGGCGGCGCAGCCGCCGCCCAATGAGAGGCAGGGGGCGGGGCAAGGGAGACGCTGCTCAAGGTGAGCTCTTCCTGCCGCAGCGTGATGATGACAGGTCTGCACGGCCAGCTCGTAGGTCGGGAGCCAGGAATGGACACGGCGGGAGGAGAGAGGTGTTAGGGAGCAGCCGAGGCTTCAAAATGCATCAAAAAGCCCTGAAAAGCATCACAAAGCCACAGCCAGGAAGCTCGGGATTATCATGAGCAGCATCCAGGATGCTAGAGATCATTTGCTACCAAACCAGATGGTAGCTGAGCTCTCGCTGCAGACATCCCAAAGCCAGACAGAACGGGAACAAACCCGGAGCTCTGCTGCGCGCACCCCACAGCCATCGCATTGCAAGCTGGGGTGCCTTGCTGTTCGTTGCATTCGTCCCAATCTCTGTGAATGAAGACTCGGAAGGCAGTCAAGGCGTTGATTGAGCACGAGCGTGCTTTTATTACTGTATAAAAGACAGGAGGGCGTGAGAGGTCCAGGGTGAAGATGGGGCTCATCCTCTCTTGTCATGGAGAGAGTGGCTCAGAGCTCTCAGCGCTGCTGCCCGGTGCCTGGGGCTGGAGGTCTGATTTTAAGTCCCCCTCCAGGAGGGTCGGCTTCTCCTCAGCGATGCTGACCTGCTCCTGCGTGGAGGTGCTGCTGTCAGGGCACTCGGACTGTGCTTGCGCTGGGCTGCACTGCAAAGGCACTGGGTCACAGTCCAGGCTGATGACTGTGGTGTCCAGCAGGCTCAGGTCAGCATCTTCAGCAGAGCCGGGAGAAATGAGGGCATGAACTTGGATGAGCTCCTTCTCTCCATTGCTGCTGTTATGTGGAAGGCTGTCATCTGAACCACAGTGATTCGTGCTTCCTAAGAGCCCTCCATCGATGGAAGCACACAGCGCACCATCGCTACTTGCCCCAGTTCTTCTGGGTAGACAAGAGCTCGATTCACCTAGGAAGGATACACAGGGGTTAGTGTCAAACTTTCACAAGCTGAATTATGAAAGTGACTCTTGATCAGGGGTGATCTGAAGACGTTAGGTATAGGTTGGAACGCTAGAAGGAGATACAAGTCCACTGACAGCATGAATTCTATGTTGCTGAAAAGCAAGGCTTTGAAAGCTGGATTCGCACCCTTACCTGCCAGCACTACGACTTCTGTCTCTGAGGGCTCCCTGGAACTGCGCTGCAGTCGGCGTTTGGCCACAGAGGATGGTTTCTGCAGGCTGAAGCAGGAACACCAACTGCCAGCTGGTGATTCCTTCATCTTGCTGGGTGGACGTTTTCTGGAGAGAGAAAACAGTGACTGGTGTGAGTTGTGCGTGGTGCGGGGTGAGGGAAGAGCTACACTGAGCTCTTGCCAACAGTTGCTTGTTCCTCGCACCGCCTGGTTTCTGCTGAAGCACAACTTAGAAACTCGCTCTCTTTCAAGCAGTTGAGGATGGTTCCACTCCTATAGCTCAGCCCTGAAGTCTTGCTGGCTAAATTCCCCTCAACTGTGTCAAGCAAGATGCAGAGCACGTGAGCAAAGGCTCCGCAGCTGTACAGGACAGCATCTAAGGGATGGCTCTACTGGAGCCAGCAGACGTAACTGCTTTCTGTGGAACTGTGCAGCCATAAAGGAAGTTCAAAAGCACCTCTGACTCTGACATCAACACCTCGTCGGCCCCATCTCACCGCCAAGTTTAGTTTCTAGTGCCTGCAGGTCTGACCAACAGCTCTGCTTAGAAGAGAACCGGAACTCGTTTCAGGCATGTGGCCCTGAAAGCTGGAAAACCCCAGCGTTTCAAGGTACAGCCAGCTCAGGCCAGGGTAGACGTCAGCGTGGCTTTATACATCTCGTGACTGCCTGCCCAGCAAGGAAGGAATGGCAGCCTCGTGTGGCTAAACTGAATATGTTAGTTGAATCTCAGAGTCCAAAGGGAGCAGAGATTCACTGCAACAATTCACTTCAGGCACCATTACTTTAATTTAGTTTCCACATGTTTTGGCGCAAGAAATAATGGGGAAAAAAAAAAAAACAACACAACCCCCCCAAACAATGATGACAATTGCTGGAAAACAAAGTCCTCTTTACCTTTCAGATGGAAAGTTGATGATTGTGTGGAATTTCCCCTGTACAGCTGTGGGGCCTTCTTCCACTTCTATGTCCCTGCTCTGTGTCACAACGGAAGAGCTGCTGTGGCCTCGCCTTTGAGCCTGTGCCTCCTCCAGGGTGAGCAGCTTTGTGGCAGGAGAAGACACCCACGCAGACTTGGGCCCTGAGAGAGAACTGCGCCCTGTAAGGGAAAGCCACAGGTAAGAGCGAGGATCACAAAGCAGCACCACAGCCACCACAGTTCTGGGGGAGATGCTATAGTTTTCTCAGACCTGCTTATCCGAGCCACTAGAAGAAGAGGAGGTCAGAATAAGCACGTGGTCAGAGGTATGTTTAAGGCAAAGGACAAAGTCATAATTAATAAGAGCAGCTCACTGTATCGAAACGGGCAAAGAAAAACCCTAGAAAGCGGGGGCAGGGAACTCAGAAAGCTTCACTGCCACACTTTCATCAAGCTTCACCTGCATGCAAAACATCATAACGACAGTGACGGTTTTCTCCTCATTGTAAAGTTTGGACTTGGACATTCTCAGCATCCAGCAACAGGATGCCAGATTCTAATCTAAGCCCAAAAGTCTGCTGTCCCCTCGATAGAAAAAGTGTATTTCAGAGATCTTGGAGAAGGCCTGGATTTGATCAAGGTGTCTGATCAAGATAAAGCTCGTGGAGGAAGACACTCACCTGCTCCATCTGCCATGTCTGATCCGGATTTGGAGCAGAAGAGGACGTCTGCGTGGTTGATGATGAACTCCACCACAGCCGACTGCGTCTGCAGTTCCACGCAGGCGGCTCTTCTGCTGGTGCAGGCAGACTCGTTCTGCTGTGATCTGTAGAAGAGGCAGATTTTAGCAGTCGTTTATCCAAGATCGTTTCCCCAAGTCTGGATTGTTGCAGCCAAAAGCTGTCAAACTGGGCTCTGGAGACTTCCGCAGTGATGCCACTGAAGAAATTCTCCTGGCTGATCAAGGACACACCAGTCCCATCTAAACAAGAGGGCAGAAATTGTCATCTAGAAATTGTGCCCGTGGGGTTGGAGAACAGTCCAGGCTCTTGCTCTGCCGAAAGCCACTTACTACACATTGTACAGGAGAAGAGCACATTCGATGGAGAAAAAGGTAGATTGCGTTTTTTACTGGAGAACAGATCTAAGCAGTGTGTTGAAACGGAGAAAGAAGTCTACCTTAAGAGGTTCGGAGCCCACACAATCGCTAAGTTCTTAGCGTGCATGTTTGTCACAGAGCAGTTCCCAGCTAGACGAGCCAAGTGTCTCATCAGGTACTCCAGTGTCCTGGAAAATAAGAGAGGCAAACGTTCAGCACCAATGAGCATGCCATGCTGCAATTCACAAAGCAAGCCTCAATGCACGTTATTGCTACTGTCACTGAAGATGAAGTAGATCCACCTTGACTAAGTGCCACGCTGCGGCACCAAGCCCCAGCACAGCACAGCCGCAGCCACCAGCTGCACCAACCGTGTCCCCGTGCCCAGGAACCGACCCAATAAATTAACCCCGTGTAACCTTAAACTACTTCAACATACACAGGCATCATGTTGCCAGCATGAGACAAGCCTGGAATCACACCATTGCCCTCTGAAGTGCAGCACGGCTGAGCTCAACAGACTGAGGGCAGCACTGACCTGTAATGAGGAGCGGGCAGCTGCTGGATGACGTCCTGCATTCTGACCAACTGCTCCTCATCTGTAGCGGCACCAACAGCCTCCTGGAATAGTGCAGAAAGGGACTGAGACACAAATCAGGCTAAATACCTGCCACAGGGTCAGGAACTATGGGGACAGCGTGCTGTTGGTCTGCGCCGAAATAGATTTTACGTCTTCCAGGAGGCATCTGGGGAACATAGCGGCACGCAGCTGGTGCCATCAAGGCCAAGGAGTCCAAGCAGCGGGCCAGTTTACAGCCTGATTGTGCAGCTCAGCTCCTCAAGCTTCAAGTGCACTTTGCTATTAATCCCATTCCCATTCTCTAAATACTTGGGGAATAGAAAAACAAAACAAAAGAAAAAATAAAAAACATGAATTCTCGCAAGCATTGCAAATATGGAAATAACCGCCTCCTGGGACCACCGAAAGTGGCATCCGTATGATGCATGATGTGGCAAAGACATACGAGTAAACCCCATGGGGCTAACAGAAAAAGGGCCTCAGAGCTGGGGCACTGCTGCAGCCATCTCCCAGGAGGCTCAGGGAAGAGGTAAAGGAAAGACGTTGCCTTGTGCTTACCGAGAACTTGTCATACAGCTGGTCGGTCAGCAGAGGGTTCGGGAGCTCCCTGAAGTACATTTTGCAGACGGAGCTCACGCTGTGAGTGTCACGGACGGTTAGCTCAGGAATCTGCTCAGACTCTAATTCTTGGCTGGAGAGAAGGACACAAAAACGGGCAGGGAGGGGTTGAGAAAGAGGAAAACAAGTCAAAAGCCACACCAAATACAATCAAGGATTGGAAGGGCTTCCCGATTAACAGGAGAAAATGAACGCTCCATCACCAGCACCACATGAGCCATGCTGGATGAGATGTTTCCAAAAGGAGACCTTTTCTTTTTGCTAAGGCATTTCCTGTGACTCTGACAACTGGCTGCCTAGTCTACAGTCCTATGCCAGGAGCTTGGAGCAGCAAGGAGGAGTGTGGGCTGCTCCAAAGGGCTCTGCAAACAGGAGGAAACGGGAATGAGAGCTGGCAGCGGTGACACCGCAGTCCCTCACAGCCTTCCAGTGCTCTGAAGGACAGAAGGAGAACTTCCTGCTCCAGCAAGTCTGCTGAACGCCCCGTGTTCCTATCAAACAGCGACAAGCCTGGCGCATCACCTCTGAGTGCACGCTGCCTGCACAGAGCTGCCCCACGGCACAGGCCTCTGAGCACCCGCAACAGGGCACGCGCCCCTGCTGACAGCTGTGTCAGTCGCAGCACTCTTACCGCAGTCTCTGGATGTTGGACGCGACGCCGGACAGCCGGTATATCCCCTGCACCACGCCGTGCTGCTCAATGAATTCGGCGCAGCTCTGGAGGACCTGGGGGACTAAAGAACACATGCCAGCGGTTACTTGAGCTCCTCGTTCAAGTCCTGGTTCAGGCTGTGCTACTGTCAAATCTCATCCACTAAGCCCAGCCAGGCTACTGCTTAGTTCTTCCTTACAGAAGAAAGCTGTCCAAGACGAGGAAACTGGACAGACATGTGTTCCTTGCATTCAAGAAACGTCAGGACCTAGGAATCAGCCTGGAGAAAGTAATTCTGGGGAAGCCGGAGACGCTGCAAGTCCCACCACAGCTCCCATGGGAATGAAAGGAGGTGGGAAATCTCACGTCCAGGAGAGCTGGGAAACTGATGCAGGACACTCTCCTTGGCCAAAAAGCTTCCTTTCTTTTCAGGCTAGCGTGGGATTGGCTTACAGGCTTTGGTTTAAGCAAATACAAACGTGCTTGTCTCTTAGGAGCATTAGCCTCAGTTTATCTTTCAGCCATCAACTTCCATTACACGTTTCTCCACTGGTACCAACCTGCCCCTTTGCTAGAGATGACCTCCCTTTCATCTTTAGATGCCCAACAGAGGAAGATCTCAGGAACGGGCTGTCCCTTACCATCGCGGCCAGAGTGGAGAAGATGCTCTCCCAGGTCACAGCCAAACACCTTTTTCTTCTCCACCTCCCGCTCTTTCGGTTTCTTTGGGCGGGCTTTCACCAAGGAACGAAGGAAGGTGACGAGCTTGCCGCGTTTCTTTGGCACTGCACAACAACAGGAAGAAACCAGTTCATTTCAGGTTTGGCACAGTTGGACGAGGCCGAGCATAACACATTCTACAGAGCATGTCAAAATGCGAAGAACATTACCAACAAGTACATACAAAAACAGATTTACTCCCATCCCTGCAGGAGGAGCCAAAGGCCAGGTTGGATGGGGCCCTGGGCTGTGGGGTCTAGTCTCGCATTAGATGTGGAGGTTGGTTGGCAGCCCAGCCTGAGGCAGAGGGGTTGGAACTTGATGATCCTTGAGCTCCCTTCCATCCCAAGCCATTCGACGAGGATTCTATGATTTCCCCAAGTCCACTCATAAACACGGGAGGATCGGGCCAAATCTCTGCACATTCCAATGGAGTTTAATGCACTCTTCTTGCTTGGCTTGCTCAGCTTGGGGATTAAGGATCCTCTTGAAAAGGAGCCACGTTCTGATCAAGCGTATCACTAACACAACCAGGCCTCTAGCTGTCCACCAGGGACGCTGGCTGTTCTCAACCTCGTACTGACTCGCAGGAGAACTGCCTTTGCCCTCCCTCATTTTCATTGCCTACAAAACACCAGCCATATGCCCCGCGAGATGCCTGAAGGATCATCAGCACAGACTATAACACGGGATGGATAAAGGAGGTATTAAACACAGAACACACCCAAAAAGAAACGCCATTTTGCTTCCCTGCACCATCAAATGTAACATCCGTACCTGGCTTTGGCACTGAACTGAGGAGAGACTCCGGAATTTTTCCATTGATGAGCTCCACACACTCACTAGGGAAAAATCCAACCTGTAACAAGAAAAAAAAAGAGGTGCAATACTGAAGGCAGCATTTCTCAGGCCTGAACTGTTAAACCAAAAGCCACCTAACATTTTCCTCGGAACGTGCTTGCCTGACGCTCTGTAAGACTCTCCAACAAAAAGTGGCCTGCATAAAAGTAATAATTATTCAACATTTGCAGCCAAAAGACCTACAAAACAAATAATTGCTTCTGTAGAAGATGTAGAAGAAGAGAGTTCTTGCTGACTGAGATGCAGCTGCAATCCCCAGCTCTGAGCTACCCAGCGTTCTGCAGCCAGCAGCAGCAACAAGCACGCGGAGGGTCTGTTACCTCTGTTACCTCAGCTGACAGGCAATAGCTTCCTAAAAGACACTAACTTCACGTTCTGCATGGGTGCAAGCAAAATGCTCTGACACACTGAAACACGTGTCTTAGTTGCTGTATTTCCAAAGGTGGGGTTCAGTGGCCGTGACCTGATGCATATTGTGAAGGCTCTTGCTTCTAAGTGAATTGAGGAGACAGTTTCCTACAAAGACCATCTCTGACACCAACACAGGGAAACCGTTTACGTCCATGAGCAATCCTGTGCAGGCAGCGCAGCTCTTAGCCGAGATTTCCGACCTGACCGAAGTTGCGCTCTCAAGTCTGAAGCTTGTGCCTACCTCAAAGCCGTGCTTGCCTCTCCACCAGGGTGTCAGCTCCTTTGGTGGCATATCAGTAACGCACACAATGTCTCCCACCTGCAAAAGACTGCAACATCAATCCCAGCCTCAGCACGGCTGGGAGGAAAGCACAGCTCAAATGACTGCATTCTTCTGCACCACAAAGCATCGTCAAGCTAGAGAGCAATTGCACCAGCGTAGCACTTAAGGCGTCTTCCATTGTAAAACTGAACCTAGAGGTAGAAGAGTCACTACAATACACAACTACAGAATACAGCTGTTCAGTAGGAAATGCTTCTCAAAAGCAGCAGGCTCTCTGCCAAAGGGAGAGCTCCAGTTAAACCACAGGCATAAGTTAGCGGGGCTTCCTGAACAGATCTACACGCTTCATTCACTGGTCTGCTGTTGCTCAGAGACCAGGCTACAACACTGGGCAGTCTCTGTTTGATCAGAAGATCCAAATGCCAAATAGAGCCATATTTTAGAGATGGCTGAACTCCTCCCTGCATCCAACCCAGTGCAAGTCTGATCTGGAACTGCATCTTCTGGGCTTCACCTCACCAAACATTCTGAAGGTATCTGAGAATATTCCTGATGCGTTCACGCCTTATACTCTCCTGTACATGACAACTAGGAACGCCCTTAACTGCTTACCTCAAAGGAGAGTTCATCCGGTGCCTGGGCAACATATCTCTTAAGAACATGGGCAGCAGCAACAGCTGGAATATTAACAGGTGACTCCTCATGGATCAGCAGGGGCTTCCCATTGTTCTCAGTCTGAAACAGAGAGCACAGACCGTGGTGAGGAGCTGAGGACAAACGAGGACAATTTCAGAGCAAGGAGCACATCTGCAGAGAAAGATCCTTATCGCGAGTGCTTAACAAGAAACTGCAAGTCTAATAACAGCTGTTTCTCTTCCCGGTGTGCAGCAGTATCGCCAGGCAATGCAAAGATGCATCTCTCTCTACCCAGACTAAGAGGACAAACACCCCAACCAAGAGGACTCCTCTAGTTTTATAAACTTGCCACGCTTGCACTACTGTCTCGCCAAAGAGGAGCGTAAGAGTCTGCTTGCTTCCTGTAACCTATTGCTTGGAGACCTCAGCCGTGGACTGGACACAGGAGCCGGTCCACTGACCCAATCCTTGGCTCACTACAAGTGCCCGCTTCCCTTAACTTGCTGAATATGAGAACTTGGTCTTTGGGTGACAAAATCCAGGCAGGATGGGGAAAATGCTTCTGCATGTTTATAACTCTCGATCTGATTCTGTCGGTACTATAACGTCCACGGCCATCTTGATGCCCGTAGCAAGGACATGAAGCTTTTCAGGCAGCTTTTCAGTGACACCGATAGAGCTGGAAGGATTCTCCCTCTCTTGAAAAGCAAGAGAACTCATCTGTGGCTCACTCTGCTGGCTCAAGTCAGGGAACAAAGACCAATCAGAGCTTCATACTCTACCTCCATTTGTGCCAGGTCAGGCCCACAGCTGATCTCGCTGCACGCGATGCCCATCACAGCAGGCACAAGCTGGAACTGAAAAGAAACACACTTCTGCTCTTGCTCTCTCTGTTCACACACCACGGTACGGAGAGACTTCTTCAGAACTACCCGCAGTTACCCACTGGCATAGGCAGGTGTACTAGAAACAACCACTTTGTTCAGTCAATTCAAATGAGACAGCCTATTACACAGCAGTTTACCAAGTCGCTATCCCTCTGCTAGCAGATGGGGACTCTGGCACAAAGCAGCAGATGCGCTTGCTCAGAGCACTCCAACAGCGCAGTAGCAGAGCAGAGAGAGGAGTCACTGCTGGGGGGTGGATCTGTTCCCCAGCCCCTGGCTCCCACCAGTTCACCTCCAGCGCCGGCTGCAGCCTTGCACATGGATTTCCTCTGCTTGCATCTCTGCTGTGCTCCCCACAGCTGTCGGGCGCACACGCAGCCGAAGCACGCATGCTCATGGTCACGTTGTGCAGCCCTGCACAAACTGGGACTAGGACACCTTGCCTAAGGGATTGGTTTCCTAAAGACTAGCCAGTCATAGCATCACAGACAGCATCCTTCTGGGGGCTGAGCTGGAGGGAAAGTGGAAAAACCCTACACATGACCGGTGTCCCGTCAAGGCTGGATGAGGCTGTGTTACTAAACACGGTGTGACGTGGGCTGCAAAACCACGTGGGGGGACAACGCGTGGCACGTACCTGGCAAGAGATCAGAACAAGGTAGACAAGTTCCTTGAAGCCGCAGCCGTTTCTTGTCACTTTGCTCTGTTCTTCCGCGAGCAAAAGCTGCATCAAAGGAGAAGGCAGAGGGCGGGGAGAGGGGAGAGAAAGAGCTGATCAGTGAGCTTGCACAATTTAACAAAGAAGACAAGGGAAAAGCCCTGAGACAAATGCCACCTCTATGCTTCGGAATGTAGGTACTGAGTGAAAATTATGTCTGATGGTCAAGAGTAAGCAGCATGACACTACCAGCTCTGCCAGTCAGCAGCTTTCAACACCTCACTGTCCACCTGTCTACCCCACACTGTTTCAGCTTACCTACAAGATGCTGCACAAGACGGTGTGAAAACGAAGGTACTCAGTCAATGCACAAGTGCAACAAGCGAGCTACTCAGTCAGAGCTCAAGCGCTCCAATGAAGGGACGCAGCAGGCACTGCTCCTCCCCTCATTCTTGCCGCTTATGACATCACTAAGGGCCACCAGGCTGCTCCACCACGACAGACAAGGTGGGGAAGCAAGACCATGTCACAAGACCAGAAGATTCCAACACAGCACCCCAACATTGTAGAATTCCAACTGCCCACTGATTCACTGATTCTATCTCAGCCAAATCCTGGAGAAGATGGCACGGGGTCGTCATGACCAAAGCGCAGGACCCGGCGCTTGCTCTTGTTGAGCCTCCTCGTACAATCGGCCTCAGGCCATCCCTCTGCAGGGCCTTCCTACCCTCAGGCAGATGGACACTTCCCCCCAGCAGCATACCTTGCAGTGCAGGGCCTACATAAAATCCACACTGGAGTCCTTTGTTTAATTCAAGAGCGTGTTACAGCACCGGTCTATTTCACTGTAAGGAAATCAAGGAAGAGATGGGAGAAACACAGAACTACTACCAGACTGCTTTATACATTTCTTTCCCAAGTGGATTTTTGCCTTTTTGCTTCCAGGACGACCTCATTTTCTTCTCCCCTTCTTGTGGGGAAGCTGCCTCCAGTGCCTGAGGTTCAGGAGACAGCATGAAACACAACACTAAGACAAACGCTTGTCGTGGGTGTGGGGTGGCTGTGCTTTGCCAGGCATACGGCTGGGTAGTAAGTGCCACACGGCAGCCCCAAGCCAAGCCCTGCATTCAGTCACTGTGGCCACAGCTGGTGCATCGCTGCCAGAACATATCCGAGGATACAGGTGGACGCAGGCACTCCTGCTCCTTCTGCAAAGCCATCCTCTGCAGAGCCCATTAGGTGCCGCTCGGTGCTATGCCAACCAGGCTCCCGTTTACAGCAGCCCGGGGATAAGCATGCGTGTACTCTTCTGTGCAGCAGTGAGCTTCAGAGGATGAATCACCAGAGGGTAAATCAACAGAATTTACTGATGACTCCATCCCTCCTTCTTCTATCAACCACGGGCAAATACCGTGAGACAGAACATAAGGGGAAAAGCACTTCTGCTCAAGTGCCTGCAATGGAATTCAAAACAGCTACTGCAAGAAGAGCTCATAGGGTAAACCCAGCCTCAGAGACATAAACGCACCTGGTTCCAGGAAATAGCATGGCACATTGTTGATGAAACACTGCTTTGTTGCTCGGAGAGCATGCAGCATGCCGCTTTGACAGGCACAGCAGCGCTGCCATGTCCAAGCCAAACACCAAAACCTCCCCAGCATCCCTGGCCAACGCTGCCAGGGAAATGCACCACCTGCAGTCCCACCTGACTTACAGCACAGACACTGGGGGCCTGCCTTAGTCTCAGCTGGGAGGGATTTTTCTTCAGAGTATCTGGTATGATGCTATGTTTGGGTTCTAGGAGAAAAATCACACTGATAACACTCTGATGTTTATAGTTTCTGACAAGCGAAGTTGCACAGAGCCAAGGCCATTCTCAGAAAAGCTCTGAACAAGGAGCTGGGAGGGAACAGAATTAAGACAGCTAACGTGAACTGGCCAAAGGGATATTCCATACTATATGGCATCAAGTGGAAGGGGTTTTGAAGGGAATGAGAGTTCATCTCACTCTTTTATTTCTTGGCGGCTAACTGGACAGTGGTTGGCGGGTGGTGAGCCATTGCTTGTACATCACTTGCAATACATTCACATATTGTTATACATTCTCATATATATATTCAGAACTACTATCTTTTTCTCTACCTTAGTAAACACTTTTATCTCACATTCTCAAAACACGAGTTTTACTTCTCTTTTTCCACCCAACACTCTCCCCCATCCCACGGGGAACATGGGAGTGGGCAAAAGACTGTGTGGTGCTGAGTCACCCACCGGCTTCACACACAACAGGGCCGTAGGGCAATGGGAGCAAACACAGAAATAAAACACAGAAACTCGCTGCTTCTTGGGCTCGTGGCTGCCACAAAGCTCATGTTTTAGTGACGCAGAGAACTGTATCTCCAGCTATTGTGCGTCTCGTTAACCACAAGCTCAGCTATGAGCTGTCACCACAAGCAAAAGATAAACGTAAACAGAGGCCCTTATCCACACGTGCCAATCCGGGTGCCAGGAATAAAAGCCCATTGGGCCATGGGCAAAGCAGGGAGCACATAGGCAGGAAACAGGAAGGAGTTGAACTCCAGCTCTCCTACACAAAAGAAAGGGAGAGCTGAGCCAGCACCACGGGAGGAGTTATGACACAGCTTCAGAGCTTACAGAGCCCTGAGATTTCCAAAGGACGGTGCCAGGGTAACTCTCACCATTCCCATGCAGGGGTCTTCCCAGACGCTTCGGCTGCTGACTTCCACTTCCTCTGTCATGTGTAGAAAGTCCAGGTGACAAATGCTCATTTTGTCTGGGTAACACTTCCATGGTCATGGCTGAAAAAAAAAAAAAAATAGCATGCAACCCCATAAGATTTACCTTTCTGCTCTTTCTGTCAGCACGACATCTAAGATGAGCATTACACATCACTGCTACTGATTGAAAATTCATCCAAGCCTACGTTCCACACAGCTTCATCTCAGTGCCAAAAAGAAACATGTAAAGAGATGTTCAGAAGTTTCTCTGTGCAGATAAAAGTGCGGGCTGCATACATATTCTCTTCAGTAATTTAAATTAATTTAGAAACCAAAGGTAACTTTTCAAGAAGCAGCATGAAAGAAAGGCCAATGTAAAGGAAATACGTGATTTTCATCTATTTTCATCTAAAAAATCCTTGCTAAATCTCTTCCCATCAAAAAGAAAGCATGCTGGGCATTCTTAGCAGCAGCTCAGAGAACATCTTGCACCACAAAATGCGGCACATGCTTTTTGCTCACAGGCCCCTCATCTCTCTAATTTGTGTCAGATTCACTCAAAATGACCACGTGGACCAGAACAGCCATTTGGTTCTGCTGAGGTAGGAAACCTCTGCTGGGATGTCCCACAGTCCCATTCCCCACTATTTCCAGCACTGGGGGGAAAAGGAAGAGCAACTGACTTCACCTACCCAGACTTCGGCACGGCCTCCAATATGGTCTCACATCACAGGGAGAAGCATGGTGGAGAGCTCTGGTGGCTGAAGAAATCAAGGTTGCCTCTAAGATCCTGCTTTAAATCAACATGACTTACTGCCCATGAGATATGAAAGACAAGGTTAAGGTTAAAAAGCCTCCAATCCCCATGGATGTGGCTGCCTGCAAAGACAACATCTGTCCGCTTTCCAGCAGGGTGATGCTCACCCAGCAAAGCACTCACCGGCACGTCTTTCATAGAAACATAGAATTAGCAAGCTTAGAAAAGATCTCCAAGATCATCCGGTCCAACCATCCACCTACCACCAACATTTCCCACTAAGCCATGTCCCTCACGACAACATCTAATGTTTCTTGAACACCTGCAGGGATGGTAACTCTATCACCTGTCTGGGCAGCCCGTTCCAGCGTCTGACCACTCCTGTGGAGAAGTTTTTCTTAACATCCAACCTCAATCTCCCCTCATGCAACTTCAGGCCACTCCCTCCAGTCCTATTACTACTTACACAGGAGAGGAGGACGACCCCCACCTCGACATAACCTCTCTTCAGCTAGTTGTAGAGAGTGAGGAGGTCTTCCCTGCGATTCCTCTTCTCCAGACTAAATCCCTCTTCCGCTCCCCATAAGACTTGTGCTCTAGACCCCCCGCAGCTTCACTGCTCTTCTCTGGACACGTTTCAGGCTTTCACTGTCCTTCCTGTAGTGAGGCACCCAGAACTGAACACAGTACTCAAGGTGAGGACTCACCAGTGCTGAGCACAGGGGGATGATCACTTCCCTGCTCCTGCTGGCTCCTGTCCTTTGCATTGCACTTCCAATCTAAACCGTTCCTTCTGCGGTAGCGCTTGCATCCTCAGGGCTGGAGCTCAAGAGGTCAACACAACAGAAAGAACACAGCGTGCAAGTGGAAGACATGATCAAAGATCACAAGAGCCAACTCTCTGACCTTGGGCACAACTCACCAACCAAGAGCCAGGCTTTGCCAACTTGGCTGATCTGAGCATGCCAGAGGGGATCAGATCACAAAGTGTCCATTTCAATTGCAGCTTCGTGTAGGGAAGAAAACCAGTTAAGTTAACAGGCGTGAATGAATTAATTCATAAGCTGCACAACGAGGCTGTTCTTCATAAAAAGACCCACATGGATTCCTAATCCAAAAAGAGAACGGCAAGAGTTAATACCAATGGAAGAGGTTCCTGGTCCTAAGCCTCATCCTCTTACCCCAACTTTCCTTGCCTCGTACTCTTCCCCAACTCCTGGACAATGTCCACAGGCTTAAACTCAGATCTCAAGTTCATAGGACTCCTTTCACAGGACTCCGTCAAAAAGGATGTCGTACTTGTTCCACACACTCAAACTGACTGAGCAGTGGTATCACAGTCACTTAGAACACACAGAAGCATCCAAACCCCAAGCATGCACATTCCCTCCTGTGTTACTGGTGCCCACAGCTCACCTTCATACCTCTGTGGATTTCTGTTGTTTTACACTGATGCAGCCTCACTATAGCTCCGCAGGTGTCACACAAGGCGTGCAGGACCTCTTTCTCCACAAACCCCATCTGCAGGCATTGGTTCATAAGGTTCACCACCCACCCTCCTGAGCAAAAGCAAGCGCTAAGAATGAGAGCAAAGTGCACTGGATTTGACCTGGCCTGGTCCCCAAGCCTCAGGCCTGCCAGACATACCCTGGTATGTAGACTCATCCCCAAAGCCTGATTGGACATCATCATTCTGCAAACGCCCCATCCCAGCAGCAAGGGATCAAAGCATTGGGACAGCTGAAACAAAAATGTCATGAAAGTTTCCTATTAGCACTGATCAAGAACAAATCTACCCCTGAGCAACAGGATGTGAGACAAACAGCAGCAAACAACCAACCTGCAGAACCCACTCCGTTGGGGTTGGTCCAGATGTTTGTATGCTCCCTTCCAAGGCCCAGGCCAAGCTTGCTGAGCTGCTCCTCCTTTGTGCAGGGGGAGAGCGGTACAGATGCTACGTGGTGGCTACGCACAGCATGCCTTTGACTTGATTCTCCTCTCTCCATCTTCCATTATTAAACAGCATCTCAAATCTTTCCCTGCTAAAAAATCACTTAGGTAAAAAAGAACTGGCAATCTTGCTTTTAAGATTTCCTTATTTATACAACTTGATGCTTAAAGGACAAGCTCACCTAGCAATCACCTACCTTAGACAAGCCCAACCTGCAAAGAAAAGTTATTCTTCTGTGTCTGCAGACTTTGCACACATTTCCAGGTGCAGTAGTCAGCCCAGTTTTCAGCACAGCTTTACCAACCACAGAAACCCAGTTTACGCCCGCCGTGCTTTTCTCTCTTCTGAAACACTGCATTGCTGCAAGAAGCAAGGATTAAAACCACAGAATCACAGAATTGGGGTTGCAAGGGACCCCTAGAGATCATCGAGTCCAACCCCCCTGCAAAACGGGCTCTGTAGAGCAGGCTGCACAGGTGGGCATCCAGGCAAAATATCTCCAGAGAAGGAGAATCCACAGCCTCCCTGGGCAGCCTGCTCCAGTGCTCCATCATCCTCACTGTGAAGAAGTTCCTTTGGTTTTGGTGCGGAACTTCCTGTGCTCCGGTTTATGGCCATTTCCCCTTATTCTGTCCCTCTGAAAAGTGGTTGGCCATGTCCTTTTGACTCCCACACTTAATATATTTATAAGCATTAATCAGATCCCCTCTTAGTCTTCTTTCCTCAAGGCTGAACAGGCCCAGGTCACTAAGCCTTTCCACACTGGGGAGATGCTCCAGGCCCTTAACCACCTTCGTGGCCTTCTGCTCGACTCTCTCAAGGAGAACCCTGTCATTTTTTGTATCGGGGAACCCACAACTGGATGCAGTACTCCAGGTGAGGCCTGAGCAGAGTGGAGCAGAAGGGGAGGATCAGCTCCCTTGCTCTGCTGGCCACACTCCTGTTAATGCACCCCAGGATCCCATTGGTCTTCTTGGCTGCCAGGGCACACTGATGGCTCATGGCCAACCTGTCATCCACCAGGACACCCAGATTCTTCTCTGCAGAGCTCCTCTCCAGCATGTCACATCCCAGCCTGCACTGATACTTGTGGCTATTCCTTCCCATGTGCAAGACTCAACACTTGCTTTTGTTAAATCTCATCTGGTTTGATACTGCCCAACTCTCCAGCCTGTCCAGGTCTAGCAGCACAGCCTTTTGGTGTGCCAACCACATGACCCAGCTTTGTCACAGCAGTGTCCTTACTAAGGGTGGACACTATCCCTTCACCAAGGGAGTTCATGAAGATACTGAACAAGACCATGTGAGAAATACTCAAAGGTTAGGCAAGAATCTTAGTGATAGCAGAAAAGTTGATTTGTTATTGCAATAATGGACTCACATCACCCATTATCAAGGGAGAAACTGTGCACCAGTCAGCAAAATTCATTCCATTCTATACTCTAAACCCAACACAGGTAATGCTCTCCTGGTGCTCACTCACAGGTTGAGCATCTCAGGCTTACAATCTCCCCGATGCTGTTGCTATGATACATTTCCAATGAGGTCCATTACCAACCTGTTGTTTTTCAGTATGCTTTGTACTTCACCATGGAGATACGAGGGCCATATTTCCAATAGTTCTTAAGAAACCAAGGATAAGTTTCAAGAGTGGGCATCTCACCCCTCCCTCCCAAGTACGGCACCCCAAACAGCACTTTGTACAGTGATACACCTAAGTCTTTTCTGGGAGCGGTTCGTATTCTGAGAAGGGCTAAAGGTAAACGCTTTGTCCGTGGTCATTTGGTCTCTAAAAATCAATGTTGACAAGCGCTTTGTCAGCATCTGATTGATTCATTCTACTTTCCCTGAAGAAGGAGGGTGCCAGTGAGTATGGAACTCCCACTTTATTTCTAAAGTTCTCAGTAGCTCCTGTAGGACTTGTGAAGTAAAGTGGTTTCCCTTATCCGAGATTATATTCTGCATAATCCCATATCTAGGGATCGTGTCCAGATGTGGAGTCCTTAGTGCAGAAAAGACATGGACCTGTTGGAGCACCCAGAGGACCAAGGGTAAATCCTGCTTGACCAATCTAGCGGCTGTCTGTGATGGTGTCACTGCATCAATAGACAAGTGAACAACCACTGATATCATCTACCTGGACTTCAGTAAGGCCTTTGACGCAATATCCCGCAACATCCTTCTTTCCAAACTGGAAGGACACGGATTCGATGAGTGGACTGTTCAATGGACAAAGAACCGGCTGCAGGATCGAGTCCAGGAGCCAACGGCTCCGTGTCTGGACGGCGACTGGTGATGAATGGCATCTCAAAGGGGTCCGTGCTGGGGCTGAGACACTTCAGTATCCTCGTCAGTGACATCACCAGCGGGATCGAGCGCACCCTCAGAAGATTTGCTGACAACACCAAGCTGTGGGGAGCAGCGACATACACCAGAGGGACGGGACGCCAACCACAGGGACCTAGACAGGCTCGAGCAGCGGGCACAGACAAACCTCATCAGGTTCAACAAATCCAGGCACAGTGTCTTGCACCTGGGACAAGAGAACCCCCCACTACCAATACATGCTGGGGGATGAAAGGGCTGAGCATAGGCCTGTCCCAAAAGACCTGGTGGATGGCAAGCTGTACATGAGCCAGCAAAGTGCCCTCCCAGACCAGAAAACCAGCCACATCCCGGTCTGCACCAAAAGACGTGCGGTCAGCGGGTGAAAAGAGGTGATCCTGCCCCTCTGCTCTGTGCTGAAGAGGCCTCACCTGGACTACTGTGTCCATATGAAGAGCCCTCAGCGCAGAAGAGACATGGGCCCGTTGGAGCACATCCAGAGGACGGACACAAAAAAAAAAAAGAAAAAAAAAGAAAAAAGAAAAAAAAAAAAAAAAAAGGAACCAAAGGATCAAAGCACCTCACCCGCGAGGACAGGCTGAGAGGGCTGGGGCTGTTCAGCCCGGAGAAGTGAAGGCTCCGAGGTGACCTGGTAACAGCCTTTTGACACCCAAAGGGGAGCTAAAAGGAAAGAAGAAGGGAAAATTTAGGTTAGATATAAGGAAAATATCTTTCATAGCAAGGGACCAGGGGAAACGTTTTAACTTGAGGGAGGGAAGATTTAGGTTGGATGTCAGGGGGAAGTTCTTTACGGAGAGAGTGGTGAGGTGCTGGAACAGCCGCCCAGGGAGGCTGTGGATGCCCCGTCCATCCCTGGAGGTGTTCAAGGCCAGGTTGGATGGGGCCCTGGGCAGCCCGGTCTAGTATGAAATGGGGAGGTTGGTGGTCCTGCATGTGGCAGGGGGGCTGGAGATTCATGATCCTCGAGGTCCCTTCCAACCCAGGACATTCTGTGATTCTGCGCAGTGGACCAGGTTGCCCAGAGATGCGGTGGATGCCCTGTCCCTTCCGAGGTGACACGCAGGGCAACCTGATCTAGCTGGGAACGCCCCTGTTCATTGTGGGCGAGTTGGACTAGATCATCATAAATGGTCGCTTCCGACCCTAAGGAGTCTCTGGTATGATACCTGAAGCCATGTCCACAAAGGACATCGATGGCCTGGTGAGCAATAAGGGGAGGAGGGGAAGCCTGTGTGCTCAACAGCTCTGGGGAAACTCACCAAGTAGTCCAGTCAGGAAGATCCGCGTCAGCCATAGAGCCTCTCTGTGCCAGTCCCAGTATTCAGCACACCAGAGGCCTTGCTTCATCACACTGGTGGGTCCCATAGCTGCAGAGCTAGCTATTTAATGGGGGTCAGGGGATGGAAGGAAGAGGGGTGGGGAAGTTGGGTATCATACAGACGAGGAAACTAACAGCATCCCCTGGGTGGACAATTGGGATGGAGATATCTGGGGTGATCCAGATGAAGTGGTCCAGTAGAAGACGATCCTTTGTTTCCTATAAATACGAAGCCAGAGCTGCCATAAAAACAGAAGGAACCCTAGGACCCTGGGGTGGTCGGCCACAACGTGCTCTGAGAACTATGCCCTGACATCTGTTACTACTGACAAATTTGTAAGGGAGGTCTAGGAGAGAACCAGACAAAACAGGAACAGAATACTCGTGTTCAGTATGCTCAAGGAGCGGAGACTGTATTACACTAAGTAATGAGGATGAAGAGAACGGCCACTGGGGCTGGGGGTTTTCTTAAGCTCAGGTCCCAGCCTGATACATGCACCTCACTCTTATCACCAGCCACGTAGCTTCTTGGGCTGGAAGAATAAGCCCCAGGGAGCAAGGCGAGCCCCTTGTGACCCCCATTCCATCTTTAAGTGAGCGTCCCACAGCCATCACAAAACCCACCTGCATACAAGCGATGCGTGAACAAGGGTTCGTGGCGTTCCATTATCTGCTCCACAGATTTCACAGTGCTTAAACCACTGACTAGAGGAGCCCCAGAAACCCTTAAACCCCATCGAGCTGCAAAACAGAACGGGATCCAAAGAGACACGGAACATAATTTAAATACGTGCCCTTAAACAATACTCAGCATGGGCGGAATTAATACGTGGCAGAGGAGACACAGAGGGGACGTGGGCAGAGGACACAGGGAGGACACAGAGGGAACGTGGAGGGGGATGCAGAGGTACAACGCGATAGCAGACAAACCAAGTCTGGAGCCTCAGGTTGGAGATTATGCAATGAGAATCATGAAAGAGGGAACAGAGACTTCACAAGAAGGTATCGAACTTAAAAAGAGTTGCAAAGGAAACCTGGAGAACACAAAACCCCTTTACGGAAAAGTGCATTAGCTCCAGGCATTTCCAGAGTTGCAATGCTCAGTCAGCCAACCAGCATTACCTTGGGACTGACTGAAGCATTCCAGAAATGAGACAAGAGCAAAAGAAAGGAACGTACGTCAGCCCCTCCATTCTCCAACAGTTCGGAGAAAGGGAGATAACCCCTTCACTCCCTCTTAAGAAAAGAATTGAAAAGAAAAATACGAACAAGCATAGCAGACATAGCTGCTCCAGTCCAGCTTCGCATCCCCTCAGAAAGGCAGAGATCAAAGCCCTACAATATAGGGGAGAGAGAGAGAGAAAAGAAAAAAAAAAACAGTCCCCTCAGTCCAAGAAAGAGCACTCACCCAACAACCCACAGGAGGCAGTCTCCAGGGAAAGACGCTGCCTTGGGGGCTGCCAGCCCTTAAATGAGGTGAGGGAGGGGTGGAGCCAGGCTCAGCCCCACCTGGTCCCACAGCTGCGTTGCTTCCACCTGTGCTTGCAGGGCTGCACCACCCCTCACCAGACGCTCCATCACTGCTTCAGGCTGTGATCTCAAAGTTCCCATAACGTCATGAATAAAAAAAAAAAAAAAAAAAAGTGAATTGCGTCTGCCTGTCTGGCAAGGGGAAGTTTATCACTGAATGAGTAAGGATGGCCCACGTATTTTGATTCCAGTCAGATGTCCTCAAAGGCAACTGATAAAATTTCTAATAGATAGGAGAGCACAGATTTTAATACTGATGCAGCAAGATGCTGAGAAGCTGCACGTGCAGCGAAAAGGCTGAGATTACGGTGTGAGTGGAGCAAGTGCTGTTTGCCAAACTGTCAGGGTCAGCTTATGGCTCCCCAGTGAGAAACGTGCATTACCTACTCACGCAGCAATTAAAGACCATCGTGAAAATATTTTACGATTTGGTGTCCTCAGTGGGTGAACCTGGCACCTGCCTGTAAGGCACCGTGTAGCCCTTGGGCTCAAACATCAATCCCAAACCCCAAAGAAGTAGGGAGGCTGCAGCGTGCGTACTTCGTGCAGCCCCTGCGCTCCTCGAGTCAGAGATCACTGACGTACTGCAGTATCCATTTCTGCTGCGGCACGACGTGGGATCGCTGAAGTCACTGCAGATTTGGAGAAAAGACAAAGCATCTCCAGAACGCACTCCCCGTACAACTTGCCCACATGCAGGGAGCACAAGCCCCATTTTGGGGGCAATGATCCCCACTTGTGGGGTGCTACCCCCACCCCACTGTCACAGCCGTGCCCCGAGGACACCATCACCCCACTGCGCACGGCCAGCAACGTCTCCCTGGACTCCGCTCCCACAGGCATCCCTGTCCCCATCCTCAACCCGACAACATCGGCATGGAGCAAAGCGGGGCAGGGGGCGTGGGGGGACTTGAGGGGACACGAGAGGGCGTATGGGGACACAGGGACATGGGGGGACATGGAGGGACATGGGGTTGATGTGTGAGGTCAGAACTACAGAGGCGAGAGCAGGTGACACGTGGAGGTGACACAAGGAGGCGGCAGGCTGTGCCAGGAGTTTGAGCAGCACTGCGGGGCAGATGAGCAGTGCCAGCCCAACATGGGGGTGATGGTGACACTCCAGGATGAGGAGCTGCTACTGTTTTTCAAGCATACATAATACTGCACTTGTTGTTTTCTTTTTTAAAATCAGTGACAGTATGCGATCTGATCCGATGTCTCTGAAAAGTGTGGTTTAAGGACTGTCAGCTGAAACAGCAGCAGAACACAGGCCGTTGCCTGTGGGGGAAGGGATGGGGAAGGAAGTGAGGAAAGAGAGGAGGAAGCCTGAAAAAGGAATGGGGAAGGCACGGGGCGAAGGAAGGGGGCAAGACATAGGGGAATGAAGGGAAAAGGACAGAATAGCTGTAGAGCAGCTTAAAAAGCAGCAACAAGCTCTGGGAGGACTGCAGAGCGCCAGATTCTGTATCGGGTGTGTATCCGTGTGTGTATGTTGTCATTACCTGCCTGGTTTGGGGTCGGGGTCGTCGTCGCTTCTGAGCTCCTGCAGTGGGAAGAGCTTGAGCAATTGGTGCCCATGCAGAACTGCAGGATGCGGGAGTGCTTGGTAAGGACAGCCCTGCAGCCCTCAGCTGGACGAACTTCTTCCGTGCGTCCAGACTGTGAGCTGTGCAGCCATGCGTGGCCGCACTGCTCCAGCTCAGAGTCCGCTGCCTGAAGCTGCGTCTTTGCTTCCTTCCCTCCTGCCCAGAGCCTCAAAGGTGCTCCCACAGTCCTATGCCCATCCCCAAAATGCCAGAGAAGACATCTGGCAGCGGGCTGGAGGAATCCCAGCACCCTGTTTTCCTTCTGCCCGCAGCTCTCTCTTCCTCTGCCACACAGGGCACCAGCCTGCAAAATGGGAATGGTCGGGAGGAAAGGGAGAGCTGGCAGGAGCGACTGCTGCAGCTGGCCAGGGGGGGTCTGCGTACCCCGTGCCCTTGTGCGCTATCTGTCCAGCTGCAGGAGGACCAGCGAAGGGCAGATAAAAAGGTGCAGCTGAGCCGGGCGGACCTGCACAACTCTCTGGCCATCTTGCCAATGGCTGCTGTGACACATCGATTCTTTCTATGCAGCTGAATTAATGTTTTCCAACTGTAAACTTAGGTGGAGAACTGCAGGTTTTGTTAATCTTTGTGGAAATGATACAATGGTCCCCAAGAATCTCAAAACTGCAACTTTGTCTCTGCCTGTGTAGACTTGCTAGGGCCTAAAACTACCCTTTTTATGGCATTAAAAAGAATAAAAAGCCAAAAATGAAACCTGGAGTTGAAGAAAGGCCTTGGAAAAAGATACATTCAAATATGAACAAGACAGAGGCTGAGCAAACATTAATATAGCCCTGTGCTTTCTGCCAAAGTGCTTTATTCCGTTATCATTAAATTTGCTGGGCAGTTACATTTTGGTATGTGAATATTTAAAAACAGTGCAATGGATGCTGGCAAAACCAAATTTGTTTTCTTTTTTAACAGATATTCATAAGCACTTCGCACAGCTTTCCGGGGTCTGGAGTAGTTTCCCTTTGTTTTCTTCGTCTTTTCCCCCCGCTTCTAACTTCGCGTTCTTCCCCCGTCATCACAACACAGAACGGAACGCCACGGACGGCGCCGCGGGTCCCCGGCAACGCCGCCGGAGTTCTTCCCGCGGTCTCTGCTGCCACCTCGTGGCCAATACGCGGAACTGCCGCCGCCTGCTGTTTAGTCCGGCAAGCAGTACAACGCATGCGCGTAGAAACGCGGAACTGGCGTTTTAACCGCTCTGCGCAGCTAATCCGCCACTCTCTATGGTGATCAGTCCTCCAGGTAATAGCGAACATGCGCCCGTCAACTTAAAGATAGCAATTGTTTCGACTGACCACTACGGGGACGGGCAAGGAGTCGATTCTCGGACCGCCGGCTCAGCGACATTCTCCCCTTCTAATCCAGGATGCCCCTCGTCTATTTCCGCCGATTTATGCCCGAGCCCACCCGGGAACGGACCGGGTCGGCTCACAGCTGCCCCTCAGCGCCTCGTGGCACCCAACGTGCTTGCCGCCGCGGTGGAGGAGCAGACGTTCCCTCCAGCCCCAGCCCTGCACCGCAGCGTTCCTGGAAAAGCAAGTCTCGCGAGAGCAACACGCACGTGCGAGTCTAGCACGACGCATGCGCCAGTGGTTTAAAAAAAAAAAAAAGAAAAAGCACTACGCATGCCCTGGAGTCTGCTCCGAACGGGGCATGCGCCGGATTCTGCCCGCCACGGCGCATGCGCCTGTCTGTGCCCCGCAATGCGCATGTGCCAAGTGCTCTGCGCACGCGCCAGCTGCAAGACCGCATTGGGCATGCGCGATCGTTCGCACCGCTCTGCGCATGCGCCAGCCTCCGCACCGCAATGCGCATGCTCTCCTCAGGGCCGCAAAACGCATGCGCCATCGTGTGCAGCGCGCATGCGGCAAGCATGTCACCGAACTGCGCGTGCGGCCGCCTCGGCACGGCACTGCGCATGCGCTTCGCGTGCGCGCATTACGACGGACGCTCATTTTCGGGCACGCACCTACGCATTCGGTTTTTTCGACGCCTCATTGCGCAAGCGGCGGCTGCACGGTCCGCCTAGATAGTACGTTCTCGAAGCAGACCGGGCCATAAAACCGCCCGAGAAAATAGACAAGGAGCATTCTGGATTGGAAGCGAGAAAAGTATCGCGGAGCCGGCGATCCAAGTACTGCCTGCTCACCTGCATCTCAGGGCTTCGAAGAAATGTATGCTATTGGAAAGCTTTGTGGCGCATGCGCACTACTTCCTGGAGGACCAAGCATAACGCAGATCGGCGGGGTGCCTGCGCAGAGGAGCAGGACCGTGCGCGCACCACTTCCGCGTGCCTGCGCGCATGCGCCCTGCTGCCTGCGGCAACATCACAACGCTGCCGCAATTCTACCGATTGACCACGTAGGGGCACCAGAGACCGCTTAAACAACTTCGATGCAGTTCCCCCGATTGGCCACGAGGGGGGACGAGAGAGCGAGCGTGGAAACAACGTCGACGCATTTTTGCCGATCGGCCACGCGGTGGCACCAGAGACCGCGGAAATCACTTCACCGCTAGGACTGATGTGGATCTGCACCAAGCCCTCACCAGTCCGTTCTCTCTTTTGGTGGCAGAGGAAAAACACAGAAGGGACAGGGGGGAGGGGAAGACGACAAAGAAAACGAAGGAAATCTTCGACAAACCCACCAAACCTGCGCTCAGTGCTTATGAGTACTTGTCAATAAATAAACAACCAGCAAATTGACGTTGTCAAGATTTTTATTATTCTATTTTTTTCAGCCAGCGTCCGAGGTAATGAAAAACCTGGTATCAGTCGGGCAGATGTGTGCAGCCAAGCCACGGCTTGGAACGATTAACCAAATTTGGTTTCGGCACCACGTTTGTGAGAAACACTCAAAGTCAAAAATTTCAGGTTAGGCCAGGATCTTAGCGATAGCAGCAAAGTTCATTCGTCATTGCAATAACAGGCTCACGTCCCCTATTAGCGAGGGAGAAACTGTGCACCAGTCAGCAAAATTCATTCCGTTCTATACTCCAAACCCAACGCAGGTAATGCTCTCCTGGCACTCATTGGTTGAGCGTCTGGGGCTTGCAATCTCCCTGATGCTTGTTGCTATGATACATTTCCGTATAAGCTCCATTACCAACCCGTTGTTTTTTCGTAAGTTTTGTACTTCTCCATAGAGATACGAGGGCCGTATTTCCAAGAGTGAGCACATGCGTTCTGTCCTGTGCTGGGCTCTCTTTCTCCACCCTGCATATTTGCCTTGTTTTGCACCTGGCTCACTTCTACCCCAGTCAGAACGCCCCAAATCTTTAACTTTCTACTCTGTTCAACAACTTTCTTAGTGGAAGGAAAACAGCTATTTCACAAGAGGGTCATAAGTTCAGTAAAGCTCAATACTACATACAGAAAATACTAAAAGCTTCTACTGCAGAAACACAATCTACCTTTCACAACCAGACCCAGCACCAACCCCCAGGGGGCACCGCCACTCACAGCTCCCCACCCACACTCTGAACCGCCGATCACCGCCCCCTGAGCTCAGCCAGTCAGCCAGTTCTCAGCCCACCTCATTATCCACTCATCTATCCCACACTTTCTCAGCTTCATTAGCAGGATGTCGTGGGACACTGTATCAAAAGCATTGCTGAAGTCAAGGTAGACGACACCCACTGCAGCAGCACCTGAAATGGTCCATCCCACTCGGGCTGAAGCTTTGACTCCTTACACGTGCGTGTTAGGACCCAGCCTCCAGCACGGAATGAGGGCACTAGAAATTCCAGAGGCGGAGTTTGAGACAACAGTCCGTGTTCCTTGAGGGATAACAGAGCAGCAGAAAACCCGAGTATATAGTTCCTCAGAAACTTATCCTTGGTTTCAAGAGTGGGCATCTCACCCCTCCCTCCCAAGTACGGCACCCCAAACAGCACTTTGTACGGTGATACACCTAAGTCTTTTCTGGGAGCGGTTCGTAATCTGAGAAGGGCTAGAGGTAAACGCTTTGTCCGTGGTCATTTGGTCTCTAAAAATCAATGTTGACAAGCGCTTTGTCAGCATCTGATTGATTCATTCTACTTTCCCTGAAGAAGGAGGGTGCCAGTGAGTATGGAACTCCCACTTTATTTCTAAAGTTCTCAGTAGCTCCTGTAGGACTTGTGAAGTAAAGTGGTTTCCCTTATCCGAGATTATATTCTGCATAATCCCATATCTAGGGATCGTGTCCAGATGTGGAGTCCTTAGTGCAGAAAAGACATGGACCTGTTGGAGCACCCAGAGGACCAAGGGTAAATCCTGCTTGACCAATCTAGCGGCTGTCTGTGATGGTGTCACTGCATCAATAGACAAGTGAACAACCACTGATATCATCTACCTGGACTTCAGTAAGGCCTTTGACGCAATATCCCGCAACATCCTTCTTTCCAAACTGGAAGGACACGGATTCGATGAGTGGACTGTTCAATGGACAAAGAACCGGCTGCAGGATCGAGTCCAGGAGCCAACGGCTCCGTGTCTGGACGGCGACTGGTGATGAATGGCATCTCAAAGGGGTCCGTGCTGGGGCTGAGACTCTTCAGTATCTTCGTCAGTGACATCACCAGCGGGATCGAGCGCACCCTCAGAAGATTTGCTGACAACACCAAGCTGTGGGGAGCAGCGACATACACCAGAGGGATGGGACGCCAACCACAGGGACCTAGACAGGCTCGAGCAGCGGGCACAGACAAACCTCGTCAGGTTCAACAGATCCAGGCGCAGTCTCTTCCACCTGGGACAAGAGAACCCCCCACTACCAATACATGCTGGGGGATGAAAGGGCTGAGCATAGGCCTGTCCCAAAAGACCTGGTGGATGGCAAGCTGTACATGAGCCAGCAAAGTGCCCTCCCAGACCAGAAAACCAGCCACATCCCGGTCTGCACCAAAAGACGTGCGGTCAGCGGGTGAAAAGAGGTGATCCTGCCCCTCTGCTCTGTGCTGAAGAGGCCTCACCTGGACTACTGTGTCCATATGAAGAGCCCTCAGCGCAGAAGAGACATGGACCCGTTGGAGCACATCCAGAGGACGGACACAAAAAAAAAAAAGAAAAAAAAAGAAAAAAGAAAAAAAAAAAAAAAAAAGGAACCAAAGGATCAAAGCACCTCACCCGCGAGGACAGGCTGAGAGGGCTGGGGCTGTTCAGCCCGGAGAAGTGAAGGCTCCGAGGTGACCTGGTAACAGCCTTTTGACACCCAAAGGGGAGCTAAAAGGAAAGAAGAAGGGAAAATTTAGGTTAGATATAAGGAAAATATCTTTCATAGCAAGGGACCAGGGGAAACGTTTTAACTTGAGGGAGGGAAGATTTAGGTTGGATGTCAGGGGGAAGTTCTTTACGGAGAGAGTGGTGAGGTGCTGGAACAGCCGCCCAGGGAGGCTGTGGATGCCCCGTCCATCCCTGGAGGTGTTCAAGGCCAGGTTGGATGGGGCCCTGGGCAGCCCGGTCTAGTATGAAATGGGGAGGTTGGTGGTCCTGCATGTGGCAGGGGGGCTGGAGATTCATGATCCTCGAGGTCCCTTCCAACCCAGGACATTCTGTGATTCTGCGCAGTGGACCAGGTTGCCCAGAGATGCGGTGGATGCCCTGTCCCTTCCGAGGTGACACGCAGGGCAACCTGATCTAGCTGGGAACGCCCCTGTTCATTGTGGGCGAGTTGGACTAGATCATCATAAATGGTCGCTTCCGACCCTAAGGAGTCTCTGGTATGATACCTGAAGCCATGTCCACAAAGGACATCGATGGCCTGGTGAGCAATAAGGGGAGGAGGGGAAGCCTGTGTGCTCAACAGCTCTGGGGAAACTCACCAAGTAGTCCAGTCAGGAAGATCCGCGTCAGCCATAGAGCCTCTCTGTGCCAGTCCCAGTATTCAGCACACCAGAGGCCTTGCTTCATCACACTGGTGGGTCCCATAGCTGCAGAGCTAGCTATTTAATGGGGGTCAGGGGATGGAAGGAAGAGGGGTGGGGAAGTTGGGTATCATACAGACGAGGAAACTAACAGCATCCCCTGGGTGGACAATTGGGATGGAGATATCTGGGGTGATCCAGATGAAGTGGTCCAGTAGAAGACGATCCTTTGTTTCCTATAAATACGAAGCCAGAGCTGCCATAAAAACAGAAGGAACCCTAGGACCCTGGGGTGGTCGGCCACAACGTGCTCTGAGAACTATGCCCTGACATCTGTTACTACTGACAAATTTGTAAGGGAGGTCTAGGAGAGAACCAGACAAAACAGGAACAGAATACTCGTGTTCAGTATGCTCAAGGAGCGGAGACTGTATTACACTAAGTAATGAGGATGAAGAGAACGGCCACTGGGGCTGGGGGTTTTCTTAAGCTCAGGTCCCAGCCTGATACATGCACCTCACTCTTATCACCAGCCACGTAGCTTCTTGGGCTGGAAGAATAAGCCCCAGGGAGCAAGGCGAGCCCCTTGTGACCCCCATTCCATCTTTAAGTGAGCGTCCCACAGCCATCACAAAACCCACCTGCATACAAGCGATGCGTGAACAAGGGTTCGTGGCGTTCCATTATCTGCTCCACAGATTTCACAGTGCTTAAACCACTGACTAGAGGAGCCCCAGAAACCCTTAAACCCCATCGAGCTGCAAAACAGAACGGGATCCAAAGAGACACGGAACATAATTTAAATACGTGCCCTTAAACAATACTCAGCATGGGCGGAATTAATACGTGGCAGAGGAGACACAGAGGGGACGTGGGCAGAGGACACAGGGAGGACACAGAGGGAACGTGGAGGGGGATGCAGAGGTACAACGCGATAGCAGACAAACCAAGTCTGGAGCCTCAGGTTGGAGATTATGCAATGAGAATCATGAAAGAGGGAACAGAGACTTCACAAGAAGGTATCGAACTTAAAAAGAGTTGCAAAGGAAACCTGGAGAACACAAAACCCCTTTACGGAAAAGTGCATTAGCTCCAGGCATTTCCAGAGTTGCAATGCTCAGTCAGCCAACCAGCATTACCTTGGGACTGACTGAAGCATTCCAGAAATGAGACAAGAGCAAAAGAAAGGAACGTACGTCAGCCCCTCCATTCTCCAACAGTTCGGAGAAAGGGAGATAACCCCTTCACTCCCTCTTAAGAAAAGAATTGAAAAGAAAAATACGAACAAGCATAGCAGACATAGCTGCTCCAGTCCAGCTTCGCATCCCCTCAGAAAGGCAGAGATCAAAGCCCTACAATATAGGGGAGAGAGAGAGAGAAAAGAAAAAAAAAAACAGTCCCCTCAGTCCAAGAAAGAGCACTCACCCAACAACCCACAGGAGGCAGTCTCCAGGGAAAGACGCTGCCTTGGGGGCTGCCAGCCCTTAAATGAGGTGAGGGAGGGGTGGAGCCAGGCTCAGCCCCACCTGGTCCCACAGCTGCGTTGCTTCCACCTGTGCTTGCAGGGCTGCACCACCCCTCACCAGACGCTCCATCACTGCTTCAGGCTGTGATCTCAAAGTTCCCATAACGTCATGAATAAAAAAAAAAAAAAAAAAAAGTGAATTGCGTCTGCCTGTCTGGCAAGGGGAAGTTTATCACTGAATGAGTAAGGATGGCCCACGTATTTTGATTCCAGTCAGATGTCCTCAAAGGCAACTGATAAAATTTCTAATAGATAGGAGAGCACAGATTTTAATACTGATGCAGCAAGATGCTGAGAAGCTGCACGTGCAGCGAAAAGGCTGAGATTACGGTGTGAGTGGAGCAAGTGCTGTTTGCCAAACTGTCAGGGTCAGCTTATGGCTCCCCAGTGAGAAACGTGCATTACCTACTCACGCAGCAATTAAAGACCATCGTGAAAATATTTTACGATTTGGTGTCCTCAGTGGGTGAACCTGGCACCTGCCTGTAAGGCACCGTGTAGCCCTTGGGCTCAAACATCAATCCCAAACCCCAAAGAAGTAGGGAGGCTGCAGCGTGCGTACTTCGTGCAGCCCCTGCGCTCCTCGAGTCAGAGATCACTGACGTACTGCAGTATCCATTTCTGCTGCGGCACGACGTGGGATCGCTGAAGTCACTGCAGATTTGGAGAAAAGACAAAGCATCTCCAGAACGCACTCCCCGTACAACTTGCCCACATGCAGGGAGC
Organism: Chrysolophus pictus; assembly: GCA_037305975.1. Lineage (NCBI taxonomy): Eukaryota > Metazoa > Chordata > Aves > Galliformes > Phasianidae > Chrysolophus > Chrysolophus pictus. The sequence continues at coordinate 64,647 of CM074587.1, forward strand.
ACAAGCCCCATTTTGGGGGCAATGATCCCCACTTGTGGGGTGCTACCCCCACCCCACTGTCACAGCCGTGCCCCGAGGACACCATCACCCCACTGCGCACGGCCAGCAACGTCTCCCTGGACTCCGCTCCCACAGGCATCCCTGTCCCCATCCTCAACCCGACAACATCGGCATGGAGCAAAGCGGGGCAGGGGGCGTGGGGGGACTTGAGGGGACACGAGAGGGCGTATGGGGACACAGGGACATGGGGGGACATGGAGGGACATGGGGTTGATGTGTGAGGTCAGAACTACAGAGGCGAGAGCAGGTGACACGTGGAGGTGACACAAGGAGGCGGCAGGCTGTGCCAGGAGTTTGAGCAGCACTGCGGGGCAGATGAGCAGTGCCAGCCCAACATGGGGGTGATGGTGACACTCCAGGATGAGGAGCTGCTACTGTTTTTCAAGCATACATAATACTGCACTTGTTGTTTTCTTTTTTAAAATCAGTGACAGTATGCGATCTGATCCGATGTCTCTGAAAAGTGTGGTTTAAGGACTGTCAGCTGAAACAGCAGCAGAACACAGGCCGTTGCCTGTGGGGGAAGGGATGGGGAAGGAAGTGAGGAAAGAGAGGAGGAAGCCTGAAAAAGGAATGGGGAAGGCACGGGGCGAAGGAAGGGGGCAAGACATAGGGGAATGAAGGGAAAAGGACAGAATAGCTGTAGAGCAGCTTAAAAAGCAGCAACAAGCTCTGGGAGGACTGCAGAGCGCCAGATTCTGTATCGGGTGTGTATCCGTGTGTGTATGTTGTCATTACCTGCCTGGTTTGGGGTCGGGGTCGTCGTCGCTTCTGAGCTCCTGCAGTGGGAAGAGCTTGAGCAATTGGTGCCCATGCAGAACTGCAGGATGCGGGAGTGCTTGGTAAGGACAGCCCTGCAGCCCTCAGCTGGACGAACTTCTTCCGTGCGTCCAGACTGTGAGCTGTGCAGCCATGCGTGGCCGCACTGCTCCAGCTCAGAGTCCGCTGCCTGAAGCTGCGTCTTTGCTTCCTTCCCTCCTGCCCAGAGCCTCAAAGGTGCTCCCACAGTCCTATGCCCATCCCCAAAATGCCAGAGAAGACATCTGGCAGCGGGCTGGAGGAATCCCAGCACCCTGTTTTCCTTCTGCCCGCAGCTCTCTCTTCCTCTGCCACACAGGGCACCAGCCTGCAAAATGGGAATGGTCGGGAGGAAAGGGAGAGCTGGCAGGAGCGACTGCTGCAGCTGGCCAGGGGGGGTCTGCGTACCCCGTGCCCTTGTGCGCTATCTGTCCAGCTGCAGGAGGACCAGCGAAGGGCAGATAAAAAGGTGCAGCTGAGCCGGGCGGACCTGCACAACTCTCTGGCCATCTTGCCAATGGCTGCTGTGACACATCGATTCTTTCTATGCAGCTGAATTAATGTTTTCCAACTGTAAACTTAGGTGGAGAACTGCAGGCTTTGTTAATCTTTGTGGAAATGATACAATGGTCCCCAAGAATCTCAAAACTGCAACTTTGTCTCTGCCTGTGTAGACTTGCTAGGGCCTAAAACTACCCTTTTTATGGCATTAAAAAGAATAAAAAGCCAAAAATGAAACCTGGAGTTGAAGAAAGGCCTTGGAAAAAGATACATTCAAATATGAACAAGACAGAGGCTGAGCAAACATTAATATAGCCCTGTGCTTTCTGCCAAAGTGCTTTATTCCGTTATCATTAAATTTGCTGGGCAGTTACATTTTGGTATGTGAATATTTAAAAACAGTGCAATGGATGCTGGCAAAACCAAATTTGTTTTCTTTTTTAACAGATATTCATAAGCACTTCGCACAGCTTTCCGGGGTCTGGAGTAGTTTCCCTTTGTTTTCTTCGTCTTTTCCCCCCGCTTCTAACTTCGCGTTCTTCCCCCGTCATCACAACACAGAACGGAACGCCACGGACGGCGCCGCGGGTCCCCGGCAACGCCGCCGGAGTTCTTCCCGCGGTCTCTGCTGCCACCTCGTGGCCAATACGCGGAACTGCCGCCGCCTGCTGTTTAGTCCGGCAAGCAGTACAACGCATGCGCGTAGAAACGCGGAACTGGCGTTTTAACCGCTCTGCGCAGCTAATCCGCCACTCTCTATGGTGATCAGTCCTCCAGGTAATAGCGAACATGCGCCCGTCAACTTAAAGATAGCAATTGTTTCGACTGACCACTACGGGGACGGGCAAGGAGTCGATTCTCGGACCGCCGGCTCAGCGACATTCTCCCCTTCTAATCCAGGATGCCCCTCGTCTATTTCCGCCGATTCATGCCCGAGCCCACCCGGGAACGGACCGGGTCGGCTCACAGCTGCCCCTCAGCGCCTCGTGGCACCCAACGTGCTTGCCGCCGCGGTGGAGGAGCAGACGTTCCCTCCAGCCCCAGCCCTGCACCGCAGCGTTCCTGGAAAAGCAAGTCTCGCGAGAGCAACACGCACGTGCGAGTCTAGCACGACGCATGCGCCAGTGGTTTAAAAAAAAAAAAAAAGAAAAAGCACTACGCATGCCCTGGAGTCTGCTCCGAACGGGGCATGCGCCGGATTCTGCCCGCCACGGCGCATGCGCCTGTCTGTGCCCCGCAATGCGCATGTGCCAAGTGCTCTGCGCACGCGCCAGCTGCAAGACCGCATTGGGCATGCGCGATCGTTCGCACCGCTCTGCGCATGCGCCAGCCTCCGCACCGCAATGCGCATGCTCTCCTCAGGGCCGCAAAACGCATGCGCCATCGTGTGCAGCGCGCATGCGGCAAGCATGTCACCGAACTGCGCGTGCGGCCGCCTCGGCACGGCACTGCGCATGCGCTTCGCGTGCGCGCATTACGACGGACGCTCATTTTCGGGCACGCACCTACGCATTCGGTTTTTTCGACGCCTCATTGCGCAAGCGGCGGCTGCACGGTCCGCCTAGATAGTACGTTCTCGAAGCAGACCGGGCCATAAAACCGCCCGAGAAAATAGACAAGGAGCATTCTGGATTGGAAGCGAGAAAAGTATCGCGGAGCCGGCGATCCAAGTACTGCCTGCTCACCTGCATCTCAGGGCTTCGAAGAAATGTATGCTATTGGAAAGCTTTGTGGCGCATGCGCACTACTTCCTGGAGGACCAAGCATAACGCAGATCGGCGGGGTGCCTGCGCAGAGGAGCAGGACCGTGCGCGCACCACTTCCGCGTGCCTGCGCGCATGCGCCCTGCTGCCTGCGGCAACATCACAACGCTGCCGCAATTCTACCGATTGACCACGTAGGGGCACCAGAGACCGCTTAAACAACTTCGATGCAGTTCCCCCGATTGGCCACGAGGGGGGACGAGAGAGCGAGCGTGGAAACAACGTCGACGCATTTTTGCCGATCGGCCACGCGGTGGCACCAGAGACCGCGGAAATCACTTCACCGCTAGGACTGATGTGGATCTGCACCAAGCCCTCACCAGTCCGTTCTCTCTTTTGGTGGCAGAGGAAAAACACAGAAGGGACAGGGGGGAGGGGAAGACGACAAAGAAAACGAAGGAAATCTTCGACAAACCCACCAAACCTGCGCTCAGTGCTTATGAGTACTTGTCAATAAATAAACAACCAGCAAATTGACGTTGTCAAGATTTTTATTATTCTATTTTTTTCAGCCAGCGTCCGAGGTAATGAAAAACCTGGTATCAGTCGGGCAGATGTGTGCAGCCAAGCCACGGCTTGGAACGATTAACCAAATTTGGTTTCGGCACCACGTTTGTGAGAAACACTCAAAGTCAAAAATTTCAGGTTAGGCCAGGATCTTAGCGATAGCAGCAAAGTTCATTCGTCATTGCAATAACAGGCTCACGTCCCCTATTAGCGAGGGAGAAACTGTGCACCAGTCAGCAAAATTCATTCCGTTCTATACTCCAAACCCAACGCAGGTAATGCTCTCCTGGCACTCATTGGTTGAGCGTCTGGGGCTTGCAATCTCCCTGATGCTTGTTGCTATGATACATTTCCGTATAAGCTCCATTACCAACCCGTTGTTTTTTCGTAAGTTTTGTACTTCTCCATAGAGATACGAGGGCCGTATTTCCAAGAGTGAGCACATGCGTTCTGTCCTGTGCTGGGCTCTCTTTCTCCACCCTGCATATTTGCCTTGTTTTGCACCTGGCTCACTTCTACCCCAGTCAGAACGCCCCAAATCTTTAACTTTCTACTCTGTTCAACAACTTTCTTAGTGGAAGGAAAACAGCTATTTCACAAGAGGGTCATAAGTTCAGTAAAGCTCAATACTACATACAGAAAATACTAAAAGCTTCTACTGCAGAAACACAATCTACCTTTCACAACCAGACCCAGCACCAACCCCCAGGGGGCACCGCCACTCACAGCTCCCCACCCACACTCTGAACCGCCGATCACCGCCCCCTGAGCTCAGCCAGTCAGCCAGTTCTCAGCCCACCTCATTATCCACTCATCTATCCCACACTTTCTCAGCTTCATTAGCAGGATGTCGTGGGACACTGTATCAAAAGCATTGCTGAAGTCAAGGTAGACGACACCCACTGCAGCAGCACCTGAAATGGTCCATCCCACTCGGGCTGAAGCTTTGACTCCTTACACGTGCGTGTTAGGACCCAGCCTCCAGCACGGAATGAGGGCACTAGAAATTCCAGAGGCGGAGTTTGAGACAACAGTCCGTGTTCCTTGAGGGATAACAGAGCAGCAGAAAACCCGAGTATATAGTTCCTCAGAAACTTATCCTTGGTTTCAAGAGTGGGCATCTCACCCCTCCCTCCCAAGTACGGCACCCCAAACAGCACTTTGTACGGTGATACACCTAAGTCTTTTCTGGGAGCGGTTCGTAATCTGAGAAGGGCTAGAGGTAAACGCTTTGTCCGTGGTCATTTGGTCTCTAAAAATCAATGTTGACAAGCGCTTTGTCAGCATCTGATTGATTCATTCTACTTTCCCTGAAGAAGGAGGGTGCCAGTGAGTATGGAACTCCCACTTTATTTCTAAAGTTCTCAGTAGCTCCTGTAGGACTTGTGAAGTAAAGTGGTTTCCCTTATCCGAGATTATATTCTGCATAATCCCATATCTAGGGATCGTGTCCAGATGTGGAGTCCTTAGTGCAGAAAAGACATGGACCTGTTGGAGCACCCAGAGGACCAAGGGTAAATCCTGCTTGACCAATCTAGCGGCTGTCTGTGATGGTGTCACTGCATCAATAGACAAGTGAACAACCACTGATATCATCTACCTGGACTTCAGTAAGGCCTTTGACGCAATATCCCGCAACATCCTTCTTTCCAAACTGGAAGGACACGGATTCGATGAGTGGACTGTTCAATGGACAAAGAACCGGCTGCAGGATCGAGTCCAGGAGCCAACGGCTCCGTGTCTGGACGGCGACTGGTGATGAATGGCATCTCAAAGGGGTCCGTGCTGGGGCTGAGACTCTTCAGTATCTTCGTCAGTGACATCACCAGCGGGATCGAGCGCACCCTCAGAAGATTTGCTGACAACACCAAGCTGTGGGGAGCAGCGACATACACCAGAGGGATGGGACGCCAACCACAGGGACCTAGACAGGCTCGAGCAGCGGGCACAGACAAACCTCGTCAGGTTCAACAGATCCAGGCGCAGTCTCTTCCACCTGGGACAAGAGAACCCCCCACTACCAATACATGCTGGGGGATGAAAGGGCTGAGCATAGGCCTGTCCCAAAAGACCTGGTGGATGGCAAGCTGTACATGAGCCAGCAAAGTGCCCTCCCAGACCAGAAAACCAGCCACATCCCGGTCTGCACCAAAAGACGTGCGGTCAGCGGGTGAAAAGAGGTGATCCTGCCCCTCTGCTCTGTGCTGAAGAGGCCTCACCTGGACTACTGTGTCCATATGAAGAGCCCTCAGCGCAGAAGAGACATGGACCCGTTGGAGCACATCCAGAGGACGGACACAAAAAAAAAAAAGAAAAAAAAAGAAAAAAGAAAAAAAAAAAAAAAAAAGGAACCAAAGGATCAAAGCACCTCACCCGCGAGGACAGGCTGAGAGGGCTGGGGCTGTTCAGCCCGGAGAAGTGAAGGCTCCGAGGTGACCTGGTAACAGCCTTTTGACACCCAAAGGGGAGCTAAAAGGAAAGAAGAAGGGAAAATTTAGGTTAGATATAAGGAAAATATCTTTCATAGCAAGGGACCAGGGGAAACGTTTTAACTTGAGGGAGGGAAGATTTAGGTTGGATGTCAGGGGGAAGTTCTTTACGGAGAGAGTGGTGAGGTGCTGGAACAGCCGCCCAGGGAGGCTGTGGATGCCCCGTCCATCCCTGGAGGTGTTCAAGGCCAGGTTGGATGGGGCCCTGGGCAGCCCGGTCTAGTATGAAATGGGGAGGTTGGTGGTCCTGCATGTGGCAGGGGGGCTGGAGATTCATGATCCTCGAGGTCCCTTCCAACCCAGGACATTCTGTGATTCTGCGCAGTGGACCAGGTTGCCCAGAGATGCGGTGGATGCCCTGTCCCTTCCGAGGTGACACGCAGGGCAACCTGATCTAGCTGGGAACGCCCCTGTTCATTGTGGGCGAGTTGGACTAGATCATCATAAATGGTCGCTTCCGACCCTAAGGAGTCTCTGGTATGATACCTGAAGCCATGTCCACAAAGGACATCGATGGCCTGGTGAGCAATAAGGGGAGGAGGGGAAGCCTGTGTGCTCAACAGCTCTGGGGAAACTCACCAAGTAGTCCAGTCAGGAAGATCCGCGTCAGCCATAGAGCCTCTCTGTGCCAGTCCCAGTATTCAGCACACCAGAGGCCTTGCTTCATCACACTGGTGGGTCCCATAGCTGCAGAGCTAGCTATTTAATGGGGGTCAGGGGATGGAAGGAAGAGGGGTGGGGAAGTTGGGTATCATACAGACGAGGAAACTAACAGCATCCCCTGGGTGGACAATTGGGATGGAGATATCTGGGGTGATCCAGATGAAGTGGTCCAGTAGAAGACGATCCTTTGTTTCCTATAAATACGAAGCCAGAGCTGCCATAAAAACAGAAGGAACCCTAGGACCCTGGGGTGGTCGGCCACAACGTGCTCTGAGAACTATGCCCTGACATCTGTTACTACTGACAAATTTGTAAGGGAGGTCTAGGAGAGAACCAGACAAAACAGGAACAGAATACTCGTGTTCAGTATGCTCAAGGAGCGGAGACTGTATTACACTAAGTAATGAGGATGAAGAGAACGGCCACTGGGGCTGGGGGTTTTCTTAAGCTCAGGTCCCAGCCTGATACATGCACCTCACTCTTATCACCAGCCACGTAGCTTCTTGGGCTGGAAGAATAAGCCCCAGGGAGCAAGGCGAGCCCCTTGTGACCCCCATTCCATCTTTAAGTGAGCGTCCCACAGCCATCACAAAACCCACCTGCATACAAGCGATGCGTGAACAAGGGTTCGTGGCGTTCCATTATCTGCTCCACAGATTTCACAGTGCTTAAACCACTGACTAGAGGAGCCCCAGAAACCCTTAAACCCCATCGAGCTGCAAAACAGAACGGGATCCAAAGAGACACGGAACATAATTTAAATACGTGCCCTTAAACAATACTCAGCATGGGCGGAATTAATACGTGGCAGAGGAGACACAGAGGGGACGTGGGCAGAGGACACAGGGAGGACACAGAGGGAACGTGGAGGGGGATGCAGAGGTACAACGCGATAGCAGACAAACCAAGTCTGGAGCCTCAGGTTGGAGATTATGCAATGAGAATCATGAAAGAGGGAACAGAGACTTCACAAGAAGGTATCGAACTTAAAAAGAGTTGCAAAGGAAACCTGGAGAACACAAAACCCCTTTACGGAAAAGTGCATTAGCTCCAGGCATTTCCAGAGTTGCAATGCTCAGTCAGCCAACCAGCATTACCTTGGGACTGACTGAAGCATTCCAGAAATGAGACAAGAGCAAAAGAAAGGAACGTACGTCAGCCCCTCCATTCTCCAACAGTTCGGAGAAAGGGAGATAACCCCTTCACTCCCTCTTAAGAAAAGAATTGAAAAGAAAAATACGAACAAGCATAGCAGACATAGCTGCTCCAGTCCAGCTTCGCATCCCCTCAGAAAGGCAGAGATCAAAGCCCTACAATATAGGGGAGAGAGAGAGAGAAAAGAAAAAAAAAAACAGTCCCCTCAGTCCAAGAAAGAGCACTCACCCAACAACCCACAGGAGGCAGTCTCCAGGGAAAGACGCTGCCTTGGGGGCTGCCAGCCCTTAAATGAGGTGAGGGAGGGGTGGAGCCAGGCTCAGCCCCACCTGGTCCCACAGCTGCGTTGCTTCCACCTGTGCTTGCAGGGCTGCACCACCCCTCACCAGACGCTCCATCACTGCTTCAGGCTGTGATCTCAAAGTTCCCATAACGTCATGAATAAAAAAAAAAAAAAAAAAAAGTGAATTGCGTCTGCCTGTCTGGCAAGGGGAAGTTTATCACTGAATGAGTAAGGATGGCCCACGTATTTTGATTCCAGTCAGATGTCCTCAAAGGCAACTGATAAAATTTCTAATAGATAGGAGAGCACAGATTTTAATACTGATGCAGCAAGATGCTGAGAAGCTGCACGTGCAGCGAAAAGGCTGAGATTACGGTGTGAGTGGAGCAAGTGCTGTTTGCCAAACTGTCAGGGTCAGCTTATGGCTCCCCAGTGAGAAACGTGCATTACCTACTCACGCAGCAATTAAAGACCATCGTGAAAATATTTTACGATTTGGTGTCCTCAGTGGGTGAACCTGGCACCTGCCTGTAAGGCACCGTGTAGCCCTTGGGCTCAAACATCAATCCCAAACCCCAAAGAAGTAGGGAGGCTGCAGCGTGCGTACTTCGTGCAGCCCCTGCGCTCCTCGAGTCAGAGATCACTGACGTACTGCAGTATCCATTTCTGCTGCGGCACGACGTGGGATCGCTGAAGTCACTGCAGATTTGGAGAAAAGACAAAGCATCTCCAGAACGCACTCCCCGTACAACTTGCCCACATGCAGGGAGCACAAGCCCCATTTTGGGGGCAATGATCCCCACTTGTGGGGTGCTACCCCCACCCCACTGTCACAGCCGTGCCCCGAGGACACCATCACCCCACTGCGCACGGCCAGCAACGTCTCCCTGGACTCCGCTCCCACAGGCATCCCTGTCCCCATCCTCAACCCGACAACATCGGCATGGAGCAAAGCGGGGCAGGGGGCGTGGGGGGACTTGAGGGGACACGAGAGGGCGTATGGGGACACAGGGACATGGGGGGACATGGAGGGACATGGGGTTGATGTGTGAGGTCAGAACTACAGAGGCGAGAGCAGGTGACACGTGGAGGTGACACAAGGAGGCGGCAGGCTGTGCCAGGAGTTTGAGCAGCACTGCGGGGCAGATGAGCAGTGCCAGCCCAACATGGGGGTGATGGTGACACTCCAGGATGAGGAGCTGCTACTGTTTTTCAAGCATACATAATACTGCACTTGTTGTTTTCTTTTTTAAAATCAGTGACAGTATGCGATCTGATCCGATGTCTCTGAAAAGTGTGGTTTAAGGACTGTCAGCTGAAACAGCAGCAGAACACAGGCCGTTGCCTGTGGGGGAAGGGATGGGGAAGGAAGTGAGGAAAGAGAGGAGGAAGCCTGAAAAAGGAATGGGGAAGGCACGGGGCGAAGGAAGGGGGCAAGACATAGGGGAATGAAGGGAAAAGGACAGAATAGCTGTAGAGCAGCTTAAAAAGCAGCAACAAGCTCTGGGAGGACTGCAGAGCGCCAGATTCTGTATCGGGTGTGTATCCGTGTGTGTATGTTGTCATTACCTGCCTGGTTTGGGGTCGGGGTCGTCGTCGCTTCTGAGCTCCTGCAGTGGGAAGAGCTTGAGCAATTGGTGCCCATGCAGAACTGCAGGATGCGGGAGTGCTTGGTAAGGACAGCCCTGCAGCCCTCAGCTGGACGAACTTCTTCCGTGCGTCCAGACTGTGAGCTGTGCAGCCATGCGTGGCCGCACTGCTCCAGCTCAGAGTCCGCTGCCTGAAGCTGCGTCTTTGCTTCCTTCCCTCCTGCCCAGAGCCTCAAAGGTGCTCCCACAGTCCTATGCCCATCCCCAAAATGCCAGAGAAGACATCTGGCAGCGGGCTGGAGGAATCCCAGCACCCTGTTTTCCTTCTGCCCGCAGCTCTCTCTTCCTCTGCCACACAGGGCACCAGCCTGCAAAATGGGAATGGTCGGGAGGAAAGGGAGAGCTGGCAGGAGCGACTGCTGCAGCTGGCCAGGGGGGGTCTGCGTACCCCGTGCCCTTGTGCGCTATCTGTCCAGCTGCAGGAGGACCAGCGAAGGGCAGATAAAAAGGTGCAGCTGAGCCGGGCGGACCTGCACAACTCTCTGGCCATCTTGCCAATGGCTGCTGTGACACATCGATTCTTTCTATGCAGCTGAATTAATGTTTTCCAACTGTAAACTTAGGTGGAGAACTGCAGGTTTTGTTAATCTTTGTGGAAATGATACAATGGTCCCCAAGAATCTCAAAACTGCAACTTTGTCTCTGCCTGTGTAGACTTGCTAGGGCCTAAAACTACCCTTTTTATGGCATTAAAAAGAATAAAAAGCCAAAAATGAAACCTGGAGTTGAAGAAAGGCCTTGGAAAAAGATACATTCAAATATGAACAAGACAGAGGCTGAGCAAACATTAATATAGCCCTGTGCTTTCTGCCAAAGTGCTTTATTCCGTTATCATTAAATTTGCTGGGCAGTTACATTTTGGTATGTGAATATTTAAAAACAGTGCAATGGATGCTGGCAAAACCAAATTTGTTTTCTTTTTTAACAGATATTCATAAGCACTTCGCACAGCTTTCCGGGGTCTGGAGTAGTTTCCCTTTGTTTTCTTCGTCTTTTCCCCCCGCTTCTAACTTCGCGTTCTTCCCCCGTCATCACAACACAGAACGGAACGCCACGGACGGCGCCGCGGGTCCCCGGCAACGCCGCCGGAGTTCTTCCCGCGGTCTCTGCTGCCACCTCGTGGCCAATACGCGGAACTGCCGCCGCCTGCTGTTTAGTCCGGCAAGCAGTACAACGCATGCGCGTAGAAACGCGGAACTGGCGTTTTAACCGCTCTGCGCAGCTAATCCGCCACTCTCTATGGTGATCAGTCCTCCAGGTAATAGCGAACATGCGCCCGTCAACTTAAAGATAGCAATTGTTTCGACTGACCACTACGGGGACGGGCAAGGAGTCGATTCTCGGACCGCCGGCTCAGCGACATTCTCCCCTTCTAATCCAGGATGCCCCTCGTCTATTTCCGCCGATTTATGCCCGAGCCCACCCGGGAACGGACCGGGTCGGCTCACAGCTGCCCCTCAGCGCCTCGTGGCACCCAACGTGCTTGCCGCCGCGGTGGAGGAGCAGACGTTCCCTCCAGCCCCAGCCCTGCACCGCAGCGTTCCTGGAAAAGCAAGTCTCGCGAGAGCAACACGCACGTGCGAGTCTAGCACGACGCATGCGCCAGTGGTTTAAAAAAAAAAAAAAAAAAAAGCACTACGCATGCCCTGGAGTCTGCTCCGAACGGGGCATGCGCCGGATTCTGCCCGCCACGGCGCATGCGCCTGTCTGTGCCCCGCAATGCGCATGTGCCAAGTGCTCTGCGCACGCGCCAGCTGCAAGACCGCATTGGGCATGCGCGATCGTTCGCACCGCTCTGCGCATGCGCCAGCCTCCGCACCGCAATGCGCATGCTCTCCTCAGGGCCGCAAAACGCATGCGCCATCGTGTGCAGCGCGCATGCGGCAAGCATGTCACCGAACTGCGCGTGCGGCCGCCTCGGCACGGCACTGCGCATGCGCTTCGCGTGCGCGCATTACGACGGACGCTCATTTTCGGGCACGCACCTACGCATTCGGTTTTTTCGACGCCTCATTGCGCAAGCGGCGGCTGCACGGTCCGCCTAGATAGTACGTTCTCGAAGCAGACCGGGCCATAAAACCGCCCGAGAAAATAGACAAGGAGCATTCTGGATTGGAAGCGAGAAAAGTATCGCGGAGCCGGCGATCCAAGTACTGCCTGCTCACCTGCATCTCAGGGCTTCGAAGAAATGTATGCTATTGGAAAGCTTTGTGGCGCATGCGCACTACTTCCTGGAGGACCAAGCATAACGCAGATCGGCGGGGTGCCTGCGCAGAGGAGCAGGACCGTGCGCGCACCACTTCCGCGTGCCTGCGCGCATGCGCCCTGCTGCCTGCGGCAACATCACAACGCTGCCGCAATTCTACCGATTGACCACGTAGGGGCACCAGAGACCGCTTAAACAACTTCGATGCAGTTCCCCCGATTGGCCACGAGGGGGGACGAGAGAGCGAGCGTGGAAACAACGTCGACGCATTTTTGCCGATCGGCCACGCGGTGGCACCAGAGACCGCGGAAATCACTTCACCGCTAGGACTGATGTGGATCTGCACCAAGCCCTCACCAGTCCGTTCTCTCTTTTGGTGGCAGAGGAAAAACACAGAAGGGACAGGGGGGAGGGGAAGACGACAAAGAAAACGAAGGAAATCTTCGACAAACCCACCAAACCTGCGCTCAGTGCTTATGAGTACTTGTCAATAAATAAACAACCAGCAAATTGACGTTGTCAAGATTTTTATTATTCTATTTTTTTCAGCCAGCGTCCGAGGTAATGAAAAACCTGGTATCAGTCGGGCAGATGTGTGCAGCCAAGCCACGGCTTGGAACGATTAACCAAATTTGGTTTCGGCACCACGTTTGTGAGAAACACTCAAAGTCAAAAATTTCAGGTTAGGCCAGGATCTTAGCGATAGCAGCAAAGTTCATTCGTCATTGCAATAACAGGCTCACGTCCCCTATTAGCGAGGGAGAAACTGTGCACCAGTCAGCAAAATTCATTCCGTTCTATACTCCAAACCCAACGCAGGTAATGCTCTCCTGGCACTCATTGGTTGAGCGTCTGGGGCTTGCAATCTCCCTGATGCTTGTTGCTATGATACATTTCCGTATAAGCTCCATTACCAACCCGTTGTTTTTTCGTAAGTTTTGTACTTCTCCATAGAGATACGAGGGCCGTATTTCCAAGAGTGAGCACATGCGTTCTGTCCTGTGCTGGGCTCTCTTTCTCCACCCTGCATATTTGCCTTGTTTTGCACCTGGCTCACTTCTACCCCAGTCAGAACGCCCCAAATCTTTAACTTTCTACTCTGTTCAACAACTTTCTTAGTGGAAGGAAAACAGCTATTTCACAAGAGGGTCATAAGTTCAGTAAAGCTCAATACTACATACAGAAAATACTAAAAGCTTCTACTGCAGAAACACAATCTACCTTTCACAACCAGACCCAGCACCAACCCCCAGGGGGCACCGCCACTCACAGCTCCCCACCCACACTCTGAACCGCCGATCACCGCCCCCTGAGCTCAGCCAGTCAGCCAGTTCTCAGCCCACCTCATTATCCACTCATCTATCCCACACTTTCTCAGCTTCATTAGCAGGATGTCGTGGGACACTGTATCAAAAGCATTGCTGAAGTCAAGGCAGACGACACCCACTGCAGCAGCACCTGAAATGGTCCATCCCACTCGGGCTGAAGCTTTGACTCCTTACACGTGCGTGTTAGGACCCAGCCTCCAGCACGGAATGAGGGCACTAGAAATTCCAGAGGCGGAGTTTGAGACAACAGTCCGTGTTCCTTGAGGGATAACAGAGCAGCAGAAAACCCGAGTATATAGTTCCTCAGAAACTTATCCTTGGTTTCAAGAGTGGGCATCTCACCCCTCCCTCCCAAGTACGGCACCCCAAACAGCACTTTGTACGGTGATACACCTAAGTCTTTTCTGGGAGCGGTTCGTAATCTGAGAAGGGCTAGAGGTAAACGCTTTGTCCGTGGTCATTTGGTCTCTAAAAATCAATGTTGACAAGCGCTTTGTCAGCATCTGATTGATTCATTCTACTTTCCCTGAAGAAGGAGGGTGCCAGTGAGTATGGAACTCCCACTTTATTTCTAAAGTTCTCAGTAGCTCCTGTAGGACTTGTGAAGAAAAGTGGTTTCCCTTATCCGAGATTATATTCTGCATAATCCCATATCTAGGGATCGTGTCCAGATGTGGAGTCCTTAGTGCAGAAAAGACATGGACCTGTTGGAGCACCCAGAGGACCAAGGGTAAATCCTGCTTGACCAATCTAGCGGCTGTCTGTGATGGTGTCACTGCATCAATAGACAAGTGAACAACCACTGATATCATCTACCTGGACTTCAGTAAGGCCTTTGACGCAATATCCCGCAACATCCTTCTTTCCAAACTGGAAGGACACGGATTCGATGAGTGGACTGTTCAATGGACAAAGAACCGGCTGCAGGATCGAGTCCAGGAGCCAACGGCTCCGTGTCTGGACGGCGACTGGTGATGAATGGCATCTCAAAGGGGTCCGTGCTGGGGCTGAGACTCTTCAGTATCTTCGTCAGTGACATCACCAGCGGGATCGAGCGCACCCTCAGAAGATTTGCTGACAACACCAAGCTGTGGGGAGCAGCGACATACACCAGAGGGATGGGACGCCAACCACAGGGACCTAGACAGGCTCGAGCAGCGGGCACAGACAAACCTCGTCAGGTTCAACAGATCCAGGCGCAGTCTCTTCCACCTGGGACAAGAGAACCCCCCACTACCAATACATGCTGGGGGATGAAAGGGCTGAGCATAGGCCTGTCCCAAAAGACCTGGTGGATGGCAAGCTGTACATGAGCCAGCAAAGTGCCCTCCCAGACCAGAAAACCAGCCACATCCCGGTCTGCACCAAAAGACGTGCGGTCAGCGGGTGAAAAGAGGTGATCCTGCCCCTCTGCTCTGTGCTGAAGAGGCCTCACCTGGACTACTGTGTCCATATGAAGAGCCCTCAGCGCAGAAGAGACATGGACCCGTTGGAGCACATCCAGAGGACGGACACAAAAAAAAAAAAGAAAAAAAAAGAAAAAAGAAAAAAAAAAAAAAAAAAGGAACCAAAGGATCAAAGCACCTCACCCGCGAGGACAGGCTGAGAGGGCTGGGGCTGTTCAGCCCGGAGAAGTGAAGGCTCCGAGGTGACCTGGTAACAGCCTTTTGACACCCAAAGGGGAGCTAAAAGGAAAGAAGAAGGGAAAATTTAGGTTAGATATAAGGAAAATATCTTTCATAGCAAGGGACCAGGGGAAACGTTTTAACTTGAGGGAGGGAAGATTTAGGTTGGATGTCAGGGGGAAGTTCTTTACGGAGAGAGTGGTGAGGTGCTGGAACAGCCGCCCAGGGAGGCTGTGGATGCCCCGTCCATCCCTGGAGGTGTTCAAGGCCAGGTTGGATGGGGCCCTGGGCAGCCCGGTCTAGTATGAAATGGGGAGGTTGGTGGTCCTGCATGTGGCAGGGGGGCTGGAGATTCATGATCCTCGAGGTCCCTTCCAACCCAGGACATTCTGTGATTCTGCGCAGTGGACCAGGTTGCCCAGAGATGCGGTGGATGCCCTGTCCCTTCCGAGGTGACACGCAGGGCAACCTGATCTAGCTGGGAACGCCCCTGTTCATTGTGGGCGAGTTGGACTAGATCATCATAAATGGTCGCTTCCGACCCTAAGGAGTCTCTGGTATGATACCTGAAGCCATGTCCACAAAGGACATCGATGGCCTGGTGAGCAATAAGGGGAGGAGGGGAAGCCTGTGTGCTCAACAGCTCTGGGGAAACTCACCAAGTAGTCCAGTCAGGAAGATCCGCGTCAGCCATAGAGCCTCTCTGTGCCAGTCCCAGTATTCAGCACACCAGAGGCCTTGCTTCATCACACTGGTGGGTCCCATAGCTGCAGAGCTAGCTATTTAATGGGGGTCAGGGGATGGAAGGAAGAGGGGTGGGGAAGTTGGGTATCATACAGACGAGGAAACTAACAGCATCCCCTGGGTGGACAATTGGGATGGAGATATCTGGGGTGATCCAGATGAAGTGGTCCAGTAGAAGACGATCCTTTGTTTCCTATAAATACGAAGCCAGAGCTGCCATAAAAACAGAAGGAACCCTAGGACCCTGGGGTGGTCGGCCACAACGTGCTCTGAGAACTATGCCCTGACATCTGTTACTACTGACAAATTTGTAAGGGAGGTCTAGGAGAGAACCAGACAAAACAGGAACAGAATACTCGTGTTCAGTATGCTCAAGGAGCGGAGACTGTATTACACTAAGTAATGAGGATGAAGAGAACGGCCACTGGGGCTGGGGGTTTTCTTAAGCTCAGGTCCCAGCCTGATACATGCACCTCACTCTTATCACCAGCCACGTAGCTTCTTGGGCTGGAAGAATAAGCCCCAGGGAGCAAGGCGAGCCCCTTGTGACCCCCATTCCATCTTTAAGTGAGCGTCCCACAGCCATCACAAAACCCACCTGCATACAAGCGATGCGTGAACAAGGGTTCGTGGCGTTCCATTATCTGCTCCACAGATTTCACAGTGCTTAAACCACTGACTAGAGGAGCCCCAGAAACCCTTAAACCCCATCGAGCTGCAAAACAGAACGGGATCCAAAGAGACACGGAACATAATTTAAATACGTGCCCTTAAACAATACTCAGCATGGGCGGAATTAATACGTGGCAGAGGAGACACAGAGGGGACGTGGGCAGAGGACACAGGGAGGACACAGAGGGAACGTGGAGGGGGATGCAGAGGTACAACGCGATAGCAGACAAACCAAGTCTGGAGCCTCAGGTTGGAGATTATGCAATGAGAATCATGAAAGAGGGAACAGAGACTTCACAAGAAGGTATCGAACTTAAAAAGAGTTGCAAAGGAAACCTGGAGAACACAAAACCCCTTTACGGAAAAGTGCATTAGCTCCAGGCATTTCCAGAGTTGCAATGCTCAGTCAGCCAACCAGCATTACCTTGGGACTGACTGAAGCATTCCAGAAATGAGACAAGAGCAAAAGAAAGGAACGTACGTCAGCCCCTCCATTCTCCAACAGTTCGGAGAAAGGGAGATAACCCCTTCACTCCCTCTTAAGAAAAGAATTGAAAAGAAAAATACGAACAAGCATAGCAGACATAGCTGCTCCAGTCCAGCTTCGCATCCCCTCAGAAAGGCAGAGATCAAAGCCCTACAATATAGGGGAGAGAGAGAGAGAAAAGAAAAAAAAAAACAGTCCCCTCAGTCCAAGAAAGAGCACTCACCCAACAACCCACAGGAGGCAGTCTCCAGGGAAAGACGCTGCCTTGGGGGCTGCCAGCCCTTAAATGAGGTGAGGGAGGGGTGGAGCCAGGCTCAGCCCCACCTGGTCCCACAGCTGCGTTGCTTCCACCTGTGCTTGCAGGGCTGCACCACCCCTCACCAGACGCTCCATCACTGCTTCAGGCTGTGATCTCAAAGTTCCCATAACGTCATGAATAAAAAAAAAAAAAAAAAAAAGTGAATTGCGTCTGCCTGTCTGGCAAGGGGAAGTTTATCACTGAATGAGTAAGGATGGCCCACGTATTTTGATTCCAGTCAGATGTCCTCAAAGGCAACTGATAAAATTTCTAATAGATAGGAGAGCACAGATTTTAATACTGATGCAGCAAGATGCTGAGAAGCTGCACGTGCAGCGAAAAGGCTGAGATTACGGTGTGAGTGGAGCAAGTGCTGTTTGCCAAACTGTCAGGGTCAGCTTATGGCTCCCCAGTGAGAAACGTGCATTACCTACTCACGCAGCAATTAAAGACCATCGTGAAAATATTTTACGATTTGGTGTCCTCAGTGGGTGAACCTGGCACCTGCCTGTAAGGCACCGTGTAGCCCTTGGGCTCAAACATCAATCCCAAACCCCAAAGAAGTAGGGAGGCTGCAGCGTGCGTACTTCGTGCAGCCCCTGCGCTCCTCGAGTCAGAGATCACTGACGTACTGCAGTATCCATTTCTGCTGCGGCACGACGTGGGATCGCTGAAGTCACTGCAGATTTGGAGAAAAGACAAAGCATCTCCAGAACGCACTCCCCGTACAACTTGCCCACATGCAGGGAGCACAAGCCCCATTTTGGGGGCAATGATCCCCACTTGTGGGGTGCTACCCCCACCCCACTGTCACAGCCGTGCCCCGAGGACACCATCACCCCACTGCGCACGGCCAGCAACGTCTCCCTGGACTCCGCTCCCACAGGCATCCCTGTCCCCATCCTCAACCCGACAACATCGGCATGGAGCAAAGCGGGGCAGGGGGCGTGGGGGGACTTGAGGGGACACGAGAGGGCGTATGGGGACACAGGGACATGGGGGGACATGGAGGGACATGGGGTTGATGTGTGAGGTCAGAACTACAGAGGCGAGAGCAGGTGACACGTGGAGGTGACACAAGGAGGCGGCAGGCTGTGCCAGGAGTTTGAGCAGCACTGCGGGGCAGATGAGCAGTGCCAGCCCAACATGGGGGTGATGGTGACACTCCAGGATGAGGAGCTGCTACTGTTTTTCAAGCATACATAATACTGCACTTGTTGTTTTCTTTTTTAAAATCAGTGACAGTATGCGATCTGATCCGATGTCTCTGAAAAGTGTGGTTTAAGGACTGTCAGCTGAAACAGCAGCAGAACACAGGCCGTTGCCTGTGGGGGAAGGGATGGGGAAGGAAGTGAGGAAAGAGAGGAGGAAGCCTGAAAAAGGAATGGGGAAGGCACGGGGCGAAGGAAGGGGGCAAGACATAGGGGAATGAAGGGAAAAGGACAGAATAGCTGTAGAGCAGCTTAAAAAGCAGCAACAAGCTCTGGGAGGACTGCAGAGCGCCAGATTCTGTATCGGGTGTGTATCCGTGTGTGTATGTTGTCATTACCTGCCTGGTTTGGGGTCGGGGTCGTCGTCGCTTCTGAGCTCCTGCAGTGGGAAGAGCTTGAGCAATTGGTGCCCATGCAGAACTGCAGGATGCGGGAGTGCTTGGTAAGGACAGCCCTGCAGCCCTCAGCTGGACGAACTTCTTCCGTGCGTCCAGACTGTGAGCTGTGCAGCCATGCGTGGCCGCACTGCTCCAGCTCAGAGTCCGCTGCCTGAAGCTGCGTCTTTGCTTCCTTCCCTCCTGCCCAGAGCCTCAAAGGTGCTCCCACAGTCCTATGCCCATCCCCAAAATGCCAGAGAAGACATCTGGCAGCGGGCTGGAGGAATCCCAGCACCCTGTTTTCCTTCTGCCCGCAGCTCTCTCTTCCTCTGCCACACAGGGCACCAGCCTGCAAAATGGGAATGGTCGGGAGGAAAGGGAGAGCTGGCAGGAGCGACTGCTGCAGCTGGCCAGGGGGGGTCTGCGTACCCCGTGCCCTTGTGCGCTATCTGTCCAGCTGCAGGAGGACCAGCGAAGGGCAGATAAAAAGGTGCAGCTGAGCCGGGCGGACCTGCACAACTCTCTGGCCATCTTGCCAATGGCTGCTGTGACACATCGATTCTTTCTATGCAGCTGAATTAATGTTTTCCAACTGTAAACTTAGGTGGAGAACTGCAGGTTTTGTTAATCTTTGTGGAAATGATACAATGGTCCCCAAGAATCTCAAAACTGCAACTTTGTCTCTGCCTGTGTAGACTTGCTAGGGCCTAAAACTACCCTTTTTATGGCATTAAAAAGAATAAAAAGCCAAAAATGAAACCTGGAGTTGAAGAAAGGCCTTGGAAAAAGATACATTCAAATATGAACAAGACAGAGGCTGAGCAAACATTAATATAGCCCTGTGCTTTCTGCCAAAGTGCTTTATTCCGTTATCATTAAATTTGCTGGGCAGTTACATTTTGGTATGTGAATATTTAAAAACAGTGCAATGGATGCTGGCAAAACCAAATTTGTTTTCTTTTTTAACAGATATTCATAAGCACTTCGCACAGCTTTCCGGGGTCTGGAGTAGTTTCCCTTTGTTTTCTTCGTCTTTTCCCCCCGCTTCTAACTTCGCGTTCTTCCCCCGTCATCACAACACAGAACGGAACGCCACGGACGGCGCCGCGGGTCCCCGGCAACGCCGCCGGAGTTCTTCCCGCGGTCTCTGCTGCCACCTCGTGGCCAATACGCGGAACTGCCGCCGCCTGCTGTTTAGTCCGGCAAGCAGTACAACGCATGCGCGTAGAAACGCGGAACTGGCGTTTTAACCGCTCTGCGCAGCTAATCCGCCACTCTCTATGGTGATCAGTCCTCCAGGTAATAGCGAACATGCGCCCGTCAACTTAAAGATAGCAATTGTTTCGACTGACCACTACGGGGACGGGCAAGGAGTCGATTCTCGGACCGCCGGCTCAGCGACATTCTCCCCTTCTAATCCAGGATGCCCCTCGTCTATTTCCGCCGATTTATGCCCGAGCCCACCCGGGAACGGACCGGGTCGGCTCACAGCTGCCCCTCAGCGCCTCGTGGCACCCAACGTGCTTGCCGCCGCGGTGGAGGAGCAGACGTTCCCTCCAGCCCCAGCCCTGCACCGCAGCGTTCCTGGAAAAGCAAGTCTCGCGAGAGCAACACGCACGTGCGAGTCTAGCACGACGCATGCGCCAGTGGTTTAAAAAAAAAAAAAAAAAAAAGCACTACGCATGCCCTGGAGTCTGCTCCGAACGGGGCATGCGCCGGATTCTGCCCGCCACGGCGCATGCGCCTGTCTGTGCCCCGCAATGCGCATGTGCCAAGTGCTCTGCGCACGCGCCAGCTGCAAGACCGCATTGGGCATGCGCGATCGTTCGCACCGCTCTGCGCATGCGCCAGCCTCCGCACCGCAATGCGCATGCTCTCCTCAGGGCCGCAAAACGCATGCGCCATCGTGTGCAGCGCGCATGCGGCAAGCATGTCACCGAACTGCGCGTGCGGCCGCCTCGGCACGGCACTGCGCATGCGCTTCGCGTGCGCGCATTACGACGGACGCTCATTTTCGGGCACGCACCTACGCATTCGGTTTTTTCGACGCCTCATTGCGCAAGCGGCGGCTGCACGGTCCGCCTAGATAGTACGTTCTCGAAGCAGACCGGGCCATAAAACCGCCCGAGAAAATAGACAAGGAGCATTCTGGATTGGAAGCGAGAAAAGTATCGCGGAGCCGGCGATCCAAGTACTGCCTGCTCACCTGCATCTCAGGGCTTCGAAGAAATGTATGCTATTGGAAAGCTTTGTGGCGCATGCGCACTACTTCCTGGAGGACCAAGCATAACGCAGAGCGGCGGGGTGCCTGCGCAGAGGAGCAGGACCGTGCGCGCACCACTTCCGCGTGCCTGCGCGCATGCGCCCTGCTGCCTGCGGCAACATCACAACGCTGCCGCAATTCTACCGATTGACCACGTAGGGGCACCAGAGACCGCTTAAACAACTTCGATGCAGTTCCCCCGATTGGCCACGAGGGGGGACGAGAGAGCGAGCGTGGAAACAACGTCGACGCATTTTTGCCGATCGGCCACGCGGTGGCACCAGAGACCGCGGAAATCACTTCACCGCTAGGACTGATGTGGATCTGCACCAAGCCCTCACCAGTCCGTTCTCTCTTTTGGTGGCAGAGGAAAAACACAGAAGGGACAGGGGGGAGGGGAAGACGACAAAGAAAACGAAGGAAATCTTCGACAAACCCACCAAACCTGCGCTCAGTGCTTATGAGTACTTGTCAATAAATAAACAACCAGCAAATTGACGTTGTCAAGATTTTTATTATTCTATTTTTTTCAGCCAGCGTCCGAGGTAATGAAAAACCTGGTATCAGTCGGGCAGATGTGTGCAGCCAAGCCACGGCTTGGAACGATTAACCAAATTTGGTTTCGGCACCACGTTTGTGAGAAACACTCAAAGTCAAAAATTTCAGGTTAGGCCAGGATCTTAGCGATAGCAGCAAAGTTCATTCGTCATTGCAATAACAGGCTCACGTCCCCTATTAGCGAGGGAGAAACTGTGCACCAGTCAGCAAAATTCATTCCGTTCTATACTCCAAACCCAACGCAGGTAATGCTCTCCTGGCACTCATTGGTTGAGCGTCTGGGGCTTGCAATCTCCCTGATGCTTGTTGCTATGATACATTTCCGTATAAGCTCCATTACCAACCCGTTGTTTTTTCGTAAGTTTTGTACTTCTCCATAGAGATACGAGGGCCGTATTTCCAAGAGTGAGCACATGCGTTCTGTCCTGTGCTGGGCTCTCTTTCTCCACCCTGCATATTTGCCTTGTTTTGCACCTGGCTCACTTCTACCCCAGTCAGAACGCCCCAAATCTTTAACTTTCTACTCTGTTCAACAACTTTCTTAGTGGAAGGAAAACAGCTATTTCACAAGAGGGTCATAAGTTCAGTAAAGCTCAATACTACATACAGAAAATACTAAAAGCTTCTACTGCAGAAACACAATCTACCTTTCACAACCAGACCCAGCACCAACCCCCAGGGGGCACCGCCACTCACAGCTCCCCACCCACACTCTGAACCGCCGATCACCGCCCCCTGAGCTCAGCCAGTCAGCCAGTTCTCAGCCCACCTCATTATCCACTCATCTATCCCACACTTTCTCAGCTTCATTAGCAGGATGTCGTGGGACACTGTATCAAAAGCATTGCTGAAGTCAAGGTAGACGACACCCACTGCAGCAGCACCTGAAATGGTCCATCCCACTCGGGCTGAAGCTTTGACTCCTTACACGTGCGTGTTAGGACCCAGCCTCCAGCACGGAATGAGGGCACTAGAAATTCCAGAGGCGGAGTTTGAGACAACAGTCCGTGTTCCTTGAGGGATAACAGAGCAGCAGAAAACCCGAGTATATAGTTCCTCAGAAACTTATCCTTGGTTTCAAGAGTGGGCATCTCACCCCTCCCTCCCAAGTACGGCACCCCAAACAGCACTTTGTACGGTGATACACCTAAGTCTTTTCTGGGAGCGGTTCGTAATCTGAGAAGGGCTAGAGGTAAACGCTTTGTCCGTGGTCATTTGGTCTCTAAAAATCAATGTTGACAAGCGCTTTGTCAGCATCTGATTGATTCATTCTACTTTCCCTGAAGAAGGAGGGTGCCAGTGAGTATGGAACTCCCACTTTATTTCTAAAGTTCTCAGTAGCTCCTGTAGGACTTGTGAAGTAAAGTGGTTTCCCTTATCCGAGATTATATTCTGCATAATCCCATATCTAGGGATCGTGTCCAGATGTGGAGTCCTTAGTGCAGAAAAGACATGGACCTGTTGGAGCACCCAGAGGACCAAGGGTAAATCCTGCTTGACCAATCTAGCGGCTGTCTGTGATGGTGTCACTGCATCAATAGACAAGTGAACAACCACTGATATCATCTACCTGGACTTCAGTAAGGCCTTTGACGCAATATCCCGCAACATCCTTCTTTCCAAACTGGAAGGACACGGATTCGATGAGTGGACTGTTCAATGGACAAAGAACCGGCTGCAGGATCGAGTCCAGGAGCCAACGGCTCCGTGTCTGGACGGCGACTGGTGATGAATGGCATCTCAAAGGGGTCCGTGCTGGGGCTGAGACTCTTCAGTATCTTCGTCAGTGACATCACCAGCGGGATCGAGCGCACCCTCAGAAGATTTGCTGACAACACCAAGCTGTGGGGAGCAGCGACATACACCAGAGGGATGGGACGCCAACCACAGGGACCTAGACAGGCTCGAGCAGCGGGCACAGACAAACCTCGTCAGGTTCAACAGATCCAGGCGCAGTCTCTTCCACCTGGGACAAGAGAACCCCCCACTACCAATACATGCTGGGGGATGAAAGGGCTGAGCATAGGCCTGTCCCAAAAGACCTGGTGGATGGCAAGCTGTACATGAGCCAGCAAAGTGCCCTCCCAGACCAGAAAACCAGCCACATCCCGGTCTGCACCAAAAGACGTGCGGTCAGCGGGTGAAAAGAGGTGATCCTGCCCCTCTGCTCTGTGCTGAAGAGGCCTCACCTGGACTACTGTGTCCATATGAAGAGCCCTCAGCGCAGAAGAGACATGGACCCGTTGGAGCACATCCAGAGGACGGACACAAAAAAAAAAAAGAAAAAAAAAGAAAAAAGAAAAAAAAAAAAAAAAAAGGAACCAAAGGATCAAAGCACCTCACCCGCGAGGACAGGCTGAGAGGGCTGGGGCTGTTCAGCCCGGAGAAGTGAAGGCTCCGAGGTGACCTGGTAACAGCCTTTTGACACCCAAAGGGGAGCTAAAAGGAAAGAAGAAGGGAAAATTTAGGTTAGATATAAGGAAAATATCTTTCATAGCAAGGGACCAGGGGAAACGTTTTAACTTGAGGGAGGGAAGATTTAGGTTGGATGTCAGGGGGAAGTTCTTTACGGAGAGAGTGGTGAGGTGCTGGAACAGCCGCCCAGGGAGGCTGTGGATGCCCCGTCCATCCCTGGAGGTGTTCAAGGCCAGGTTGGATGGGGCCCTGGGCAGCCCGGTCTAGTATGAAATGGGGAGGTTGGTGGTCCTGCATGTGGCAGGGGGGCTGGAGATTCATGATCCTCGAGGTCCCTTCCAACCCAGGACATTCTGTGATTCTGCGCAGTGGACCAGGTTGCCCAGAGATGCGGTGGATGCCCTGTCCCTTCCGAGGTGACACGCAGGGCAACCTGATCTAGCTGGGAACGCCCCTGTTCATTGTGGGCGAGTTGGACTAGATCATCATAAATGGTCGCTTCCGACCCTAAGGAGTCTCTGGTATGATACCTGAAGCCATGTCCACAAAGGACATCGATGGCCTGGTGAGCAATAAGGGGAGGAGGGGAAGCCTGTGTGCTCAACAGCTCTGGGGAAACTCACCAAGTAGTCCAGTCAGGAAGATCCGCGTCAGCCATAGAGCCTCTCTGTGCCAGTCCCAGTATTCAGCACACCAGAGGCCTTGCTTCATCACACTGGTGGGTCCCATAGCTGCAGAGCTAGCTATTTAATGGGGGTCAGGGGATGGAAGGAAGAGGGGTGGGGAAGTTGGGTATCATACAGACGAGGAAACTAACAGCATCCCCTGGGTGGACAATTGGGATGGAGATATCTGGGGTGATCCAGATGAAGTGGTCCAGTAGAAGACGATCCTTTGTTTCCTATAAATACGAAGCCAGAGCTGCCATAAAAACAGAAGGAACCCTAGGACCCTGGGGTGGTCGGCCACAACGTGCTCTGAGAACTATGCCCTGACATCTGTTACTACTGACAAATTTGTAAGGGAGGTCTAGGAGAGAACCAGACAAAACAGGAACAGAATACTCGTGTTCAGTATGCTCAAGGAGCGGAGACTGTATTACACTAAGTAATGAGGATGAAGAGAACGGCCACTGGGGCTGGGGGTTTTCTTAAGCTCAGGTCCCAGCCTGATACATGCACCTCACTCTTATCACCAGCCACGTAGCTTCTTGGGCTGGAAGAATAAGCCCCAGGGAGCAAGGCGAGCCCCTTGTGACCCCCATTCCATCTTTAAGTGAGCGTCCCACAGCCATCACAAAACCCACCTGCATACAAGCGATGCGTGAACAAGGGTTCGTGGCGTTCCATTATCTGCTCCACAGATTTCACAGTGCTTAAACCACTGACTAGAGGAGCCCCAGAAACCCTTAAACCCCATCGAGCTGCAAAACAGAACGGGATCCAAAGAGACACGGAACATAATTTAAATACGTGCCCTTAAACAATACTCAGCATGGGCGGAATTAATACGTGGCAGAGGAGACACAGAGGGGGACGTGGGCAGAGGACACAGGGAGGACACAGAGGGAACGTGGAGGGGGATGCAGAGGTACAACGCGATAGCAGACAAACCAAGTCTGGAGCCTCAGGTTGGAGATTATGCAATGAGAATCATGAAAGAGGGAAAGAGACTTCACAAGAAGGTATCGAACTTAAAAAGAGTTGCAAAGGAAACCTGGAGAACACAAAACCCCTTTACGGAAAAGTGCATTAGCTCCAGGCATTTCCAGAGTTGCAATGCTCAGTCAGCCAACCAGCATTACCTTGGGACTGACTGAAGCATTCCAGAAATGAGACAAGAGCAAAAGAAAGGAACGTACGTCAGCCCCTCCATTCTCCAACAGTTCGGAGAAAGGGAGATAACCCCTTCACTCCCTCTTAAGAAAAGAATTGAAAAGAAAAATACGAACAAGCATAGCAGACATAGCTGCTCCAGTCCAGCTTCGCATCCCCTCAGAAAGGCAGAGATCAAAGCCCTACAATATAGGGGAGAGAGAGAGAGAAAAGAAAAAAAAAAACAGTCCCCTCAGTCCAAGAAAGAGCACTCACCCAACAACCCACAGGAGGCAGTCTCCAGGGAAAGACGCTGCCTTGGGGGCTGCCAGCCCTTAAATGAGGTGAGGGAGGGGTGGAGCCAGGCTCAGCCCCACCTGGTCCCACAGCTGCGTTGCTTCCACCTGTGCTTGCAGGGCTGCACCACCCCTCACCAGACGCTCCATCACTGCTTCAGGCTGTGATCTCAAAGTTCCCATAACGTCATGAATAAAAAAAAAAAAAAAAAAAAGTGAATTGCGTCTGCCTGTCTGGCAAGGGGAAGTTTATCACTGAATGAGTAAGGATGGCCCACGTATTTTGATTCCAGTCAGATGTCCTCAAAGGCAACTGATAAAATTTCTAATAGATAGGAGAGCACAGATTTTAATACTGATGCAGCAAGATGCTGAGAAGCTGCACGTGCAGCGAAAAGGCTGAGATTACGGTGTGAGTGGAGCAAGTGCTGTTTGCCAAACTGTCAGGGTCAGCTTATGGCTCCCCAGTGAGAAACGTGCATTACCTACTCACGTAGCAATTAAAGACCATCGTGAAAATATTTTACGATTTGGTGTCCTCAGTGGGTGAACCTGGCACCTGCCTGTAAGGCACCGTGTAGCCCTTGGGCTCAAACATCAATCCCAAACCCCAAAGAAGTAGGGAGGCTGCAGCGTGCGTACTTCGTGCAGCCCCTGCGCTCCTCGAGTCAGAGATCACTGACGTACTGCAGTATCCATTTCCGCTGCGGCACGACGTGGGATCGCTGAAGTCACTGCAGATTTGGAGAAAAGACAAAGCATCTCCAGAACGCACTCCCCGTACAACTTGCCCACATGCAGGGAGCACAAGCCCCATTTTGGGGGCAATGATCCCCACTTGTGGGGTGCTACCCCCACCCCACTGTCACAGCCGTGCCCCGAGGACACCATCACCCCACTGCGCACGGCCAGCAACGTCTCCCTGGACTCCGCTCCCACAGGCATCCCTGTCCCCATCCTCAACCCGACAACATCGGCATGGAGCAAAGCGGGGCAGGGGGCGTGGGGGGACTTGAGGGGACACGAGAGGGCGTATGGGGACACAGGGACATGGGGGGACATGGAGGGACATGGGGTTGATGTGTGAGGTCAGAACTACAGAGGCGAGAGCAGGTGACACGTGGAGGTGACACAAGGAGGCGGCAGGCTGTGCCAGGAGTTTGAGCAGCACTGCGGGGCAGATGAGCAGTGCCAGCCCAACATGGGGGTGATGGTGACACTCCAGGATGAGGAGCTGCTACTGTTTTTCAAGCATACATAATACTGCACTTGTTGTTTTCTTTTTTAAAATCAGTGACAGTATGCGATCTGATCCGATGTCTCTGAAAAGTGTGGTTTAAGGACTGTCAGCTGAAACAGCAGCAGAACACAGGCCGTTGCCTGTGGGGGAAGGGATGGGGAAGGAAGTGAGGAAAGAGAGGAGGAAGCCTGAAAAAGGAATGGGGAAGGCACGGGGCGAAGGAAGGGGGCAAGACATAGGGGAATGAAGGGAAAAGGACAGAATAGCTGTAGAGCAGCTTAA
This sequence comes from Chrysolophus pictus, assembly GCA_037305975.1. Lineage (NCBI taxonomy): Eukaryota > Metazoa > Chordata > Aves > Galliformes > Phasianidae > Chrysolophus > Chrysolophus pictus. Next base: position 92,331 of record CM074587.1, read on the forward strand.
AAAGCAGCAACAAGCTCTGGGAGGACTGCAGAGCGCCAGATTCTGTATCGGGTGTGTATCCGTGTGTGTATGTTGTCATTACCTGCCTGGTTTGGGGTCGGGGTCGTCGTCGCTTCTGAGCTCCTGCAGTGGGAAGAGCTTGAGCAATTGGTGCCCATGCAGAACTGCAGGATGCGGGAGTGCTTGGTAAGGACAGCCCTGCAGCCCTCAGCTGGACGAACTTCTTCCGTGCGTCCAGACTGTGAGCTGTGCAGCCATGCGTGGCCGCACTGCTCCAGCTCAGAGTCTGCTGCCTGAAGCTGTGTCTTTGCTTCCTTCCCTCCTGCCCAGAGCCTCAAAGGTGCTCCCACAGTCCTATGCCCACCCCCAAAATGCCAGAGAAGACATCTGGCAGCGGGCTGGAGGAATCCCAGCACCCTGTTTTCCTTCTGCCCGCAGCTCTCTCTTCCTCTGCCACACAGGGCACCAGCCTGCAAAATGGGAATGGTCGGGAGGAAAGGGAGAGCTGGCAGGAGCGACTGCTGCAGCTGGCCAGGGGGGGTCTGCGTACCCCGTGCCCTTGTGCGCTATCTGTCCAGCTGCAGGAGGACCAGCGAAGGGCAGATAAAAAGGTGCAGCTGAGCCGGGCGGACCTGCACAACTCTCTGGCCATCTTGCCAATGGCTGCTGTGACACATCGATTCTTTCTATGCAGCTGAATTAATGTTTTCCAACTGTAAACTTAGGTGGAGAACTGCAGGTTTTGTTAATCTTTGTGGAAACACTGTGATGGAAACACTAATCTCCAAGCAGCAGCTTTGTGCTGTGACTTCCTGCGTAGACCTGCTACCCATTTTATGGCATAAAAAAAGAATAAAAAGCCAAAGATGAAACCTGGAGTTGAAGCTGTCAGTGGTTTACTGGCTGGTTTGGCCCAGTTCCATGACCAGCAGGGCAGAGGGATTTCGCAAAATCCGCGCAGGGGACCCCAAAATAACTAGTAACAGCGGCAACAATCTCAGGAGATTGAAACTAATTTCCTAAATATAGTATCAGAATGCAAAAATAACACACTATAATACAGTATAATTGAAATTGAAGCTATTAAGTTAAATATAATGAGAGAGAGAATGTCCAAAAGGTAGATAGGCCTCACCACAACACTGAGGTGAGATGCACAGTGCAGTTGAGCGGCAGGAAGACTGGAGGAGAGCTGACAACAAGAGCAGGCGAAGAAGAGCATCAGGTGACCTTGCCCGGAGTTCCATCTCCTCCGTGTGACCGCAGAGTCCCCTGGGGAACGTAGCTCTTCTCTTCCGGGCAGGTACCCAGAGCTCAAGCATTAACAGTTAACCTCCCAGTGCCCCACATGATGTTATGACGTGGAATACCGAAAACCAAAAATCACAAAACCGTGACAGAAGCAAGGCCCTTGGAAAAAAATACATTACAGTATAAAGAAGACAGAGGCTGAGCAAACATTAATATGACCCTGTGTTTTCTGCCAATGGGCTTTAATTTCTTTATCATTAAATTTGCCGGGCAGTTGCATTTTGGTATGTGAACATTTAGAAACAATGTAATGGATGGTGGCAAAAAGAACAAAAAATAACTGTTTTTTTTACAGCTATTTATAACCACTTAGCACAGCTCTCCTGGGTTTGGAGTAGTTTCCCTTTGTTTTTTTCGTCTTTCCCCCACACCTCCTTCACTTCTAACTTCGTGTTCTGCCCCCATCATCACAAGACAGAGAGAACGGATCGCCAGGGACGGCGCCGCGGGTCCCCGGCAATCCCGGCATAAAAGTTCTTTCCGCCGTCTCTGCTGCCACCTCGTGGCCAATGCGCGGAACTGCCGCTGAGTCCCGCAAGCAGCACAACGCATGCGCCTACAAGTGCCGAAGTGGCGTTCTAAGCGCTCTGCGCAGCTTATCCGCCGCTCTCTATGGTAATCCGTCCTCCAGATTATAGCGAACATGCGCCCGTCAACTTAAAGATAGCAATTGTTTCGACTGACCACTACGGGGACGGGCAAGCAGCCGATTCTCGGACCGCCGGCTCAGCGACATTCTCCCCTTCTAATCCAGGATGCCCCTCGTCTATTTCCGCCGATTTATGCCCGAGCCCACCCGGGAACGGACCGGGTCGGCTCACAGCTGCCCCTCAGCGCCTCGTGGCACCCAACTTCCTCTCCGCCCCGGTGAACCAACAAACGTCCCCTTCCACCCTCAGCCCTGCACCGTCCCCCAGCCGTTTAAAAGCCCTCTCAGCAGCAGTGGAACGCGAGCAGCTCGGAGATTCGCGGTCGCGGTACTGGCGTGCAGCAGCACCGACGCGGCAGCAACCCGAGACCGGCAAGTCTCGGGAAAGCGATACGCAAGTGCGCATTTGGACACTGCATTACTCAAGCGCCAGTACCGGCATTGCAGTACGCATGTGTCGGTATCGCTCGGCGCTACGCATGCGCCACTCTCGGCAGAGCACTGCGCATGCTCAAACCTACATACTGCACAAGTGCTACCATCCACCGCACTACACGTGCCACTCGCCCACCGCATTGCGCATGCGCGAGCCTTGAAAAACTGCGCCGGCACGACTCTCGGCACAGCACTACGCATGTCCGAGCATCAGCACCACACTGCGCAAGCGCCAGTCTTCTATCACATTGCGCATGTGCAAGTCTCGGGTCCGCACTGCGCATGCGCCGAGATAGGCACCGCAGCCAGGAGCGTCTAGGAATCATTCACAATCGTTAACGTTGCACAACTGCAGTGCTGAACAGCCATGCAACTTCAAGAAAAAAAAAAACCATAGTAACAACTTCCATACCTGGCCACACCACCCTGAGATCCCATCTGGGGATCCCGAGGCTTTTAAAGTATCCACAGGATCAATTCTGATATCGAGCGATTTGTCGTCACTTCTTCCATTCACAACCAATGCCGGGATCTGCCGCAGGGCGCTCTGACCGCGGGCACCGCGGCTCAACTGTTTTATTAACAGCGGGATTTCCAGGCGTGGTTTCAAGGATTTGCTCTACTTCTGACCCAAAGGAAGAATTAAAATGAAATGTGAGGTATGCATAAGTCATCATGAGGCGTGCTTCTCAGCACCACCTTTGGGAAACAGATAATGGATTTGTCATAAAAGTCTCAGTACAGCAGGAACACACAACATTGTATAAGAACAATGAGAATGCTTCGTGAGGAGGGAAGGAGCTCTATAACTTCCATCTGGGAAATCCAGACCCATTCACCCACAGATCCCTCTGTGGCCACTGTTCTAGATTCAGCTGAACATTCTGTTCCAGAGCACAACTCAGAACTACAGAGGAAACAAAGGGAGTTATAGGCAGAATATAAAGAACGGTGTGTTTCTTCAGTATTGAAAATAAGCAAGTAAGCAAGCAATGACAGAAGCCTTCCTAGAACACCGCTATGGGAAACATAGCAGCAGAGAAGAAGGTATCTACATTTTCCCAAACCACTACTGCAAGAAAAAGAAAAAAAAAAGAGAGAAAAATTTTTATTTTAGATGTTACTTGTTTGATGAGGTATATGCCTTCAAACTGCAAAACAGAATGAGATCTGAGAAGACACAGAACATAATTTAAATACATGATAATGGTGCATAGGATGCCCTTCAACAATATTCTGTAAGGGTGGAATTAATGCATGGCACTATTAACTACAGCCATGAAATAGTCTGGGATAATGTAATAGTAGACAAATCAAGTCTAGAGCCTCAGGTTGGAGATTTTAAGATGAGAACCATGAGAGAACAGAAGCTCTACCAGAAAGTAAGGAGCTTAAGAGTGTGCAAGCAGGATTTCAAAAACACAAACTCCCTTTAGAGAAAAGAACATTAGCTCTGAGGATTCCTAGAGCTGCAACATTCAGCCAGCCAACCAGCATTACCTTAGGGTGATTGAAGCATTCCAGAAATGAGATAATAGTGAAAGAAAAGAGTGTATATCAGCTCTTCCACCACCAGTTCAGAGAAAGAGAAATAACCCCTTCATCTCCCTCAGAGAAAATGTGAAGGACATAGCAAGGACACACATAGCAGATAAAACTTATCCCCTTCCCAGGATTGCAGCTCACCCAACACACCAAAGAAGGCAGACTCCAAGGAGAGATGCTGCCTTTGCAGTTCCCAGCCCTTAAATGTGGTCAGGGAGGGGTGGAGCCAGGCTCAGCCCTATCCAGTCCCATAGGTGAATTGCTTCCACCTGTGCTTGCAGGGCTGGTCACACTCCTCACCAGGTGCTCCATCACTGCTTCAGGCTGTGACCTCACAGATCTTAGGAAACACTTCTTTGCAGAAAGGATTTGGATGTGGTGCTCAGGGCCATGATTTAGCAGAGGGTTGTTAGAGTTAGGGTAGTATGGTTAGGTTGTGGTTGGACTTGATGATCTTTAAGGTCTTTTCCAACCTGAGTGATTTTATGATTCTCTGATTCTAAATGCTATGTCATGGCTTGAAGCAGTAATTGAATACCTCAATTGTAAGGTGAGAAAGCAAGGCCAACCCAGGTGCAATGCACCTGAGTAACGGGAAGAGGTGGAGCCAGGATCTACTTCTTCCCAGACCTCATTTAAGGACTGGGCAGTTGAGGTGAGAAGCATTTGCTGGAGATCTCTGCCTACCTGAAGTCTTTCAGTGTGGAGCAGATTTTTTTTTTATATTTTTATTTTTTCCTTCTGCATATGTAGTTTTGCTGCATTTGAGCAATTTCTTACTTACTGCAGCCCAGGACTTTGTTACTCTGCTATCATAGCTGTGTTTTCCATCATATTATGGTATTACAGAGGATGATATTGTTAGAGTGACATGCAGGCAATGCCAGGGGGGATCACTGGGGTGGGAGATCAGAGAGCAATGTTGGGGTGGTGTTGGGAAAGAAAGTGGGGGAGCACTGTTGGTGTATCACTGAAATCAAGGTGTAACATTGTTGGGTGACTCCAATGATATTAGGAAGTGACATCTGGGGGATGTTTTGGGTATCACTGGAGGGTGACATTAGGGAATTACACTGGGGTTGATGCTGGGGATGCACACTTGAAGGACACGCTGGGGTGATATTGGGGTGATTTTGGATTCAGGTTGGGCTGTGATGCTGGGGGGTGATTTTGGGGTATCACTGAGGGTGATACAGGAGTCTGATATTGGTGGGGTCATGATGGGGAGTGATGTTGGGGGGTGACATTGCTGGGGGATGATATTACTGGGGGGAAGGTTCTGTTGGGGACCTAAATGCCCCTGACTGAAGAACAATCCTGGGATAGAACAAAGAGTCCTGACAGTTTTAAGGGAACTGATATTCGTATCTGTAGCTGCAAGTATCTTGTTTTGTAGAGAGAGCCAACATTGATAGTAGGCCTTTTTCTTGGAAAGACTTGTTTTGCAAGCAGGTGTTCCACCTGGGTTCTGTATCATTCTTTGGCCACGTGGGTACATCACGCAATGGGACAAACCCTGCAGACCTTGGGGAGAATCAAAGCAGGAGAGCGGCTGCAGTGGGGGTGAGAGGAAAAGTGCCCTTTGAAGCAGGGGATGCCCTGCTGGCACTGCCTATCGCATCCAATGCTGGCATGTTCCTTTTCTCTTTTTTCTGGCAGTTTGCTGTCTCTCAGGGGTCTGATAGTAATAGTGCACTTGCACAATGGAGACTATTGTGAGGACTGTTATGTTGAACTGCAAGGAGTGTTGCTGGCGGGTGGCACTGATGATGTGATGCTGGGGTCATACAAGGTGGTGATGTTGGGATATCACTTGGGATAACAGTGGGGTGATTGTGGTATGATACTGCTAATGCTCGGGATCATTAATTACACACCCTTTAGTCCTTTAGTGGGGGAGAGATTGAGAGCAGAAATTGAGAGTATTAATGACTGCATAATGAGTTTGGGGTTAATTAGTGAAAGAGTTATGAAGAGGGATAATTATTGAGAAAATAATGGGGGAGCAAGGGGGGAGCAATAGGGGGGTTAATGAGGTATTCATGGGGATTAATGGGGGGAGGTGGGGTATTAATGGGGACAAATTGAAGATGCAACCCAGCACTGTGTTCACCAGTTTGTGGGTCTGGGGTCACTATGGAGTGGGCAGGATTGCTACGGGTTGTGGGGCATGGTGGTGCAAGGTGGGGTTGGGTACGTCTCAGGGCTGCTATAGGGTCCCTACTGTGTTACTATAAAGGTGGAAGTTGCTATGGGACCACAGCCCACACTCACCGGTCATTGTGTGCCACTACAGCAGCCCTTGCCTGCAGAAAGTTGCTGCCACTAATGTGGAGGATGTGGAAACCACTTGCTCGGAGCAATGCTGTCATGTCCTCCATCTCTTGCAGGAATGTGGAGGGCAGCTGAGAACCTGGCTATAGCCACCCCAAACCTAGCCCCAATCCCCTCATCTCAGTCCCACAGATTCACTCCTATCCCCACACCTGTCCATGCATCTCAGCCCCAAACCCCACACCTGGTCCTAAATCTCAGCTCCAAACTCCATATTGTGGGAATGTAAGAAAAAACTGTTCAGAGCAGCAGCTGTGGAGCAGGGGGAGCTGCTCAGAGCAGCAGCTGTGGAGCAAGATAAGTGGCATGAGAACCGACACCTTCAGAAGAAGAAAGAACATCTCATGGCTCTGATTGGTTAAGCGCCTGTGTGAACGGTTGAAGAGTGTTTTGCAGAATGCTCTGTTGACATGTATAAATAGAGTAGTGCTTAACAATAAAGCAGACTAATAGCTTTTAACCACATTGATTAAAATGCTGTTATGTCTTTAGCCCGTCCAGAGAGTTCCCTGCACCATATATCTGCTGCACTTCTGGTCCCAAACTCTACGTTTCACCCCCAAATCCAGGGCCCAAACCCTACATCTGGACCCTGAGCCCCACAGCAGGAACCTGGATGCTGTATCACAAACCTGCACCCCACATCTGGGTTATGAACCCCAAATCTGCTGTCCCCACCCACTGCCTCGATCAACGTTTTCTAGGGTGCACCCAATGTAACTGCTTCTGCTGGGCAGGACCTGCCCAGGGTGAGTGAGCAGGGCTGAGGGAGAATGGGGTCACTGTGACTGGGCTCAATGTGAGTGGGCATGGTCAGCACTAAGCCCTGCCTCCCCAGCTGCTGGTAGGAGGTCCTGTGGGGAGAGCTGACTGGCTGCAGGGACAGCAATGATGAGGAAGCGGAGTTGGGAGACCCTGCCTTGGTAAACCCCTTCTGCTGGCCTCTGACACGGTCCCCACCACTCTGACTATGCCTTCCAACCTTCAGCCCCACTCACTGACCTCTGACCCCATAGGGCATTAGATGGATAAGCTGCTGCACATCCCCCACCTGCTTTCAAACATAATTTATTCCCAATAAAGCAATGGATGGAACCACTCAGCACCATTCTTTTGGGCCCTGGAAGGGAATAGGGTCCAGGGGGTGACTGGTGTGAGAAAGTCGCTCAAGATCAAAAATTTCCAACTGGGCAAAGATCTCTGTGAAGGGCATTTTATTCGTTATTGCAATAATGGGCACACACCCCTTACTGACAAGGGAGAAACTATGCAACTAGTCAGTGAAATCCATTCTGTTACATACCCTGAGTCCAACGCAGGTAAAACCTTTCCTAGCACTCACTGGTTGAGCATCTCAGGCTCAACAGTCTTCTGACACTGTTGCTACATTATGCTTCCATAAAATGTCTGTTACCAACCCACTGTCTTTGGGTATGTTCTGTATTTTTTATGGCGATAGGAGGACAATATGTTCAACTATCTGCATGCTGGTCCTGTCCTCTACCAGACTCTCCCCTACCCTATATAATTACCTGGTGCCTGTGCCAATTTTACTTAGGTCGGTATGTCTCAGTCTCAACTTTACACTGGTCAGTGACCTTCTTGTGAGAGGCAACTTTTCCTATGCTACCTACAGAAATACTTGAAATTTCCATGGCAAAAACACAATCTACCTCTCACACTTGGGGTCATTCAGATGTATTTGAGGTTGTTAGGGGCACTTTGGGACCTCTTTGTGTTCCCCACGTGGCATTTTGGGGTCAATTAGAGGGATTCTGTCATCTTCCAGTGGTATTTCCACTGTCTGTCCTGTGGGGCAGCATGGGGTGCAGAGGAGTGCTCTGTAGTCTTGTGGGGTGGGTCTGGGGTCCTATGGGTCGCTCTATAGTCCTTTGTCGTGGGTCTGGGGTCCCTGAGGAGCACTCTAGAGGGCCTGTGGGTCAATCTGGGATCCTATGGGGTGGGTTAGGGTCTCTAGGATCCCTGTGGTTCACTGTGGGGCCCATTAGGGTGAGTGTGGGGTAATGGGGACTCTTTAGGTCCCTATGCAATGAATTCCTGTGGGTAGCTGTAGGGCACTATGAACTGAGTTTGGAGTCCTTTAGGGCACTATGGGGTGCGTTTTGGGCCAGAATGTTGTGATTTTGGGGACTCTGGGGTGCCACTATGAAATCCCTACAGCCCCTCACCCATGAAAAGAAATACCCCAAACGCCCCAAATTCATCTCAAAAAGCAGCACAACCCATAGCAACAGACCTTGGCATCATATCCCTAATATACCTCCAGATTGCCAAAAATCTCCAAAACGTCCCAAAAGCCAAAACGCATCCCAAACTGCAAGGATCCCATCTTCTTGCTCTCCTTGCGAGCGACGACGCAGCCGTTCTACGGCTGCGTGTGTGGGGGAAAAACCGCCAGTGACAACGAGACGGGTCGGGCCGCGCGCGCCACTCCCGAGAAAGCACCACACGTGCGCCGGGCTTGACAGCACTACGCGTGAGCTGCGCCGGGCACAGCAATACGCATGCGCCACTCTCGACGCAGCAATACGCACGCGCCAGTCTCAGCACTGCAAGACGCACGCGCCAGTTTTGACACATTATTATGCATGCGCCAATCTCGACAGGGAAATACGCATGCGCCTCTAGACAGTGCTGCGCACGCGCCAGTCTCGAGATAACGGTGTGCGGTCCTGACAGACTACTACGCATGCGCCAGTCTCGAAACTGCATTACGCATGCGCGCGTCCGGAAACACGGCTACACGTGCCAATTTCAACATGTCACTACGCATGCGCCAGTCTCGAGAAAGAACTGCGCATGCGCTACTCTCGATACATAGTTACGCACGCACTATGCACGGGCAACCTCGAGGAAGCACGATACATGCGCGATTATCGGCACTGCACTCGCCAGCCTCGACACAGTAGTACGCATTCGCCAAACTCGGGAGATCACTACGCATGTGCTTTTCGATATCACGCGCCGCACAGCACTACATATACGCCGCTTTCTGTGTAGTATTACGCATGCGCTGGAATCTGCACTGCAATTCGCATGCGCCCGTCTCTATGGAGCTTTACGCATGCGCAGTTTTCTGGAGTGAAATGTGCATGCGCCCTGCTATGGACTGCACTACGCATGCGTCAGCCTCGGAACCACACCACGCATGCGCCAGTCTCAGCAGTTGCAGTACGCATGCTCAAGGCTTATTACTGCTATACGCATGCGCTATTGCTATACTGCACTACGCATGCCCGTATCTCGATGAAGTATTACGCTTGCGCAGTGCCAGGTAGTGCATTACGCATGCGCCAGTCTCTGCACTGTTCTACGCATGCGCCCGCCTTAACACTGCAGTACACACGCGCCAACGTGTAGCATAGTCATACATGCGCACTTTGGGGTATACAAATACACATGCGCTTTTTAAGACTTATTACATATGCGAGCGGCGCAGGGTCCGCTGGGAGTAAAGATGGTCCGTTCCTGGGTTGGTGTCGGGCGTAGAACCGCCCGAGGAAACAGACAAGGAGCATTCTTGGTTGGAAGGGTGGAGAATATCGCTGAGCCTTCTGTCCAAATATTGATTTCTCACCCGTATCTCCATGCTGCCTAGAAATTGGCTCTATTTATATTTTTTCCGACGCACACGCGCTACTACTTGAGCACCAAACAGAATTAATATTGGCGGATGTGCAGAGTAGAGTTACGAGAAAGTACGCCTGCGTCTTGCTGCCTCGGCACCTGAGACGGGTGCAGTTCCGCAGATTGGCCACGCGGTGGCAGCAGAGACTGCGGAAAGGGCTTCGCCGATAGGGCGGGGGGTGCCCCACAACCTTGGATGTTCGGTTCTTTTCTTCTTTTGATTTCAGATCAACACAAAGATGGAAGAGTGAAAAAAAAAAAAAAAAAAAAAAAGAGGAGGCAAAGAAAAGAAAAATTTTCTAAACCCAGGTGTATGGGAACTATTGAGTCACAGCCTGAAACACTGATTGATCACCTGGGGAAAGTATCCGGTCAGCCCTGAGAGCACAGGTGAAGACAATTCACCTATGTGACAGGATGGGGTGGAGCCTGGCTGCATCTCTCTTAGTGCTCATTTAAGAGCTGACTGCCACTGGGGAAGGGTCTCTGCCCGGAGATCTCTTTTTGGTCAGCCTTTCCACTACAAACCTGGAATCTTCTGATGCTGGTGAGCAATCTTTTCCCCTTCCTTAATGGTACCTTTTTATTTTGCTGGTCCTTATGTTATCAGACCTTTGTTGTAATGCCTTTCCCCTTGTATTGATCTGTCCAGATGTTACGTCAGGAAAACTTTGTAAGTTGTTTACAAATATCTGTGTATGTAATAATTGAACTGTCTTTTTTTATAAGTATCTATGCCATTTCTTTAAATATTCATGCACTTAAATCAAACTACCAGGCACATTTTAATCATAATGGAAGCGTATTAGCAGAAAGCCCAGGGTAGTTCTGATACTTTATCAGCCTGTAGATTACTTATATTCCTAACTTTTTATTTTTACAAGTACCTTTTATTGCATTTTAAAAATACCCAAAATAACTAGGATTGCTGCAAATATATGTGGAAGTTCTGTTTCTAATGATGGAGAATTTACAGGGTGATTAATGGTGTTCTGCAAAAACCAAATTGTCCTAATCAGATGAGAAGGGTGAAACATTATAATTAGAAAGGTAAAAGAAAGATCATGCTAGGAGGCCTTAATGAAGAAGACACTGTTGCACCAGGCAAGGTGTGCATGCAGAGAGAGCAGTACTACTGCTCTGCTTAGGGCCTCTCCAGTCACTTTCCAGGGTACCTGCCTTGCTCGTGCTCTCCTTAAGCCTGGCCTGGCTAGATGAAGTATGAGCACAAGTGCTCAAATCTGCTGTTGGGCGTGCAGTAGGGCCCACCTGAGACATACAAACAATCAGGAGCACCTGGGGCTGCTATGCCATTCAAAACCAGGTACAGAAAGACTCTGTTTTCTTTCTGCTTTCCCAGCAGCTCCTTGTTTTGCTAGAGGTGTGCACCTATGCTCTGTGCTAGCCCTTACTTCTACACTGCATCTTGGCTTTCAGGTTGGGCTCCTTTTCTCTCTGTTTTAGGATGTGGCTGTTTTCTTATTATGGGTGATATGAAAATTTGACTGAGGCTGTAGATGACCTTAGTCATCTGTGTGGGGGTGCTGCTCTGGATGACCTTGAAGAAGTTGCATTTGCAGTAGTTGGAGCACCTTGCTGAATGTGGGGGCCCTGCAGCCTGGCTTAAGTGTGGTGCTCCTCCCCCTCATCATAATTAAATACAGGGGACGCAGAAAGCCAATTAAGCAGAAAGGGGTTAGAGGCAATGTTCTGGGATAACCAGTTCTAGGAACTTACAAATACATGCATCAAGGACTTTTAGGTTTTAAGTGCAGTAGAGCACCCAGGCAATTTCAGTGCATAGCCTTGTGTTTCAGGCTGTGTTGGCCTGGGCCCAAAGAAGCCTCTCAGATGCCGTGGGGCATGTAGTCAAGCCCAGAGCGTAGGCACAGGTGCCCTAGAACACTCCCCTGGGACTCAGTGCCCTCTAATGTGCCCCAGAGGTTTTGCGGGGCCTCACAGTCAGCTCTACAGACACCTGAACATATCCCTGAGATACTGAGCAGGTTTTAGGGACACATCCTAGACACATCCCAGAGCACACTACAGCCCTCTTAGTTCCTTGGTGTGCTCTGGAGTTCTTTACTGGTTTCCCAATGTGTCCTACTGGACTCCAAGGACTTCCTGCTGTTTTTGGCACCATCATAACGTACTTCCAAAGCCCCCAGGGTCATGCTAAAGGATTCAGAGTGTGCACTGGAGACCTCCCTCACTGTAGGGAACATTAATGGGCTCCCAGAACCTGTCGTGCCCCCTGGTGTGCTTCCCACTGTGTCCTAGAGGCTTCCAAGAATGCCAAAGTGGAATATGGGGCTCCCCACAATATTCTATGAACTCCACAGTGTGCTCTAGAGTGCCCTAGAGGTTTTCCAGTGTATCCTACTGTAGCTACACTAGGCGCTGCTCCCTGAGCGACTGTAGGGCATCCTAGGGTGCACTGAGAACCTCTGGGTGCCTTCTGTGGTGCCATCACACAAAGTGGGTGTACAAACTGATGCGGATACTGCCGTTACCTCTCTGGGCATCCAAGAGCTTGTCAGCAAACTTGGGTTCCAGGGCACGGAGGAAAACGTGTATCCGCGTGCTGCGCAGGGAGGAAACGTAGAGGCACGCAACGAAGTAGCGTTCTTTCCCCCGTGGCAGTTGCACGAGGTCCACTTCATGTTTCACGTCTTTTCCGCGTGCGGAGAGGCGCCTGCAGACCGGACTGCCCGCAGGTGGCGGCAGCTCCGAGGGCCGTAACGCTGCGGTGCGTGCGTGGATCCGGGCGGACGGCGCGCGGCACTGAGCCGATCGCGGGCTGCGGGGCGGCTGGAGCCGAAATGGGGCGTGGGGGCGCGATGAGCGAGAGGCGGCAGCCCGCGGCAGTAGAAGAGGGAACGGCGCCGGGAGCTGTCGGTGCCGTACGGCGGTCCTCGCCTTAATCTGAGCGGTTAGAGCAGGCGTAACTTTTTAAGTATTCGGAAGCGCGGCGCAGAGCGGTTTGAGCAACGAGGCGCCGCTTCCGCGGAACTGCGCCGTTCGCAGCGCTCTCGCGTCTTTTCCGAGTTGTTCTGCTGCTTCTGTAAGGAGGCCCGAGGACGCCAAATCGCTGCTGCCGTTCCTGTTCGGCGCGTTTGTGGCAGTGAGGCACGAGAGCGAGAGTCTGCGTTAGCTTCTGCTTTTTTCATCACCGGGCGGGAGCTGCGAGCGTCTCCGCGCCGTGCGGTGCCTGCCGTGCTGCTTCGGTGGGTTTTTCCTCCTGCAGAGGGCGGCGGCGCTCAGCGAGCAAACGCGGCCCCCCGCGGGAGCTCGGTTCCGTTCGGTGGGAACTCGCGGCTGGGTTAGAGAGCGCTGCTGTTCATTGAAGGAGCGGATCGCGGATTCTTTTGCATTGCCGTGGTGAGCGCACTGTCTGCGGAGCACGTGCGAGTTCCAAAATTGAATAATACAGGCCTGTAGTTCCTGAGCTCTTCCTTTCTCCCTTTCTTAAAAATAAGTGCTTTCCCTTTTTCCAATCACCAGTGACTTCGCTTGACTGCCGTGACTTTTCAAATGTGACAGAGCAAAATGGTGCAGGGCAGGAATGGTGGGGAATGCGTGGGAGTTTCCTGGTTATGCACTGAGAGGAGGGGATAGGGACAGTGATGTTGCTGTCTCCATAATTGGAAATAATTTAACGAACGTATGAGAAGAGGGAGTAGGGAGATCCCAGCTGCTTCATAGGAGTTATCAGTGATGAGGTTAGTGTGTCATGCCTCTCCTTATAAATCAAAACACTGACTGAAAAAATTAAATGGTTTCTAATAATGTCACTTGAATAAACTGTGCCCTTCTTTTTCTCTGCTTGGATCAAAAGTGGTCTGTGAGATTTCTGACCCAACTTTAGAGCTGTCATAAATACTGATGTCCACTATATGCAATTATTGTATCTTATCATTTGAGTCCTTCATACTAAAATTCCTTCAGCTGGACTTTCCTCTGCTTTTGATAGTTTGTCACTAAAGATGTGAGGTTGGAATTGGCACGTGGATGAGACAGAAGGAAATAGTAAGGGAGAAGGTACAGTCTATGCCCACTCTTTATCAAACAACAATGAATTCGGAATGTTTCTTCTTTAACAACCCAGCTGCAAGGAAAAGCTCTAAATCAGACTTTGCATTATCTCTGACTTAAAAAGCAACCATGATGCAAATTTATGAGAAGCCAAGTTTCATTAGTTCCAGGGCTTGATGTTTTTGAAAAGAAATTACCAACAGAAAATGAGCAGAGCATATTCTTGCTCTGCTTTGACAAAAAGCGTTGTATATCCACTTCTTTATTTTGTGTACAGTTTTTTTCCCCCTAGAAGTGCTAAATATTTTTAAAAGGTATTACTGAAGGTACATTTATTCAGAAATATTATTTATATGGTAATTATATCTATAGAACAACAAACAAGTGCTCTGAAGAAGTGAACTACTCACATACTTTCAACAGAAATCCTTGTGAAGCCAGGACTTGGTGCCAAAATTAAGAATGAAAGAAGGAATGTGAGTTTGTCAGTTGTGTTTGTTCTTCCCATCTGCTGCTATTGATAAAACCCTCACCTTGAAGGCAAATTGATCCTGTGTCACCAGTCATTAAGTGGACATCCCAACTTAATCTTGGGCAGTCTCTTCTAATTCACCCTTTGGTTCTCTGTGCAATATGCCAACTGTTTAGGTACACCTTTGACAGATGACTGAGCGTGGAGGGATGACAGAATTGAGTCTCTGGAGATCTTTCAAAACCTTGTGTGTGGTCCTATGGTAACTGGGACTCCTGAACTATAATGAGAACATGTCAGATATTCTCATCCTTGAACAGCTGAAATGCTTGCTAGAAGCAAAGCTATGCCAGGTAGAATGGAAAGATTTCAGTGCTGATCTTCCTGACAAGACCATATCTGAGCATGTTGGCTCCATAAGGCTTTCATACATCCTGTATTACTTACCTGGAAAACTGTAATCGGTGTTGGTGGGGTTTCCTACCATAAATACAAGTGCTCAAGAGCAAGCTGAAAAAGTTGATTGCCTGGTTCAGTGAGAGGTGAGTTAGCATTGTGGGAATTTCTCACACCCTTCCTTACATGTGCTTCTACTGATGAACATCTGAATGCAGCCAAGCTATGCAATAATAGCCCAGAAGCTGGGAACTGTTTGGTCTGTTCCAAATGTGGAACAATTTATAAAAAAAAAAAAAAAAAGTCTTAGCTGTCTGCAGGAGAGGGAAATGTTCAGTATAAGACTAAAATGAAATTTTTGGCATTTCAGAATTTATTCATCCCAGTTTTGGCTCCCAGCAAAGCTTTCTTCAGAGGGTATGTATATCACAAGGAGTTCATCCTATAATTTGAGCAGTTATGAAAAACCGTTTCCATAATCTGATCCCACAAGTTTTACATTACGTCACCTCGTGCAGCATAACCTCAACATTTAAGGGAGAGGTTTAGACCTTTCCCCCAAGAACAAGTCACAGAAACAATGTTGAACTGGAAGCACTTTAGTAGCAGTCTTGTGTCTCTCTCTTTTTTTTTTTTTCCTCCTTATATTTATAGCTTGTATTTTGCTTAAAACTTACTATTTCCTTACCTTATCTGGTAAGGGACTGAGTGTGAGCTTGTTTATCTGCTTTATGACCCAGATTGGTCAAACTAACAAAATAAATTGCCTGTCTCAACAGGCTTTGCTTTTCCTTTTAAAATATATGTATCTTCCTATTTTGTTTGCTTCTGTGTATATGAAAATTACAGGAAGTTTAACTGGAGGCTCTTCTGCTACGAGGCTTCTCTACTCACTACTGGCAAAGGCATTCAGGTCAGAATAGCAGACAGAAGCTGTACATAGGACATAAATGTACGTAACAGCTTCTCTCTGTGGTCAGCAACATGGCAGATCGTTGTCCATACAGACATTTAAGAAATAATTAGCCTAGGTTTTGAAGGCAGCCATTCTGGGATCGACCAGAATAGCTTGCTGGTGGGGAAACAACAGTACAAGGAATTCTCCCATTCAGCACTCTGCTTTCAGTAACTGGTGAGAAAGGAGCAGAATGCTCCTTTCAGAACCTGTGGGTTAGAATTAGAGATGGGTCTAACAAAGATAACTTCTGAATGTCCATCGTATCTATTTTTTTTTCTTAAAGCCTGAACAGTGGAAAAAAATACATCCAAATGGATCAGTTTTATGGGTGAAGCAGAGAGGGACATTTCTGTGGCTTTGCATTCACTGTGAAAAGGTACCTTGGAGGTAGAATTAGTGTCCAAAACCAAAAATAAGAACAGGGACTTATCACTGTTCATGATTCTCAGCTATCACACTTGTTTTTATTCTGTGAGGTGCACTTTAATCCTGTCAGTTACAGATGACTTGTACATGCTTTTAAAAGAACTGACCAGATTTGAACTTTAAAGCTGAATTTGCTGCAGTTAATGTTCACTTCAACAAGGCTCCTCTAGCAATGGTCCTTCACACATGCCAACTCACAAATGTAAGTGTGTGTCTTCTCCAAGACTACGATGGACAGCATTGAAACTACAAATGACTTTTTGAAATCTCTGCATTAGGCTTCCCAAGGCCTGATCATAAGAACAAAAATACTCAATGAGCAAAGCACAAGATGTGTGTGTTTGTTTTTAAAAAAAGACTGCATAACTTTAAGATGCCGAGAGGAACGGAAGGCCCTATATGTCGGCCTGACCCTACCCACAGGGAGGTGTGCTGCCTCCCTGGGGCATGGGTCAGGGACATTTCTAGGAGATTTCCTGGTCTGATTTGTCCTTTCAATTATTACCCATTATTGATAGTCCAGGCTGGCAATGATGAGAAAAGTCTCAGAGCTATCAAGAAAGACTTCAGGGGACTGGGGCGGGCGTGCAGGTGGTGTTTTCTTCTATACCTTCAGTGGCGGGGCAGGATACTGAGAGGTACCAAAAAACCCACCTCATAAATAAATGGCTTAAAAGTTGGTGCAAATCCAGGAATTTTGTTTTTTTTGACCATGGGGATACTAACTCGGTGCCTGGCATGATGGCAGCAAATGTAAGTAGCCTGTCTCTGAGGGGGAGGAGGATCTTAGCTGAGGAACTAGCAGGACTCATTGACAGGTCTTCCCCTAGGTATGAAGGGGGAAGGGGGCAAAATCAGGGCCACTGAGCGGGTCATTCCAGGGCTCGTACCGAGCCTGATGGGCGATGACAGTGAAGTACAAAGGGATGGACCGGGGGAGGGGGGTGTTGGGGATGCTGCTGTTCTAGGGGAACCTAGATCTTCTATAAAGGCGGTGAGATGGAAAGCCCAGCTGAAGTGCCTTTATACCAATGCACGCAGCCTGGGAAACAAGCAGGACAAGTTGGAAACCGTGATGTGCTTAGAAAGTTATGACCTTGTTGCTATCACGGAAATGGTGGGATGCTTCCCATAACTGGAATACCACCACTGAGGGCTATTGGCTCTTTAGAAGAAAGAGGCTAGGTAGGAAGGATGGGAGAGTTGCCTTTTATGTCAAAGAGTGGAGAGACTGTGAAGAGCTTCCTCTGAGAAACAGTCAGGAACAGGTTGAGAGCCTGTGGGTTAGAATTAGGGATGGGTCTAACAAAGGCCAGCTGGTGATAGGAGTATACTACAGGCCACCTGATCAAGGGGAGTCTGAGGAGGCTTTCTTGCTTCAGATGCGGGAGGCTTTGTGCTCACTGGCTGTTGTCCTGATGGGGGACTTCAACCATCCGGGTATCTCCTGGACAGATCACACGGTGAGTTGCAAGAGGTCCAGGAGGCTCCTGAGATGTGTTGATGATAGCTTTCTGGTCCAGGTGTTGGACAGACTGACCAGAGGTGAAGCGTTGCTGGACCTGCTTCTCACCAATGTGGAGGAAATCATTAATAGTGTTAAGGTTGGAGGCAGCCTGGGTTGCAGTGACCACGCTCTGGTCGAGTTTGTGATCTCGAGGGATGTGGGCCTGGTGAAGAGTGGCACCAGGACCCTGAACTTTGGGGGAGCAAACTTTAAGCTGTTAAATGGACCGTTGGCCGAGATCCCCTGGGATGCTGTCTTTAAAAACAAAAATGCTGAGGAGAGCTGGTTACTCTTCAAGGACGCCTTCCTGAGAGCACAAGAACTCTCCATCCCTCTGAATAAGAAAGCGGGCAGTGGAGGTAGGAAGCCGGTGTGGCTCGGTAAGGACCTGCTGGGTGTGCTGAGGGTGAAGAAAGGTC
This sequence comes from Chrysolophus pictus, assembly GCA_037305975.1. Taxonomy (NCBI): domain Eukaryota; kingdom Metazoa; phylum Chordata; class Aves; order Galliformes; family Phasianidae; genus Chrysolophus; species Chrysolophus pictus. Next base: position 110,466 of record CM074587.1, read on the forward strand.
CGTACAAGCTCTGGAAACAAGGGCGTGCCACCTGGAAAGAATACAGGGATGCCATCTGGGCTTGCAGACGTGGGATCAGGAAAGCCAAGGCGCAGGCAGAACTGAACTTGGCGAGAGTTGTGAAAAACAATAGGAAGACTTTCTACAGGTACACTGGCCAGAAGAGACAGGCCAAAGCGAATGTACCTCCTTTGGTAAATGTAAAAGGAGAACTGGCTTCAATGGACAAAGAAAAGGCTGAGGTACTGAATGAGTTCTTTGCCTCGGTCTTCACTGGCAGCCAGAATTCCAGTACTTCTCACGTCCCTGAGCCCTGCATCCCTACGCCTCTGGGTGGGGACTGGGGTGGTAAATCCCCCCCCGCTGTGAGGATAGAGCAGGTCCAAGACCACCTGAGGAGACTGAATGTGTACAAGTCTATGGGGCCCGATGGCGTGCATCCCAGGGTTCTGAAGGAGCTGGCTGAGGTGGTTGCCGAGCCGCTCTCCATCATATTTGAAAAGTCGTGGCTGTCAGGTGAGGTCCCAGATGACTGGAGGAAGGGTCACGTCACTGCCATTTGCAAGAAAGGGAGCAGGGAGGACCCCGGGAACTACAGGCCGGTGAGTCTCACCTCTGTGCCTGGGAAGATCATGGAACAGATCATTCTGGATGACATGCTTGATCACATGAGGAAAGGAAGTGTGATCTGTGACAGCCAGCACGGCTTCACCAGAGGAAGGTCATGCTTGACCAACCCGGTGGCCTTCTGTGATGGAGTGATGGCATCGGTGGACAAGGGAAAGGCGACCGATGTCATTTACCTGGACTTGAGCAAGGCCTTTGACACGGTCCCCCACCACATCCTTATCTCCAAATTGGAGGGATGTGGATTTGATGGGTGGACCACTCAATGGATAAGAAACTGGTTGAAAGGCCACAGACAGAGGGTGGTCATCAATGGCTCCATGTCCAGATGGAGGCCGGTAACGAGCGGCATCCCCCAGGGGTCTGTCTTGGGACCGGTGCTCTTTAACATCTTTATCAATGACATCGATGATGGAATTGAGTGCACCCTCAGCAAGTTTGCTGACGACACCAAGCTGAGTGGTGTGGTCAACACGGTTGAAGGAAGGGATGCCATTCAGAGGGACCTCGAGAGGCTGGAAAGGTGGGCCCGGGTGAACCTGATGAGGTTCAGCATGGCAAAGTGCAGAGTTTTGCACTTGGGCAGGAGGAATCCCAGGCATCCATACAGACTGGAAGGAGTGGTCCTTGAGAGCAGCCCTGTGGAGAAGGACCTGGGGGTCTTGATGGATGAAAAACTGAACATAAGCCAGCAGTGTGCCCTTGCGGCTTGGAAGGCAAATGGTATCCTGGGCTCCATCAAAAGAGGGGTGGCCAGCAGGGACAGGGAGGTGATTGTTCCCCTCAACTCTGCTCTTGTGAGGCCCCATCTGGAATACTGCGTCCAAGTGTGGAGCCCCCAGAACAAAAAAGACAGGGAGCTGTTGGAGAGGGTCCAGAGGAGGGCCACGAAGATGATCAGGGGACTGGAGCACCTCCCTTACGAAGACAGGCTGAGGGAGCTGGGCTTGTTCAGCCTGGAGAAAAGAAGGCTGCGGGGTGACCTCATTGCAGCATTTCAGTGCATAAAGGGAGCCTACAGAGGGGAGGGGAATCAACTCTTTGGAAGAGTAGATAACTGCAGGACAAGGGGAAATGATTTTAGTTGACGGAGAGGAGATTTAGGGGGAAATTCTTTACAGAGAGAGCGGTGAGGTGCTGGAACAGGTTGCCCAGAGAGGCTGTGGATGCCCCGTCCCTGGAAGTGTTCAAGGCCAGGTTGGATGGGGCCCTGGGCAGCCTGGTCTAGCATTAAATGGGGAGGTTGGTGGTCCTGCATGTGGCAGGGGGTTGGAGATTCATGATCCTTGAGGTCCCTTCCAACCCTCGCCATTCTGTGATTCTGTGAAGATAGACCCTGCATAACACCTGTGGAGGTGACAGTGCTGAAATTCTTCCTAGATTCTTCCAGTCCTTCCAAGAAGATGGAAAGACAGCAGCCTCTGAAACAATTTTCTGATTCTGACACAGGATCAAAGTTTACTCAGAATGAGGAGTGTTTACAAAAGCTTCCAATGGATAGGATTATCATCTGCTAATTAACTTGCAGACCATTTAAGGAAGCAATGTTGTGGGTGTAGGTTTGGTAGGAGCAATGATGTCCAGAGAGGTGCATTCAAGCCTTTAGTGTAGGATTATGGCTTGAAATATGACCTCCCACTATACTGTTATGGCACCCCAGTGGTTAATAGGAGCTCTCTTTGTCCAGGGGTTGCTGTGGAGACTGTTCCTGTACCTCAGGAAGCAGGGACAAGAGAAGTTTCCTGTTTTGAAGAAGGTTTAATAACTATTTTCCTCCAATCAAGGCAGCAGATGCCTGGGCAGGAAATGGAGATCGCAGCTGCCAGCCCTGCTTCGAGTCAGTGGCTGCGCTAATTAATGCTGGCTGGGTTTTGTAGCCAAAAAGGACCCAGTGATAAGTGGGCTGCAGAGGTGGTGTGGGGGCTTTAGGTAGAAGGGGCCTGGAGCGCAACAGATCTTGGAGTGGGACTAAAGTAAATACAAATAAATATAAGGAAATGGGTGTTTGGCTTCATCCATTTATGCACCTCTTACATGCCGCACTGCACTCAGAATATGGCCCTGATAAAAATGTGGCATATCGTTAATTGTTATGTTTTAGAACAATGCTCTGAGGTAGCAGTAGTCATTGTTGCCGTAACTTTTTCTCTTGATGATTCATTGCTGAGGGAGACATGCATGCTTTGGGGGTGTCAAATGCATGGTCCCATCAAATGCAGGAAACCGGTCATAATTTCTTTAGCTGTTTTTTGTTTTGTTTTCCAAATAGAATTTAGTGAGTGTTTGCTGACCTCCAGGAGTGAAACTCAGTTCTGGCTTCACTGAAGCTAGAACTCCTGTTGACATTGTTTGTGCCAAGACTCAGCCTTTTGGACTCAGTGCCCAATTTTCTTTCATTGACATCAGTTTTACACCTGCATAACATCCTGACTTACATATCAGTCTCACTTCATGTGATGCCTGACCCAACCATCTGCAGTCCTTCAGCTCCCAGCCCACTGTTTGATTCTCTGTGATGTTATTTCCCCTGGTGCTTTATGTAACAGCATCACAGAAAGGTTGAAATACCAGATACAAGGCCGACTGTAGTAGGTAAATCTATGCAAGGGTATTTTTAGCTTCTTTTCTCTTTGTTGTCTGTGGAGCTCATGAGGTCTGTGTATTGCAAATATGGGCACCATGTGCTTTTGACTGCATGATCAATATGTGTATTGATTAAAGATAGACGTGTTTGTGGATGCATCCCTTCTCAAGCTAAGTTAAGTCAAAGGAAGCTTTGCCTGGGTAAAACAAATAAAAACAGAGCAAAGATTTGAGAACTATCCATCTGGGCAGTTGAGAAACTCTATATACTATCCTTCCCTAAAGCATTATTAAGGGATCTGTATGCATCAACCATCCTTCAAAATCTATTATCACCACTGATGATCTGGAAAAGCCCAGATCATAGATATAAGCATTGCTGGACTGCTTTTTCCTGTCCCACAGTTTCTCCTAAAGACATGATCAAAGGAATGTAACTGCTGAGACTAGCTTATAACTCCATTATATGCCAACCATGTAACGGGTGAATAATAAAATAAGTATTATATATATTTTAAATCTTTCCTGTTCCAAACTGGCATGAATGCATTCAGCTGCTGAAGGCTACCACCTGTTCCTTGGTGCCATCCCTCCCTGCGTGGGAACACCTCAATATTTAGCTACAGTACCTGCTAAAATACATGACGAAATATCAAAATAACACAAAAACTTGTGAATTCGCAGGTAACTAATACTAGATTAATATAAAGATTTGTAAAATGATATCTGATTCTGAAATTGTACCTGGAAGGAAGTTGGAGGTTTAGTTCAGCGCAATTTGCAGGGCAACCCCCTCTCCTCCCAGTGCTGCATTCATAGTATGATGCCAGAAGTTTTCTTTTAATAAGGCTGCTGTCACCAAAACAGTAAATACAGGCCCTTATAAAGAAGAGACAGCAGAGTGAAAGATGATGAAAAATGCTCAGAAATACTACTTATAATAAAGAAGTAGACTTCATCTTGAAGAACATCTCTGTGATAAACATTAAAAGGCTGAAAAATAATAATTAGGATGCATAGGTAGTGTAGTATGATAGACGGAGTCTGTAGAGCTTCATTAAGTGCTGGTTTATGTTTCAGTGATTAAAAAATAACATTCTAACATGCTAGATTGCTCTGATACACTTTAGCACGTGAGTATATGGAGTAGCACTGCTTAAAATGGATTAACCACTTGCACAAATTTAAGGACATACTTAAATGTCCTACTGGATCAGGACCTACAAGCTCATACAGTTCACCGAAGTTTAACAAGTCATCAAAAATTAAATAGATATTTGTATTGTATTTTGAAGGAAATACTTTGTAAAGTCATTATTAAAAATCAGAATTATTTTTAAAAATATATTTGTTTCACTATTTGAGTAATGGAAATGGATGTGTTGATTTTTTCCCATTATTTTTTAAGACAGAGGATAAAATGGCAACTTTCAAGCAGATGTTATATGCTTGTTATCTGCATTTAGGTGTAGATGTCCTAATGCTTTTCATCATGTTAGTATAAGAAATTACACTTTGAATTGTCTTCTAGACTGACAATAAAGAGAACATAAGTCTTTTGCTTAGTAAATGTACTTTAGGTTTCTTTTAAAGATAGTGATCGCTGCATTGATGTCTGTTTCTTTATCTCTGTGCCCAAACTGTAGCTTAGTTGCCCATCAAGCATGGTGTCCAAAATTACTTTGAACTGCTTAAGAATACATTTCTTGGTGTACAGTGCAGTGTCTCTAAGAGAATGTTGCATAAAAATGTTGCATTTTTAACCAACACAAACCAATTCAAAGTTCAAATGAATCAGATCTGATTGAGAGAGAGGAGTCAGTGACTCCTGAAGGTACCCAGGCACCCTGCCCTTTGTGGAAGAAGTCAGGTATGAGGACAAGAAGCAACTTGTGAGAAGCACTCAGCTCTTCCAAGAGCAGTGTCACAGAACTAACAATTGGCAATGCTTGCTCTCAGCCAGGCTCTGACTGCTGATGTAATGCCAGAAGCAGGAGTTGCCTCCTTGTCATTAAGTCCCAGCTCAGGAGTGAGGAAAAAAATGTAATTCATTGCTCCAGGAAATGGAGCAATGGTAGTTCACATCACAAACTAAAAAGCATCTTCATTCTTTGCCCTGTAGCAGACCGAAAAAGGATTTTGAGTGAAGCATATTAGAAACAGTACAAGAACTATAAGACCACATGGTTTATTTGCTTATTTTTTTTCCCCCAAAGGCTTTGTTTTGCTATTAATACCCAACCAACGTTTATCCATTATGTATCTAGCTCCAGATATGAGAAAACTTTATCACTTAGACTGTTTTCCAAGTTCTCAGGAGAATCCCTAAAATTCTATGGCTCACATTCTTAGTTTTCCTATAAACACGTTTTCTTTCCTTCCTGCTGCCCCCTCCCCCCAGTGCATTATTATTTTTTACATGTATAACTGAAAAGCTGTTCTCCTGGAAAACATACTTTAAGGCAATTTTTTCAAATCATCTGTAATGTGATTTATTTTTTTCTACTTGTGGTTTCTTTTCCACTGTTCCATATAGACTTTTCCCCATACACTGCAACAACACAGAACTGTATTCCTGAAAGCTGCTTCACAAAATACTTTCTGTTGATACTTGTATTGACTGATACAGGCATCAAAGCTGCAGGTAGCAGGAATAAATGAGGGACCAATACATGAAGGTGGGGGAGAATCATGACTGCTGGCCATAAGTGAGCCAGGAAAATCCATTTCATTCCATGCACCTGGACGTGCACAAGGCACACTACACTATGAAGGCATAAAGACACAGGCACGTCCATCTCCTTTTCTAACTCAAAGACAATAAAAGGGTTTCTACTGTGAATTTGTGTACATCCCAAACCATATGGGATTTCAAATGCTTGCTCAGATATCATAGAATTATAGAATATCCTGAGTTTGAAAGGATCCATAAGAATCATGAATATAACTCCTGACTCCGTGCAGGACCACCCAAAAATCAGATCCATATGTCTGAGAGCATTGTCCAGACATCTCTTGAACTCTGGCAAGCTTGGTGTCATGAGCACTTTCCTGGGGATGCTCTTGCAGCACCCAAACACCCTCTTGGTAAAGAACGTTTTCCTGTCCTCTGGCCACAGCCCTGTGCTGTTTTCTCTGGCTCTATCGGTGTAAGCAGAGAGAAGAGATCAATGTCTCTCTTTGCTCCCTCTCGTCAGGTAGCCATAGGCCACCATGAGGTCTCCCTTCAGTCTCCTCTCTGGGCTGAACAGAGGGACTTCAGCCACTCCTCAAATATCTTCCCCTCTAGACCCTGCACCATCTTTGTAGCCCTCCTTTGGACACTCTAATAACTTTATGTCCTTTTTGTACTGTGGCACCCAAAATGGGGCACAGTGTTGAGGTGAGGCTGCACCAGTGCAATGCAGAGCAAGACAATTGCATCCCTCAACCAGTCGTCCTGGAGTTTCTCTACCAGAGGAGGGAAATTTGGAATCTTATAATTTCTTGCATGAGCAATGATGGCACCAGTAGGAAGGGTAGCAGGACTATATCAAGCCCTTATTGAAGGAGAAGAGCAGAAATCCAACCTTTTCTGGGGGTTACCACTGCTTACCAGGGAGAAGTGCCCAGACACAGCATGACTGTTAACTTCATTGAGCTGGAAGCTGTTCTATGGAAGAGGGGAAAAAGACAACCGCCTGGTGCCGTCTGAAACTGCTCTGAGCAAGCACGGTTTGTATGTGAGGGACGGACTAGGGCTCCACTGCTCCTAGATAAACGCTTCAGCAGCAGGTGCTGCTGGCTCCGCAGGGATGCTCTTCAATCTGGGGAAAACCCCCGCGCCGGGGCCGGATTGGGTAATTTGGGTGCGGCTTCTCCGAGCCTTCTTCCCCCAGTTTTCCGAGGCGGGGAACGGTCCTGTCCCATGGGGAACCAAGGGAGGTGAATGGGGGAGTCAGAGGGAAAGACAGATGGGAAGAAAAAGCTGACGAGGGGGAAAAGAAAAGGGAGGGGGGAGGAGGATGGATGGATGGGTGGATGGATGATGGGAGTGAGGGGAGGAAGGGAGCTAGTAGAGGGAGGGAAGTGGGGAGACGAGAGGGTGAGGGGGGAGGGCGGGAGGTAAGGGAAAAAAAAGGAAGGAGAATGAAAGAGAGGAGGGAAAATGGGCGAAGGGGTGTACAAAGAAGGATTGAGGGGAATGGAAAGGGGGTGGGGAACACCAAATTGAGGAGAAGGGAGGGCAAAAGAAAAGGGTGCGGGAGAAGAGGACAACCCGCTGCGTCTTTAAATTATTGCGCCCTTCGGCATCAGCTCCGCGTCGCTCGCCCCCGCCCGCACCCCGCGTAATCCGGGGGCTCGTCCCGCCGCAGGGAATGGCCCCGCCTGGCCTATCTCCGCGCGCTGCCTGCTGTGCGGGGCGCCGGCGCCGGCCGCCGCCCCTCGACGGGCTGCACGCGGGGCAGGGCGGAGGCGCGCCGCGGCGCTGACCGCCCCCGAGCCGGCAGTGCTGCCTGCCCAGCCCGCCGCGCCGGGTCCAGCTGCCCCGCCCGCGCTCCCATGCCCCCAGAGGGGCTCTAGCGCCGGGCGCGTTCGTGAGGAGCGAGGGCGGTGACGGCCCCGGGACCATGCTCTGAGCGCCCGGGGCAGCCAGCGAGGGAAGTTGGGGTGGAAGATGAACAACACCGGTAAGTGTGCGGCTCCTTAGGCACGGCTCTCCGCGTCCGGGCATCTTTTCCCTGGGGCCGGGCATCCTTCCTATGGCACCGGGACCCTCCTTCCCTCGGGCGCCGGCTGCACAGCATTCCTCTGGGGCTCTGCCTCCGGGATGGCATCCTCTGGGCAGGCACCCTGCGTCCAGGGCCGTCACTCCACTTCCCTGCGCTTCGGTGGGTGCCCCTCCGGCTCCCCGCGAGACACGGCGCGCCCCGGGCTGTCCGTGTGCCCCCTTACCGGCTCCGCCAGGGTGGCCGCGAGCCGTGGAGGGGCAGGGGCTCGGGGGGCTGAGCTTGCCGAGGGAAGTGGACACACGCTCAGTCCTTCACAATGCCTCTAGGAAATTTTCTGCGGCTCTCCTTTGGAAATTGGATTTTGGGGAGATATTGGTTGGTTTTTTGGTTAGGTTTTTTTTTTTTTTTTCGTTTGTTTGCCTGTTTTGGTGGGTTTATTTCTGTACAATTTTCTCTCTAAGGCAAGCCCAGTCCTTTCCTCCTTTCTCTTAATTTCTGAGATCGTTTCCCTGATAGAAACTGGGAAGGTGAGACAGGATCAGGAGGGAACAACTGCTAAAGCAAGACCATTAAGAGACAACCATTAAAAGAAATCACTAGAAAACTGGGGGAAGCTTTACATTTTCCACTAACTGTTTCTGGTTTTCAGGGATGAGGCATGCATGTAAAAAATCTAACAATCTGGGAAAACATTACTGCTAACTCTAGAACTTGTTAGAAAAATCTAACATTGTGTAGAGATGAAGAGAAATAGTCGTTTTTTGTTTTAGCCCTAAATTGTTTCACCATGTTTCCTTGTTCCTGGGAGGGACTATTGCTGGGCACTTCACTTGCACAGATGTAACCTGAGGTCCAGAGATATCACTGCTAGGTGCTTCACCTTAGCACTGTCGTATGCTGGGAAACTGTGAATCACTGTTTGCCACAGCACGGGAATACAGTACTAGAAAGGATTGTTTAGGCTCAAAGTCAGTCCTCTGCAGTTGTATCAGCGTGCCATACTGCTGCTCTGAGTTGATATACAAAGACTCTTGTTCCACTTTGAGTTGGGAGTGGGGCACTTTCCTATCTGAAAGGTGGTGACATTTCTATTCTGTTTCCTGATCCTGTCTGGACTGAACTCAGTCCATCCCAAGAAGATGAACTCATCTGAGGGTTAAGCAAGCCAGCCAAAATCGTCTTAGCCGTGATGCTCCAACCACCCACCCTTTCTCCATCTCTCTGTTATATTAAAAAAAAGCAGCTCTTATCTTGTCTGATCTCAGTGGGTGAACAGTGCAAGGAGTATCAGGTTGTTCAGTTGTAAACTGAAATTTTATTAGCAGTTTTCTTTCTTTGGAGTATAGGGCTGAATGTTATTACCTTCATTACTAAAAGCAATATCCACTGTTACAGATCACAAGGCCACATTACTCCTTTTATCATTGCATCAAATTAAATCATTTTAGGTAGCTTTCCTGCTATTCCTCCAGGAAGCTGGGAACCTCTTACTCTGCCCAGTCCTTCTAGTTTCCTAACCAGATTCACAGCCATTTATTCTTGGGATTACATTGTCCCTTTCCTTAAAATAGTTCTTTTCCTCCTCTGGTGTTTACCTCCAGGTTGTATTTATAGAGAGTGCTCATATCCCTTCTCAGCCTTTGTTTTGTACATTCACACAATGCAAGGAATGTCTCTCCCATCAGTGCAAAGCAGAACTTCCTACTGAATCTGAAGTGTTTATTAACTGGCAGAACTCAGGGACCAGTGCTGGTGAGCTCTGTATTATAGTAACACAGAGCACCAGTAAGCAGAGTCATATGTGAAGGCATATAAGGCAGCTTTGATCTCGCAGAAGTTGAAATAAAGGCAAACAGAAAACAGGAAGGGAAGCATGGATTATCCTCAGAGATGCAAAACTGATATGAAAAGAAAGATGAAGCAATCCAGCAAGGTTGCAGGAAATCTGTGGTAAGAGACAAGAGGCAGACCCCCATCTCACAGCCTCACAGACAGAACCTTCCAGGCTCTCAGTATCAATTTGTTTCCTGGGTGCTGCCCAGAGGAAGAAGGTTCAGATGTTTGACTTCAAATTGTTCAGAGGCATAAGCAGGCTAGATATTCTTTCAGCTGTTACTGAAATTGATATAGGAAAAAACTGCTGTATGTACCTGTAGAAAAAAATTTAACTTCAGTTCTCAGGAAGCAAAACAACAAGTGATTATAAGCTGTCTGCTGTAGTATGAGCTTCATATTGTGAAATCACAGCCAACTGGAAACATCACAAATGTTTACAGTTACACTAAAAAAAATATGCTAGTATCTTAAAATCAAAATAATGTAATTGTCATACACATGGGGTTTTTCACAGACAGCACTCACATCCTAACTAAGACTTGTGTGTACAGTCTACTTAGCGACAGTGAAAATGCCAGAGAATTTGTGAATTTGCAGGATTGAGATATTTGGTGCTGAAATACCATCCTTTTCTCATTATATTGTCTTTATCTTTTTCCTTTTCTCCAGTAGTTTCTCTGTGTGATGTTATGCTACTGCATTATATCTACAGATGGCTGTAATAAAGCTAGACAGTAAGAAAAAAATTGTAAACTATTGACCTGACAGCTCAGAGTCTTAATGTATTGATCTAATCATAGTGGATGGATTCCAGTAACTGTATAGTATGGCATTTTATTTCTGCTGGGTGGAATGCATTCTGACAAGCCAGTTGTTAGTATTTTAGTTAGGATTTGTAAGGGGACAAAATTCCCATGGGATGGTTGTTACTGACTGTGAGTCTGACTCCATGCTAGTGAAACCTTGATGTATACAGGGGGCTTTTGATCACAAATTTGAAGTATGCACACTGATAAACACTGATAAAACACAGACGTTTTGCAAAAGTACCAGAACTATGAAGAAGCTGAAATCCCAATTTCATAAATGACTGAGGCATTTAGGAACCCTTGACCTGCTGGCTTTGAACACAGCGTAAGACCTGAAGTTCCTTAAGTCCCAATGCTCAAAAAACTGAACTGTTTAGCTTAAGTCAAAGTGAGAGCTGATGCCTAAATATAGACCTAGGTCCTATTCGAAGGGGAGACTTGTACTCCTCCCGTGTTAGAAAACCCAAGTCTAAATGTTTTCCATTTCAAGTGACTCCTTTGCCACTGTTTTCATTTCTTATGTAACTGTTGTCATTTTAGACCTTTTATTTTCCTCTGACTGTGTGAAATAAATGATGGATTCACACGCTATAAAACAAAGAGAAATATTTTTGCTGTGAAATCTCAGTTATTTACAGTACATCCTGGGGTTCTACCAGTGACAAAACTGGCGTTTTATGATTTGGATCCCTCAAAGGGATTATACTTTCTTTTTAAATCATGCTATCTCATCTATTTCATCTGCAAGATACTGAGGCAAATTACACAGCTTATACTGGGTACTTTACTCAATTCAGAATGACATTAAAATGGCTTATCAACATCAGCAGTTTAAATACATCCTCGCTGTCTGATTCAAACAGCTGGCAGAATTGTAATTACAGGTTGGAACATACAGCTTTCTATATGGAAATGAAAGAGACACTATGCTTGGCTTGACTTACAGTTCTGGCAGAGTTACTGTGGTGGTTTGTGCCCATGTTCTGCCATGTCCAAAGCCAGCTCTTCATCTACAAAGAAAAGCTGTCAGTTTCACTTACAGCGAAAATCCATATGTTATTTTGATTAATTTATTCTCTAAGGAATAGGGACCATGGTGAATACATAAAACCATGCATTAGTCAAACTGAAATAGACACAGGTAAATAATTTCTTCTCTGTCTTGCTTTGCAAGAACATGGTGTTGTTTTGGTGGCTGACATATGGAAACTTCTGTCTATGGCTGCACAGAGCAGCTGGTTTGTTTCCTTTATCTCCTTGATTTGTGTAGTGCTTGGTGCATGTGGCTTTTGTACATAGTATGAGCTCTTACTAATGCCATTCTCTGATGTGAAAGAGTGAATATGATGCCAGTTGATATAGGCTAAGTTCTTTCTTTGTTGTTTCACACATGTGTCTGGTGCACAGAGTAGGAGTGCTACCATGAAAGAACTTTTCTGATCCGAACCATTTTTTATGTCTGTAACAGTGCTTCGGCAAGTAAGATGTAAATGAATTCCTGTATTTACTGCTTCTCTTAGGTTTGCATATTCTCATTTCCTCAATAGCAGGACTTTTGGTGAGGAATTTGATCCTCATCTTTGGAAGAAGTTACAGACTTGGCAAAGGCAACTGAATTGATGCAAAGACAAACACTGATGCCTGCATAGTATTTTTAGTAGCACGCTCAGGTTTTAGGGAGAAGCATTTCTGTAACAAGAATACAGTCTGGGTTGTTTTGTCTGAAGGCTGACTGGCAGTTGTGAATCTCTGCAGTACTCATCTCTGTATCATTATCAAATGGTGGCATGTAAAATGCAGGGGGCGGTGATGGGCTGATACTGTTCAATATTTTCATGGTAGGAAAGGAAATAGAAGAGTATCAGATGACAAAGTTTATGATGCAAAGGTTGGTAAAGGGGAATTAACAATGTAGGCAGAGCAGTTGTATAAACAGATGAAGATCATTAACTTGGATCCGTTCAAACAAATTACACTTAATGTATATTATAAAGCTATCAGTTTAGTGACAACGAACAGGGAAAACAATAGCCTTGGGAGCGATTGAGAAGTCATAATGGACAAGCAAGTCAACCTGATACGTTAATAAGCTAAGAGAGAACAGTGAGAACTGAGTCTAAGGAAGTACTGAAATGTGGAGGTAGCATCATCTGTAGCCACTCTGGAATTCTTTCCACAGGTCTGCACTGTATATTTTATAGGGACTGCTGGAAAATTGGAAAATGTTCAGAAAAAAAACCAAAAGACTTAATGAAAAGAGAAATTGTCCAATTGTGAAGATTTAATGAGTTCATCTGTTCAGTTTACCAGAAAGAAAATTGTTCAGACGCATGGCTGTAGGAAACTATACATTTTCCCTAGAGAAATACTGAATAATAAAAGAGTCTTTAAACTCAGTGGAGGAAACAACAATAAATACTGGAGATAGAAGCTGGAGATAGCAGCCAGAAAGCACTAATGGGGAAATAAGGGCTTTATTTTTAAAATCTCCTATTCATTATGGGAATAAGATAAGGAGGATAGGAAGGTATGTAATATTCAATTTCTAACTCTCTTGAGACTAAAGCTTTCTGGAAGACAATTTTAACCTTTATTCTGATATAACTGAATGTAGTTATAGAGCCGAATTAGACTTTCCGATTGAATTGTCTGGATATTCTTCATCTGCCTCCTGTTTCGCAGACACTTTCCATTTATAGATTTGAAGCTCTTCGTGGCAGGAGCAATGAGAGTCAGGACTCATGTGCACTGGCTTCCACTGGAATTCTAGTTTTGGTGCTGCCACATGCCACTGTTGCAGTGTGGTCCATCTGCATGGTCACTTTCATCCAAACACATTTCTGCTCTCTTTTCTCAGCATCTCTCCAATTATGACATAAATCTGAACTGACTTAATGATGAAGGAGTGAAGAAAGCATAGGTCTACGCAAGTGTGTTAAAAAAAAAAAGCTACTTTTGGCAGCATAAGAGATGCCTGAACACAACTGTGATGCCATTCAAATCTTGAACTGGTATATCTAAATTATGGAGCCCATTTCTCTTGGGCCGCTGTCCCAAGACCACAGGCCTAGGACAAATCTGCAGAAGTTCCTGCAACTGTGAAATCTTAGTGTTTTAAGTTTTTACCTCAAACCAGCTGCTTAATGGGGTAGGGGTGTAGGTATATGTAGTCCCTTACATTCCTAAAATAAATTCTAGGCTAATTCCTATATGTAGTTTACATCTGAAAGTGGGTGCTTGTAGTGTTTTAGGCAATACTCCACCTCAGAATGTCTGTTGTTTCAAATAATCATTTGAACAGTGAAGGCTGTATGGGTTGGTTGTTGTTCCAGGAGAACTGCTACGTTCACTGCTTAGAAACTCAAAGGTGAAGAGGGACGGGAGTGGAGAGTAGAGTAGTTTTATTTGGGCCATGTCAGGAACAAAACCAAGCTGGAATGCAAGTTTGCCTGAAGGAGAGGAAGCCGTCCTTGTCAGTACAAGGAAGCACTGAACAATAAGGGGAGGAGCAGGCTAAAGAAATTCTTATTCCCCAAGAGTTTCCTTGTAAGCACAAAGTAGGTGTGTCTCCCTCCAGTATAAAATGCATCCTAAAATAAACATGCACAATTATTTGCTAGCATACACGTTTCTTATGGTGCGGGGTTGTTTTTTGCCTATTTAGAAGTTACAGCCTCTTAAATGCTTCAGACACCAGAGGAAGCAGAAATTGAATCAGAGCGAATCATTGTGATAAAAGGCGCACAGAGGTCCATTGTGCTTGACAGATCTGCTTTCTTTTCAGTAATTGTTATACAAGTGTTTTAAATAAACACTTGTGTACACACAAACACACACCCACACACCCATAAGTGCAAAATTGTTTAAGAAGGCTCCATGAAAGGCAAGGTCAACACAATGAGCAGCTAGGAAAAAGTGTCAAAGAAATCCAAAGGGGCCAATAGTTGGCACAGAGGAAAAGAGTAGGACACCACAATGCCCACTGTTACACTTTGAACAGGGTCCATTGCCATAATTTCTATTCCCTTTGCAGTGTTACTGAAGGTAGCATGTGGAAAAATTCAAGATTACTTGATTCTGCCAAAAATTTACCACTGGAGGGAAATTGGGTAACTGAATTCAAGCTATATATATAGATATATGAAGAGGATGTGCTCATGATTATTTTGCATAGAGAAAATGAGTTCATTGCATTATTTTTATGTCAAGTTGGTTTATGAACCAAAGCTTGAAATATCCAGGCATTCTCCACAAGCCAGTCTTTTTCTCAGTGCACAGTCTTTCATTACAGGCACTAATAATAACAAGGATGAGAATGAGCAGACTGGTCCAGCCTTGTCACATCCCAGGAACAAAGTAGGTATATTTGTGTCCTACTTTTAGATAGACCTGATAATACCTTCAAAGCCATGTTTCTTCTTTGGAGACGTCCTAAGAAATGCCTCATTAGGGTGTTAAAGGTTCTAGCGCTGATTTCTTGTGAAGACTCTGCTATAGCTGGTAAAACCTCATGCTACCATCTGTTTACTACCAGAAAATTAGTTTAGGATGTTCAGTCATTGCAGCAACTGACTTGAAAAGCCCATGTGCAGTCTTGGCTGAGGAGACAGGCTTACAAGATACTCAAGTCACTCTATTCACTTCCTGCTTGTAACTGGTAACAGCTTTCATTACTCTGCAGATTTGAACTACTGCAGATTTAATTATGGTGCAACAATAGCAATGGTACTTCAGTAACAGTTAAGTGCTTGGCGCATCACATTTTTGAAGTGATCTGGAGAGAGTGACTAGCTACTCATTTTGTGATTTCAGTAAGACAGACGCCCTGCAGCTCAAAGCAGCAGTGGATACTGTGAAACAAGAGGACACGCTACTGTCCTGCAGACTGGTGAATATGCAGTTCTTTCTCCCCCCTTTCCCACAGGTTGCCTTAAATTTTCTATTTCCTCTTCTGTCCGTGAACCATGTTATTCAAAGCTAATGAGGCCACATAGCTCCTATCTCTGCAGGTCAGCTCACGTACTGATGTTTCCAGGATTCACAGCTTTGAGCAGCAGAAATGCAAGAAGTCTCATTTGTGAATCTGTTCAACTTTTTTTTTTTTTTTTTAAATCCTATGTCATAGTCTGCAAGTTGGCTGCTGCTAGAGAATCAAAGGAGGAATGGCAGGCCATCCTCTGCTTGTTGAGAGTCTGCAGAACATAAGGGCTTTCTAGGGTGCCTGCTTTTCTGAAGGGATCTTGTGCTAAAAAGGATGATTTCTGAAAGTCTGTACGGAGCTACCGGTGTAATCACTACCTGGAACTAGAAAAATTGACTTGGCTATTCCCAGAAGTTAATCGATAGTGTGAAGCTATTCCTTTCCAGGTTAAATCTATGAAGGCATCTATTTCTAGAGTCCAAACTGATTGATCAGCACACAGGTTGTAGATGTTCACAACAAGGTGAAGGTGCAAATAACGAAAGCAAATCTGTCAAAGCACACCTCCTTTTGTGCTCAGCACAACCTGCATGGTGCTTGTTCTGTGTCAAAGATTCTTAGCATATACTGGACATTGAAAAATACAAATGCTTCAGCAAATTTCAGCAAAGACATCTCGCACTGCCATTTTACCTAATTCTTACATATCAGATACCTTAGCAGTCTTCAAAAACTCTCTAACTTTTGTAACTCCTTTGCAACATCTCCAAAACCAAGGTATATTTAATGAGTGCATAGTATGCTGTAAAATCATTTTCTCTTATGAAAAAATTGCTTTTTTTTTTGTATACTCAACAAGTTCATAATAAAATCAAATTTCTCAGTTGTTTAGCATTCAGTACCTGTACTTTCAGTGCAATTTAACCAGCCAATATCTTTTAAACTCACTCCTGTTAAGTACATTACAGGGTGCTGAATGACCTTCCTCCAGCCATATACTGATGTTCTCCACCCTTCTCTTACTTCATTCCTAGAGATCTTTCCCCTTAGTGGGAGAGTTCCCAGCAAATGTGAAGAGATACCTGATGAAGCTGGCTGCAGTTCAATCACCAACACTAGTTTTATTTACCCCTGTAGAAAAAACAGTATACTTAAAAATGACAACATGTTGTGCTTTATCTAGTAAGTAAATCTTTGCATACAAGACTTGCATGCTCCTGAAACATGCTACTAGTCAAAATAAATGACAAATTATATTATTTTCTGTATGTACTCTTCTAGATAGCATTAGTTAACCAGCTTCATAATTTGTATGGTTGTATGTTAAGTAGTAGTGATACTATTAGTTCTGTGTTTGTGTATAGCAAAGATGAACCTAGGTCAGATACATCCCCATATGCAGAATAATTCTAACAGTTTATGTTAAAGGTGCCTCATGAGAGCAGACTTCTCGTTCCTTCTGGGCTGATCTGAGATCATTAGCTCAGTTTCAACTTAAGTGAAGTCTCTTTTGTGTCTCATAATTCTAAAAAGACTGTTTTCAGAGTAAACCAGAATGCCAAATTATGAGCATTGTTGTGAGTAATGGAAGAAATTTCAGCAGGTTTAGAAAGATCAAGGAAAAAAAAGAAGTCTCTTATATCTCCCAAGATCTAATCAAACATCTACACGGGCCATATCGCAAGTGGCATCTTTTGAGTTGAGATCCTGCCCCCTCATTCCCTGTGTATAGAACACGATGACTTTGCACAAAGAATTGTTCCTGTCTCTCTCATGGCAAATTGTCCTGTCATGTGTTTTTCCTTACAATGGAGATCTTCCCTTTCTCCACCACTGAGTGTTAATTTAAATTTAAAAAATAAAAAATTAGAGATTTCTGATTGATTATTCATGTAATTACCTACTGATGGCTAGAAAATATTAGTAAGAATAGAACCCTTCTCTTTATCAGCATTTGGAATCATTTGGTATTTTGGCTTCTTCACACTGCATGTTTTATCTCATCTAAAATCTCATAATTGAGAATTATTATTGTTGCCTATTTATGCACCTCTTCAGCATTTCATTTAGTTATGCAAAGAATATTAATTTCAGGACCAAGGCAGCTAGAAATACCTGTAGTATATAAAGTGCACTGGGAGTACAGTGTTCATATATGACTTTTAAGTTGTCTTAAAAACAGTGAGGGAAAACTAGCTTATTGTCAGTCTTCACAGAATCACAAAATCATAGGGGTTGGAATGGACCTCTAGGGATCATCTAGTCCAACTCCTCTGCTAAAAGGTTTTCTAGAGCAGGTTGCACAGGAAAGTGTCCATGCTACCCATCTTAAGTGATGTATCTTTGGCTCTGCAGCTCTACACCTTTTTCTTTGCAGCTACATTTTTGTTTCATTTCAGTTATGACCTTAAACCACGTTCCCTGGAATTGCTACAGTGTCATGTGGAAGCACAGTACATACATACTGCTCTGCTGCAGAGTTCTCTTTTCAGAGTCACGTCTTTTATTGGCTGGACTTGTTGCACTTTAGAAGTAACTGGTATAAGATAAAAGTCTACTGTAGAATATGCTCTGGTGGCTTTAATAAGAAACCAAGATGACTAATATCACTTTTCTCTCTTTTCTCCAGAAATCACAAAGCCACCACTAGCACCGAAACCAAAAATTATTGGTCATCTTTCTCCAGTAGCCATCTCCAAATTTTCTCCTTCACTGCCAAGGTCTGATATTCTTCATAACCCAAATTCTATGTCTAGGGGTCCCAAACCACCTATTGCTCCCAAGCCAAAACTCTCTACTGACACAGAGAGCAGATCCAGTGTTAATACCAACAATAATTTAAATAAATGCTCAAATTGTAAACTTCTCTGTCTTGATGGAGAGTTGTATGATGGAAATCAATGCAGTGCTGAGTGCCCAGAATCTGAGGCAGATAATGAATACATTGTACTTCCTGAAACTCAGCTGACCATTGAAGACTGCAGTGACTTGGAACACGAGCATGGTCAGAGCCTAGATTCCTTTGCAGAGAATGAAGTCTTGGAAATTCCAGAAGAGGCAGAGAAGGAAGAAGACAACATTCCTTATCATGTGGGTGCTGACCATCAAGAAATCAAGCACCGTAACTTTTCAGATATTGCTGAACCAATAAAACCAGACTGTGTATCATCAACCAGAGACCATGGCCAATCTGAAGCATTTTGTGAAGAGTCCTCCGATGCCACTGGTGGGAATAATGACGTATCTAAGAATGTAGATGAAGATGAGAATGTTGCAGGTGATTGTTGTGAAACCAAAAGTGAGGAAGAAATTTCTAACAATCTCAAATTGGTTAAGGACAGCGATGATAGTAAGACTGATGGTGATAACATTTTGAATGGAGATGAGGGCAATGTCTGTGAAGATATCATTCTAACACCACTAACTGCAGCTGAATTAATCCCAAGTTTGGAGAAGTCAGAGGAGGAGGAGGAGGAGGAACTGCCTGAGATTTTAAGAAAGGGAGATAGATGTCCAGCACATGATGGTGATCACAGTGTGTATGCAGAGCTTGATTTGAACGTGGAAGAGGAGTTAGAAAATGATGACTGTACAAGTCCTGACATGCTGCCCAATGAAGCCAGTGAGAAAACAGTTCTGTGCTTAGAATTGCCTGAAGGTGAACCCAATGCTGAAAATTATCTGGGAGATTTCACTCATCAAGCAGCAGCTGAAGAGGAGGAAGCAGACATAGACAAGCACAATAATATAAACACAGGAAATGCCAGTGATGACTGCCAGATCACTGACCTGAGAGGTGAGGAGACATCAGAGGTAGCCTGTGAAGCAAGCAAAGACTCTGGAAAAGGAGAGGAAGAAACTGTGAATGCAGAGAGTATCGATGATGGGTGTCAAATTGCTCCTTTTGAGAATGATGATGGTGAGGAAGTACCCACAAATCTGCAAACAGAAGAGACCTGCCCAAAAGAAGATGGTCAGATCTCTGATACCCTCCCTAGAGGTCCAGGGATGGAGCCAAAGCCAGAAGATATGTCTGCTGAAGAACATAATGAAAGCATTGCGGAAACCTCTAAGTCAGACGAATTGCAACTTGAAGGAAATGAGGTAGAAACAGAGAGTCTCGGCAAAAGTGTCCTAAGTCCATCTCAACTATCTCTCCCACATAAGGGAGAGATAGAAGTCTGTCAGCTTGGTAAAATGAACGTAAAACATGGGACCAAAAATGTCTTGCATGAAAATCTAGCACTCCCTGAAGTAGTCATTGTGCCTGAAGAAACAGAGAAAAGAGAAACTGGCAGTGATTCCCTAGATGACCCTTATGTACTTCCTGCAGAAAATGAATTCACGCATAAAGGGCAGACTGATTCAGGAGCTGATCACAGTAAAAGGGATGAATTAGGTGTAGATGGTGAAAGCAACTTACTGCCCATTGACCGTAAAAGCATTGTCACTAGAACACGGTCACTCTCTGGGAAAATGCCAGGCTACGTGCCAGAAACAGTTCCAGAAGAAGGTGGTCCTGAAACTGATTTACCACCTTCCTGCAACAGTTCTGGGACTGAGGACTTAAGTAATAATTCATTTTCAGTGGAAGGAAAAACAATGGAAGACAACAAGGCATTGCCATCCAAGCCAAGACGCTTTATTTTATATCCTCGGTCTTATTCTGTTGAAGGGAGAGAGATACCTGTCTCCATTTACAAAGAGGGTGATGGCTGTGTACTCAGTGATATTAGAATGAAAAAGACTGAAGACAACTTATCTTTGCCTTGTGTCAATGGTTCCTCACATATCTTTTCCCAGGGAAATCTTTCATCAGGTGCTGTATCTACTCCATCTTCAGTTGTTGATATACCACCTCCTTTTGAACTTGCCTACATCACGAAAAAGCCAATCACTAAAAGTTCTCCTTCGCTTTTGATAGAGAGTGAGTCACCTGATAAGTATTCCAAGAAAAAGAAATCTTCCTTTAAGAGATTTCTCACTCTAAAATTCAAGAAGAAAACTGAAAATAAAATCCATGTAGATGTTAATGTTTCCTCTTCGAGGTCCTCATCAGAGTCCAGTTATCATGGGCCTCCAAGGCTGATGGAGCTGGACAGGACTCTGAGTAGCTCACCTCAACTGAAGTCACATGTGGGGAAGCTCCGTGCGTCCGAGTCTCCTTCAACTGTTCTTTTCTATAAGGATGGTAAGAGAAAAGGAACACCCAAGTCCTTCAGCAGGAGCGTGTCACGGGTGGAATCCTTTGAGGACCGGTCCAGACCTCCTTTCATGCCACTCCCATTAACAAAACCTAGATCAATTTCTTTTCCCAATGCTGACACTTCTGAGTATGAGAACATTCCAGCTATGAGCTCCGACTATGAAAATATTCAAATTCCTCCTCGAAGATCCACCAGAGCAGGAACTTTCACTGAGTTTTTTGAAGATCCCAGCAGGGCCTTATCTGCTGCTAATGAGAATGACGGCTATGTGGATATGAGCAGCTTCACTGGCTTTGAGAACAAGCAGCAAACCACGGACCAGGAAACAGAAAGGTACTGTAATAAATTATTATGTAAGACCTGCTAGTCTTGGCCAAAGAAGCAAGGCATCTCTTACTGTAGGCAGATCCTCCATGTTGCTTACCTCATATTCCTCACAGAAAATGTTGAAAAGCAATATTGGAAGAGAATGAAATAAACCTTTACAAGGAAAAAATAGACATCAAATTAACTCTATACCTTGTAAATGCATGCCAGGAAGATGAGTAGGTCTAGATCCTATGGTTTGTAACTATAAGCCAAAGAACATTTTAAAATATCTGGTTTGTCCAATGAATCTACTTTCTGTGGCTTTCTTGGGTATGGGAGGATGGGGGTGAAGCATGCTTTGTTCTTTAGTAAGAAATGTTTCTGACTGCTGAACGGAATGGAAAAAAAGTGCATATTTGCCTGAAGGGATCTTGCATCATTTTATT
This sequence comes from Chrysolophus pictus, assembly GCA_037305975.1. Lineage (NCBI taxonomy): Eukaryota > Metazoa > Chordata > Aves > Galliformes > Phasianidae > Chrysolophus > Chrysolophus pictus. The sequence continues at coordinate 131,916 of CM074587.1, forward strand.
CCTCAAAGCAACAGTATGTGTGTGAATTTATTTTCATATATATAATTCGTCTTTCAAGGTACATCAGTTAAGTACAGACCAGAAAATCCCAAACCATGAAAAAGCTAGGCTATACAATTAATTTTATAAGTTGCCTTAAAGTCACTATCGATGTTTGATAGAGCCGCAGATTTCTGAACAAATTAAATAGCTCTTTCTAAAATCATATGCATAGCTAGCATGGATAACAGTCTTTCCCCTTGCCATTAGTTTATTTGCAAACAAGAAAATGTTTCAAAACTGCTTCTTTTCATAGTTACATAGGGGTAATGCACTCAAGACTGTTGAGCTGATATTCTGTCATTATGTTCCTACTGACAGATTATAGCATATAATCACTGGACTGCAGAGATGTAAATAAGAATGGTATTTTCCATTAAGTTCATGATAACAGGTAGAAAACAAGGTGCAAAGCAAATGAATGAAAAGCAATGTCTTTAATGCAGTCACATTTTGTTAGCATGTGTGAAGAAGATGAAGATCTTTAAAGATATTTCAGACTTGAGGAGTGAAAGAATTGTCTTTAGAACGTCTAAATCAGAGTCTTGCAGACTGTTTCAAAGTCAAGAGTGATGTACTGCACTTCGTCTTTTTGTGAGGCGAGAATTGGAGGAAGGGAGGAGTAAATGTGCCTGAAGGTGGGGAGTTTGGGATGCAGACCTGTGGCTTAGCTCTTTGGAATGTGGGTTGCCTCCAGTGCTGGGAATGCCAGTGGTGTTGGCACTGGAACATGGAGTACAGAGCGGCTTCACAGCACACTGCCACATCCCCACAGCGGTGCCTGGCAGAAGCTGCCTTAGCAGGGTCTGACAGTCTATTAGTCACACTCATTTAAAGGTTTGCATTGAGCCTGGCTCACTGATGTTTTGTCTTGGAAAAACTGGCTAGTTCTTTGTGTCCATGAAACACCGCCCATTTTGGGTAGATCTTGTAGAACCAAGTTAAAAATATTAAAACTACGTAAATTGCTGTGACTTGGGTCCATTTATGAACTTCCTGTGGAAGCCTGTTGTTTCAAGGGGAGAGCCAATCCAAACTGGTTCAGGAAGTTTCAAGGTCAAGGCGTGAACATAGTTTTTCAGGCTGCTGCTTGTTGTGCGAGCAGTTTTTTCTGTCATGGAAGAAATGAAGGCTCGGTTCTTCTGAACAACACCTTTATCAAGATAACAGGAATGAAGGGGAGGAGCAGCAGGCAGACAGCAATATATATATATATTGCTGATGAGACAGCTACTCTTTGCTGTATTTGTCAGGATGTTTTGAAAAAAAAAATGCCTGAAAACATTTGTTGAAAAGCAAATGCATAACACAGATGCAGTGGTATAATATACTTGAAAATACAGTGTATGGTCTACTGTTTTAAGAGCAAAATAAATTGTACAAGTACCTGTACATGAACGCATTTACACATTCTTACATGATGAATGGGCATGTATGTTTTATTTCTTGTTAAAAGCAGTCCTCTCTAAAATATCTCTCAGTTGATTCATTCTAATATAATTTCAAACACAGCGCTACCACAGCCACACAGGGATAACAATAACTTTGAGCTCCAGCCTCCTCATACCCTGAGGATTATTTCAGCCATTTGAGAGTACAAGTGTGTTGGACTAAACTCTTGTAATACATGAGACTTGAGCTTATGATCATCTGCTTGGTACATTCACTTGCAGAATACTGATGTTTAGCATCTGCTGGTAACTGATGGAGTTGCTACACTTTTGATGAATGGCCTGGAACAAATCTTTTATTATGTCTTAGAGAACAGAATGTGAGAGTACTGTAAAAGATAATTATAATCCAAGAACCTCCACTAGTGCAATTGGCTGGGGAAAAGGGGATGGGAGGTTTACAGAAAATAACAGATGATAAGACTGACTGCTTAATTTTTTTCTGCTTAAAAGGAAAGACAGTATATGGTAGATTTAAATCACTGATCTAACTAGAACCAATCAAATTTATCAAAAAAGTCCAATAATGGCACTGTGCAAAGTAGATCTTAACATACAATTACCATTGCAGGGATACAGTTAGGAATTTTGCTCCCCAGAGAGGAGTTATCATGTATCCCCAGAATTTAGCAGTCTGGTATTAATAATTAAAGTGATTAAGGTATATGACAGTATAGATTTCTGTACAATGTTGATATAATGGGACACAAGTAGAATTAGACAAAATGCCTCTCATCTTTCCTCAGTCCACTTAAAATAAATCAGATTGCTTTCATTTGCTTTCAAGAAGTCATTTTCTAGCCTGCTACGCTTCTAGCTACTACAAAGTACAAAGTAACACAAGCCGATCCTTTAGACTGAAAGGAGAACATAGCTCCCCCCATCTCCCCCCATCTCTTGGACAATACACTCTAACTTACTGGACTGCCTTGATTCTCAAGCAGCAGCTCTAAATCAAAGCAATCCCACAGTGTAACTGGCTAGACTGTCATCAGATGAAAGTCCATTAGGATTAAAGTATTCTGGGACATTTCTTAAAGAATAGCTTTGGTAACATAATTCTGGACATTCTGAACATCAGCCATGTTTATGACTGTGTGAAAATCAGGGGGTTGGAAAAGAGAAACCTCTGACACTCATTTCATAGTCTTCCACAGTGTCACACTCATTGCTTTTAACAGAGTCCTTTATCAAGGTTTAGATATCGTCAGAGTCCTTTATCAAGGTTTAGATATTGTCAGGAACAGAGTCTATACTTCAGAATTATCAAGTTTGCTAAGTCTCAGTCTTCCTTTCTGCTAAGATGTTCAAAATCCAGAGAGGAGAAAAGAGAGAATAAAGGAATAAAAGGTGGATACCTGCAATTCCTCAGCTAAGCCCACTGTGATGCTGAGATCCCAGTGCTCTATGTTATTACACTAAGGCTTGTGGTAATTCCTAATAACTCTCTAGAATTGCAGACTCATGCCTGTAAGCTACTTCCAAGGCTCTGACTTTCTGCTACTCTTCAAGAGGCACCTATCTGATGCCTCACAGCTGTAGTGCAGACAACTGCTTCCTCTGTGTCCAGTTCCTCTGAAGATGAACTTTATTCCTAAAGGAAAAAGTTGTCTTCAGAAGAAAGCAAGGAAAACTATGTGGTTTATGTGTATCGTGTAAATAAGACCTTTCCTTTAACGTGGACAGTTTGTAGCAGGAATGCACAGGTGCTTAGAAACTGTTAAAACAGTACCTAAAATACACTGGTGTTAGAGATGATGTTTCATGAGCCAGCAGCATCATGTGCTTCATAAGCAATGCTCTTTTCTATGTAGCCTTAGTCAGCCTCTGCTTAGCCAGGCCTAGGCGTGACTGTGTTATTGAAGATTGATTCTAAAATGTATACCAGAATCAGATTACCATTACGCAGCAATAGAACTATTTCCTATGGCTGATGGGCTATAAAGAGTGCAAATCTTCCTGCTCTAAAAGTAGAAAAATTCAGTGAGTGAGCAGTCATTTCCCTCTCCAGTGGTTATTCAGTTGTGCCCTCTACCTCACCACTGGATTCATCAATCTGTGTTCTATCAAATTATGCCACTTAAGCGATTATATCCTCTCTGAGCTCTGCAGGTCATCAGTCACTGATTAGCTCCAAAACTGTGCTCAGGGTGGTCTGCATGGAATCATAGAATCACAGAATGGCCTGAGTTGGAAAGGAGCACAATGCTTATCCAGTTCCAACCCCTGCTATGTGCAGGTCGCCAACCAGCAGCCCAGGCTGCCCAGAGCCACATCCAGCCTGGCCTTGAATGCCTGCAGGGATGGGGCATCCACAGCCTCCTTGGGCAACCTGTTCCAGTGCCTCACCACCCTCTGGCTGAAAAACTTCCTCCTCATATCCAACCTAAACTTCCACTGTCTCAGTTTAAAACCATTCCCCCTTGTCCTATCACTATCCACCCTCACAAACAGCCGTTCTCCCTCCTGTTTATCTGCTCCCTTCAAGTACTGGAAGGCCACAATGAGGTCTCCCTGCAGCCTTCTCTTCTCCAGGCTAAACAAGCCCAGTTCCCTCAATCTTTCCTCATAGGAGAGATGACTTCTCTTCCTAAAAATGGTCTAAATACCAACAGTACTCAAAATGTCATACGCTTTTAAGATTAAGGTGAAATTAAAACCATTAGAGTGTATTTTTTGCAACACAGCATGTGTTTTTAACAACAAAACCAGAATGTTTTATCTTGGCTCTCTCTTCTTCAAATGAGAAGCACATACATTTATATAAGACAAAATCATCAACTGTCAGAGAAGTACAGTATGATATCTAAATACAGCATACGAAGGATAAGGTGAATGTGTAGAGATCACTATGCAATGGAAGATTTAGTATAAATAATCCACGCATCAAAACAGCAATGGCCAAGAAAGGACTTTTTAACATATTTTACTTCACATTTAGAGTGGAAACAAGTTGATTCTAGACTAGACCTGAAGACAATCAAGGTAGGCTCTTCAGACATCTGAAACTTGAGGACAAAGTTAGGCTCTGAACAATAGATTCAACTTAGATTTCAGCTAATTGTACTGGGATAGATGTTCCCATCTTTTCTCTTTTTTTGCTTTTCCTGAAAAACAAATCCTAGCTGCTTAATCTACTCAGTTCCAAATTTGTTTCTCCATAAACCCCTGCTCTATGCCTGCACTAAGCTAGCTTGCACTGAATTCTCCTGACTTTTATTAAGCAAAGGAGAAATACAATGTTCATAAGCACTGTGACAGGTTTTTTAAGAGAAATACAAATTATCTTCAAAAACACATATGTACATAAACCTATATATAGCTTTTCTTTATTTCAGCATGGAACTTGTGCTGCACTCTGGATCTTGTATTACTATGAATGTCAGGATGTGCCAGAGCCCACATTCTTATGAAATACAGCCAGGGAAGCTAAAGCAGAATATGCAAAGAACCTGCAAGGTTCCAAAGGCCCCACAGACGTTCCTTAAGCAAGGAAGTCTGGAGATAGGAGTAAGTCCCATAATGGGAGAATCGCTGTTGCTCAAACACAGAGAAGAGGGAACTGAGCATCAAGGAGAGACATCTTCACTTGTGATCTGATGAACATGATGGAAAATAAAATCTCAGCAACTTTTATCCATTGTCACACTTTGGAGCATAAACCTGAAAGTTTTTTAAATTGACTGCAGGACAAGGACTCCCAGTGCTATACCCTGACTTCTGGCTGTGCATAGTCTATTGAAATTCTTGACAATAGCCACAGCTAGCTCTGACATGAGTCATGTATTTATTTCTGTTTACCTTAGAATTGTCTGAATTATTACAGGGAATTAGAAGGTGATAGCAGTTAATGCAGGATTTCCATCTGCTCAGAGATGGTGAAGAGTCTGCAGGAGATAACTGCTTGGTGCTCCATCTGGGCACACGGCACGCTTCACCTCGTACTGTCAGGTATTGGAGGGGTGGAGAATTGACTTTCAAAGACAGTAAGAACAGAAATGTCTTTGGTGGCAGAACTTTTCACACAAGTGCCTTTGAAAAGTGTCTCCAGACAGTACTGGTAATGTTATATTGTTAGTGAAGAAGGAGAAGTTTTAATACGTGTCCAGCTTTAGGTGTCAAGCTTACAGTGGCAGCATGGCCCCTCTACTCTTTCCTCTTATCCATGGAGCTGTGTGTCTTGGTTTATGTTGGGGATGCAGGTGTTGGAGGGCAAGAAACCAGCATGCTCCCCCAGCACAACTCTACACTGCATCTCACCATCCTGCACCCAGGATGTGTCACAGTGTAGCCTCAGAGGGCTGCCACTGCTCAGTCACGGCATACTGGATACGGCCTCAGCTTTGTTGATGAGGAATCACAGTCCCATATACTTCTCCGGAAAGGGTCCCAAGCCTGAGGACGTGATGATTTTATTAGCAACTTGATTTTCCTGGCTAGTTTTTTGATCAAATTCCAGTGCAGAGAAGGAATATGTACACCCGGGGACTTCTTCATGTCTTGAGGGAAGATAAGCCTGGGAATACCTCTTTATCTTCTTTAGTTTTGTTACATAGACAGAAATTTATTTCCAGTGGTGTTCCATGAGAGGGAGACTGAACCTGCTGCATACAGCACATTTGTATTGGATTTTTACAAGTCAAAGAAGTCATATAAGAACTCCTAGCACCACACTGAAAAAGCATGTACTGAAGACAAGCTGACAAGGCTGTGTTTTGATGATTGACAAAACACAGCCTTGTTTGAAATGGTCAGGTCTCTTATTGTCAGTGTTTGTTTTCTGCGTGCATTTCTGCCCTCCTGCCCCCTCCTTGAGCCAGACTGAGATTTACTGCATGAGAGGCTGCACATTGCAATTCTGCAGCCTTTCCAGTGGTTAATGATAAGAGTTCAATTCCTACAGTATTAAAAATGCAATAGTTGTTGTTGTTGTTACAAATCTAATCTAGTAGTTTACGGTTTGCTGTGCCATTCAACAGTTATTTATGATGCACAGTGCATTTTTAATTGTCCTGCAAGAACTCTGCTTTTACAGACCCAAAGGGGGCTAACATAAAAGATGCCTTAAGGTTGGCTGTTCAGTGACATAACAACAATTAATAGCACCTGAATGTATCAATTTAAGTTAATGCAAGAACATATTTAAGAGGCACTGTCCTGTTTTCCCAGGATCCCTGTTAAAGAGCTTTTGAGGGGACTCTTTCACTTAAGTAATTAACTGGATTAATTAGCTGATATCCTTCAAAGGCCTGAATAAGGAGACCTATCATCCGTGAACACCTTTTCTTGGTTGGTATCAAAGGGATGTTCTCAGAACTGTCCTTTTTTTTTTTTTAATTTTTATTTTTTAGCAAAGAAAATGAAGATAAGTACCAATGTACCAAGACAAATGATAGTTTCTCGGTATATGTTTAGCAACCTCCAGCCAGCCATTTTCAGCTGTCTCAAATTAAATATTTCTTGAGTCTGTTAGCAGTTTGTCCTTGTGTCTTCAGTATATTTAGTAAATTGGATTAAAAACCTTAGATATTAAGCCATTGCATCTGCTTTTGGGCGTTTAGGCAGATGTACTTACTCCAGTGCCTCTGATCAAAGTTTCTTATTGAGGCTTGTAGACCCTCTTATGTTTCAGGTTACGGATTATGGTCTTAGTTCTGGCTGGAAGAGCTCAGAGAGCTCTGCTCCTTAGGATAACATGCCTTCAGACACAGTGGACTGCATGCAGCACAATAGAACAGATAAGGAATCTAAGAGCTTGAACTGAGCATCTCAGAATCTATCCTTTGAACAATCTGCCTTTGTATTTTCAGGCTTAAAAAAATCCAGACAATGGCAGTGACATAAAAACACATCACAGTGAGAGTGACATATAGTGAGACAACAAAAATGAAAATGTCTATTTTAATGTCAGTTTATCTTGACATTTGATAGTAGCTCTAAGAAAAAAAAATACTGCTTCAGTACCCTGTAGTTCTCAGTATTTTTTCTTTTTTTCTGATTGTTTAATTTGCAAAGTTAAAAAAAAAAAAAAAAAAAAAAAAGCCCCCGCCAAGCAAAATTACAGCCAGTTCTCATTTTAATCTGGGAATTGAAACCGTTGTCTTAGGAGGCAGAGTAGAACCACTGAGCACTTTCATTCGTTCCTGCATATTAGTTAAACCATTTCTCTCCTGAAAATATTATGTGCTAATGACTGGGTTTATCTCTGAAACATAAGAAAGTTTTATTCACTCGATGTTTATCCCGAATCTCAGGAAAGAAATGCCAGATATAAGATCTTGATTAGTTTAGAATTCCATGAGCTCAGTTTGTTTTCCTGTTAAGACCGCAGAGTAGCTTGTGTCTTGAGTTGAATATGCGCCTTCAGGTCTAAAGGGAATCCCTTCTGGAAGGACATGCATGAAGAGTTTTTTTAGTTATCAGTTCCTTCCATGTGTTCTCCAGTCTCTCTGAAAACTGACAGGAAAGACAACCAAACATGCCTGCCTTTCTGATAAGGAAATATTTATGGACCTGGTTTGCAGGAGCTCAGGAACATTAAAATTGGAGAGACTGGGCATTAAGGAGTATTCCTCACACTGCTTGTGGTCACTGATGCTTACAGCACCAGCACTAAGAAGCCCCATCATGATGATGTAGGAAAGAGGTTTGCACTATTCAGTGTTTTCCAGTGTAACCAAATAACAGGGCAGGAATATGCTAGTCTGAGAGCAACAGGCAGCTCAGTTTTCAGCTCAGGTTTTGAGAGATCTGCTATCAAAAACTCTCCAGCTTTAGAACATAAAGACTTTGGTTCCAACTTTTAATGACCAGGTTATGCTGCCTAAAATAAACAAAGACAGAATAATCAGGAACATACCACTAGTCTCCAATCTGTGATACGTGTATTGTCACCAAACAGTTTCTTTTCAAGAAATACGGCATCTTATGCTAATTGGATCCAGAAGTCAGAAAATCATTGGTAGATGTGTTGTAGTCAGAAAAGTGAGTACATAAATGGAATCTGGATAAGAAAACAAAACTGTGCCAGATGTTCATTTCAGGTACATTGTTATGTTCAGTTGGCGTCTGCTTCTGAGGATCTGAACAGCTATTTAACAGTTGTCTGCCCTGACAGTTCAGACTAGCACTTGAAAACATAGCAAACTGGCATGTATTCCACCAGGGGAAAATTCACTGAAGTGCTTTATGTGAACAACTTCTCTGTTCTGACAGAAGCTTAAGAAAGACTTTTATATATTGTAGCCTAAGATTTAGAAAACCCAGTCCATATTTTGCCTAGGTTGGGTTTTTATCCCAGATCACTGGAAGTTAGGACTCACAACCCACAGGTCTTGGTCTCAAGGTAACAAAAATTGCACACAGTTATGCATCATTCTTAAACATCTGAAATTCTGTATCTTCAGTTTTCTGAGGCACAAAATATTTTTCTCTGTTTTAGAAGTTCCAGAATGTCCTCCACAAACTCAAGTAATATCTCAAATACTGGAATAATCACAGTTTACCATTCTACACATAACAGATAAAATACCTTTTTCACCACCAGTTTATGCTGTTAAGCATTTTGGAGTGTTTGACTTTCAGAGTTTGTGTAAAATGAAGTGTCTCAGATGAAAAGCGAGGTGAACGGGAGCACAGGTCACACCAAAAACCATCAACACATGAAGAAAAACAGTACCATAGCATAGTGCTATTTTACAAGGTATCAAATGGAGTTTTTGCGTGGACAAACATGGCATCACTTGAACCATGAAATCTGTGGGGTGGACCAGGGACTTCAGAGTGTGGAACCATGATGAAAAGTTGGGAAATTCTCAGAGCATAAGAAGAGCACAAAATAGTTGCAGGATGCACCACAGGGATAAGTCAGATAATGCGTGTGTCCAGCCCATCACCCCGTGGCCTTGTGCAGTCCACAGTGAAATGCAAAGTGGGTGCTAACACATTTTAAGCTGAATTATTTTAATACTATGTGGTCCTACACTCCTCTCTGACCTCTTCCATGTCCTTCTCCTAAACACTGGTCCAGGAACTTGTCTGACACAATTCATACAGCTAAACTAGCAAAACTTATTTGCTTTCCTGGTGCTAGGCTAGGTTTAGGTTCATGACCGAGGCCATACCCACTAGCTTTGCTGGAAAAATGGTAATGGAGGCACAGCCTTACTCTCCATATTAAACATATACTGTGAGACACCTACACTACTCACATAAAAAGAGAAAGAGCTTTTCCCCTGGAAACTGAAACAATAAATATGGAGTAAATCCTAAATTCTGGAACAGAACACTTTATTACTGAGATACAATCAAGGTTAAACCGCAGAAAATCCCTTGATGAGTGCCAGCTTTTGTCTTTTATATTCCTGCTTCAAGTTGTCATAGCTGGGCCATGGCTTCTGGCCACACTATTGCACAAGTTTCCTGAGCTGACAGTTCTGATACTGCATTTATTGCTGGCTGTTTCTTCTTGCCCCCCAAGGGCAGGAGGCTGTGCTTCATTTTCCACACTGGTCTGTTTGCTGAGAAATATTAGAACACTGAAAGTCACTTGCCAGCTGCTACTAAAGGCACTCACACTGCACACCTAGGCACTCACATCTGAAGAAGTGATGTTGTTACTGCTTTGGAAGGAATACCTTGAAACTGCACATTACAAATTTCTGCTCTGCTTTGGAAATGACAGTTACAAATCACGGGTTTCCTACTGTTTCCTATACCACATATAACCAATTTCTACTTCATGTATGAATGAAATCGAAATGAGTAATGCTGAACAGTGCTTAGAGATAATTCTCTTATTTGCCCTCATTATATGAGATGCTTGTAGTTTCGTGTCTAAGCAAGGCAGAACTTTCAAGAAATTCATGTATTTTGTAACTCTGATATCAGATTCAGACATTATGAAGAATTAGTGGCATGTCACAGCTACTTTTCTTCATTTGGGAATAAAATCTGTTCTTCTGAAAGAAAAGGAGAACTGAAAACTGTCACTACATTCCCTGGAGGTATTCTTTTCTCTGTTATCTAAATGGTTTTAGGAATACTAATTTTAAGTTTTTTCCTGACATAACTACAGTTTAAAAAATCAAAGATATGAACCACGAAACCAAGCCCTCTGTCTTCAGCCAGTTCTGTTGTCTCTTGGAACTGGGTGCCAAGAATCCAGATTTCTATTAATAAGAAAATCATTAAAAATTCTGGTGGCAGCAAATGATGTTTGATTCAATTTCAGTTCAGTGTTTGCATTCCACCAATGCTGTTCCCAAACTGGCATCCGCCTTTGAATTTTCAATTCTATTATCACTTAATAATTATGCCAGGTTGAATTTTCTGGAAGGATTATGATGAGTTGGATCCATTCCCTGCTGTAATGATCACATCTGCATAATTGACTTCTACTCAGATCTCTGTCCAGATTAGATTCCAGGATCAATAGCATAGTTCAAGCAGTATTCTGAGTTTCAGGACTGTGTGTGTAACAGAGCAGCTGCTGTGTTGTACAAACCTAAAGATGCCAAGAAACAAACAGGACTTGCAGAAATACTCTCTATGTAGCCAGTAGCCACACTGTGCAGCCACCAAACAGATCTGGCCTCAGATTCTTACCTATTTAAAACATTAAAGCTCTATATTGTTCTTGTAAGACAGCATAACTTTATGTCAAACCTGACAGTTCGCAAACACTGAGCATCTCCAGGAAAGTCCACTGTGTACTACAAACATGTCTTTGATCTGCTCAGCACTATTTGAAAAACTCTCACAAAATGATTTATGTAAAACTTTCTTAAGTGTTTATCTGTGCTTTTTTTGGTAAACTGCAGTTTTTTGGTGCAAGTAGCACTGCCTAAATTGTTGCTGTTCTTCTTCAGCATGTGTCTTTCTTTGTGCAGATATCAAGCCAGCTGCCTGCCTAAACAGCTATTGAGGGTCTAGAATTCAAGAAGTCTTCTTCACTCCCAAAGCAGCAACACTAGCAAACAAACTGTTAAATGGTTCCACATAGGTATCTGTGTCTATCCTTGGCTGCAGGAATGTAATCATTGCCCTGTGCTGAAAACACGTGATTCTGGGTGTAATTGTCCCTCTCTGTCAAGACTACAATAGCATAATCCCTTTTGGTTTGCAGTCAACAGTAGGAACAGAAACTGTGCCTTGAGAGAAGTAGTCAGAGCAGTTCTCATTTAAACGCTGGTAAGGATTAGCAGTGTCCAAACTCTTCAGTCTTACCTGTATTTTAAACATGACACTGTTCTGGGGTTAATCTCTTTATACCGATGACAACCAACACATTGAGAAGATAAGAAGCTTGTCATAGCGTGCTAATGGCATAGAAGATAAAAAAGAATTTGTAGTACAGCAGGGGTTTCAGCCTCACTTTCCAGCTAGTGGTCTCTCCTGAGATGTATACTTATACTCTGAGGTGACCGCCTATTTGAAGGTCACTTTTTACAGAATATCTTCTCCTTATCAATTCAGTTCTACATGGGTGGCCTATTGTGCCAATGGCTTGTGAGAGAAATGAATCTTACAGAGGGATCAAAGTGAAATCAGAGGGTGTCATTCTTCTCAAAGATCACAAATATAAAGCGATTCCACTAAATTCTCCCAATTTTACATCAGAAAATCCAAGATCAAACTGTCACGAAGGTAGTACAGGAGAACAGAGCAGAAGTGCTCAGCAGTTTCATTGTCTGAGGCTACTTTTGCTGTGACTAGAGGGTGCTCATTAATTAGAACCCTTGAAACCTGTCTTGATAATTAGTGGACATTTTCCTTGTTTTCTTCTTCTTCTTCTAGATAGATGTGCAGAGGGGAATGTTTCAGCATCACGCAGACATATGGCCTGCACTGTCTGGGAAGGAACTTCACAGCAAAAAAAGAGACCACTATCACTGCCAAGCACTCAGGGCTTCACTCCACCTCTCTCAGCTCAGGTTTTGAAGCATTGCAAGGATTTAGCCTAGAAAAAGGTGACCAGAGATGGTGAACAAGGTTGCTGGGGAACAACAGAGCAAGGGAAACAAAAAACCAAAAAAACGGAAAGCATACCAAGAGCTGCACTGATAACTTAAGGAAAACCTCTGCTGGTGCTGTAGGAAAGAAAAGTTCTGTGGCTGTGAAACTAATGATTTAATGAAAGTAAGAACTCTATGATGGCTAACATGCAATGTAAATAGTGTGTTCAGAGAAGTCTATAAAGGGCAGAGCTGCTTTTAATAACCTATTATGTATTATCAGCCGCCCCATTGTATCTTTTGGCATGGTGGGGAATTGGGCGCGGTGCAGCTGAGCGTCAGCCATCACTAGTTCATTGCCAGGTCATCTCTAGGGAGGAAGTGTTCTCTGTTTACAGGAAATGCAGGACAAGGCTGGAGGACCAGGTTGAGCTCAAGCTAAAGCCGCGGCAGCTTACAGCCTCTCTGGTATGGCTGGGAGAGCACAGAGGAGGTGTGCCCATCATCTGAGGCCCAAGGAAGCTCTGTTTTGCTTTCAGGCATGTCCAGCTCCTACTGTTTGCTTTGTCTTTCTTAGCAGTTTAAAGCCCCAGGATCAGGGAGGTGAGCAGTGCTGGCAGACAGCTGTGCACTCTGGCATACCTATGGCTCAGCCACACACATGAGACTTGCCACACAGTTTTGTGTGTGTGACTGAGAGGGCAGCCTGGTGTGCCCATCCATCCCGGCACTGTGCTATGGCTAGTGAAACATCACTGCCAGGCTTTCTCTTATTCCTCTTCTACTTGTATTGTCCAAGACTGAGCCATTTCCTGAGATGAAGCCTAAACATGTGTGCTCCTCTGTTGCCTGCCCTCTCTTCGTGGTCTACACCTGCACCAGCTCCACTGACTGCCTCCAGAAGCATTTGTTGAAAGTGGGAGAGTTTTGTCCTTGAGGTTGCTCAGAGCAAAGCAAAGGCCTTATGCAGCTAACCAGAAATCCACTTCTCCACTTCCACACTGATGCAAGAAAGAGTAAACTTCAAATAGAAAAGCTAATGGCAGGAGGAGCAACTCCTTTTTGACCTTGGCTACCGAACAGCTTATGCCTTAGAGTACGAAATGTGATTATCCTTCTGTTACCTTGCCTTGTCAGGCTACACTTAGTATTAGCAGACATTATTTTTTTCCTGCCCTTTTCAGACTTCAGCTGCAATATTTGTCTTGATGGTCTGACATAACAGGAACTGACTGGCTAAACACATGCTGCACTAATAGGCATTTCCTTTTATTCTCTTTAAATACATTCAGACTTTGATTTTCTTGCAGTAATGAGCCTTCTTTTTGAAGTAGGTACTCCAAAAATTACTTACAAATGGGACAAAACTAAAAGAATAAATCATCATTTTTAATAAAACAGAGTCATTCAGCACCCCACTGCTTCTCCTAATTACCATCAATGCACCGAGTTTATATCATTTAAATTTTATGCAATGAGGATGTAACTGCTGGAGAAAGACAGTTTGAACTAATAACTGCTGGATATGTGACTTGAAATAAAGCCAGAGATACTGTATGTAGAAAAGAGTTGAATTAACTTAATGCTGCCATAATGGTTAAAATCTGAGCAAACCCTGGACTTTATTTCTGGAAGTCATTAGGCAAGATATCCTTTGGCTGACCTCTGAGTATTAGTTACTAGGATCATCCTTCTCATTGTGTATACCTTATGGAGCAAGTAAGGGGTTTAGTTCAAATATGAAAACAACAGAGGTTCCTTAAGCGCTGCATTTGTTCTTACCATGCTTTAGAGCCTTAACATACTTTGAAACCTGCTTCAAAAAGGAAGTGATTTACTCTGAGGAGTCTAACTCAGGTTGGCAGGTGGTGGTGTTACACTCTTGTGATTAATCACAGAATCGTAGGGGTTGGAAGGGACCTTCAGAGATCATAGAGTCCAACGCCCCTGCCCAAGCAGGTTCCCTACACCAGGTCGCACAAGCAGGCATCCAGGCGGGTCTTGAATATCTCCAGAGAAGGAGACTCCACAACCTCCCTGGGCAGCCTGTTCCAGTGCTCCGTCACCTCACCTAAAGAAGTTCTTGCGCACATTGGTGCGGAACTTCCTATGCTCCAGCTTCTGGCCATTTCCCCTTGTCCTGTCTCCACACACTGCTAAAAACAGTCTGGCCTCGCCACTCTGCCCCCTACACCTCAGATACTTATAGACCTGGATCAGGTCCCCTCTCAGTCTTCTCTTCTCAAGGCTAAACAGACCCAGCTCACTCAGCCTTTCCTCATAGGAGAGACGCTCCAGGCCCTTCACCTTCTTTGTGGCTCTCCGCTGGACTCTTTCCAAGAGATCCCTGTCTTTTTTGTACCGGGGAGCCCAGAACTGGACACAGTACTCCAGATGAGGCCTTACCAGGGCAGAGTAGAGGGGGAGGATCACCTCCCTCGACCTGCTGGCCACGCTCTTTTTAATGCACCCCAGCATGCCGTTGGCCCTCTTGGCCACAAGGGCACACTGCTGGCTCATGGCCGACCTGTCATCCACCAGGACACCCAGGTCCCTCTCTGCAGAGCTCCTCTCCAGCAGGTCATCCCCCAGCCTGTACCGGTGCATGTGATTATTCCTCCCCAGATGCAAGACTCTACACTTGCTTTTGTTAAACCTCATCTGGTTTCTTACTGCCCAGCTCTCCAGCCTGTCCAGGTCTTGCTGAATGGCAGCACAGCCATTGGGTGTGTCAGCCAATCCTCCCAACTTCGTATCATCAGCAAACTTGCTGAGGGTGGCCACTATCCCCTCATCAAGGTCATTGATGAAGATGTTGAACGAGACCGGACCCAGCACCGACCCCTGGGGAACACCGCTGGTTACAGGCCTCCAACCAGACTCTGCACCGCCAACAACAACCCTCTGCGCTCTGCCAGTCAGCCAGTTCTCAACCCACCTCACTGTCCACTCATCTATCCACACTTCCTCAGCTTTGTTATAAGGATGTTGTGGGAGACAGTATCAAATGCCTTGCTGAAATCAAGGTAGACCACATCCACTGCTCTCCCCCCATTCACCCAGCCGGTGACAACATCGTAGAAGGCTACCAGGTTGGTCAAGCACGACCTTCCCGTGGTGAACCCTGATAACCTGATTTTCTTCCAGTTGTCTGGAGATGGCACCCAGCACAAGCTGTTCCATTGCCTTTCCAGGGACAGAGGTGAGGCTGACTGGCCTGTAATTACCTGGATCTTCCTTCTTGCCCTTTTTGAAGACCGGAGTGACATTGGCTATGCTCCAGTCTTCAGGCACCTCCCCATTCTCCAAGACCTCTCAAAGATGACAGAGAGCGGTTCAGCAATCACCTCTGCCAGCTCCCTCAGCACCTGTGGATGCACCCCATCGGGTCCCATGGATTTATGAACACTGGTGTTGCCTAGGTGCTCCCGGACCGCCTCTTCCCTGACTAAAGGGAAATCTCTCACTAACCTCTCACTAACAGGGTGTGGGATTCCTGAGGGAGAGCTTTTTCATGAAAAGACATCCAGTCTCCAGTTTCTCTAGGAACTGCATTTTATATTGCTGAAGTGGAATTTTAGAACGAGTCTGTCTGTCTTTTAAGGGAGACAAGAGAATGAAGGAGGTGCGATGGAGGAATCTGGATTTACTCAGTGGCCAATCACACTTGCTATGTCCTTTGTCCAGTCATAGGAGTCTCCCACTATCCTGCTCCCTCTCATATGTCTCATATTAGAGGGATTGCTGTGGGGCTAAAACTGCAAAAACCTGAACCCTACATCAAAGTTTTCACTGTTTCAGGGAGATGTGGAATTGCTGTAGCCTGGCCAACAAACTTATGCTGTCGGAGCTAGTTCAGTTACAAGGCAGAAATATTTTGTAAATATGTCCCAACAGAAAAGATCATGCTACACTGGAATTTGAAGGGACATTGCCAGTACATCCTAAAAGGACTACATTCATAAACATACCTTACAGTTGAGAGCACAGCATGATTACTACTGAGACAGGGAACATAAAGCAAAAGGCAAGTGGTACTTATGAACCTTTCTTTAGGATGCATCTCTTGATGTACAATTGATACATTGAAAGAAACTGCAGGCAACTTGTGGACAGCCTGATCCTTACTGGTACAGAAGACTTATATCACCTAGAGTAAGTGACGGGCTTTAAGCTTAGGTTTCCACCAACTGGGCTTCTGGTATTTTTTTCTGAGGCAGCTGGTGATTCTAGAGGAATCAAGGCATCACTAGTGTGTGTGGTGCAAAGATGAGTATACAGCCAAGGGCATTTGCATTATTATGCCAAAAAAAAAATGCTTTAACTACTGGCCTTTGGTACAGTAATCATGGCTGATTGTTTGGTGTTCTTTTGGCCACTGTTTAATCTGCCAGTTAAGTTTTTAAATCACACTAATCCTGACTGAATAACTTCTAAAACCCCAAAAGAATTGATTGCTCATTGCTGAAGAATGGAATAGAATCTGCAAATTTGTTTGAAAGATAGGTGTAGAGAATAGAAGAATGGCAAGTGTTTCTCCAAGAGCTGCACAATCAAGATGAAATTGTACAGTATGTGCCAGTCTGTGAATCATTTCCAGTGAGCTCTCATACCTGTTGTGTGTCTCCTCTTGCTTCCTCAATTCCCGTGCACACACAGTCTGTGCTCAGACTTGCCCCAGCCTGTGCTTTGGAGTGACCACAGACAGTACAGTCTTGTGCCTTGGCTTGATCAACAAAGGAGCTTGTGCTGTGACAGCCATCAGTTCAGATTCCCTTTCCCTGATGGCTTAATCCTACTAAGCCTGCTCAGTCCACAAATCCTTTTCCTTTGATGTCAGATGTCAACATTACATTTGGAGCAGGATAGCCAAAGTCTGAAGACTCCAGAAAATCATTTTCCAGATAGATGGACCAAGACCTGTTCACAGGTGAAGGTACACAGGTAGCTAGAGTGCATCTATACAGCTTCTCCCTATTGTGTCAGCAGCTCTGCTAGTAATAGTGCAACTGGGGCTAAATAAAATGATTTTTGTTGCACTGCCTTCTCATGCACTGATTCAGTCAATTTTAAGTTGACTGTCCCACAGAGCCCCAGGCTGTTAAGAAACGTGTAATCCGCAGGAGCTATATGAGAATACAGAGCAGTCTCAGAATGAAGACCTGAGCGCCGCTGGATTGGCTGGAGAAAGGCAAGATGGGGAGAGTGGCACAGACACACCGTTGCTCATCACAAGGGCACAGGAGATCCATAATATTTAGAGATCTGTTCTTAAACAAAAGTGCTGGATTACATGCATCCTATAAATGAAGCCCATTCAAAAATTTTGCAAGTTTGCAGGCAATATTGCAAGTTTTGCTACTGTATAAGCTTTTAATAGCACCATTCATAATGATTACCAGACCAATATACTGAGGCATTCTTCCTAAATTATGTGTTCTTACACTAACATAATGCAGTCATCATTTGTCTTCTGAGAGAGAAAAACTTAATTCCATGTCTGCTGGTACAAACAATTACAAATTGCAGAAAGGCTGAGAGAGTAAGGATAGAGACTGGCTGAAATATTAATAAGCCCACCGAGCTTTTTCTGTGTCTGCCTTGCTCTTGCTTTCATTTGTGCTGAGTTAGCTTCAGAGCTCAGAGCCATTCTGCACCATATTCTCTTGCTGCTGCTAGCTCATTCTCTGAAGAATTTTTAATGAGGAAAATGTTGAGTAATTAAAATTCCATCTGCAAATTAAGGAAAACAAAAGTGTTGTGCTATTTTGTACTTACATTCCTCTGTACTTGCGGAAGTACAATTTTAGAAACAGGAATAGTGTAAAAAATTAAATAAAAATTTGGCAGCTTATCAAATATTTTCCATTAATAAGCAGAAGCTGTTTTGCATTAGGGTGCTGCAAAATTACAGCCACAAACAGTTGCATTCCCAAATCTGACTTTTGGTTCAAAAGCGTTTAAAAAAAACCCAGTTTTTCCCACTTTGATTTTTTCAGCTAGCATGAATGGTTTTCCTGAATGCTTTAAGATCGTTTTTCATCAGCAGACATTTCAACTTAAAAAAAGCTGTCAACAGTGTGGACGTAAGAAGACAGTGCAATGTGTCCATCATTTACAGGTGGGATGAGATGAACAGCAGGATCCAAAGAGACAGCTCTGACCAGCAGGTATAAGCAATTTGTCGTCACAGTACCCATGGACTCAGAGAAATTATTTATCATTTGTAGGAGAAAAAGCTCGGACCTGTTGTCCGTAAAAAATGACCAGCGTTAAATATGAATGGTTGCAGAAGGGATGTTTGTGCAGTTTGTAACTGTACTGTTTTATGTGGCCAGAATATCTACAAAACTCCAAAATCAGCTCATTCACACCTCTCCCTCTATCCCTCTTCAGGAGGAAAGTCTAAATCATTTGTCATTTCAAAAATACATCAGGGAATCATGAAAAAGGGACTTCATTATTACTTAAATGATTAGTAGTTATTACCATTATCCATCTCTTTTAGGAAGCATCACATTTTCAGATTTCATGTCACAGAGGTTCTGAATTAAAAAATCATGAATACATTAAGTGGGCAAATTTGAAACTGATTCCAGAATAACAAGTTGGAATTTGAGAGTCTTTTGCAAAGTTTGTTTTTTAATTTGCAGGCATTTATAAGCAGAAATGGCCAAATCAATCCAGATAAAACATGGATGCTCAATCACAGTTACTCAGTTAGATAACTTTTTTTTTATTTTTTCATTTTTTGGGGGGGTTGTGGGAAAGAAGAAAGAACTGAAAAAGATTATCTTTTCAGCTTTGCCAGGTAACTTAGATAAGGAGAGATCAGCAGCCAAAGTGTCCAAATGGTGTTACCAGGATGCCAGCAGTGGAAGCATATGATGCCCCTTGGACATCTGAGTTTGTCATCACAGCCTTCCCAGTCTACAGAACTGATGCTCAGGCCATTGCTTGGAGAGGACAAAGAAGAGCCTCTTTGTGGCATTAGCCTTATAGTAGACAAACTTTTGCAAAAGAAGAAATCGTATCAGCAACAAGTAATTGAAATAGTAGTGTGTTTTTGCTTAGTAGTGCAGACAGTTCACATGTATTCTTGGTGAATTAAATAGGAAAGTGTGTCTCAGCAGCCATAATGTGAAAGATGTGGGAACAGCAAGAGTCCTGAAGAATACTTTGCCTTTGAGTACACTGCATTCTAGTGTACAGTATTTTCTTTGATTTACGGTGTCATGCGCTAAGGAGGCCTACCAAGGCTGTGGAAACACCCAGAAAATATAGCACTTTATAGGCAGCTTTATTTACTTCTTCATCCTGACACAAGGTGAAGTTAATTTTGTCAACCGTTGCCATAGCTAATGAGACAAAGTACTATTCAAGAGGCCCTTGGGGCAGGTCAGAACTTTTTTTTTCATGGTCAGGTTCCTGAATTTAGTGGAATAAGACCTGGCAGAAGCACGAACAACTATGAAGAAACTCAGCATCCACTGCGCCTGGAATGGTTTCTGTAGGAGTTACAGCACAGATCAGTTTAGTTACTTGTGACTGCTCCTATGGGCTCTGGAGCCTCTCATGCAGAATGTGCCTGAGGATGACAGAATAAACAGAGCAGCATGCAAAAGCAGTAGAAGCGGTGTGTTCATCTGGAGTTGGAGAAGAAGCTGCAAAACAGGAGTAGCATGCTGTTTGCTGATGACTCATATTAGGGAATAAACTACCTGTGCACTGATATTAAACAAAACACCCAGGCAGTAATTAGATCTGTCACCACTTAGCACAGCTGGCACCCTGTACCATAATTCTGTGTGAGAAAATGTGTCCTGAGAAGCAGCTGTTCTCACCTCTGTCAAAGGCATCATGCATTCACTAAGTCATACATTCGATTGCAAACTACAAGTATTGCTCACTTTTATTTGCTCTACTAACATCTTTTATTCTTCAGCTCTTGGAGGGAACAATATGAGAGACTGCATGTTACAAAGGGACTTCCCTTGGCAGGCAGCTACAGTTAACTTCTTTTAAGTAGAAAAATTCCACTAGCACTGAGGTATGGAGGATGGACTAGGGCTAGATAAAGCGTAAGGACAAAGCAAAGAGGTCAAAAGAACAATTGAGAAGTTTACATGAATTAAAGATAAAAGCAGAACTGAAGAGTTTGAGATGGCTTGAAGCAAAGCCCAGTGAATCAGTGGTAATGCCTTTTTTCTGTCTTGCCCCTGCCTGTCCTATTCCAGGTTAATAATATCCACTTTTTAGTGAGGGAAAAGGTTACCAGATGATAATCAGAATATTTCAAATGCTGTACTGAGCCTGAGGATAGAGCTGAATGCAGGTATCAGCTAGGATGGGAGATCTAGCAAAGAACTGCTCCTTAAAGCAAAACAATTTTATCTAAATTCATCTTCTGTAACAACTCACCTGTCTTCAGTTTCAGCCAAACATACTGCTATTGAAATGAGCAATTGTGACTCTGCATGGGGAGGCTTTAATTTCTCACTGCTGGTCAGTGGGGCAGGTTGGCTTTAGAGTCTCGTGTTTGTTAGGGCCTGGGAGCATGCAGGTCTCTTCGGAGTTCAAAAATAAAGCACTTAGCGTCAATAAAAGTGGAGAAATGAGGGGTGGAGCTGATCCACAGTGGCCCCTTTGTTATTGTAGCTAGGCAGTGTTTCGGAAGTGCTATGTTGCCACCCACGCTGAAAAACTGCAGACACTAATAATAAACAAAAGAAGACAATGGTGAGGAACAGTGCAGCTGCTGGCAAATGCACAGTGCAGCTGCTGGCAGCTTGCGTAAGCTGCTCGCCTCTGCACATGAAGGAAAGGCGGGCAGCCAAACCTGCATGGGAATCACAGGCCACTCTTTGCAGCCTGAAAGTGAAGGCAGAAATGTCGGGAGTTTCTGAAAGGAAATCTAAGTCTTGTCACTGACCCTGAGAGTCTCCTACTGCCCTCCCACTTGCATTAACTCACTTTTGCCCAGTTACTTGTCACTCTAGCATTCGCTTTGAGGCATTGGATTTGCTCACAGCTAGGACCAAAGAAAATTAAAGAAATAAAGCAGAGCTGCAAAGAAAATTAATAGTATGTCAGAGGAAATGAGGGCTAAAGAGATCACATACATTAAATAAGGTGTGCTTGTGTTCCAGATCAGTCTGGTTGGCCAAGCATTTACAGACTCACCGAATCAGAATATCTGAAATTGGAAGAGACCATCAAGGACTATCAAGTCCAAGTACTGTCTCCACACAGGACCACCTAAAAATTAAACCATAGGTCTGAGAGCACTGTCCAACCTGAGCTCTGTCAGGCTTGGTTCCCTGACCACTTCCCGGGGGGCCCCGTCCCAACCACCAGTGCCTGGTGAAGAACGTTTTTCTTATATCCAACCTGAGCCTCCCCAGCAGCTTGCTGTAATACATGCAAATGTCAGGTTTTGCTTCTCAAGATAATAGACTTGTCCTGTTGGCTGAATGCTGGAACCTACTCCTGAAATTCTGTAAAAGACAGTGCCTCTGTGGTGAGTGCCTGCATGCTCCCACAGTGATAACAGGGCTAAAATTGCTAACCTGATGCTTGAATATAAAAACAGAGCAAAGTCAGGTGGTAGTAGATGGGTGTTGTTACTGTTAACTTGTCACTCCTTTTACCAGTGCTGCAAAATCAAGTCTTGTGTTGCAGTACCGAGAACAGTACTAACACTGGTAGTAAAAACTGGTACTAAAATGGTTATTAAATTGGGTAGTGCTAATAGATAACTGGATGAAATTCAGAGATTTTAGCATGATTAAATGATAGGAGACATGGCATAGTAAGACACCAAGACATTCACCTGTCTCATATAAAAGACAAGGAATAGGGATAACTTCAATAAAATCTGTGAGCACTGCACAGTACCAAATTTAGAAGGCTGCCTCCGATCCAGGAGACAAAGGTTTAATCATGTGTCTGGAATTTGGAGCTATGCATATCGAGATCAGCAACAGAGGACAACTTTTGAAGGCAAAAGGCAGTGACTATCTGGAGAACACAGCTTTAGTCATGCTTTGTGAAGAATTTGAAATCGCTAGCAATTTTAATGCCAAAAAATCTTGTTTTTTTTTTTCTTTTCCTGAAAGAAAAGTTATACTGGGAAATCCCTGGCCTGTGATACACCAGATTCTACACTTTTATCACATTACTTTCTCTGGGCTTCTGGAGCTGAATTCAGATTCCCTACAAACAACTCAGGGAGCATGAGATCTGAGTATCTCATGCTGTAATGCCATTATAAATACACTTTTCTTATCCTTTTGATGCTTTTTCTCAGAAAACCAATTGTTACATTGTTACAATATTTAAATTCCATTTCTAATAAGCACTGAAATGTTAGTGTGATTTTATTCCATCCATTTTGAGGAGTTGTCTAGAGAAGAACAAACCAGTTATGTATGTACCAATTAAGTATGAACCCAGCCAAATTTTTGTTCCAAACTAAGCTGAGACAGTCATTCTCTAGGGAAGGTTGTACAAATTCACTTACCTTCCCACTGCTACGTTTACATCTGTCTACTTGCCTAAATGGTTGTTGATCTAGGAAGCAAAGAGCAAAGAGAGAAAACTTGCTTTCCAAGCCTGGAAGGTCTGCATGGATCCCCTGTCCTCTGACTGGTTAGTTCTGGGCAACGTGTGGATTTGTTATGTCTGAGCAACAGCAGGTAATGGAATACTATTGGTGAGCTGGTCTGTTCTTTCTCTTTATAGTGCCTACACTGAGCCTTATAAGGTATGCCCAGTCTCTGTGATACCTGTGGAGGTCATCACATCAGATGAGGAACAGAAGAGTTCAGAAGATGAGAAGAGCAGCCAAGGTGATCCCAGCCTCATCAACAAGGTAAAAGAGCTGCGCTGGCAACAGTTTACCCCTATGGCATGTAGCTGAGACAAGGAACTGTAGTACTAAGATAGACAGTGGAGGCAACGTCGACAGTAAGAAGGGCCCGTTGTGAATGTTGGGACAAATTTCTCACTCAGCAGAAGAATCTGACTGCAGTTCTGGGAATAAAGAATAAAACAGTGACAAACACATTATTGAGACAAGTTACACATTAGCTGGGAGATGGAGCAAATGATTTAACAGGTCTCTGCCATCTCAAAGTTCTCTCATCATTGAAAAATATACTCATGATTAGGTTTATTTGACAGATTTCTGATTACTAGGACTGCTCTTGAACAAATTAAGAGGAGATCAAGGAAATGACCACAGTTAAAGGCCATACAAAGATGTTTTAATCTCCAGTAAGCTGACTAACAATTCAGTTATTAAATAAACAGCATCAGGTCATTTTAGGCACAAATTTATCTTTGGTTTTCACAAACATTTTATTCAGTTCTTAAAACCTAATATAACCCTATCAACAACCTAATGTCTCTCTTAAGTACAAACGCCTGCTGTACAGTCCATTTAGTACTTATGTAATAAACAGGTATGCTTTCCTATAGCCTGACAATTCAATTCACGGAACTGAGGTTGCACAGGAATATCGTAAACCTTTATTTCCTACACTTCTCTCTGCTACTCATTTTGGCCTGCTCTGTCAGTGTCAGCATAGCTATAGAGCTTCCAGATTATAGACGGTTTGTGTCTGACCATGGGCATGTGTAAGAGCCTGCAGAGATGGCACCTCCAAAACCAAGTCGATGTCAGAGTAAGGGTCAGCTCTGTCAAGGACACGTGAAGCGATATGTGTACTGATTCTAGGGAGATGCTTTGTCTGAGGGCAGGTTTAAAGAGAAGGGAACAGAATTCTGCCATTACCAGGGCACCAGCCCTTGAGATTAACAGAAACTGCAAGCAGAATGGTAGTGAAGTACAAATGAGGTTGCTGTTGCTTTAATCTCTGAAATAATTTCCTCTGTTTTCCCTGCACACTGTATCACTTTTAGATGTACCATGCAGAGTGCTGAGCTGCCACTGGTACCAGTGGAACAAGATATGGTTTGAGCAGTTTGCTAACTTGAAACAAATAAAATGATCATAAGCAATCTAATCTCTGAAAATGTATGGGAGTTTCAACCTGCATCTGTCTGAGATGCATGAAATTTTTGGGCTGTTTTCACACTGTTTTGGAAAGAGAAAAGCTTTTAAAGATGTGACATTTCCTGTTAAATGAAAAATATTTTCCTTTCTAGTTCTGTTAGCTAGCTGGCAAGCCATTTGCATCTATAGAGCATACACTCGTGTGTTACCAAAGCTGATGAGGTTTCTCATCATCCCTTGTTGTGATGTCAGTTGTGATGTCAGTTCAGAATTGAAAGAAAATAGGAACTTGTGTCCAGATGAGAAGTGCATGCAGTCACCAAGCACTTGGAAGGAAATTCAAAGCTGCTGAGGAGATTTTTTGGGGTCATTTTTGTATTTTTTTACTGAAGACACTAGGAAATAATATTTTCTAATTCTTTCCCTTACTGCATCTCACACCTTTTTATTGTTCTGTTGTGATGTGGTAGCCACACAATTTAGCCATCACAGCAGAAGGCAGCATTTACAGAACAAGCATGTACCTCAGTGTCTGTCTGGAAGCATCCTTGTGGCTCTTAAGGCAAATATAAACCAAATCTCTTCACATGGCTGCTAGAGAACATCAACATAAGTCTTGTTGTTTAATCAGTGTTGTTTACCAAGCTAATTGTGAGCAAGGATCACAGCACACAGAAGATCTGTCTTCCACAAGCTCCTAAGGAATTATCTTAAAACAGACGTATTTCAAAGCTGGCTAATGAATTATATCACACGTATATTTATCCTGTCAAAGAAGCAGGCCAGAAAAGTAGACACAACCTGAACTTCTAGTATAATTCTGGCCGTAGGAGGATTAGTCATTCTGCAGTCTACTGGGCTGCAGTTACAGAGTCTTATAAGGTTGGAGCAGCAGCAATTTCATCCTTAGCTAAGCCTGTTGCTTAGTATGCCAAGTTGGGAGCCTGTGCTTGTATGCAGGATGAGGAAAAGTGAAGTGACATGGAGGGAACTTTGAGTTTCTTTGTTCTTGTACTCTCACGTGGGCCAAACATACTGCAGGCATCACGTTGGACTGACTAAAGGAGTTTTGGGAACCATGCTGTCAAACCCCACGTGTCCCAGCTGCCCCCAAGGCCCAGACTCTTAAATGGAGACAACTGATCCGGGGAGCCAGAGGGAACCTAAGTTCAGAACTCTTTTCACCATCTAACAGCCTTGAAACTGCTACTGCAGACTGAAGCCATAAACAATGGCCAGGTAAGAATCAATTAGATAGGGAAAACAGTTAGTGCAGAAACCTGAAATAAAAGATACAGATATATTTAACTATTTTCTTTCTCCTGTGTAGTCACAGAATAATAGTGATACAAGAACCTTTCAAGGTCCCAGATAGCTCTGTTCAGATTCTGTCAGAAAAAAACAAAAAACAAAAAAACCCAAACAACCCAACAACCAAACCGAGGGCTTCTAACTCACTGTAATTGAGAGCAAATGGGATAAATTCCATCTGTCCACTGGTCTTGTCTCAGAAAGTGCTGATGTCCCTACAGAGGACAGACAGAGGATGGTGTCTCCCACTCTGCTGCTCCTGCCTCATTTCGCTGTATTCTCATGCAAATCTTCCGGATGCCAAGGGAACATTAGCTGCCCTGTCAAACGTGTCTCTCTAGTAACAACGTGCAAAGAAGTTGTCCAGCTTCCCAGTGAAGTACTGTATCTCCTCGAGCAAAATCCTCAGGACAACACAGATAGGCTATGCCACATGAAAGAGCTCAGAAGCACTGTTACTCAGGAGAATTGGCAAAGACCAGTTGGTCTGGATGCCAAAAACAGTACCATGGATTTGGAAATTAGCTAATCTTGTTAAAGCAACTGTTTTGGGCTCGTCTACTAGGAGCTGAATTTGAATTCATAAAAAACACATTTGCACACGTTAAAAATAACCCTCTGGGGCTTGCTGGCTTGATTTTTTTGTTCTGCCCTCCTCAAGGAAACTTAGTTCAAATAAAGACATGAAATAACCTAGATGGTTCAGATTAGCATAATTTTCTTTTGTATCAAGCTGTATTCTACTTTCTGCCTTTCCCTGTCAAAAGTAGTGAATTCCTCTATGAAAATGCAAGCAGGATGTTCCATTTTTTCTCACTTTCTTTCTCCTAGCCTCCTTGCTGGAGAATCGAAAGGTTTCCAGTTTGCAGCCCATTTTTTTACTAACGTTCATTTTTATAATAAAAATAAAATAAAAATATTTTCAAAAGTCAGCTTTATACACACTTTTCCAGGAACTGTGTCAACAGCTGGGTTTCTCTGAATTCCTGCTCACCTGAGGACGAGATTCACATGAATGTGGAGAAATTTGGGGTGACTGTTGGAATCCCTGTTCTGTAAACAATTTTAATCGTAGCCAATAGCATATGTTGGGGTATTTTTGACATTATCAACTTTATTTTAAAATGCAAACAAAGAACAAAAAGATTACCTTAGACCTTGAGAAGCTGAGCATTTGTCATCAGAAATTATTTGGCGGATTTGATTCTTCTGTGAAAGACTAACAGTGAAAATAAAATCCATTATTTCTGGTCAAATGAGCACTTTATTTCCTTCTTTTCAGTATGAAAATGCAGTAACAACACAAAGAACTCCCAGGCAGGGAATGCTCTAAGTTTTCTTAACCTTTATGGTTCCACATAGTTAAATCATGAAAAGTGATGCCATTCACTGATGTTACTAATGGAGACTCACACCTTTTTATTCTCCTGCTATGCTATTCTAAAAGAGTTTCCAGACCGTTCTTCATTCATTTGACTTTTATATATGCTCATTTAATTAAATCTCTTCCAGTTTATCAGAAAGTGACACACAGCTGTTCTGTACTAGGCTCTCAAGGTTATATGATGATATTTAAACTGCCCACAAAGAAAAAATGAAGTATTCTTGTTAGAAACAAACTACTTGAATCAAATGAAATACAGGCTTTCTCGGTATCTCTCATCTCTGAACCCTCACTCAGTAGACAAATGCTGAAAAACCAGGTTGTAGGGCCACAGATTTTTCCTGTTACCATTGAGCTGGATTCATTCCTGAACTCCATGACTGTTTTTTACTGCTAATCCCTGAGCTTAATTGATTTGACTAGACATAAGTTTAAACTGAGCTCCCTTGGTGGAACTATTTCTTGTTGTTTTGTTTTTTAGCAGTTTCAGAATTTCCACTTTTAAAAAGAGGCCCAAAAATATAGACAATATAATCTCGATTTTAAGAAACTCAGCTTCATAATTTGAAATGGACTAAAATCAACATTTGCTGGTAGGTTTCACCTACTGCTAATTGTGGCTTGAGTTTCTGAAGATGCCTGGATATGTTGGTACATCAGCTAGCGTACCATTGCTTGCTGTCACTGGACACTACAGAGGACAGGCAGATTCTTAACAGATCCTTGGCACAATGAGGGCCTCCCACAGGATTGTGGTTATATTATCACGTGCCAAAAAAAAAAAAAAAAAGAAAGGAAGGAGGAAAAAAGATAACAATCAATATGGTTATAGGCTTTTCACATAGACCTGAATGAACTTTCTACAGATAACTTAAATGTTTATCAGCACAGGCAATCATAACCTGGACTAAAACTTTACATAAAAGCACACGAGTCACTCATTCAATTCTTAAAGGAATTAGGCAGTGGTGGAGGCATTCCTGGCCTCTGGAGGGGTCACAGGTTTTGCCAGAAGACAGAAGCTCTGGTCTAAGTGCCACTTAGAGCTTGCTGCTGCCTGACTGTATAGACAGTACTTGCTGTGCTGTTAGGCTTCCCTGTTCCTGGATGGGTGTCACCATCTCCTTGCAACCCAGGCCCCAGGTATTGAAAATGATAATGGACTTAACCACGCTGTCAATGGCTGCTCCCTATACCCTGGCACCAGAGAAGGAGAGGGAGAAGAGGGCAGGGATGTACATTAACAGTCTATTTATGTATTATGGATGTTTGCTTTATTGCTGATAATGCTAACCCTACTGCCAAATGTAAAGAGCCAGCAATACCGGTCACATTTGTGCCTCTTCTCATGTTACTGTCTTCAAGCAAGAGTCTTCAGGTAGCTCCTTTCTTCTAGCTACATTTTAAGGCTAAATATTCTCCCTGGTTGTTTCCCTTTGTTTGTCACTAAGCTCCTACAATCTCCACTTGTCACAATACAGAAGAAGTCCAGAGATAACGCTTTCCCCGCACGTACGGCCAAAGACAGGGGCCTGGAAAGGAAGTGTGATTTTTATGTGGGATTCTTTGAAGAGTGAAAAAAAAAAAGTCTGATGCAGAGTACAGATCAAAGTTGCAACATGGCAGAAAGCTAGATGCTAGTCTTTACGTTCATGGTGGGACCACCCAGCATTTCAAGGGATTCACTGGAATAGTTTTATGAATCCATCTCCCTTTCTACCACCACATTAACCTACATCAGGCAAACCAAGGCCCGGGGAAGGACAACCACCTGCAGGACATACCTCCATAGGGAGTTGTGCAGCGTGCTCCTCATGGTGGTGTGAAGGTTTTCTGAGAAAACTCATGGAGATGAAGCACAGGTTTTGGGTTATGCGAAAATGGGAGAGAGACAGAAAAACAGCTGCAATTTAAGAGTGAAATTCTCAAGAGTCTTGCAGAAGAGCTGTGTAGATGGTTCTGTAACAACACTAGAACGTGTGGTCTTGGACTGAACTTCAAGAGCTTTTTCCATCACACTGTTTGACCCAGTCTGTACATCACACGGGTGCTAAAGGAGTGTAGATCAAACAAAGTAACAGGATTAAAAATAGCCCCAAGAGCAAATGGAAAGCATTTAGAGTGAGATCAACAACTTTCACCACAGTGATAAGAGTCTGAGTATTCCTAGACTGGATGCCTTTGGAAGAAGAAAGCACTGACTGGGTAAATGGGATGCTAGGAATGTTGTAGTAGCATCAGCTATTTTAAGAACTCTATTATAGTTAGAAATTACATATAGCAAACCCTACATCAAGCCAATAGGCAAAGGAACAATTAAAAATGCTTTCCTAAATCTGTCTGTGAACACAGCAAGGAATTTGACCTGAGGAACTGAAGGGATTCTCAGAAGAACTATAAGAAAAGAGCATGATTAATCTGTGTATACCTCTAAAAACTATAGTCTATCAGGTACTCGGGAAATAACACAGATCCTAGGGCAAGTAAATAAAGCCATAGATGGAACATAAAAGACTTTTCTTTGATGCAGAATTCAGATCTGCCTGCCAGCTAACTTTATGGGAAATTCAAACTCTCTAGTTTCAGCCTAAAACCAGCAATTTTGCCCTGTTGGCAAAATGGGCAAGTCTCTAGTGAGGAGGATGACATGTAACCAGAGTAAAAGGGCATAAAAGAAAGTGAATTCAGACCAGATGTGACTGCATTTTATGTCAGTGAAAAGACAAAGCATTTCAGCTCGTCATTTAGGTCTTTATTGTATCGAAATCTAGCCAGACTGGAGGGGTGCATGTCCCCATTATTTGGTGGTGTACTGGGGGACACAAAGGATAACTTCATACAAAAACAGTTTGTAATGCTGTGCTTCTGAGAAGGCAGCACTGGAGGTAGTGATGTTGCACTCTTCTCCGAGGTACAAAAACAAAAGGCAGTGTCCAAAAAAAGGAGTTCTGCAACCCAGTATAGAGCATGGAGGGTACCTGCACCACACACAAACAGAGGTAACACTAATTTCAGCCACAAAGATGTCATTACAAGGAGGGGAGTTACTGTCTCATGGCAGCTGCACGCAAAACTGCCTTTGCTGTTCCTCATCCATTTTCACTGGGTAGGCTTTGTTTCCAAGCTTCATTAATCATTCAGTTTTGCAAATCTTTAACCTTCACATACGTAACCCAAATATGTGTTGGAAGTGACAGATTCATGCTTTGAGGAAGCACCAAACTTAGACGCCTTTCAAGGGACAGCTCCTGATTTATAGAATTACACAGAATCCCCAGGAGAGCAGCAATCCAGCACTTCAAGAAAGGAGCCTGGGAGAAAAAAGATGTTATTCACTTATTCACAGACCCAGCCTGAAGAAGTCACTTGTTCTTGTAATGCCTCAGTTTACTGTTGGCACCACAGTGACATCACTGTGAACTGCTACCATAGTTCATAATAATTACAAAAGGGGCATTAAGAAGTCATTCAGCTCAGAGGCTGAAGTTCGCACACTGCTGTAAGGCTCTCATAGCGACAGTAGCACTCTTGTGCTGTGTACCGTCCACCTACAGTGCACTTAACCTAAACATAAGGAGTCTGCAGAACAGCACGCACACACATAGAAATGCACAAAGGCATGTAGTTTGTCCATATTAACATGGCAAGCCTGCGACACATGTAGGAAGGGAGCTGCTGATTCGGTGTCCTAGCTAGTCACCCTGCTTTTGAAACGCAAAGGGTTATTTTCTCAGTACTCTGGACTTGAGGTTTGCACAGTACTAATGCTTCTTTGATCTTCTTCAGCTCCATGAACATTCTTTGATCTTCCTGTGCTGCTTTTAAGCTATACAATCCTATTCCAGGCATGGATGCAGATTTGTTCCCAGTCCCATAATTATTAGGCTGGATCAGGACACCTGTCTGGTTCTTATCATGGTCCTACAAGCAGCTAGGCCAGCTAAACTGAAAGCAGGTACTGTATTCAGAGAGGAATGACTGTCAATAGTACCATTTCAGCAAAGTTTGGCCAGTGAAGGCCGATTTCAGATGCCCTGGCATTGCTCAGAGCAAGTCTGGAGTGTATACATGACTCAGTGAGGAGTCCTCATCCCTACAGTCAAAGAATCCCTACCACAAGAAAAACTGATGTGCTACAAGTGTACAAGCTTCACTGCTTGCCCCTTCTCCCAAACACTTCTGCCAAATGTCCCTTCTGTACAAAAGGGACATGAAACCCAAAGTTGTTCATTTGAACTGCCTAGGACTATGTTCACATGTGTGCTGTGTTAAGATCTACAAGCTTTTAGGTTTTTATGCTATTGTTCTAAGCAAAAGATTTCTGGTGGTGTGCTTCATTATACATTGGGAAACAGACTGTTTGAGAAGAAACTCTGAGCAAGCTGCGAGATATTTCTAGGTCTTAACATCTGTAAACTTAATATCCATTTGGAACAGGGCTGTAGGACATTGAATGAACAGGGCTGTTCATTATCCTCTGGAGATGTAATTGTGCAGCATCATCTCTGCCTTGCAAGTTACATTGATCAGCTGAGCTATAGCAGCTATATAACCTGGTTTTGTATTTGCTACATTCCTAGCACCACCCTGTTTTTCAGAGTAGAGGAAATGAAAGATTATGTTATGCACTGTGATTGTATATTGTATATTCCTAGCATTTTGTTGAGTACTTGAGTGTGGGGAGAATGAGATGATGAGGCTATGACACAAGACTCAGTGAGGCAGAAAGCCGGGGTCTCCACATGGCTGCATGGTCTCCCTCTGCTAAGCAGAGTCATGCAGAAAGGCCTATCGTGCAGCCTCCGAAATTGGGACTGAGAAGGACCAACACCGCAGAGTTGAGTGCAGGGAGTAAAGGTTACTGAAAAGCTGGCAGCTTGGTCATGTTATAACAATCACCTGGATTTGTGTTAGAAACTTCATGGTTGAGGGATGTGCACCGCCTCTATTCCCTATTCCCAGAAGTCTGTCTCCAGGCACTGTTGTCAATCTCAGAGTTCATTTCCTAGTTAAACAAACAGCAATTAATTAACACAAGACAGGGAACGCCTCGAGACACTGTCCCCAACTTGTCTTAGACAGGCCATGTGACACTGGAGTCCCTGTGTTTTGACTCTTAGCTAAGACATATAAATCACGAGGGGAATTACAAAGCATGACAATACATATATGCAAAAGCAGAACGGGCCTGGGCCTGGACCACTGGAGAAACGTACTCTGCTCCTTTGCAGTGTGGAGCCAGGCTTGTTCTCAGGGGATGCTCGTTCACTTGCACTGGTGAAACACTTTCATTTGCTCTGCTATGCCTGTGGAGAGGAAATGAGAGAGAAAACTCAGTGCTTCTGGTATGTTCCTCTAGCAGTGGGGACAACCACGAGGGGCACTCTGTGATCTTCAAGAGATGCTCACAAACTGGAGCCAGGAGGAAAAGGACAATGAAATCCTTCCAGCAGGAGCAAAAAAGCATTGTCTTTCTAGCGCATTTTGTTAAGTGCTGTTCTTGAAAAGCAATTCAAAGAATCTCTTTCGCTCTCATAAGCTGGAAGGAACACAACATTAGAGGACATAAGCTTAGACTCCTGATGCTAAAGAAGAGATGCATCAGATATCTAAGAGAATGAACAGTTCATCATTTCCTTCGCCTCTTGCAGTCTTCAGTTGTTTCCTGGTAAAAGTACACAGAAATAAGCTAAAGATGCAAAAATAAGGTTACAGAATGGTTGAGATTGGCAGGGAACCTATGGGTCCATCTGACCCAACCCCTGTTCAATCAGGGACACTCAGAACGTGTTGCACAGTTTCATATCCAGGCAGCTTCTAAAGATAGCCAAGGAGGGAGACTCCATTTCTTCTCTGGTCAGCTCGTGCCATTGCTGTCATTTGCACAGTGCAGAACTGTTTCCTGCTGTTTAGGCAGAACTTCTTGTTTTCCAGTTTGTGCCCATTGCCTCTTGTCCTGGCAAAGAGCACTGCTAAAAAGCGTCTGGCTGTGGTCATTGTGTTTATTTTCTGTACGTGAAGCCTCATTCATGTCATTCATCAACCCATCATCAACAGAGTTCTAGGACTTTTTCCCTCATATTCACTTTGATAACATACATCTCAATCATCATTGGGGTCCATCACCTCCAGAGTGAAAATCTATGGAGGAGGAAGCCAGGGGTCCTTAGTCTCCACACAAAAGGAGAAGCATTTCCTTCGCTTACATGTGCAGTCAGACATTATTAGCAGCATACTTTGACTGGCCCTTTGTTCTTCTGGAATGGGCAGAGATGAATTTGCTTGTTGTTTGAGCATCAGGTTTGAATTCCTTGCTTTTGTAATCAATACCTAAGGTTATTAAAACAAAAAGAATCTTACAAATATAATTTCTCTTCCATCACATCTTCCTCTGTTAATTTTTGGATATTGGGTGGGGAAATCATATTGATTATGTTTTGGTTGACCTTGCAAGAAGGTTTTTTATGTTCCAAGTATCCTCATGGCTGTACTTAAGCTTCCAGCATTTCAAGGAATGTTTTTTTTTTTCCTCATGATGCTTTCAGTTCACTGCAGGCAGAATGAACCAGAAACTTTGGGAGGGAAGAGAACAGAATGGGGCATCTAACAGCTCAGTCACTACATTATCATGTGTCCAAAGGGACACCTGCATCCAAAGGGATTGCTAATGGGGAAAAGGGACAGAGAGGAAAAAGTCTATAGTTATGTTCCACTGGTTTAGACATTTTTACTACTCAAATCTGCTATTACAGTGTAAATCTTAATTGTTTATCTGAATTATCAAACTTGATTTGGGAAGTCAGCATTTACACTACTTCTGAGGAGTCATGATTAAGCTTAGTGTTTGTGACACCTGCCAGCCCTCTCATGCAGAAACAGTGGAGAAGGTGTAACCACAAATTTCCCACCTGACTGTTGTGCTAAGGGACTGCATTACATCTCCACAAGTTCCAGTCTCTCCTGGTTGTGGTTTCAGAAGCAGGATCTGTAAGCAATGGGTTTCCAGAACTGCTGACCTGGCACACGATGTCATTAAGTCTTGCTACTAAACATGTTTCCCCTGGGCCCGCTGTAGATCCCTGAAGGCTACTTTGCTAATTCAAAACTACTGTTTTAGTTTCCTATTTCAACACTGCTAAATAAGTCAAATTTCCTTAGTAGATTTCTTTCGGAAAATACTTCCATGCTTTGTTCATAAGGGTGAGTCATGACATAGGACTCAAATACCCTAATTAGCGATTTTCACCTTACAGTTACACATTTTTCTTCTTTCTAAAGTTTTTAGATCTGAGATGTTTGCCAGTTAAGGGATGCTACTGAGATTTGAGACAGTATTCTCTGTGGGAATAATAAATTGTTTGTTTTCTGAAGATGCTTATGGCCATTTTATTTAGCATAAAGTAAAGCTGTTTGCCTTTTTTGCTTCCGCAGGTTTTATAGCAGTCAGAACACT
Organism: Chrysolophus pictus; assembly: GCA_037305975.1. Lineage (NCBI taxonomy): Eukaryota > Metazoa > Chordata > Aves > Galliformes > Phasianidae > Chrysolophus > Chrysolophus pictus. The sequence continues at coordinate 166,528 of CM074587.1, forward strand.
TTGGAATATGACCATTTTGATACAGAATCCCCATTTCCATTTAATTGAGAGTACTAAACCCATCTTACAAGCCTCAACAGCCATGAAGCTATAGCTTAATTGAAGTTAAGCACTTTCCACTTCTCTGACAAATTCTGGACCTGTAAAAATCAACAGATATTTTCTGGATTTTTTTCCATAAGAAGACAGTTTTTCAAACTTGGCATCTCCCTTACCATTTGTTACATTGTACTATGCTATTAGTGTATGAATAGCAGAAATACCTTGTCATGGAGAGGACTTCAGGATGAGTAGTAAAGAATAAAAACGTGGTCCCTATCTTTACCGAAGGAATATGTCAGTTCTAATTGCTCTCTTAGTCTGTTTCCCATCTTGGCATGACACATCTCTTAATCGTCTCTGGGTTTTGCTGTTTACAGAAAGAAGGCCAGCCTCGAGCTTCCCTCATTGCCCAGGAACTGATGTCTTCAGAAAAAGCGTGAGTTTACTTTCACAGTCTGTCTGTTGCTCTCTTAAAACTAAAGCTATGCAGTCTACCCTTATTTATTCAGCATTGGTTTAATGGCAATTAATAAAACTTTGTGTCTTTTTCCAGGTATGTGGAGATGCTGCAGCTGCTACGTATGGTAAGTAAATCATTTTAATCATTGAAACCTAATTGTCATCTAAGAATCACAGAATCTTATCTTAGCTGTAATTTAGGAGACATAAAAGCACTGAAGGGGCTGAGATGAATTTGAGGAAGAATGGCTTACACCTGCATAACGCTTTTTGAAGCATTTGTAAAGGAGTATGCCACTAATCTCTTCTTGCTACAGGTTCCTCTTGCTAGCATTTCTCATTCACAGGGAAAAGGGCTGGCCAGCAGCACTTAAGGGGCACTGAGACTGGTGTAATGTGCACAGTAGGTCCAGATCAAAGAAGAGGGTGGTGAGGGTACACCCTGTTTCTTCAGAAAGAGTTAGACAGGAGCAGAGCTTAGAGACATGGGAGGTTGGTTTCAATGGATTCACTCAGATTCCTATTAAGCTGCTTTTTTCTGATAGTGCAATTCCAGTAATATTCAGTGTGGCCAAGCTTGGGATAGGGCAGCTGTACAAGCTGGGGCTCACACTGACACAGGTAGTTACAATGAACAAAACTAGAGCTCTAGGCTCAGAAGTTAATGAGGCAACACACACATGTCTATCAAGAATCACTTGCAATGCCTGTATGATATAAACCTGCTAGTGGCTTTGTTGCGGAAAATTTTCTGTCCCTGTAGCAGATCTGCCACTGCCTAGGTAGCAGTGAACACCTTGGATCTAAGTTATGAGGCATTACGGAATGACGGCCATCAAAGCGAGCACGCTTACCACTTAGAAAGAAATTGCCTGAGAAGGCAAAAAAATAACCCCAGGTTATCCTTGCGACTCTCAAGGAGAAAAAAGTAATGAGGTCAGCACTGCACTGTTGCTTGCTCATTGGACCTCACAGGTGAGCCACAAAAGCTGAAGAGCCTTCTCAGACATTAGCAGCAGAGACATGAAGGAGAGCAACCTTAAATGTGACAAACATCTTGGAGACAACTGCGTTTCAGCAAGTCAGAAACTGCCCAGCTGGAAACCATACTTCTAACTGCTAAGCTGGAGTCCACCGTTGTTTTCATAAATTGGTGGTAAATGGCCTGTCCATTTGTCTTACCTATTCCCATTTTCTATGACTGCTACATAGCCAAACACGTTATTTGATACTAGTGAAACATGCTTGCATACAGTTTCCATGTTTCTACAGCATTCTGATTTGGAGATAGCAGTTCTTCAACATAACCTACAAAGATGTTTTCAGGCAGCTAAACAAACAAAACATGCTGTAGAGAATATAGTGAAAGTGCTAAGTCATAGCCTGAAACAGTGATAAAGTACCTGGTAGGAAGGCAGGGCCAGCCCAGGAGAGCTCAGGTGCATGCAATGTACATGAGTGACTGGAAGGGTGGAGCCAGGATCCACCCCCTCCCACACCTCATTTAAGGGTTGGTAGTGGAGGTAAAGGTATTTTGCTGGAGATTTGTGTGTATCTGAGGCCTTCCAAAGGTAAGTGGCTTTTTTTTTTTTTTTCCTCCTTTGTTTTTGTGTCTAAAGCTGTTGCATTTGGGCTTGTTCTCGTTTGCTGTAGCTAAGGTCTTTGCTACTGTGCTATTATTGCCGTGCTTTTCGTTACAATATGGTATTACGGGGACTTAATTCGACAATAGGGGGTGCCTTTATTTTCTTGAAGAGCTAGATCAAGTTTAGACTATTGCTTGCAGTGTTGGAAATAGTGGTGAAGGCACCTTCAGCTTCACTGTGCATTTCTTTGAAGGAATCAAAGGCAAGGTGTTTAGCTACTTGCTCTGCGTGGTATGTCATAGAAAGCATGTGAATTCAAGACTGAACCAGAGTACATGTATAGTATGTTGTACTTTAAAAGAGTGTCTAGGAGAAGCCTCTCCTTTGCAGTATGTTCTACCTCTGGAAGGTAAAACTGGGTCCCTGACACATCTTGAATATTTTTCTATATAGAGATGTGCTTTATTGCAATTAGCCATGTTGTTAATGGCTGCACACCATTATGGTTCCTATAGTGCTGTGTTACTGTTAGGATGGCTTTCTTGCCTATGCTGTAACTGGTCCAGGAAAGGGATGCTTCTAGGCTTTCCCAGTCCCTTCAGGATTTTGCCATCTTCTGCTCCCTCTGGGGAATATAGTGAATTTGGCTCTGAAGCATGTGTTTAAGCAAAGTAGCTTAGGCATTTTAATAGTAAGCCTATTTTCTGCCTGTAGAAATTACTTGGAAATAATAAGAAACATAATTTTTGCTCTTCTACGCTTGTGACTTCAACATGGGGTAGGGCTTCTAGTTTATAGGTACAAGTTCCTGCTGTTCCCCACCTGAGGGTCTGCCCCTTCTTCACTCAGGTGTGTTAGTGGCACCTGAGCTCCATGCGTTACCCAGAGCTCCTCGTCTGGTGCTCAACCATTGGTTCAGGCTGTGACCTGGCAATTCATGTGCAGCCTTCAGGGAAATTGTCACTGTTTTATTGATGCTTAATCATTAAGTTAGAATACTGGTAACTGTTAAGTTATAACTGGGAAAGTTCTTCTATTTGAGTTGATAATCATTTTTATTTGGAAGCACTTGTTTGGGTTCTGAATATGTTATAGTCCTCTATATACTGTCCAGATTATTCTACTGAAACCTGTCTTGCTGGAATTTTGTTGCTCTGCTTGTCCATCCCACTGGAACGCGAGGATTTTCTCAGTGTTCTGCATCTGCTCATTATTTCCTTAGTTGTAAAAGTTAGAGGACCAAAAGGGGAGTTAAAATACAAGATGAGCCTGAAATAAAGCTTTGAATGAATGCAGTAATTTGTGCAATTAAGCTACTCAGGAGTTGAGAAGTGGCAGTTTCCTTGTCTCATTTTCCATCCTCTAAAGTTAGAAAATTCAGTCTCTTTCAAAATGAGCTTTTGAGTATAAAATTTTGGTTAATGCTTTTTTTCATTCAGTGGGAAAGTATCCTTCCTCTTCCATCACCAAATACACGTGTTCAGTTAGAGGCTACTAGATGTTTTCCAGTGGACTTGGCAAGAAAAATTCTCATAAGATTTGACTGTCGCTGAGTTGGCTTTCTTAATAGTGAGGATGTATGAATAGCACCTTCGTTAGAGGCTGAGGGAGAAGAATGTTTTTACTCTTGACTGCTAGTTCAGAAACTCCATAGTTCAGAAGAGGATAAAAATCTTTGGGGAATGGGATCAGGGATTTCATTTGTATTTTTTATCAGGTGCCTTCTTTACTCTGCTGGTGTTTGCATGACATCTAAATGCTGTAGTGGCATTCAGAAATAACCTGCAGGTTTCTCTGTTGCAATCACATTTGATCTAGAAAGCACTGGTGATGGAAACTTTACCTTTTCTGCACCAGCTACTGTTGGATCTTTATATTCACCTGTTGCCTAGTATCATATTCAGAACACCTAGAGAAACCCTACTACTTTCACAATGTGTAAGTCCCTCAGACTTCAGGGGTATTTTGCCTGGCTGAAGTTTCCCAACTGTCATAGTATTAAAGGTTATGATGAACTAATTACTCCTTTCTGCACATTTGAGTGGCATATAATTATATATAAAAAAAAAAAAGAAATAATCACGTCAGTAGAAAATGTCACTTTGCTGCACACTCAGTTCTGGCTCAGGTCACACTGGCAGATGTCACAAGTAATCACAAGTGGTCACAGAGTCAACAAACTGCCCTCAAGGTGCAACATCCTGTTGATGGCAAGCTAGGACCAGAGATTTCCTTGTCAGTGTATCTCAGCTCAAACACTATCTCTGTTTCACCTTTTTCTCATCACCACCTTTTTCAAGAAAACAGCTTCAAAGTGCTCACTGTCAAGTCTCAAATACTGTTATCTTAAATAAACCCTTATGTTGGTAATAAAGACAAGGAACCTAAACTGCGCTGTAGCTGCTTTCAGAAGGACAAAGCTTCTCAAGTGTGCTGCAGGAACAGTTTCCCATCTCATTTCCAGACTTGACTGGAAAAGATATTCAGAATAACAGAACCTTTTTGGCCTTTCAGTGTAGACTTCAGTAAATTGATTTACTGCCGAAATGATGGTATTTTCATACACCCACTCTGTTATTGAACTGAAAGAGTGAAAGTACTGTGTTATCTCACAAATGCGTTATCAGTTGTTGTGGTAGTAGTGATAATAACCTAAGTAGTTAGCTGTTATTTGCCCCGCTTAAAGGCAGTGTAGTTAACTGAAGCTGAGAGTTAAGAATTCATTCTGGAATGGACAGATGGGACTGGTGGGTCCTGGCAGTCCAAAGAAGTTCCTGATCTCTTGTTACCAAGTTGATTAGCCTTGCCTTTGCCTGTTGTATCTTGCTTTTTTCTTAGTTGTCCCAATAATGTAGACTGCACTTCCCAACTTTTTCTCAGTGCTTGGTTCTAAACAAAATTCTTGCAGATTGCTTTCTAATATTTCACCCATCACTTCAGAGGAATCTGGGTTATTTGCTTTCCTTCAGCCAGTTCATTTCCAATGACTTTATTAAAAGTATATAGGTCAAAGACCTTGATTTAATCAAACCAAAGTGGACTATTTAATGTAAAATATGGATAATATATATCATAGTCTGAATCATGAATCATAGTCTGTGAGCTGCTTATGGCTAAACATTGCCAGGTTTCACTCCTCCATCCATCATTACTCTATGTACTTTTAAACTTCTTAATTGACAGAAGTCAGACTTATGAGAAATATTGTGGTAAGTCCCAGTGCAGCCTAGGATCATAAGCTTGTCTCTAAATGTTTAGAGAACAAATTTTGAATTTTTGGTAATAAGTTTTATGTTCACTAGATCCTGATGGAGGAATATACTCAACCTGTCTCACCCTATTTCAGGGCCAGGTAAGAAGCAGCTTGGCAGCTTTCAGTGCACTGTGCAACCCTAGAGGTTTCTTTTTATCAAGCCCCAGTTACTTTCACAGCACATTTGGCCATACCATATGTAATGCCAGGAGGTAGGAGGCCAGGAGATGGTCTCTAAGTGGGAAAATCCAAATGCCTTTTTCTAGAAACTCAACCAGCAGAATTACACTTTCAATACTTTTTAAAACCAAATGGATTTTTTTCTGGAGAACTGGCTTCTGTAGGCAGAGAGACAAACTTTTAACACACCTTTGAAAAACTTTAGTTTCAATAACTCACTGTTCACGGTGTAGCGCGGTAAAAAAAAAAAAAAAGCATTCACAGCATGAATCTCTCCAGTCTGCTTGGGCACTGAAGCAGTTCTTCACACCAGATTTCAGACTGAAGCGGAGCTCAGCTCTGAAGAACAACTCCTAAAAAAATAAGCAACAAAATAAGGTCTTTGAGGTCTGTTCCAACCTAAACCATTCTATAATTCCTGATACGAAAAATCAAAACGATTAAAAAATAAAAAAAGCCTGAGCAGGGGTCTAACGCTAACTCTGCTGTGACTTGATGCTTGGGTTTTATATGTGGTTATGAGCTATCTGACCCTTCAGGAGATCACAAATAACCCCTTTTGGGTCTTTTTTTTTTTTTTGAGGAAGCACTGTTAGTGTATCCATAAGAGTATTTCTGTAACTGAAGTTGTTTTCCTAAGAAAGCCATATTCTGTAAGTCTTGTGGTCTTGTCTATAGACCAGATCAGTCTAGACTGTCATATCAGTATGCTCCCTCCTGACATCATAGTCAGTGGACATATGTATATTCAACTAAGTCCCTACTGAAGTGTTTTTAATGTTGAACTTTAAAAAAGTATTAGCTAAGATTTTTTTTCCTTTATAACTATTGGAACAGTTGTCCTTGTTGAAACACAGTAGTACAGCAGTTCTCAAGTTATCATGTTAAGAAACAACAACCAAAACCTGCTCCAGATAAACTATCTCTTTCAACTGTAGACACAGAATAAGCATTCACTTTAAAAGACTGACTGACTTATACAAGCTGGATTCTCATTTGTCATAAAAAAGCACACGTATAGAAGTGATGTTAGAGTCTGCATCTTTCTTGGGCTCCATAGACTGTATTCTTAACTTACGTGTCTGAGCATTCGATTAACATCCTATATAGCCTTGGTGGATCTCTGCCATTCCCAAAAAAGCAGCCTGCCAGTGGTATGTTCACAGAAGTTTAACACATGTTGGAGCTGTTAGACAATCTCTTCAGCACTAATCATAGACCATGGCTGTAGCCAGAAGTTTTTGGATGTTTCAGGAGGGTTTTGGATGAAACCTACAGTGACAGATCTGGTGATTTGGATGTACTGTTAGTGCTGCTCTGATCTGATGGGAGGTAGGGCCTTCTGCATATGGTGTGCAGTTGTACTGACTCTTCTGGCTGAAGATATTGTTTAGATTTCTTCACCTGCTTTATTTGGAGCTGTTTTTTATCCAAAGAGTGTTTTGATGAACAGCTGATATGTGGCTGCAGCTTGTAGAGTCAATCTAATGATCTAAGGCAAAAAATATCTAAGTCACAGTAATCAACACCATCAGGCTAACATCAGTGGAAAAATACTAACATAGCTTCCCTACTTGGCCCCAAGACTGACCCAATTTGAGATACTAACTAGAACAACCCACTTGTGTAGGCTGGCTAGCAACAAGGTAGAACACTGCAGTCCCATAGGCTTATATTCACATAAACACAAAAGAAATTCAGATAAGGTCAGATGGTATTTTTATAAGGCAGGAAGCTTTGCAACCTGGTCTGCAGCTGCTGTGCCAAAACAAGTCACCAGGAGTTTTCAAATGTCATAGTTAATGTGGTCTCTACTGAAGTTTTGGTTATTTACTCACTTTTTCATTCGCATCTCCCTCATCTGATGCAAAAACTCCAGGTACTTTGTGGCTTATTGGGATTCAGAAATAATTGGAGAAAGCACTCACAAAATGGGTTTCTGAGCCATTCTACATGACTGTTCAGTTCCTGCTCTTATCACAAAGTAGGATGCACTTAGGTTTCTAATTATTCACTTATTTTCATAGAAAAACTGAGGTACAGATATTTTACCCATAATGGCCAGACTACCAAAAATGGGAAATTCATCTCTAAACTCAGCTGACACTGGTGAAACACACACCTGTCTGGCTCAGTTTCAACTCCTTGTAGAGAATACAAAGCATAATTAAGCCTGCAGTCGTGCTGCAGGACCATCCTCAGACAAGCACAGGATACTATGCTAATGCTATTCAATTAGCTGCACCTTACAGAAACACTGAAGTATCAGGTGCTGAAATTACTGCCATCTAATTTTATTGAAATAAAGTTCCTGTTTTGGGTTGCCGGATAGGTCTGCGAAGATAAACAATCTGTTTACGATGTCCTCAGTCATGGGAAAGGTGGCCAGGATCCACAACAAAAAGCTAGGCCTCTGCATAGCACTGGCTTTCCTGCCTTGCTGTTTTGCATGTGCACTGCCTTACACCCTGTTGCCACTGTTTTCATTCAGACCTCCATAAAGCCTGGCAGATCTGAATGCCTAAGATCCTCTTGCCACTGTAAAGAGGGGATCTGTCTGGCAGCAGGAGGCAGGGGAAACATCAGTGTCTAGAAGGAACTTGGAAAGAGGCAGGGCATCGCAGCAGCCAAAGTTTCCTGAAGTATATCCAGGTTCTAGTCAGGGCTCCTTCACAAGTATGAAGCAGGGAAGGTGGGTTCTACAGGAATCAAGATCTAACCTGAAAACTTTTCAGCATCCAGAGCTCTGGATGAGGGAGATTTTAAGTAATCTTTTGGATAGAAACAAATGCTGTCTGCTCTTGGAATGATTTTCTGATGCCTGGAGAGCTAATACAAACTCTTCCTGCAATTTCAGATGGGTGCCTTATTTTCCTAATTTCCAGGTCTAAACAGGGAAAACATTTTACCATGCACTATTAATCAAGTACTTTATTATGTACCAGAATAGAATAGAGTAGAATAAAATAGTTCCATTGAAAGCAACCTTCATATGCCACCTAGTCCAACTGCCTGACCGCTTCAGGCTAATTGAAAGTTAAAGCTCATTAATGAGTGCATTATATAAATGCCGCTTGAATGCTTGCAGGCATGGGGCATCAACCACCTTGCTAGAAAGCCTGTTCCAGGCTTCTGTTCCAGACTTTTTCCTAATATCCAGGCTGAACCTTGCCTCGTATATCTTTGTGCCATTTCTGCATGGCCTGCTAATCAGTTCCCAGGGAGAAGAGACTGCCACCTCCCTTTTCTGCTTCCTTCCTCAGGAAGTTTCAGAGAGCAAAGAGGATGCCTCTTGGCCTCCTTTTCTCCAGACCAGACATCACACGTGTCCTCAGCCTCTCCTTGTAGGATGTGCTTTCTAGCTCTTTTACCAGCACTGTTGCTCTTGTCTGGATGCTTTCAAGAATCTTAAAATCCTTATTAGATCGTGGAGACAGGAACTGCACACAGTATTTCAGGTGAGGCTGCACCAGTGCTAAATATAGCAAGAGAACTGCCTCTTTTGACCTTCTGGCTGCTCTGTGTTTAATGCATGCCAAAATGCAGTTGGCCCTCTTGGTTTCCTGGGTACACTACTGGTTCATGTGGAGTCTGCTGTCAACCACCTTCCTAGTTCCCTTTCCAAAAGTGGATACATTTCAATATTGAGGGAATTATGCAATTTATTAACCACTTCAAGGTAAAATACATGTTTCAGATGATGAAAAAAGTCTCAGTTAAGTTTTATATGGAAAATGATTTGTTTCATAGCTTAAACTTGCAGCTTCTTTCTCTCTTCAGATTTGTATCTGGAGATGAATGATGTAATTTATAGTACAAGATACGTAGAAGTGTTTTTTCTTTCATATTGTGCGTCTGTGAAGTGATGGGAGATTCTCATCTTTCATTTAAAAAAAAAAAACATTTCTGGTTAAGGAACTATAAAATGAGATCAACTGCACCCAGAAAAGCAGGAAAAAATAGGGAAATAAATAAGATAAACTCATTGCATACACAAGTGTCTGATGGCTTTACCAGGTGAGATGTTCAGTTTTGGATTGACAGTGTTGTGGAATTTATCTGCAAATGCATATAAACAGTGGATGCAAGAAAATGTGATGATCTCCTTGCTCTACTGCAAATGATCTATCACTACTGATAATGTATCTTAGAATTCCCAGAAAGTGTAGTTCAGGAGTCAGAAAATTGTAATGGTAACTTCATAAGATCTCTCAAGTCTGTCTGCCTAATCTCTGTGTGGTTGCTTGCAGGATTTATATGAAGGTATCTTGAAAGCACTTGAAGAAGAAGATGAACAGGAAGTAGTTGAACTCAAGAAGGGCTTAAGCGAGCTCCCTGAAATGTATGAATTGCACCAAGAGATCTTGGGAGAACTGGAAGAAAGAGTCCTTAAATGGTAAGTAATGGCATGGTTTGTTCAGCCTGGAGAAGAGAAGGCTGTGGGGTGACCTCATTGTAGCCTTCCGGTTCCTAGGAGGAGCCCAAAAACTGGAGGGGAGTCAACTCTTTACAAAGGTAGATAATGGCAGGACAAGGGGAAATAGCTTTAAGTTGAAGGAGGGAAGGTGTAGGCTGGATATCAGTGGGAAGTTCTTCACCAAGAAAGTGGTGAGGTGCTGGAACAGGCTGCCCAGAGAAGCTATGAATGCTCCATCCTTGGAGGTGTTCAAGGCCAGACTGGATGGGGCCCTGGGCAGCCTGGTCTAGTATTAGATATGGAGATTGTTGGCCCTCCATGCAGCAGGGAGGGTTGAAGCTTGATGATCCTTGAGGTCCCTTTCAACCCAAACCATTCTATGACAGCCTTGACATACCCTCCTCAGCCCATTGTCTTCTTGGTCCCCCCAGCAGAAGCTGGGATAATTGCAGGAATGAAAAGAAGCTGAACTACTGTGACAGATCTTGCATACAGGAAGGAAGTAAACATATAGGCTGTCAGGCTGAGAAACTGAATTCTGAAACACTCATACTCGTGCAGTGCATAGCCCACAGTTCTGAGATGGCCTCGTCAGTGTAGGGACAGCCTGCTTCATATGCATTATCCTCTTGCCTTTGTCTTGCGTATTGAGTCAAGTCAGTTCACAGTCTTCACCAAGAAGCTTCATACGCATCGGTGGAAGACAGGAACAACTTCAAAAATCTGAACTGATCCTAAAGAAAACTCTCCATTTGCAGAAATCTACACACAAGTGTATAGCTCTCAGACAAGCACAGCTTACTCCCAACATCAACATGGGACTGTGCACAGACTAGGCTTTCAAGCCAAGCAGACACTGCTTGTCTGCTGAGGGACTCCAGCTAAGCCAAACACCCTTACACAGAACAAAGCCTTCCCATTATGTAAGCAGTCTTGGTTAACTGGGGACGTCTTGGTTGACTGGAGTCTAGTGAATGTGACACCCATCTGCAAGATGGGCAAGAAGGGAACTAAACGTCTGTCTGTCTGACCTCAGTACCAGGAAAGGTTATGGATCAGATAATCCTAAAGGTCATCAGGCAGCACACAGTGGGCAACTGAGTGATCATATGCATCCAAACATTAAATTAATGAAAGGCAGATTCAGCCTTAACTTCATCTCCCTCTATGCCAAGATGAACCACTTAGTATATGAGGGAAAGGCTGTGAATGTGTTTTTTCCTTGCTCTTAGTGAAGCTGTTGTCCAAAGAATTCTCCTGAAGAAACTGGCTGCTCATGGCTTTATCAGCTTTTACAGTTCGCTGAATGAAGATCTGGCTGGATATCTAGCTTTAGAGGGTCACAGTAAATGAGGCTGAATCCAGTTGGTGGCCAGTCATCAGCAGTGTTCCTCAGGGCTCAGTCTTGGAGCCAGTTTTGTTTAATGTTTTTGTCAAGTACCTGGATGTACCAGTATGTTCAGTATGTATCAAGTATCTGTATGTTATCAGATGTTTCCTTGGGAAGTTTGGAGATGACATTGATTTAGGCAGGGCTGGTAATGTGCTTGGGGTAGGAAGGCTTTGCAAAGGGATCTGGATAGGCAGGACTAATGGGCTGTAGCCAATTGTATGGCATTTGTCAGTCCTGTACTTGAATTGTAACATCTCCATGTGGCAGTACAGGCTTGAGAAAGAGTGGCTGGAAGGTTGCCCATCAAAAAAGGACTTGGAGATACTGGTTGACAGTCAGCTTAATATGAGCTATCTGTGTGCCCAAGTGGCCAGAAAGGCCAATGGCATCCTGGGCTGCATCAGAAATGCGTGGCCAGAAGGACAAGAAAAGTGATTGTCCTTCTACTCTGCACTGGTGAGACTGTACTTCAAATATTGTGTTCAGTTTTAGGTGCATCACTGTCACTACAAGGAGAATATTGAGTTGCTTGGGCATGTGCAAAGAGGATCAGCTAAGCTGGCGGAGGGACTAGAAAACAAGACTGAACTATATAAAGGAATTGGGTTTATTTAGTCTGGAGAAGAGGCTGAGGGTAGACATCATTGTACTCTACAACTACCTGGATGACCATTGCAGCAAGAAAGGTGCTAGTCTTTTTTCTCAGGTGACTACTAGTAGGACATGAGGAAACAGTCTCAAGTTGTGCCAGGGGAGGTTTATGTTAGATAGGAGGAGAAAATTCTCCATGGAGAGGAGAGTTGAGCATTGGAAAGGGTTGCCCGTAGAAGTAGTTCAGTCCATGTCCCTAGAAGTATTTTAGAGATGGGTGGACATAATACTAAGAAATATGGCTTACCAATGGGATTCAGTAGGTCAGGTTGATTTTTTGAACTTAGTGATCTCAAAGGTCTTTTCCAACCTAGGTGATTCTGTAAGAGAATAAGAACCTGCCTAGAACAGACAAGACTCCAAATACCATTCAGCTGAAGAAACATCTGACTTAATCCAGGATGCCAAGCTCCAGCCTATCAAACTCCCAGAATAAGTGTTTAAGAAAATCACCTCTGCAGTCCCAAGCTGACTAAATCTACAGCAGCCAGCACAGTCCTTTGCTTAAGCTGATCTCCTCTATGACAATTGATGCAGCCCCAAGCTATCATGCTAGGTTCCAGCAGGCAGTATCAGTCTTAGTGGCTGATCCCATCCCTATGCTGCCATTGAGTTAATGAAGTCAGTTGTATCAGGAGAGTTCTTCAGTAATGATCCTAAATGCAGGGCGTGAGTCTCATTATCAGCCTTATTTCAATTGGAATCACACGGTGAGGAAGGAGAAGGCTACAGAGAGCTGTATGTTGGTTTGTGTCCAGCATGGGGCTACTATGAATGGTGGAAGGATTTAAAAAAAAAAAAAAAAAATTCAACACTATGATTTATAGGGAATGCTTCTAGCTGTGATCTAGAATGACTTGTGCCTTACAGAAGTCATATCCTTACTCTAACAGCATGTTGACTATTCCTCAAGGCAGAAGGAACACATGAAATGCCTTAAGCTCCTCTACAGTACAGAGTTACAGGGCCCCACAGCCACTGTGGTATGGGAGGAAAAAAGTGGGTCATGCTGCCTCAAACCAACAGAATCACATATGGCGTAGGGCTGCACTCATACAGGTTCCTAGGTCACCACTACCCATTAGGTGTACAGTAAGTCATTCCTTCTGCCTGTGCTTCCACTGACATTTTGTTGTCCTGATATCCCCCAGGAGATCACATTTGTCTCTTAACTATGATTATTCTTGTAACATCAGTTTTTTATCCTCTTTTCTCCTTCATAAATATTTCAATGTTGTGTTACTGGGTACTGAGACAACTAATGGTGGGGCAGTAGTGAGCAGGGGGCATTGAGGGAGAACTGAAGATATGATACTACAGCTGAAGACATATTATTCCCCACAACCAGTTCTCAAAGCCCTGCAGCAGCTGAAAGGTCTCCTGAGAGATGAAGAAGCTGTGTTCTGAAAAGAGACATCCTGCCTGCTACAGACATACACTGTTGTGATGCACTGGCATAGCCAGAGAATTGACAGCCCTTCACCAGTCTCTCATTGTGCCTGATCTACAGCAGATCGGTATTGTTTGTGAAGTATTTCAGATTTCCTGCCATTTAAGCTGGTCTTTAGCTGCCACTGTGGGTCTGATGAATAGAGCTGCTGCAATGAGAGTTTTGTTTACCTTTTATTCTTTCTGTGGCCTTAGGGAGGAACACCAGAAAGTTGCTGATGTTTTTCTCTCCAGAAAATCAAGACTGAATCACCACACAGCATACATCATGCAGTTTGACAAGAATTTGGCTCTGCTAGATGAAACCTGCCTTAAGTATTCCCAGCTGGCTACTGTCATTCAGGAATTTGAGGTAAGGCCCCCTTATTTTTCCACCTGTTTTGACACATGGCTGTGCCACAGGACTCACTTGAGGTAATTTATTAATGCAACTCCATCAGTGTTCACAGAGGGTAGAATGGGAGAAGACCCCTCCTCACACATCTTGATAATAGAAGTGAAGTGGGATGTTCACTTCTGCATCACGTGCTTCTGTGTCTGCATCTGTTGCCCACACATTCTTCTATGTATACAGAATATATGTTTGTGAATCTGCAGACTTGTGAACACATCTTGCTGAAATATATGCCAGTAGTAGAGTAGTTTCTCATTTATATGTTAACATATAAATCCCAGTGTGGCTGTGTTCAAATTAATAACTATTATTGTTACAATATCTTCTTTCACTGCACTTTGCATCATTTTTATTCTGGGCCTAACCAAAATGAAGTTAGGGTTAGCCTGCATGAGTGCTTAGCTCTTAGCTGGGGTCAATCCACAACATCTTTCGAATTAGATTTCTCTGCATTTTTAAATGCCTTTTAATGCTTCCTCTGCTTACAGAGGATCTGGTGACAGTCAGCCAACTGAAGTTGTGGAGGAAGACACCACCTCCTCTGGCTCAATGCAGGGTTCTGTTCATCCAGACTTCTTGAATGATTTATAAGTTTTGGGCCTGTATCAGTAAGCAAGAAACATATTTTACATTGTCTTAACTCTGTTTGTTCCTGTTGAATGACTAAAAAACACTATCAATATACAACTGACAAAAATTGAGGCCATGATTCTTCGTTATATTTTAAAGTATTTGCAATATAGGCAGTTCATGTAATTTCAAAAGTGTGAAATTATTTGTCGGTGGAAAAGTTTAGTTGGATTACACTAACTCTATTGAGATGAAATGGTCCAAGTCATGGTGCTATAATATGTATTTAGAATCCATGTCTCTTTTTCTCTTTATCTGGTAAGACAAGTGACAATGATTACTTGGGTAGAAGAGGGCCTGTGAAGATAAGTTAGTGATTGGACCTTAAGGGTTACTTAGCCTGCAGCATATGTGAACTATTTAAAAATAATAATTCATTTCAAAAGACATTTGGAAGTCAGCATTTATAAACAGATACCTTGCAGTTGCCATAATTATTTCCTGTTAGCAGGTGAGGGGAGCTCTGATGGCTCACATTGCTCTGAACCCGAACCTGGAAAATGCAGGTTTTCTACTGATAGCCTGTGTTCCTAGCGTCCCTCCTGACTGCTAGGCTATGAACTCCTGTCTTAATCCTGGAGACCGGATCTTATTTCTAAGAAAGCAGATGGAGCCTCTCCTAGGAAGAGAATAGCAAGATTTTACTTTAGAATCAGTAAGCTTTGTTATTTCTTATCCATTTGCATGTGTGCATGCATACAAACATGGGAGAGGTGTCTATCAGACCTTTCCTATCACATTTTTTAAAAACTTGACAACAGTTAACTTTCCAGTCTAACAACAAAGAATTAAGGTCTTCATCTTGTTTCTCTCACCTATGACTTGAGCAGTTACGGTAATGCAACAACAGTAAACATTTCTTCTGTCTGGGAAAATACTGTCTCTTCCCAGTCCTTAAACAGCTAAGTTTCCTATTTTCCCTTTTGCCCTGCCCACTTTCCCGAAGTGGCAAACATTGCAGAAACATTAGTCAGTGAACACTGAAATCCCTGAAACTTGAATTGCTTTTGAAGTCAATTCTCATAAAGAAATTTTTCCTATTTTAACTTGGTATTTCTGTAGTTGCAAGCAATAGGTTGAATCTAAAGGGGAAAACTAAATTGGAAAGTACTACTTTTCCATGTGTGTATTAAATCAGACCACAAGTCCTAACTAAATCACAGCAAGATGCTTTGTTGTATTTTGCTTAATTCCATGTCTTGAAATAAGGTACTAAAAAGTTGGAGGCAGAAGAAATTTTCAGTAAAAAAAAGAGCTTGTTGATATCTGATACTTCTGACTCTTCATATGCCATCCAAAAACCTTTATCTTCTGAACAGTTCTTACTTTTCTCCCTCTTCCCTCTGAGTCCAGACAACTTGTGAGCTATGCCATAGGAAATAAATTGTTAAAAGTACTACCTTATAATTAATAAATACTCTTCAGTACTTGGTAAACTGTGAATGATTCAATAGAATTTTTGCATTCAACTGTTAGTAAACTTTCAGAGTACACATCAGGTGGAGGAGATGACAGCTTGCTGCTGAGCTCACACATCCTTGATATCTGTTTCCTCTCCCTTCCCTTGAGGACAGAAGAGCTCTGGTGGAAGCCCACAGAATGTGAAACACCAGCTTTTGAAAGTGGTGCAGCGTGTCTTCCAGTATCGTGTGATGCTCACAGGTCAGTAAAACAAATTCAATCTCAATGTGCCATGTTAGGTGCCATGACAACTAAATTAGGGCTGGAGCAGTATGGGTGAGAATTCCTGGGAACTTCAGTGTACTTAATACAGGATTCAGGTAATATCAGGGAGCCTGGGAAGGAGCAGGCACTTCTTCAGATCAACCATACTTTAAACATCACTAAAAAGTGTATGCCAGGTTTTTTAAGTCATTCCTTCCTGCCTTTCCCCTTTCCTGAGTCAGGAGAAGCAGAGTTCAGGAACCTCACTGCCAGCAGGCAGGCTTGATTTTGTTTATATCAATGGTAGTTGTCAGAAGTAATTGGGCACAGTAGTCACTGGCAAAGGAAGACACTCTGCAGTGCATGCTGTATGGCAGTGGCAAGCACCATTGCCTCCTACTCAATCAACAAAGCAGCTGTACCCAGTACTGCATCCTGAGCCCTGTGTTCAATAGACCTAAGGTTAGTGCTAAGTTTAAGTCAAGATCCTAGATTAACTTTTCCACTTTCTAGGAGGCAGAAACCCAGATTTACATCAACAGTGTATCAAAAAGTATCTATGAATCTCAGTCTTGTGAAGTTTGTCAGATTTAAAAAAAAAAAAAAAGAAAACCATACACAAAAATGGAGAAGCATCAAGAAAATATGTATGTGTGTGGGTGGAGAGGGTTGCTAGATGAGTTATGTGTGGGACAGTAGAAAGGAAGTTACAAATCTTGCTTATACTTAACAGCTGGTGAAAGTCATGACATACTAGTAAGGGTACCTAAAAATGCATCAGAGCGCAGGGGCTATATGAATTTTTGTTCACAGTACATATTAGCAGCAGCTCCATCTTGCTCCAGATACTTTGATCAGGGATGAGAGTCATTTTCCACAATTGATTTTTCCTTTTTAGGGGCAGCAATGAATTCTGGATGCCAATAGTAGGACTCTTTTACTGTCTGTCTAGCTTTTCTCTCTAGCTTTCCTACGCTAAGGGCCACTTCCCAGACTGAAGGTACCTAATTGCCTCACGTGATTCTTACAGTCTCTTCAGTGCACGCACACAAACACTGCATCTTAAATGTGCTCTTCATTTCCCTTTCAGGAATACCCCTATCACACTCCCAATTTCTCTATCCATTTCTGTGGTCAAGCAACTTGAGCTCCTCCCTGTCCCCTAGTATTGGCATTAACTGGAAACATGAAAGGTTTTTTGTGCACTGGAATAATTTTTTAATTCCAGAAAATCAGCTACTTGGTTATTAGGACTGTGTGGGTCTGGAACAATGCAGTCTTTCACATCCTCTAGGCAGTGTAGAGAGAAGAAAGGGAGGGGAAAAAAAAAAATGCAGGTGTTTTTGTGTGTTCATAACTGTCTGTTCCTATCAGATAGGGAAGATTGTTTCATTGGGATATTGGTTGCTAGTTACTGTACGTGAGCCAAAAAGAGCTACCCACTCAGTTAAATGTCTATATCCAAGGACAGAGCTTGCAGCTATAAAAAGTAACATTAAATATTGCGATTACACCAAACAGCCCCTTCCTGCATGACTGAGTGCAGGCAGAAGCTTTCCTGAACTCATGAGAAAGCCAGGCAGTTACTAGAGCACCAGGGAAAGGACAGTCCCAGAAAAAGAAATGCAGGATATTCAAGAGAACAGATATATGAGCAATGCCATTCCCAGCACATAGGCCTTTTTTTTTATTGGTCCAAGCTCTTAAATTTTACAGAGATGAACGAAACGTGTCATGGTTACACTTAAAAAAAAAAAAAAAAAAAAAAAGTAGCACTCTATTACAGCTATTAAAGGCATAAAGACAGGCAAAGAACAGACTGCTTACATCAAGTAGACCAAAGAAAGATGACAGATAAAAGTTTGTAGATGATACAAACGCAATTCCTGCAAATGTAAGTCCTATTGTACGTAATCTACAGAACTCATTTTCAGAATGTGATGGAGTTCATTAGTAATCAAACTCTGCATGTACAGAAACAGTTGCTTTCCTACAGAATTCGTATCACGCATTTCCTATTAATATATAAAATGTCATTACAGTCAACACCATTTATTTGGAGGGGAAAACAGAATTCATGGGAAGAATAATTATTTGAATTATTTGTCAAATGGTGCTACTCAGCAATTATCTTGGCTGAGAAACAAGGAAATACTGTTGTTGTTCTGTTGTTTATGCTGAGTTTTGTGGTGAGTTCAAGTGTGAATCAATTCTTCAGCACTGATTTTCAAGGTAGAATACTATCAAAGATGTTTCACTTTGGAAAGAGGCAACATAAATCTAATTATTTGGGAATAAAGTAGTATAGGACAGTAATATAGATATAAAATTTATATAATATATATAATATATATAATTTTGCTAATCCAACTACAGATCATATGGATCTGAATTTTGATTTGTTTCATTATTTTCTACAGATTACTTGAATAATCTTTGCCCTGATTCTATGGAATATGAAGCCACGCAAGGTAAAATGAAATGGGTAGAACAAAAAATCCTGTTTTACTAACTCTGCTTCTAAAGAGGTGCCAGATCTATATTGGAAATATATAGAAGGGGGTTATTCTTAAAATTAATATTAATGGGTTAGATGTAAGGTCTACAGTAATTCATTACTAATTTAAATGAATTATTAAAGGCAAGAACCCTGTCTTTTTCAGTGAAATGAGTGGACTTCCAGTAGTTCTTATGTGATTAACTTACAGAAGAAATGATCATGTATACAGATGTGGTGCTGACACCTTAGTTCAGCCTCCACCATATGAAAAACCTCAGTCCTCTTTGTCTCCATCCATGCTTGGCCTGGTCATTGTAAATCCAGTTGGGAGTTGTCCACCTTCTTGTTTGTGTACCATTATCTTGAGCATGTCTGCTCTTCTCTTAGAACTTTGGAAACACCCAGATTTGAACTATGTATCTGTATACTGTATTATTTAAGACTAAGTAAACCCGATGTAAAGTGCATAAAAATCTGTTCTGCTTAATGAAGAACAAATCCTGAAGTGCAGTTGCTAACACCACCCTTTCTAAGACATCGGATGGATAAAGCCTCCTACTTCCACTGAAGTCAAAGGGAGGTTTAGCCTAGGTATGAGTGGTAGTACTTCCCAGGCTGAAGTAAGAAGGATAACAGTGTGTTGAGGAAACCAGTTTGCCTCTCTTATAGTGTGAATCCAGAGCAACTCACAGCAAAAAGAACTGTAACTGAAGGTCAGTCTGTTAGGACCAATAGTAGAGTCTCTCACAAAATGTAGGACCCTAGTCACTGACTAGGTACACTGGCTTTAGCAGCAATTTAAGCCGATGTTCAGGCTCTGTGGCTACATTTGCCTATCTTGTTTGTGCTTAGTGCATGCTTGTCACATTTCTGGCCAGCGATGGTTCAGATGCTCTCAGATTAGGCCCAAAAATAGGTAGGATGTGCTGCTCCACAGGAAGAGAGATTTGAAATAAAGATCTAAACTGTTATACTGTTGCCCTCAGGCCAGCTAACAGTGGAGAATCCAGATATTAATTCATGTCAGCACTTCATATGCACTTGTCAAAAAAGCATGACCTATGCTCTCCCTTGGCAGTAAGGGAAATTAAGTCACCTGGACTGCCATACTTTTAGATGGTGGAAGCTGGATTACATGAATCTATCCCTGCCATCAGCTTCTACTTTCATAAATCTGTAGCTAGAAAACATCATAAAATATTTTTGCTTTAAAAGAACCTCATGAGCTCTGTGTCAACACAAACATCATGCAGAGCTTTCATTAACAGAAGGATGTCTCTTCTGGGTCCTAAAATTGTTGGGCAGTTGCATCTTGATGATGCCAAAAGATCTACAGAGCTGCTGCTAAGGGTGTTTTTATTTTAATTAAGGATATCCTTGTAAACAGGATTTGGGTTTTCTTCCTCTCTGGAATTATTTGTGGCCTTTGTTTTACTTTGTTCTTCAGCTGCCTTATTCATTGTTTCTGAAATCGCGGATCGAGCCAACGAGAGCATGCTCCAAGGGGTGAGTGCTACCCTGCTACCCTCTCTCCTGATCAACAGTCTTCTCTGTACGTATGAAGTGACTTCATATCTGTTAAATTCTGAAGCCTCCTCCAGGGTGAAGCTCGAGTTCATACAGAACTGGTTTAGACCATTGCAGATATGGAATAGGTAGTATAGCTGTGCAAGATGTAAGTCACTGTAGCAAGCAGCACAAAGTGGTTTTTTTTCCTCTTGGGATTGCTGAAATGGGATGTGACACAAGGAAGTGAGAGATGGGAATTTTCAGAGTTATGTGTTTAGTCCAGGATGGTTTCAGATATTAAATGCTGAAGACATTAAATATGTGCTGTTGAAAATATACTCTGAAGTCATTTATGTATGTTTTCTTCCCTTCTAGAATCCCATTTTACTGAAGAATTTGTCCTGGTTTACAGTCTTGTAAATGTTCAAGCAGCCAACTGGCCATGATTTTCGTAGGGTATAGCTCATGGCTAAATTGAGATTTACGTATCTAATAAGTTATGTATTTCTCTGAAATAATGAACGTTCACTATTAAGTCACTATGATATATTTTTCACGTGATATCAGAGTCCTAATTTACTGGCAAAGATAGCTGAAGCATAACTAGCTTTATGACCACTTTTTTCCAAGGATCTAGATCTGATTTTTATCTAAGATGACAGCAGTTTTGCTGCTGATATCAGTAAGGTGTTGGCTGGGAGACACACAGGCAGCAGAGAAGGTCAGACATGGGGATGCAGCAGGTTCCGAAGAAATTCAACTTGGTGGATATCCAGGTGGTATCATAGCTAGAGAACGTATCTCTTTTTGCCATAGTAGCCACTCACACATTCAGATAAATTCTCTACATTATCTCCTGAGGCTCATTTATGTAGAACCATGTCTTTGCACGGATGTAGCATCCAGAGGAAGTATTTTGTTGTTGTGTTGAATCACAGTAATTCCAAGTGATGGGGAATGCATCATATCTTTTGGGAAGCTGTTCATGTTTTAATTCTCACTTAGACATTGTGGACTTTAGCAGTCTGCCTTGGGATTTTGCTATGCCTTTGCAAAATTAGAGATCTCTTTCGCAGTGCAAATATTCTTCCACATAGTTACAGCTGGCAGTCAAATCACTTCTTCATTATTTCATCTGCTTAGCAGAAGATGGTTATTAACAATTACTCAGGCATCATAACATGAAATCCAAGGGACAAAGAGGAGAAATGAAGTATCAACTCATTTGTTTTTGAATAGGATTTTAAAGTTGAAAGAATAGGGAATTTATAAGGAAAGACATGCTGGGGGCCATTACAGACACATACCAGCACTGCTGGCTCAGCACATTTCCTTTAATGCTGTTGCCTTCTGGCTGCAGGGTGAATGAGAAAGGCAGATGAACCCAAGAGCCGAGGTTGTCAACTTCTGCTCACATCTGAAAATCCCTGCTGCTCAGATTTAAAAGCAATGTCTCTGATGTGTGTGCCAAAGTCATAAATGCAGCCCATGTGTTCATGGGCTGTTTTAGAGCACCACATGCAGTGATGATCACTTCATGGCCAGAGAGAGAACAGAGCTGAATCTGGTAATAGTTGTATCAGAAAGACATAAGTTGTAGTTAAAAGTACTTACAGTTTTGTGAATAGGAAAACCTGGCTTTGTGAATCTGATTCCTATACCTTCCAATATTTAGAAACTGAAGCTAAGGCTCTGGACCTGCTTTTCCTGAAGTCAGTGGCAAAATTACAGCAGATCAACATGAAGCCCAACTAGTAGGTTTCTGGTTTTGTGTGGAGATGATCTCAAGCCATGGGAACTGATCAAAACTTTGAGCATCCTGAGGTTTAAGGTTAAGGTACCATGTTTGTACAAATCTGCACCTGAGGAGGTTACCCATTGTCACCACTGCTGAAACGCACCACCCACCCCTCACTGTCTTATGTTCACTGTTGGGCCTACATAAGTATTCATTAATCATCAGTCATGGTCAGTGGGTGCTGCTTCTTCCACATGGAGGAGTTCAGTTCCATGCTTTTGCTTCATATACACCTCTGTGTCAGATGCCCTTTTGTCAGATTGGCCCTCTGCTGTCATTTGCACAAAATGAAATAGGATATTTTATCTCATTTCATAATGGGTTTAACCTTAGGCATTACTATTGGAGCAGCCACTGTATCAGGCAGAATGAGGACAAAAGTTGTGAGGGAAGTTTCTGAAGGTGGAATGATAGTTGCATTACAGTCATACATGTAATAGTAAAAAAGAAGGAAAGGAGAAAGAAAGAAGCATAATAGAAAAGAGATGCATGGAAATAATGATATTACACAGACTATTTCCAAATAATTTTCATCAATAATCAATTGATTGCTATATAAACACTGTACTGCTACCAAGTCAAACATATGCAGACAGCAGGGAGGATGTTGTTGAACAAGCCTAAATTTTAATATAAAAAGAAATCTAGCCACTCTACGGAATGACCCTGAAACCATGGACTTACTGGACAAAGCTTTTAACAGGCTTGATTTTATTTCTCGTCAGGCTTCCCAGTCATCCTTTTTCATTAATAAAACATTCTTTGTACCAAAATAAAAAAAAATATTTAATTATATAACTGAGATCTCAGGTTTTCACTTATAATCTCACAGGTTTGGGGATACTCATATTAGAGGTTGAGAGTTGTGGGAGCTCAATTTCTATCAGAGCAAGGTCACACATCTTTTTGTGGTACCTCTGCTTCGTTAGGTTTTATTCAAATATATGGGAGATTTGTATGAATACTTCTCTGTGCAAGAGAGTGGACAGAATTGGATTTTCATTTACATAGCAGTGGAGTCAGTGAAGTTATATTACTGGTGAAAATAGTCATGAAAGTTGAAATCCTGTTTTTTTGTATCATGCTTTTTTTTTTTAATATAAACCAATAACTCAATTTTGGATTTTGCCTATGGGGAGAACCTTGAAGAAGATATCAACAGAGGGCATCAACACTGGGCTCGATGCAATTGCACTAAGACATGGGTGTTAGTTTGCTGACAGTGCTTACAAATCTTTCAGCTGACTCATTTTGACAACAGCTGAGTTTTGTGTGGTTTAGATTGGCTCTGCAGGAAGCCACGCCACGCAGGAAGGAAATCTGGTAGTAAGCAACAGTTGTCAAAACAGCAAATAGAGATTCCCTGATACTTATGGCTAAGGAATAAGCAACTTCCTTTGAAGTGGTAGTGATTAGCTTGTAGCTCTTTCATACTTTTTATGAAAGGTTGATATTTACTGTGGTGCATTGCTGTGAAATGACTTTTATCTCCACTAATCCATGCTTTAATTTGAAGAACATCACCAGACCCTCTGTGTTTTACAGACAAAATAGGCTGTATAATATTTACTTTGTCTGTTTGGGAACAATTTCAACACACATTCCACATTGACTTTTACACTTCATTTTTTTTATCATATTGTCAGAGCATGTCTGCTCTTTTTGAAGCTATGGCCTGGAAGAGGTGGAATAAAACTTCCTTCTTTCCTGTCTGTGTGAACACTGTGGATTTTGTGAAGATTCTCATGTTCATGAGGATCGAAGTTCAATATTCTGTGATAGCAGAGGCTGTCCTCTTAATATCCCAACGAAGAAGACTATAATCAGAGGTTCTGTTCTTTCTCTTGGATTTTCAGAAATGCGAAGAATTTTAGAAGTATCTTTAATTACAGTGCAATCTGAACAAAGTAACTTATTTTAGTGTTAGCAACTTGACATGCACTCAGCTGAAGTTCTAGCAATAATTTGGGTTTGGCATGTATCTGGTAAGAGGAAGTATTCTGCTGCTATTTATTAACTGATCAAACTACTCTCCAAATATCAGAGGGGAATACTGAATTATGATCTATGTCTTCTGCAGAACATGAAAGATTTGTTATTGGCTTTTTTGTTTTATTATAATAACAGTTTAGCACACTTCCCCTGGGAGCTATTAGCCCAGGATTTTCAGACATATTGGCATATTAACTATCTGCATAGCATTCTTCTCAAGTATGCAAATATTACTGGCAGTTTACAAATGTGCAAGTAGAGGCAGAAGTTGTGCCATTACCATATAGCATTGAGTCTATCTGTAACTCTAGGAGACATCCACTACTTGAACTGAGCAGGGTTTGCATTGCTTTTTGAACTTCTTCAATCTTTTAGAGGTCTTGCAATGCTAAAAGAGTAATAAGTTATTGTAGCTGTTACCAGCTGGTGAATTTCTGAGTAGGCAGTACTCCTTTGTAGATGCAATGATAACGTTGCTTGCCATATGGAAGCTGCAGTTCATTGCTAACCTCTCCAGAGAAGGATTTTAGCCACCCCGTATCTGCAGTACTAACTGGGTGGAGCTTTGTTTTAACTTTGGAATTCCAGCTTAGGAAGGGTATTTAACAGGAGAATGAATAGGTTTTAAGAAAAATGAAAAAAACTATATGTGTAAACAGTGTTTTAGGGAACTATAAGGAAATTATACCCTCCTAAGCTGCCCGCATTTCCAGATAAAACATAATCCTTCACATGTAATGTCTGTTTGACTTCCTACAGGAAATGAGTTTGATACATCTTTGTCCATTTTCTGGTGAACATATGTCCATGTTGCAAAAGTCGGCATTACAACAGGCATGTCTATGAGCAGTCCTAAGAAAAGCTGAAGTGTATCTGACCTGCAGCAACTGAGTTCTTCTCTCACGCTTGTAGAAATCCCAATGTGTAGCACTAGTACTTGCCAAGAGTGTGCTCACAAGAAGGCAGTGTCTTTTCTACACACGAAGAGTGGGCTTTTATTCTGGAAGATGTCGATTTGACAAGTTTTGCAAGGGCCAAAATACCTTTTAATGATGGAGAAGTCCTCTGAAAATGTCTTTTTCAAGTGTCAACTGTTGCATTATAGCTGATGATTCCTGTGCTTTTAGTTTATATATTGTTTCAATTTTGTTAGCCTGTAGTATTTTAGAAGTTACCTGAAAAAATCCATTTGTTGGTTGCAGCATTGCAAAAGATATACCTGATGGCTGAAAGTGTTGAAAATATGTCAACTGCCAGTTATGTTGTGTGGTCACAATACAGCCTTGTGCTAGTCAAGGCTTGTAGGTAGTCTGATGTGTTTGGTATGTGGTTATTGATTGAGAAGTAAACCTTTCTAAATTAGTGTAATTTTTCACCAGAGCAGTAACATACAGAGGTATTTCAGGTTTATCTCAAAAAGCAAGCTGAGATAGCTACATTAATTGTTAGCTGAAATTCAACATAAATTAGCCTGAAAGAACATCATGCTGACGTAGATGCGCTCCTTCTGATATCTGTGATGGTTTTCTTAATTAGCTCATTCTGTAGATGTCACTGATTTATGTATCTCAGATATATCCTTGATTACACTGTCCAATCTAATAGAATCTAATTAAGCCCGGGGATGGCTTGAAGTCAGTCAGTGCAGCAAAGGTGAACATGTCATTCTCTGCCATAGCAGAAAGCAGTAGTTAAAGGCTTCCAGATCGTGAAACTATGTCAAATATGATGCTTAGTCAGTAGCTTTTGTGTGTGTGTAATCAGGGAGTTAGAACGCAGTGGCTAACTTGGACAAGAGAGTCCTAACTTTTGGACACATTCTAAGTGATGTCTCATTGCTGTTGCACAGCCCATTTTAGTGCTTAGACCAGATAAAACCATAACTGAAACCTCTGTACAAGCCTAGGTTTTAGCAGCAGCATCTGCTACTAAAAAAAAGATCTAAAAAGACTCTAGCAGTATTGCTCAGAGGCAGACCCTCCTTCCTCTTCTACATATTCCATCCAATCCGATCTTTGTTTTAATGATTGTAAAGACTTAATTAGATTAATTTAATTTACCATCTTCAGATAAATTAATGTCATGTGCACGTGCCCTGTCTGTGCTCTCAAGTCAGGCAGGCAGTTGTATGAGAACTGCTAAGTCACAGTCTGAACTGATGATTGAACGCCTGGTGAAGGGACACAGCCAGCCCTGGGAGCACAGGTGAAAGCGATTTGTCTGTGCGACTGGAAGGGGTGGAACCTAGTTCCACCACTCCCTAAGCCTTATTTAAGGGCTGGCTGTCCTAGGGAAGAATTTCTCTCTACCTGGAGATCTCTTCTTTTTGAGTATTTGGTGAGCCTCCATCCTCGAGATGGGTAAGCAACTCTTTCTTTCTTTGACTGGATTGCGACTATCACTTTTTTGGAGTGATTTAAAACTGGTTACCTGCCTTTGCCTTTCCTTACAGTAGTCAACAGTATCAGAATCTGCTAATGAGCTTCTTGATCTTTGCAAATCATTAAAAGAGATGCAATGGTAATGCCTCCTTACTAGTTAAGCTTCTGAATTCCCTAGTTCAAAGTCACTAATTTGCTAGTGCAGAATATAAACCTCCAGATAATCCTAGCAATGGCCTTACTTAATTCAAAGCATGCTTTGAATTATTCATATTATGCCACTAATAAGCAAGCGTTTGGAGTAGTTGCTCTATTTCGTTCCTGCTTCCAGTTTCTTGGTTCCCAGATCAAGAAAGCTAGTGAAGATGCTAATGTATAAATGCTGCATGGAGTGAGCAGGCTCTTCTGAAGGTGAACTAAAGTACAGGGGCATGGGTTTTAAAAAGTTATCGAAGATGTCAGGAGTGTACAGTGTCACAGCAGATGTGAATGATGAGATTTCATAGAACCTCTGAGGCTGGAAGAAGACTTCCTGGACTTAAAGACTGTGGGCTTAGTTCTCTCTGAAACCTAATTCTCTAATATCATTTCACTGTTATAGAGAAACAAAATGGTGAGGAGGGATGAGGGACATTTGCCTGTTTGACTAAAGAGCAGTCATCTAAATGTTGTTTCTCTCCCTCAGGAAAACTTGCAGAAGCTGGTACACATTGAGCACAGTGTGAGAGGGCAAAGCGGCCTCCTCCAGCCAGGAAGGGTGAGTGCTGCAGGCAGAACTGTGCTGATAAGGACATTGTTTCCGGCCAGCTTTATCTCTCTCTGTGTGGATAGCAGGATTTCAGACATCTACAGGTGTTGTTTTCTGCCCCACTGTGATAAGAGTTGTAGCACTGGTTTATGTAAGCAACCATCACTGTGGCAGTGCTCCGTGATTTCACATGTGTGTGAGTGGCCATTGTATTTTCTGCTCCCACTCTCTTAAGCCACCCCATGGGTACTGTGTTCTGGAGAAGATGCTATTTTCCGTCTATACTCCTGTTGGAAGGTTTGAAATGCCAGCAGAAACTGCTTGCAGCCTATAAAGGTTCAAAACTTTATTTGGTTAGGTTTGATTAATCAGAGATTCAAGATTAATCAGGGGGATTACATACTTTCAGATTTTCATTCTTACTGTTCTCCAGTGTGCTTTTAATACAAGATATCACTTCTAAATGCTAAGTCATACCTTGAAACAGTGATTGAGTACCTGGTAGGAAGGCAGGTCCAGCCCAGGGGAGCTCAGCTGCAGGCAGAGAGTACCTGAGTGGCTGGAAGGGATGGAGCCAGGATCCACCCCTTCCCAGACCTCATTTAAGGGTTGACAGTGGAGGCAAGGGTATCTCACTGGAGATCTCTGCATACTTGAGACCTGTCAAAGGTAAGCAGCTTCTTTCCTTTATTCCTGTGCCCAAGGCTATTATGTATGAGCAAATCCTCACTTGCTGCAGCCTAGGATCTTGTTGCTCTACTGTTATTGCTGCACTTTCCATTGTATTACAAATATATGAACAGAAACGCAGGAAAAAGAGCATAGTTGAAGAACCAAATGTAAAATTTTCCTTATGTTTCCAGTCTTGCCAGTTTTCTTAGGTCCAAACTGCTCTACACTTTAAAAGATTTCTTTCTTGAGTTATTCAATCCTACATTTCCATTCAGTCCATCTGTCCAGTATGCATTTTAGCTGGTTATGTATACGTTCCTATTTACACACACAGTAATAATATGGACAGACAAGGTATTGTGCTTGCAAATATGTACATATATGTATACAGGCTTAGTTATGTGAATAGGTCTCAATATTTCTTTTTGGTTTGTCTGATTTTTTCATAATTAGGGGATGAGTTCTTCTTTTGAAGCCCACTAGGTGTTGGCTGTGCAGTCCATGGTGCAGAAGAGTATGCTGAGGACTGCCTGGTGCCTCACAAAGGAGTTTCTAAACTGTTAGAGACAAATGCAAGCCATAAGGAGCAGCAGGGCTGACAAAGGCATAGACTAAGGCTAATCATGAGGAGGGCTAGAAGCTTGTGTTGAGGTATCCATCCCTTACTGTGCTGACAAAAGCAGTTGAGTGCCTTCTCTCGGGATGTATGTTCTCTCTTCCCAGTAAACTTCAGTATGAAGTCTCAGGATTACGACTTTTTTTTTTTCCTTCTAGATCTTTGTGAAAGAGGGAACACTGATGAAAGTCTCTGGGAAAAACAGGCACCCTCGGCACTTGTTCTTGGTAGGATTTTTTTTGTTGTTTTTACTCTATCTTTCATATCTTCTCCAGCATTACATCATTTAATTGTCAGCAGTGATGTGTTGAGTGGGCTTTGGTTGCTATCAGGATGTAAAAGTCTGTAGGCCTTCCATATCCCTGTTGGCACTATATAGGAATAAGGGCTATGCAGCCTTCCATTTTTGCCACGACTCTATACAGCTTTGACTAGGCCATAATTCTGCAAAGGAATGCAGGTTTCCAACGTGCTCAGAAGGATAGAAGCACTAAAGTGCACATTTCCAGTGGTTAAGCTTTTCATACTTTTTAAAATTCTCCTCTGAGGCCCTAGGAGATCTCATTAGAAACAGAGAACAAACGCTGTTAGTAAAGTTTATGAAAACAGCCTTTGGGTTTATTTGGGCAAGATTTCTATCCTTGAAGCTCAGGGGCTAGGTTTTAGTTCCTGATGTCCATTTCTATGTAAATCACCTGATAACTTTGTGCACTACCTAGAGATAGTCCCTCTGAAAGCACACCTTCAGATCTCTGTTGATTTGAAGCAGCAGTTTTCAGTAAGGGCTTGCAAAATTTTAAGACAGTTATGAGAAATTAACCTGTAATCATTTGGCTGGAAAGACCTTTACATGGATCCAAACTGTACTGGAAAAATTTAAGCATTCACAAATCAAAACACGAGAAGCCACTTTTGTAGATACAACATTAGCACTGATGCTTTCTGTTTTGCATTACACACAACACTGAAAAGTTATAGACGATCTGAGACTCCAGGCTCATGAGTTCTGTTCTTTGCAGGTAGCTCATCTCACTGTATAACCACAGTTATATTTATGCTTTCATTTGTATGAAGGGGAAAATACTTGCCTGTCATAAAATTTTTGTGATGATTACCTGTTCATGTTTGTGAAATTGAAAAGCACCATAAAGTATTGAGCATTACTGCTAATACTAACATTAAAGTATTGTTTGCAGACTTCATTTTAAAATAAATGGATCACATGCCTGGATTATATATTTACTACGGCCTCTGTAAGTGTTGACAGCTTTTCCCCCTAGGTCTATTATGAGGAGAGATGGCTTATCATAGAGTAGATTTTGCCATTAATTCTTTTTTTCCCCCTTATTCCTACTTCTACATAAGTAGGATACACAAGCTTCTCTGCCAATTTGCTCACATACTGCAGTCATAATCAAAGGTCAGATGAGACAGAGCATAGTGCTGGCACTGCACTTCTCTGATGGCTTCATTAGTTTGTTTAAATATTTTCAGTAGAGGAAAGTATGAATTTAAGAGATTTCATTCAAGTCTGCATCTTTGGACTATAAGAATAGTAAATAGTATCAAAACCATGACTTCCAGGCAGCTGGAAGTGCAAACTATGACCAAGAGTGCTGTCGTGCAAAGTATATGATGGACTAAACCATTTTGAATCAGAAAAGAATCAAAAGGCGCATAGAGGTTTCTTTTCTCCTCTAACACACCAGTTGAAACCACTTTAGGCTTCTTGTACTGTTTCTTTGAAGGAGGGGGGGGGCAGTTGGGACTTGGAAACAGTTTAAAAGTCATAGGCAAAGATCTTTCCTTTAGTTCCATGATTAAAAAAAAAAAAAAAAAAAAAATTCCCCACACCACCTGCCCTTAATTGTCTTCTCTGAAAGTTTCTTAGGCTGCATAGCAATGCCACCTGTTGTGAAAATGCAGGAAAGAAAATCAGTATGGAATGACTTAATTCCTGCACTAACATCTGAATGCTTTTGCATTACCTGCTAACACAGCAGATAATGTTTCTGTAACGCTGTTGCCATTCAAGTGATGTTTAATGGACTACTCAGTCTTAAAACAACTACTGCATAACTCCACCTGCGAACTTTGAATGTAGCAACTTTTCTACGGCAGTCTTAAGGGCCTACCACCCATCACTGCCTATGCCTTTTTGTAACAGCTTCCTTTGCCAGTGTATGTGGCCTGACTGATGTACTATCTTGATTCTGACATCCAGGGGACATAAAAAACACACAAGGCCCCAAGAATAAAATCTTCTGAATATTGTCTTTTGAAACTTAAATAGATTTTAATCCCTCCATATCTAAGTATTTTGTACCACTGGCAAAATTCAGGTAGAACAAGAACTTGCCCTGTGATATTTATCAAAAAACTTCCAGAACTGTATACTTAGGATGTTCCAGTTGCCATACTAGAAAATTATTAGACATGAGTATGTACAAGTATAATTTAGCTTAGTTCTGCATGTAATTTTTTTCCTTTGCTCATATAACTGTTTTGAGTAGCTCTCTTTTGTAAGTTCTTTGTATTGAACTTCCACTGACTATAGTTGAGTTAACACAAAGAAAATATCAGCAGAAGAGTATACACTGAAAGATAAACATGAGAATTCAACCCCTACACATCTTGGGAGATGAGCTCATCAAACTGAAGTTGTAGTTAGTACGTGCCAGAAGAATTAGGTATGTATCAAAATTGTATTTGGCCTGTTCATTCAGCCTGTGTTTTGATGGTGTGCACGTGTCCTTTGAATATATGCCCCTATGGAGAGATCCATCTGTGCACAGCTCATATGGACATAAATGTGTATTACATGCATTCACACGTTTTTGGGGTGTGTATTTTTGTGAGTGTGCACATGATGTGTATCACAAGTTTACTTGCGCTGGTGGTTTTGGGCAGGCTGATGATATTGTTGAATGTGGTGCTTCCTGGCAGGATGTTTGGTGAAGTTTGCTGGACGCCTGTTTCCTGAGTCCAGTGTGTTTACAGGGATGTTGGGGCCTCTTTGCAGTTCACTATGGGGCTGCTGATGCTGGCAGGCCCCCTGACTGCCCCACAATCGTAGAACTTTGCAACTCGTACATTGTCTCTTATCTCACCCTTCCAAGAATTTCTCTACAAAGGCTGCTTGTGTTGCAAGTGGGGTGTGGGAAGCTGCTATCAAATGAGAGATTGTTTAATGCTCTAGCCAGCAGGACTGGAGCATAGGAAGTTTCTGAGTCACAGCCTGGAAAATGTAGCTGCAGCACACGTTCAGGCTGCTCTGCTGACACTCAGAAAATGTTTAACACTGACTTGAATAGGACAACATAGGGTTCATAATGAACTATCCTTCAAAAACATTCAAAACCAAGCACACGGTAGGAGCTTCTAGGCAGGGAGTGCACTATGGCACTACATGGGTGCCAGCTGTTCAGCAGAGCACAGATAAACTTGTCTCTGCTGCAGCTGGCAGACTTGATGCTGTCAAATATCTAGGTGAATTCTGCTAGCAAGGAAAGCCAGTTACTCCTCTCACATATCCAAAGCATTCATTCCTGAATCATTCTTAGAAACCTTGACACTGTACTTCCACTTCCTTTTTGCCCAGAAAACAGAAGTCTGTGAAACCCAGCTCTACTTCTGGCCTTGCCACAGCTTTACTGTTATGGGACTAAGAGAGTCAGAGCTGCAGAATCCTGGGCAGTTAGTTGGTATTGCCATGTAATAAATGCATAACCTGCATTCCCGACTTGGACACAGCACTGCCCTTGAAACAAGCAGCTATTTCACCAAAGCTGAATAAAAAGGAGATGATTATCTACTTGCTTAGCTGCTAGCAAAAGTCAGAAATGGGAAGGAATCAAAATCCTTAATCTGGATTTCACAGAGCTCTTTGGAAATGTAGGTCTTCATCTAAACTGCGTGACTTGGGCCTGCCTTTAGTAACAGTCCTAGCAGTTCGAGTTACTGCTTGTTCTAGGAATCCCCCCCTGGGGTAATGGTCAGACTCGCAGGTCATGTTGCAAATGGTTTATTTTTGTCTTTCTCTTTATACAGATGAATGATGTTCTGCTGTACACGTATCCCCAGAAGGATGGCAAATACCAACTGAAAAACACGCTGGTTGTGTCAGATATGAAGGTAATGCTTTATCTATATCATAAGCTGAAATTAAAATTGTATACCTAGTGCTTTTCTGGTTTATGTCTTATTTCCAGCTGATATCAAGGAGATAGAGGGGGTGGACCAGGAGTCAGAAGGAAAAAAATAATATGAAGTAATTATCTAACAGATTATCTGTAAGGCTGTGACTTTGTATGACAGTTTTATTCAGGCTGGTAATTAATAATGCAAAATCAGATTTACCATCTGATCATGAAATTTGAGACAAAAAGTTTATTATCCCATTTCATCCATTCTCCTTTTTCTGTCTCTAGCCCCTGCATAGTTGTACCCTTACAACACGTTCAGCAGGGCCCCAGGTTGCCAACCAATCTTAAACATTTGCCACTCACAATTTACATAAGCTTTCATTTGACTGTTTTCTACATGTCCATTGACTTTTTTAATAAAAAATGTTAATGGATTCTAAAACTTCATAGGGAAGTGGTGTATTGGGTGATACTACATGCAATTAAGCAGATATAATCTCTTGTTCAGTAAATTCTGTAACTACAGGTTGCAGAAACTGGATACAATTGCCCTGTTCTTTGGTCTTTCCCTAAGCATCCACTGACACTAGTTCCTGTGCAACAGGAAATATTGGGCAGGAATGGTCTTTACTTCTGACCTAGCTGGCCATTTTATACCTCCCTCCAAGAACTATTCTGTAGTCGATGTGCCAAGTTGTACTTTTAAGAAATAAGACTTGAAGTGGCGAGTCAGGAGGCTGGGGTTGAAGAAAACATGCAAGACATGAGTTACTAATAATTTCAGCAAAATGACACCAACTGTGTTGGGGTTTTCTGAAAACATGGAAGGCTGATCATCCCAAAGACCTCGTAGTCTAACAATAACTCTAGGTTCCTTGCTAAAGTAAGAATCACCAAAGTGATCCACTTCTAAGTAGAAAGGAATTGTGTAACAGGTACTTATTGTAGAACATTTGAAATGCAGAGTGATTTTATAATAGATGCTTGTTAATAATATCACATGATTACTATGAAGCTATGTTTCATCTAAGTAGCTTTTGCTATTAGTAGACAACTAGTACGGTACATGGCAGGAAACGGTTTCAGCTGAGCTGTATCTTAGGCACTTTTTGACTCTTAAAGAACCTTGCTGCAGACAGGCATTCACTGATCTGAAGCACTTCACAGCATATAGTCTACATGTCCAGAAGAAAATTATTTCCATTCTTTACTGAAGGATTCTACCTGACATGCTCTGACATTTTTCAGACTAAATATCTCTTAAGCTTGTCATATGAAAATTAAACTCTGACTGACAGCTTATCAGTACCTCTGCAGTTAGATTAAATTCTTTGTTTTCCCTTTAGAACTGGCATCATATCGAAATAGAGAATTCATTAAATTAGCAAAAGAATAGGCAGAAAACCCTACCACCTCTTTGCATTTAAATATGAAACAGAGGGCTGGGACATCAGAGATCACTTTGCATAGAGACTTGTACAGTTTAACTCATGTCCACCCTTATGTTCATGATATTTGTTTCTAGGTGAGCCGCCCAGTGACAGAAAAAGCCCCGAATGTCCTGAAGATTGAATGTGATGAATATTGCCTGACACTGTCAGCAAGGTACTGTCTTCAGACTGCCACAGCAGAAGCTACATTCTAGCTAAATCTCTCTCTCAGTCTAACCAATATCCTATTCTTAACTAGTGTTTAATTCTTTTAAAACTTGGTTTTGGACTATGCTATTGTGATAATGTCTGAGTGCTTGATTCCACAGCTATGATATTCATTATAAATGAAAAGCTCATAAACTAATTCAGTTCATTTAACAATGTAGATTAGAACTCAGCTCCTGACAACATTTTCAAGAGAGGAAAGAAGAAAATCTCTTAAGAAAACTGAATTCTTTCAATTGATCTTTCACATTCTTTTCTTGTGATTCCAGGAGTATGTTACATCTGTCTTTCACAATTACACTTTTTAGTTCATACCACTAATATTACAAAATTGCTAGAGAAAATAGAAACTAGGTAATGTTGTGCAGTAGATATAAAAGCACTTAGTAGTGCTTAAATAACAAAGCCAAAATTAAACTTCACTGGCAATCTCATGGGTCTTTCTATTAAAAAGATCTTCACTATTGTATTTGTGTAGTGTTAGTACTAATTGCAACTGGGAGTCAGTATCTCTACTCTGATATTATAAACTAATGGCAGAAAGAGATTATAGGTCAGTGTTTGACCAAAAGATAGCAGTGTACTGTATTTTTTCATGCTTCTAGTCCAAAACTATCTTGCAAACTTACCTAGATCTACAGCAGAAAGGTGGATGGATTGATTTTCAGATGTAGTTTACTATAAAAGACATCCTGGTAGCAATGGTATTAAAATTCTTTAAATAAAAAAGCCTTCAAAGCTTTAAGTATTTTTACACCATAGGTCTCTAACAACAGCATGGCAGACTTTCCTTAACTACACAGTGCAGTAAGTAGACAGGGAGGGCACTTTCTTTTTCAATCAGAATTTGAAGCTCTTATTTTCCTAGGAACACTTGCAGTCTGTGGGCAATGCTCAGATACCTGTCAAAGCCTTTTTGTCTGGTTCCTTTTATAACCAGCAAAAGAGAAAGTATCTGAGATTTCCTTAGATCTGCATACTTATCACAACCTTCAAAATATGCACATAGTACTTTTGAATTACCTGCTGACAATTACAAAAGCAAA
This sequence comes from Chrysolophus pictus, assembly GCA_037305975.1. NCBI lineage: Eukaryota > Metazoa > Chordata > Aves > Galliformes > Phasianidae > Chrysolophus > Chrysolophus pictus. Next base: position 201,712 of record CM074587.1, read on the forward strand.
TGGAAAGAGTTTCTTTGCTGTAGAGAGGAACTAGCTGCTGCATGTGCTCTCTATCATGGGCGACTGAAGTTGGCATCTCTAGGAAGACACCTGGGATGTTCTGCTTTTGTGCTCATGTCAAGTCTGCTTAGTTAGCCCAAACTAAACATGTGTGACCATCAGAATCTATGTTTCTTCGGTAGTAAATAGAATCAGGACTGAGGCTGAGGTCACCCTTCTGATAACAGCTGGATTGAAATTGACTCATCAGAACACTGGGATAGGGATCTTCTGTTTTCCTTGTGCTGCTCATTCTGGGACCAATCTGCCCTAGGAACAAACTGATATTTCCTCCTCTCCCTTTCTGTGCTGGCTGACAGAGCTGATGAGATACCAGTGGGACAGCATACTATCCTAACCACAGTGCTGTACTCACCAAAAGGAGCACCAAAGACAGAAAAGTATTAGAAGGCTTCAAGCATCCCTGAAGACTGCATCTTTTGTCGTTTGCATGGCAGTGCTCCTGGCCTGTGCAGAAGGCCAGTTGTTGACAATCACAACCCAAGTCTCTGTGCTTTTACACTTGCAGAAGACAAGGTGAATGTGCACTGTACGAAGGCAGTAAAAAGCTCAAAAGTTGGCATAAATATATGGGAAGGCAGCATTGCAAAGCCTTTGTATCTCCCGTTGAAAAGCTATGTTCTTACCTTACGGTAAGCTGACAGTAGATCTGATCACAGAGCCTTTATGGAGAAAGCTGATACTGTTGTTAGACTGTTATTTACACGTCAAAATATGCTTGGACGCAGGGGTAACCGTCTAGTGCCATTATGAAACAGCAGAGCACTGGAAGAAAGCAGTCGGTATCTCCTCCCTGAGGGGCTAACATGGAGCAACAGTGACAAAATCCCATCCCAGTTCAGCTTTTTGTATTCTCTGGCTGCCCCCTGCTGGACGGGAAAGTGCAGTGCGATCCTCTATTTGCCTGAGGAAGATCATAGGAGGCAACACAGGGATAACTAACTGATAGTGTAGCACAAAGGTGCAGTCATACTCAGGCTGAAACGTAGCAATGATGAATCAAAGTCAGAGGTTCTTTGAGCCTCAGAAGTTTAGCAAAACTTATCTGAACCTTCTTATGACCAGTGAAATAGCTAATTGAGAGGCCAGTGTCCAGTGGCTTAATTTATCTTACTCATCAGCAGATGAATGTTATTCCCACACTTATTAGGTTAATAATCTGTGATTGCTGACTGGAGATGTTTAGTGGAACAGAGGAGAGATTAAAGGTATGCATTAGATAACAGGCTTTTACTAGCAGATTTCCCTCATCTGTCTTCATCTCTTCACCAAACAGGATTTAATTTACATCAGTGTAGAATTTCTCTTTATTTATTTGTTTTGCACTGGAAGGGACTTATTCTGTTTTTCAAATCAGATCTTAATTTGCAAGAATTAGGAGTGCTCAAAGAATTTCCAAGAATTATAAAGGTTGAAGTCAGGACTTGCCTTTGTTAGTGCTTTCCAGGCTTTGAACGTGTTTCATCTTGAAAATACAGGTATCTCCTTGAGATTTTCTAAAAAGCATAATTTGATTAGACTTCTGATAGTAATCAGGACTGATTAGTAGTGTGACTCTTGTCAGAGGTTATCTCCTGTATCATAGGCCCTTGGCATGCAGAGGTTAGCAAATATGATTTACTCTTTTGGGAATCTCTTTGCTGCAACAAGCCTGTTGAATTTTACAGAAGCTTTATGCTCAGAGTGCAGAGGAATGCCAAGTCAAGGATTGTTGATCAAATGTAGCATTTCCTAGCTCTCATTTAAAAAAAAAAAAAAAAAAATTAAGATCACAGAAAACAAATTATTCTTAGATATCTTGTTTGGTGGCCTTACTGAGCATAGTGTGTCAAAGCTATAGCTGAACAGCAATTGGCAGTGATGCCAACTACTAATTTTTAAAAGCAACTCTAGTAGGTAGCTTTCATGAAAGTGGCTGGTATAGCTCAAAGATGAGAACACATTGAGATATATCTGTTCCATTGATTGTTTCTGGCAACAGCCGGAGCTGTGTACAGTTTTCAGATAAACAGTATGCACAGTTTGAAGTCACGGCATGAAAACCATCTAACATCCACCTAACACATGCAGCACGGCTAATGGTTCAAAAACAGCAAATGCATTTGATAAGTAACAGGCATTAGGGCCCTGCTGCTTTTCTAGGATGGCTGGGCTAGTAGAGAAGCAGAGTGCTTCACTATTTCATCTAGTGCGAGGTGGGCAGCTTGGGGCCCGATTGGAGAACTGATAGCCTCCCTGAGTAACTGCAACTCAGGGGAATGCAGGATTTGCTTTCCGAATTGCTGTCTTGTTCTCCTGCCAGGAGCATGGAGCTTGTCTGTGATTGAGCTAGAGAAAAATGAAAGCATTCACAACTTTACCATGAGTGACAGATTTCTCATTTCCTAACATGCAGATCACCTAAGCATCTCATACTATGTGCCCTATAGAGCATAATAACTAGGATGAACACAAAAGAAGAAACACTTTTATCTCCAATGTTATCTAGGGTTGAGCAGTTCATAGCAAAGTCAGAGACTACTTTGGAAGAAAAAAAAAAGAGAGAATGCAGTGCCTTCTCAGTCAGTGAAGACTTTCTCCTCTGATCCAAAAACTGCTTGTTTTTGTACTGATGTAGATGGCATTAACTGCTTTGCTGTATTTCATTCCGCAGCTCTTGCTTGGAAAGGGATGACTGGTACAGCTGTATCAGCAGACACATCCCAGATGACTACAAAGCTCACAATACTTCCACCTTCCACAGCAACGTGGAGGTAAGAAGAAGCTGAATCTTTCAATGCTTGAAGGGGAAAGAGAAATGGGAAAGGAAGAAGTTAGAAAATGCTAAAATGCAGTTTCTTGGGCAAGATATCCTTAGTAATTCCATTAAGATCAGAATGCCAAGCCTAAATGACAAAGCTTATTACAGTGCATGGCTTTAGAGACCACCTCTGAAATGTTAATCACAGTCTCTGTATTCTGTGGTCTTTGCTTAAATACAAGTTCACCTGGAGGAAGACTAACAAAATTTGTTCCCAAACAGTAACCATCTTGAATGGTCTAAAAATAGGTACAAATTCTTATCCTGGTTTCAGATGGAATGGAGTGGATTTTCTTCATAGTAGCTGGTATAATGCTATGTTTTGGCTTTTAGAGAAAAATGAGCCTATTTTAGTTGTTGCTGAGATGTGCTGCACACAGCCAAGGACATTTCAGCTTCCCCTACTGTACTGTCAGAGGGAACTGGGAGTGCACAAGAAGCTGGGAGAGGACAGAACAAGGACAGCTGACCTAAACCAACCATACCTTATGACATCATGTGAAAAAGCTATAAAACTGGGGGTGTTTGCTGGGGAGAAGAGAGCCACTGCTTGGGAACTAGCTGGGCACTGTTCAGTAGGTGGTGAGCAATTGCACTGTGCATCACTTGTTTTGTACACATCCACACACATATAGAGAGAGAGAAAACTGGGATCAGTTTCATATTGACCATGGCTCCATAGGCTTCAGAGAACAGGCAGACACATGCACAACTGCAGCCTTGTGTATTCTAAGAAAAAGGAATAATAAATACATTTACTATAGTTGTTCCATATATCCAGATCTGCCATGGAAAGCACAGATTATGTTTGGATTCTGTGGGGATAAATTCCTTTTTGTGCGCATCATGGTTTGCACTGGAAAATAAGTTTGTACTGACTTTTGGTACTTTCTCTTCTGCATTCATAAAACTGCCTCAAGGTGTAATGAAATAATGAACTTGGCTTCTTTGCTGCTGAAAACTATGGAACTGGAGTTTTTTAGGGTTAGTATTTCAGAAACTGACAAGAAAAAGATGGCTTTAACTCATGACCTTGTCTGCAATTTGCATATGCAATGAATAAGGTCCTTGCCTCACATGGAAGGTTGTCAGTGACTGACCAATAATGGTTCTATATTCATTGTTATCTGTTTTGACTGCCTTTCACAGCACCATATATTGATGGCCATAGACTTTCAGTGCAGAAGCACCTGCTGAAGCACTTAGAATCTGTATATCACTGCACCTATATCTTACTGCATTAAGAATCGAAAAACTGGGTATTCTAGGAGGTGAATTGTAATGACAGAATTGCAGTATGAGGAGGATTGAATGGGTGTACTTTGGGAGTGTGGATGCTTCTTGATTTGTTCTTCTTTGATTTTAAGTTACGGGAAAGGCTTGGAATACCCTTGGGTGAGAGGCCTCCTACTTTGGTACCTGTATCCCATGTTATGATGTGCATGAACTGTGGCTGTGACTTTACCCTCACTTTGAGGCGACATCATTGCCACGCCTGTGGGAAGGTAAGAGCTGTACAAGCTCCTTAGGGAGGCTTTATCCACACTACTAAGATGGTGGCTGCCACCACTCTAATTTCTGCAAGCTTTTTGCAATATCAAGACCAGAATTTGACTTTCCACAGAACTTGTTAATGCACTGCTATGTTAGGTAGTTAGGTTTCTAATGACTAGTGTGCAACTAAAATCTGTGTTGTGTGATTCTGGTTGGCTTAGATCAGTGTAACTCTACAGTAATTATAGTTCAAGCACTAGATTTACCCTGACTGACGCAGATGTAGCAAAGCTGTATCTGCTCCACCATCCTTCTCTCCTAAACAACTCAGAGGATTTGTTTTATATTTGCATATATATCAATTATATTTACATGCAAATCTTCTTTCTGGAGCAGATTGTATGTCGAAACTGTTCAAGAAACAAGTACCCTATGAAGTACCTCAGAGATCAAGCAGCCAAAGTCTGTGACAGCTGCTATGTGGAATTGAAGAAAAGAGGTAAAGTTCCTCCATTCTTGGCAAAATTGACAAATATACTGTATACTGTCTATTTGTATAACGGAGACGCTTTTAGGACCTACCTGCTATGTTGACCTTTGTGACAGAGGATTTCTCATTTCAACCACAATTCATGTGTATTGAGGTCCCAAAAGTCCCAGACTGTAAGGCAGCTAAAATTGTTTTAGCAGGCCAGGTTCTCCGAGGGTTTCCCTGGCCTTTTGATAAGCCAGTATAACAGCAAGAAGTCTGAGATGTAAACATTAGAGCTGATAGCTGTTCCCTGTAATTTCTAGTGAATTATCCATTAAAGAAAAACAGTGGCTTTACTGTACTTGTTCTGTCCTTATCCTTGTTGCTTTCACAACAAGGAATGATGAGATAAAAGTGCAGAGCCACTAAGAGCTTTTTCACATAGGAAATTAATCTGGAAACAGATGGAAGCAGAAATTCCAGACAGTAGAGCTACTGCCTAACTAGAACTCTCTGTATTACTATATGAGTCCATGTTCTAATTTAAATACACATTCAAATCAAGATAAACTGCGAGGCGGTTGAGGGATTTATATATATAATTGTGGGAAATGGCTCTATACCCAGGTGGAGGCCAGGGACGAGTATTGTCCTCCAGGGGTCTGTCTTAGGACTGGTGCTCTTCAACATCTTTATCAGTGTGACTGGGATAGTGTTACTGAGTGCACTCCCAGCAAGTTTACTGATGACACCATGCTGAGTGGTGCAGTTAATACAGTAGAAGGAAGGGATGCCATCCAAAGGGACCTGTATTCTTGCTTTACCAAATTCTCTTTCAGACTGCTTTCAAGTAGCTGTAGGTTATTACCAGTACTTGAGGATGCTGTGAAATCCAGCCAGCTAACCAAACTTAACAGTAATTTGAAGGAAAAGCTGAAATAAAAACCAGCTACGGAGGAGCTGGTTGTTTGTGTTAGTGAGGCATGTATCTCTTACCCCTTGTATGACATACAGCAATTCATCCACTTCTCCCTTCCCTTCCGAATTTTCTTTATCTTCCAGAGCGGCCACTAAGTATGAGCTTTCCTCCAACTTCATCCAGGTGTTCAAGCAGTGCTTTCTCTTCGGTCTTCCACAATATCCATTACTCGTCTTTCAAGAAACAGAAAAAGATCCCGTCAGCTCTTACAGAGGTAGGACCAAGCTGACTAAGAAAGGCAAGGAACTGCTGAGAACTACATGCTGAGATTTCAGCAGCTGTTTTTATAATTTATTCTGCAAGCAATGGGCTCATACCATGCTCTAGTCATCATCGTGCAATTATTTTTTTCTGTTTTTCACACTAATGTTTCAAACATACAGTACTCTGAGCTCTGGAGACAGCACACAAACTTCTTCAGCCTACTGAGAAACCCGAATTATAGCAGTGTGCGTTTCCTCATCAACCTGTATTGTTTTTAGAAAACTAAGACCACCTCATGGTATTAGCTGGTACAAGGAGGCTGGTACAAGGTACGCAGCCTTCACAAGTATCAACAGAGCATCATTTGCCATTGACTAGTTACTTTTTATGAAATTGACAAGAATCCTTATGTCACACAATAGTATTAATCTGTAACTTTTTCTCATTAGCTTTAGCCAGGACCTGAAACGCTTTTGTTCTGATACAAAACACTGTTGTGTGATACTGCTCAGTCTTCTGTCTTGTCAGAAAGGCTGGTTTTGAATCTCTGGCATTTTTTTCTAATTTGGTATCTTTGCAGTTTGATACTGTAATTAATTGTGTATACTGTGTGTGTGTGTGTATATATGTGTACGTATGGTTCCCTCTACCCAAAATGTGGATCTTTAAGGTCATTAATGAATTAGATCTCAAAATAGGTCTGTGAGAGGGGTAACTTTCCTCAGAAATATTATTTCTCTAATGAAATCAAGTCATAATCAAGTTATTAACATAAGTTAATATAAAAATATTGCGAAGTCCAAAATATAACCACATCTTAAAGGTAGATTGTCCTTCCTTACTGGAAGCATCATTTTTTACTATACTACCTCACCCAACAAAAAGAGTTGAGAGGAAGGATGAGTTCATTTTCTCAGAATACAATTGTAAACTTGTTCTCAGTAACAAGTCAATTGCATGTTTTCCACGTGTTACCAAGAACAAAGTTTAACATCTTCAAACAGTAGGGGGAAAAAAAAACCAGAAATAACATAAGCGTGATATTACTCTATCCATTCATATCAGGAGGGAAAAGGCCTCTGCTGTCATAAATCCTGATTTCTTCCACTCTCCTTCAGGTGACAGCCTCAGGAGAGGGAGCTACCATCAGTGGTTACCTGGCCAGATGTAAGAGAGGCAAAAGACACTGGAAGAAACGCTGGTTTGTCATCAAAGGCAAAGTCCTCTACACCTACATAGCAAATGAGGTACTGTGCAATCTAACTTAATATTTTCCTCACTGAATTTTATCTTTTATGCTCTGCAGTCAGCAGAAGTAAATGTGAAAGGTATAAGTGGTGGTTCTCACAGCCAACTGCCTCTGAGAACTGGTTCTAATGGACTGGGCCCCTAAGCAGTTACTTTTAGCTGAAGGGCTCAGCCACATCCCTGGGTGGATCTCAGCATCCTTTTTACAAACTGCCCTTCGTTATTTGATTTAATTTTTTTTTTTTGCTGTTCAAGTTGCTATATACTGTCAGCTTGAGCCTAGGTATTTACATATAAAGACTTCAAGGTAATTGCCAGATTTTTTTTTTTCTTTTTTGTAGATATAAGGTGCTATAATCTATTTCTGCTGGAGGGAAGAGTCTTGTATGTGTAAATAAGATATACTGATCCTACTGGTATCAACTGGGAAAGATAGGATAGTCTGCAGAGATGAGAATGCAGCTTTCTCTTTTGACCTATAAGCTCCTCTTCGTAGCTGAGGAGGCTGGCTTTCCAACAGACTTTTAATGTATTTTTTTCTCATCCCAGTCCCTTTTCTCAATTTTATTTCTTCTCCAATTGAGTAGCTGCAGTGCTAGTAAGCTTGAAGTGAATACAGTACAAGGAGTGGTTGTAACTGACAGAGTTTGTAAGTAGAAGCATAAAAAATGATTTTGCTGGATACAGAATGCTAGAACTGTAGTAACAGCAATACTTAATATTTTAAGTCTTCAGAACACTTTGCAAGTATCAATCACTTAAATTCAGCAGTGTGAGGAATGTAGCATCATTAATTATCCCTCTGAAACAGATGAGGAGATTGAGACACAAAAATATTCATGGTCTGGCCATCACTGAAAACTTAACAGCTTTCTTCAGTAGTGTGACATATAATTTGTTACCTCCTTACTTTTTCTACCTGATTTGTTTCTACTTAGGACACATAATCTTGAACTTGGTTTTTTCCAAGGCCCTGCAGTCTCTCAGCAATTCAGACTGTTAACATCCAGTTCTGTATTCAGTACACTTATCTGCCCTAATCTTAGAAGTGATCACTTTTTGTTTGGTGATAGGGAAAGAGTAATGGATGGCTAGTTACACTTTTTATTCCCAGCTTACAACTGAGCTTCTAAGAGCAGAAGCAAAGGCAACATACACATATAAAAAACATTATAGTGACCACAGTTGCGGCTTTCAGTGAAGCTAAAATTCAGTTTGATTAATACTTATTGTTTCTTTAACTTATATAAAGCAGAATTTGGCAGAACAAAAACCACAGCTGTATACTGGGGGTAAGTTAACGCTGAATTGCGTAACCAGTTCCAAGATTTTGAAGCAGTGCTGTTCAAAGTGAGCATGGTATCTGATGTGCAGAGTTTAAAAAAAAAAAAAAAAAAAAAAACACATTGCTAGTGCTATAAAAGGAAATTATAAGGTACAAAGCAGACTACTACTTGCATTCAGCAAATAAAAATAGCTTGAAGTAATACATCTAAGACTGAGCCCATTTCAAGCTTTCAAGAGTGCTTCTGCACTTTCCCACATTGCCAGTAACTCATAGGTTGCTTCCTGGATCATTATGTCAAAGTAGTCATTAAAGTAATGGGTAATTTGACTTTTTGGATGGCCACGAATAACTGGATTTTTAGAGGTGCTGCTAAGGTTGAAGACTATATGAACATGTGCATTGCTCATGTTTAAGAATCACCAGTTCAGCAGAAGATTCATTTTACTGCTTTTGCAGCACAGGCAGTGTTTTCATATGATTGTTTTTCAGAAAGACCCTTAAACTGCTATAGGCTTCTCTCTAATTTTTGGTTCATTTCTTCTTTGCTTTCAGGACAAAGTTGCCACAGAAAGTTTGCCTTTGTTGGGTTTCACTGTTGCCCCAGAAAAGGAGGAAGGATGCGTGGGTACAGTTTTCCATCTCTATCACAAGCAAACTCTGTTTTATAGCTTCCGAGCAGATGATAACTATTCAGCACAGAGGTAAGGGAATAGATGTCTATGCTAGTGAGCATGTAGGTCCAAAAGCTTATGTAGAGTTTTTCCTCTCTTTTGCTTCCTACCCTAACAGAGGAAAACAAATGGCTTCCAGAGTGTTGGCTAAGCCCAATTGCATGCAACTGCCCTTAGTGATGAAAAATCTACCTTTTTTTCACTCCTCTGTTTAGGTAGAAAGAAGGCTGAGCCTCAAGAACCATAGTCTTCCAGTCAAATATGATTTTTGTATGGGAGCTTCCGCGATTTGTGTTCTATTTATCCACCTCTTAGTTTGCTCATCAACAAACAATTGTACAGATTTTGCAGTTTATTGCTACTCTAATACTTCTATATAATAAAATAATCATGAAACTTGTAATAAAAATGCCAGTGCCTTTAAGGCACATGAGAAGAAAATTTGTATTTATGGGAGGTTTTGTTTCTTTTAAACATAATTCAGTCATTTCATATTTTCTATTCTAATTACAAAACCATAGCTACAGTCCTCTTCAGGCTTTATGTTCTTAAAATACACATTTTTGAAAGAAATAATTTTACATGTACCACTCTTTCTTTCCTGCCCTTTTTAGGTGGATTGAAGCCATGGAAGAAGCATCCATATTATAGCAACTATCACTCAGTGGACTTAGAATACTAATTCTCAGATTTCTATACAATCCAAGCAATCTTCTTATGTCTTACAAAACTGAACGGTGTATTTCAGGCAAACTGGCGACAAACACTGGACATGAACTGTTTCCAGATTGCTGTCTGCTTCCTTCCTCCTCTTCCTCTTACTTTCCCTCCCACCCCCCCCAAAAAAACCCTTTTAAAATAGGGAATGTTTTGGTGACCCTTTATGCCTATCCAAGTTCAGCCCATGCTGTAAGCTTCTCCTATGATCCCATGGTAAGCTAAGTTTAACATTAAGGAAAGAAAAAGCCATGGAAGTAGTGACTACAGTAAGCAGCAGGGTCACTTTTACTTACTGTAGAGCACTGTCATATTTCACTGGGTTGGTTTTGGAGTCTACCGTGGAATTTGAAACAATGTAGTAAACAACAAATACTCATTTAAAGCACTTTATTATTTTCACTCAACTACAGTTGAATCTTTTCATATTTCCATGGAGTTTGGTGGACCGATTTATTGTTCATCCATTAACAAATGCCAGCATGAAATTATGCCACGCATATGCTGAATTGTTTCTACAGAAAAGGAATGAACAAAAATGCTCCATTTACCCAGTCTACCACCATTGCACTAGCTATGATCCAGGATAATTACTTAATATCCATTTATAATTCGACACAAATCACTGTATAACTTATTTTAAAGTGTTTACTTTCATATCACTACAGTATTTTGAAATGCACTATAGTTGCTCTGCAGTCCAGCCATTGAATAGTATCATGTCACCCTGAATACCGTGTCAGATTCAAACCCAAAGGATATTTTAATTTATTATAAACCCACAGACAACTTTTATTTAACACTAATCTACCTATCAGTGTTAAGATTTGTATCATTTATTTAAATATTCTATCTTTATTTTCAGTCCTCCTGATGTTTCTGCCGTTGTTGTTATGGGAAAATGTCATCAAAACTTTAATTCATATAACAAGTGAATCATTTGAAATATGCTGGTGGGGTGAAATGTGCTTGTCTGAACCTTCTCTGATAAGAGTGCTTTGGAACTCCTCTGGCTAAATGTATCTTACTACACCGCCAGGGCTGGAGTTCCAGCAGCCCAGTGGCAGTATGGCTTCAGATGTGTGCTGCGTTTACACTAGCTGAAGATGTCAAAGTTTTGGTTTCTGTTCCTTTTTTTTGGTTGGTTGGCTATTGTTTAATGAAGGTTGAGAAGTGATGTTATAATCATTGCAATAAAGTGATTTTGTGTTCTGTTTGTCATAAAATCTGACTGCGAATAGAATGGCAATTATGATTAAAATATATCTTTCTACAAAAATAAAATGCTCAAGAATTTTCTTACATTAAAATACATTGTGGGGCAGAGGGAGGGAAAGAAACTTTACTACCTTCATTTTTCTTTTCTTCATTAAGCTTAATGGATACCTCAGTTTTTGATTAATAGACTGGCTAGAATTTTTCCATATTTTTTAAGATTTGTAATATGTCTCCAAACGACAAAGGTAGTTCAATTTATCACCTAGAAAACCAAGCTTAAAAAACAAATACAAGTCTACCACTAAATAAAAACATACTTGTATTGTCTGGGTTTTTTTTTTTGTTTATGATACATCTGCTAGTATGATAACTCTGAAATGAAACTATCTGATAGTTTCATAAAACACAGATTGCCATAGAATAACAGAAATCAAGTATGTCTCATGTTAGAACTTCAGCCTTACTAGCAAAATTTCTAACCATGGCCCCAAACACAAAAAGTCTGCGCTACAGAACAACAGTACTTTGAAGATTTAGGTGCTGACATCTTGTGACTGTTGTTTGAAGTTTTTCAGTAAGACGCAGGAAATGAACACACAAAAATATTTTGTTGTAAAAAAAATAAGATACAGTGCTATTAAGCATTGTCTGATATAATGTGTAAAAAAAGAGCAAAATATAACTGCAGTTCTACAGGCTTTCCTTTTATATTATTTTTACCTTAACTCCAATTCCAGTTATTGTTAACAGACACACGGTATTAACCAATTCTCTAACAAACTGAGTTTGAATTAGAAGACAGTAGTTGAGGTCCTCTTGTGAAGACAGGATTCAGACAATAGCAATGAACAAGTGTTTCAATTCACATTAGATTTAAACTTGTTGAGCCAGGCTACCTCTGTTTCCGCGTAGGAAACCCCTAGTTCCTCACGTTCCTATGGCCCGGCCAGGGTTCACGCCGTCCCCGCTGTGACCCAACCATCTCACCACGTGCACACCAATGCGATGTTAGGCAGGATGGCGTCTATTGCAAGCGAAACAGCAACTTATATACTTTACATGCTTATCTATGTTGCTACGTCCACGTGCGTTTACTCATGTCTGGTACGTCTACGCCTCCAAGTGCGCGTCAGTCTCCTATCACAGAGCAGGGGAGGTCCTGTCACGTCACAGCCCGATACCCCGCAAATGCCTACTGCAACACTACCTGTCAACACTACTTCAGTTACAGATAGAAATGGGCTTAATATATCACAAAGCAAGAAAAATAATAATAAAGAAAATGCCCTCATATTTTCAGTTTAATTGAATCCAATTTGAGCAAAGCTAAGCACCAAAGACAAAAACTGTCTTAATTTCAAGAGCTAATCCAGTAATCACTTTTATAGTTTTAACATTGAAATAGAGGTTTTTGGACAGCTTATGCCATTTATCTGCAAGTAGCTCAGTACATTTCTTCCTAATGTGTACCAAGCCTCTCTCTCTCTGAAAAAAAAATTTCACAACTTTGTAAGCATAAAAAAAAAAATCTGTAATAATGCACAACGTACTAGCTAATCAGTCAATAGTTTTGATGCAAACTGGCTTAGTTTATCGTTTCATGTGTTTTTGTTTATTTTGCCACCTACTGGAAAGCATTATGTGGATTAATGGTTTCCTGCAATCAGTGTTTAGATATGTCTTACAGTACATGCCTATTTAAAGTCCATCTTTTATACAGTTATTATGATCATTTTTCCAAATCAAAGTATAAATCATACAGCAGAGTTAGAGTGCTCCATCGTGACAAGATTCCATGCCACTGTAACCAAGTTCTGCTGGTCAAGAAGGTCCTGGGGTCACCACCCCTCTGAGCTGATCCTGGATCGCATTTAGGATGGAAGAACAACACAAAGCTACAAACACCAAGCGGCTTTCCCTATTTCTGTGCTGCTTTGGTGCAAAAGAAACAAAGACCTCTCTCTTTATAGCCACATAAAAACAGGAGAAAAAGCTATTCTCTGTGTCAGTCTTAAAACACTAATCTAACCTCACAATTTACCTTTATAATTTACTATATCAAATAATCTTCTGTGTATTAAAAACAGTGTGATCCTTCAGTGTGAATGACATCAAGACAACAATTTGGATCAAGTTTTGAGAAGAAAGTTTCTAGACTTCAGGGCAGGCTTACAGTCCCGCTTATGGCAACTATGATAATACTAGACTTTTCCTGAAAGCACTGTCGCACAAATATTCTGAAAGTCTTCCCTTTCTACAGAATACAAAACACCAGAAAACCATTAAAATTAACAACATTGTCATTCTTTGCCATGCTTTACTTTTATTATTATTACTAAGTGACAATAAGTTTCGATAGCTTGTTTCCAGAGAAGTTTTGCAAGTTGTTTCTAATGTACACATGCTTTGGAAAGGCATGGAGTACATTTAAAATAAACACATTCTGATTTTTTTTCATCTATTTGCTTGTAATACTACACTTTATGTTCTTTCCTCCTCTTTAAGTTAAAGGAAACTGGAAGGACAGTTTAAACTAACTAGCAACTGTCCATATTTTTGTTTCACCTGCTGCATGCTACACTATTAACAGCAGTACTTCCCAGCAGATAAGCGTCATCCTAAGGAGAACAGCACGGGAAGTGAAATTACTCTGTATCCATACTGACAGCCACTATAGAGCAGTTAGGTTCTGCACTAAGTATTCCAAATTGAAAGTTAGCTTCAGGTGAATTTGGGGACAGGGTTAGGATTTTACAGTGCTCTTGCCCTCCACAGACCTTAATGGACAGCATTTCTCTTAAAGCTACTTTTTACAATTTATATAATTTATTTTTATTAATGAATACATTAAAACAATAAAATTAAGAAAACACTTCTAGATTATTCTCAGCAAAGTTTCATTTCAAATTACAGCCACTACATGATACATTCCATACTTCTACATGCTATCTGGAATATTTTTGCCTTTCTTCCAATCTCTCCAAAACCAGGCTAGCAAGCCTAATGGCTGCAGTCAGTGTGGGACTTCACTGCTAACCAAGATCTTTAAAAAATTACAGTTATTTTTTTTTTAAAGTTGTAAACCAGCAAAAAAAAAAAAAAAAAAAAAAGTGGAGTGCCTTTCACATGAAGTATGCTATGTACATCAGCTTTCACAGCACTTGATTCAGATTCCTGACACAACATCTCCCCGTATTTTTCACCACAGCAGCAAGACAGAGTCTGAAAGTGTTTAACCATATTAAAGGAAGTCTTACTTAATCTCTGCAATTTCACGACTTTCTATTCTGCCTCAGAAACATTGAAACTGCTCTGCGTGTTCGTTAGTATGAAATTGATTACTTTTCAACCACGTATGTGCCTTCCCTTTTAAGATACAATTTAAAAACCAGGTCAGTTCACTTGTACTTTCAGAAGGCTGTAACACCACTTCAAATAAAGAGACAACAGCCGCATACAAGCCTAAGTGTGCAGGCAGGATTAACTGAGCAATGACTTCAGTAGCATAAAGAGGGCCATCAGGCAGGTTGGAGCACAAGACAAAGGAATCAGCTGAGCTCTGATATAATGAATTAGATGGTGGAAAACAGCAGAAGCACTCAAGCTCCTGAAAAATAAGCAGATCTGGTAGGAATATAAACGTGGCATTTCAGCACAGAGGGAAGCTGTCGTGTTTTCCTGCATTTTCAATGTCCTTCTAGAGCACTCCGTGCTTCTACCATTTTACATTTCTCTGCTCTCATGCTCGCAGAATTACTAGAGAGAACAGCTGAAAGTCAAATGTCATGAACTGGATAAGAATGCCTAAGCGACATTGCATCTTTGACACTGCACATTCAAAAGAACGCTATTTTTTTTGTATTGTGCAAAAAACTGTTTTCCCTGAGTTTATAAAGCATTAACTTATTTTTTTAATTTCCTTTTTTAAAATTATTTTTTAAATCAATAAGTAATCTAGAGCTAGTATTTGTTTTGTTAGCCCCAGAATTTCCTTGTACATAAGCGTTTTTTTTCTTTTTCTTTTTTTTTTTTTTTTACATTTGCGATGTTTTTCTCAACATTTAATAAAACTTTCCAAGTTTAGATTTTTTTTTCCCTTCAACATACAGCACATAAAAGATAAGATCCAGTAATATTTTTTAGGATATTTTACTCAGTGGAATAGTCCGCTGCTATACAAGCAATACTGCAATTCTGGTCAGCACATGAGTATCATGAGCCAAGAAACTGCTCCTCCTTCATTCCAGAATAAAATACCTCACAACAGCTAAACAGCAGTTTGCTTGGAAGTGCAGTTAAGACTATTCGGGACGCAAGCTGAAGTAAGATTTTTCTACAGTCCACAATGCCTATAGCAGGCAGCAACTCATTTGCAAAGAGACAACTAAGGAGAAATGAGGGCAGCCAGCCCAAGAAGGAGGTCACTACCTCCCTTAGTGCAGCACAGCCATGCTCAAAGCTGGACACAAAGCGCGAGAGCTTATGTTCAAAATCATCTACTAAACACATTAAAAGAGATTTAAATTGAATTGGCATGAACAAAACCAAGTCATTTATATTGTTAAAATCTTAGTCTTTTATAACTGTGTTGAATTCATGTTCATCCTGAGTTCTTCTATGCTAAGTAACAGCTTTGCTCATAACATTTTTCTAGGAAATTTCAGGAAAATTGTGCGAGAATTTCAACCATACGAAATGACAACTTTTAAAAGTTCAGAAGAGCTCTGTCGATCCCAAAGATTTAAAACACATGAATAACCTTAAATTCTGCTTTCATTTTGTAGTTCTTGGCCTCTCATAACTTCCGATCCGCTCCTCAGCCATGACATACTTTCACAGCCAATGCCACCTCCATGACCAGAGGAGGGTTTGTAGCCTGTGCCACAGACACGCATACAGCCCAATGTTTGCAGTCAATGGTTCTGTCCACATCTAAAACAACCTTTCCCTCTCTGTGAGCATATACATTTTCCCACCTCAGCTCTGATCCACTATGAAGTCAATCTGTTTTCGTGGGCACAAAGTTGCTTACATGAGGTGTCTCCCCTCCTCTGCTTCTGTGGCAGTTTGCAGAGCATTTTTCTTCTCAGTCAGATATTGCATAGAAAGGACAATGGAAAACGTCCAGTGGTATTGGAAGCAGAATTTGAAAAAGGCCACCACTAAGATACCTCCTGTACAGTGGATGGGAACAGTTTAATACTTCCTTAAGAAAACGTAGCTGCAGGGATGCAGCCCACCCTGGAGAAGAGGAAACACATGAGGAGGAAGAGGCAACAGAAAAGAACAGGTATGTACGGAGCATAGCCTTCATGCGCTGCTCCAGGGCTGTTACGTGGGCGAGGGAAGGTAGATGTGGGTCAGCCATGAAGAAGTGAAATTAAGCCTGGGAAAAATGGGCAGAGGAAGGTGATGCTTTAGTTTTTGCCCCAGTTTAAATAGATATGGATACTAAGAAATTTAAATTATTTTTCTCCAGGTCAAGTCTGTTTCGCCTGTAACAGTAACTGATATATGATTATATCAGCCTGCAGGCTATTTTTTACCCTATTTTCATTCTCTACCCCATCAAGAGAAAAGCAAGCAGCAGGGTCAGTACTTGGCTGCAGTCCAAAGACAAGCCTGCACAGTGTGGCAGACAGAAGGATCTTCTTTGCTCCCAGTATCGTTATTAACCTTCACTTCTTAGAGAGCTGAGATTCTCCACCTTTTTCACCTCCAGCATATTTTTCTTCCCAGTCACAACTAACCCCAAAATAGGCCTATACAAATACTTTCTACTAGTGCTCCCTTTGAAGACTGCATATATAAGTTTAGCAAATTAGATAATTAGCATTATCTAATACAATATTGTTTATTAAGTAAGGGCATGGGGGATAGTTCTACATTTCACTGATGTTCTTGCAATAACCACAGCAAACCACACTCTTGATGTGGCCTTCTTTATTGCAGTTTGTTGCTAACCCATGAGCATGGTGCAGCTGCATGGGAAGCAAGAGTGCACTCCATACCAGTTTGTTCAGAGGAAACTATCCTCTTGGTGGCAGAAATAAGAACAAGGAGACAACAGCTGTCTTCTAAAACTTTCCTCAACCTGCCAGGCAAGCAACAAAGAAGTGCAGAGTAGCAACTCACCTCTAGTTTTGGCATAAGTTATTCTTCCCTTCAGTCAGAGAGTTATTGATAAGGAATGAAGAGGAGTTTGAGAAAAGAGAATGAAAGAAAATGGAAAGTAATACCAAAGAATATATAACCATTTGTTATCTTTCATTTGCCCTAGAACAAAGTTTTGGAGTCACGTTTTTCTGCTGTTCCTAGCTTTAAATAAGGCTCATTAGAGCACAGGCAGAATGTTTAAGTCAGCTACTTCCAGAGACTTCCTCAAAAGATAATACGAAAAATGCCAGTCTATCTCTACCACAATGAATTACTTGTGAGAATTGAACATTTCCAAAATTTCAAGTAGATACAGACAGTACAACACACTACATAACTAAGAATTAGTTCACTATTTTTAAACACAGGAAACAAACTAAATCACGTACACACAACTTAAGAGATACAGTATTTTTATTTGCACAGAATTACAGAACAGTCCCCTATGAAAACATACAGTTTTAACCTCTGATTACATTTTTTCCCCTCTGAATCCTCACAGCTGTCAATTCACTGCTTGGAGCATTCTGTTACATGACACAAAGAGACTGCTCATTGTGATGACCAGTTTTATTTGGCTTATTTTCAAGCTACTGTGCAAAACAGTCAATATAGTATCCACAGGCTTTATTTAATAAGATACACAGTTCTCATTACTGCATTTTTATTTCCCATACAACTCAGAAGAAAATACATCTTTAAAGCATTTTTCTGCATTTCCTTCCAGCAAAGACAGTAACTGATTCACTCACTGACAACATTCAAAACCATACAGAAATAACTAGTTACATTCAGAAATACACTGAATTTTGCTTTAACAAATTAGGCCACTGGTCTAAGAGCAACATCCTAATTCCCATATTATCTCAGATCTCAGGCTTTAACAAAAATAAATAAGAGCCACATGATCAAAAGCACAACATCATTAAGTAGACCTAAAAGAAAGAAACAAACCTCTCTTGATCGCTACATCAGTTAAGTTCCAAAGCAAGAAATCTTCAGAATCTTCACAGTCTTCTCTGCCACCTCCTCTCAAACAAAAATTTTCACAGTGCACAAACTCTAAGAGAGCCCTGGCTAAGCAGGCTGCATGCTCAGGTACAACAGGATAAAGAAATAACATGCTCGGAAATTATTATCAGCACACATACGCTTTACGTACGCAACATTCCAGTGACTGCCAGTCTTTTCCCACTTGCTGCTTCATTCTCCTAAAGCAATTATTTCACAGAAAACATGGATTTGGTTGCCAATACATATTGCAATACTGAAAGAATCTGCCAAAACCAAAAATATCAGTTTATGGAGGCAAATGTTTCCATTTTCCATTGAGCTACCACAGATTATTAATATGCAATGCAAGGATATTACAGTTATTTAATTGTCCACAATTACATATGGATCTTTGACAAGATCTGATGGACTTCAGAGATAGAATTTTTTATTTCCAGTTCTTCCTCAAACAAATATCAAACCTACTTCAACAAGAATTCTGTTCATATCAAAAAATGTAATGAAGAGTCAGAGATGGTTTCTTAATCACATTAGTGGCAAAATGCCTTAAAAGGCTAAGAATTCTTAACTGTAATTCTATATGTGAGGAAGAGAAGAAATCTTCCTAGCTAAGCCACCAGACTGTCTATCAAACAGACAAAGGATGCAGTGTGTACAAGCAGTATTACGGCAGTAACCATGAGCCCTGGAGTCAATAGTCCAAAGCTACAGAAATGCAGAACTTCCCTGTTTAGGAATCTCAGGCATGACAATTTGTTACTGAGCAAGTGATTTAAAGTATATTTCACTATCAAGTAAAAACAACATACTCTCCCCTAGAGGATGAAAACAATAACTGCAGATATTTCTAAATAAAGCATAAATTTAACTGAACACGTTGTAGTCTACTGCCTCCTCATTCCATATATTCTGATGCTCAGATAGAAAATGTGAAAATTGCAAGCTTCCTTATTCATGATAGACTTCTCATCTCTGGTTTATTCAGCATGTGATAATTTATCACCGAAGACTGAACAGATGAACTTAATCACTGAGAAGAAGTACTAGATCTCATAAGAGAATCTCTGACCAGAAAATTGAAATACTTTTCTACCTAACCATGAACACAGCTGGTGTAGAAAAAAAGAAAAAAAAAGATGAAAACTGATTAGAATTCTGATAAAAGTTTTTAAGAATAGCAAATAAAAGGCAAAACTAAGATTTGCTTTATGTCTGCTTACGCTAGTCATAGAATCACCAAAGTTGGAAAAGGCCTCTAAGATCATCCAGTCCAACCATCCACCTATCACCAATATTTCCCACTAAATCACGTCCCTCAGTACAACATCTAAACGTTTCATGCAAAGTTTAATGCACTGAACTGTCATTTTTTCACTCAAGTTACCAGTTTAAAAGACAACCTGTGGTCATAGACTCTGTTTCACAACTCATTATTCTTGATTTACAACAAGAAAAATACAGTCCTACCCTAAAATCTAACTTATTCACAAATTAGGGTACTATGAGGATACTGAAAAATTCATAGACATATATTCATAAGGGAATGGCTGTTTATGAGGGTGGACAGTGATAGGACAAGGGGGAATGGTTTTAAACTCAGGGCAGCTTTAGGTTGGATATGAGGAGGAAGTTTTTCACCCAGAGGGTGGTGAGGCACTGGAACAGGTTGCCCAAGGAGGCTGTGGATGCCCCATCCCTGCAGGCATTCAAGGCCAGGCTGGATGTGGCTCTGGGCAGCCTGGTCTGCTGGTTGGCGACCTGCACATAGCAGGGGGTTGGAACTGGATGAGCATTGGGGTCCTTTTCAACTCAGGCCATTCTGTGATTACATGATTCCCTTCACGCTCCTGAAAAAAGTGTCTACACTTCAAAATTGCATTTTGTGAAGAAAAAAAATATGCAAATGCATTTTGAAAAGTCTTCTTCTGGAGGAATGCACATATCCACGTTTTGGAAAATATGAAAGGTCGTCTTTCAGTTCCACACTCTTGCCCTCAGGAGTTATCACATTTCCCATTTCCAGTTCACTGTTTGTCTGACCACTCCTTAATTACTTAACCAGACACGTACTAAACTTACTAGAGGGACTAAAATTAAGTTAGATAACTGTGATAAGCGTAGGTGACAAAAGCGCTACAAACACGACAGAACCGGGCCCGCGCGTTTCCGCCCAACAGCCACAGAGATGAGAGACCAGGCCGCACAGCAGCGAACTGCTGAACCCCTCAGCAAAGATGGCAGACAACACCGGCAGTCGCGCGTTTAGAAGCGGAACAACTTCATGGCCAGCTCCACCGGGCGAGCCCTCATCAGCGGCAACAGCCGGATAAAATTAAATAAAAATTCACGACTATTTAAAAGTAGCTTTAAAGTACCGAACCTGTTTGACTCACCGCCTCAGCACAACGTACCGGCACCCCGCGGCCCTCAGCGCGCTGGGAGACGAGCGCCACGCGCCGCGCACGTGCACGGACGGCCCGTCCCGCCGCCGCAGAGCGGGCCGCAGCCCGGCTTCGCTCGTGGGAGCGTTGGCGCGAACGCTCGAAGCGGCTCAGGTAGCCCCGCCCCTCCCCGTCGCCATCCTCGGCCCCGCCCCGCGAGAGGATGGAGGGGGCCGCGGCCGGCGTGGTGCCGGGAAGAGGAAGCGCTGGAACGCTCTCGGGCGGCGGCGGGCGGGGTCACGAACTCTGACCTTTCACAGGGCCCTGAAAAATAACACAGACCCCCCTTCCCACACGCGCGCTCCCCCCTCCCGGTCACACGGTTTCACCCCCTCACCCCTCCGCGGACCCCGTCGAGCTCCCGCTGCCGCCGCCCCTCGTGGGGGGGCTCGGGCCGCCTCTGGGCACCGCCAACAACGCCGGCCCGCCCGGGCCCGGCTCAGGGGCGCCGCTGGGGCACGCTTGGCGCCAGTTCCTGAGGTAAAAATCGCGGTTTTTTTTCTTAACTGGAGACGGCCGTCTGGGCTGCTTCGTCGCGGCGGGCCGAGGGAGGGGGCGTCGGGGTCCCGCTGGGGAACACCTCCGCGAGCGGCGGAGGGGAGGGGTGACGCCGGGCTTTGGGGCGGTGGGGGCACTAGAGCTCCGCCGGTCGCTGCGCAGCGGCAGCCAGCGGTGCCACAGGCCCGGCCCGCGGCTCCCGGAGCGAGGGCGGGTCGTCGCGGCGCCGGGATGAGCCGCTGCGGTGTCCCGGTGCGGAGACGCCGTGCTGGGATGCGGGCCTCGTGAGGCCGGAGCCGGTCCGATCTCGGTGAGAGCCGCCCGCCGTCTGGGCGCCGCTGGGGCCGCGGTCGTGGAGACGCCGAGCGCGAGTCGCGGGCGGAGAGGGAAGATGGAGTCTGAGCGGGCGGAGGCGGCGGCGTGAACCCGACCCTTTTACCTTTGCCACCGGGAGGGCGGAGGGGAGGGGGCGGCGGGTACTTTGCATACGGGGCTGAGGCCGCCGCCATTTTACCGGCTACCGCCCCAGCGCCGCGCGCGGCTCTCTTAGCCCGACATGAGGGGATACCAGAGGGGAGGGGGCCTAATGGCGGCGGCGGCCGCTGCCCCGCCTGGGATTTGGCCGCCTGCCAGCGCGGCCATCTTGTGCTCATTCGGGTCCCTCGGGTGTTTTCCCCCTTGCTCGAGGGGCGGTGCCAGCCGCGTGACAGGCGGTCCTCGCGGCCAATGGGCAGCGCGGGTAGGAGTGCCGCATCTCCGATGAGGTCATTGGCTGTGGAAGGAGGCGGGAAGGAGGAGCGCGGCCGCGGGGCGCCGTGCGCCCGGGGAAGCTCAGTGATAGGCTGCGAGGAGAGGGGCCGCGGGGCGGTGCTGCCGCGGGGCGGTGGGGGCCGTCCCCGTCTGGGCCGCTTTTTGAAGGTGTTGGGGCTGCACCTGTTCGGGTCGTTGACTTTGTAGTTTTCTGTCTTATCCGTTGTTTAAGGGTTTCTGCTGTCCTCTTACCACCGCTCGTAGCGTAACGCGGGTTCCCGGCGGAGCCGCGCCTGCCGGCCCCTCTTCCCCGTGCTGTGCTGCGGGCTCCCGATGGGGAGATGCCGAGCTGCTGCTGGGCCGGCACGCAGCGTGAGGAAGGCAGCCTCACTGAGTAGCAGGAAGAGGTTTCAGTACAGCTGAACTCAGCCTTCCTTTGTGTCAAACTTGTAGGACTGTCCCCACAAAACATTGAATGGAGTGTGTGAATTTCTTTGAGGTTGGTCTGCGACTTGGCTGGGAGAAGCGGTTTTGTCTCCTGTTTTGGACAGGAGATCTGTGTTTCGGTTGGCTGCTGTCCTCTTGTAGCAGAATTGTTTTCCTGGTGCTGTAGGTCCTTTTTTTTTTTTCCTTGCTGTTTTTGTGTTCTGCCTTTTTTTGTTGGTTGATTGGGGTGTTTTTTTATTTTTTATTTTTTTCTCTGTGAGGAGTTTTGCAAGGCAGCAGACTCTACTTTTTGTGTTACTCTCTCAAGAATCGTGTTTTTAACAAGCTGACCTGGTATGGCTACGCGTAGTCCCTCAGTTGCCAGTTAATTTGCTTTGATAGCCCCCACTGTTGTTATGGGAGGGTTGAAAGTGCAAAGAACTTCGGTGGATAACAACACTCAAACACTCACAGCAAGTTTGTTAAGAGAGTTGTCATAGGAAAACTTGATTGAGTCTTAAAAAGGTATTCTTAGGAACAGAATCTCATCTTCAATGCTTCCTTCATCTTAAAGCACTGAGAAAACAAAAGTATGTCGTGTTTTTTTTAATTGACTTAAAAAAAAATTCAAAACAAGACAACAAAGAAAAGGAATTGCTGAATAATTTGGGAAACTTACACAATTAAATAAGCCTGGAGGAAATGGTAAAATGAGAAGGTGCATGAGACAGTAACATTAATACCATTACACAGAGGGTGTCTCAGTTTTGGTAACAAGGTGTTACAAATAGTCTTCCACTGATACATATGCAATCATTTACACATTTACCACAGTAGGATTCAATCTTTAACAAATTGTAACATTTTAAACAACATCAGCTTTGTAAAAGTTGAGTTTGGGGGAGGGTGTTGTGCTGGAGACGTGAAATATTTTTCTATTAGGTGTTCTTCTGTTGGTAGCAGTAGGTGGCTTGCTGTGTTTGTTTTTCGTTTTTAACTTTATGTGAAATTATTGCTTTGCAAGTATTGTTAGAAGGTTGTCAATGAAACATCAAATATGCTGCTATTCAGGAATGCAGTTTCATTACCTACACCTGGGTTGTATGAAGTCTGGCTTTGTAAGAAGGAAGTCAGTGCATGAATTTGAAACCTTAAGTAAATTTATCTTCAAGGAAACACAGCCCTTGTAAGAATCATTAATAAGATACAGAAAATATTTGTTCTTATTTCTTCTGTTTGCTTTTTAAACCTTGAAAAGCATAAAGCTCAAGGTACAGATACCCACATCAGAATAAAGCAGTTCTGAGGTATTTTATGTCAGACTGACAATACTGCCACATTATAATTAAGATGTACTTTCTGTTATCAAAAATATTCTCTAGATGTAGTAGACTTTTACCCGTACTGTGGTAGATTACTGTAAGAATATGAGTGATCATGGCAGTTTGTTGGAATGACTCAATAGAAGTTTACTCAAACACAGTTCTCAGTTTGCTGTTTCCTTGTCCAGGGCACAATCAGGAGCAGCTTATCTGCAGTTTCCCATCCCTTGAGTTCAGGAGAGCACTTGCGAACCACACTGATAATCAATGTTTAAATCGGTTCTTTCTGGTTTATAAAATTAGCATCTTATGCTTGCTGCTTAAATAATAGAGTAAAAAAATTGTATGAGAAACTTTCTAAAGTAGAAGAGTAACTGTGCTGTGAATAGCAGAATTCAGCTTTTTGAGTACTGTATTTCCTGTATGCATGTACTGCATATATACATGCATATACATCCACACCATATCTTATTTTTCAGATAGATGCAGTAGTGTTGTAAATTCTTAAGTCGCATCAGAGACTTGTTTAGCAGTAAGGAAAAAAAAAAATAAACTTTTGTGCCTGATGGAAGTTGCTGGCATCTTTTTCAAACAGGTTTTCTAATGATCTTGCTTCGCCATGGCAACCAATATGGAGGTGCTGGCTCAGCAGGTAATGGAGACTCAGCAGGTGGCTGAGGTGAGTGAAGATAGCACAACAATTGGCATATGAGCTTCTGAGAGGAAAACTTCTTAAGGTTGTCTTTGCTGTTTCCAATTTGTAATAAACAGAGCAGATCCTCGTAGAACAGTACTGCTTTATGCCTGGGGTCATACAAACCAGTGCAATTGATGATAAATGCTCTGTTTCATTCTAGTGACCTCTCCATCAGGAATGCAGGTGGGAAGCTTACCGTTAATTGCAGAGATGCTTGTCTGTATTATGGATTGTTTAGAAGAATAATATTAAAAAATTCTTCTTATGATTTGATGATTAACTTATTTTGATCATGAAAGGTTTCAGCTCTTCTCTTGAGATATCATCTGAATCTCAAGTGTTTGAATTTACCTGTTTTACTTATGTACTGTATTGAATTTACAATAGGATGATTGGTTTAAATCAAGCTTTATATTTCATATCTCTATATATGAGATGACACTTTGAGTAGGTTTTTGTGCTTGCTATTAAGTGATGCTTTTAAATTCACTGAAGCTTGGATATGCAACAGGTAGAATGTCTGAATGAACTCGTAAACATTCAAACTGCATGTATTCATGTCCATAGAAGAGAAGTAATTTGTCTCTTTAAGTTTGCTAACTTTAGTTTAAAAAAAAAAGACAAAAAACTTGGTTTTGTTTAAAATTATTTAGTTTAATATCTTTCAAAGTTGTTTAACCATGTGATTTTATAATTGAGATTTCATAAATAATGAGGGGCAGGTATGCTCAGAGACTTCTGTAGACAAGACCACTTTTCAGACATTGGTTTTGGTTGGTGGTTTTTGGTTTTGTTTTTTAACCTGTTGAACTAAGATTATACCTTGATATTAAAAAGTATGATCAATTCAAGAATAAGCTACATAAGGTAAATGTACATTGTGTTTTCAGAAATGGATTGGAAATCCTTTGTGGTGTTATTTTTCTTTACAATTTTGGTTCTCTTAAAGTCCATAGTAACAATTATTATACTACAGTGTGAAAATGGTCTACCAAGTATTCTGAAAATAACACCTAAGGCATAGTTTAAAAAAAATCCTGTAATTTCTCAGTGAAAACTGATAAGTGATTGTCACTCAGATTTGTTAATCAGATATCAGTTTGGCAAGCACTTTTTTTTTTTTTTAAACAAAAACTCTTCCAAAACAATTGGGAATAAAAACCTCTAATGGAAATACTGCAAACCTTAAACTGTTTTGGTAGAAATTGAGATCTTTAATCACATCTTAGACACATAAAATATGTGACATTTGTAATTCCTCGTGCAGGAAATGCACCGTGGTAACATAGTGTGATGGTTGTATCTTGCCACTGGAGAGATCGCTTCATCCCAAGAATTTATGAAGCTCTGTGATTTCTTCCTAGCCGGTGGGTAAATAGAGGGCTTCATCTCTTTACAGTGTTCAACTCCTCCTTAAATTATACACCTGCTTGGTGCATAACCCCATGAAAACGTTTTTCATGGAAAAGTAGTTGCAAACAGCGTTGTCTCACTGAGAGTTAATTGATGTTGCCTATAAATTTTGAATTTTTTTTTTGTATGAATGACTGGGTGTCTTTAGCATGATACAATTTTTAATACAACAAAATACATTACTGGTTTTCTTGAAGTGTACTATATCCGTGCTCACTGATTACAGTAGAAAATGTAGCATAAAGTTTGGCATTAGCCTTAAATGAGAGACTTTTTGGAATACTATAAAATTAAATGAAAGGAAAAGAGTCATTAATCACATATAGAATTTTAGGTTTTGAATGTTCAGAGGCAAGTTGCGAACAGGATAATTTAATACATGTTCAGCTATATCTACAGCAGTTTTTCAGTATAGGTGTACATTGTGCATGGCTGTATTGAAAACTACGATGCAAGCACCAAATCAGATTGCTGTGCAAGTAGGCTATGTGTTGTTTTTCCTTCTTGAGCAACAGTTAGTCATGTTTGCTTTCCATTATACTGTGGCTGCATCACAGGAGTTGCTGAGCAGTCCCCATTGTTTGTATTTTTGTACTGATTGTATTTTTAAAGGCTTTATAAAATTGTCCTTTTAATGGTTTCAGATATTTCCACTGCTTTTGGTTTCTCTATAGCAGTGTTGCTTCTTGTGTTTTTCCGGCTAATTGTTTCTGAAGAGGTTGTGTGAGAGAGTTCCATTTTTTTGTGTATGCAGTTGAGTGTACATAAGATTGCAGAGTAGAGAGCAGCTTGGGGATTCAGAGGGAATTTTAGGAATTCTTCCTCATTCTCAGTTAGTTTTGAAAAGCCCAGAAAATGCTTTAGCCTTAATGCAGAAGTAATGCTGCTTTTCTTAAGTATTTATGTAGTACCATTACCATGCAATGTATCAATAGCCCAAGTTCAGTCTCCACATCAAATTAATTTATGTATCATTAAAATGAATTTTGTTATGCATATGTATTTTATGCACAGTGCCTTAGTTTTTAACATGCAGTTTTTAAACAGAGCTGACACTGTAGGGCGTAATAAGGGCTATTACCTCTTTTCAAAATTGGATCTACAGTGACCATGAAGAACCTTTTAAGTCACAAAGAATTCCCAGTGTTTATATTCCCAGTTATTATACTTCAGATTCAGTTCTTGTTCCGTGTAAGACAAATGTGAATTAAGTATCATAAGTCTCTTTCTTGAGAGACCAATTAAAGACTGGTGCCAAAAGGTTGTTAAGTAATAATAGTTTCTTTGCACTAAATAAATATCAGGCCAACTAATTGTTGCACTGTACTTGTGCTGTAAATACAATCTGGTAGTTACAGTAATTATTCATGGAATGGATACTGTTTTCAAATAGAGTTTTGTATCAAGAGTCTGATTTCAGTCAGTAGAGAGCACGTTTTAGTGATAAGGGTGAGGGTCCTTGAAATAAAATACCATAGCTACTTAAATAAATCCAAGTCATGCATTTGTTGCATAAGGCTTTCTAATGGTAATTCACTGCATTCAGGTTTATTTTCATAAAACTAGTCAAGTTCCATGGTTGCTTTTCCAAAAGTTCAAGTAATATAACTTAAAAATTTCCCTAATAATTTTTTTTTCCTTTTTTTGGTCAGCCTTCATTGCAGCTTCATACAAATATTTTATCATGGAACTTAAGCAAGTGAATCACCCAGATGTTACAAACTTACTACATAAATTCTTATCTGTATGAATAGTGATTTGTGTTATTTGCAAGGCCTGGACAAGTTGAGAGAGGAGTATATTCTTTGAAATATATCAAGTTAATGTTCATAAGGCCAAAGATGCTCCACAAGAGATATGGTGGATTTTCTTTTTCAAGTAATTGATTTGAAAATACTTCAAGCTACAACCAAACACTTGTCTCAGATTTCATTTTGCTGTTTCATAGTTCACAGAAGGCATGTTAAGGGGCTCAGGAACAGAGAGACAGTGGGATGGGTAAGCTTGACAACGTGGGAACATCTCCTAAAGATGAAATTAATTTTACCATTAGACGGACTCCTTCAGCAGCTGGCAAAACAGCAGGAACACATCGATTCTGCTTCCTTGGTTACAGGCAGTAATAGTGCACTTGACCTTCAGAGGAGAAGGGTCGCAGAGAATCTTTTATAACAATTCTGGTTGCTTTCTGTGATTGGAATCCTCATGAATGGACACTGGATGCAAATATCTTTGATCTGACTAGAAGTGAGTTCAACGTTTTTTTTTTTTTCAGATTGATTTGGCCTCAGAGACTTGCTGAGGAAAAATGTAAATGAGGCTGCAGGAAGGATTTGACTCTGTAAGTACTGGAGTCAATACAGCGTACAGCTAGGGAGCTTCAGAAAGTAAACAATGTTACATACATTAGAACATATTATTTTTCCCATTTCTTAAAGTAGGTGTATTTGATCTGTCTTCTGTAGGGGAATTAGGCGGCCTTGGGATAATTTTCTACATCACATTCATAATTTTCTAACTATCTCTAAGTCATGACATTAGTGTGTTTGTTTTTTTTTTTTTTTTCTAAGGACTGTGAATTAAGCCTGTATAAAATGTGATGCACTGAAGTTCTGTGATGTAAGGCTGATTTATTTCTTTCATCTTCTCTGGAAAGCTTCCTGTCTTAAAGGAATTGGGGCGCATTTAATTTTTTTAAAATATAATTCGAAATTACAAAAATGTACAATCAGTGACTTTGAAGAAGTAGGTCTTTGTATGTACAGCTTCCGTAGTGGTTGCTGTAAGCGTTATACAGGTTTTTCATGGCGTGATGTTTGTTTTGAACAGTATGTTACATAGTGAACAGTAAGTGTAATCCTGAAAATGAACCTAATGCTGAACTGTTATCTTCCTGAAATGAATATTTATGAGTAATTTGCTTTCAGAATATTTTTATTCGATTTGTGCTATCTTTAATTAGAATCCCAAATTTTTTCTGTAGCATTTATGTAAGCTATCTGAAGTCAGCCTGGTAAATCTCTACTAGTGTAGAGAATGGTGCATATTCTTGGACTGCTGTTTCTTTCTTCATTTTCTACTTAAGAAGTCAAACTTGTTATAGTTGATGAGTAATAATAAATAATAAATAAATCATCAGAATTGTATCTGTTCTTATTCATTGTAGGTGTGTGAAAATATTCAAGGTAGAAATTTAGCTGACAAATAATATTGCAGAAAGTTTTTCTTCCTTTCTTGTAAACTGTTCCATTTTCGCATTTGACTTTCTACCCTGGTTCTTACTTTGCTGTCAACCAATGGCATGTGTATTCAATCTGGAAAATAAACTTGATATTTTCAGTAGCCATTGAATTTAAATGAGGAAGCTGATGTTCAAGTGTGTCCACTGGGAGTCTCATGATAGGTGTTTTTCTGTTTCTTGTTCATTGTTTTCTTGCCTAGGTATTTTTCTCTACTGCTGGATCATCTAATATCATCTAATAATGAGAATATACTACACCTGTATGTTTGCCTCATTTGTCATTCAACTGCTGTGCCCTTTGTTTTAAATATAGATTTAGATTTTACTTCTATATGGTACTACTTAGGATATGGGCAATAGGAGAGTAAAACAGTATGGCTTCATGAAAAGTGCTGTGTATTTTAAGACATTTTTTTTCCCCAAGGAGTAAATTTTCCTTTCTATCCAAACTGTTTTTTCTTTCCTTACATCACAAATTAACTTTTTTGTATATTAAATAAGAAGTGATTAAATTGACACTAACCTGTTGTTCACCTGTACAAGTTCAGATGAGTAAATAATTCAGAAGTTATTTGAAATAAGATTTAATAAAAACAACTTGAGTTTCCTAGGTTTGGTCACCTGTCACTGCAGATATTGGGCTATTTTGATACTCTAATTCCTGTATAGAATGTTATAACCAGTCATATATTGCTGTCTACAACAACCTGAAAAGAGGTTGTGGTGGGGTGTTGGTTGGCCATCTACTCCTACGTAACTAGCAATAGTATTAGAGGAAATGGCCTCAAGTTGCACCAGGGTGGGTTCAGGTTGGATTATAGAAAAAATTTCTTCTCTGATGGAGTGGTCAGGCACTGGAATGGGCTGCCTGGGGAAGAATTTGAGCAGGTATTCAATAAACGTTTAGAGGTGGTACTAAGGAATGTGGTTTAGTGGGGAAATGGTGGTGGTAGGTGGATGGTTGGGGTAGATGATCTTGGAGGTCTTTTCCAACCTGGGTGAGTCTCTGTGTTAAATGCAGCCCTATAGATATTGTGAAACAGTGTAAACTTGTATTTGTGGGGAATTTATGAAAACACAAATTGTTTACAATTAAATTCTTAATTACAGTTATTGTAAATTATAGAGTTTACAATATGAAAATACTTAAAATTCTGAAACTATCAAAATGTAAAATCTGTTAAACTGAAAATAAGGTTTATTTTACATTAAGCAGATGTATGTAATAATCTAGGCATATAGTTTGTTGAGATTAAAAAACATTCTTCCAAAGAATAGAGTTCTGGCCTATTTGCCTGGTTTTCAACAAGTAGTTACAGCTTAAACTGGTTGTAGAAGAAACCAGACTGCAATACTCTGTTCTTTTTTTGTATGATACATCACTGCAGTATTTTATTGCCACTAGGATGGAATATCTATATAAGTGTACCATATCATAACAGTTCATAATACTTTGTTTTCAGACATGCTGCATGTGTAAAGTTTGCTGTCAGCAGTCTTCCAAAGTATTGGGTTTTTCTATCATTTTATATAATAACTTTCAAAAAGAATGTGACTAAAAAGTATTCATGTCATGCTGTTGCCTGCGGACAGTAGTGTCACCTCTGGAGTTGCTGCAGTGTTATTATGGTAAATATTTATCTACTGTTTAGAATTGTTACTTTCTGTAACCTGTTGCAACAAAATGTCATGTATACTGTTATTCAAATATTTTTGTATCCTGTCTGAAAACATTGGTGAGCATGTGCAGTACATGGCTTTAGAACAGAATTATCTTTTGTTTGAATTTTCTCACAAGTGTTAAACTATCAATTCAAGTCATAGATTACTGACTTGGAAAACGCACCAGGAAAGCAGAGCCAGTCATGCTAGTGAACTTCTACCAGAATAACAGAAGTTACCCACATGCACTTGAATACGTGCTGAGTCCACTGATATCTGTAGAAGATACATTCGAACAGCACACAAAAACAAAGATATCCAGATTACTAGCTGTATTAAATTTAACTTCTTACCTCTAAAAATATCTGCACTGTTAAGATTTTTCTTAATTTTGCTTGGAGAGTGAAATTGCCATTTTGTTCAGTTGGGCTGTAAAGGCACCACACTTCCAGAAAGCTTCATGGATAAGATCAGATACCAAAATGAAGTGTCAGTTCATTCAGATAGAAGGTCTGTGTACTCTTCAAACAAATTCTGTGTATTTCTTGTCTGTGCATCTACGAACCCAGAATCGAGGACATTTTTATTTTAAATTTTTAAAATAATGAAATATTTAACATGACACATTGTAAAAACAAAATACACAAAAGAAAAAAAGGGATGAATATAAAATTGTAAGTTGAGGAAAGTGCATTTCTGTATTTCAGTAAACCGAAGAGTGAGGCAATTTAACTGTTTACTTTGGTTGTGAAAAATTATAATTGTTCTGTCATTTTGAATATGCCTTGATTTGGTTTTGTGGGCTTTCTTGGTCATCTATCAGGTTCATTGTATTCCCCCCTTGTTTCCCTCCCCTCCACAAAAAAAAACAAAAACCTGTAATTCATTGAAAAAAAAATCCGAGTTGGTTTAATGGTTGTAACCTTTCCATTAAATGTAGGTTGCATGCTAAAGCCATCTGATGTTTAGTAAGCATCTGTATTTTAAAATGTGTAAATCAGAATTCTGTGTGTTATTTTACAGGTACAGACTATTCAGAATTCACTATCTGATTCTCCAGTGATGACCAGCCCTTCCCAGCGTATCCAAATTATTTCCACAGATTCCTCTGTAGGCTCACCACAGCGCATTCAGGTAAAAATCTATTGGTTTAGTAGTGAACTGCTATGTCGTCTTTTTTTTTCCTTCTCCTGCTCTCATTTTATACAAAATAGCACTGAAATCTATTGAAGGCTTCTTCAAAACTTGTAAGAATAGATCATTTCTATTGCAGACCAGAACTCTTTCTCTCAAAAGATACAATTGGTGGTGGCTAGTTGGCTGTAAAAAAAACAATTATATTGGTGCAGTGGAGTGAGGAGTATTTTCAGGGGTTAAACAACCTACATATACAAGTTGTGTGAGCTCTAACCATACCAAATGGGCAGACGCTGTCAACAGACAGTTCAGAACATTTAAGGTCATCTCTAAAGACTTCTTTCTCCTTTCCTCCCTCTATCCCTCTCTTCCTCCCTCTCCCTGTCACAGTTAGAAAGAACCAGTGGCAGACTTGCCTGCGAAGGCTGAATTTAGCGCTTGGATTACTACATGATGGATTGTTGTTACTCATTGATAATATAAAGATAGCATTAGCATATCAGAATTCTAAATGTATGCAGTGTCAAATGATATGAAAACTAAGTATAAGCGTTACTAGAGTGTTGCAGTACTTCTTTAACCATCCTTGACCTTGTTTTGTGCCAGTACAATACTCTTGTACTTTTGCCAGAGGTGGTGCAGGAGAGGCATTTGAAATGGTCCTGGGCATACAACCTCCACAAGATGAACTCCCTCTTTTCACAAGGTTATCTAGTATTTCTCTTCTGTATGGTAGGTATGAAGACACAGAAATATTCTAAAGAATTTGTTTTGTTTATATTATTTTGCACTTATAACTTTGCACCAGTCTAGCAAAGATAGCAAAATAATTAGTAACAAGGGCTTTTATGAAACAGTATTTTATAATTGTGACACAGAAACATGCCATTCTTCGATGTGTTTTATAGATTGTGACCGATCAGCAGACAGGTCAAAAAATCCAGATAGTGACAGCAGTGGACTCATCTGTGTCTCCAAAGCAACAGTTTATTTTAGCCAGTCCAGATGGAACTGGTGCGGGAAAGGTGATTTTGGCAGCACCTGAGACATCTAATGCCAAACAACTTATCTTTACCACCGCAGACAACATTGTGCCAGGCAGAATTCAGGTAAATATGGTAAATAAGGTTAACCACAGATTTTTCTGTTTCAGTTTTTGATTTTTCAGTGCTTTAAATGTAGAATTCCTTTAAGACATCAGGAATTGCAATAATTTTATAACATGGATTAGATGATAAAATTGTAGACTATGGTAGTCAGTCCTAAATCACACTGTCTTCATGTTTCTCATGCATTCGATTGTATTCATTCCTCTCACTGAAATTCGAATTATGAGAAAGCATACACAAATAATTAAGCTGGTGCTTGTGAGGGGTGCCAAGATTTCAGATCTAGTAAAGATTTATAGATGTGCAGTGATAGAGCTTACCTGGGCAAACATAGGTTCACAGTGCAGTGTCACAGTATTGGGATTGATGTTCTTCAGTGCAGAAGCTGTCACAGAATCACAGAATTGTAGGGGTTAGAAAAGGCCTCTAAAGACTATGTAGTCTGTGAGAAATGTTTGTGTTCAGTATTCCAGACTCAGGCAGAATTTGCTTTAAATCACAAATTTTTTCACGCTTTTGCAATAGCAGGTGACTTAAAGGATAAAAGGATGCAAGGAGTAGAGAGAGGGGACAGTTTATATTTCCTACTTCCTGGTGTGAATTCCCTCCCCTGTTTCCTTGTTGGTTAAGGACTCCAGGACTTATAGCCTATTCGATGCTTCTAATTCCCTCAGTGGATGTCTAGTCCCTATTTACTTTACTGCTTGGGTGACTCCTCTATATTGTCCTCCCTTTCTTGTTTAGCTTTTACCTATTATGGTATGCTGCGATAACCTCTCATAGTTAACCTTCCCCTCTGGCTATCACTCATACTACAGAACCAGTTTGTACTGGTACATCTCCTTACATTACTCAAAAATTCAAGGTCTTCATTTCTGCAAGCAGAAATGTATCTTGTATCAGAGCTCCATGGTGCCTCTTTGAACACTTCTGCAGTCATTACATCTTTTTGTTATGCAAAAACAACATTTATTTCATTGTAAGTCCAACCTTCCTGCTAAAGAAGGTTCCCAAGAGCAGGTTGCAAAAGAAAGTATCCAGGTGAGTTTTGAATATCTCCAGAGAAAGAGACTCCTTTACCTCTCTGGACAGCTTGTTTCAGTGCTCTGTCATTCTCCTGCTCATATGGAACCTCCTGCGTTTCAACTGGTGTCCACTTGCTGTACACTACTAAAAAGAGCCTGGCCCCGTCCACTTGACCTCACCACCTTTTAGATACTTATAAGCATTGATAAGGTCCTCTCTCAGCCTTCTCTGCTCCAAGATGAGCGTGTCCCAGGTCTCTCAGCCTTTCCTCATAAGAGAGATGTTTCAGGCCCTTCATAATCTTTGTAACCTCCACTTACTTTCACCAGCCAGTCTCTAACTGCCTTAAACTGAGGAGCCCGGAAGTGGAGACAGTACTTCAGATATGACCTCACCAGGGCAAAGTAGAGGGGGAGGATCACCTCCCTCACCCTGGTTGATTAGACTCTTTAATGCATCTTAGGATACCATAGGCCAACTTCGTTGCTGCGAAGGCGCTCTGCTGGCTCACAGCCTCTGTTATACTTGTGGGCTTTGAATGTAGTCCATATCAATGGGAACTTGGCAAAATGAATTATGTAAGCAATAATCCATTTCCAGTGAAATTTGAGATTTTTTACTAGCCACCTTTAAAAAAAAAAAAAAAAAAAAAAAAGAATAAATATGAGCTGGTTCCTATTTCTACTATTAGAATAAGAGTATTTTACAGTGAGCAGTTATCTTTTTTTAAACCAATTTTTTTTGACAAATTGTGTCAACAGTCGTTGAAATTTTATTTTATGATGATGCACCAGTTGTTACCAAGTGGGTTTTGTTTTGTTTTAATTTTTCTGTGGTGAGTTGAATGTTTTCAACTGAAGTTCTGGGATTCAAGATCTTCAGAAGCCAGACTGCTTTCTGTAATTAATCTCTGTTTCAGGCTGTCTCCTCTAAACCATATATACGTACTAGCTAAAGTGAGGATGTTTGGGAAGAGTGTGTGGAGTACAACCATCTTTGGCTAAAATATAGCAGTTGTTTGACAGTAATTTGCAAGAAAGGAAGCATACTGCTGACTGCACGAGTGAGGGAACTTCTATTGAATGAAGCTGGGAGTACAGTTTGGGATTCATGTTTTGCTTTGGCTGCTCTAATAGTTTTGCTGTTGACAGTAAAAATGCTCATTAACTTTTATTTTATACTACTTAATTTCATTCTACATCTGTCATACTTCACCTTTGGCTGCCTCTTGCTTGTTGATACACCAACCCTAGGCAAAGCTTGCTTTCAGCAGAAAATACTGCCTAGTTACCTCTTTTTGTTTTGGAATTTTCACTCAGATAGTGACAGACTCTGCTTCGGTGGAACGTTTGCTGGGAAAAGCTGATGTTCAGCGGGCCCAGGTAGTAGAATATTGCGTGGTCTGTGGTGATAAAGCATCAGGTAAGGAAGCATAGAAAGCAACATTCAGGAAACTGACTGGAAAGATTACTAGGGTGAAAGAAGGGAGGAGGTCACATGTGGTTTTAAATGATTATAACCATGCTGATGGCAAAAGCAATTGAATCTAAAGTGGAAAGAGATGTTATACATTTATAACTATATGCACAGAGTAGTACAGCTCTGCTCGAAAGAATATTAATTTGTGGAGTAAATGATAAATTGGCATGTGCTGAAAGAGGAAATAACAGTTGCATAGCTCCTAGTAACTGAAACCATTTGAAGAATTAAGTCCTGTTCCCCAGAGCTGTCGGCAACCTTGCAGTAAGTGTTGCCTAGAAAAGTCTATCTGCTTCAAGGAAAAAATGCTTCTTAGAGATCACTGACAAACACAGGACTTCTTGGAGGATTTTGTTTTTTTTACTGTTAAAGAGGGAGGCAAGTAGAGATCAAGTGAGACCTCAGTGTTTTGGATCTATTCAGTAACAAGCAATCTACTAGAAAAAATTTCAACGTTAACTAAGGAAGCATTTTATAAAAGTGCTTATGTAGTTACAACAATATCAGAATTAATATGCACAGGAGTTTTGACTAAACATTGAATTTCAGATTTTATTCTCCATTTACTTATCTCTATTTACTTAAATGATTAATATGTGTGCTCTTTTAATGTAACTTCAGGCATGTGCTATCCTTTATATAGCTCCTTTATATGCTGTAACAGCAGATAAAGTGGGAACAACTACTTCAGAGGCCTCTTATTCAAATAAAGGCTTAGCCACCTTCTCTCCACTTTCCCACCTATAAGTCTTGACAAAAGATAATAAAGAAACATCCTGTAAGGCTTTAATAATACTTTCTACAGTCCAAAATGATGATGAGAATACAAAATAAAGCTGCCTAAGATAATTATTTTTGTATTGAAGTGGGAGTTATTTCCTTCTGATGACAGTTATGTTTCCTAGGTCGTCACTATGGTGCTGTCAGTTGTGAGGGATGCAAGGGTTTCTTTAAAAGGAGTGTGAGGAAGAATCTGACCTACAGTTGTCGTAGCAACCAAGACTGTATCATCAATAAACACCATCGGAATCGCTGCCAGTTCTGTAGGCTTAAGAAATGTCTAGAGATGGGCATGAAAATGGAATGTGAGTGTTAATTACCTAATGTGAGAGTGTGCCTATCAACTAAAAAAATATGTGGACTACTATTGGTTTTTAATGTTTTCATTTCAGTCTGTTGATTGAAGGAAATAGAACTTTGGATATCCATCTATTTCACCTTTCTTTTATTACTGTTTATGTTTAATGTGCAATAGTTGTTTTTATTTATATCAGCTTACTTGTGGTCCTAGAGCAGTCTGGTTAGTCATGCATCTTAGTATGCATGTTACAAATGCAGCATATGTGTATAGTATAAAATATTTTAACAAAGATGGGTGTAAATCTGAGTCTAATATTGCATATACAGAACGTTTTTTTGCAGGTTTATTTTTCTCTTTTTACCCAGAGATGGGAAGTGTTTGTCTTTTTTTTTTATATTAGTTTGGTCATTTTTAAGCTTATTTTCCAGTTTGTATTCAATGCTTAACTACAGTTCCAGTGCTAGAATCCAAATAACTCTTTCAGTGCATTTTAATTTCAATTTATAGCATGCTCTGCTTCTATAGTCCGGCACTTCATGAAGCCTGTTATCTTGTTGTTCTCTGATAAATTTAAGGAGAATTTAAGGTGAAGCAATAAATATTCTTCTTTCTACTCTGATCCAACCAAGATAAATTCCAGCCACTGAGTTATAAAGGAGGCAGAATGTCATTTTGTAAATGAGGAGATCTTTATTGTATTTACATTTTAGAAATCCAGAGGGCTGTGCACACACTGAATATGAGTTGTGACATCTGTGGTGAAGAAGGTGCTGCGTTTCCAAAAGCAGCAACCTTTTCATCCTGGTGTTGTTAGGATGTATGCATACTGATTTTCCTGTGCACTGATTCAGGTTTCTTATCAATACCTTTGTGTCCACCAAGCCTAGAAAATAGATACATCTACTTACTAAGCCCCTAAATTTTCCTGACACTAACAGTAGTAGTAAAAACAAGATGAACAAATAAATAGCTTGCTGTTTACAAGGGTAGAAAGAAACATATCCATGAATTTTAGAGTTACATTGGAAAAGGCTATACAGTAAGATTAAATTTTTTGATTGTAATGTTAAATCTTGTAGAGCAATAACCACTGTATGATTGATTTGTAAAATTAATACATAGTAGTATTTTTTCCATTTGCATTTTGTCTTCAGATGAAAAACTGACATGATCAAATGTTATGCCAAACTATAGATGAATTTGTAGAGATTAGTGACTTAGATTCCAAATAACTTTCTGTAATCTGCTTAATAATAATACCTTAGTATTATAAAGAAGCACCTTTCATTTCCCTTCTTCTTTTAAAGGAGTTAAAGTTCTTGTTTGGCATATTGGAGAATAACCTTATTTTCTTCCAGTTTTCAACTGGAAACGTTTCTAAGTTCTGAAAAGGTTAGTTTTAGAATGCTGCTCCCTACCTGGCCTGAATGAACGAATGAGTGAATTGCGTGTCATGCAGAGAGACTTCCTCCAGGGAACTAAGCCACATTTCTTGTATAACAGAAAAATTCTGGAGTTAACTCATTGTTTCTACTCATCCAGAGTAAGACTGAGTCTTATATTTGTGTATAGCTTTACCTGGGATAAGAATCCCCCTCCCCCCCTTTTTTTTTCCTAATGTACATTGCAGAATGTTTTGTCTCCTAAATACCTGTGAAAAGTCAAGCTTTGCCTCCAGTTCAGGAAACTTAATTGATCAGTCTGTGCCTTTGTCAGTTAAAATTTACTTAGACACAAGAATAGCAAAATTGGAAGTGTTTCTTTGGTCTTTATATTAAATTTCAGTTTCATGCTGAACTAACTCACCACTGTAGTTATTTAAACAGAAATTCTACTATTTGAGTTTTACTTTTTTAGTAATGTTCATTTGAATGACTTTCTTTCAAATCTGCATGTTTATATCTTCGTATAGCGGTTCAAAGTGAAAGAAAGCCTTTTGATGTGCAGCGTGAAAAACCAACCAACTGTGCAGCTTCCACTGAAAAAATATATATTAGAAAAGACCTACGAAGCCCTCTAATAGCAACTCCAACATTTGTTGCAGATAAAGATGGGGCACGGTAAGTCAATATAAAACATGTTGTTTAAGGTTATTTGTGCATTGCCGGCACAGCTATGTTCTTTTTTCCCCCTACACTCTAAAGCACTGGCCAATGAAAGAGTTCCAGTTTTGTTTTTACATTACCAGGATCAGCCTAGTGTCTTCTGTTTATCATCAATGTCTTTGTGTGAGTACAGTTGTAAGTTAGGAGCTGTAGCTCATATCAAAGCACAAACAGGACAAATATGTGAAATGCAAGTATAAAACATGGAGACTTACCAGTGCGATGGATTCAGGTGCGCGCTGTGCTGAAATCAGATCCACAAATAGCAGATCTCAGTCTTCTCCTTCCTGAAAACAGTAGTAAAGAGCCTAGAGTGACAGATGATTCAGATCCCAAAAGACTGTAAACAGACAGTAAACCTGCAGTTTTCTTTTGCTATGTTGAAGATTTAGATTGGATATAAGGAAGAAGGTTTTTACAGCAAGGGCGGTGATGCATTAAAACAGGTTGACCAGAGAGGTGGTGGATGCCCAGACATTTGTGACATTCAAGATCAGGCTGGACCAGGTTCTGAGCAATTTGATATAGCTGAAAATGTCCCTGTTCATTGTGGGGGTGTTGGTTGGACTTGATGACCTTTAAGAGTCCCTTCCAACTCTAAGGATTCTATGATTCTGTGAACTTTCCACAATACTATGATACTCCTATATGGTTTTTATGTTCTCAGTTTTCTCCACAGGGATTCATTGAAAATACATGAGTATGGTATAATATCATATAAATAGAGGCAGAATTTTTTTTTCCTGAATAAAATAGAATTCAGTATAATATACCACATTTTGAAAGCTATTGCTCCGGTTAGTGTGTGTGTGTGTGCGTGTGTGTATAAACACATAGGATCTCAAAATTCAGTATGTATGTGTATGCATGAGTTTTACTGAGGCATATTTTTTGGATAAATGACACAACAATTAGGAATCTTAAGCCACAAATTCCCTGAATTGTTTTTCAGGTTTTTCTCATTTGCTGGTCATTTAGTTCAAAAATACTGCTTGTAGACACATTTGCTACAAGATTTCCTTGTGCTGCAGATGCTTTACCCTCCTATAAGCAATATTACATTACACTGCATTATATTACATTAATTGTGTGACCCTTTTATTTATGTAGGACTCAGATTAGCAGAAGGCATGATAATTTGTTTCCTGTAGTAGTTCGCAGTGTTAGTGTCAGACTCTTTAAGCTATCAGTTCCACAAGGCCTGAACCTTGCCATGTATTTACATTGGGTTACACAGGCCTGGAGCGTTGTGGCTGTAAATCATATTTACTGGCTACGGAGACTTTACACTGTGTCCTTTAAATAGATTAGAGAGTAATGATCAAAAAGCAGCAGAAGAAAAGACAGCAGAGATTTTAAAATGAACTTTGATAATGTAACTTTTTTGTAATGAATGGAAATAAATAAGAAATAAATGTCATTGACTCAACTTTATTTACTGCTGTCCATTATCTAACTTGGGATGCACAATTATGCCTTAGAAGGCTTTACTTTAGATCTGCTAAGTGGCTTCTTAAGAGTTTTCATGAAACAGAATAAACCAGTTTCAAAATCAAACGAGGAGAATATCTGTTTAGGAAACTGTCACTACTTTTGCACAGGAAAGGGAAATGTATTCTTGCGTTTCAAGCTGCTTTTTGGAAATTATTTCTGAAATACTGATGTTTCAATGAATAAATTGTTAGTTTTTAAGTTTACAATTTCATGAAACTGATACTCTTTTATTCTGACGTGCTGTTACCTATTCTTCCTATGCATTGTATAGATACCATTAACTGTCACATGGCATGTGGTTTTCAACAGGTCTGCAGGTCTTCTTGATCCAGGAATGCTTGTGAATATTCAACAGCCTCTGATCAGGGATGATGGTACCATCCTCCTAGCTGCTGACTCTAAGGTACGAATTCTTTCAATTAAGTTTTGAACATATTGATAAGTACAAACTGTTTTAGCTATGTACACAAATATGAATCATTCTTGCACTTGAGAGGAAAAGGTTGGGGTAAGTCTGAAAATCTGTAGAAATGCAGGTAAAATAAGTTCATCAACAGAGACATCATTTCTTTTCACGCTTATTTACACCATAACTAGTTCTGTACAATATGCCAACAGAGGTTGTGATTTAGGGTTTAAAGGTCATTGTCAATCACGTGTGAACCATTGGAGGTGATCAAGAAATGGAAAAGTACATAAGAGTAAAAAGAACATAAAGATTAAAAATGTAAAAAAAAAAAAAAAAAAAAAAAAAGTATGATGTAGCACCTATAGTTCTGATCCACTTTTTTTCCTTTTTAGGCTGAGACAAGCCAGGGTGCTTTAGGAACACTAGCAAATGTTGTAACATCTCTTGCTAACCTCAGTGACTCACTAAATAATGGAGATACTTCTGAAATTCAACAAGAAGAGCAATCCGCCAGTGAAATTTCACGGTATGCATCTTAATTTAGCATTTTGCATTTTGTATAGCGCATACTTACACTCATTCATTGAAGTAATTTGGTGTTGTGATACCAAACACAGTAGAGATTGCCCAGTACTGTGAAATATAAAAAACAATTCTTTGGAAATCTGGACTTGGCTGTTGTCTCAGCCTGTAGTCTGCTTGTGAAGAACTGTGACGTGTTATGATGATAGTGGTCTGAGGCTAAAGCAGGTTTCATATTAAGAAAAATAAGAGTAGAACAGAATTATAGAACAGAGAAGACCTTCAACTTCAATGAGTCCATGCATCAATCTCACCTGTTTAGTCCCTTCACTAAACCACATCCTTTAGTGTTGCATCTGTACATCTCTTAAATATCTCAAGCTACCGCTTCTGTGGGCAGCCTCTTTCAGAGCTTGAATAAGTGACTGGCTTGTGGCTTTCAGAAACACTGAGAATAGTAATACTTTGATACTGCTTTATTTGATAGGCTTGTTATATGGAAGCTTCTCCTGTGAAGTGCTTGTTGCCCTTAACTCTTTTCCTTGGGGATCTGTATGATTTTGCTGTGAGATTGTATTACCAAAATACCAGTTGGTTAAAATAGGATAATTGTCGTTAAAGTAAGATGGATAAACATTTTTAAAATTTAATATTTAGAAGAAATGTGAATACTTTATTAAGTGAGGAAAAACAACACACTCTTGAGATTCTAGGGATGGGGTAATGTATTGTTTTATTGGTTTTTTTAAAATTCTTATTTGTTGTTGTTTTTGAAGGAAAATGTAAGTTGGCAGTACAGTGAAATAAGAAAAATACTTGGCCTTAAAACTGTCCAGTATTTCTCAAGTAGACTTTTAAGAGGTGCTTTACTTTAGGATCTTAAGTCTGTTATTAACAGATACCTTAAAATACTTGCCACTGCAGCTTCTGGTTCTTAACCTTGTAGTAATCTTTTCCTGCTTAAAAAACAAGGATCCCCCAACTTCTCAATAAAAATAGTAGTAGAACAACACTATGAAATACCATTATACTATCCCTTAGTATTTAAGTGGAGCATAAAATTCTGAATCGAGACCTAAGCTCAGTCATCTTAAAAAAGGAATTTACACAGTATTATTTCTGCAATGGCAACAGTTTGAGTATAAAGTACAGGAACTAGTCTTTCTTAGATTACTGTCATAAGATTTCTAAGGCACTGTCCTCAGGAGAAGGAAATTGAGATATGTTCTTGAGGTGGGAATCTCAGTGTTTCAAGAAGAAATTGGGTAGTAATGACAGTGTCTACAGGATGTTCTGCAGACTGCACGTGGTCTTTGTGAGGATTCACATAATCTGTTACAAACTTCTGTGATGAAAAGAAGT
This sequence comes from Chrysolophus pictus, assembly GCA_037305975.1. Lineage (NCBI taxonomy): Eukaryota > Metazoa > Chordata > Aves > Galliformes > Phasianidae > Chrysolophus > Chrysolophus pictus. The sequence continues at coordinate 244,207 of CM074587.1, forward strand.
GGGTAGTGAATGGTGAGTGGAAAAATCCATTTACTAGTACAAACACTAGTTTAAAGTATGATTCACAGTGTAGTAGAAAGTTCATTTCCTTACAGGGAGATTTTTTAATTGGTTGTATATTGGGCATTCTCAATGTAACGTCCAAACAGTACAAGAGAACCAGGCTTTAATGAAAAATCTGTCCTCATGTCTTAGGGTATACAGTTCCCATTTATGTTAACTTCTAAGTGGGAATGCCTCATTGGGTTTTATTTAACAGCTTCTTTGAAAACTTCTGAGAGTGTGAGGAAACACTTTCATTGTCACTCTTTTTATTGCAGGGCATTTGATACTTTGGCAAAAGCACTCAATACCACAGATGGTACAGCAGCTCCTAACTTGGCAGATGGAATGGATCCTACAGGAGGAGGGAATATTCATGTAATTAGTAGAGATCAGTCAACACCAATTATTGAAGTGGAAGGACCTTTACTTACAGATACACATGTTACGTTTAAGGTATGTTTCTTGGCATATCTTACTAAACCATTGAAGACATAATTCAAAACATGAGTTTTCTTTAGCAAAATTAAATGTAGCAATCTAGAATAACAACTGGTATTTGAAAGAATCTAGTACTGTTTTCACTCTTTCATGGTCTATGTAAAATGTATAAATGTTTTTTCATAAGACATTTATTTCACTTTCTGCTATGGTTGATAATCACTTTACGTATCATCCATATAGTACTGACTTGCTTAGTTCATTTATAGTTCTAGGTAATGTAGAACTTTTATTTAAAGCATTTCTGTGTGTAACGAGAGGTTGCAGTGCCTTTTTAGACTGCTTCTTCAATTACACTAATCAAACAAGAATACATTTGAAGAAAACTGTGGGAGAAACAATCATTGTTATCAGATTGCACTGTTTAAAGAGTTACAAAGATCATTACTGAAATACTAGTACCTAACATAGTCAGTTTAATTGTAACCTGCTTATTCCTATTAATGGTGTCTTGTTTGTAGATTCATACTCTACAATTTTCCTATTTTAGATTTTATTTTACTTTCAAAAAGTTTTAGAAAATAGTTTCATAGTACCACAATGTTAGATTTGTTATTACATGAAAATTAAAATGATTCAGAATGAGACATTTGAGCGCTCTCATGTTTTTTCTATCTCCCGTCCTCATTTTGCATTCCTTCCAAGTAGTAATGACTTATTTAGTGAAGTTTAACTTTGACCATATCTTGTCAAACAATTGCTTATGATAATGAGACTAGCTTGAATGCTTTCAGTGGTTACTTCATTGATAATAAAAATTATTTTATACCTTAACTGTACATATTGTACTCTACATTTTGCAGCTGACAATGCCCAGTCCAATGCCAGAGTATCTTAATGTACACTACATCTGTGAGTCAGCATCACGGCTACTTTTCTTATCTATGCACTGGGCTAGATCCATACCTGCATTTCAAGCACTTGGGTAAATAGACATTCCACTGTTGGTTTGCTTTCTAATTAATTAAAGCATTGACCTTAATGCTTTTGAACTATTTTGAATTTTTAAATGAGCAAATTGTTTAATTGTTACTGAATTCTTTAAAATGTGTGAAGACTAAACAATGTTTTCTTTTTTGAACATTAGAAATATAGATGGTGGCAAAGGAAGGGATAACTACAATATCTGATGTTACTGCTTTTACAGAAACTAAAGCTGAATTAAAAGCAAGGATTTAATTTGTAGAAATAAATCTTGGTGAAGAACTGGCGAGCACTATTTTACAGATAACCTGTATGGTTTCATGTAGTTGATCTATTACTTCTTTTTGCTTTTTGGAATACTTGTAATACGGTAATATAAGCTGTTTTAGTAAGGTGGTTGAAATACGTTAACCCTTGTTACTGATTGTTATAATTGATATATTATAAAGAGAGAGTAATACCAACCTGATATGAAAACTTAGCTTCTGCTAATTTTGTGTTGTTCATAGCCAGGAATGTAATACAAGCCTTGTGCGTGCCTGCTGGAATGAGCTGTTTACTTTAGGCCTGGCACAGTGTGCACAAGTGATGAGTCTGTCAACTATCCTCGCAGCAATTGTCAACCATCTTCAGAACAGCATACAGGAAGGTGTGTGTTCACTATGTGATTTTTATGTATGTTTAGTACAGGGTTTCAAATGGACTTTGAATAACGTTTCTCACAAAACCCTCTCTAGTTGGTGGCAGAATTTTTCTCCTGGATCCTGGGGGAAAAAAAGTTGCTATACTTACACGTTAAGTGGTTTTAAAATACCAAATGTGTAGAGAAACAGTTAGGTCTGGGCTTGAACTGGTGATTGAGCACCTGGTGAAAGGGTGTAGCTGGCCCAGGGAGCACAGGCAAAGTGCAGGCTTCTGTGCTCTCCACGTGACCAGAAGGGGTGGAATCGCACTGGGCTCTTACAAGGGCCAGCCACTGAAGGGAGAACATCCCTTGGACCTAAGCTGCTTCCTGAGAAGGAGTGCTGCATAGCCAGAGATCCCCTTCACCAGTTGGGTGACTTCAACTCTTCTTGACTATTGGCCTACCTGAGAATACTTTGCCTGGTATTGCCAAGAACCTGTCAAAGCAATTTTGCTGCTTTGTGAGTGGAACAAAATGACACAAAATACTTTGATATGTCACTTCTTTCATGAAAAGAATGCTGTTTAATATATCAGATGTACTTGAGCTCACATGAAAAAAATATTACCTCTTTGTAGATAAGCTTTCTGGAGACAGAATAAAGCAAGTCATGGAACACATCTGGAAACTTCAGGAGTTCTGTAACAGCATGGCCAAGATTGATATTGATGGATATGAATATGCATACCTTAAAGCTATAGTCCTATTTAGCCCCGGTAAGGAATTTAGTAACAGTATTTGTTTAAATAATAAGCATTCATATGTTAATGTTGTAGGAATGTTTTATGAGGCTAATGTCTTGAGATGAAACTGTTCTGTTAAGTTGTGGATAAAATGAGTGATCCATAATGATTTATCACAAACAATATATATATTTTAAAAATAATTCTGGACCAACAAATCTGTGTTATTTACAGCTCCAGTCTATCAAGAATTTCTTGATAGGAAATCAAGAAATCCTACTTAGGAGACTAGACTATCAATTATCTTCCATAGATAAGTAATAAGTTATTGAGCAATATTAGTGAAGCAAATGGCGGGAAGGATCAGAAGAAAATACATTCTGAAAATGACAGGAAGAAATTGATGTCAGTGTTAATATTTTTAAGGCACTTGTAAGAGGAATGGTGTAATATGAGTAGAAGTACCGCTATATTTTATATATGGGGTCTCTACCAAATCTCCAGAATTAATTGCAAGCCAACTGTCTTCTGTCTGTTGCCAAAATGACAGCAGATATATAAAGCATGATCAATAGTATTTATGAGGTGAGGATTTCCTTAAAGAAGATGCTACACGTTTTCTGGAATTACAAGGTAGAATATTAAAGAAAGGAGAGCTAACAGTTTCTTCAGCACAGAGAGAGAAATGATCCTAGGATGCTGGAAGGTTAATTTAAAACTGCTTGACAGACTGAGTGAAAAGGAAGGTCTTGCCCTGAATTGTAAATACCTTGAATTCAAGTAAATAATTTACCACTTTTTAACAAAGAACCAAGAAAATGAATATCTTGTTAGCAGGCTGCTTTTTTTGTTAGTGTTTTTTGTTTTTGTTTGATGGCTGTTTTTGTTTTTTGCTTCGATATTATTTTTCTCTTTGTAATAAAAATTCAGCTTAATTAGAAGATACCAGTGTCCTGAAATTGCTTTTGGAAATTTTCTGTAGATTGTATTATTAAATTAGATTTATTAGGGCTTTTATGCAAGTCTCTGAGGAGCAAGCAACTTTCCAAATCCAATATGGTTCTGTCCCATTTCTTTGCACACAGTGATGAAAATATTGGGGTACAGTCATTCTGATCATGTGACCCTCTTTGAGGTACAGAGCCAAGTGGAATTAATACATGATACAATTTCAAGATCAAGAAGTCAATCTGTCAAGAAAAAAAAATAGATTTTACTCAATCTGTGTAGATAATTAAAATTACAGAGGAAAATATGTTTTAAAAAACAGAGTTAGGAACATAAATTGGGAATGTCATTGCCTGGTATATAACTACAAGATGAATCTTCTTCTGCTTTCTTGTGGATACAGCCTGCAATGGAGAGAAAAGTGAGTATGCCACTTGTGCAGCCAGGACGCAAATATTCAGTTGAATGGTTTAAATTTATTCAACTATCACGATAAAAATCACAATACAATGTTTAAATCATGTAAGCACGTGTACTTTGCAATGTAGAGGGAAACAATCGACATACAGAAATGTTTTGTTTCTTTAGATCACCCTGGTCTGAACAGTTCAACCCAAATAGAAAAATTCCAGGAGAAGGCACAGATGGAATTGCAGGACTATGTACAAAAAACCTATCCAGAAGATACTTATAGGTATTTATTGTCTATAGTACCCAAAACAATGTTGTGAGCTGTAGCTGGCAAAAGTACAAAATAGCATCATGATGTTGTAACTTCCTTTTTGACATCTGTCCTTCTTGACTATTGAGGTGAAACAGCCAGAACCTTGTTCACAAAAGCAAGAAGGATTGTTTAAAGATAGAATGAAGCAAAAACTGTATTTTTTTTTCCTAAGTGAGGCCTGGGTTTTGTATGTGGTTTGTGGGGTTTATTCTTGTTTGTGTAGTTTTTTTGGTTGTTTTGATTTTAATCATGAAATAGATGAGTTGGAAGGGACCGTAAAGACCATTTAGTTCCAATCTCCCTCCCACTAGATCAGGTTGCCCAAACACCCATCCAGCCTGATCTTGAACATTTCCAGCACTGAGGCATCCACAGCTTCTCTGGACAGCCTGTGCTACTGCTTCACCATCCTCATAGTGAGGAAGAAGTCTTATATCTAATCTAAACCTACCCTTTTTTTTTTAGTTTGAAATTGTTACCACTTGTTTGTTGTTGTTTGATTTTTTTTGTTGTTGTTGTTTTTTTTTTTTTGAGAATTTCATTTCTGTACTTAGAAAAGTAGAGAACTTATTGTCTATATTAGAAGTCTCAAGTTCTTTAAGTCAGGCTGCCTCCTTTTTCAAGTTAATTGTCAAAGAGGCTTTGAGATAATAAAAGATGATTATCATCCTTTAACTATTTGTCAAGATGCATGTGCAGAAAAATATTTAGTTTGGAGATCTTGAAAAATTAAGGTTTATATGTGGAAAACAGTAAACAACTCTTAATGTTCCGTTATAAGAAAGTCTCACTTTCTGCTTCTTTTTTTTTTTTTTTTTTTTTTTTTTTTTTACATTTCCAAGGACTTGTCTTTGAAAGTGCCTGATCTGTTTTTGTCAGCTCTCAGCTGTTTCTGTTTGCTACTTGCCTAGGAGTAAATAAGTTTTGATGGAGTTATTTCCATCAAAATTGTTTTATTTTTGAATTTAACCAACAAGATCTTTCCCAATACAAGGGGAATTCTAACTTCTAGTAACTGTACAATCACAGAATGGCTTGGGTTGGAAGAGACTTTAAAAGACATTTAGTTCCAACCACCTGCTGTGTTGCCCCCCACCAGCTCAGGTTGACCAGAGCCCTATCCAGGGATGGGGCAACCACTACAGCCACTTCTTCTCTGGGCAGTAGTGCCAGGGCCTCTCTGCTCTCTGAGTGAAGAATTTCCACCTAACATCTGACCTAAATTTCCTCTTCTACTTTAAAACCGTACACTTTGCCTTTCACAGTCAGATCACAGGAAAAGTCTGTATCCCTCCTGATTTTTAAGCTGCTTTTTAGTACTGGAAGGACTGTTTGAACTTTTATTTTACTGTCAGAGTCATTTCCATGTCAAAGGTTTATACCTATAAATCATGTGATCCCTTATATTTAAGCAAGATCTGAGGATTGTGTAACTTGGAGGAGGGGAAGGGGTGAAACTCTAAGAGCTTCTCCCATCTCAGAAACTGGTCTCTGCACTGATTCCATAGAGATAAGTGCTGTGTGAGTCATTAGGATTCCCAGTTAAATGCAATGGAGATGGAATTTCTGCTTCAGAAGTATCCTCAGATCCAACATTGTTCTTCCATATATAGTTCAATTATTCTGATTTTTGTGAATGAGGGGTGGACTGCTGTCATAAGAAGAAATAAGAATTTGTTCCATATACTTAATTTTCTTAGTAGTAGGCTCCAGAGTGAAGATTAGAGTTGCATTTCCAAAACCCTATTTTGTATCTTATGTCATTTAGTTTTATCCATGTGTGAATGTGAAGCCACAGTCTGATTATTTCTGAGCAACAGAATGCTAGCACAAATTGAAATAGAAGCACAGGTGCCATCTTTTCACAAAGCAGCACTGTCTTGAATCTTTTTGCAGTTTTCCTCTAAGGTTTACAAGATGTGGTCTATTATTTGAATGCTCTTTATGTATTCTCTCTGTAGACAGTCTAGCATTCCAACAGCTTGTGTTCAGTGCTGCCTAAGTTTTGCAATTTCATGCATCCAATTCAAAAAATGTATTTATTTTGGCAGTTGTGATATATATCTGCCATATACACGCAGCAGATATGTTTCCAACATGGTTCTAGATTTAAAATTGGGAATGCACTAGAAGTCCAGAAGTATAATGTGATCACTTCATTATATTGGATGTTTGTTAAAATCCTTACAGGCGAAACCCACACCATTTGAAAAGATATATAAATAACAGCACGCCCCTCCAAATTAATTTTTCTCATCAGAAGCAGATTCTCTAATTTCTTCTTTTATATATATATATATATATATATGCAGCCCCCTTGTTGCTGTTTAGCTTGTCATTAAGTTGCTAGGCGACTGTACTGTTTATGGTTTCAATTTTAAATAACTGTTTGAGTCTTTAAATTGTGCAAATGTCAGTGCATTAGGAATATTACTCATCTTAACATTGTCATGAACTATGAGATGCTTCCAGAGCTGAGAATTTCAGAAGCAGAGAAAGTGAATGGCATATTTATACATATTTACATCTACAAAGGGCAATAGTATGTCCTGTTCACCAAAGAACCACTAAAAAAGATGGACACTTTCCATTTCACTTGCAGGATAGAAGAGTAATAGTTCTTTTTATGTAGCTGAACTAATTTTAATTGCCTCTTTACTCCCATTCATCAGTTCTGGTAATAAAAATAGCAGATCCAGGTTTTTAGCCACACAGTATTTTAAACTTGGAATTTGTGTACTTATAATTTGCTGAACTTCTTTTTCAGGCTAGCCCGGATTCTAGTTCGCCTGCCAGCACTTAGGCTGATGAGCTCTAGCATTACTGAGGAACTATTTTTTACTGGTCTCATTGGAAATGTTCCAATTGACAGCATAATCCCCTACATTCTCAAAATGGAAACAGCAGAATACAATGGTCAAATAACTGGCACATCCGCATAGTGGGAACAACACAATTTGGAGGATCAAAGTAATTTTCACAGAAAGGTACAATTAAGAAGTTAAAAGAATAGCATTTTGGTATGTACAAATATTTCCAACTTGTTACTGTTTCCTATCGGATTTCTCTTTGTCTGTTTGCTAACACTGACAAGATTGAAGCAGCTATTAAAAGAGCAGCTATTGGACCTTTTCTGCCATAAGGAGTATTTCTGTGCCTTTCATTCAAAAGGCTACAGGTTACTGAACTTACTTTTCATGTGGTTTGTATTTAGAAATTATCACTGGTTAAAAATAGAGTTTTATAATATCAGAGATGAGTAATAAGATTACTTTAAAAGTAAAAATGAGCAGTATAGGTAGATTTAAAAATATCCTTGAAATTAATATCTAATAATTGTTGGGGTATAATACTAGCACTTTGTAAGCACTTCTTATCAAAGCGATGATATCAACATCCTGCTTATGAGTAGGAAGGATGAAAAAACTGCATATGTCCTTAGTAAAAATGCTAGTGATTTCTGTGAAAATGTAGAATGCTACAGGAGACAATCATTCCACAAAAAGTCACTTGCTTCTATGTTATACATTAAATAATAATGTGGATTCTTGGATATCCATGTTATAAGGAACTATACTGTTAAATTAGTGCAGTTGTTATTAACAGCATGAATTGATCATAGTGACTGCTACATACTACAGAAATGACCAAAACAAGGAGGGGGAAAAGTTTCTACAGTAATGGTGAATTCTTCAGGTTCCTTAAAGTTTCTGTTCAGCTCAAAATTTCTGATAAATATTATCCTAATAGGAAGCCTTTTGATTGTGGAAAATAAGCAGTCATTAACTGGAAGAGCAGTTGTTTTCAAATAGGTGCTCTTTTAGAATGCTCTGTATATCTACAAATTTGCTCCTTCTATCTGTACTCCTGCACACTCATCCAGAAAAACCTGGAAAACTGAGAACCTTGGCTGTCAACAAAAGTACATCATAAAACTCTGTTTTTTCTGCCCCCTTATTAGACAAGCACTCCCAGTTTTGCAGTGTTTTCAGCCACCTTATGGCTCAATTTGAAAATGAAGTTGGGATTTACAGTTTTATGTACAATTGCAGTTAATGACTGATATAGTGATAAAATGAACGAATTTTCTAATAACCTAGAGTGGCAAGCCATCAGCATGCTTTCTTGTACTGGTCCTTACCTGCTAGCATTGCTTTTAGTTTAGTATAATTTATTATTATTGACACTGAGTATTTTAAACAGTGTTTTGTTTCTTAAAAAAAAAAAAAAATCATGGTGAAGACCTTCATTTGATCCTGGCATATTAGATGCATTGATTAGTTTAATTATTTGTATAATAGAGATGTTCTCTATTTGCATAATTTTATGTGACAATAATCTGAGAAATTCAGCACTTTTTTTTCTTCCACTAGTGACGCTTATTTAGGAACACCAACCAGGTTGGCGTTTGTGTCTTTTAAGTCTGAATTGTAGCAGAGACCTGAAGCAGGCCTATGTAAAGCTTCTGATGTAATAAAAAGTTCTGACCTGGTATACTTCTACATTCTCATTAGGAGACTCACATTTGTACAACTCATTATGACATGAGTGTTACGTGACTACAAAGGCTATGTAATTCTTAGCTTCTGGATGCATTAAGGTCTTTACAGTCACCACTGTTAGAACATTCATGTTCTCTACAGTGTGTAACAGGAAGTCCAGTATACATGCGGAGATCTGTAATATTGCACTTCTCTCTTAGCTTTTGCTGTATTGAATGAAATTGTACTTTTAATGTGGTGGAAGGCCTGCATTCTGAACCTTAAGTCAACTGGAATGCAAGACTTTGTAGTAGTTGTTGTATTGCAGTACGACTTAGTGTGACTATGTCAGCACACCTGGCGCAGAGTCCCTGTTCTGAAGCTATAAGAACTAAAAATAGGAGCTTTATCAGCAACAAAAGTAGTACCTACCTTGGAAAACTTTGTAGCTGGTTTTGTTAAAATTGTAAATTTTATGGCATTATGTTACTGTTCTAAAAGTGGTATACACTCAACTTGAGATGATTTTCATTGCAAAAAAAAAAAAATTCATTTTCTTACAATAATTTGTAAAAATCATTTAAGCAACTAAGTAGGCGTTGTTAAAGAGAAATGAAATATTCCTGATCACAAAAGCTAGAGTCAAAGGTTTGGCATGTGAATGAGCTACTGAAAGCAATTGCTGCCATATGAAACCATATTTTCCAGCAGGAATAGGACTCCTTTACAATAAATTTCAAGTGTTATCTGGCAGCAAAGCTATTTTAGTTCATTCAAAGAAATGTTTTTCTTCCCTTTACCTGTCCACTAATATAAGCTAGATGTTCTAAAGATGCAGAACTGACAAAGAGATTCTTTCTGCCAACAGTGAAAGTGTTCCTTGCTAGCAACGGCAGGAGACACAGGAAATAAGGAAAATAGAGCAGATACAATTTTTGAGATCCGTGTTCATCATTTTTCACCTTATGGAAATTGAATTTCCAGGACAATCTAACATAAGAAGGCAGAACAGCAGGCATTGTACAGCTGCAAGCTTAAGAGAATTTTAAACTCATTACCTAGTTTGTAGTTAATCTGCATCATAGATTCTGATCCCTTATAATCCACCTATATTACATTAGGAAAAAAATCATTGGTACTGCAAAAAATGCTACAAGGCTAATCTAGCTAGTGTCATTACTGAGTTTGCCAGTGAGTGGAAAGCAGCCACTGTCTAATCTCATTAACTTGTCTTTTAAATGAGTTTCACTTTGTTTCTTTTTTGGAAGTGCAGCCTTTTGCTTGTGAATATGGAACAGGATTTTTTTACATTATTGTAAAATTTCTGAAAAATGATTTCTTGACTTCTAAGTATGGAGATAGTTTGTTTTCATACAGGCCTAATAAAGGTCAAACTTGTTTACAGAACTAGACTCAAAAAGTGGTTCGAAGAAAAGTGTCATCTCACTGAATCTCTTCTTAGTGCCTAAAATATACTCTTCAAAATCTTCCAGGTCCTGTTTCTGCTGCTCGTGAAGTGAAAATAGTATTTGGTGGGAAAAATAGCAGTGAAATATCTTATTAAATGGAACAGAACTTGTTTTTGTGTATATATTGGTAGTAATTCATTCAGAAAATTGCTAGAATTCTGTACTGACCAAAACTGGTGTGCACAGGGGGTAATAATAAGGCACATTGCTTCCTAATTCTTGAGAAGGAATGGATTTGGATCTTGTAGACGGAAAAAGAGCAATGACAGATGACAGTGTAGGAATATTTGGGGTTAGCTTTGATATAATTATTTTTATTGCATTTGTGAGAAAGACAAGAAGGTATACTAATTTACATGTGTTGGATTAATGAGATGCAGGATAAGGCCACCAGCAAAAGTCACTTTTCTCTGCCTATTTACACTTCTTAGAAATGAAATACAATGCTTTTGGTGCAAGTGGAGATATTCTGCTGTGCAGCAGGTTAAAAAAAATAGTAGTAATCTCCAGGAATTTTAAGTGAGATCCTTGGATACAATACTCTATTTTAGCTGCCTTGAACTCACTGAATCACAGAATTGTGGGGAGCTGCAAGGAGCCTCGGAAGATCACACAGTTCAACTCCCAGCTAAAGCAGGTTCCCCAGAGCAGATTACAAAGTGTTAATTAAGAAGGCTCAGATTTCATAGCACTCTGAAAGTATTGTTTGTCTTTGTTGATTACTTGGTATCATTTACAAAGGGTTTTTTTTAATCATCATTTTGAAGCACTTGGCCCTCAGGGCAGCAATAATGTAAATAGCACTGACTCAAGGTTTCTGTACTGAAAGTAACTCTCTCCTCATGCCCTTAGCAGAAGGCATATTCTGCAATGTGATTGGGAAAATAAGTCAGGACCAAGACTTCCAGGTCAAACCAGTCTCTTGAGTTTATCTTCTTTGCTAGAGACTGTAAGACGCTTAAGTATTTTCATTGTTATATATAATACACAGGATTTTTCACTGATTTATGAATTTCATTGAAGATGGTGGAGATACCATTGTGTTTCTCCAGCCATTAAAATTAAGAGGTAGCCAGGAAAGAAGAACTTAGCAGGCTCAGAATTCTACCAAAGAAGCAGTGATCAAAGCTGCTTTCTGCAGTAACAGTACTGATGAGGGAGACCTATTTGAACTGGGTGATGGGAGTAGTAGAACTGGTGGGTCAGTCTAACATATGCTTCTAGCAAGTGTTTTAACCAACTAAACTCTGTGAGTTATGATAGTATAATTGTCCGGTTCCATAGCATTTAAGGTGCTTATAAAGTAAAAATGGAACTCAGTGTGTAGCCTATAAATGATGCGAGTGCCCAGCTATCAGTTCTATGAACACTGCTTAGTGAGGAGAGGACAGGTGCATCGGTAAATACTTGTAAGATCACATTTCCCAGGAAAAAAAAAGTATATATATTGTTTTTCTATATGAAACCTTCTTCCTCTCCTTCACTTATTCTGTAGAGCACAAGAACAGGGTAGGCTGGTTCTTTTCAACTCTGCTGTTGCCACGTAAGTGAAAGAGCAGAAATAACATGTGAATGAGTTCCTGTCTGTCCCAGTTGTATGGCAAACAACAGATGTGGTGACAGTTTGCCCTGATAACAAACATGGGCCTGTTGTGGCAGCAGCACACAACATCTTTAAACCCGATACCTCAGTTTATCCAGGTGGAATTAGCAATGTGCAGCCATGTTCACCCCAAAGGAGAAAAGGGTGGAGGAGTGTCAAATTGTCAGCATCTACTGCATCTTGAGTGTCAGAAAATAATTTTTAAAATGGCTTTGTATGAAAATTCAGAAGGCATGGTAAAGGGGAGTGTAAGTGAAAAATGCTTCTTGCACTTTTTGGTTCTAAAGTTGCTGAGTTATTTTATCAGAAAGTCTCTTGAATTAAACTCAGGCTTACTGTTTGCTCCAATTAAAATTATCGACATTTTATGGGAAATTACATGTGCAAAAACACTGTGTATACCAAAGATGCAAGTTAGAGCATTTAACTTTTAAGAAGGATTTTACTTTCAGTTTAAATATTAGACTAGAAAAACATCCAGCCCCAAAATTACCTTATTACTGAGTTGTTTTTTGTGTGAAATCATAAGTTCATCACAAATAATGTTGATGTCATAATGTTCCATAATTCCCATAGCCCTCTTTATTTTCTGAGTTGCATGAATGATTTGGAAATAGGAAAATGGCTTATTCTTAAATTCATGCTGTTCCCCCCCTTAATTTCTTAAAGGAATTTGATATTTTACATATCCTTCCTTTGTGCCTCCCACCGTTGTATGTTTCTGCATGTCCAATACTAAAACTCATTCAAACAGCTAATGCCTATGTACATAGTGTATGTGTATGAATGTATATGTGTTTATAAGTTTAAATATATTATGTACAGTGTATATAAAGTGTGTAGTGTATGTAAATATGTACATATATGTGGCCAAATATTCCTGATGTTCTTTGTTAGAACTTTGCATTTGTTTTCTAATTCAGAGCTACTTAATTTTCATTTCTTAGCCCAAACTAAGCCTGGCTTAAAGCAGGTGAACACCCATGAATTTCAGAGCTTTGCCCCTTTTTCTAATCCCAGCTTGAGTTTGGTATTTTCTCTTCAATACTCACAAATACTCACAAATAAATTCAGTGAAGCTTCTAGCTTTTTTGTTATTCATTTCACCTTCTCTCATTTGATGGGTGAAGTGAACCAGTAAAGAGTTGGTAGAACCTGAAATATCTGTGAAAAATAAATGTATTAAAAAAAACCCCAAACACTACAGTCATACTTCCGTATTTTCAATATATACTTTCTTCTCAGAAGGTTGAAAGAAAATGTTTTTTTGTAAAGTTTTATTTCACAGTGAAACATTGTAAGAGGGTTTTAAGTCTTCAGCTGTAGTTAATTGGAAAAGAACGTTTCCCTGCATCACTGAACAGTAGCACTCAGAACAGCATGCAGCCATGCCACTTAAAAATGTAATAATGAACTAAATGAAGTTTGTTGTTTATTTATTACCAAGGCTGTTATCTGTTTTCAAGTTCTATCATTTTCTGAAACTGCAGTCTGTGCAGATCTTTGCAGTGTGTGTGAAGTCTCCGTTAATAGTTGGAGCTGGGCACACCGAGTGTTTGTGAAATTGGACTTGAGCAAAGTCTGCTATGCATAAGGAATGTTCAGATATCTAAATTATCAAAATACAGGACATTTTTGTTCATTTTCCCTTCTGATGACTTGAAGGTACGTGTGTGAGCCTGTAGAAGTAATCATATTAACTTTTTTTAAGGCATTTTTACAGACTGTCTAGGGGAGTAGTTTAAGCATGTCTTTTGTATTAAAGGTGAAGTGGAATTTTCTGGGCATTTCCCTCATAGACTCAATGTTGTAAGGACTTGTTTGCATTTAACTTTGAGCAGATGGGCAGACACCAATAAAAGTAGTGAGTTTCTTGCATGCTTAAAGTAAAGCACAGGTCTTTCAGAGTCAGGCTGTGTGTGTAAAATCTTCGCTATGAAGAATGCTAGGAATGATCTCGTTTCTTGCTATATTGTTTAGTAAGCATTTGTAAGCTCTTGTTTTAAATATAGAACTTGTAAAGCATCCATCTTTGATGTTTCAAGTCCTTTTTGTGAGACCTTCAGCAGGAAAATTATTTAAATTCATGGCAGGAATTCCTGTGACAGACGGTCCTTCATTGGTATCATGACAATCAGTGTGGTCTGTATAATGCTTCCTTTCCCCTTCAAAGGCTGAATGAAAACCTGAATGTCTCTTAATTAATGTCATTGTAAAGTTTTAAAGATTAGGAAATGGACTGCTGAGGTATTGATGTGAACTGAATCTATTTAAGCATTCAATCGTGACTTTGTTTTACATACATGCTTGAATTGTTTTTATTCTGAAGAACGAAATGTTCTCAAATGTAAGTGACAGTAAAGCAGATGTTGTAATATTCTACAGGAACTATGGAGAGTGTAATTGGCTTTCTGTATTTGATCACAGAAAACAAAAGTCTAAGAAGCACATGTTGCCAGGTATCCAGCACTGCTGAATGATTGGCTTGTACATTTTTTTTTTAATGATCTTAGGTAAACAGTAATAAAGCACAGGTCCATTTTAAGGTATTTTCTACAACTGCAGATTAAAAGTAGTTTAATTCATGAATTAAAAGAATATCTTGAGGGAAAAAAACATGTTGCTTACATAGTATATGTTTCATCATAAACAAAGTGAAGGTAAAAATGTGGGAATCTTCTTTAATCAATCTGTACTCCAAAACACACTTGCAGCCGGTGTCCAAACAGTTTGTGTAACTGCAAACTGTAAATTGTGTACATGCTGGATCCATTTGGCCTAGCAGGCAGTACTGAGCTCCTATCAAAATAGCTCGTTTTTATAAAAGGAATAATCTACTTTTAATTCTTTGGGATACTTTCTAGAAATCTGCTTACTACCCTTTAGAAAAGTATTGTTTGTGCTATTAGATTTCAATTTCAGGTTTAAATATCACAGTCATTACTCATTTCTCACAGCTTCTTTTGTGAAATCAACATTCTATGTGTGATAGCCTATAAGAATAGCATGGTCTTTTTTTATATGGATTTTATACCTAATCAGCGTCTTCAGTTCATGAAGAGGAATTTGCATTGTTGTCTTCATATAGAGTATTGCAGTGCATGGTTTAGCTTATGCATTTTATTAAATGCTGTTTAAGTGTGGCTTTATATTGTTGTGGCTTAATACTACTACCTAAGTGAGGTTTATACAATTAAAGTGAATTACAAATATAAATGTATTCTTGATTTTTTTTTTTTTTATTTTTAGGTTCACTGAATTTCTTAAACGTTGTATGTCTGAGCCCAATGCATTACAGAAATGGACATTCCCATTCACTACAGTGATTATTAGAGATTTGCCTGGCCATAAGATAAATACAAGATAAATCCCATGAACCTTATGTCATGAGGGAGCTACTGCTGTAACAAAAGACTTCTTTTCCTAGAAGCTGTAATTTACCTTCTGTAGGCTTATGTGTTTCTCCTGAAGGTACGAGGGGAGATGATGCTGTTACCTGCTGCTGTTCTACTCCCGGGTTTTAAGTAAAGGTAGAGTGTTGGATTTCAGTTCCCTGCACTCCTGCTTTGTATTAAGTGTAATGAAACTGGACTCTATTTTGAATGGTAAACATATCCTTAATTTTATGTATAATACGTCTGAGAGACACCACGTCTATTCTTATAGCAAAGATACTGACTCAATTTCTTGCTGGTGCTATTAGAAGCTCTGCAACTTGGAGCTCCGAGTCCGGTTTCACAGAAATAAGGCTAAAAAGAGTTTTGGTTTCGGTTATCAAACCTCGCTGCCTCCAAGAAAAACATCCCTGAGCAGCGGTAGCGGTCCTGGAGCGGGGCGCTTGCTGGGGCTGCTCGAGCGCGGGGCGGGGCGGGGCGCGCTGCGATCCGGGCACATCCTTCCCTGGGGCGCGCAGATCCTGCTGACCTGCCGCTACCTGCGAAGCGCACCTCGCGCGGCGGGCTGCCGGGCCGTGCGACGCCGGTGACGGACGGGCGGCCCGGTGCGACGGCTCTGTCCCCGCGGAGCTTCCCGACAGCGACAACGCCGGAGACGCCCGCGGGGCCGCCCGTCGCTCCCGCCCGGCCGCGTCCTTCCGCGCAGCCGCGGGGCGGCGCTTCCCCGCACTTCCGTCGGGCGGCGCGGGGCCGCCGCCATGCCGATGAAGGGCCGCTTCCCGGTGCGGCGGACGCTGCAGTACCTCAGCCAGGGCGACGTCATTTTCAAGAACTCCGTGAAGGTTATGACCGTGAACTACAACACGGCGGGGGAGCCGAGCGAGGGGGCGAGGTGAGCGCGGGGCGGGCGCCGGGCGTCCATCCTCGGAGCGTCGCCGCCCACCTCGTACCGTGCTGTTCTTCTTTCTCTCCCTCCTAGAAAGTTTGTGTTTTTCAACATCCCCCAGATCCAGTACAAGAACCCCTGGGTGCAGATCATGCTCTTCCGGAACATGACGCCTTCGCCCTTCCTCCGTTTCTACCTCGGTAGGTGCCGCGGGCCGCTCCGCCCTCTGCCCGCTGCGCGTCGCCGCCAGACCGGCGCTGCTGGGGAGGGGAAAGGCGCCGCCGTGTGGGCACGCACCGCCCCACGCGGTCACCCGTTGACTCTCCTTGCTGAGGACTGCATCGACTGTAGCAAAACAGGAGCTGTTTTTTCATCATATTTTTCTTTGAAGCACTTCTTTGCGGCTACTGTGAAGGTATGTGCTGCTACACTGCTGTGAATTTTTTCACAGATAGCGGAGAACAGGTTTTGGTTGATGTGGAAGATAAAACCAACAAGGAGATAACTGAGCACATTAAAAAGATTCTGGGCAAAAGCAAGTAAGTAACTCTTCATATAAGCTAACATTCCTTCCCTCTGGCGTACGTCTTATTACAGCTTTGAGAGTGCACAGAAATAAAGAAAAATTCATCAGAAATGGTCTTAGCTGGGGAAATCCATCCTTCTGGTTAATTGTAGCCTGGGAAGAGATGGGTAACATCTGCAGGTAACAAACAGATCTCTCTTTTTTTTCTAGAGAAACACTTGAAAAAGAGGAAAAAGAGAGAGAGAAACTGTCACATCCTGCAACTTTTGGGCCCAAGAAGTATCATCTGCGAGAGTGCATGTGTGAAATTGAAGGCCAGGTTCCTTGCCCTGCCTTTGTGCCACTGCCCAAAGAGATGAGAGGAAAATATAAAGCTCCACTGAAAAATGAATCATCAGCGTGACATCTCGGGTCATACTGCTGTGTTTCTTCAGGGCTGGATGATCACAGTGGTTCTTCAGAGATGAGCGTTAACACATCCTGGAAATAGGAGCAAGTTCATGAGATACTGACATCCCTGTCTCATTACAGCCACAACTAGAATATTTATTGTGAAAAATATTATCAAATAAATGTAAGTTAAAAAAAAAAAAGCAGCTTTTGTGCCAGTTTGCAGTCAAAGCTGGGTGAAAGCAATAGAGAAAGCAATGACCAGAGCCCTTTTTCCTACTCATGCCCACATGTATAAAGTCATAGCAAAAACAGGATGGCTGATGTTGCAAGGGACCTCTGGAGGTCATCTTGCCCAGGACCGTGTTCAGATTGCTTCTGAAGATCTGAGGGAGAGAGCACCACCACAGCCTCTTGGACAGCCTGTGCCAGAGTTCACTCACTCTCACAGTTGGTGTTTTTAACAGTGTCCAGAGGGATCCTCCCATGTTCTAGTTTGTGCCCATTTCTTCTTGCCCTGGCATTAGACACCACTGAAAAGCCTGGCACCATCATCCTTGTACTCAAGTTATTGATAAACATTGATAAGATTTCTCCTGCCCCAGCCTTCTCTTTGCTAGGCTGAGCAGTTTCACCTCTCAGCCATTTTTTGCAAGAGAAGTATTCCCATCTCTTAATTATCTAGATGGCCCTTGGACTCTCACCAGTATGTCCATAGCTCTGTTGTACTAAGCCCAGAACTGGACACAGGACTTCAGCTGTGGGATAGGGTAGTAGTACTCCCCAGTGCTGAGTGGAGTTGCAGGATCAAGTCCCTCAGCCTGATGGCAGTGCTTCACCAGCTGTAATCCCCAAGTTCGTATTTGCTTTGAGATAAGAGACTCTTAATGGAGCACAGCATGCCCCAGGCATGTTTTAATTGCTCCTACTGTTTTCCAGCTTGTACTATCTGAAGGAAGACCAATGATAACATACCCACGCCTGAAACTTAAATGCTGAATTTTCTTGCTTGACTGATTTGGTTGTCACTTAAAGTCTCGTTTCTCAAGAAAATTTACAGTTTTGAGAAGCACTGAAAAGAATATCAGAGGAGAACAGGCAAGTTGATATTTTGAAATATATGCCTTAAAATGATCTTTGTTATTCTTAAGAAGAAAAAAAAAAGTAACTTTTTAAATGTGGAAATAAAAACCCAAACCCATACAAAGGAGAACTGAATCTTAAGAGCTTCCAGCTATTCTAGCCAGCAAGGCCATTGTGCTGGAGTCCAGTACTGCTGTACATCTTCTACTTCTGATGCTACTGGCCCCTGCCCACACAGTTTTAGATCACAGTAGTAGATTCTGCCTAAAGTGATTATACCTATAACAGCATATAAATACACAATAGTACTACATCGCTTTTAATTATTTAACTGCATAGACCATTAAGTCAGGCTTATATGTGCAAAGTACTCTAGACATAGTTATCAGCATTTCTCAGCTAATGGTTGAATGCAATATTTCACACCAATTTTTAAGGGATGCTTGAATTATCAGGGGCGAATACAGCACAAAATAGATGTTACTGCATTCCTTGTTTAAAGTTTCCATACAAAGAAAGTACTGCATGCAATTTTAACACGTCAATGCTAGTTACTTAATAGTTTTACAGTCTTCATTTTGTTGTGCCCTGGGAGGCTCACAGCAGTCCAAATACCAGCATACGATCTTCACAGTGGAGAGAACTTCAGTATGAGAGGGCTGATCTACCACAGTTAACGCTGTCAATGACCATCAGGTATGCTACTCATAAAAATACGTTGTTACGTGTACAGAACGATACTTTATTAGTGTAATTAGGCTGAACATACAAATAGTGCAGGATAGTTACAACAAGGAAAACACACTTTTTAAATGCGAGAGCTGAAGCCACTGAAATATTCTTTTCATCTCGATATCAAAAGGAGCTTTGGGTTATAATGCAGGAAGCACTCCTCTTGACTAGCAAACTACTCTGCCTTGAATAACTGACTTGTATTATTTATTTTTAAATGAACAATTCTTGGGATAAACTTTAGCTATCAAAAATTTTTGCTGCCTTTGTAAATCTAATGCCACAGCACAGAATTTTAGTCAGTTTACAACCTCTCAGAATTCTGCTGCACAGACGGTTGGTCCACTTTGCGCACAGCAGCACTTCAGAGAGTCACTCAGCAATAACAAAACATACTGGTAGAAAAAAACTAAAGTTCTTAAGATGACCCATTCTGCACAACTTTCAACTTCAGATTTAGGCTGCAGTAAGAACAACTGTCCTGAAGTTGCTGCACTGAGCTATTCTGATCAGTTATTAGTGTTACTGAGGGTACATATTTTGGTTTTGTCTTAAACAGAAGTACATACCTCCAACATATTTAAAAGAAAACAAATCTAGAGTTCCTACTGTTTAAGTAGCACAATTATTTGTGTTTCTGAAATACTAAGTAGTGCCCCAGTTACGGCTATGCTATTCATATCTTATTGGAGACATAGTTAAGAGATGTACCACTCCACAAAACTTTGTACTTCTCAGTAAGTCCAGGACTATTAGTGCAAGAGAGTATGATCAGCCCACTATCCTCCACTTCAGCTTTAATTAAATGCACCTTTTTTTAACTAACTCCTCCCAACCACCTTTTCAAACACTGATGTCTGAAGATGGGCCTCTGCTTCTCAAAGTGGGGGGGATAGTGAGGGGGTAGGGAAAGCACCTCAGACTGTCTTTAGCAAAATACGTGCTAACTTAACATTGAACAATCCTAAATTTTACAATACCAATCTTCAGAAGCCCTCCTGTGCCACAGGAGCTGGCCTTCACCTAGTCACTGCCGTGGGCAGAGGTCTGCACCAAGACTCACATCTGGACCTGCTTACTGAAGACACACATGCCTGATTCTTATAACTTCTGATGAGAATCAAGTATAAAATAGGACCTTATATTTGGCACAATCACAGCCCAGCTTTCAGAGAATTCCAGTTCAGTGACACTTTAGCTCTCCACTGCAAACAGGATTTCTGTTCTTTAAATGCTGCAAAGAGGATTCAAGTCTCAGATAAGACAAATATGATCATTCTGTAACCCAGAGAATATAAAGGAATGTGCATGTTCCAGAATATAATTAGGAATTTCAAGGTCACCCTTAATACTACAGTTTGAAATGATGCTAGCCTGATGTTCTGAAAGTATACTCGTCTACATATTCATTCCCACACATGCAGCTCTGAAGCCAGTGTGGCTCTCTGTTAACTGCAGTTTGTGCCTAGAGCAACTGGGAAACTAAAAGTAATGACAAGGTGGCACCCCAGTTCTACCTCGGAGTTCTTATAAACACATTTTAAAAGTTACTCATATTAAGATCAGTGAAGTCTCTAATAGTTTTTAAATCCATTTTATGTATTATTGCACAAAATTGACCTGTAGCCTGTATATCCTGCATCTCAAAAAATAACAGCAGCCTTTCAACAGCACTTTCTTGTAACTCTCTTAGGGCAATTAGACTGGCCTGCAACTTACACTGTTTATCAGAAGATGCAGAAGTCTTACAAACACTTTTGTCTCTTCAGTCAAAGCTCCACTTGAAAAGCCAGTAACTCAGCTGCTGTAACAACACAGTGGAAACAAGGAGGAAAGATGAGAAACCAACCCTGAAACCATTTCAAAGTTTCTTATTACTGCTTAACCCTTTTGACCAAAATAAGCACGCAGTAAGACAAATTAGCATTAAGATGGTTGTAACAAGTTATTATAAGTTTTTCTTAGTATGTTTTCTTAGTATGTAAGTGTGTTTTAGTTCAAGACTAGCAGCATTCCTCTTATCTTCTTTCTGCAACGCTGAGTAATATTGGGAATACATAAATGAAAGTGTATAAAATACAACGTTCTCCCAATTCCTCGTAATCTGTACTGCTGTTTATAACTGCTCCATCTTCCCATCTCTTAACAGTGAACTTGAGATAACTATTACAAGGTGATTACTGCTTCAGCAGTTGGATTTCTCCTTTTGTTTTGCTAACGTGTACTTCAGTTCTTTCAAGTTCTCTGTCAGTAGCTCCACCTCATCCATTCGTCCACTATGCTTGGCATCAAATATGTAGGCTTTTATATTATCTATCTGTTGGAGAAGCAGTTCCTCCTCTATAGCCTCCTCTCTTAAGATCTCACTGACATCCTCCACTTCAAAGGGATTGGTAGAAGATCCTTCTTCAAATGGATTTCCAGAATTCCAATTGCTCCCAGACTTCTGAAATGGATTTTCATCCTCTTCAAAGGGATTTAAAGTACTGACAGATGCTCCACTAGTTTGTTCACCTTCCTCCTCATTTTCAAATGGATTATACTCTTTTTTATCACTTTGCAGAGATGTGTTAAAGAAAGAAATCGGTTGAGATACATCTTTGGCAAATGGGTTAGTGGGATCTTCCTCTGACAGAGGGGTATCTGCTTCATCTTCAAAGGGGTTTAGACAGGCTGCCTGATTTTGGTCTTTGTCACACTGCAGAGTATTGTGGTGTCTGACTGGAAAGATTATGTACTCTTTAGCTGGCAGCTGCTGAACATCAGTAGTTTCAAAACTTCGATTCCCTTTCACTTGATTAATATCTAAACCCAATCCATGTGCTGACAAGTTCTGATTCTCTTTCGCAGCTTCATACTGATGCTGCTTGCCTTCTCTGAAATCTAAGGAGCCTGTCCTCGAATGCTGAGATGTGAATTTGTGGTGTTCTCTTTCCCACTCTTTTTCACAAAGGAACTGAAGTTCTTCCCTCTGCTTCTCTTCTTCTTCTGCCTGTTTTTTAGAAAGCTCGATAGCTTTTAGAGTTTGTTGTTGATCATACTCATCCTGAAGTTGCCTCAGGTTTTCTTGCAACATACGGACTTCATCCAGCCGATTAGCTGCTTTTGCTTGCTTAATAAAGGATGTGATGTTGTCAATCTGCTGAAGAAGTGGGTCTGCTACCTCACTCTGTCGAGATATGCTAGATGTAGGTAGCCAGCCTTCAGATTTCTTGACTGTTACATTTTTAAGGAGAGTTGCATCACCATTAACTGCACTTGCAGATCTGTAAGTCAAGTCTTTCTGCTTCTCATCTTGTTTTCTGTGCGTTTCAAGAGCTGCCTAAAACAAACATACAGAGAGAACATGAGCTTGAAAAATTCTATTTTAACTTTCATATTTACAAAAAAAATAGGCTGTCTACCTTAGATACTGCTGTCACAAACATCAATTCAATCTTTAGTTACTCTGCAAAAAATGTTCATTTTTGTAATATTACCTATTATTTGTTAATGAAATCTATTCACATTTGCCTGTACAAACTTGAAGTCCAGAAGGAGCAGTAACAGTGCTGTATATAGAGTAAAAGATACCAAAATCCAACTGTTCAAAGAGATGTCTCAGGCAGATTTGGATAGTAACCATACCGCATCCACCTATAGCAGATACTTCTGTAATTGGGCAGTGTAAATATCAATTATATCATTAGCTTTTGGAATGCAATTACTTATATTTCTACTGCAACACCAAGCTAGTTTATTTCTCAGTTAGTGATGTCCTTCCTGCAGAGAATATCCTCTTGAAGCTGCATCCATGTCTTTATTTATTTTTTTAAACCACCTGGAGAAGTATTCAAATTCTACTTGTACAAATGACTCAGTTTAAAACTTTCTGCTGCAGTACAGGGAGAACAACAGCACCCACAAACAAGCCACTGCTGCTTTCTAGAAGCATCCAGCTTTCAGGACACGTCTCTCTGTACTGGGAAGAACTACAATAACTGTTACACAAATCCCTGAAAACAAGTATGGAACGATCTGCACAGAAAATGAAAAAAGAACTCTAGTCTTAAAGACAGCTGTTCATGCACAGGTAGCTACTAACACATCAAGATGAACTATGAATTGTAAATAATTATGTGTCTGTTTAAGTCCTTGAAGGAGGCCCTCATACAAATACAGATCTTAACCTGCCTTACCATATGCAGTCTTCTCTTCTTCAGTTCTTCATACTGATCTTTGGTTGGCAGGGACATTAGGCCAAACAGTTTTTCCTGCCAAATATTGAAATATTTACAGTGAATGCTTGCAGGCATTCAGACTAGTTTTAAAGTACTTGAAGGAAACACCAACAAATGTTCCACAGACAAATATGAGGTACTCCTCCATTGCAGTCACCTTTCCAAGTTGGAACACATCGTGGCTGCTGTAACTACACTACTAGCTAGGCTGGGCCTCTGCCAGAGACAAAGCCAAGACTTACAGATTTTCTTAGGCCCCTGAACCAATGCTGCTCTGACTATGCTATCCATATTCAGAGTGACTGCAGAAAACCTACAGAAGTAAATCCCTACAGAAGTAAACCTTCTGTCAAAAGAAGTCTGAAGTCACACAGATGGGCAGCAAAGAACAGAACACTACAAAAAATTTAGCTCATAATATATGCTCTATTTACCTGAACAAAAAGAGTAGCTGAGTATCTTATCATTCTCTGAAGCTGTAGTGTTTTAGGATGAGGTTGGGGCTCTTCGTGCAAGCCTAGACTCAGAATCTTCTTACTGAATCAAAGCAAACATAAGCTCATCCATTCAACCACAAGGGCCAAGGAAAATACAACAGAAAGAGAGGGAGACAATACCAAATGAACATTTTTAGATGTTCTATTAGGTAAGCCATTCTAAATATTACCAGCAGTAATAATTTTTATTATTTTTTTTTTTTTAAGTATGCCTCTACTTGCTTCCTCTGTGCATGGTTAGAAAAGGAAATAGAAATTGATGGTGCACAGGAACAGCATCTACTTTTCAACATGCTCTTTACAATGGAGCAGGCAAGTTGATTATCTGTATGAATAAGCAGAAGCTCCAATAGTTGTGGATAAGAAGGAGAGTTAGTACAAGCTGTATTAGAAGAGGGGAGAAACATAAATCAATTTATGCATATAGCAAGAGAGAGCGCATGCACTTCCTTTACCTTAGGGCATCTATAAATTCGTATACTTTTTGAATCTCCACCCTCAAGTCATTAGCATGTTCAAGACTGTAGGTTGTCTCCCCAGCACTACAAAATAAATACAACATTATTGTAAGTCAGACCTCCAGTGAACGATACATACAACACTAAAAGCTATCCCAAAAAGATATCAACAAATGTAAGGATAAATCATCCATTAAAATGCTTTTATTTTAAGCTCAATGTATTTAGAAACCCTTTCTTGCTGACAGAAGTGGAAAACATCAACCTGTAAACATGAATATTTACAATTATAGGAAAAATTAATTTTAGTATAAGAAGAATCTCACTCTATAAGTAATACTTAAAATATATATACACAACAAATGCATCTATTCTGCATTTTTTTTTCCCAGGTGCAGAAAAATCCTCACTGATCAAATAAGCAACTACATCATTAAAATAAGTTTTCTACTTCTGTTTGTCATAAAGCAGAAGTCTACAAGCCCATGTGGGCATAATATTTAAGATTCTAGCAACTGAGTCCACGTGAAGACACAATCACAAGATTCTCATATTTATTGAAGAAAACAAATTAGTATTTTATATGGAAGCCTCTTCACAGTTCTTAAGCTTGCCCTTCCTTTTGTACCTGAAACATACAAAAGCACCATCATGCTCTCAAAAGCAGCCTTCCAGGACTCCATACGAGTCAGCAGTAGCACTCCTGATGTCATTTCGTAACTCTATCTTCAAAGCTACAGAACTTGTAAGATCCTCTATAGGCCAGCCCAGTTACAAGGGACCAACCACATCTTAGTATTTGATTATGTGCCTCTATAAGAGGCAAAACACAGACACAGTTATTTCTGCAGTTGGATCAACTGAATAAAGGAAGAAACCTCTCTATTATTTCAACAGAAAAATTCAGGAAGTAGGGAAAATAAAACCACTTGCATTTATTGTAAGGCTGCAAAGAAACGTTGTTGCAGTCTTTCTGAGATGGGATCCTAGTGCTCTTTATGAGGAGATCAAACATTGTTAGATGGGGAGGAATGAAAGTGAGCCAGCATTGTATCCACCAATATATGCATTTGTGCACAACACTTACTCTTTGAAGTTTTCAAGATGTTACGAAAAACGTATTTAAAATAGTAAAAATACAAATAAAAATTCATAGTAGCCTAATTTACATCTCCTTTGGGGCAATTTCTCATATTCATGTGCTGTACAGCTTCCTTCCATGCCTTTGGAAATTCCTTGAAATATATCGATTTCAGCAACACCACAAATCCCAGATGTAACTTTTTTTTTTAATAGCCAAGTAATGCACTGTTTTTACTTCCTGTCTTCACTACTCCATGGCATTTCATATATTAAGCACACATTGCAGGCTTACATCATTTACCCCATATGACAAGTCTTTTAGCAGGTCACTGCAACACCTACTTATATATATAGGCTTATATATAATTACATTATCTATTTATTACTTAATTGCATTAAGTAATACAGTAATAAAATTCTGAGCACACTGAAATCAAAAGCTAGTTATGACTGGTAAAACTCTAAAATTTCTCTAATTCTACAAATAAAAGTATAATCCTAGCACTGTTTTAATACAGATTTGTGGCAAGAAAATATTAATTCAGGCATCCAAATCATGCACCAAAACACCATGGTTAGTACTAAGTCATAAGTTAAGTTATCCCAGGGATGACACTCATCAGATTTAAGACTTGTTTTAGTAATCTAGTTTGTGAATTAACTTGAGCTTTGGATAGTTATTTGTCTAGATTCAAACAGCAGAAAAACCTAACACTTTTTCATGACCTACCCACACCTATAGCCTTGCTACACCAATTCCTTGCCTGCTTTGCAAACTTACAGGGGAAGAAATATACATACGTTCAGAAATAAAATCAGTAAGCTTACTTCAGAGATTCTGCCATCCTTACGTATTCTGGTGCCTTCTGGTCAACCTTCTCCATGCAGAGTCGGAGTTTCTTATTTAAGAATGCACATAAAAGCAGAACTCATATTAGAACACTAACAGAAGCACTCACTGACGCAAAACTTTCAACGTGCCTATGCACATTCAAAGCTAATAGCTGTGAAAGCCATCTAACTTCTCAGGATCACAAGGTCCCCCAGATATCTTGAGAACACAGATGGCATTGACAAGAACAGAGAAAGAATCTCTATACCCCTGCAAGGTGAACTGTGATGTTTTGAAGGGCAACTTCTAGTCTTACTGTCTTCACAGAAAAGCACCAACAGAAATCCCCATTAATATTAAACTTGGGTCTGAGAGAGGGGCTTGCAGACTATCAGGAAGATACCCAATGAATATCTGTACCTGCTAGAATTCCAGCTGCATGCTGTTGTTCAATTTAATGGTTGTCACTAGTGTGGGGACAAACAGTTCTTACAACATGAAGTTGTATAGTTCTAGCAGAGCCCACTAACACCAGCACGAACACATAATTGATTTTAAAAGAACTGTTCTGTCAAGTCCCAGGTAACATTATTCACAATGTTTAAGGGACATCCCAAAACCATTAGTTCCAGATGAGAACAAAAAAGTACATTAGAATAAGGTTTTAAGCTACCACAGGATGTAAATAATATATGGCCTCTGAATGCTTACTTTCAGATTTATCTTTGCTATTAAAATATTAAGCCATAAAGAACTTGGATGCGAGAACAAGCAAGGAGTTTGATTTACCTCATAGAGTTTCACAATCTCTGGAGTGTATTCTTTCTCATCAATCTGTTGTTCTCTTTTCAGCAGAGTATCTTTGCAGTGCTGACAA
Source organism: Chrysolophus pictus (assembly GCA_037305975.1). NCBI lineage: Eukaryota > Metazoa > Chordata > Aves > Galliformes > Phasianidae > Chrysolophus > Chrysolophus pictus. The sequence goes on from CM074587.1 coordinate 271,246, forward strand.
CAACGGATTTGGTCATCATCCTTCTCATCCAGAACAGAGCTCACACTGCTTATACTGCTAATGCTGCCTCGGCGAGAGCCATGGACGCTATTAGGTGAGGCGTTTGGGCTGGTATGAGAACTCAAGGCCTCTTTACTGGCACTGGTGAGTTTGCCTAAAAATTACACGTGGGTAATTTTAAGTGACACAGATTTCACCAACACAAATAATGCACTTTAACAAAAGCTAGCATTACCAAAATACTAGAAAACCAGCTCGAAACAGTCTGCTGAAAGACACACAAGGAACATGTAACAACCAAAACTACAAATCCGAATTTGGGTCTTCATTCCAAGATCCTGCTTTGCTCTAAAAGCAGTGAGAGAACATACTACTGGAAACCACTTACTTTGTTTATGCCTAGTAGCATTCTCACACTGGATCTTGCAGTTACAAAAAAAGCATATGGAAAAGTGAATATGTTAATACTATCCTTATTTTGTGCTGGAACTCTCTGGAAAGCCCAATTAACATCATTGATTTTCACAGAAAAACAGTCTCCTCTCTAATGCACTAAATAAGGAAAGCAAAGTTGAAAGGGCTTCTTAAAGGCTTGTGGATTAATTCCCTTGATGTCAGCATTTGGACAGCCATGGGCAAGACTCAACACTTAAAACTGGTATGGATATTTCAACAATCTTGGCAGTTATGACTCAAAGATTTCATAGTTCCATAGTTGGAATACACTACTTACAGTATTAGTTTGCACTAGCATACTTCAGTGTTTTGTTGAAGATAATCTAAAATTTCTGAAGCTAAAGAAGGAATACAGACAAAGAATAGAGAAAGCATTCTTATTCTGTTTTACATACAAGTGCCTGCATGGAATTGAAGGACACGTTCAAGGAGGAGTTTTCCGTAAGTATAGGCAGAATATATTGAGCTTGTTTCTTTGTTGCAAAAAAAACCAGGATGCATTCAGCACTCTGAGTGAGATAAAGAAAGGAGAGATTAACACCACCCACCACACTTACTTGCCAAGGGAAGACTGATAAGTTCCATACACTTCTTGCACATTATAGATCCACACAGCCGGCAGTGGTGACGCCTGTTTCGCATGCTGAACTTATTGCCACAGTCTGGGCAGAATGGAACGTCCTGGTCATTGACCCAAGGCACAACAGACTTCTCTATAGCTATAATCGGGTTGAGGAGGAGGCAATACACACAATATAAGACGTTAGTTCAATTGATTCCTTAGCTGGGAAACTAAAGAGGCATATAGTCTGAGGTAAGCTCTTACCAACCTCTTATTTTAGCTGACTCGGTGTTTGCTCTGTCAAAGGATGTAAGCTAGTAGAAGATAAACAACACATTAAAAACAAACAAACAAAAAAATTTTCCTCCTTAAGAAGAATAAAGACCCCACAACACCCCCCTGCACACACCCATCAAGTTTTAAAAAAGTGCATCATTTTGAAAAGATAAAATAGGAAGATGTCTGAATTTGGCATTAAGATTCAGACAAGTGGTGCTAAACAATTACTGCCAAAATGACAAGAGTCAGAATATTTTGACATAATTCTTATATCATCCAACATTATTGTGTCCAAGTGAAAATGCAAGTTGGCAATTGGGGACTTTACAGAACAAATAGCCTGACAAAAGCATTAAGGGGTAATCCTACAAAGTAAAAGATGAAGAAAGCACATGAAGTAGCATCTTGTGCTTGAAAATACTGTACAGAAACAGAAATCATACCCACAGTACAGAGTACAACCAAACACACTACACGAGGATAAAAAGGGAGGACAATAACATGTGAAAAGGCTCAGCTTACAACTGTTCAACAATTGCACTACTACATATTTATTTGGGCAACTTTTGCACTAAAATAGATTTTTTTATTTAAGAAACATTTAAATGGTTGGAATATTAAGTAGTAGCAAGATTACCTTTTCTAACCTGATTAACAACTTATTGACTTCAACTACATAGTGATCAATCCTGGCTGCTCGGTATTTCTTGAAATTGGAAAGATGGCTTCTCATAGCACCTTAGGGAGAGAGGAGAACTCAGAGTCACTTGGGTGTGCTACATGAATTTAAACACCTTTCAAAATGCAGCTCTTCCTTTTTTTTCACCATTTATTTTTTCAGGTTCAAACGAAATTTTAAAGACACATTAGAATTCCAAGTTTTCACGGTACTGGCCTGAATAAAACATGCAGGCTAGCCTCCAGGCTAGCAATAAGCAGTGTTTTATTTCTACTACAGTAAAGGAAAGAAGACCGCATTAAAGAAAACATTTGCAACAGATTTTTTTTCATCTTTATCCCTCAGTTACATTTGGTAAGGTGTTACCAGCCAGTATTGTTGTCAAGAACTGCTCCTGTTATTTCCTTACTACATCTGGAACAAAGGCAAGATGCAAGTCCAATGATTATCTAAGGTTTATGCAACAGCAGCTTCTTCCAGACTGCTATCAACCTTCTCATCTTTAGGGGTCTGAACCAAATCCTTGATCATAGCACAGATTTGCAGAAACCTCATCACAATACAGAAGAACAATGCAGCATCTATTTAAATATATAATTAATTCTCAATAAATCTGGGTTTAAGTTTTGATCTTTTTCATAGCCAGATATTAAAAAAATCAGAGTTACAATCAAAATACAAAAATTCTTCTGACTAGTAGAACACAAAAGCAGATGTTTCTCTTTGACACTAACTGTACAATGTCACTTCCTCATTCTAATGAAATACGTAGAAACCTCTCTGCAGCCAAATTCATAGGAATGGGAGAGCCCCTTTGGATAACTAGATTCAATCTCTGCAGTGGAGACATTACAGAAACCCCTACATCCCTCCACCAAATCATGTTAAAATCTACAAGATTCATCTCCACTCTGGTTAAAAAAAAAAAAAGCAAGCCAGTTATCTGCAAAGCTTGGATTCTGCAGTCCCAAAGGACTAAATTCCTCATCTGTCAGCAGCATAGGAGAACTTTCAGGACCCACCAGAGACAGTGCTGCCTCCTCCCCCCTGAAAATAACCACAGCGTTTCTATAATAGTAAAAGGCAACTTCCAGTAACAGTATTCGCGAGTACAGGTTCAGTCAACATATTTGCTAACTTCTGCAATGTCTGAACCTACAGCCAGAGTCTGGCTGCTTATTTTTTAAAGTGAAATGACTTAATGATAGATTACCTGTACCTCAAATCCAAAGACATAGCTGGAAGAGTTCGAACTAAGGGATGAGCATTAGTTTATATGTCTGGCAAAACATCTACTGTAAGAGTAACCAAAAAGCCATAGATTTAACGTGGCTGTAGCAACATTAAATAGTAGTAGTGGATTATCACCTGTTTTGTAAAAAGCCAGATGATGATGGTTGCAGAACCCTCAGTAAAGCTAGATGCACAGAGCTAAATGTGTACCAAAAAGAACTCAGTAGCTCAGACACAATGAAATGACAAACATCTATCCTGCTTTTGAGGATAGTTTACACCCTGGCTCTATAGATCTTCCCTCCCCATCCCTAATCTACACTTTCCTCATCGTCCTATACAACAAATCGATATGCAAGCCATGACTCCACAGTACATCACACGCAATACAAACAATTCCACACAGCTTCAGCAATACTCACTTTTTCCCTATTAAAAGTTACCTCCACCATGTATCACTCTCAAGCTCACCTACCTACTTCTTGGGGCTCCCACATGTATGGATCTATGCCACCATAGCTGAATGACTCATATCGTTCCTGAGATCCAGAATCAGTTCTGTCATCTCCTTCTCGTTTCAGTAATTTCTTCTTTGCTCTCTTGGCTTTCTGGACAAGACCTGAAAATAGATAAGCCCGCATGTAGAAGAGCAGGCAGTTCGCCTCTCAGTATTTGTCATGTGAAACCAGGATGGTGTACTTCTTATCGTCTGGAACAAATCTTTTGCCTTCACAACACATCAATATGCTCTGTTTAGAACCAAAGTATTGTTCAGCGTCACCAATGGCAGGAAATGCTTTCTGTCATCTGTTAAAGTAGTGCTGCGGTCCTAATGACAAACAGGTAATTTTAGGCATTCCATTCAGGGGCATCACTATAAAAGAGTGAACTGTATTAAACTGTGGGACCCTACTTCATAGAGCACTGGGACATTCTACGTGCACTCTTAATTCCTAATGATTTTCTTTGGATTCAAGGATGTTCAATACTTTCTTTGTACTTTTGCACAGAAGCACAAGCTAAGAACATCAGTGTGCTCGTGCACCCAAGCAATTTCACAAGAACTGAAAGATCACCACATTATCTTGTACAAAAGCTAGTGAGAGGAGGGCAGTTTCCTGGGCCAAAAGGAAAACTTCAAACTCCAGCATTTTTATGTTAGCAGAAGGTAAGGACACCACTTCTTTTGGTAAACACATTCAGTATCTTCTAGAATTAATTCCCTTATACACCTGCTGAAAACTGGGTTGCAGGTGTAATGCTACAAACGTGACGTTAAGTACAGCAACGACCGCACAGTAGCAAAGTCCCAGGCTGGTAGCCGGCAGGAAGCAGAGGCTTCCCCCATTCTTTAAGGCCTCCGACCAAAGCCTGGAAACTCATCTGCATTACAGCACGGACTGAGAGTTCTTAAGTAAAAAACGCGCCCAGAAAACACACAAAGGCCAACAGCGACCCGCAGCGCCGCAGCCGAGCGGCACGGAGGCCCGCAGGACAGGAAACGGCCGCGTCAGGAGCGGAGGAACGCGCTGCGCCCGGCCCGCGTCCCGCACGCAGAAGCGGGGCGCCGCGCCTCGCTCGTCCCGCGCTTCCGCCAGCGTTCCAGCGCCCGCAGGAACCCGGAGCGCCCGCAGCGCGGCAGCTTCTGCTGTGCGGGGTCGGACGCGACGGACGGGAGAACGGCGAGAAACCGCCGCGGCCCTTACTTCGGAGCTGGCCTCTGACGTCTCTGTCCTCGCCCGAGTGCTCCTCCTCGTAGTGCGCCCGCAGCTGCTGGAACGCCTGCAGGTCCTTCAGGCACAGCGGGCACAAGAAGCCCTCCCGCATCTCCGCCGCGTCCCCGAACGGCGGCGCGCAGCCGGACGCCATGGCGCTGCGAGCTCAGCGCTGCGGCATCGCCAGCAACGCTCGGAAACACGGCGCTGCGGAGCGGGGCGGGGCGGGCTGGCTCTCCGCGCGGCCCTCCTGCGCCTCCCGAGGCCGCGGAGCCTACGCGAGGGGCGAACGCACAGCCCCGCTCCGCAGGAAGGACGGGAGAAGACGGGGGCGAAGCGGCGCTGGGCGGGCGGCGCTCCTCGCTCGGCCGGAGCTCGGGAGCCGAACCAGGCCCGGCGCCGCGCGGAGGACGGGGCGGGGCTCCACTCGCGCTGAAGGGCTCCCGCCCCGCCGCCAGCCCCGAGGCTCGGCCCCGCGCTCCCCGGCTCGGCCCCTCGGCTCCGCTCGGCTCCAGGCAGGAGCCGCGCGGCCCCCCCTCTGCCGTTCGCGCTCGCTCGGCGGATCCCGAGCACCCCGGCGCAGGACAGCCCGGCGGAGGGAGGGGCGGACGGACGGGAGGGGCTCGGCGCGGAGGCGGGGCTCGGGCCCGGTCCTGCGGCTGGCGGCGCTACCGACGCGCGAAGCGGGCCCGGCGTCACGGCCCGCGAGGAACAAGGTGCTGGAACAGCTGCCCAGAGAGGCTGCGGATGCCCCGTCCCTGGAGGCGCTCAAGGCCAGGTTGGACGGGGCCTGGTCTAGTATGAAACGGGGAGGTTGGTGGCCCTGCCTGTGGCAGGGGGTTGGAGATTCGTGATCCTTGAGGTCCCTTCCAACCCTGGCCATTCTGTGATTTAATCATAGGAGTAATTAATACTATAAACAGCCAAACTCTGAGTTTTTACATATGCAGTTTCCTGTTGAGAGGCGTTATGCTCTGCTTCTCAGAACAGAAAGAGGCAGCTGTAGAAATAACGTAGAAGCATGGTTACAATCAGATTCCCGTTCAGCAAACGTGGATTTAACTTCTCTTTGATTTTAAAATCTGAGATCTCACCATGCTCTGGAAGCTGCTCTGCTCAGGTACTCCTCCAGTAGTGCGCTCAGGTATATTATAAGTTGTTAAACTCTTTTTCTAGAAGGTATAATTTATTGGTTAGTTATGTTTTTATTTTTAATTAAGGGGCTTTAGTAATCCCAAAGTCTTAAACTTTAAGATATCTTTGAATGTTTCCAGTTTCACTTTAAAACATGAAAAATCCTCACCCTACAGGCACTAGAAATAAAATCATCATTGTATGTAAAGAAGGAAGGTACTTAAAAGAGAGAAATAAGGAAAAATGATCGGCTAGCTTTTCATACTGCTGTTATGTAAGAAATACACTTCTGGACTTTTCCTGACTCGTCTGGAAGAATTTGAAGCACAGATTGAACAGATCTGCCAGGATGTGCTCATAGTCTGGATCTGAAAATGCCTTTTTCCATAAGCATCTCACAGAGCTCCTAGGTTTTCTCATTGCACTGTTGTATAATCAAAAAATATTAAGATGTTATAATTATGAAATAAACAAGTGAATTAGACAAACCAGATTATAATAACACCAAGAGAATAGATAGCACACTTACCCGTATTCTGGGCTCGCTTACGAAACTCCAGCAGAGTGGATCTCCAAAAGAGATCCTTCCCCCCTGGCAGTCAGCTCTCAAATGGGTCTAGGAAAGGTGCAGCCGGGCTCCACCCCTTCTGATACCACAGGTGAATTGCCTTCACCTGTGCTCCCATGGCTGACTCATTGCTCGCCCCAGGTGATTAATCAGAGCTTCAGGCCGTGACTCAGCAGTTCCCATACAGCTGTATAGGTATGTGTGTGGAGTTAAGTTAGTATAATGCTTGAGGAGAATGAACCTCGAGCAACTCAGGGTACTGTCTTTCCTTCTCATGTTCCTCTCCTTAGAGAAAGAGAGCAGGAACCAGCCTGAGGCTCAATGCATTCCAGGCTTCACTTGCTGTGGCACGATCTCCCTGGTTTTTATGCAGCTTCCTAGAGAAAAGTTTTCCTGGAGAAGCTGGCAGCCTTTCACTTGGAGGGCGGGCCCAGAGAGTGGCAGTGAATGGAGTTAAATCCAGCTGGCGACCAGTCATGAATGGTGTTCCTTGGGGGTTGGCACTGGGGGATGTCCTGTTTAATGTCTTTATTGATGACCTGGGCAGTGGGATTGAGTGGACCCTTAGTAAGTTTGCAGATGACACCAAGTTGGGAGGAAGTGTTGGTCTGCCTGGGGGTAGGAAGGCCCTTCAGAGGGACTGGGACAGTCTGGGCTGGGCTGAGGCCAAAGGGATGAAGACCACCAACACCAACTGCTAAGTCCTGCACCTTGGCCACAACAACCCCATGCAGTGCTATAGGCCTGGGGCAGAGTGGCTGGAAGACTGTGTGGAAGAAATGGACCTGGGGGTGTTGGTTGATACTCAGCTAAACGTGAGCCAGCATGTGCCCAGGTGGCCGAGAAAGCCAGTGACATCCCAGCTTGTATAAGAAATAGTGTTGTCAGCAGGAGCAGGGAGGTAATCATCCCCCTGTACTCAGCTCTGGTGAGGCCGCCCCTCAAGTACTGTGTTCCATTTCGTGCCCCTCACTGCAAGAAAGGCGTGGAGACCCTGGAGTGTGTCCAGAGAAGGACAACAAAGCTGTGAGGTGTCAGGAACACGGAGCTTATGAGGAGCAGCTGAGGGAGCTGGGGTTGTTCAGTGTGGAGAGGAGGAGGCACAGGGAGACCTTGCAGCTCTCTACAACTCCCTGAAAGGGGGTTGTGTTGAGGTGTTGGTTGGCCTCTTCTCCCATGTAACTAGGGATAGGGCTAGGGGGAATGGCTTCAAGTTGTGCTGGGAGAGATTCAGGTTGGATATCAGGAAAAATTCCTTCTCCAAAAGAGTGGTCAGGCAGTGGAACAGGCTGCCCAGGGAAGTGGTTGATTCACTGTCCCTGGGAGGTGTTCAAGGAAGGCAGAGATTTGGCAATGAAGGCGATGATTAGAGGGCATGGTTCGACTAGATGATCTTGGAGGTCTTTTCCAACCTTGGTGATTCTATGATTCTACAATTCTGGCACTGAGACAAGCTCGTGCCTTGTGCAAACTCAGGTCGAACAAACTACCTGTCCCTTTTTGTTACCTGCCCCTTTTGTTTGGACCTCTGCTGGGGCCGGTGATCTGTAACACAGTGAGCCAGTGAAGCAATCCTCCACATGTACAGGTGCGTCTGGGAAGTTGGCAAGAGCTGAACGGATAGAAAAGGGCAGTGAGATCTGAGCTTGGATGGGAGGAAGTATGTGGAGAGGAGTGATAGTGGAAATAAGTTAAAAATATAAAATTAGGTGCAGAACCTGTGATGGTGTGGCTGTAGGCATTTCAGTTTTCTTGTTCCTGTTGTGTGTGTTTTGTTCATCTAATCAGAAGTATGGCTTGCTAATATGGGAGTAAGGAAGTGGCAGGAAAAGAGATGTGCAGAATGGAAGAAGCGTTCGTCACTAGATGGCACAACAAGCATGTCTGAGAACAATCGAGGGCTTGCTGGGGCTCTTTGCAGTGGATATCACAGCACACAGTGCTTCTAAACCATTTGCTTTTTTTTTTTTTTTTTTTTTTCTCTCTTGCAGCACGCAGGATAGAACTGCCTGAAAGCTACGAGGCCAGCGACCCAACGATTCTGGAAGCTCAGTCCTCTCTGATCTGTCATTCAGAAGTAGTAAGAGTCAGATAAAAGGAAGAGGGAGACTACCAAAGAGCACACTTTTTTTTTTTTTTTTAATATGCTTTTCTCTGTAGCTTCAGTAACTGCTTGTTTTCAGTAGGGTAATTCTAAAAGCTCATTGAAGTGGTAAATACAGCAATTAAAGTCTAGTAGCTTAATGTGAATTCAAACAGCACAGCAACAAGGGCTGGCTGCAGTGAGTTGTGATGAGTAAGGTAATGTGCTGAGATGTTCATTACAAATCAAACATTTCACTGAGTCTTTAGTTTGTTAATTGTGTTATTTTGCATGTTATGCCTTTGAGATTAAATTTCACTAAACTAATTGTTTTGAATAACAGATAAAACACCGTACTGTGTAGGTCATTCTTGAAAAGGGGAATTTCATTCAACACTTTGAAACATAAATGCTATTTGCATATTATTTTTAGCACTTTCTGAGGAACTCACTTCCCATTAAGTGACTGCATCTGTCTAATAGGATTTGATCTTTATGGAAGTATGAGACACTTCTAGAGAAACTCTCATAGGATATCTCTTAGAGAGATTTATAGAACAATATAGAAAGTTAGCACAACAGATGTAGTGATGTATTGAGTGGTATCCATTCCCAAAGCAAAATTTGGGTTTATATATCCTCAAGAAAGTGGTAGGGAATAATCTAGGTTTGTGTTGGTGTAAGTGAGCTGTTGTAATACCTACAGTGGTGAATGTTAAGACATGGTCTGGTGCTAACTTGGCCATTGCTGCTAATTTCCAAGAGGAGAGTGAAAAAATGGAAACTGTCAGCCCTATAGCCGTAGAGCAGTCCTGTTAGAAATACATTTCAGTTGGGTTCTCTTATGTTCTTTGATTTCTTGTAATAACTTCAGTGGAATTTGGAATGTAAAATAATGGAATCTGTTCACAGCATAAGAGAGGTAAATGTAGACCAGAAGTAATTCTTTATAATGCCTGTCTGCTTCTCAAGGAATGTAGTGAAGCATTTTTGCACAAATATGGCTTACTCACTGACAAAAAAAAAAAAAAAAGTTTACCCTATTTGAAAACTTATGATGTTGAGTTCAATATAGCCCTTGAGGCAGAAGCAAAGAGTAGAAAAACAAAATCATCTTCCCAAGCATTCCCTGATCTAAACAACTACTCAGTCTAAATCAAAACTCTGTTTTGAAATTGGTCTAAATTCAATTTTGTAATTTAATGATAAATTGGAAAAAAAAAAAAAAGTAAACCTTCTAAAATTGAAATGGGTAGTACAAAATATTTTCAGTAATGCAAAATGATTTGATTTTCATTTATCTGAGAAAACAATTTTTTTGGTTGGTTGGTTTTGATTAGATGGATCTAAACTAACGTTTTTGTTGTGGGTTTTTTCTTTTTTTGAGAGAGAGAAATAAAGAGATACAAATCTCTGTTAATTTTAATGAACCTCATATATTCAGTGTAGTCACTTTGCCTTACAGTAAATATTTTGGTAGAAAGAGTACTTGTTTAATAAGTCTGCAAAGAGATGATAGGAGTTATGTTTCTATGCCAAAACTATGATTTTTCTATGTTTACAGACTCATCAATCAAAATTGACAGCGTGATGATTTGTGAGAGCTGCAGCTGACTAATTGTTGAGTCCCATTTACCTGATGTGCCTTTTAACTTCTTCAGTACTGGCAGGCCTGCAGTCCATACAAATTTATCTGTTTCCTTGACACAGCAGAAGATCCTGGCCTATTGGTATTGAGTGTTGTGGAATGACACCATTTTAAATAGAGCAGCTACATTATAAAAGGAAGCAGAAAAATCAGAATTCCCCTGTGTTTATTACATTTTATTTAACATTGTACCCGTAGGATCTGTACATCACAATGTCTAGATAATGTTTGGGATTCATTTCAGATTTCAAGGAGGCCCATACTGGGCTGCCTCTGTTCTGTTTTGCCTACACACTTGTTTAGGAGCCAATTCCCATTTGAGCAGCACATCTGAAGTCAGTAAGTGGAATACCTTCTCACTGCTAGCTGGTTGCTTCACAAAAGGAAGAGGCTGCTTAACAATGAATGATTTGTGGTTCTTTAGCAAGGCTGCTGTTGATGTCCTCTTCAACACAACCTGCCAAAGAGCTTCTCCTAGTGGCATGCTTGTTTTTTTTCTTGACTGCTTTGTCTCTGAGAATTTTTTGTACAGTCTGATTCTATTTTTTATTTGTCATCTTTTTTCTTTTTGTCTTCCTCCTTCTCCCCCTCTTCTTTTTTTACAGTAGTTTCTTCAGGCGTCTCACACATCAGAAGTGGTTTCAGAGTCAAAAGGGAACTGATGGTGGAAGCATACATTTCTCTGTGAAAATTTCTTTAAAACAATATATTTCAGATATCCTATTCAAAGCAGGTCTCTTTCCTTTGTTTTGCTTCTCATGATTTCACATTTTCCATATATCTTTCATCTCTTGTTTGTACCGAGTCATACTCATTTACATTCAGGTAGGATATCCATTAACCATGGCAATAAACTAAATTCCTCTGATATGACAAATTGATACCTGGTTTACCTCCATCCCATTTTGCAGGAGTATTTGTGTGTTTTCCAGCTTTGCCCTTTTTCAGACCAGATTGCCATATTTTCTGTTCATGTGAACATGAGGAAGGCACGGTGTTTTGTTCCCTGTGAGTAGCAGAGGAAGGTGCTACTCATGTCACCAAGCACTTCTTGTGCCAGCTTTCTTGTCTGGCTCACTGGTGTCAGCTCAAATGAAAGCGGCTGCAATGAACTCGAGAGCTGTCTTTGCCTTCTGGCTAAGATCAGTGCATCAGATTAGTATCTGACATGCTTTGTCTCAGTGAGGGAGCTGTAGATAGCACATTGTTCTCAAGGAACTTCTCCATCTATTTTCATCAGAGACCTCTGTGTTCAGCCTGAATCCTTCCTTGTTTCCCTGTAAGAGTGGGGTCTTCACTCTGTTCTTGCTGAAAGTGGGCTTTAGCACTTGAGTGAATACTGTCCATGTATGTATTTCCAAGAAACAAGTATGCCCCCCTCTACATCTTTTTTTGTCGTGCCTGTGTTCAGGCTGTACTAGCTGGCCTAGCCCCTTCTGCTGTGCTCCTCCACTTGACTGCTGTATGGGAACTGTTGAGTCACAGCCTGAACCTCTGACTGAGCACCTGGGGAAAGGACTGACTCAGCCCTGGGAGCACAGGTGAAGGCAATTCAGCGGTGTGACAGAAAGGGGTACAGCCTGGCTGCACCTCTCTTAGTGCTCATTTAAGGGCTGACTGCCACGGGGGAGGGGTCTCTGCCTGGAGATTCCCTTCTAATTCCCTTTCTTTGTGGCACCTCTCTATTGTGCTAGTCTTTTCATCATCACGCCCTTGTTGTTACCGCCTTTCCCATTGTATTGATCTGTTCAATTGCTGCAACTGCTTTTTATGTAGTTTTTATTCATAGGAGCGTCCTGACAGGTACCTTGAAATTTTAGTTGGCAGGCTAGCATTAGCTGAGTTACCATTCAAGTAGTGACTCTTCGGCTATGGTGTTAAGTTTGTTCTTAAACTTTCTCCAAGTAAGAGTCATTAAAAGAAGTAATAAAGTAGTAATAAAGGGTACATTGCCTTGGAAACACTCAGCACGAGCTAATTACGATGGTTTAGCAAAAGAGGTCAAGGCTGCTAAGTGTGTGGGGGGAATAGAACAGTAATGGTCAGAGCAGTTAAAAAAAGAAGTAAATGTTAATTTTACAGTTTGTTCACTCCAACTTTCCCCTGCTTTTGAAAACAAAGCTCATTCTGAAGACTCTTTTACTGTTCTTTTGTAATCAACTGCTCAGTGTCTCAATAGCTGGGATGGGGATTATTTACATATGCCCAGGAATCTTTGGGAATGTTTCTGTTATTTTCCAAAGATCTTTTGTTAGAGTAGTGAAAGTTTAGGAAAGTAGTTGAAATAGGTCAGAGCTCTCCTGGTGTCTGTCTGCTTACATTATGCTGCTTCCAGCCAGGCAAAGTGCTCCAAATTAAGGGAGATTTTAAAAATTGCAGATGTAATAATAGTTATGATTCTATGAAGTAATGATAAGTCTGATTTACTGTAAAATTTTGCTTTTGGGGGAAAAAAAAGCTCAAAACCGATAAAATAAATTCCTTCAAAACTGTCATTGTGATAGCTTTTGAACAGGTGACGATCCTCTGGCCTAACCTGGCAGTTCTGTATGCACTGAAGCACTCAGAGCCTGAAGTACAGCTGATGGAAAAAATAGACTTGCATAAAATCATCTGTACTAGCTTTCACTAACCACACTGAGAAAACACACTTCTTCATAAATGATTGATTTATTGGTAAGAAATTTCATAGGTGATTTGCTCAGGATGGCAGATTGTATGAGCAAAACCAAGCAGGACAAACCAGCTGTTTGCAGCTGCGTTGTAACAACTTTGATCTCAGGCAGTCCCACCTTCTCTCCCTTCCTCAACCCTGGCTTTTGCTTAGCCATTCCACAGCACCCTTGTTTTGCAAGCACAATCTTTATACTGTTATGCATTTTTGCTATTGCCCATTTACTCACTTGATAATTATTTCTTTCCTGTTTTTTTCCCCTTATTTTATATATGTTTTTAGCAAGTATTGGTGGTACTGTGTAGTACTACCAAGTTTTCTTGATGTTTAAGAAGCATTCATTCCTTGCAGGAAATTGTATATGAAATGGTATTCTTTAGATAAATCTTTTTTTCCCTTTTGAAATGAAACCCGAACATTTTAAAAAGCACCTTACAGTGAAAATATGCTGAAGAAATTCAGACAGTACGGTATGCTCCCATCTAACCCCTCTGAGGATTTGTTTTGCGTTCATTACAGAAAGACCCTGTCAACAGAAGAGGTCTGCTAGTTGTTATCTATCAAACGATGCATTATCTCTGGAGTTACAAATTGTTTGATAGACCATGCTGGGCATTGATCAGCCTGGGAGCATTTAACTACGGTCAAGCTTGCTGATGTGGTTAATTATTTTTCTTCAAGGTAGCTAAGCCCACTGGCATCACCGATTTCTGTAGCTGAGGAAGTGCTCTGAGACAGAGTGAGGAAGCCATCAGTTTTAGAAAGAACAGTGGAGGTACTTCACATGCTTTGATGATGTTGAGAGAGATCATTGTGAGTAGAGAACGTGCTCGTTCTTTAACAAATAACATTCTAGTGAAATATTGACATGGTGTAACCTATTTAAATGTACAGGAAAATAATGTGAATAACTAAATTCACAATAAATATGCATTAGTTGCAAAAATCAGTGGATCTTGTGTTTAGACTTGTGAACAGGAAATCAGACTTGTAATTTTTGTTCTCTCTACTGCTAGTACAGCGCATGAAGTACGTACCTCACATAGACATCTTTTTAAAACAGAAACCTTGAACAAAACACAAAAGACTGGTGTTTGCAGACCAAGCAAATACATATAGAGGTATTTTAATTTTAAATAAATGATTGTTTATACAATTCAAAGAGATGTGTATGTGTGCATGCATAGTAATCAATCACATCTAGTAAAGCTCAGCTATAGCAAAACCATCTATCAAGCATGTGGTACAAGATCACTGAATTCTCATTTTCCTCTTCAGTGATTTGCATGCTAGCATGACTTGCTGTATGACTAAGTTGCAAAAAGTTATGGAACTCAGAAGGTTTGAGCAGCATAGATCAGTTGAGCTTTCTTCTTTTGTTTAAAACAAGTCTGCTTCTAAGCAGTTTTGCCTGCCAAGACCAGACTCAGACAATTGAAGTTCTTTATGAGCTGGGTGACAAAATGTCTATGGGCTTAACCCGGGTGTCTAGTCCTGTGTGTCGTACAGGTAGTGGATTTTAAAAGGCAATATATTTGTTTGCTAGCAAACCAGTTTTACAAAGAAACAAGGTCTGACCAGCATGCAAAAAGCTTCTTCCTAGAAAAGTATCTCCTAGTGTTCATTTATTTATTTTGACTTAGCTTGGATTGTTTTTTTTTTTTTTCTCTCTATTCCAGTATGCTTGCACAACCAGTAAGGACACAGAGTTTACTTTTTGTGTTTATTGAATCATTTATATCAAATAAACACTTTTGTGAGTCTCATCACAGAAGGGAAAACATTCCTTTGAGAGCAGAGAAATCAGAAATCCTGTCAGAAGAAAGGATTTTCTTTTTATTTTCATTTTACGTATCTAAGGAGAAGGCATATTTCAAGGAGAATGACTGAAATGTTAACACATGAGGATGGGAGCTCTAAGGTGAGGTGTACACAGCCAAAGTCACAACTGGGAGATTGAGTTGCTCTGGGATGCATTAACCCTTTGCACTTTGCAGCTTCCTATATGACGTTTTTGTTTTTTTCAGTTCCAAGTCAAAGTATGAAGCCAGTCATCTTATCTGTTGCAGTTAGAGCAGTCTCCTTATCTGTTCAGTTCTTATTGTTTGGATAGATTGTAATGCATAAGGTCTCATTAACGTATCATTTAGAATTGAAAACCCGCTCCGTTTCATTTTGAAATCTTTTGCATATGTTCTTTTTTTCCCCAATCATGTACTGATTTCATTGACACGAGAGGAAACGATGTAATTACTGTAGTAACATCAGAACAGATATTAAAGAGCCTGCGGTAGTTCACACGCAACATGAATATTTAGGCTAGGCCTATAAAGGAACTGACTGCTCTTAATTTCACAGAGTGAGGGAGGTGAAAACTCACTACTCACCTAGGCCATTCAGCTGAGTGCTTCCCAGTTCCTTTACTTCAGGTGTGTGACAAAACCATTGGTTTAAATGAGAACACTTACTCACTGAAAGATAGGTTTGGAGGTCAGCAGCAGGAAGCCAGAAGGGAATGAACATAATTTTTTAGTGTTCTGTCATTTTACTTCACCATATTCAAATGATAAACAATTACTTTCTCATTCCTCTGTTTCCTTCTCCCGTGCTGACCTCCTTCCTGGGTGCTGACGTTTTTCTTCTAAACTCTCTTTACTAAATTTTTCTGCTAAGTCAAGCAACAAGCTACCTTTGTTACAAACAGCAGACTGCTGAAGGTCACAGGGACCCGCATAATCTGAGCTGTCAGAATCCCTGTCCCTTTTTCCAAAGCGCTGGTGTTTCTCCCAGTTTTGATCACCTAGGTCTAGCTCATCATTGCGGCCTCTCTTGCTAGGAAGCTGGTGCTTATACATCAGATATCTTCTGCCTGGATGCTGCCTCTTGGATAACTCATTTAAGTAAGTTAGCTGTGAACTAGAGATGTCAGTGGATTGGTCCCACAGTGACCTTCTGCCAGGATGCTGTCGCTTTGTCAGCTCCAGGTAGTTGGCAGGGTAGCCTTCTACTTCTGTTTTCCCTAAATTCTGTCTTTTCTGAATGTCTCCAAATGATGCCTCTTCTTCAGCATCTCTTTTTCCAGGATGCTGTCTCTTCTCTAGGTCACTTATGTATCTTTTTCCAGGATGTTGTCTTTTGGAAAGCCATTGTGGCAGAGGCACATTTAATTCTGTCGAAGGAGAAGAAGAATGTTAATTAACCCCTATAAATCTTCACTAAAGAACTTGAAGTGTGAGTGTGTGGAGTACTAAGGTGTCAGATCATAATCTGCTGTTCATTACACATTTAATTACATTGTTAAGAGTGGTCTTGAATTTGATCAGTCTGAATGGCCTCTGTCAAAACAATTCTGACACACTTTTCCAAGGATGGATTGACGTGTTAGGAACTAGCTGCAAAAAAGTGGGAATGCATGCAGTAACAAAGCTTGTTGAATTTGAAACGTGTGAAATGTGTTGATTTGAAACGAGGTGAGCTGAAGATACTGAGCAGCTGGCAGAGATCAGCTGCAGTAGCTGGGTACAGAGGAGAAGCTAGACATCAGTATGAGATAGAGAAAAGGTAGGGCTGAGATAAGAGTAGAAGCAGGAATGCGTACATTTGAATGCAAAGTCAATATTTCCAACTATCCTAACTCTATTGGTATCTCTTACTTATTTTTAAGCTCTGCTTAATATTTCAGATCTTAGTTTGATGTCACAAACTCTCAGCATTGATGTGAAGAGGGAGGAATTCTCCTTCCCTGGGCACTTGAGGCCAGCTCCTGTTCCCACTCTTCAAGGTCTCTGTGCTCCTCTCTGGTGGCAAGCCCCTGCGTGCTGCTGCTTGCCACTGAGCCTGATTTGCTTCCAGTGCTGTGACTGGTGAGGGAAGAGCATCTGCAAGCTGTCAGGTGGGGACTGACACCAGTGCTGCCTCTACATTCCCAGCCATAGTAAAGCCCATCTTTGTTGGAGTGTGGAAGCTTGAAGGTTGAGGCAATAGGTGAATGGGAGCACTCCTACTTCCCAGTTAGCATTAGGTACAAGATCTAAAAGTGGGGAATGTCTTCCATGAGTCCTTTTAGGGTTTCCCTAGGAAAGTGCTTGCCAGATAGGCAGATACTGGCTTCTACCTTTTTTTTGTTTTGTTTTGTTTTTTGTTTTTTGTTTTTTCATACAGCAGATTAGTTAGTAATGGTGTGGTACTGTTTAAGCTGGGAGATCTTAGAGAAGAAAGCCTCTTTTAGAACTGTGTCAGCGTATTACAACAGACACTATGCCCGTCTCCTTCTCTTTGTTAGAGTAATAAATATATACAATTAGAATCTGGGAAATAAATACTAATAATCTCAGCCAAGGAATACACCAATATTTCTAGAGGGATGTCCCCAGTGTTATATATACCTTTATTCATCTCTTCTTTCTTCTCAACTTTCTTGACGACAGATTGAAACATGTGGCTCCTAGATCTCTGCAGGATGTCATCCAGGGAACTTCTTCCCATTTTTTCACTTACTTCTAGAGGGGACTGCCTGCCGTTGAGGCAAACACCAGACAAGGTCAGGCAAAGGAGTAGCACTGGCAGCTGGATAGATGGCATTCTGATTTCCTGCAACTTCCATGGGAGAGAGAACAATGGGAGAGCAGGATGGAGTTAAATAAATCTAGCAATAATGGCCATGATTCCAGATACTGAAAAAGAAATTTGTCACTCATACGTAGACTGAAGTCTCTTATGAAGATCCCTCCTGTTTTCTGTTATATTCTTCCAAGAATTTGTAAATTCCTCATAATTGAAACCAGGTACTTGTTCATTTTTTTCTTATACATATAGATTAACACTTTAAACATCTAACTTCATGTTGTACAGATGGTTTGAAAGCCAGAGATTTTGTTTTTTCTTTTGTAGAGAGGCAAAAATAATTTCCCTCTTAAACACTGTATTAACTGTTGCCATGCATGAGGTGCACAGATGTATACTTGCACTAACAATGCCCACCAGGCAATTCCTTTGCAATGTATTCTTTTTAAAATGATGTTGTGATTTACAGCACTTCCATTCTGCCTGCAGATAAAGCCTGGTCTCTATAGCCTGTTAGTTTCTAAATATCTCTTTCTGTGCATTTGAAGCAGCTGCTTGTAGATATATATAAATATATATATATATATGTTTTTCTGCTTAAGAAGATAGCTGTGCTGTGTAAGCTAGAGAGATTTCTTTCATTGGGAAACTATCACACACATTTTTCAGACACATAATAATCATCATATTCTCTATTACTATTTGCCTAGATAACAAGTGTTTGTCTATTCCTTCCAGCTAACGCTGGAATTTCTAAGGCACTTACCACTGATTTATTTTCCAGTAAGTGGAGTTCCTTCAACAGAATGGAATGTATCTTTAATATTACCATACAAATCATTTAGCTTAACATAAAGCACGAAGAACATAAATGCACAGTGTTGTGAAGTGCATTTTTAAAACAGACGATTACAGCCCTGAGATTATTACATAGGCTATTTGTCTCAGAGCAATCTTCAGAAGGAAAGTTAGAATCAGCTAAAAAGGAAATGATTTGATTACCTGGTTTGTAGTTTTAGACTTTTGCTGGATGCGTCTGCCTTTAAAGCTGTTTGCACATCTGAGCTTCAAAGTTGCTCTTCTTCTGCTACAGAAACAGGCAGTATCCAACAGAACGGTTGCTAAGTTCTCTTTGGATAGCTTGTGTCTCTGTACTTATACTGTACTGCCTCTGGACCCTTATGCAAATAGCTGTGAGGTAATGTAGGTGATGTGTGTTGCTGTTTTTTTTTTTTTCTTTCTTTCTTGTGTTTTCTTTTTTTCACTGATGTCAGGGATCTGCGTTTTCCATGCACTTTAAAACTCTGATGATTATTTGCTTACCTTCTTATATCCATACTGGACTCACAGAACTTACTGCTTTTCCATTCTCTAAGGAGACTGTGTTGGATTTTATGTAAACTAGCAGAGAGAAAGGAAGGCCTTTTTTTTTTTTTTTTTTTTTTTTTGCTTTATGGGAAGAAGCTTAGGTAACTTCTATAACACCAGCACTACAGAGTAAATGCAAAGAGAGAGTTTATCAAGCTAAGGAATAAAATGAAAAATATAATGGATCGTATTTCAATGAATTTATACCATGGGTTCTTATTCTGAAAGGAACTGAACAGTTTCTGTCTTACAATTCATTTTTTCTGGGCATAGATTTCCATAAGCAGCCTACTAAAATATGGAGTATGTAGCATTAGATATTAAAGCATAGCTATGTTGCTGCTGTGTGTTTCAAAAAATATTATGCTCTTGTAACTGGAAATAAGACTCCTTTTCTAACCTGTTTTTTTAGGATATTCTTCTACACAGTACTATTAAAAACATGCTGGAGATGCAGATACAGGGCTAGTGATTCCTTGGAAACATCACATCCTTGCTGATGACAATACTTAGGAATAAAACTGAAATAAAGATTGCTCGTATATGGAAGTAATGCAGGATTCAGCTCATCTGTGGGCTCTGGAGCAAACTTGTGTGTGGCATCTTCTGTAGTGCATAAAAGAAGGAGTGAGAATCTCCATAGTGATATCTTTCTTTGGCTGCAGGTTTGTGGCAATTTCACTATTCCAGCTATGGTTTGGTAACAAATGCAGAGTATAGGCAAAGAAAGGCACCATTTTGCATCTGTACAGACAATGGTAACACTCCATGATAAGATTAAAAAGGAATGAAGTTAGTTGTTCTGTTTTCAGTGACTCATTACTAATATGAATGTAACAGAAAGTGGTCATCTTACAGACCTTTTTCCCCTTACACCATCCAACTTAAAGTCATGGAACAGAAAATACACAATAAGAGCCTTGTTTTCAGTTCTTTGGAGTTTCAGTTCCTTGGGTTTCTTTGGGGTGGCTTCAGGGGAAGCTGTTACTTCAGCCTTCTTCCATGAGAATGTCTTCTCTTGAATTTTGTCTTAATATTTTAGAGAAAAAAGTATCAGAATAAATAATTTTTTTAAAATAACGATTAAACTGTTGTATTTTGAGGATAGTCATGGCTGTCAGTGTATCTGTTCCAGATTTGCCCTGAGGCTAGAGATATGAATTGTATTTTGAACAGTTATACTAAAAATGGAATATATTTTCTTTCTTGTTTGGATTTCTGTGGGAGCTTGAGACATCCCACGCCTCATGTGCAGAGCATGTGAGCTGATCAGTAGGCAGTGACTGGACAACTGACAGTCCTTAATTCAAAGCAGAGATTCCTGTGAGGACAATTCCTGTGTTTTTTTAGTTTTAGGCAGTGAGTAAGGACTTTCCAGGAATCTAAAGAATACTGGAAAGTACTTTAAATATCTTAATTAATACCAGATTTGCACATTTAACAAACCAATAGCTGTCTTAGCCCCTGATTTGTCCTAGCCAAATGCCTAATCAAGTCCACTGAAAGCAGCCGTGCTTTTCCTTTGATTTAACTAGGGCTAGCCTCAGAATTTTTTTCCCTGAGTTTAAAGGATCCATATGCTGCATTGAGTTTTAAAAAATTCTCTTGCCCTTTGAAGCATGGCTCTTGAAAAAGATAGATGGGAAAAAGAGAAGTTTACACAGCTGACACACTTTCATATATACGAAGTCATATAAGCAAATTAACTCAAGGAAAGCTAAGAATCTGATATTAAAAAATAGTCTCGTATATGAATGTGTTTCATCTTCGCACTGAGTGAATGAGTCAGATTCCACTTGTGATACATCAGTTGACTTATTGAATTTCTTGGCCACTAAGAAATGGTAGGATAGCTAAGGTTTCCAATGCTTGGAAACTTTGAGAACAAATTGATAAGTTTTCATCTGACACAATGTGAAAATCCTCACAATCTCTAAATATGAGTTGGAAATAATTCTTATCATGCTGTTCTCTAGTCTGAAATTAATCTAGACAGTATATATTGGTTTGCATATGTAGCTCCAGCTTGGATATAGCAGGAGCTGCTTGTTGCAAAAACCTCTTACTGAATCTTCTAATGCACATGCAGCTCTACTGCATGAGACTGTGTAGTCATTGCCCAATCTGCCATCTAATCCTTGTTTGCTTTCTCTCTATCCATCAAAAAAACCTAACTGACTCCTGAATTTCTCTGGGCTAGCTGTCAGGGCTTCTTCTCCATTACAGTATCCTACAATATAGTCAAATGCTAATGCCATAGATTTCAGAACTGCTGTTGTATCACAGTGAACCTTGTAAAGAATTGCATTCACTTCACCCTAGCTGCTTTGCATTTCTGGGTGTAATAACTCCCTAAGAATTCTTATGGTACCACACCTGAGCTTAAAAAATGAACGTACTGAGCTATAAATTAACGTGGGCATTGTTTGAAGGCTTCAGTAATTCTGAAATTCTGAGTAGTTCCTTAATCTCACTTTGTTACAGTTCTTTATTCATTTAATCACATTTTCTCGATTCTTTTTAGTGTAAAAGATTTGAACAAATTTAAACAATGTGGCTAGCATCTGTCATGTAGAGTTTATTCTCTGTTGCTTCCCCAAGGCAAGAAGTGTGTGAAGTAAGAACAACTCCCTTATTCAACTGCTGTACTGAACTTCAACTTGTGTATCTGGTGAAGTTCCTTGTTTTATAAACTTACTCTTGCAAAATGTTTGTTTGGGATATTTTTACATCTTTCCTGGGGCACATTGCTCTGGTCACGTTTGGAGATAGATAACTGAAACACATTATTCTACTTTAATACAGTCATCCCTCTAGGAATCCTGGGTTCTAGAAGTTGCTATGGAGACAGCTCATCTTTTATTGAACTATAGGATAAAAAGATAATTGTGTGAAAGTGATGTACCAATTACCAGTGCATTTGTTACCAGTTTTGCTGAGAGGTGCTGAATGTTTAAGTGGTTTGCTCTAGGTCACACACTTGCTAAAGCATTCCATTACTAAAATAGATATATATTTTTTTAGTGTATCAGAAGTCACATTTCATTTAAAATGTTGCTTCCCTGACACCTGTGTGTTAGGCTGATAGAAATACCTCCACTGGCTATTTAAAGCACTCCAATCATTAGGTGCATTACTTTATTTTTAACATCCTACTTCCTTAAATTCTAACCTCTGGTTTATTTACTGAACTGTACTTCTTGCAGTGGCTGCAAGTCCATACTGTTCTGTTAACCTCCTCTTATTAATAGCGTTGCAAAATGAGAGTTATTTGATTGCCAACAGAAATCAGAAGCAAATCAGCTCTTTTGTTTTCTTGGGGAAAATGTAAATGTGCAGCTTCTTTAGATCACTCCTCCCAGTTTGTTCCCTGAATTGAACTAGTCAGGGAGTAAATTTAAGAGGGTGGGTATTGTGAACAGGTGAACATCTCTCTTCCTGCGTGATCCTTCTAAAACGCATTGGTGTATGTGAGTAGTCTGCTTGGCAGGTGACGACATACTGTATTTTTGTGACAGTCATAAGATCACTTCA
The DNA here is from genome assembly GCA_037305975.1 of Chrysolophus pictus. Taxonomy (NCBI): domain Eukaryota; kingdom Metazoa; phylum Chordata; class Aves; order Galliformes; family Phasianidae; genus Chrysolophus; species Chrysolophus pictus. The sequence continues at coordinate 293,742 of CM074587.1, forward strand.
TCTTGGTTTGTATAACATCAGAGTCCTGAAGTGGTTTTAGCTGCAGTGATCTTGTTATAGTCTATATTAGAGCAAAGATACCCTTGTACAAGTCAGGGAAACTTTCAGGAATACTGAGAAACCTTTCTTAGGCTTGAAGAAAGTCATTTGTCTATGAAAGTTTGTCTCAGTTCTAAGGACTGTAAAAGAACTTCTAATCCCCCCAAAATGTCAGCTTTTTCCAATGATAGTTAATAAAATGGAATATATTACAACACTATAACCTACAAATCTTGTAATGAATATTAATTATGTCTGAGGGCATGATTCCATAGAGGTGTAGCTACATACTCTTCTAAATGTGTTTGCTAAGTTAATGAGCCTAGGTAGATTTTTCAGTAGATGTAATGATGCAGGAGCTACATAGGAGGTACTACTTTTGGAGCAGTCTATTTATTCAAGGAACGTTTGGATATTGTGTTGAGAGATGTGGTTTAGTGAGAACTATTGGTGATAGGTGGATGGTTGGACTGGATGATCTTGTAGGTGTTTTCCAACCTTGGTGTTTCTGTGATTCTGTGATTATTTCTGTGGAAGGTACAACAGCTACAAAGAGCACAATGACCATTGGATAGAGCACCTTCCTGACTACGACACACTATTTTCCAACATAATCACCACCATTAGCTGTGCATTTTCACCTACTATGAACCAGAGCCTGCACGCCATGCTTGTAAAAATCTGCACCAGTAGAGGTGACCCACTGTAGCCAATGCTGACATGAAGTACCCACCCCTCGCTGTGCTCACATCCACTGCTTGGTCTCCATATGTGCTCGGTGTCGATGAGTAGCAGTGCTGTTGTCTTTTCCACATGCAGAACTCAATTCCACCCCTTTGCTTCGTACGCACTTCCCTGTCATTCGCCGCTCTGTCAGACTGACCCTCTGCTGCCAAAATGATACTGCTGCACCACCACCGTCTGCCTCTGACGACATGGGCCAACATGATAAAACAGGAGGCATTACTTTCAGAGCAGCCCTTATAAATTTCAGAAATGCAGCTCAATCTTGTCAGACCAGCACTAATGTAAATGTGCTCATTTGTATACCACTAGATGAGCTTCATGATAGTTGACAGCAGAGAATGTCACATCTCAGATGGCTTTGTTGTGGGTTATCAAAAAACACAAGCAGTGAAGATTAATAACACTTTTTCTGTTTATTACAGTACTTGGGAAGATAAAATCTAGGGGGGGAAATGAAGGCAACTCTTCTACTGTGGACTCTATTTCCTCCAGTATTGGGTCTCAGTCTTGGTGCTGGTGCTGTTGCTTACTGCAGGCATTGGTGGTACTAGATCAAAGGCCTTTTTTGAGGGAGCTCTTCGTTAAAGCTAGTAGACTGAACGGGCCTAGAAAACTGCTGAAATCATTAGAAGCTTTACTGGCTAATCCTAAGTGTCATTTGAAGTGCGACCTGAAAATGGTGAGGAATGGAAGTAAAGGGCCTCCTTTGAAGGCTCTGATATTTTCAAATGATTCTCCTTTTCAAAAATTAAAAAAATAGCAAAACTTTGTTCTAACTTTAAGACTAAGATTTTTGTAGTTCTGCAAACACAGAAGTGTTGAAGCTTAGTCTCCTGAATTCCTTGAAATAAATACGAAATCCTTTGAGGAAACTTAATATAGGCAGAGATTAGGTATTCTGTTTTAAATAATGAATGAGTAGTGAATGAGATGAGAACATTAATTTCTGTGAAGGGAAGCTTTTAATAGAATTACTGAGTAAATTCCACATGGAATGCACAGAGCTCCGCTCACCAATTGGAATCTATAAAGGCAAGGGAAGGCTGTTATATTGGAGGGAAGGGGAAGTATCCTGCCTAGCATTAAACCTTTTGCTGAAAGGACTATAAATATCATGTTGCTTATATCAGCTAATTGTTTTATAGGTTCATGAGGAATCAAAACCAAATCACTATGACATTAATCCTGCATACTGGCTTACTGATAGATGTTCAATACTAAGCAGCATATTATGGAATCAGAACTTGGCAGGCTTAATCGTATACTTAAGAGTCAGTCTAACTCACAGTTTGTTCCTTCTGGGATGGAGGCAGTTTGGAATTAAAGATCTCAATGGATTCACTGTAATGTTGTAATTATTTTGTAATTAATTCAGCGATGTTTATGCAGGGTCTTTTCTATAATCTTCTCATTGAGAAGAAAGCTGTGATTTGAGAAGAAAGTGGAAATCTTCAGGAAAAATACTGTTGTGCCATGTGTCTTGTTCAAGACACAGTCGAAGATCTCTCAAACCAAATAATATCATTTAATTAAACAAGCAAGACCATGCCACTAGATACCCAAACCAGAAGCTTCCCAGTCTGCTGTTTTTTCATAGCTGCTAATTGCAGCACTCAAGAAATCCTTGTTTTGTTCCAAGTGGGGAATTGATCCTTGGAGAAAGCAGCAGCTTGGTAGACCTTGACAAAATTTTGCTTTCCAGTTTGGGAGAAATTAACAGTATAGAAATAAGAGATTGTATGATATTTCATGTGCTCTGACAGAAACAGTGGTCATCCAGCTTCCTTTTAAGAAGCAAGCCTGATTGACGTTGTCAGATAGCTTGCAAAGTCAGTCAACGGTCTGTAAAAAGGTCACTGGTCCCACTGCAATTAGGGGAGTCATGTACTTGTTTCTTCTGTGCTATTCCTTTACAGTTTCTGCTAACACAATCCTAATTATGATAGAGAAACCACAATTGGGTGTGGAAGAGGGTAAGTTTGGGAGCAAGGGAAAATGCACTGAGAGATTTAGCCTTTGACATGAAGTATTTGGAAATGCTGGTTTGGATGTTATGTTTCCAATTCTTAGCTTGACCTATGTAGTCCTTCTGTCGAGTTCACTGGGAGTTATCAACACAGAGCATATTTAAAAATCCCACCTGATAGTCCCTGCTTGTTACATATCAAAGATACAGGGCTCAGAAGCTCCTGAAGATTTCACATACACAGTGCAAGCCCAGTGGTTAAAGATTAGAGGCCACAGCAGGAACATGAATAAGGAGACCGAGTAAAAGCAGAATGGAAAGCTCCAGAACTTGCCCTCGTGGCTGATGGTAGAGCATCTTTCTCTTAAAATCTGGATGTTTACATTGTAGCTTTAAAATTAAATAATTTTATTTCTTCTTGTTGCTTGCTGTTGTCATAGGAGGTAACTATTCACTGGTGAGAATTATTCAACAAAGCAATCTCGAGTCTTGCTTTAAGGATTCAACATGAATTTGATTGCCCTCAAGCTCTCTACAATGGTCTGATAGCAAAGAGAAATGGGGCCAATGGCAGGACCCCACCAACAAGCTGCCTTTCCACCTGCCTGTACACAGCACCCAAGAGCAACTATCCTCATAGGAATCAAATGTAGGGAGGAATTTTGAACGGGGATCTGATCTTACTAAAAACCAACTATTTCAGGAGCCTGTCATATCAGCTGAGACAGCTGAATTGGATAAAAGTTTGTTCAAGTATTACAACCTTCCTTACTGTTGTTTCTGTGTGTCTGTGCATGTTCATATGCGTTATGTATGGGTTTGTTACTAATGAACTGCTCCTGATTTGTCTCTATTTTCTTAGTAGTTACCATGTTATTTGGTCTACTCGTTTTCTGAGAGCTTAAATTGGCTCACTATATGTTATTCCTCCTACAGTAAGATTGGTCACTTTATCTTCTAGGTTACGTGTCATTAAGAGTCCTGTGGTGCTGCAACAATGAAGATCAGAATCCTGTTATGGTAAGTGCTATACAGATAATGTAATGGTGCATTACAAGTGTATGAATGAAATGACTGAACGTAATTGCAGAGTATGTTTTAGATTGGAATGGACCTTAAACTTACCGCCAGCCCCCCTCCCTGCTGTGGGCTGGTTGCTCCCTCCAGCTCAGGCTGCCCAGGGTCCCATCCAGCCTGGTCGTGGGCACCTCCAGGGATGGGGCTCCCACAGCTTCTCTGGACAACCTGTGCCAGGGCCTTTCAGCCCTTTGGGTAAAATTTCCCTCTGACATCTGACTTTAATCTCCCCTTGTTTAGTTTAAAACTGTTCACCCCTGTTCTATCGCTATCAGACTGTGTAAAAAGTCAGTCTCTCTTCTGTTTATAAGTTTCCTGTAAGTACTGGAAGGCCACAATGAGGTCTCCCCAGAACCTTCTTCAGACTGAACAACTCCAACTCTCAGTCTGTCTCTATTGGAGAGGTACTCATTCTCATGGCACTCTGGACCTGTTCCCACAGTTCCACATCTTTCTTCTACTGGGGGCCCAGCCCTGAACACATTACTTCAGATGGGGCCTCGCAAGAGCAGACCAGAGGGGTGCAATCCCCTCCCTGTCCTGCTGCCACTCCTTTGTTGATGCAGCCCAGAGTACAGCCGGCTTTCCATGCTATAAGCACACATTGAGTATGTTATTTCAAGGGTTTTGGGAATCAGGACTAGGTTCAATCGATTTGTAAGTTTCACTTCAGTGTTTCAGAAGGATTTAGGAAGAAAGAAGAGGGTCATTATAGATTCTGTCAAGGGGTTCTTCCTACTTACAAGGACAAGTGTTTAAGAAAGTTGGTTTCTTGGCTTTACCTGCAGGGTGAAGACAACTGGAACTCTTCCAGAATTATTCTCCTATTGGAGGATCTAAGCAAGCAGCAAGCGATATAGTTTCTGTTAGCCTCTCCCTCACCCTGTCTTCAAAGCCTTTAAGTAAACAGAATAATTAGTAGTTTTTTAATTCTATCACTTCTATCCATCACAAATGGCACCAGGTAAACAGGAAGTTGTTACTTAAAATTCAAGCCATCATTGTGTCAAGTGTATTGATTGGTGGCCAGAAATCAAGCAGGAATGCCTGTGTCTTGTACCTGGTTAACCACAGAAGCCACCAAAGATGTAGCACAACTTGGAGATGTGCATGTTCCAAATATGCGTTTAAAGACTGTGCAGAGTACAGTATGTCGTTGAGTCCCTTCTTTGGGGGGCAAGAGAATTGCCTGGGAGAGGGTAAGGGAAGTTCACAGAGTACTCATTTTAGAACTGTTCCCCTGCCCATCATTCCAAGTCATTTAGATGAAGCTTGGTACACAACAAAGAGACTTAGGGGCAAAAATAAAAAAGGAAGATCCTCACAATGAGTTGCTCAAGTCAGATGGTTTTCATATTGTACTACTAGTTACAAAATGACAGACCTTTATGAAATTTGCATCTTTATAATAACTTTCATAGTCATTGTAATAGCAGTAGACTTCTACACGGTGCTTAATGGGTTTGTTTGCAAACAAACAGCACAAAGTGAGATTCAATGGGTATTCAGCTGCTTTTTGGGAATAGTGATTATAATTAATGCTGTTCTGTAGGCCAAATAATAGGCATCAAGTTTTATGAGACATTAAAGGCACATTTGTCAGTGAGGATGTGCTGAGGCCAGAAATAGTACAGGCTTTAGGAATCTGTGATCTCTTAGTTTCCTCTTCATTTTTGCCCAGCTGGCACACTGTGCATCACAAGGGAAGTTGGGTGAGTGAACTCTTTACAGTAGAAGTTCCTTAAATCATTTCATACTTGCTTCTGCTGAGAAGACTCTGAAACACGAAGCCTACATGCTTCTCAACTCTTCTGTCAACATGCACTCCAGACCTTGTGAGCTGCACCTGCCTATGAACAAAGATGCATTTACATTCAGTTAAAGAATGGCTTGAAGATGAAAACTACAGCAGGTAGTGTATTTTTATAAGCATCAAGATGGGAGGTTGTATGGACATTTGGTTGGAAAGAAGTTTGGGAACTGGGACAGCTGTATTCTATTTCTCTCTCCCACTTCACTTGCTCTGTGACTCAGGGATGCATCAAGACAGAAATCCAGCTATAGTTAAAGTCATAGTCAGACTTTTCATAAGTGAAATAAATTAGAACCTTGAATACGTGAATTTTGTGTTTCCTTGTTTCACTACAAACAAGAGTTAGTGATGCAAACCATGACTCCTGAATTTTATGCAATGCTTTGAAACTCTCAGATGGTGACAGGAGAAGATAAAAGCATAGTTAATCTTTAGAAAGCAAGTTTAATTCACAAAGTGGGTCTGACATGCAAATTTATGTCAAGAAAACAATAAATAGAAAAGGTGTGTTTGAGTGGACTCGCAGGAAGCTTTGGTGTGACTGTGATATGAACACTTTCTTGGCTCAAGGACAATGATGTAAGATCCTGCTAGATGAGCAGTTTCTCAGGATTCTTTCTACAAACCACTGATGACTTTCATAAACAGCTTTCTCCTCCTCCAGGCACTAGTGCTCGTCTCTTTCTTGCTTTTTTATAGCTGCTCTCCAATTCAAAATGTTTCATGTTGGCACCTAAAGCCTGGTGTGACAGAATTCTAGAAGTGCATTCTTAGAGCAGATGGTTATTTTTATATCCTATGGTGTAGAGATAGCTGTACTGCATCGGTGGTTTTCAACTTGTAATATGAGACAGTGCAGAGTTTGGAGTGACTTCAAAAGGATGAGTAAAAGGTCATTAATAAAATCCGTTCTTTTAATAAATTTGCTTTGTAATGATCTGTATCTTCCTTGGAAAATGCTTATAGACCTACAATTGGAAGAAGTCTGAAAAATATCTTAGGAATCCTTTTTAGATCTTCATTTCAACAATGGTTTGATTCAGAGAACTGTCATGGAAGCTGCAGAGTTAAAACTTCAATAACTTATGTTTTGGTAGCTACTGCTGAAAAATATGACTCAATATTTTGGCATTTTGAGAATAAGTGGCTCATCAGGGACAAGAAGACTGTTTTTGAAATATGTTTTAGAAGGCTTCATCAATAATTGGTGGTTATTTCTGAGCCTTCCATGCTAACATTGTGTAAGCAAAGCTGAAGTCTTAAGAAAATTACGGAAATGCCAAGGGTTACCTGGTAAACAAGTGGTGTAATTGGTCATTCTCTCTGCTTTATAGACACAGTATCTTTTTGTCATTTCGGTAACAAATGATCTCTAGGCTTATATCAGAGTAAATCTTATTGACCTTTTACAGGTACTTATGCTTTTATTGAAAAACAGAAACTTCATCTTCATTAAAATCACTTTTAGATCTGTTTGGGGCCAGGTACTGAGCAGAGTAATTCCATAAGCTGTCATACTTCCATACTGTCATAGGAATAAAGAAGACATGTACCAATTTTTTTTACTTGAAGGTATGTAGTATTAATCAGTGCAGTCTGTAATGGGGAACTGAGAAACACTTCTAGATAGATGTTTGTCCTGTGCACATCTGTGAATGTGTCACGTAGCTTAACTGCAGCTAGCTTACATTAAGTGTTTCACATCTCCAACTGAAATTTTCTTCTATCTGTGGTGGTTCAGCTCTGCTCCTTAACGTGATTCTTTGGAAAGAATTTGGGGACCTCAACCCAACACACTGCCCTTGGCCTCAGTTATGTATGCATTTGTCATTTTTCTGCTGGACAGCAGAAATTCTGATCTCACTATGAGATGTTTAGAGAATTCTGTAGAACGATGAATTCTATACATCCATCATCATTTCTTCCTACGAGCACATCACACCAGGTCTAGGGTGTGCCAGGTCTTCCAATAGGGAAAAGGGAAATACTGGTAAAACATTGTAGGTTTAAGAGCAGAGATGATCCTGCAGAGACCTGCTGCTTAAGAGGAACTTATATTTTGCATTTCTATCTCCTTTTGGTGCTGTGAAAGGGTGTCTGATTTAGAAAAAAATGAGAGCAGGAGTCACAAGAATCAAAATTGTTTAGTTTGAGAAGCAAAGCATGTGGCCCAAGAGGTGCTATATACAACCAAATTTTATTCTGCTTTATAAACACCCCTGAATATTTATGACTTCAAAAAATGTAAGAATAAAATCAGAATGCATAAAATTTGAGCTGAATGTTGGTGAAGAAATCAAGTAATAGAAGTCCTCCTAGTGCAGTAAAGTGTGTTGTAATTGACTTGATTACTCTGAGAGCTGTAAAGCATTGAATGCAATGACGTTATTCCTTTCATAATGCTAGAGATGAACTAAACCCATGACACTGAGCATATACTTGGTGGAGTGCGCCATCCTGCAGCACTAGATGAAGTGCCGCACTGAGTGAAGCTCAGCACAGATGGACAGGTGACACAGAGTGTCTCGGCTCCAACAAATTAGTTCATATCATGAGTGAGTGCACTTTTGAGGAAAAATTTCCAATCATCTCCATTTACAACACTTGGATCACATCACAAAGCATCTCTGCTTCCTACCTCCTCATAACTTTGAATTCTAATTATCAACAAATCTCACTCTCTTACAGGAGTCCTGCAACTGTGCAGCTACTGGGAAGTGTCAATGCAGAAGGACTTTTTCTGGATTGATTTTTCTTTTAGATTCTTCTAACCAAGCAAAGTGACTGAAGCTGAACTTTTTCATCTTGATTCAGTGGCCATTGTTGTGATTTCAGAAGTGCGAGAGTTTAAGTTTGTCTTGTTCAAATGCTGTTTTTATTCCAGAAATGTTGACACAACCCCTTTAGCCTGTCTGGCAACAGGGACAGAGCACAGATGATAAGCAGTTTCTGCTTTAAAGAGACTCACACATCCAGCTAAGGAAAAACAATCAATGATCATTTAGATGTTTCTGACTGAACGAAATGTCTTTAAATTAAGTCTCTCTACTTCTCAGATGAGATTAGAAAATAAGAACACTCCAGCTTCCTAATTTAGCTACTAAACAGACAGCAGAGACAGCAGTTTTATTGGGTTGTTTGGCCGGGTGGCAAGCCTTACACTGCTATGAGTGCTCTTAGGGAAGGATTTTTTCCTTAGGGTATCTGTCACAGTTTAGAAAGTACTTTTAGGGGATCCTAAGGACCAATGAGAAAACTTGATTGGTGTCCTTGTTATTAAGCAGTAATTTAAGCAGATATTTCTCAGATTGTTATATTAGTTCAAGGAACTGTGCTGCCTTCTTCCCATCATACTGTATTCTCACATGCACAAGTTGTAGCGCTTGCTGGGCTCCAGTGGATTCAGCTCAGCACAGTGATCAGGTGAATCAAGAAGAGTCAGGACTCTTTGGCATGGAACTAGCCACTTCCAGGACTAAGACTGACATTTTTACTCTGTGTTCATCCTGGTGTATTAAGACCTGTTTATATGGTGCAATTAATTCTAGGATTGCAACAGACTGTGCTATGTACTTTGCTTACTTTATTAAAGGTAGGGATTGTTATCTGCTCATTTAGAAAAGAAAGATCCCAAATGCTTATTTAATTACTCCTTGCCAGAGAGAATTTCAGGGCTGCTGGGTCTGTTCTATGACTTTGTTCTTCATGGGATGCTTCCATATAGAATTGGAACATAATTCAATTACGTTTAACTATGAAGAAGCAGTGAAGCGTGTAGTAAATATTATTCTTGCATTAGCATTTAATTTAGATAAGTATTTCCACAAATAAGAAATTGGGGCACTTTTTTCATGATAGTGCTACCCCCTGTAATAATTGTGGTTTGTACCTCAAGCCAGATTCTCTGACACTGCAGATCCCACCCTGAAAAGCAATCCATCACTGGGTAAGGTGAGGAAGAGTAAACAAAACAGCAGCATTGGAAGTGCACCTCAAACACCCTGTAGTTTACAGGCAGAAGGAGATATCTATTCTGATTCTCTTTTTGACATGGATCATGGCACCTGCAGGTAGTTCACATCCCAGCCTTTCTTTCTTCCTCCTCACAAGAAACACAGTGACCAAGAAGGCAGTTACTCATGTTGGAAGGAGACAGCTAGTTTTCAAACTGCAATGTCTTTGCTTTCTTTTGTCCTTAGGTTGTTCAGAGTTGCCTCTTAAGAGCTGATAAACTCCCTCTCAGAGCTGTTTTATTAGATATCTGAAAACAACATGCTAATTATCTGAGTGGATGTCAAGCAATCATTTTTTAGCAGTCATTCTTTTATCAGAAGAAAATCTAAATTCTCTTCATGCACTCTTTTTGCTTTGATCACATCCCTTTTGCAATTTGAGGATGGTAGAAATAATTTCTAAGGGTAGATTTTTTGGGGGAAAAAAAAAGCACGAAAGAAACAGAGTAAATTCCTAGCGAGGGTAATGCGAAATGGAGCTATACACTACTTGCTTCACTTTTCAGCAGGGCTTAATCCAGTCTTTGGTTGGGTATCTCATTAAACTACTCATTTTACTTGAAATAAATCATAAGCACTAGTGCTAGGAATTAAAAGCTTTAAAAAATCTCTGCTACCCATTTGAACTACAGAAGGGGAGCTGCCAAATTGCAAATTGCAGTAAATATCAATAAGTTGAATCTAGTATGGAAATAAGAACTTGAGTGATTAAGAATTGATTTGCAAAGCAAGGATTGCAAACTTGTTTGTTCTCCCACACCTGCGCTCCACTTCAGAAGTACAATGAAGCAAGGCATATCTAATGCACCTTTCCCCTAATTGAGTAATGCACTCAAAGGAATACAACCAGCAGAGGCTTTTAAGATCACACCACAATTTGCCCAATTATCACACCTAATGACAACACATTGTTCCTGCAAAATGTGTCTTTATTCCCTGGTAGGTTACATTTCCTTTCAGCCTTCTACCTATTGATTCAGCAGCACCTTGTGTGGAACAGATATTTTTGTTGGCAAGTCTTGATTGCAACACCAGAAAAATATTTTATGTCCTCAATATCCAACCAAGTACATAAGAGGAAGTCAGTTTAGCATCCATGGACACAGGTTCAGTGCTAAGATATTAGACCAGTGTAAAGAGCTGATAGAAAAAGAAGCAATTAAATTGACAAAGTGATATTTTATTTAAAGACACTTCATGACCTCCAGCACAAATAGAAATTACAGATTTTATTGCTTCTTTTGGCTTTTATCGCTGTGCTTTCACATTTCTTGCTACATAGGAGGATTTAGAACAGAAGATCTGATAGGCTAAAGTTCTTAGGATATGGCCATTATGTAGGCAATTTTAAACTTAAATTAGTCATTAAAATTTGCAACCTCATGATTATTGCTTTCTGTGCTCCCAGCATTTCTCATAAAATACTCCCTTTACAGTTGGCTGCTTCTTGTAAGAATATTGTTTCATTCTCACAAAGGCTCTTACCAGTAAATTGAACGAGGGGAGTATATACACAGGCCTTGTATTTTTCTTGTGAAGCCTAGGAGCACTGAGTCCCTGGGAAATGTAACTGAGTATGCTGTATCCACTTGCTGTCCTCCACAGACTTCATTCTCTGCATTCATCCTCGGTGATGTGGCAGCCCTGGTAAGCTTTACTTACACTGAAAAATGTAATTGTGTTTTTTCTCTCTCAGTATGTAAGAACTGGAAGTTGTTTGGTACTCACTGTCATAAAGAGAGAAACTTATCATGCCACCAAATCATTGCTCCCAAGCTGTCATATTGAGTATTGATCCTTCATTTCTGAGTAAGCAAGCCCTGTGGTTGATCATCATCATTCTAGGATGTCTCGTTGTAGTGAATGGATCAATAATGTCTTCAGTGGCCTGCTTCTGTGTGCTCCCCTCTGCTATTCAGAGGCTGTCAGGAAGCAGTGAGGCCAGCTGCTCAGCCAGGGGTGGAGAGCCCAGAGCTGCATGTGGCAGGGCTGACTTAAAGCTGCATTTGCAAAGCAGAGTGCTGCACTCTCACTAACGTACCTTAGAGTGTTAAACATCTGCGAACCTTACTTCCAAACCTTTCTAATAGATGAGACTATTAGCTTTCGTTAGTCACAAAGCTCAGTAATTCTGAAGTTGCAGAAGAAGGGTGTGTGTTTTGCTGGGGACTTCTTCATTTTCTCCGGAGTTGTGGTTTCCTGATTTTATTTTCATACTAACGTGGTAATACAAATCCCATCTTTTGTCCAGGTGCGATAACAGAGAAAACTTGGTGTTTCTGTGATCCTGTGTGGCATTTGCTGTGAATTAGTATTAGATCTAATATAACCGTGTCTGTGTGAAAATTTAGATAGATAGCTGCTGATCCCTTCCATCAGCTTCAATCCTTTTAGCACATTGACACATTTGGAGCCTAAGAAATATTCGCATCTGCCTTTGACATCTGCCGCCGTGACGGATCGATGCCCGCTGGAAGTCCGCTCCGCTCCGCGGCGCGCCCGGCCCGGGCCCTGCCGGCTTCGGGGTGGTGCTGCCCCCTGGCGGCCGCCTGGAGAGGACACGCGCCCCTCCAAGTGGGATGAAATGGCTGCTCCGCCCCGCAGCCCCGCAGCCCCGCAGCCCCGCAGCCCCGCAGCCCCGCAGCCCCGCACTCCTCCCGCCCGTGCTCGGGGTAACGCGGGGTGCGCGGTGCCCTCCCGTTTCGAGCACTGAGCGCGTCCCGGATTCTTGCGGCGGAAGGCGGCCGCGAGTCACGCACCGTGAGCTGCGTGGCCATTACCGTCTGTGGTGAAGGCGAATTGCGGGGCCCGAAATACCGAAGGGGCTTTATGGTTCGTTGAAACTTCAGGAGCTCACAGAATTCCTTCTGCGACGCGGCGGGGCGAGGCCGTGCCGGCGTCGTGCAGCGAGGAGCCGGGAGCAGGAGGTGGCACTGCTGGATAAAATAAAACAAAAGAATTTTTCAAGGAATATACCGGGACCCGTTTGTTGTGCTCACCCTGCAGCAGCTCTTTGTTCTCCAAGGGGAACTAAAAAGCTCCGGGGTTTTATCCTGGTTCTCTGAGGAGCGCTGGGGCCCACCAGCAACGTGCTCCAGCAGTGCAAGGGCACATATGGATGCAGGGCGAGGTGCAGCCAGATGTGCTTAGGGCCTGCCATGTTGCTGTGGGAGCTGTGATGCTGAGGGTTTGCTGGACTGGGCCCTGTTTTCAGGGCTTCAAACTGCCCGTGCCTGGAAATGCAGGAAACACACTCCCCCACTGCTGGCTGCTGTCATGCAGTTCAGTTAATAGCGAGTCCATTCATTTCAACTAGGCTCTCTCAGCCTTTGCTCAAATGACAGGTGCTCCAGTCCCTTAGTCATCATTGTGGCCCTTCAATGGACTCTCTTTCTTGTCCTGGAATGCCCAATGCTGGGCACAAAAATGTGGTCCAGCTTCACGAACCCCCTTGGCTTTTGGTTACCAGGACTACTGTAAGGAACGTGTTCCCTGGAAGTGGGAAAAAGCAGTGCATTCCAGGCCCCATGTTTGTCTTCATTGCTTTTTGTGACAGAGTGTTAATCCCTTCAGAGCGTCCCTTCCTTGTTATTAAACCATCACGTCAGCTTTTCTCATCAGTGTCCCCTTAATACTATCTACATACTCTGGAACCATTACCTTCTACTAGATGTGTTTTGCTGCTCCCCTTCTTCCCTGTTCCTTGAAATGTTATATGCTGCCTCAGCAATACATGTGAAGGTGACTTGGGATATTTGCCAATCATCTTTGGCTTGTGAACTTCTCACTCATGTATTTCTGGTCTCTATTTGCTTGTTGTCAATATCTGTTGGACTCTGGCCTTTGCTTTCCTTAGCTAGTGAATCCAGAGATGGCCCCAGACAGGGCCTTCTGAGGCAGAAAAAGGGCTTTTTTTCCCTTATCTGCTCAGTAGTTTGTAAGCTTGCATCAGTAAGTTAGTAATGCTGGTGGCTTTGTTTGGAGAGCCTCAGAGAGTGGATCTGTATTTCTAATTATTGATGCTAGTGGTGTTACTTTCAAATTTGGAACTTCAGTGTAGGTCCTGCTTACTTACAGAAGGCAAAACCGTTTGAAAATCAAAGTCAATTGCTTTTCATTCTATTGTTGCATTACACCACTATCTAGAGGATGAAGTTGAGCCATTCAGGAAACTATCTGTAAAGATCATAGCCTAACAGAGTTTACTAGGCTCTGCCAGGGCTGACAAAAGGGGATATGCATACACATATTAGAAAAAAGATTCCTTCCTCTACTCATTTTCCTCATGCCTAGTGCTCTGGAAATGAATATGGCCATGCAGAAGTGAGCTGTCGTTCTCATTTTGTGGGGCCCACAGTGGTTTCAGTCTAGTGGTCCCTTCATCTATGGCTTTAACTCTACTGAAACCAAAGAGACACACCAGCAGATAAACTAGTGCAGTAGCTCATTGCTTTGTCAACGCCCTCTAATGGAAAAAAAAAACAAAAAAACAAAAAAAAAAACAAAAAAAAACACCAAATGACTTTACTGAAATTTGCACAGGCTGTCTTAGATTCTAAGCTGGTTATCTGCTGTCCTTCCCGACTCTGTAGGGAAAGACAAGTGGGTGATATTTTGCACATCCACGAGCCACAGTCTTTAATGTTTGAGAAAAGCTCTTTCAGCTCAATAGCACATATCCCAGTAAAGCATCTGACCTGCAGGCAGGGTTGGTCATATTTATCTATGTCTATAGCACTGATTTTAGGCTAACTTGTTTGAAAATGCCAGGTGGAAGAGGTTGCACTTTTATTACTGTAAGTATTAATTGCTTTTGTTTTATTAACTTCCTAGGCTGGATTAGAGCACTTGCAATGGACAGAGTGCTTTGCAAATGAAAGTGCAGTATTTTTCCTTGTGTTAGTGCATTACACCCTTCTCTAGGGAGTAAATTGCTCCTTTCAAGTTGTAACAAGCTGTAATTTCATTGAAGACACTTTAGTATTCCTGCACAAGAGCACAGTTGCAACAGTTTATTCACAGGAGCCAGAAGGTCAAGTTACTGACCCTCCAATGCCCAACTGGAGATACAGTATAGCTCTGCTGTATCTCGAGTGGGAGTGTTTTCGGTGTGCTGAAGCTGGACGGTTTGTACCCCTTGAAGACATTCCAAGCTGTTGTAGCCGTTCGAAGCATCACTGTCCTTTCCTGCTCCTTTAACACAAGGAGAGCCAAGAGGCTGTTTGGCAATGAAAAGCTTGTTTCCTCCCATGCCTTGGGAAACTGTGCTCTGCTGTGTGAGGCGCTAGGAGTCATTCTGCAGCTGAAGGTGGCTTAGTGGTTTATTGAAAGTCTGTTTACTTACAACACAGGGCAGTAATCTGGTTGCAATACAGTAAGCACTTCATATTTTGCAGCATGCTTCTTTGCAGCCGGGTGCAATCCATCCTCCCCGTAGCCTGCAGAAGCCTTGTGTACGCTGGTGGGTTTGAGATGTGGTGCTCAGCCTGAAGTGCAGGAGTGCTGTGCTACCTGGAGCTTGGCTGGAATTCACTGCTGAAACATCAGCAGCTGTCACAGCAATGCAGTGATGTGATGTGATGTGATGTGATGTGATGTGATGTGATGTGATGTGGCATGGCACCGTCTGCACATGAGTGTTACAGCAATTTCTGATCTGGGATTTTGTGAGTTGCCCACACACCTACGTAGGGCTGAGTGACCCCAAGTCAGGAGCCGTTCCTGGAGAATTTCAAAGCAAAGCTCTGTTACCATTCCCAGACTTCTGGCATTTAGCCTGACAGATTTCCATTGAAGCACTTCACTGCCCGCTGATTCTTGGCCCTAAAATTCTGCTTGCATTTTGTGATTTAATATTTTAATTAAAATGACTCCACTGATTTTAAAGGGAAATTATTCCAACTGACTCCTGAGAAAAACGAGGCTTAATTTTTACCCTTCTTAAATTGCTTCCAGCAGTGGCTATTTTGTCAGGGCCCTTTCTGTTGTGACTTCCATCACCGTGACATTGCAGCTCACAGGAGAGAGCCCTCCAGCTGCTCTGCGGAACAGAATCATACCGGGCGGAATCGGTGCTCACAGCGCGGCAGCACGAGGAGATCCGCGGCAGCAGACGCGGCGCTGCAGATCGGTGCAGATCGGTGCAGATCGGTGCAGATCGGTGCAGATCGGTTCGGGCGGTGCCGCGCGGTGCCGCGCGCTCCCGGGTCTCAGCGCGGGCCCTCTCCAGGAGGCGCGCGACAAAGCACGTGACGCACGCGGCATCTCGGGGGCGGGGCCGATGTGGGCGGGGCCTCGCGCGTCGCTACGCCTCCAACGGCGACGGCGCGGCGCGCTGACGTCGCGCGGCCCGGGCGAACGTTGCGGCGGCGGCGCCGCGCGGGGATGGAGCGGCCGTCGGCGGCGCGGCGGGGGCGCCTCGCTCGGCGGTGGGTGACCCGCGGGCGGCGCCGCCGTCGCTCCCCGGGGCCGCGGCGCGAGCGTGGCGGGGCCGATCTCCGCGGGCCGGGCGCCGAGGCCTCCTCCGGCTCCGCCGCTCGGCCGCGCTTTCGCGTCGCCGCCGCCGCCTCGCGGCCGGCCGGGTCCTCCTGGCTCCTGCCCGCGGGAACTCGGCGGGGGCGGCGCGGCGGGGGGGGGCGGTGCGGGAGCGTCGCGCGTCGCTCCCGGCCTCGCGGTGCGCGTCGGCAGCCGGAGGCGCGGGGCGGCCAAGTGGAGCCCGCGCGTGGGGGCGCGTTGTGCGCGGTGGCGGCGCGGGGCTGAGGGGCTGAGCTGAAGGGCTGAGCTGAAGGGCTGAGCTGAGGGGCTGAGCTGAGGGGCTGAGCTGAGGGGCTGAGCTGAGGGGCTGAGCGCCGCCCGCAGCCCCGGCTCCGCTGCTTCACCCGCGGGTCCCGCGCCGCGCTGCCCGGGGCAGGGCGGGCCCGTGGCCGCTCGTTCTGTGCGCGTCCGCTGAGCTGCGCCGTGGGTGGGGGAATCTGCGCGGTGTGCGGTGGGCTGGGGAATGCGTTGAGGCCAGTGTATTTCAGGACGAACGAACAAACAAAAAAATAACCCAGAAGTTTTCTTTTGTGCCCCCGCAGTGCTTATCCCAGCGTATCCCACTCGATTCTTTGGTTTTCGTGGGCTTTTTTTTTTTTTTTTCCCCCCGGGAGCTCCCTGGTTTGAGCTCTGTCGGCGTCTTATTCGGTCATAGTTAAAGGTGCAGTAACCAAAGGCAGAGCTAACCCAGGTGCATCCGTAGCTCTGTAGCTCTTTCCCCCTGCAGGTGTTGCTGCTGTGTGCTGCCTCTGCCCTCCTCTCAGTGTGGGCAGCGCTGGGATTTGTGCCCGGGATGTGCTGAGCACATGGATGGTGGGAGCGGCGCAGTGTAGGGCTGGATTCGCTGCCTGGGGATTTCCACTCTTCTATAGCAAACAATGGCAATTAAGGATTTCTGTTGCATCTCAGTCCTGTTTTTTAATGAATGAACGGTAGAACAACCATTCTGACGTGTTCCTGTATGCTTGGAAGCTTTGTCTGAAACACGGCGCTCTGCAGTGTGATGTTATGCTGCGTGCTTCCTTATGGTCAGACTTAACCCAGGTGCCTCAAGTTTTTTCTCTTTGAGTTAAGTTATTAGGGTGATCTACTCAGAATAGGAGGCGATAGTAGAAGCAGTCTCTCGACATTAAATGTGTCAAAGCTGACAGAAATGCACTACTTCAAGTCAGAATAGGTTCTTCTCTTTGGAGGAGATGGATTTGTGGTGGTTTTTTGTTGCTGATCAGATGTCAATGCTTTTTTCTTACTGTGCTTATTAATTTTGGCAGGTTTTTGTCCTTTATGAAGAAGCTTTGTTGCCAAGACTTGCTGTGAAGATGACCCATACTACTGAATGCAGTTGTCTGCAAATGTAGGAGCCAACAAATGCTATGTCCCGCCCTCCCTTGACTTCCCTCTTTCTCATGGAATATATATTTCTAAAGTATTTCTAGATCTTTACTGAAGATGTTTGGATTATAGCTATGAGCATATCTATGCAAGGAGATGAGCAAGCCTGAGCAATGCTGAGGTATGTATACCTTTTATATCTCGTAACACATGGGTAATCAAAATTTGTTACTGAAATCAATAACAGATATGTTTGGAGAGTGAACCTTTGCTAAGGCTGTTCAAGAGTGGCAATGAACAAGGGCTGTAAAATGTGCTACCTGGGCAGAACGCAAGTCATTGGGTCTAGGGCTCCCTACGTGCTGTAGGTGGCCAGTGTCTGCTATGTGTTGGAGGAAGAGGAATAGTGGGAAGACGCGTAAGGAGAAACCCATCTTATTACAAAGAATTGGAGCACGCTGCTTTTCTTTTGGCATGACTAGTCTGAAAGGTGAATTAGTATACACTGGAGAAATGTTGCTCTAATACTGTTCTGAAGGGTAATTAAAACATTTCAGAGTATGTTAAAGGGTGCTGAGATACAGAGCTGGGTGGTGGTGTGTCATTGGTCCAACTTAGAAGATGAGCTGTGGTGGGAATTCTGCAGACACCTACGCTTATAGTTTCTTCAGAGAGAAATTTGGCAGATTTCAGTATTTCTCAGAGCTGTGTGCACTGATCAATCTCCCTTTGTTGGCCCAGTTTTTCATCCTGGAGCTGTTGGCTGTGTTTTTCCTGGAGGTTAGTTGCCATGGTAATTATCCTGTTAGCAAATAAATATGCTTTTTATAATCTTTGAGTATGGTAATGGGGAGCAGAAAGACTGTTGGCCTTCCTGAGAGCAATAGAAGCTGCAGACCCATGGAGGCTTAGTGTTGGTAAGTCACCACCAGTAGGAGAGAGCTGAACAAGTGCCTGATTGTGGGTGAGTGGTGGCAGTGATGAATAACATCATTTGGTCCTTGAGTAAAGAACAGTGTGGAGTACATTACAGTGAGTCTGAGTAATGGTTAAGATTGGAGAAATGGAAAAGGAGCGACTTCTGTTCAGAGTCTGTTATGGTGGAGCTTACTGATGATTCAGGTCTAGAGTGATTTACTGAAGTGAAAGCATTCTTGATGGAAAAGAACCTTTCTGAGAGATGTGGCCATTGTGATCCTATGTGATGTGAGATTTGGGTTGAGATAACATCTAGATTCAGTCTTGAGCTGGTCCAGCAGCAGGATTGTGGTGGGAAGGCTGAAAGCAGAAAAGACTGTTCAGTGGTGGGGAGGAACAGGTTAGGGAACATATAAGCAAGGCTGTGGTGGGAAGGAACAGGTTAGGGAACATATAAGCAAGGCTATGGCACCTATTGAGATGTGCCCATGAGAGTGGTAAGAGAACTGGCTGATACCATTGCAAAGCCACTGTTGGTTATCTTGGGAGGGTGGTGCTGATTGAGGAGGGTCCCTATGGACTCAAAGAAAGCAAGTTCCACCCATCTTCCAGAGGGAATCTTTTTAAGGAGAGAACCATGAGTGGGTCAGTCAGCTCACCTCCGTTCTGCAGAAGGAGATCAAATAAATAGTGCTAGAAACAGTTTCCACACATGTTAAAAAAACAAGGAGGTGATTATGTCTGTTAGTCATTGTGCCTAACCACCCTGACAGCTTTCTACAAAAAGATGACTGGCTTGGTGGGTTTGATTGGTTCAACTTCGGTAGAGCTTTCAACGGTCTACCTTAACTTTCTCATGGGTAAACTGAGGAAATGCAAACTAGGTATGTGGACACTGAGGTGGATGAGAAATACTGAGGTAGATGGCAAACTACTTGTATCTAATTGCTATACTGCTTGTGAGAATTGTGATCAGGGGCAGGAAGGCTCAGCTGGAGGCCTGTTGCTAGTGGAGTTCTCCAGGGTTTGGCACTGTGTTCAATCCTGTTTAGCCTTTTCATTAATGACTTTTAGATGGTGAGATTTGAGTGATAAGGTAATGTAAGCTACCAGTTTGACTTTAAAGAAAAACTAAATCATAGCAAAGTTGCTACTTTTTAACTCAGTCAGTGGAAAACTTTCACATGGCTGATAACAAAAGCAGCTGAGTCAGTGGGAAGAGCATTGTGATTGTTCTGCACCAAATGGCTTGCTGGTGTTAGAAAATAGAAGTTTTCAGGTCCATGCTGCTCAAAGATCAGAGAAGGAATGCTGGTTTTGAGTCACTGGGGGGAATATTTTACCAGTCTGTGCCAGATTAGGTCAGCTGTCATCTTCCACAAGTCAGCGTGAATGTGACGCTTTCCAAAACCCAGGGATAGGGACACATGTTAAAATCACATGCAGCCTGGGTTGTTGGTAGATCTCTTTCTTTGCAAGCCTACTGATGTAACGTGTATTAACCCTCTTGTAACTCCAAGCCTGTAGTAAAGCTTTGTTTGTAGAACTAGAGGTGTTAAATCTCGTCCTCTGTGCTGGCATTGTCACAGATGGATGTGCTGGGAGCTGCAAGGAGAAGCAGTCTCTTTCTGACCAGTTCTTTTGACTCAGTCTCTGTAGTGCCCGAAATAGCTGTGCTGTAACCTTTAATCTCCTCTTGGGAAGTGGGATGAAAATAGCTGTTTTTTCATTCTTTGTGGTTCACTTGTTCCTGACATTTGAGTCAGCTTTGACACATAGTAGCAGCATCTCCTGGCAGAACGAAGGAGCATCTCTGAACTTTCTCTACCACACCTCCTTTCTCTGATGGAAAGTTACTGCCAAAATGCTTGGCATGGCCTAGTAATATATTTTTCCAGAGTCTGGAACATCTGAGTGAGATAATGCCAATAGCAAGAGTGGGTAATAGGAGTGTAACTGGTCTCAGAAGGAGATACTTAAAGGAATGAAATCAGTACCAGTGATTGAGCTTTTTGACAAGAGGGAAGCTAAAACAGTCTAGATTAGTCCTTTTCAAATTGCTCCTGTAAATAATTTGGTATTTGCAGAGAGGCTGTCAGCATTGCACTCAGTGCAGGCTTCTGCCCATGAAGGAAATTCCAGACATAGATGATCTTCAACAGCACCAATGCGACAGTTGCCTCTGCCACACTGAAATTGGAACTCTCTACCTCTCTGTATCCCTTCAGCAGAGAACAGTGATTATAACAACTTAAAGCAGTTCTTTGGATACTGAACTGTGGCATATTTTGACAAGCAGTGCTTAAGGCTGCACTTTAAAGGAAACGTATTTACAAGTGCATGTTACTGTAGCTGATTTTTATTGTCGTGATTTTTATTGTTTTGAGCTCTCCCCATTTCTGAGTTGAGAAGGGAGCGGAAAACCAGCGGAGATGGCAATTCTCTGTTTTATGCATTTTCCTAAAGTTTCACGCCTTAACTCCTGTCCTTCAGCTCATCCTGGGCTCCAGCAGAGCTGAGTGCCCCTCTGGCTGGGCTGTGTGCCTCGCGCTGCTTTCGCTGTCCTCGTCATCTCTTCCTTGCTGGAATGCTGAGAGTCAAGACATGTTATTACTTGTGTGCTATTTCATTTGTATGCGTTTTAATATGCAGATCCTGACTGTTCTTTTGATCAGTTGTAATCCCTGGTTTCAAATTGTGAGCATGTGCAGATATCTAATGAAGAAACAACTTTTTGCTGACGATAATATTAGCCAGTACCTCTCTTTTGTAATCTGGTTTATTTGTTCTTTGTTTCCATATCCCGAGCTCTCTTATTTTTTGAAAACCCACCATTTAAAATATTCTCTTAGTATTTCTTTACTCTTTCTCAAAGAGGAGAGTAGTTTCTTTGTTTACAAAATGCAGTTTTTGAATAGCAGAAAAGAAATTACTTCTGGTGAATCCTTGTTGAAGATGATGCGAAATGCCATGTCTCAGCTGCTCTGGCTGTACCTGTAAATATACGTCTTTTGGTAAAACCACTTAGGAGTAATTGTGATGTGTTTCTGCACTGCTTCCCTTCGTCACAACCAGCAATGTGGTCAGTCTTCCCCAGCCCAGTGTCACCCAGATTTGAAGTAATTTTCTTGTTTTGGTTTACATCACAGCTCTGTAGACAGCCGTCCCTACCACTAATAGAGTGGTGGGATGTCAGCATGGGGTTGGGAAATAGCTGCAGGAGGCAAAAGAGGCAGTGCATTCTTTAAGTTGCTCTTGGTCGTGCTGGTGGTGCTGTGAAATCCCAGCCTCGCATCCCTGCTGCTCAGACTGGAGGTGGTCGTTCCCAGGCTCTCCCATCAAGCACTGAGTTCAGAACATGCAGCTGAGCTACTTGCAGAACGTATAAACGTGATTGTAACTTTTTTGTTGTTCAGCAGCAAGCGGAGACATTTGTGAGAAAGTGCTGCATTTTGGCTTTTCTTCCCATCTGTTTTTGAAGGAAGGATGTGGCTTTCCTGAAACATTGCTAAATGAAGGTGGAAGTGTCAGCTCTCAGCCTCATCTTGGCAAACTCCACAGCTGTGAACTGCAGCCTTCTGTAGCTATTTCTGCTGAGTGCTGTGGTGGCCACAATGTGAAGCTGCTAATTTTTTAGTCCATGCTCTGAAGAAATACTTGCTATGAGGCAAGTTTCCTTTCACATCTTGTAAAACAGGCCAGCTTTTAAAGAATCTTTATATATGCCCAGATCCACAAAGGTCTTTTTTTCTTGCAAAGTACCTGCAGGCTGTATTTTCAGTGTTGTTTCTGAGCTTTTAAAATCCATACACATCTTATCTATTATTATTTTTTCTTGTGTGGAATGATGTAGATAGTTGGGAATGTTGGGAAAACAGAATACTCTAGTTAAGTCTTTCTTTAACCTTGGTTTAACTTTCTTGAGACACTGATTTTATTAAATCCAGTGGAAAATAGCCTTGCAGTGGCTGTGGTTGGCTCCGGGTAAGTACTAAATGCTACGTGCTCGTAAGCAAATTGGAAGGTGGCAGCAGTGAGAGATGATGTAGATGTGGGATTAATCGTAAGGGTAAAGCTGGTCTGATGCTCTGCTCCAAAGGTCTTAGATAACCTTAAGGCAGCTGCTTGACCTTTGTGTTTTTTTGTCTGAAAACTAGGGAAGTAGGAGTAATGCAATATAATGTAGTAGCATTCCAAGGGTACGCATGTGAACCACTCACGTGCTGTGGTAAGTTAAACCTATCGCTGTTTTATGCAGTGAAGTTTCATGGGGATGCTTTAAAGAAAGTAAGTACTTCCTAGAAGGAAGAGCAACAAACTGCTGGACTACAGAACTAGTGCCATTGCCACACAGTCTGATCATTACTGAGTGCAGCATTGTGCTCTTGGAAATTTTCTAATAGGTCTACAAGCTGTAGGCTGCAGGCTGCAATATTTGTTTTGATTTTTGTGTGAAGTTCGTGGCATATACAAAACCAGGATGTATAGGCATTGGTACCTCTGCACAGATGGTATTTTTGGAAGAGTCCTGACCTCTGCTTGATAGCTTTAAGACATTGCCTGAGCTCCATGACTGGAACGTTCCAAGTGGTGGAAGAGACTCCGGTACCAACTGGTGATGCTGCAAAGCAGTGGAAGTGTTCCTGAAAAAGTCACTCCCTTGAGCCAATGCAGCTTCCATGTAAATGAGAAAAATGACCTTGTCTGTGACCTTTTATGTATTTTACTTTCATGTGTGATGTCCTTACTATAAAGTTCTAACCTTGCAGAACAGCTGTTGATCTCCATATAAGCACAACCAATGAGCAGTGCTGCTTTCAGTGCAGCAGTGACTCAGGGACTGTGCAGGTGTGGTGCTGAAAATGTTTGACTCCAGCATGGGTGTGTTCAGGAAGATGTTTTCTAATTAACTGGAAGGAGCAAAAGATATCTGTTGCTTGTCAAGGGTGTTTGGTGTCTGTTAAAATTACGTTTGGGTTACACAGATTCTCTTACCTAAAGAATTAATATTTGAACTTTGAGGAACAGAAAACTGCATTAGCTTTGTTGATGAGCAGCAGTAAATATAAAGTTAGAGGAAGGAGCAGTTTCATCAGGCTGTGTATCTGAGACGAGCACGGTGCTGATAGATCACCTGCTGGTGAATCTGGCCATGTTACCCTTGTGCAGCAGAAGCATTTGAAAAGTTGATGAGTGCAAGGAGTAGAAGTGGTGACTACACTGCGATGTGCTGAAGCACAACATCTGATGTGCTTCTCCCCACTTCCTCTCCCGAGGAGGATGGCTTTTAGTGCCTTCTGTGAGACCTCAGGGAGGTTCTTGCCTTTGGTCACCTGTAGCAAACCAGGGTGGACTCTCTGTCTGGTTTAGGCCTGCAAGGACCCAAAGAGAAGGACTGTATGTCACATGTTTTCTGTGGGCTCAGAAGTAACGCTGTATTTGTTCCTGGTTATCTTAATACATTGCTCCATGGCTGTAATCCATGCACAGACATAGTTAGCATCTCTGCTGTTTTATTAATGGTGTGCTGGAGTGAGTTTGTGTTGTTTGGTACTCATGCAAGTAACAGGTGACTTGTGTAAGCTGTGGGCTTACTCATCAATTAATTGATTTATAGTGCATGTGTCAGTTGACTTTAGTTCCTCTTACCATAAGCATACATATGTGTTCATAACATTCAGTGCCTTTGCATTCGGAGTTATTCAGGAGGAGATCTGTATGCATTACTTTCAATAGAATCTAAGTATTTTTCTCCATCTAAAAATACTTAGAAAGCACTAAAAGTGCCTTCACCAGTATCACCCTTAGTGTTCTCTCATTCAGCTTGCTGGAAGGCTCGTATTTTGCATGCAGGAAGACATCAGGCACAGACTGACATGCTGAAAGCCTCGTAACAGGACTGACTGCCACTTTAAGCCCAGATGTCAGTGGCTGAGGCTGTACAACCCCCAGACTGCATTCCTGTTGCATCTGTGCTGTGAGAAGGGAAAGCAAGGGCAGCAGAATCTGCATCATTCAGCTGAGTTCCTTGCTGGCACCTGGATGCTGCTGAGAATAGGTTACAGGGTTTAGGAAAATCATTAAACACAAATCAGTAAAACCTATTGCTGTCCTACTATGCTGGTTTTGCCATGTAGCATTATACAGTTGGCAGTAGGTCTCTTGTTGTGCCCCACGCCCCCTGCTCCTTTTGCAGTGGCAGTTACTCTTCACCCAGGGCCTCCCATCTCTCTGTTTGGCTCCTTATCCAAAGCTGTTGAATTAATTCAGTCAGTTCCTTGGGGCATGCTGTCTGCTGCTGTGCACCATTTGCACAGACGTAGCTGGCTTTGGGCTGCTGCCCTTTTCTGAAGTCTCAGGCACAGAGCCTCAGCAGAGATTTGGCTTATGTTACACGTACTCTGAGCAGTTTTTCTTCATCTTCCAGCTGGACTACTTACTGTGCTGATCATCCTGTTCCTGCCTTTCAATTTGCTCTTTCAACCACGCTCCATTTACTTTCCTACATGGAGTACCTTCAATGTCAGGAATGTGGCCAGGTGAGGAGCAGCCCTATAGCTGTAGTCTTTTGGGCTTCACTAGAATTCCAGATCCTTTCTGGCATGAATTTTGGAGGAGGAACTGTCTTGAAAACTGCTGATGTTCTTTCCATTAAAAACAGTGTTGTTTTTTGGCCCTTAAGTTTTTCCTGCTGCTGTCTCAGCTGTAACTTTGAATTTAATTTCTACTTTTTTTTTTCTTGCACTTTTCCCAAATTCTTCATTCTCAGATTTTAAAGATTATTCTGTCAAATCATGATATCTAAAATAAATGAAGCTGGTTTCTCCACGTGCCGAGTTGTCTTGCTGTTATCCAGTTGTTCTTTTTGCTCAAATTATCACTCTGTTGCTGTTGTCTTCCTCTTCAAACGTTGTCCAACCCTCAGCCCCAGAATATTACACCCATTCTGGTTTCCCCCGAGTTCCTCTTGCTGACAGGATTACTTTTGAACGCTCAGAGCTCTGTGCCCATTTTTACCCTGCTGCTTGTTGCTGCTGAACAATGATACTTCTAAAATACGTTAACCTTTCCATGGATATAAGCCACTTGCCGTGGTTCCCAGTTACCATTATGTGACTACTGCCCCATCAGCCTTTCTGGTGAAACTGTTTGCCTTGATACAGAATCTGTTTAAGGGTGCGTTTGGCTGAGCACTGTGGGATTTCTCAGTCGGCTTGGCTGTTTCTTTGTGGAAGTCATTCTTCCCTGGAAGCAGCAGAAAAAATACTTTTCTTTCTCCAAATAGGAGAGAGGGTGAGAATCTACTGCGTAAGATCCCTGCCAGCTGTGGTCTACAGCTGTGTGATCAGATAAGAATCTGGCCTGTTTATGAAATAAAATAAACGTGAGAGTTCTTTAGCTAATTGTAGTTGAATATCAGTGTTAAGGACTAGGGATGTTTAAATATTGTACTAATAGTAGATTTTGGAAGGCAGAATCTTTTCTGTTTTCTTCCCCTAGCTCTCTGTGGTTTTTCTTCCAGTTTCTGTGTAGGCTTTGTATCTGTAGCAAGCTCTGCAGCTGTAAACAAGTTGGCTCTGAGTTATTTCGACAGAGTTCATTTGCCTATAGAGAAATATCCCTTCACACACCAAAAATTGTGCTCATCTTCTGGTGATTTTATGAGGACCAGGGATGTCAGCACCAGCCCAGGAGGAGCCCTGCTGGGCAGCTGTGCTGTGAGGTATGTTGCTCTTGGCAATGACTGGTTGAGTAAGTAATCTCCTTTGGAAAACGTGGGTAAATCAATTGTGTTAGCATTGTGGCTCTTCTGAAATCTGGCTGCAGAAATGGAGCCATGTGTTTGCTCCCTGCTGACAGGTCTGCTCCTGTGTTCCTCCAGCCAGCATCCATCCTGACTGTGGGCTTGTCACAGGAACATTGTGTGTGTCAAAGTGGCCCTGGGAATACTCTGTGCCCTATGCTGGGACAGAACAACTAAGCCAGGGTTGTGTCTGTGGGAGTGGTGTGCTTTGTCCAGCTGAGCTTGGATTTCTAAATCCTTTTCTGCTCATTTGTGTTCGTGCTCAGTGTGCTGACGAGAACCTTTATTATATCCATACAAGGAATTATGTTTGCCAGAACAGTGTGGCCTCCAGTAGTCTGTTCTGAAGGAATGGTGTGCAGGTGCTGCTGCAGTGAGTGTTGACTGGTTTTTGCCTCCTGGCAGATCACAGTGAGGCACAGCAGTGGTTCAGCCTGGGTTACAGAGCATTTGGAACAAGGTTCCTTGTGCAGCACAGTGAAAGGCACTTGTGTTTCACAGTGCTCTCAGCTCTGCATCCTGTTGGCTGAACTCAAGATAATCAAGAGCAACCTTTCCGACCTGTGCCCAGAGCATCTGGGTGACTGAAAAGGAGGAGAAAGCAAAATGGGTACAGATCAGTCTGATCTTGGAGGCTTTGCCCTGAAGTCTAGCTTGCTTCCAGCCCTGACAGCTGGCCAGAAATCCCTGGAGAATATGTGCCTTCCCAAGAACCTCTCAGTTATCCTGTAAGATCCAGTTTTAACTTCAGTTATATTGGTATCCCTTCAGTTAGTTGAAACAGTTTTAAGTAGCCCAGCTTCCAAACACAGTTACATTTAAATAAAAAAATACATATATATAAATTGGAGCCATGCTCACTTTATTGTTTGTGTACATCTTTCCTCCCATTTTCAAGAATTGCATCTCATATCCAATTTCTTTTTGCAGTTTTGTTCAGTGGAGGGACTGCTGTATGTCAGCCATGCTAAAGGGCAAGTGATGGAGGCAAGTATTAGTTTATATATTCATAGTTATCTCATACTGTTTTTACCAGTTTGCCTTTTCAACTGCTTTGTTTCTTTCCCACTGCTGCTGTGAAATAACTGCACAAATGAAAGACTGTATGGGCATGTTCTGGGAGGGAATCATGTTATATGATCTGCTCAGACTGTGGATATAGAACGACTAACTGTCCCTGATGTACTGTATGCTCATACAAATGGGAAGTGTGTATTCCTGAGCTTCGTCCTGAAGGCACTGCTTTTCCTCCCTCAAATATAGAACGTAGAGTTGTTATGAGTCGAAAGCAAGCATAAGGCTTCAATGTTATTGCAAATAATGTGCTAATTTATTCTGCTGATTCACAGTTCTTCTCATTTATGAATTAAGCAAATGTTTTTCTCTGCAAAGCTAGATACTAGTACAGATAGGTAGCTCTATGGACCTTCGTACCAGAAATGCTATTTGAAGAGCTTTGTTCAGACTCGCAACAGATTCATCATACAGAAAAGTGAGCAGATGACCACAAAGCTTCTATAGGAGCTTTCTGAGTTAAAAGTCAGTGTGATCTCAGCAGTCATTCACAGAAGACATGGGCATAGCAGTGACATGTTTGTAAACTAACTGGGCTCATTTGTTTCAGGTGAGTTTGTAAACTGAAACAAAGCTAATTGGAGCAGTTGATGGTTTCCAGCAGCTAATGAATGCATGGAACTTCAATTAGACAGAGGTGATATTGTTTTAGATCAACAATATTGCCAGTGGTAATCTGCATAGAAAGCATGTGGTAGATAGTAAAAATGATGGGTGAGGAATATGTTGGACATTTCTGTTCTGAACTACAGCTTTTCTGTGAGACCAAACTGAAAAATGAATGCCAAGGGAGTTAGCTAAAATGGAAAAGGCAGTTATAGGTCAGCCATCAAGGCTGTATTTCATATGGCAATTAATTCTGTATTTTTAGCCATTGAGTTTTGTTCACTTAACTGTCTGCTTTTTTGTTTAAGAGTTTTGTTCACTTCTGTCTGCTGGGTGATGAGAAAAATCTAGTTATACCTTTTTTCTCAAAACAAATTAATAGGGACGTGCAATTCAACTTCATGAGAATCAGTAACATTAGAAAAAAGTAGAAGTAACGTTAAGAAAGAGCTTAAAAATCCAACTATGATACTAATCACCTAAAGCGTTATGTATGTAAAAATAAAAGATTGGTTGTTATATCTTTTGATTCTGCCACAATTCCTCTGTGAACGTGAGTAAATATTTTTACTTTTTTTCTGAGGTGAGGCTTATTACTTTGCCTTTAAATGGGTTATTGATTAAAATGATAATATATTTTAACTTGGTGCTTTTAACGTGGTTTCAAAGTGCTCAGCTAAAATACTGTAAGATTCCAGTGGTTTGCTTCTGTAAGTACTGAATGTCATCTCACCTCCAGCTTAATGCAATGGTGTTTGGGGGCAAAAAAGAAAAAAAGCAGAAGGGAGTGTGAGGCAGCTCTTGGATGTTTTTGGATGCCAGTTTAAAAAGCATCTTGGAACATCTGTTCTAACCCACTGTGTTGGGTTTCAGAAGTACAAAACTGAGAGCTCTGCAGTTGTAACCTCAGTGCACTGTATTTCTGCAGCTGCTGCAAAATACAAACGAATGTTCTCAAATCCCAAGCATGTGTTGCATTTCAAATGAAATGTTTTTTAAAGCACAGGCTGCCTTCTGCCAAGATTGAGTTGACTTCTGTGATCTGGTTTCTGTATTTTTATAGAAGCCTAACCAAAGTGTTTTCCTGCAAGAAAACAATGATCAGCTTCTGAGCATGTGATCTCATGGTGCTAATGTGAAACTCAGATATTGTCCTTCCTTCCTTCCTCATTCCTTGCTGTACTTCTCCAGCAGTGTGTTGTTACACAAGTTCTCAGTTGCACAGTAGTGTAACCAACTGCTTTCCAAGCTCTGCTGATGTGAGGAGGGCCAGTTGATGTCTTCTGGAGAAAACCTGTGTGTTTTCCCTGCCATAGGGGCTGAGCTACACGCCGTGGTGCTGCATTCTCTACCCATTCAGAAGGGTTCCTTCATCTTCTTTTAAAAAGGAGTTTCTGTTTTCTCTGAGAACTATGGACAAGACTGTGCCCACTGAAACCGTTTCACTTGCCTGTCCTTGCTTGACTTTCCTGTCTAGTTTCCAGTGCAATCAATAGATGCTGGCAGTAATAAAGCATTTCTTACTGCTTGGAGATAAATGGTTAACTGATTTGGAAATGTTCTGTCTTCTTGCATTTATCAAATACTGTGGAGTTAAGCATTCTGCAGGAAAATCAGGTAGGCAGGACGGATGTTATGACTGAAGCATGTTCCTTTGGTAAGGAACAAAATTCTGCCAATAAGTCTAACATGTTATATGGAAGTGTAACTTCATATTCTGTTAGATACTACTGTGGGCTTTGTTCTTGATAACAAAAAAAAAAAAACCTTGCTTTTCCCTTCCTCCTTCCTCACTTTTGTAGACTTTTTTTTTTTTGTTTAAAAGAAAAAAGCCTTTCTTGCTTCACTTTGTGCTATGCTTCTTCCCCTAGGCAATAAATGAATTGTCTCATACAAGCTTTGGCTTCTGCACACAGCCTTAGATGCAACTAATACCAGGATTGAGGGATGCTTGGAAAACTGATAAATTTGTTTTGTTAATGGCATGTTTTGTACATTGTTTTTTTTAACCCACTAGTTTCTGCATGGATGTGTAATAATGGCTCTTTTGTTTAACATTAGATAAGCATGAGATCACCGTGGCACAGCTGCATGTGTAGTCACTCTTGAAGCAATTGCACACCTAATTGGCTGACAATCTTGGCATTTTTTAAAACAAACACAAGCCTTTTAAAGACAGGGGACATGTTTATTTACGAATAGTCAAATTAACCTGTGGGGTGTCATCAATGGAGCCCTCTGGCAGTGAACAGTTGTGCGATGACCCTGATCCTGGAGGCAAATCCCAAGATCAAGAGACCAAAAAACAACATGAATCAGAGCAAAAATTATCCAAAATAACACATAATGCTTTGGAGAACATTAATGTGATTGGTCAAGGCTTGAAGCACCTTTTCCAGCATCAGCGCAGGAGGTCGTCAGTTTCTCCACATGATGTTCAGCAAGTTCAGGCTGATTTGGAGTCTGACATGGATTTGGAAAGCCAAAGCGCCTGTGCTGAAATTGATGGTGTCTCCACCCACCCTACAGCTCTGAACCGAGTCCTTCAGCAGATCAGAGTGCCACCTAAAATGAAGAGAGGGACGAGCCTGCACAGCAGGCGGGGCAAGACGGACCCTCCCAAAGGAAGTCCACAGATCAACAGGAGGTCTGCCCAAGATATGCAATCAGGTCGTCCCAGATCGTCGTCCACTACAGATGCTCCCACGAACTTGTCCGTGATGGAGATTGCTTCTTCTGTCTGTGTAGGTGGAGAGGAGGCCACAGCAGCAGTAAGTTATTCTAAGTTACTCAGATTTACCTTTGGTATTTATCATCTCCTTGTGTGTTTTCTTAAGACATACATCTTGTTTTTAAAAGCAAGTGTCTTTCAGCAAACACTGATGCTACCGTGTTCAAAATTTTTTTGTCTGATGAAGCAAAGAGCTTAAAGGGTGCAAGCATTAGTCATTTTCTCACATGGCAGGTGCTTATTTTATTTGATTGCTGAAACGAGGACTACTTCTGCAGCATGTTAAGTTGGTCAGATGGTGCATTGCAGACAAGCAAGGAATGATGGGAAGAGCAGCAGCCAGAGTAGTCCTTGTTAGCAGCTATTTCCTGCAACTGATATGGCTTTTTTCTTCCCTTCACATTTTATTGTGTATTTTGTAAAAGTGAGGAATTCCAGTTTGAGCAAATGGAGGAGTGGATTGTTCAGGTTGTTGAGAGGCTCTGGGAATGGTGGCTGCAGTAGGTAACCAAGCTGCAATGCCAGCATGGCCAAATCTGATTTCAATCAGCCCTACTACTGTGCTGAAATGAGCCTTTGCCAAAATGACAGCCTCTGTTACGTGGCTTGTTCTTGAAAAGTTATGTGTGTTGGTTTACTGATGATATCAAGGAGTAGTATTTGTCTTAATCCGTTTAATTGAAGTGCTTGCAAGATCTTCAAATTGTGGCTTATCATTGTGATCTATTAGTTGCGTAAATATTCCTCTTGGAAGGAGCATCGAGAGTCTACCTTTGAGATTTCTGTTCTGACAGCAATTAAAAGAAAAGGAATAGTGATGTATATGGGAAAAGTGGATGCTCTCCAAGAACTGGTTAACTTTGTGGCTGAACTGTATCAAAAAGAGCTCTTATACTAGTTTCAGGTTTATTTCCTTGCAAGCTCTTTTTCATTGTGATTGGACTCATGACCTTTGTTTCAGGTGAACTTTGAGGAGAGCCAATAATTTTCCAAGTTTGCATCCAAATCCAGCAACTTGAGTTATGAAGCATGGCAGACTGTTTTGGTCTGTCAGGTTAAAAAAACCTTAGCTCATTTAGATCTGGTATACATGATTTTAAACATGCTTGCTTACTTACAAAGCACTATTGCAAGAAAGTGATGTCCTCTGTGTACGTGTGGGAGGGAGGCTGTTCTAAAAGTGCTCACATCTTCATTTAGCAGTGGCACTTGCATCTCTGTGATATCTGCGTGCAGTGTGAGAACCTTTTGTCACGAGGCTGAGGAAGGCCATGGAAATGAAGTTGATGCACTTCAGCATAGCCCCTCTTTATCTCATCATCCCAAGTGTATGTGCTGCTTTCAGACTTGTTACCTCACAGTCTGCCCTTAACCTGAGATGGGCTCTGCTCTAATTTGGGATTGCTTCCTAACACTTATCCTGAAAAACATAGGTGGACTTTGAGAGAAAATCCTAACAAACCCGTCAGGAGTGCTAACAGCATTTATTGATATGTCTCTGAGTTTTGATGTTTTAGTAATTTTAGTATCTGTGAATTTTCCCATGTAGAATTGGGAAAGAAAAGAGTGAGCAAGGGGGGAAAAAAACTTAAAATGAGAGCAAGAATATTTTTTAACAGAACCAACTAAAAGCCAAAGCAATGGCAATACTGTCATGAGCTTTTCCTAAGTAAGCTAACAGCAAGGGCTTCCAGTCATACAAGATTCAGTTTACTTCAGAGATTTGACATGTTTGAACACGACTCAAGCTCAGACAGTACTGATTCTGGCTTTGCACTTACTTACACGTGGACAACTACAAGATAAATATCGGTCTTCAACATCTGGCTACTTAACAGCGTTCAGTTTCAAATGCACTGGGTTACCTAGTGCTCACTCTGCGTGGCATTCTGCAGTTGTGCTTCTGTATGGTGTGATTTTTTTAAAAATAAAAAGGCTATGGGGTGAATCATCTAAAATGCATCATTTCCCCACCTTTGTCCTGAAATTGTCCTATAACTTTATGAAAGATGGATGTGTGCTTAAGTTGTCAATCTACATTTAATCAGCTTCAGCTATGACTGATCAAAGTTGAGTAGTGTCTGGAGGAACATCTGATTCTTGTCTAAGGTTGATGATGGGAACAGATGCTCTGAAGGTAGTAAAGAAAATCAAAAACTGCTGTGGATTCCATACAGTGGCTTTCTGCAGTGTGGAAAATACCAAAACAAGCAAGAATTGGTGAAAATTGTTCTTACTGGCTGTAAATGAGCAAGGAAACCATACAAGCAGCATGGAGCTGTGTCTTTGGTTCCTATCCCAGGCATTGGTGCCATACAGCATCTCATATCTTAGAAAAATGCTGTCATAAAAGTCATGCCTCTTGGAGCCTGCAAGCAATGTAGAGCTTCAGAGTTGCATGGTTCTATTTTCCAAAGATGTCCATCATCTGTGTCCATGCAGTAGAAATTTTCAAGCTGGGAAGTTGCTGTTTAATTTGTCGGCTTATTGCGCCTTTATCAATAACTAAAATCAGTGAGTTATCTCAGATAGTGTCAGCTGCCTAGCCATGAAAGCATGGAAGACATTTAAAAAAAAAACAAACAAACTTGGAATCCAGTTTGTAATAGGGAATTCTATGCAGCAGCTAATTGCTAGCATCTCTAGGTGAGCAGTATAAAAATATTTTCTTGTTCTTCCATTATTTTACAAACTTCATTCAGACATGCATGGTTTTATCAGTTTTTGGTATAATCATATCGTAGAATGGCTTGAGTTGGAGGGGTCCTTAAAGGTCATCTAGTACTCCAGATGGGGCCTCAAGGTCAGGAAGGACTAGAAGAAAGTGGAAATAAATGACTGGAAAGGCTTTGTGATAGACAAAATACAGTTGAGATACGCAAAGTGCAGAAATGATTGTGGGACTTCAAGTGTTCAGCGGCCCTGCAGGGTTGGTCGTGCTGAAGGAGGGGGATGCTTGTGTCAGCCCTTCACACAGCCCGACCTGCAGTTCAGCTGGCTGTGCTCGGGCTCTGCTGAAGGTCAGGTATCTGCTCAGCAAGGGCCTGAAATCAGGAAAGCGTAGTTCAGCTAATTGTTAAATTAGTCTTAGAAGAGGCATCAGTGTGTTTGGCATCTGAGAAGCTAATGTAGCATTCAGTTAATAACTTTTTCTGTAGCGACTCGTATTGCAAAACCAGTTACCACACAGTTCAAATGATGCAGTTGATAAAGGCTGTTTAGCAACTTGTATTGCAAAAGCAGTTACCACACAGTTCAGATGGAGTCAATAAAGGGCTCGGTAGCATCTGGAACTGTTGCAGTGAGCTTAAATGGAAGCACAGGTCACGTTAAGCATGAACTCAGCCCTTAAACACTGTCTTTAAGTTATGAGAGGAGAAGTTTTAACACATTGTTACATCAGGGAAATGGGGTGAAAGTATTTCATCCACCGAACCTGCATTATTTCACAAATCTTATGAAATAGGAGTAAGTTTTTTAAAATACTTTTAAAATAACACTTGGTGTTTGTGGGGAGAGTACTCTCTCTGTGTTCTGCTCTTACCCATGTGTGCTCTTGCCAATTGTGTATGCAGCAAATCTGTCCTTGATCTCATTTCATACTAACCTTCTCATGACTATCCTGAGTTATCTTCTTTGTGATTCAATCTTCTCAAAAAAATCTTTGAAAAATAAAGCACCACCAATTTTGCTTTCCTGATGTTGCTGTTTCTTCGATGGCAGTGAAGAAATGTGAGTGTCAGCAGGCTGACATTCATTGCTTTGAAATTCTTTAAAATTTTAGAAATCCAAGTGTAATCTGAAAAATACTGAGTTGCAGCATCCATCTGATGTGAACGTATCTGTTCTGTAGGGACTGTACAACTCACAAGGACAAAGAAGCAATGTATTCAGTGAAAATACTGTGATTTAGTAGTGACTAAAACATGTAATGTGAGAATTGCAGTCAAGCAATGTTATTCTCTTTTTTCTACTGAATGTCTTCTGTCCTCAGCTGAACTGCCAGCCCACATCGCCTGTTGTGCTCTGAGGTTGGTGGCTGCCATTTGTTGTGGAGCTCTTCTGCCCATCAGATGCACGGTGGCAATCTTGTTGGATAGATGAGTGGACAGTGAGGTGGGTTGAGAACTGGCTGACTGGCAGAGCGCAGAGGGTTGTTGTTGGCGGTGCAGAGTCTGGTTGGAGGCCTGTAACCAGCGGTGTTCCCCAGGGGTCGGTGCTGGGTCCGGTCTCGTTCAACATCTTCATCAATGACCTTGATGAGGGGATAGTGGCCACCCTCAGCAAGTTTGCTGATGATACGAAGTTGGGAGGATTGGCAGACACACCCGATGGCTGTGCTGCCATTCAGCAAGACCTGGACAGGCTGGAGAGCTGGGCAGTAAGAAACCAGATGAGGTTTAACAAAAGCAAGTGTAGAGTCTTGCATCTGGGGAGGAATAATCACATGCACCGGTACAGGCTGGGGGATGAGCTGCTGGAGAGGAGCTCTGCAGAGAGGGACCTGGGTGTCCTGGTGGATGACGGGTCGGCCATGAGCCAGCAGTGTGCCCTTGTGGCCAAGAGGGCCAACGGCATGCTGGGGTGCATTAAAAAGAGCGTGGCCAGCAGGTCGAGGGAGGTGATCCTCCCCCTCTACTCTGCCCTGGTAAGGCCTCATCTGGAGTACTGTGTCCAGTTCTGGGCTCCCCGGTACAAAAAAGACAGGGATCTCTTGGAAAGAGTCCAGCGGAGAGCCACAAAGAAGGTGAAGGGCCTGGAGCGTCTCTCCTATGAGGAAAGGCTGAGTGAGCTGGGTCTGTTTAGCCTTGAGAAGAGAAGACTGAGAGGGGACCTGATCCAGGTCTATAAGTATCTGAGGTGTAGGGGGCAGAGTGGCGAGGCCAGACTGTTTTTAGCAGTGTGCGGAGACAGGACAAGGGGAAATGGCCAGAAGCTGGAGCATAGGAAGTTCCGCACCAATGTGCGCAAGAACTTCTTTAGGTGAGGTGACGGAGCACTGGAACAGGCTGCCCAGGGAGGTTGTGGAGTCTCCTTCTCTGGAGATATTCAAGACCCGCCTGGATGCCTGCTTGTGCGACCTGGTGTAGGGAACCTGCTTGGGCAGGGGCGTTGGACTCTATGATCTCTGAAGGTCCCTTCCAACCCCTACGATTCTGTGATTCTGTACAGGGCTGCTCTGAGCCCTGCCTCCTCCTGCTGCCCGAGCACTCATCCCTACACTGTGCTCAGTGCTGCTCCTTGAGCAGAAATTCCTGCTCTGCTTTACCTTCTCTTTTTTTTTCTTCCCAATGTTTAGATCCTGCCATCTAGAAGAACTAGTGGGCATTTTATTCTCTTGTAGTGGTTTCATTATTGCAATGTTGCAAATTGCATTTTGAAATAAGGGGCAATACATTCTTTTGCTACAATATTCTGTAGCTACTAAGTAATGCTGCATAGTGTCTGTGGTTATTAAGCTTAGAATTTGCCCATGACTGCAAAAGATTTTGGTACATGTAGAGACATAAAGTCAGTGGACATGGCTTACTAAGAAATTAGCTTTCAATTATATTTTGCAGGCTGCTCTGAAGTTGTCAGTGCTTGTTTGTGTGGCAGGAGCCTTACCTGTTGCAAATATATTTGTGAAGCATAGATGGAGAGCAGCCCAAGAGCTTCTGCCTAGAGTTTACTACTGAAGCTAAAGAACTGTTAAACACATTCAGACTATTTCTGTATCTTCCATATTTGCAGAGTCAGGCCCAACGCTTCACACTTTGTCCTTCTGTGTGAAGTTATGCTGCACTGCGACTTAAATATATGCTCTCCTCTGCCTACAGAAATGGTGTTCTGAGCACAGTGTTTGTGATTTCTTTTGTTGTGCAGTTGGGCCTGCCGTTATACTTAATTTTTAATACTAGGTGCTGTACTTGTGATAATTTGGAGAAAGGAAAAAAAAAACTGACTTACCTTCATCAGTATGGCTGTGCTAATGAGGTAAGTGGCAGAAGTGAAAAATAAGTTTTTTTTTTTTTTTAATGAGATGTATATCTGTGCTTAGAAACTGAGGCTGTGCTGTCATGGGGCAGTTGTTAAAAGATGAGACTCCTCAGACCTGAAGCAGGTGGGAGAACCTGCATTCCTGGACCTGCCTTTCAGGGTCCCCTTCTAGAGAAGAAGTTTTCTCATATCTACCCCATATGTGTAAGTTCTGCATCAAAGTTCTTAGCAGGGGGGGAAAAAAACACACAACTTTATCAGACATGGCAATACTTTCTACTGTCAGCCCTGTTCCCTTAATCATTGCCTTTCGGAGTTGATAATTCTATTACCATGTTTTTTTACCTCATCTCCACATTTTCCCCCCCAAACTCTTTGTTATGACTGTATGAGCTGGTCTTTGTTCCTATACTGGAAACCACTTTATAGTTTAAGTCTACCTACAGTTTAAGTCCTGTGTGTCACTCCAGATCCTGACTACCAAAGACTTCTTATTAGGCCTCATTCTTCCTTTCTCAGAACCTTCTCTTTCTCCATGTCAGTTTTGTGCGGCAGGTCAGCTTTCACCCATCTCCTGATGATCTACACCTACTCTTCATTTTTTGTGCTCATAACCTCATTGTGACCCCCACACTAAGTATGCTGCCAGGAAGTGTAGGAGGTTAATATCTTCAAAATATTGTTTCCTTAACCCAGGAAGGGTTTTTGCTTGGTTGCTTTGTCTTATTTCTCTCCCCATGCTTTGTATGTGGATACTGCAAAGTTTTAGAGAGAAGAATCTTTATTTCTTGTTTGTTTTGCTAATCCCTGAGAACAGTTAAGGTTTATATTTATGTTGTGAGCAGTAACTCATGTTTGTGTGATTCTCCAGAATAGTGAGTACTGGGGAGCCCAATCCTGTGTGATGCTGAGGTCCTCTGTTCCAAGTGGGAGTTAAGGACACAGACCTTGTGGCATAAGGGAAAGTAAATTCTAAATAATCCATTGCATGCAAAGTATTTTTAGTTCACAGTATTGTTCTCTTCTCTGTTCTCTTCAGTTTCTGTGGAAGTAGAAGGGCAAAGTGCTATCCCAAAGCCACGAATCAGATTTGTCCTAACACCTAATTTACATGTTTGCATATGTAATAATCCTACTGTGTGTTGTCAGGGTCTGTTTAAAAAAAAAAAAGACTCATGGCATGGAAAATAATGCAATAATTAAAGTTTTGTGGAGTTACTTCTTTTGATGTTATATTTCTAATAGTGTACATCTAAGTATTTGTGCATAAAGCCTTGTTTTTTGTAAAAGCAGCCCACTGAGCTGTGAAATCAGGACTTTGGTGGCTTAGAAATGGTGGTGTGAGACTGCCTGGGTTTCACTGAACTTTTTGTGGGATAAGGAGTTACAGAACATGAACAGACAACAGTATTAAAGTTCCAGAGCTACAAAAGTAGCAGCTGTACTTTGGTGAGAGGTTGCACTCTGTGTTGGAACCTTACCAGCGTCAGTTCCCGAAGGTGGGCTGCAGAGAGCACAGAGCCAGGCTTTTCTGCAATGCCAGCAGCAAGCCTAGGTGGCAGTGGGCAGAAATCGCAACATGGCGGGGTGGGCAGTGGAGCACTGGATCAGGTCACCCAGATTAGGGGCTCTCCCTCCTTGGAGGTCTCCAGCCTGGATGTGGAGCTGGACACAGCTCTGGTGGACGGCCCTGCCCACCTCTGCCAGGCTGTGATTCTGTGATACGGAGTTGAGAGTGTCACATAATTGAGATCACTGAGCTTTTGGATGGATTTTAACAGTCAGAGGGAATGTTGAAGATACAGGCTGGCCATCAATGGCTCCGTGTCCAGATGGAGGCCGGTAACGAGCGGCATCCCCCAGGGGTCTGTCTTGGGACCGGTGCTCTTTAACATCTTTATCAATGACATCAATGACGGAATTGAGTGCACCCTCAGCAAGTTTGCTGACGACACCAAGCTGAGTGGTGTGGTCGACACGGTTGAAGGAAGGGATGCCATTCAGAGGGACCTCGAGAGGCTGGAAAGGTGGGCCCGGGTGAACCTGATGAGATTCAACACAGCAAAGTGTAGAGTTTTGCACTTGGGCAGGAGGAATCCCAGGCATCCATACAGACTGGGAGGAGTGGTCCTTGAGAGCAGCCCTGTGGAGAAGGACCTGGGGGTCTTGATGGATGAAAAACTGAACATGAGCCAGCAGTGTGCCCTTGCGGCTCGGAAGGCAAATGGTATCCTGGGCTCCATCAGCAGAGGGGTGGCCAGCAGGGACAGGGAGGTGATTGTTCCCCTCAACTCTGCTCTTGTGAGGCCCCATCTGGAATACTGCGTCCAAGTGTGGAGCCCCCAGAACAAAAAAGACAGGGAGCTGTTGGAGAGGGTCCAGAGAAGGGCCACAAAGATGATCAGGGGACTGGAGCACCTCCCCTACGAAGACAGGCTGAGGGAGCTGGGCTTGTTCAGCATGGAGAAAAGAAGGCTGCGGGGTGACCTCATTGCAGCATTTCAGTGCATAAAGGGAGCCTACAGAGGGGAGGGGAATCAACTCTTTGAAAGGGTTGATAACTGCAGGATGAGGGGAAATGGTTTTAAGTTGAGGGAGGGAAGATTTAGGTTGGATGTCAGGGGGAAGTTCTTTACGGAGAGAGTGGTGAGGTGCTGGAACAGCTGCCCAGGGAGGCTGTGGATGCCCCGTCCATCCCTGGAGGTGTTCAAGGCCAGGTTGGATGGGGCCCTGGGCAGCCTGGTCTAGTATGAAATGGGGAAGTTGGTGGCCCTGCATGTGGCAGGGGAGTTGGAGATTCATGATCCTTGAGATCCCTTCCAACCCTGGCCATTCTGTGGTTCTGTGATACGAAATCAAGAAATCTAAAAAACAGAGCATCTCAAAGTTTGTCTGTGTCTGTGCCAACACTTCAGTTTGTGCTCCTCCACTGAGATCCTCCAGAGAGCAGCTTTCTGAGGCACTGTGTGCACTTCAGCTCTGCTGTGTTCTCACCCTGTTTTCATTTTCAGTGATCAGCTTTCATAAATATTTTAATTATCTTTAGATATTGTTACTATCTGTTACTATCTGTTTAAAAACAAAGACTGCATGTGCTTCAGTTGTGTAACAATTGCTGGCCTGTACTTCGTGGACTCCTCAGTATTTTCCTGTGGCAGTACTGACATCGTGAGCATCACATAAAGGCTGCTAACAGTAACCTGCTTTTCTTAGGTACTTTCTAATGACCCTTTCCAAACAAGCACTCTGACATATTAATGGCTCCTGGGACAGCCACCTGTAATGATGCAGCAGCTTTGTGTATCATTAACACTGTGTGGAAG
This sequence comes from Chrysolophus pictus, assembly GCA_037305975.1. Taxonomy (NCBI): domain Eukaryota; kingdom Metazoa; phylum Chordata; class Aves; order Galliformes; family Phasianidae; genus Chrysolophus; species Chrysolophus pictus. The sequence goes on from CM074587.1 coordinate 333,698, forward strand.
CATTACTTGGGCTGTCTGTAAAAGATTGCCTAAACTGTCACACATCTCACAAAATAATAAACAGCACTCCCTGCAGCACACGGTGACGTTTGCTCTCCCATTCAGTGCCTGTAGATGGTAAATCTTTTTGGAATTTTACCGTAATAGATTCTAAATAAAACATTTTGTAGTTCTACCCCTGAAGCACCACTTTTACATTAAAAATAATTTTTGCCATATAAACAGATAAAGTCAGTCAGGAGCCCTTCTGGAAATAATATGTTGATATTAACTTGCAGTGCATGCAGCCGAATCATGTTAAAACAGCACAGATCGTGCGGAGTTGGTGTGGTTTGTAATGAGGAGGAGGAGCTTTTCTTCACTGTAAATAGGAGCGTATGCATACTTAGCAGTGATGTACCACAGAAATTTGGGTGGGTTGGTATGCGGGGGGCATCAGGCTCATTTCAGTCTTGGGAAATCATTCTCGAAGGCAATGCTGCAAATAGCTAGAGCTACAGATCTGAACTTCCAGAAGATGCGATTCAGTAGCTGTGTGCAGTGTGCCGCAGTGACCACTGCTCTGCTGCTCCAGCAGAAGGGCCACAACACAGTGGTGGTGCTATGTGCAGGGATAGGGTTGCATTGTTTGCATCTTGCAACAAGATAAGATAACAGCAGATTGTGTAGTGGTGTAATTGCAGTGATAGGTCAAGAGTAGGCTGAGGGTTGTTTTACAGGCACAGAAATTGATCTTCAGTTGCTTAATTGCTTTGAATGATGATGTTGTGCCAGGCACTGCCTTTCTCTGCCTGGTGGCTTTCACCTTTGTGAAGCACTGGACTGACCTTGTGCTCAAAGTCTTCTTTATGGACAAAGTGGAAGGACACTAAAATACAAGAGAGCCAAGAAATTAATTTTAGTATAATTGACATCTGAAGAGTCGAATTGTCATTAGTCCAGATTTGTTCTAGAAAATAAAAACAAGTAATGCCAGTAAAGATGTTATATGCACACTTAGTAGTCTCTGACCCTTTTCCTTAGTCTGTGCTGATCGGTGCTGTGCAGCTGGGAGCATCTCATGCGCATTCAGTGACACTGAACATGTATGGGGACCAAGCAGTGGCTGTGAGCACAGTGAGGGGCAGCTGCTGCATTTCAGCAGTGCCAGTAGTCATGAGCGTGGCATGCCATCTCTTGTTCATCATGAGCTAAAATGCAAAACTAATGGTGGTGACGATGTTGGAAAACAGCATTTTGTATCTGAACATGTGCTCTATCCAACAGCACAATTGTGCCCTTTGTAGTTGCTGTAGTTTCTGTGGAAATAAATAGGAGGTGTTACTTCTGGAGTGCCCCAATTTCTGTCAGCACTGAAGGGACAGATGCCCTCTCCAGAGCAGAACGATATCCATTGAGGCAGACAAGGAGGTCTGAATTAGCAGTGTTTGTAGTTCGTGAGTGAAGCAAAGAAATTTTAATTGAAGAATCTGCATCCATTGACCTGGAATGCTGCAACAGTGAGAAAAGCGAAGCAGGCTCCTATTTTCTGCTCAATTGTTAACTTTTCCTGTACTCTCAGTTATTTCTGTGTTATTTGAGATTTTTTAGATGGGGATGACATGATATGTCAGGATTTTTTAGTGATCTTCACATGTGGAAAGCTTCAACAGGAACCAATACTACAGATGATTTGGTATAGATGCAGGTAAAGCAATTACTGACGATGCCTCCGTGCCTTTTTCTGTACGCAGGACAAGTGTCCTTCCTGCAGTCTCAGTCGATAGAGGGAGCTCTGACTTTTCAGAACATCTGTATGCAAACAGTTCACTTAATCCATCCTGAAAATAAATTGGTTCATGCTATTGAATTGGCTTTCAGAAATATGGGATGCTGTCCTCACAGTGAGTGAGAGAGAGAATCATCCTCACACAGCGCTGAAACTGAGTATTTTCTATGGAATGTAAATAATACAAAAGAAGCTTAAATTAAAAAATATGTAAATTTAAGCACTTTTCTTGCATCTAGTTTTGTTTTTCTGAAGCAACTTATGCACTGTTGTGTGCAGAAAACTGTAGACTGACAGCAACAAATTTAGCTTTGTGCAAACCAAAGGGCTGGGCTGTAGGCATCAGTTCTTCAGGCCCTGTCTTTTAAATGGGTGTATTTACATTTATGCAGGCAGATGATTATTTGTCCGGCCATGGAATTAAGAGATTTTGTCCCCGTGGAAAGCAGTGCATGGGACTGGCTGCCACCTGGCTGCGGTCCTTAGGTACCACACCTCGCTGTTGTGGGTGGGGGGGCAGCAGGTTGGGGAGAGGTGGCTGAAGGTCTGCGATTGGGGGCAGTGTGTGGGTTTAGAAGGCAGTAGCACAGCTGCCACGAGGGGCTCTGAGTGCTGCATGGAGCTTGCTGGGAGCTGCTGTCCTTCACAAGGAGCAGTGTTGTGTCTGTTAGACGGTGGGGATGGTAGTGGACTTATCTAACCCCTAGAAATTGTAATCAGAGACTATTCAAGGAAGCAGATCTGGCAGTGCACGTAGAGGTGCGGGGGATGCGAGGCATTGGGCTCAGCCCCATACCTGCAGCAGGACCTGGCCATGGCAGTGCTCACTGTGTGTGTGTGAGCATTTGACCACTTCATTGCATGGGACTCCCTTTTTGTAGTCTGAAATCCTTCTGCTGCTTCTGTAACCTTTTGTATCTCACATTACTAACGAATAAGATTGTTTCGACCTCTCCTTATACTGTCACTTGTTTCCTGCAGGCAACTCAAAGTATTTGCGCTGCTGACCTGCCCACAGCCTTGTCTTACATTGTCCATAGCTGAATTCCACCTGCAGCATTCCTGTGACAAGAAGTGTGCACTGAGCCTACAGCTGAGGCATTGCACTGCACTCCTGCACCATGTAGATCAATGCACGTAGACACAGTGTGAAAGGAAGGTGTTTAATTAGCTCACAGTGGTTTCTCTTGTAATCCCGGTGTCCATGCAACGTGTTGTTCATTTGGTCTTAAGTCTTGCCTATAGGGCAGCACGTTCCTGTGAGCCGCAGGGTATTGAGGTTCAGTGGAGCAGCCTAGAGTGGAGCTGCTATTAGGTCACTGCCAGTGTTCCTGCAAGGGTTGGTGGGACGGCACGCGCTCCACTGTCATGCTCGTGGCAGCAAGGCTCTTAATAGGGCTGTGAATTGTACTGCAAGTGTGTTGGCCCTGTGTCAGCTGTCTGAGGGAAGTACACCCACTTGTGCAAACCTCATTGGAGCAGTCTTTGGTTAGTGTGGAAGTGCTGGTACTAAAAGTTAACTGTTTCATCATTAACCTAAGCTTTAATCTAAGCAAATGATTTTAACAAAATCTCCCAAGTTATAATTAAAAAGGGAAGGAGATGAAAAAAAAAAGATCTCTTCAGGAGTGTGAAGCTTTTGGAAGCTGTGAAATCATGATGACCGTGCAGTGAGTAGAAGTGGATTTGAACTGTGGGGCTCTCAGTTTGGTTATTATGTTGATAAATGACATTGGAGAGTTTATATACATAGCATAAATATAATATCATGCTTGACTTTTTCCACTTTCCAAGTTTCAAGTGTCTCTCTAAGCACACATAAAAAAGAACTTCAACCATGGGAGGAGGGTTGTCACAAGAATGCTGGAAAGCAGGGTAGAAAGCAATAAACATGTGTCAAGTTTCTGGACACAGAGACTGTTCACAGTTACAGGTGTCCTGCGCTAGGAATTAAATGATGTGCAGCAGGCTTCTGCATAGAGTCAAACAGCAGGGCAAGAAGGTGAGTGCAAGTCAGTGTGGAGTGATGCAGCTGTAGGTGTGAGATGCCTGTGGTGCTGCTTTGTGCTCCTCCAGCGCAGGGAGGTTTCTGGTGTTCCATTCCTGGCAGCATTTGCTGTTAGCATTATGTGATTGTAGTAAAATCAGGGCCTGGTAACTGGGTGATGCACTGTGCGTTTCCAGGAAGAGTGAACTTTCTGAAAAGGACCTGACGTTGTGGGAGGGAGCACTTTGTACAGAACACATTTCTGCGTTGTGAAACCTCCGAGTTAGTAATGACAGGGCAGAGTGCAACCAACTTGTGCTGTGTTACAACAGCTGGGATTCTCAGTGCTCAGGTACACATCTTTAGATGTTAATTTTGGATGGCAGTTACAAAATAAACACCTCTGTTTAATCTTTTACTAACCCTCCCTTTGAGTTCTATATAGAGAACCACGCTGACCCTTCTCATAACCCTTCCTGGCCCAACTCTCTTCTGTCTCTACCCTCCAGGCCAACTGTTGACATTAAAAATAGGCTACAAACATTTTTCCATAATAAGGCAAATATGCTGGCATAGATCACCCCCGTTCTTCCACTATGCAGCCATGCAATAGAGCAAAGTGTCCTTTCCCAATACGTACTGTGGAGAGTAATTTTGTGTGAACTCTGTGTGCAACTTCCTCCAACTGACAGGCACGGCATAGGGTCCTGGGCCCTTGATCCAGTGTAGCTGGGGCATGGCATGGATCCTCGTGATTTCCTTCCTTTTAAAGTAGGGTCAGGTGAGCAGCGCAGTGCTGGATGATCCCTCTCTACCTGATACAGCTCACACTCAGCTGGGATGTGCTCCCACCGCAGGTATTGAGAGCCATTTCTGAACTCTGGTAACTTTGCAGTCTAGAGTTATTCGGAAGATAACTTTGTGCAAGTCTGCACAATGAAGGGATTGATGCTATAGCTATTTAAATGTAATCATAAGAGGAGCCCTTCCTGCTGGGTTCACGGTGCAATTCTGTGCCTACGTTTGAGTTGCACTGAAAAAATTGTTCCTGATATGTAAGTTCTCAGAGAGAATACTGAGGATACGGTTAGACGTGTTGTCTCTTATGAGTGAATAGCAGATTAGCGGAAAGGAAACAGAAGCATGCAGCTGTAAAAGTGCTTTAGCTGGATCACATAAATCATCCTTCAAAGCAGTTTCTTCTGGCATGGTAGCATTCATACACTAGAAGTGTTTAAGTTGTAGATGGTGAGAAGGAATATATTTTTTAAGATTCTTAAATATGCTTAATGTACATAAGAAGTAGGAAAGCATTCCTGATAGCTTCTCTAATATAAAATTTTCAGATCTCTTCAGACTATCATCATTTTTGTTGTTCAGATGTTCTTGGTGTTTTCCCTTTACACATTGCCTTTTTGTGTCAGTGGATCATTGTGCAGAAGTTGTGTCAGGGGTGCTCTCTGTGTGGGAGTGTCACAGGGACCTTCCGACAGGCAGAGCAGAGCACACAGCAGCTCTGAGTTGAAGGAACAGGAGAAAATGAGAGCAAAGTTGCAGGCAGAAGGCAATTCCAAAAAGGCTTGGAAATAAAATCCTATGAAGTCTGAAACTGAAAATTCTGAGACGGCGCTATGAAAGAAACGGACTCATTTCCAGACGTTTTGAGGCCTTCGTTGTGTTTGTGCCTTTTGTTTCCCTCTGCTCCTTCCCGCGGCTGGCTGCTGGCCGTGCACGCGTACCTGTGCTGCAGAGAGAGGGGCAGAGCCCTGCGCTGCCTTCTGCGTGAAGATCGTGCTGTCCTCCATTCAGAGCACTGGAATGGGAAAAGGAGCAAGTTAAGGATCCACGACCCCCACTTACCAAGATGGCCGGGCAAGTGGGAGCATAGCCGGGTACATATTTGCGGTGTGAAGAGAGAAGCGGTGTTTGGTGGCGATTGCAGCAACGTCCTCTGCGTGCGTTCCCATGGAAGAATTAAACCTCGCGCGCTGGAATGTGCGGAGGGAGGGACGGACGTGCGAGGCGGTGCTGGAACCGGGCCCGAGCCCTCCGGCCTCTCGGAGCCCGCGTTAGCGTAGGGCCGGAGCTTCGTCGTCCCGCAACCCCGAGCGGTTCGGACCGCGTCCCACGCGCAGCGGAGCAGCGCCACGCGGCGATGGTTCTGCGCAGCCGCGCTCGTACCGCTCCGCTCCCCGGGGACGCGGGGCCGCCCCTCCGTTCCGGGACGGCGCTGCGGGGCTTCGGCCGGCGGAGCGCCTCGGCCGGGCCCGGGGCGGAGCTCGGGGTGACGGCGCCGCGCGGTGCCGCTCCTGCGGACGGGCTCGGGGCGGCGGCGCTGCGGGAGCGGCGTGTCCGCGTGCCGGCTGCGGGCCGCCGGCGATCCGCCGCGGGCGGGGCGGGGCCGGGCCTCGTGGGCGGGGCCGCCTTCAGTGCAGGCGCGGAGCCGTGCGGGCGCGTCGCGCCCCGCCCTCCTCGGGGGCCGCCGGCGATGGAGCGGCCCGAGCGCTGACGGCGGGGGTGCCCGGGCCCGGCTCCGGCTCCCTGGGCTGCGGGCGCCGCGGGCACGGCGCTCCCGCCGCTCGCCCCCCGCGGCCCGGACCATGGTGCAGCGCTTCAGCCTCCGGCGGCAGCTCTCCAAGGTGGGTCCCGGCCGCTCTCGCGAGTCGACCTCGGCGGGGGGCTGGGGGCACCGCTGCCTTTTGTTCCCCGCGCAGACACAAAGGCTGGGTGGGACCTCAGGCGGCGCCCGGCGCGAGGCTCGCGGGCGCGGTGCCGTGGGGCTCGAGGGAGGCCGCCGTCGTCTCAGCGCTGCAGAAGGGGCTGTGCGGAGAGGCGGCGGATAACGAGCGCTTGTGCCGGCGCGGTGCGCGGCGCTGCTGCCGCCGTTCCTCAGGCGCGCGCTGGGTGCTGCCGGCCCGCCGCACACCTGCGGGAGCGGAGCCGGCGCTGTGCCCGGGCGGCGCCGAGAACAAAGGCGGTGCCGCGAGCGTCTCGGAGAGCTGCTGCCGCGTGCAGCCGTGCGGTTCTGTCGCTGGATCGATCCAGTGCGTTTAGTCGGATGAACGTTTGGGAAAAACTCGGTCGGTGAATAAAGTGAGGCTGTGCGCGGTCCGGGGGATCCCGCCCTGCAGAGCCCGGCGCGGCCCCGCTCCCGGCACGGCTGCTCGGCCCCGCGCCGCGCTGCTGCGAATTGCGGTGCTGGCTGCGCTCCGAAGTGCCGGGCTGCTTTCATGTTGCGTTTGAACTTTTTTTTCCCCCCGCAATACGTGTTTTAAAATGCGTTTGTAAAAAATTTGAAGTGCTGTTATAGGCATTTGAAATAGGTCAAATTTCAGACTACCTCGGGTGCAGCTATGGTTCCGCTGCAAGTCCATGCCTTATTTGTTTCTGTTTCTCTGTGTCTCCTCATCTTGGAGAAACGGAGCAGAACGGTTTCAAAGTGGTATGGAAAGGAAAACTCACTTCTTTGAGTGGTTTCCCTTGTCTGTGTCAGGAGCCGTGCCTGCAGGCAGAGCTGTGTCCCTTCTGAAGGGAAGGTCTGGTCAGTGACTCTCATGCAGTGACTCTCATGCACACTCCTGCTTACATGGGGCATCTCAAATACTTTTAAATGAGCTCCTTTGGAAAGCTCCATTTTAATTCTGTTTTTTCCAAGGCAGACAGTGGGATTTGGGAAGATGTTTACACAGATTTTTACTATAGGAGAACTATTTCTGGTTTGTAGTTTGCTCTCCTCGGTTGTATATTGCACTGACTCTGGTTGTGCTGAGCCTCCTTCGAGCTGACTTTAAGCTAAGCCTACTTAGCTTGACTTGTAAATGATGCACAGGTTCTGAAGTATAATGAACCAGAGGAGAAGAATCAAAACTCAGACTTGCTTCTCTGACATAGGGAATTGTGCAATGATTCACTTGATGTTAGTTGTGCTCTGTCTTCGTACTTATTTAGCAAAACAAAAAGCATAGTGTATGAAGATGCAGTCAAAACAGATTGTTAATCCAGATTTACCGGTGGTATCAGAACTGTGTTGTCTTTTCTCCTCACTGTCACCTAGGATGGGAATGGAAGGTTAGGTTGTGCTTGAGGCTTTGGGAAGAGGTAGCAGACAGCATTATAAAGCACTCTGCTTTGATGGAGAATTTTGCTAATCTGTTTATCAGCCAGATTTAGTGACTGTTAGACCACCTAACACCTGGTGTGGAAATCTTGATTTCTTGCTTGCTTGCTTGCTTATATTTTGAAGTTGACAAATGTGTGTATGAAAGTTGGAGCACCTGCTGCCGAGTAGTACATCATTAAATGGTTCGCGTGGGTAATGCAGCTGCAAAGTCAGAGTTCTAGCTTCTAGCAGTCTTTAATGATGGAAGTTTCAAATGCAATGTGACTGTGCAGATTTGAGAGCTACAAGCCGAAAAGTGCTGCTGCTGCTGCTTGGCGCAAAACATCAGCTAATGAAGTGTAGAACTTCATGCAGGAGAGAAGCAGGGCTCGGTGATACGAAGTTTGGCTGGTTTCACTTTTCAGAATGACTGTTTGCACCACAGGGCTTTCACCAAATTCTGTAAGCTCTCCGAGCCTCTGTCTTCCTTCTGTGAGTGGGGTTAACGCCTTTCTCTTATTTATGTAATGGTTGTCAATTTTTGAAGTGCTATTCTGGGGAGAGCTGCATAAGTGTTTAACTTTGCACTGACTTCAGGAATGTTTGCATTTGAGAACCTGTAGATATCTGCAATTTCAGAAAGTTTAACACAGACCCACCTTCAAGTGTTACTTCTTATTTCACATAGGCCAGGTCTGCCTTGTGTTGGTGTGTTACTGCGTGGTTGCTGTGTTAGTTTGCCAGCTTAAACATCCATAACTGTTAAAAGCAAGAACCACGAATTGCTGCGCCTTCATTCCTAGGACTTAAGGCAAAATGCTCGATGGCTTTCAGCTCAGTTTGACAGATATCTTTCTCAGTCCCAACTAAGAGTGTTCATTTTGTCTCCTTTTTTTTTTTTTTTCCCCTTTATGTTTTATTTTTTTATTTCTTCACCCTCAGTACCAGAAACGTTTTCCAAGTGTTTTGGTTCCACTCTCCATTCCGTACTGTTGGAAACCCTTGGAGGTTCTCTGACTGCTGTTACTCAACCCTCAAGAAGGGCCACTGCAGTGTTATGGTTTAGATGGGGGATTCCTTTGCTCTTGGAATGACTGTACAAAATTGTGCAGCTTTCACTAAACTGATTTTGTTCTGGATGTTTGAACTGAGTTCATAGAAGTAAAATAATGCAATTAAAGCTTCTTCAAATACAGTTCAATCTTCTAAGTTAAAATGCTTACCCTTACTTTTAAAGGCCTGCTTTCCCAGGAAAGCTTTGAGGGTGAGCCAGATCAGAACTCCTCCCAGATGTGAAAGCACTGGCACAGACCAGGTTCAATTTAAAGAAAGAGAAGGACAGAGAAAAAAAAAAAAAGAGTAGTTTTTGTGAGCTGTAATGGTATTTAATTCATTTAACTCCCATGATAACGTTGTTTAAAAGCTGTAGACTGAACTCTTTTGTAAACTCTTTTGTAAACTCTTCTAACTCTTGGTAAATGGGCTTATTGCGTGTACTGTCTGTACTGAGTGTTTGCACTAGTGTGGATTGAGTTTGCTTATGGGAGAGGAACTTCTATGGATTGTGCCAGAATAGGTGTGGATACTCTTACTTGAGCTACAGGATGTTCACTTGAATCCCTGAAGGAAGTCCTGTCAGGTTCTCCGAAGGCTGGAGTGTTTGAGCTGGCAGCTCTCTGGTGTGCTGCAGTCTGACCCTGACGTGCCGCACCACCGCTGCTGTGAGCGCTGCCCTGTGCCTGGCAGGGGATTCGCTTCTTGTTGCCGATGCCAGGGCAGGCATTCAGAAATGTCCTGATGCTCCCAGCAGAAAGGCCGGTTGGCTTGTGCTGGCTTTTCTGACTGCCCTCATGTAGACAGGCCAGTTCGAGGATGCCTTTGCATTACTCATCACATTATTTAGCTTTGAATCTGCTCCCACGCAGGTGCTCCTTAAGGTTTGCTGAACAGAACGCTTGGCCGAACAAAGCTGAAAGGCCATTGGGTGTAAGATCTCCAAGCACTGCTGGCCACGAGAGTGTGGAATGAGTACTGGCAACAACAAGAAATAGCCATGAACTTTTCTGGGTGGAATGAGGCACTCAAGAAGAGAATGAGCTTCCACTGCATCATTTTGTTCCTAGAATGTGTCGGGAGATGTTGCAAAGATTACTTGCATCTTAGAAAAGGAAAATGAGCTTCTGGCCTTCTCCTTAAGGAAGCTGGAGTAACAGGTTTCATGAGGTGGTTGTCCAGGCTCAGTATGACTGCACTGCTGCAGCATTCACAAAGCAAAAGTAAACCAGACTTGAAGCGTCTTCCCACATCCTGTTGTTGGTAATTAACAGGGGTTGTAAGCCTATATCTGCAGAGATATTAGAGGTGGGAATAGAGTTTTCTTTTCATGAAAGAAGTAATAGAATAGTCCAGAGAATTACCTATATACATGCCATGTCTGGTAAATTGCATGTGATGGCTTATTGCCAAATACGCTTACAGTGTTGAAGGATGTAAATGCAGTCTGTGGATGGGATGCAGCTTACATAAATGCGTTGTTCCTTTTAATAATGAAATTCCGCAGCTTTTGGCTGTCTGCTTCATAGGAATATAATCATATTTTCTAATGGGTGCTTATATGGAGCTGGATAGCAGTAACAATTGGAATTTCCTACCAGCAGTGGTCAAAGGAACATTAGAAGTGTTGACATCTTTATTCTGAACAAGTTACCATTTGGGGGTCCTCGGGAGGATTGAAAGCTGTCATGTTTCCTGAGTTTCCCATTTTAAACCATTTGACTGCTTACTCAGCTAGAATTTCTTGAGAGCCAGATAATGGTTTGCTCTCATTTTGTAAATCTTTTCATTTTCCGTATGGCAGTCAATGATAAAAGTCCATAAAACGGTCCTTTTCAGAAAGGACAGAAAAGCTTTTGTCGTAGGTCTTAGTCACTGGGGCAGAGTGTAGCAACAGGAGCATGGGCTGATTGGAGCAAGGCTGCCGCGTGCACTGCACCTCGCTGGGCTGCGCTGTGCTGGCAGGTGTCAGTACTTCTGTGTGTGGGTAGGGCAGGCGGGGTGATGGCAGCACTGCATCCCACTGGGGGCTGTGCACCAGGGCCTGTGCCCAGCCCGGTCCGTGCTGCACCGTGGGACACAGTGAGGCCAGTCTGCTGGATGTGATGGCCGGCAGGCCCAACTCTGCAGGGCACAGCTGCAAGCAAGCATGGTCTGTCCTCTGCCTCTGCACTGATTGTACAGAGAGAAAGCAGACAGCCCATGCTTGCTGTTCTGCTCAGGAAGGAAATTTCAGGGAGGGAGAACAAGAAAATGGCTTGGTAAAGAAGCCAGAAGGGGCCTAGCAGAAATACAATGTGGATAGACATGACGTAGTCACATATACTGTCTGCCAATGGAAATTAACTACTCAAATCTCCTGAGCAGACTGGAACTGTTGTAGGGTTGTTGGAGTAGGTCGGTGATTAGCTGCAAAGCAGATTTGGTTGAAGCTACAAACTGAAACTGCAACTCGCACGTTCGGTACCTCGTGATCTTCAGCACATGGCTGTAATTTGCAGTGGTTTTTTTGCTACCTAGAAGATCAGCCCAACTCCACCATCCCTATGCGTCCAGCCAAGAAGCTCCATATTGGCTGTGACTTGTTTTCATGGTCCCGTGGAACCACAAGTGAACATGACTATGACTCAGACATAGTCTAATGGAGGTTTTGTATTCATAACATTCAGACAAATGTCTAGCCCCCTCTCCATTTCCAGGAGGGGGAAGGGAAATGTAATCATTTTCATTTTGTGTTAAAGTGCCTTTGATCAGCAATGCCTTGACTGTTAAACATGTGTTCTCCAGTGTTCTTTGCCTGTACCCTCTTTGCCACGTAGCTTCTGAAGGAATCTTCTCTTTAAAGGTAGTGTGTATGCTAAGTGACTTTTGAATGACTCTAATCCAGGCAAATCCACTTCAGTACCACAGTTAGCATTAATGCAGCCAATGGAAACAGTCTGGAGCTTTGAAACAGAAAGGTCTTACATGGGTCATACGTGATCCCTATCTGCAGTATGGGAGTACAGTAACATTCAGATACAGGAATTTTTTCTTCTTTTTAGCCTTTAGCCTATAAATAATGCAAAGGGATTTTTTAGCAGGGGAAAATGAGACTGTGGGACTCACCTGCACATTGACAGCTGCACTTTGTGTTTGACCGTCCAGAAAATGTCTTGTAGCATTAATGTATCTTATCACAGGTAAGGTTGGTGGTTTTCTTCTGCTTTGCGGTATGTCTCACTCACTGTTTTTCCATTCCTATCCCTCTGTCTCTCTGTTGAAAGTAATCAAACATGTTTAAAAACAGACAAAAAAGAAAAAACAACCCCATAATTGGAAGGGGAGTAATAATAATGGGCTTAAGAGTTTAAATCATATTGATTTTTAACATAACCAAGTGCATGCATAAGTCCCTTTTAATGAATCCTGACACGCTGAATAGCAAAATGTAAATTTCAAGGGGCATCTCTCCGTGTTTTGGTATCGCAACCCCTTTGGTTGTTGGAAGCAATATGGGACCACAGCTCTGAGATAAGCTATTGTAATTTGAAAGTAAGGAATATGTATGTTTAGCATTGCTATCAAAATTCTCTGAACATTTCTGCCCACCAAAAAGAAGATAGGATATTAAACAGTCTAGCATTTAACAAGCAAAAAGAGTTAATGAATGGACTGACAAATGCTTGCTTGTGCTGAGATCTGTTCCGTACCAAGGGAGGTCAAGGTGTGCTAATATTTGGGCAATTTCAACTAAAGCAATAGTTTGTCTTCATCATGCCATGTAGAAAATGCTATAAAAATTTGTGCTTGATATTCATAAAAATTCAGCATACACTGCACTTTAGTGATGTTCACATTCACAAAAAATATGGTCTTGTCTTTGAGATTCTGCAGTGTTAGATTAGCCAAACCCAGCAGGAGCACAGCAGCTCCCCTAAAATGGTAAATGATGCAAAGTGATTGTGTGTGTAGGAAATTCTGTCTTTCATGTATCTGAAACACTCAACCTAAGATTACAGGCATTCAGATTTTCTCATTCCCTCAGTGACGTGGAGCGCAGTGCTGCTGCTCAGACGTGTAGAGAAGAGAGCTTACTCCAGATGTCACTGGAGAGCCTTTAGTTAAACTTCGAAATTGTTTTATTTCAGGATCTTTTTGTCTGACAAAATAAATATACCTTGAGTAAGTAAAAAGTATATTCCAATGAATGGAACTGTTGTAGATTCGTAGTATGACTGTGAAAACCAAGGGACAGCTGTTTGCAGGCAGCCCAGCCCTGCCTTTCTCCTGCTGTGACAGGAATCGTACTACAAGTAGTTTTCTGCAGCGTTTCGTTCTCTTTGCTATCTGAAGAAGTGCTCTCAGCTGACATGAATTTGCACCTGAAGAACACGCTCTAAATGTCATGAAGTTGCTGTTTGTGACTGTTTTCTTGGAATGGATCAACCGCTGCTCGTGCTGCTGCTGTCCTTCTGCCCTTCAGCTCCTCCACTGACTGCAGAGAGAGCTATGGCAATTTCCTCATCAGCTGAGCTGAAATCTTATGTCCTGCTTCACTCACAAACAAACATTGGGTGAATGGGTGAAGGGAGACTAAATAAGAATTCTTAATTATCTACCACAATATCACCCTTTCGTATCTTTTGCATAGTCTCCTTCCCTTCTCTGGCTGTGTTTTGGAGTTTTTTGTGGCTGTTGATCTCGGCTGCCTTCCAGAGGGGCACTAACCAATAGCATTGTAATGTGTTTTGGAGAGATTCCCTTATTTCCTTACTTTTCCTCATTGTCTCCATCCCAGAAGCTCACTGTGCCTTGTCTGTCCCATAGCAGTGTTTTGTGACGCTATTACTGTCATGGTACTGTCATGGTTACATGTTCCAGACAGCATTTAACAGAGCCTCGTGCACTCAGACAGGTATTTCATCTTCTGGTTCTGCTGTTTTCCTATTTGTCAAAAATAAAACTTATCTAAAATGTTTAAAGAGAAAGATTGTACAATTAGAAGCTTCAAAATTAGAATCATTAACAATCTGAGTAAAAAGAATGGCTGGTTCTGGTCTGAGCAGAGCAGACTCACGTCTAGTTGTGTTTGTCATCAGTATAATCTATTTAGGGAAAGATTTGGAACTCTGCTATATTAGCTTGGGAAAATTTACTAATCCGACATTTAATTAACAAACAAACACACGTTTTCAGACGCTCTGTTGGATGGTGCTGTGCGCTGCCTCCAGCCCATGCCCAGTTCTGCTCTGCACACTGCAGCCCTGTGTGGAGGCAGGAGCCCACGCAGCTTTGCTGTGGTCAGAGTGCTTCACGCGAGGAGGGGAGATGATTATATACATCTTCAGGTGTGAAGTTTGATATGAAAAATTGATTTTAAAGTAATTTATTCTTTATTCTGCTGTGTTAGGATTAGATGTGCTGCCGTTCTCCTGAGCAGAGCTCTGCCATTGCTCAGCTGATGGCTGAACTACCAGCTGGCAGGCTGCTTGGTTGGGTTTGTTTTTAAACTTTCTGTGTAAACTAGATTAAAATGTATATGAATATATATATACATATATATATAGGTAAAAATAGAGTAATGGGATACATTTTAATGCTGCTCTAAGTGATTTTAACTAAAGATGCTTTCACGCTGAGTTACTGTGGACAGTTTGTAAGTCCTCTTTTGCTGACATTGACTGTGTGTGTCCGTGTTGTTGCTGTGTTGCTGGTATAACTCGCCCTGCAGTCTGGATGCTCTGGGGCTGGGATCAGGTTCTCGTTGACAGCTGTTTGGCGTTGGGTTACTAAAGGGCCCACCTGCCCTGGGTGCGGGGAGGCTCTCGGTGCTGGTGCCGTGGGCAGGGCAGCTCCAGCCGGTGGTTGGGTGCAGAGCCCCGGCTGCTTGCTTTGTTGAGGAAACCCCTCCTGTTGCACAGAAAATGCACAGCTAAGGAGCCTGAGGGGAAGAGATGCCCGAAGTGCGAGCTCAACCACGCTCCACAGCCTGGGGTGGAAGTCAAGTAGCTCTCACCAGTCCCGCATGTGGTGAACAGTCGGTGAAATTTATGCGGCTTTGCATTATTTGGACTTTACTTAGCATGGTTTTATTTTGCTGGCTCGAGTGCATTAAACCTGACTGTTCAGCCTGTTCCATAGTTTCCACGTACCATCCCTCCATTCTGGTCGTATTTCATCTAATGCACAATTCCAGTGGTACACATTGCTCAAGGGCCATCCAGCTCTTACTTGCTTGTGGTAGTGTTATTTTCAAGATTTTTTGTTGATCTGGCCATCTAAAGTGTGACTTTGGTCTTTTTTGGATTGTCTATTAATGTTCTGTAATTAATGGTTTTAGCAAGGTAAAGGGGAATTTTATGAGGGCTGCTCCAAAAATAATGCCTCCTATGTTTTGATGTTGGCCCACAAAGTCGGAGGCGGTTGGAGGTCGAACTTTTCCCCAGCATTCTGTTACGTTTTGTTGCTGTGTGATACGTAGCAGCAGAGGGGCACTCTGATGGAATGGCAGACCAGCAGCAGGCAGCTGAGATTCTGTGTTTCCCACCTGAGCAGTCATTTAATGTCTCCTCCAAAGACAAGGTAGCAATGCAGATGTGTCGTAAGCTACCCCACAGGGAGCTGATTTGTACTGTCCTCTAATCTGATGTCAGTTTACAACTGTTTCTTCAGTTAGGTAAGACTGCTTCCTTCACAGTAAATTAAATTACATAGGCATTACTTTTGCAAGGTCAGTATATTTCCTCCTTGATAAATGATGATCTGATGTCTGGTTTCATTTGACAGTAGATCCAAAATTATGTGTGCTGTATGGTTGTGTGATCCAACCCCTGTGCTCGGAGCCAGAGCAGCACAGCAGGCTGCCTGGGCAGCGTCCAGCTGGGTTTGACTGGCCCCAAGAATGGAGTTTCTGCAGCCTCTCCAGGACTTGCTGCAATGTTTGGTAATCCCTACAGCTATTAAAAAAAAAAAGTTTTTTGTGTGTATGTGTGTTTGTTTGCTCTTTATTTTCAATGCATCTCCTATGCATCCTTCATAACTTCACAGTGAACAGCTTTGGCGCAGATAAATCTTTTAAGATACCTGCTCTCATTTCAGGACTTAAACTTTGAAAATTGCAGTTGATTTAATGCTGTGGCTCAAAGATCCTACTGAACTGAGAGAATTTGAGGAAGAGAATTCTGATTATGAACGGATTTTAAGGAAGATGCAGAGCCCTTCATGCCCTCATATAGTAAAAAGCATGACTGAGATAGGCGGGGGGAGCAGGAGCAAACGTTTACGGTGCTGCAGTGCGTGGCTGTTTGTAGCGTTCTTTGTAGAAATCTGCAGGGGAAGAAAACAGCTGCTAAGTATTTCATGTGTGTTCTGATTACTGTGCACAATAAGGCAGTTTTCTGCAGTTTGCCTCAATAGTGATTAAATGCTAAGAAGATTTGAAAAGAAAAACTTGACTTGATTCTCTAAAAGAGATGCCTTTTGCATGTAGCTCTTCTAAAACCACGGGTGTGCTTTTCTTTCATTGTGCACCATCTCCTTGCTGTTGCTCTGGTCATGTTTCAGGTTACTGAGGATTGCCTCTCTAGAATTTCTTTTGCTTCCTTCAGAGTAAACCTGGTTTCTAGATGGAACCTCTGCTCTGTTCCAGGGGGTAATTACCTGAGTGATTAGTAGCTCGCGTGTAGTGAATGGTGGTGATATCTTGGCAGCCTTAGTAGCATTTCAACTGGAGGCTTGCTGCGCTGTAAACTAAGTTGATTTCGTTGCTACAAAATTAGGGAACAGTTTTTATGTCACGTTGTATAGAAAAAGGACATTACACTGCATTAGATCCTTTTTATGATGTGGAGAAGCACCTCTTAATTATTCAAGCTCAGGAGATATTTCAACCAAAATTCTTTCTGCTGGTGCAGAACTTGTTTGTATTTATAACATGAGGTGCTCTTCTGCACTTGTTGAGCAGAGTTGCTTCTGAGAGGGTATTTCATGGGCGGCTTTTGACTGTCTTCTGGGTGAGGCTTGTGTGATCTTCTGTGTATGCACCTTGCTGCCTTACAGCAAAGCTGAGCTGTCTTCAGCTAATCAATGATGGTTTCATTAATAATGAGCAGAGAAACTCTGCTGAAGAAGCAAACAACTCAGTACTTTCAGGAAAGTCATACTGTCCCCTTGGAGGCCAGGTTTCTGAAGAAGGGAGAGGGCAGGGCTCAGGGCTGTGCAGTGGTGTCTTTGTTGCACACTGCTCTGTGTTTGTTCGTGGCTCCCTGTCGTAGATGGATGCCTGAGTTTACGCAGCTGGAAAAGGGAGATGGTACTGGTGGTGGAATTTGCTGTTTGATTTCAGCTGTCCTCTTGTAACTCCTAGATGTCAGTCAAATTAAGCTGGGTCAGCGCAAAATGCTCTGCTTTAACCACCGAGTTAACTGGGAACATTCTACCAAAAAAACAATGAGCAACTCTGGAAACAGTTGTGAGCAAAATGAAATAATTCCCATGGTGGCAAATTTTGCTTTAGCACCAGCTCAGAGCTTTTGGTCATTTGTATGGGGCTTTGTGGGTGGTGTTGAGTGGGTTGGTTTGTTTGTTATTTTGTTTGTTCTTGTTTAGTTCTTGATGTGGTGTGTGTGTGTGTGTGTGTGTGTGTGTGTGCACTCAGTATGAATTTAGAGCATGCTGAACCAAAAGCTACCTTCGTACTCAGTGAGCTGGGAGGTGGAACGAGATTCCCTTTTGAAATTGGTGATAATTACTGATCTGTTGGCAGGGACTGCTCTAAGAACAAAAGATGGGCTTACTGGCTGAGCTTGAAATGCATTTATTTCTCAGAACTGTAAAGCCAGGTAAGGCACCCATTAAGCTAAAAGCTTGTGTTTCCCACTCTGAGCAGAGTGGAAGCACAAACACTTCCTCCTTCCCGTCTTTTAAGCCCAGATCTTCTTGTTACCACGTTTCAAAAGTATTTCTGCATTTCTTGCAGTTTTTTACATTTTTCTCTCTTAAAACAAGGACCTTTGAGCATGCTATCATTTAGCCAAGCTGCTCAGCAAAGGCAGAAGTCGGATTGGTGGGAATAGGTGGCAGTTGAGTCTGCATCTAAATCCTGATGGGCTGTTTTCAGGACAGTTTGTAATCTGGCAGACTTCCCACTAAAATAGGACATCATAAACTTCTCTGGCTACTGCTAGGAAGTTACTATTACAAACCCAGATAATATCATAATTTAGATTATCCATGTTTATGACCTGAAAAACGGCAAGGGGAATATGCAACGTGATTATCTCTTAGGTTTAATACCCACCTCTGCATATATGAATGAACGATGTACAGAAAACCGAAGTGATTAGCAGCCAACAGGCTAGAACCCATGTGAAAACATGCCTGATGAATAAGTCAACAGTTCTTAAAAGCAGCTTTCTTCTTAAGGTGACTCTAAGCATTGCTGCTGTACTGCAGGGCGGTGGGGTGAGGAGGAACTTCTCTCACTCCTCCTTCCCCAGAAGGACATGTTGTATTGCTGCCCGACAGCTTCCCAGGACATACAGGGCAAGCGCACTGTGCTTCTGCCAGGCATAAAATAAAAGCCTCATCTTGATCAGTTTCCCCCCACAGGCTCGTCTGTGCTGTCAGACTTCCTTGGGATCTGTCCTGCCCTGAGACAGCGTGTGGCTGTGCAGGATGGGAGCAGGACTCCTGTGTGCTCTCTGGAGCGCTTTGCTGCAGCGCTGCAGGGCAGGGGCAGCCGAGTGCCCTGTGTTTGAGACAGCTTGCCAGTTCTCAGTTCCTTCTCCTGTTCTCTGGCCGTCCTAAGTGTAGCAGGGACACTGCACAGATTGCATCAGTGAGGTGATAGGTGTTTCATTGGCCTCATGTGGAAGCAGGGAACATAGGAGGCTTCACTGCCACCGAGCATTAGGTTTTGGGTGGGTTTGCAGTAAGCTCCTTACCTTGTAACAGTGGTCCGAGCAACTTTGTTCAGGTTGCAGATTTTTAGATTGCAGTTTGCCTGGAGTTCTAGAAAAAAGCTGAAGTCGTCCAACCCAACAGTCTTCCTGTTTGGAGAAAATATGAGGCAGTTTTCTGTTCATGATTTTTTTTTTTTTTTAAGTAAACTTCCAAGACCATTGTCAGTAGATGTATTTTCCTTTTGGATTCTGCTATTTTCCAGAGAACTTTGGAGGCGTTCCTGACGGAGTCGGTGCTGAGGTATTTTTAGCAGGCTCAGTAACTCTTCTGCAGTGCATTCGTGCCTCTCTTGCCTGCAGTTACTGTTGCTTTCTCAAACATGCATTCAGACTTCTGCCAGCACACCCAGGGTAGTGCTGCTTCATGTTACAAGATCCTGCTTTGTCAGGGCAGGGCTCAGAGCCCGGCGGGGCTGGGGCCATCTCTCTAACGTAAGCGGGCACGCAGCATGCTCGGTGCTGGGCTGGCACTGCCTGCTGCCCTGCCTTGCGCCCAGCATGGAGGGCTCACCGCCTGCCTCCGAACGAGTATGTCCTGCGCCTCCTCCTCCCTCGGGTGTCGGTGATACTGCTGTGAATATTGCTGGGTTGCTGCGTAGAGAGCAGGGTCATGGGTGGGAGGCTGGGATTCGTGCTTTGATAGTGGTTGCTGCTAGAGTTTGCTTTTTGAAGTTCAGTTCTCTAGCTGCTGCCGATTGGAACAGCAGAGGAACAAAATTAAAGGTCTTCTGTCCCTTTAAATTTTTTAAATTTTTTTCCTCTGCTGTTGTTCTGTAGTTAGCAATGTTTGTTTCCTAGCATAGGTTCAATACTAAACTTAAGAAAACTGCAGTTTGCACTGCTGACGTACTGTTAAATATTTGTTCTTACTGTGTGGGTAAAGATTTCATGTTGGGAGAGAGATTCCCCAGGAAGCTGCGGTTTGAATGGCTTTGTGTGAGGCTGTGGCCAGAGCTTGCCTGGTTCTGGTGATGTCCTGCATGGAGCTGTGAGGTTGGACTTCAGCACAACATAGAGCACACAGCACACAGTTGGCTCCTCGGCGCGCTTGGTGAGCAGTGTGAGTGGCAGGGGGAACACTTGGCTAAGGTCAGCTTTTAACATTGCTTCAAATCTCCTTTGCGTGTAATTATTGTGTTTTATCAGAATATTCCATGAAATGCCCTATTCTTCAAAACAGAAATGCACTTTTTTGGGAAGTCTGCCAACGTATCCTGTTTTCACAAGAGGTATTTTGGTTGACTTCAAAATCACGCATTTCAAATCAGTTCTTCGTTAGAGAAATGGTGGCAAATCCCATAGTGCTTTCCTTCTCTCAGAGTACAGAAACTTCATAAATCCCCAGGTAGCAGCGAGCATTAGCAGTGATTTTTGCCTGCCCGTCCATGCTGTGCTGCTGCACTTGGCTCGTTTTCTCTCTTCTGCTTACTCTGCCCAATGAGGGCTGTTGGTGCCGGGGCCAGGCAGGGCTGGCTGCAGTGTGGGCGCGGGGCCGGGCAGCTCGCAGGGATGGCCATGGGAGAATGACATCTGTGTTGGGCGCGTCGCTCCTGGAGAACAGAGCTGCATTGTTGGCACAAAGAGAAGTGAGAATGCTAAAAGCATTTCAGTTATTTTCTTTCTATTGTGGAATATTTTTTTTCTGTTCTGCTATGCTGGTAGCCCTGAATGTAGAGCCGCTTCCAAAAATTAAGTGAGCTGAAAGTGGAAAGAGCTCAGTTGGTGTCATTTTTGCTTTTTGGAACTTACAGGAAATGAGTTTTTAGTTTTATACTAGGCATTATCAAAGCCAGGCTAAGGTGCCTGGAGAACTGGTACAAAAGCTAGGTGGCAACTGAGCTACCGAAAAGGAGACATTGTTTTTAGTCTCTCTACTTTCAGCTTTTTATTTGTGTGTTTATTTGGGGGGAATGAGGAACATACTCGGTTTTGATAACTAATAATTATGATTTTAAACATTCAGCTTTATTGTGTCATCAGTTTAGCTTCACCTGTCTGGATCTTCAGTACTGTTCCAACAGGACTGGGAAAGACCAGAATTTCTGCTATTCATATTGCTCCACGAGTATGTGGGGTAAAGGGAAGAATTTATGTAGCAGAGAGGACACGTTATGTGTGTGGTTTTATGAACTGTCAATGGAAAAAAATAGCACAGGGCTGCATGTTTAAAAAAAGCCCTTTTGTAGGTCATCTGCAAGGAAGAATTACATCTTGGTTGTCAAAAATAATGTTGAGTTGTGGGGTTTTCTTTTTTGTAAAACAAAACATTGGGATCTGCTTTTATTTTCAATACTGTTTTGACATTCCATTTTCACCAAAGCCACCAAGAAGAATCAGCCCTGAACAGTGCCTTATTGTTCAGCATGATTTGTCATTGCTATTTACAGTGCTGCAGCTTCCTCACATTAACCAGGCTATTAAACTAGCTGGATGTTATCGATGGGAAGCTTTGGCATTATCCAGGGAAGATAGCTGTTAAAATAGGGCAAAGAGAAGCCCATTTCTTACAGATCTGTAGTTCAGTTATATCCTGAACAATGTCACTGCTAGGCCGATTTCCTTTCCTGTGAGACAGTCTTAAGACCATAACCCAACTGGGAATTAAATCTTTTTCTTAAAAACACAAGCAAACAAAAAAGAACCACCCTAACAATTTCAAAACAATGAGAGGGCAGCAGGGGAAAGGGAAAGTTCCAGAGCAATAGAAATGTCCTAATAAATCAGTACGTCCTCACAATGGGAGGCTGAAACTTGAGACAAAAAGAGTGGAAGTTAATCCAGAGCATCTGGAGCATCAAGGGACAGAACAGGACGCTCACTGGAGGAGGGTCAGTGGGAATAGGGCTCAGGAAAGGGGAGCCAGAGTTCCTGGGGAGCTCTCATCTGCTCTTCTTCCTAGAGGCTGGTTGGCAGACCCAGGATACATTCTTATACTCCAAGCTGGAATTTAATAAATAAGCAGAGGCGCAGAGGTTCTGAGCAGAAGCAGAGCAAAGGTCGAGCTTTCCTGGTGGGCACAACTGAGCTGAGAGTGAAGCTTCTCAATGAGGAAGCAGTTCATTAGGCTCAGGAAATGTTCCCTGTGACTGTTGACTCTCAGAGTGAAGGTAGGGTGCTCTTGAGACAGATAAGTTTGGAACAAGGCTGCTTCTAAAAGGACAGACCTATAAATGATATATTTCTTAGGCATCTGTATGCAAAAAGCAACACTGTAAGTCGGTGCTAGCAGTAGGAGCAACATGGGATTCAGACCAATGAAAAGAGATGAAAGAGTAATATCTTGCTGAGTAGCTCATAGTATTGAAAGGTTTTTAATCAAATAAATCAAAGAGAAATGAAAAAGTTAATGCTTCAAGCTTTGTCAAGAACTCAGTTCCAAAAATCCCGTTGATTTGACAGTTTCTTCTCCATTGGTAACATATCACTTTGGATTTAAGATCATATATGCTCTAAGCTATAGAGTTATTTGGGGGAAGTAAAGGGATGCTAATCTGGGGAAGACTGATGGAGAAGACAAAAATAACCTGAAAATAATCAAACACAGATGCTAGTTTCTGTGATAGCCAATTGCTTTCGTACTCTGTGGGAAGGGATAGAATTTCCTACTTTCTGTCATTGAATTAAGCTTGAATATATCCAGAATGATGCAGTTTCATAAACTTCTGGATAGAATTACCATGAGCAAAGTTTATCAGAACTCATGACTCCCAGATCAATCAAAGAAATCATTCAAATTATCATTCTGTTTTTTAAATAAAAGAATAAATAGGGATTGTTGTGTGCCAGTTGCTGACATTGGCAGCTTCTTGCACGTTATGAACCCAGAGCATGGGGCAGAGACGCAGGCCACATTTTATTCAATACTCTCTCTGAAACCTGCAAGAGCAACAACATTTTCTTTTGTTTCAATTAATCCATGCAATCAGTGACCCTGTTCACAGTTCGCATTCACATCTTGGTTCTGTGTTCTGGAATAAAGGAGCTTTCTGTTCAATGTATTTGCATCTTATGTATGGCTCCTGGGGATCTGCTTTCCTCACACCCAGTGTGTTGCGATGTTCCTTCTGACTGTGTAACTCATCAAGAATTTACTTTATACACTTCAATATGCAGTTCTAAAAGGCGGATTGCTGATTTTGTGTGCTGAATTTCATTGGCCTTTCTATCATTAGGATTTTTGTAGAGGTTTTGCAAATTCCAAATATCTCCGCATCTTCATATTTTCATTGCAAGCTGAGAACAATGCATCATCCTCAGCGTTGATTTACAGACTTCAGCTTCTGGCACATGCATCTTGCCTTGCCATTGCAGTGACCGAAACAACTCATGTTTTCAAATACTGCAACTAACATGCGGCAGCTAAATGTGTCAGCTGGGTTCTTTATTGACACTTTGAGGGAGGTCAGGCCTTGAATGCTAAAAGCTAAACCAGCAAGATGCTTAGCGAATGCTGAGAAGATGTTTTCGGTTGGTTTGTTTGTCTCCTAATCTTTTATTAAAAAGAAGGTGTGAAAAGGAAATTTTTTGCACATTCAAAAATTGTTAACATTGTGATACCCAGAAATAATCATTTTAGTACATAGATATCCAACGTAGCTGAAATCTACAATGTGGTTAAAAGGAAACTAAAGCAATTTGAACTACAGCTGCCTGCCTTTCCATGTTGTTATTGGGGAAAGCACAGCAGACAGGGAGTGTGTGGGTTCTGTATCAGTTAGGATTACATTAGACTCTATGATGATATGTGTGCCAGCAGTACTAAAAAATGGAACACCAAGCCTGCTTGGAAATTTTCCATTTTTAGGTTGCAGCTTTACTGGTAAACTTAATCCTTTACGCAGAGTGGGCATTTCTCCTTGACTGTGGTTTCTGCTGAACCATAGTGGTGTTACATAGTGTGCTGACAGTCTTTATTTTGCTTTGTATCATGTTGGGAAGAGAGAATTCTGTAGACTTTAAATAAATAAATAGCACTTAAAAGCTGTGAAAGAGGATCTGAGGTATCATGTGCACATCCAGAGCTGCAGCCCTCTGCACAGCATTAGCCAAGCTCTTGCGGGGCAGGGAGGGCTCAGTTTCTTCCCTGACTGGCTGGGCTTTAAGTGGCACTGCAGGTTCTCAGGTGCCTTCCTCTTCGCTCCGGGGTTGTTCTCTGGCATCTGCAGAGCTGGATGCTCTTCAGTTCTGATTCAAGACCCCTGTTGTGAACTTGGGGTTCTTTGTGCCTTGACTTTCTGTCCCTCCTTCCCACCTGTCCTTCCCTCTCTGTGAGGCAGAGGAGCAATTCACAGTGTTGGTGTTTTTAAACTCTGGATCAGAGCATGTTATGCTGAAAAATTACAGTGGTTGCCGACAACTGCCTGTTTGATTTGTTAGCTCTTGAGAGCCAGTTGAAGACAGTAGGTCTGATTAAATAATATTTCAGGAGCTGAGTACATCTTCCCACTTCCCTTTCTGTTTACCAGCATGGACAGAAAGTGTCCCAAAGTTTGAAACTGATTGCAGGTGAGTATCTGCCTGTACTCGGCGCTCCTCCATTGGCAGTGTCATACTGCAGGGGCAGTGGGAGGTGAGGGCTGTGGCCATGCTCAGTGGGGCATGGCACCCAGCGGGCAGCCATAGCGGTCTGCTGGCAGCCAGGGCTTACAACAGTTCTGGAAACGCCCATTGTGCAGTTACTCATCTGTAGGTTACGGACTTCTTATGAGGAGGTTCTCCGCTTTCAGGTGAGCAGAGAGATAGCAAGTGGGCTAGTGATGCTGGGGTGGATGCGCTGGCAGCCATTTGCTGGGTCCCAACCCGGCAGGGTCACCTGAGCTATCCTTGGGCCATACCCCCACAGAATCGTAGGGGTTGGAAGGGACCTCCAGAAGGTTCCAAGGCAGTTGGGGTGGTTTGTGGGGTCAGGGGCTGCCTCAGATCGCCCAGAGCATCACTGCACGCACCACTCTGCTGCAGAGTAACCCAAGGTAACTTGAGGGTCTTCCTGCTGGGACCATAGGAGCAGGCTCTGAACACCACACTGACAGCTGACCAGGGAGGAGTGGTTAGCTGTTACAACCATAAAATCACAGCAGAAAACAGCAGTAGTAGCTGAGAAACCTACAGCATCAGAATGTCATGAAATGTGCTCATTTGGATCTTTCAGCTGTTCCTGAGAGGAGCTGAGCCCTTCCCACCCAGAGCCGTGTCCTCTCTGCAGGCCCACAGCGTGGCCCCTTGCATTGCAGGCCACAGGCTTGCTGGGCCAGAACTTTGCTTCTCACCACGAGGGAAAGCAGAATGCATCCCAGGCATCCATGAGGTAACCACAGCCTGTGAATCTTCTGCCTGTTACTTCTGGGTTTGTGTGCAGACAGCAGTCTTGGATTTCTTTTTTGTAAGTGCATGTGCAAATCTGGTCTGGTAGCAATGTGGCAGGCAGCAGTGTGAGTGCTGCCATCATTACTGTGGGAAAAGTTCACCCGATGCAGCAGTAATCAGTATTTCTTGTAAAACGTCCGTAGTGTTGCCGTAGTTGTCCGTAGTTTCCTGAAGGATGAAGTGCATCCTCATACACAAATTTAATCCCTAAACCAGTTATTGGAGCCATCTGCTGGCTAACAACAACACTAGCTGCAGGTTGCGGTTGGGCGTGACTTCAATTGTCAGTGGCATCAGCACAGCTCACCCTGGGCTCCTCCTGGAGATTCAGTGTGGTTTGCTTTGCTGAAATATCTACAGTATCATAACCAAAATTTTTGCACTTCACATCAGTGCTACCGATGCAGTATTTATCCTCTGCCTTCCGTCTTAAATTTTTTTTATAAGTGCTTGTAGAAACATTGCAGTGCCTTTTGGGAGTGTATGTGAGGAAGTGATGGACTGTTTATCTTAAGGTGATTAAAACAGGCAAGAAACTGCAAATAGTCCTATACAGACCACAGTCTGAATGAAAGAAATGGATAGAAGGCAGAGAAAGTCGGTACTTTTTCCCAGCT
The DNA here is from genome assembly GCA_037305975.1 of Chrysolophus pictus. Classification (NCBI taxonomy): domain Eukaryota; kingdom Metazoa; phylum Chordata; class Aves; order Galliformes; family Phasianidae; genus Chrysolophus; species Chrysolophus pictus. Next base: position 359,529 of record CM074587.1, read on the forward strand.
GGTATTTTCAGAGGAGGGGATCAGCAGTTCTGTGCAGTGCCTTTGTAGCCTAAGAACTGAAGTTAAAGAGTCCATTGTCTTAAACTGCTTCTGACACAAGCAGAACCTTATACCATTAGGTTACTGTTGCTTTTAAAATGACACACAATTTTGCAAATTTGTATGTGCTAACAAGTGTGGCAAAGTGATGTTAGCCCTTGTGCCTGGGCAGTGAGCACACAGCAGGCCGTTGGCTTTCAGTTCTGGGGTTATTGTGGATCAAGCCAAGATATCTGCATCTTGCAGAGTGCTGGTGCTTATTAATCACCTCATAGTTAACCAGAAAGCCTTACGCAACATTTTTCATATCACTGAGATTGTTAATTCAGGAATAGTGTTTGGCTGTTAACTCTTCACTATATAAGAGTCTATATAAAGCTCTAGATAACAAGGGCAAATTTTGTGGCATTGCATGTATATATGTGCTATATACTTACAATGCAACATGTTTTTATATATTGTATATAATAAATTAGCAAACCGTGAATGAGATTTTTCTTAAACTTGCCCACAGTGCTGTGGGCCTGAGATCTCTTGCAGTACTGCTCAGCACCTCTGATGATGCATCTGCAGAACTGGCACTCAGCTGCATGTTCTGTTGTTCTTGGCCTCAGCTGCAAGCAGCTTAGTTCTGTCTTTCCCCTGCCCCTGCCAGTTTCTGGATATCTGTGGCCTTGATGTTGCAGTGTTGGTGCAGCCCCAGAAGGGCACGCCAGATAAGGAACCCCTGCACTGCAGGCAATCATCCGCACTGCCTGTGCTTGGTGCTGTGCTCCAGGAACCTGCCGTGGATTTTCAGCGAGACCATCGTGAGCTCCCTGCTGCTGGTGTCTGCTGAGCACCTGGAGCCAAATTGAGGATGTCTCGCCATGGTGCTGGCCTAGTTTCTTTCTGGTAATTGTGTTCTGCCTCTGTAGACTGCTGCTGGTTCAAGGTTTTTTGTTCCCTACAACTGTTGCTTGTGACCTCATTTTTTCAATCTCACTGATGTAGCTCTTACATTTTTGTTGTGAGGAACTTGCTGAGGCTGCCTAGGCTGTCAGTGCGATGGGCACCCCAGGAATTCAGAGATATGTGAGGTACTCTGGGCTGGTGGGGAGTGGTCATCATGTTTTCTTCACAATCTGAGCACTGGCATAGGGGACAGCACAGGAATGGTATGATTGCAAATCAGCTTTCAAATTTTCTACTGTTTTCTTGCTGTCTTACTTGATGTTTTGCATTGTTTGATGTTTGGCAAAATTCACATTTCACCAGATATATGGATCTATGTTATTTTTTCCCTAAAATTCTCTGTTTTGGTCTTGGAGAGAGCTCTCATCTTGTTACAAGGGTCAGGTCATATGAGCATCTAATCTCCAAAAACTTTTAAGCCAGCCACTTAAAAGTCAACGCGCCCCTCTCCCATCCCTCCAGGTGATGCTCAGCCTGGGAGCTTGATTTTTTTTGTTTGTTTGTTTTTGTTTTTATTGCTCTGTAAAACTTGCAAGGGCTGTCCAATCATAGTAAATAAAATAACGAGACCATTTACATACATTTTCTTAGGTTTATATGTTGTTTTACATCATGAAACAGTCTCTCTAAATTGTAGTGGAATTCCTATGAATTGAGTAGATTTTAGCCAACATAAATTGCTTTCTAAGTAAGGCTAATGATGTTCTTTGTACACAGTGTTCCAGTCTTCTCTTTCACATCTCTTAGATGGGGTCCACTATTATTAATACATAAAAGAAATCTGAAGGTTTCTCAGTATAGATGTTCATTTGGATTGAGATCTACTGTGTGACCATGAAGCAGTCCCTTAAAAAAGGGGCTCTACCCAGCATGCAGTCGTGTTGAATAGGGCATGGCTTTGGAGCAGTGTGTGTGGTAGCAAAGTATTGCAGAGTGGGGTCAGGAGGAGGCATTTACTGATGCACCAGTGCTGATACTTGTTGCTGCCTGTTCATCTTTGACAAAATGATTGTAAACTCTACTGCAGAACGCGAATCTATACCAGAGACCCGTTCCACGTGTTACAGTTCGTGGCTCTGTGCAGCCTGGTCACAAAATTCACCGTGTCTGTGTTAGTTGCCAGCTTCCTTTTTCCTTTTCTTCCACCTTTCACTCTTCATGTCTTTTTCTCTAACCTGACAGAAATCTCCAGAAAATGCTTTTGTGTGAACAACTTCTGGTATCTCCACACCAGCGGTGTTTATCTTCTGCCATAGATCAGACTTTGTATTGCTCTTTCTCCATGTGATGCTTTTATTTGCCATTTGTGTTCTAAGTGCCCTTTAAAATATACTTGCTTTTCCAGAAATGTCGTCTGAGATACCACTATAGTTCAAGACATGTTTTTTTAGCTGTTTTTCCTCTAGTTCTGGATTCAGTAAAAACTGAATTGTGCTCTTAAGAATATTTTCTTCCACAGCACCTGTGTTTTGAGTCAGTCAAAAGTTTCCTCCTCGCTTATACTGCTGATACTAATTCATACCCTATGAATTAACATTTCAGCGCAGAATTTGATCACATCAGAAGGGACTGGACTTTAAAAGGTAGTATGGGATCATACTTGTGTATAACCTGTGCATTGCTGCAAGTTAAGAGAATGGGAAAAAAAAAAACCCAAACCCAACTGCAACAACTTCTACAGGCCAATTTGCATTCTGGTTTTGTTGGTTCCTGAAACCATGAAAGCGTGCTGCATAGGTATTCTGAATTAATGGTTTTGAAGATGTCCAACTCAGATTATACAGAGCTTACCTTTGAGGCCATCCATCTCTGTCCTAGGCAAGTAATAGTAATATTTGCTACAGACGGAAAGTGTTAATGAGACAGCAGTGAAGAGCGAGGGGAGGAGAAGCCCTGAGGTGAGGATGGCTTTTCAGAAGTGAGTCTGAAGGAGCAGGACTTAGTGGCAACTGCTGGTGAGGGTCAGAGCTTAAGTGGTTACAGACAGGTGATGCGCCTTCGCTTTACAGCTTCTGAACAGCAGACACAGTCAATGCAGTTTCTTCTTGCACCAAGGACAGCTAAGGTTACAGTGCTGTTGCTGTCTCTGTTTCGTGCTTGATCCCTTATATGACAACTGCTTCCTTAGTAGAGATCCTTCTTCTCGGAAGATCACAAAAATCTTCTGAAATTTTTATTTAGTGGTTTTTTAAATAGCAGTGTTTCTGTGTTGGTACGAATAGAACATATGGTTTATAGCTGGATTTGTGCTCTCTCGTGCATCTTTGAATCTGCTTTTAATTCTGCTTATGAAGTGAACTGCTTTCTGTGTGCTGAGGAACGTGTCATCCTGGTTCTGTTGATTTGCTGCTTATTTGTCTGTTATGCTGTCCAACTTATAGGCTCAAATGTGCAGTTTCAAAATACTGCCATGCGTGGAATGTGGAATGGAAAGCCCTGTAGCTTTAAATGCAGCAGACCCGGCCCTTCTGTGCATCTAAAGCAAATACTCGGGCAGAAGAGGCTCACAGCTTGAGCATGACAGTTTGCTGCAGCAGCGCGGGGGCTCGGCAGGCAGTGATGTCTGCTGTGGGGCGATGCCCAGAGCTCTCCCAGCCCTGCAGGCGCATGGAGCGGGGCGGGCGGCAGCTGAGCGGCGGGGGGGAACGCGGGGATGTTGATGTGGTGCTGCTGCACCTCCGTGTGCTGCCAGAGGGACTTCTGTGAGCCAGCAAAGGTAAGAGGAGCGCGGGGCATCCTCCTTAGAACGGCGTCGGTCGTCTTATTTGCCTGCTCTGTTTGGATCTCCAGAAGAACTTGACCTCGTTTTGTAGCAGTAGCCTTAGAAATGCTGCATTTTCCTCTGTTGGTAAATTTATATAAAATATAAATATAACTTCTTCACGTCAGAAGCTGGGAAGCATGAAGAAGGCTTTTGTCGAGTGACTGCTGCAATCTATGAAGATCAAATATGGTGCTGCTCCTTGGAGAGCTCTGGTTTTTCTTGTTCTGGGGTTTGGTGTGTGTAATGCAGTGAACTATGAAGGAAGAGGCTCGTGCACGCAGCCTGGTATCAGGGAGATGTTGAACTGGCAGCTTTTAAAATATGATGCTTTGTTCTGACTGCAAGATGTGTTGTCAGGAAGTAGTAAACAAACTGCAGTCAAATTTTACTTCAGGAGAAAAAAACAAGAGAAAACAGCTTCCCATGGAATCAGTGACCTTCAGAAATGAATAAGAAGTGTTCTTTGGTCTTGGTTAGCCCTGCAGCCAGGTGCAGCTGTGTCACAAGCCTTAGTTAACAGTGAGCTGTATTTCCCCCACATTTATTAAATACTGAAGAGGAAACAGTGAGAAATTTAAGACTGAACTCTGGTGCAAATAGAAGATAATCCTTTTCAAATTGCTGCAATTAGCTTCCCCTTGCATTGTGACTCCAGCATTTGGAAAAAACAAACAAACAAAAACAGAAATATGGGATGCTGATGTTATGCCTTTGCCATAGATGGATGTTGACCTGAGATTTGTTATCTGCAGAAGACTTTGAGAAATTGTATCGTGTTGCGGTTGTGCTGGAAGCACGTATGTCTAATCACATTTGTTTAACACACTCACTATATTCCTCTGGGAAGATCTGGATCTCCTATGCTGGGATGTGTACTTACTGCATTCATCATTGTCCGTAATGCAAGTGATGCACAGGTGGCTCTTGAGCACAGCTATGTTGGAAACGCGGACATGCTTCAGACAACAGTGAAGACAGAGGACAGTAAGGAAGAATGTTTTTTATTCCACATTTCATTTTGATAGATCTGTGTACTTTGCATCTTGGCATCTGTAATATGAGGCTAATACATCACCTCTTGAGACTGAAGGGAAAAATAGAATAGGCTGCCGCATTCTTGCCTTCTACATCAAATCTGGGCAGTATGCTGTCACTGTAGTTAGGAGAAGCTTTTGACACTGGGTAATGGAGATGCTGCCAGCAATGTGTGTGCTACCATCAGTGTGATGTATCTCTAGGTGGAGTTCCAAATCAGGAATCACAGTTTTCCTAATGGAAATACTGAAAGGAGTGTGCTGACTTCAGTATCTACTGAATACAGTGTTTGGTATGGACCAGGGCTCTGCTGCCTTGTTCTGCTGGGTACTCGCCCTCTCCTCCCTTCAGTGCAGCCATCTCGTTGTAGTCACACTGCATGCACTTTCCTTTCAGATGCCAAAAGGCACGTGCCACATGCCGGTCCATTCCCTGTGCTGCAGAGACTGCCCTTCCTACATTGCTGCTTCTTGCATGTTAAGTTTGCTGCTTTGAGCAAACTTATGGGTTAAGTGTAGGAGTGCCTTTGCAGCACTTAGTGCTGAACAGCAAGCTGTGTTTGAACGGGAAAAGAATCTCTGGGGCCAACTCTTTTGCATAGCTCTCTAGCAAGTGTAATATTAGCTGTGTGTATGTTACGTTAGAAAGGCTTAAATAAGGGAACAGTATGTCAAGAGATTATACGTAGGAATGACAGAGAAATGTGTTCACAAGAAACATGAATCCTGCTGTTGTGAAATATTTATCTTTTAGTATAAAATGTTGTTTGAATCAACTTTGAAATATTGGTTACAGTCACACTCTGTGTTGTATCTTCAGAAAATACAGCTGAAAAGTAAAAAGAAGTGACAGCTGTGCTCAAATACACAGGCTCGTTAGAATAAGTATGTGCTGGTGACTTGCATGTTAGCTTTTAGCAGAGGAAAACCCCTTGAGAAGGGATGAGTCCTGCCCTCAGTATGGCAGTTTTGTGCAGAGTGGTCATGGAGAGATGTTTGTTCTCCCACACTCCAGACGTGGGTTTGCTCAGTTGCTTTACATGTCAAATTTAACTTGCAATCTGAACGGTCAACTCTTTTTTTTATTAGTGTATGTGTAAGATGCAGTAATAATCTGCATTTTTCAGATAGCAGTTTCAAGCATGGGAAAAATAAACAGTACTCTCTGGGAAGTGCTAACAGTTGTTTTGTCTGTAAGTTAATGAGATGTGATTTGAACATTCTGGAGAAACCAGAATGTGTTTATAAAGGGAAGGGAGAAAAAATCCTTTTACATAGTTATTTTCAGATAAAAGCTTGTGTAAACTTGTTTCTAAATCTATCCTCTCCTCCCAGTACCTACACTTAACTTTTTGTTCAGCTTTACCTCATTTCCTATCCTTATTATTGTAACTTCTATCCTGATTGGCAGTCTGCACTTGATTAAAAGCCTGCAGCTGCTAAAATAAACATCCATTAATGTTATTCTGGCCATATTTTTATTGCGTCATACTCTTTCACCTCAAAAATCAGGTTCCTGCAAGTCCCTGCATATAGTTCAGTTCCTTCCTATTTTTCTGTTCAGATTGCGTTATTCATTCCTGTTGACCTGCTTTGCCCATAAGGCTGTCACTGTCGTCCTGTTTATTCAGCTAGCGCTGCTCATTTTCTTATTGACTAATCTGGAGCTTTGGGAAACCATTACTGAATTGGACCACCAGGCTTTACTCCTTTTGCATTCCAAAATTTACTTTTTAAAAATTTTGTAAGTTCAAGGTCAAGAAAGGGAGGTCTTTGACAGCGAACGGGTTCTAAAAAGAACAGAAGGCAGCATAGACGCTCTATAAAACGTTGCTCTGCTGAGGTTGGTGGCTCACCCTCCTGCCCTTTCCTGGTGATCTGCCATCTCCTCCCCTTTCTGCAGCATGCACTAGCCACACGGGAATGCTGAGACCTACATGTGTTGCTCTGGATTGGCAGAGTTAATGTGAGTGCAAATGTTTTAGTAATCATCACTCGTCATTGTTTAACTGCTGTGAGTAAGATGTAAAGCCATTTCCTCTTGGTGTTACCTGTGTTGGTTCCTTGTTCCAGTTGTTATCTTAGATGGGCAAAGAAATTGGATTTCCTTACTGTATTTTTTCAGGTCCATTTTTCATTTCATTGCATTTTTTCCCCATAGCCAGGATGTTCTTCTCGCCATCTTGAGGATTAATTGCCTGCAAGCAAAGATTGTTTATATCTTTCAGAAATCCTAATTATGTTCTAACCATTGAGCTGCAGGAAAATACACAGCGAGACTTCCTTGAGCTATCCATCTGTTCTTATGCTTTCCTTAGCCAGTTTTGAATGTGTTTGGATTTAGGCATTTCTCAAAACAGTTTCTGACAGTGGTGATGAGCAGTTTTTTGTGAATGATAGAATGCAAAGCTGCTGTAGTTCCTGAAGATGTAGTCAGCCTGTAAAATCCTGCAGGATAACTGCACAGTGTGTCATAAGGAATCATGCTGGACCTGTTCTTCATTGTTTTTCCTTTGTATTCTTGTTGGCAGCTAAGCCAGGGCGGAAGGTGTTATGCACAGCACAGGAACTGGGCACTTACTGAGGGAGGTGGCAGGCTGTAGTTCTCTCTTCTTTGAGTGTGAGTGATCTGTTGTGTCTGTAGAGATGGTTCAGTGCAGCAGTATTTGCCTCTTCTGCTGGTCCTCAATTTAAAGGTGAATGAACAGAAATCTTCTCCCTTACATCTGCTATTACATCTAGATCGTGAAGCAGCCTAGACACAGGATTTGCAATGATATAAAAATATACTTTGCCATGAATTTGCACTCAACAAAGAGTTGGTAATATCAAATGTGTGGCAGTTTTGCAGCAGGCTGATAAAAAGGGATATAGGCCCAAGCTTTTATTACCTTTCTAGACACATCAGAAGGTATAATATGTGGTTGTGGAATCTCCATCCTGGGAAATGCTCAGAATCCACCTAGCAGTCTGTATTGGGTGGAAATCTGGACAACCTCAACCAGTCTATGAATTTGTAACATCCTGTAAGAAGCAAAGTATTAGAAAAAACTGCCTTAACCATAGGTCATAGATGACTTACTACATTACCAGAGTAATTTTTAGTTGTTGTTGTTTTTTTCCATAATTCAGGACCCACAATAGGTTTTGCAGTATTCTTTATCCTTATAGTGTTCCTACAGGATCCAGTTCACTATCTGCTCTCCTGGCAGTAGGGCTGATGATAGCACCTTGACTCAGACATTGTCTGAAGAATCATGTGGTGCATGTTGTATGCAGGGGAGGTGACATATGACGTTTGACTATTGACTGCCAATTACATTTAGTTTAATACGTTGAATATGCCTCTCAGTAATTTACAATGTTTATATGCATGTTCACTATACCTCTCAGGGATTCTATGCATGGCTTCATAAAAACAAGTATATTTAAGTGGTTTTATGCAGATGTAAAATCATTTTGTGGCCTAATGGAGGTCACTTTCTGTGCTGTGCAAATACTGAGATAGAGGGAAGTGAGGGAACACACAGGGCCAAATGTGTGTAATTACGAGAAACTGAGGTTAACACCCTGTTTTTGTATCAAGAGTTGTGGTTTTTCTATAGCTGTTTCTTGTCAGATTCTTGGTCTCATACCTTTTGAAGACACAGCTCTCTATGAAATGCAGGACTCCTAGAACTAATGTGAATTTTGGGTTTGTTCTTAATGCAGCAGAAACTGCAGCAGCGTCCGGAATATTGATTCTGCTCCATGTGGTTAGTTGAACAGATGCTGGTCTTCTACTGTTTTGACTCCTAAAATAAGAGATGTTACAACAAACATGCTGGGGTGGAAACAAGAAAGATAAAAATAAATTTTAAAAAATCATTTGTTTTAAGTGATTTCTCGCCCCTTTGGTGCAGATATCTTCCTGCCCATAGAATTTTTTGAATCTCAAGTGACTTGATCCTGAACTTTATCAAGATAAATTTGTTCTAAATCTACTTAGTGCAGTTTGCCATCTGTTTGGTTTTAGAAAGGAAAATAATATACGGTATTCCACATTGACATATGCAGGAATGAGCTTATTGGAAACGTGAGAATTTAGTAAGGTCCACCCGCCAGCTATGGTTTACAGCAAAGTAGGAAGGAAGAAAAACCAACGAACTCCTGTTCTATGGCATTTGGTTTTTGCATCAGAAGCAGACCACGAACAAACTTTGTGCAGAACAGAGCGTAACACTGCAGAGGTGCCTCTTGACCCAGCTGCTCCAAACATAAGAGAAAATGTCCTCTTCCAAGTAGTAGAATTGTAATTCGCCCCAGCAGGTGTGAATTACCCCTTAATGGGGGGCCACAGAACACATGGCTGTCACAGGATCACGGCCATGTGACTTTTTGAAAAAGTTGTGTATTATGAGGTAGGGACTTCTAGTCTCTTATTTCTTTTGCTGCAGCTAAAAATCAATGATCAGTGTTTCTTGTTTACAATATTACTCTAAAATGGCAATGAAATGGCTTACCCAGTTGGACGTCAGCTGCCAGAGATCAGTTTCACTGATTTGTGTCTGCTATCAGATTATTTTTAGAACTGCAACTTGGCATTTCTGTGAATAGTTCTCCCAGGCTTACAAGAGTGGAATCACAAAATATCAGTTCCCTTTACTGAAGAGTTTTAAAAAATTTATTAGAGCCAGAAGCAATGAAAAGTGAAGTCTTCTGGTGCAGAACCTCTCATAAGGGACATCTGAGATAATTCTTTGTAAAATATGACTGTGTTTGCATGGGAGACTGGATCGATTTTAACATTCAAGTATGATCTTTTCCAAAAGAATTTTGATCCTGTTTTATAGTAGTGCTCTCCAGTTCCAAGATCCACTGTTTTTTTTAATCTTTGTTTTGATTTCCAGAGATCTCAAGAGCTGTTCTGCTTGTCTGCATCCACTTGTGAGTATTCTTTTTTTCCCTTAAAGCTTGCCTTCTTGGCACAGAAAATGTAATTCTAAAAGTGCCTTAGAACAACCTTTCAATTCGGTGTTCAGAGTCACTACTGAACATAGCAGGGTAGGAAATAAATGGCTTTTTTTATTTTTATTATTCATGCTGACCAGACGTGGTCAGCATGAAAGGCTGTCTTTCTTTTTTCTCCTCTCTGATCTTTATTCCCATGAGGTGTTTTAATTACAGGTCTATTTAGTAAGAAGTCTCGTGTCTGTCGCTGCAGACTGCTGTCCCCACTCTGCTGCCTGAGGCGGGAGGTTTCTGTCTCCTGCTGTGGCCCTCCTGCAGCACCCGCAGCACGCCTGAGCCAGCGCTCTGTCACAGCCCCAGGCAGGGAATCCGAGGCATACAGCTTTCTGGTGGTATTCCTCGCACTGCTTTAACTACAGCAGGGTGGGACAAAAGCCTGCATTTTTTAGCAGTTAGTTTATACGACTGCACAGTGCTCAGTCACTGGGAGATGACTAATGGCAGCTCGGGAGCTGCCCAGCGCTCTTCCGGGGCTGCTCTCAGCTCTTACGGTCCCCATCCCCTGCTCAGCTTCCCTACTTCTGTACCAAGTAGCACAGCGCCTTGCAGTCACGCTTTCAAAGCTCTGCATGAGGGTGCAGGGTGCAGGAGCAGAGTGTCTCCCTGAAGCAGACCTGTTTGGAGTGCTGCTCTTTGCCTCAGCCAGCTGCCCAGTTTGCTCTCAAAAAAAAACCAAACAAACAATGAGCAGAGAAAAACTTTGTAAAATCCTGAAGTGGTTTCTGTAGGAGGGTGACACATCTGAAATGAACATTAGTGTCTAGTCTTCAGCAAAGCCAAAAGTCAAAACCATAGGTTCTGTAAGGGCAGTGATTGTGAAACGAGCATGGAGGAACACTTGTACAGAGGGGAAGACCCGATGGAGGTTCGATGGGGAAAAGGAGAAAGGAGTTGGTCCTCTGTGACTCGGTCTGCTGGGCAGCTCAGTGCCAGAGCAGCCTCCAGCTTCCCGCTGGTGGGTGGCCGGTAGGCCTTCCTGTTTGGACTGCCTCGGGGGTACTGCCAAACTGTATTGCGAGGGAGAATTTCTGATTGACTGTAATGCCTATTTATATACAAACACTGACCATTACAGTATTTTGTATCCCAGCATACTTTCAGGACAGATTGCCAGTCATCCTCAATCAATAACGCGTCACAGCACTTCCTGGTGTGCTGAGCGACCTGACTGTGCTGAGTCTTCCCTTCCCAAAGCCCCAGTTCAGATCCAGAACAGAGCTCCATACAGCCCTTTACTTTTTAATTGGAAAAAGCTGCTCTTGTTCATCCAGAGTAGTGTCCACACAGCTGATAATTCTAAAATAATTAACCCAGGATGTTTTATTCTAACACAGCTCTTCTGATTTATTTTCTGTCATGAGTATAGAAACACAACCCAAGAAGATATGCTGAAGTTGGTTGACTTTAAAAGGGAGAAAGAGAAGGTTTTTGCAGACTTTTTCCTCCCACAGAACACTTGTCTGAGAGGATAGAATATACTGATGGCGTAATTTATTGTAATTATGCACAGATGTTAATTAGACCCAACTTGCAGTAAATTAAGCTGGTAGAAACTGCTCATTGCAAAGTAACGTTGAAGTCACATTTAGCTCCTCTGCACTGGAATGTGCCGAATTTTGCTTGGAGTCAATCTGTGTTGTGGGTGAGCTCCCAGCCACTGGGGTCAATGGACATGGGATCAGGCACTCGCCTGTACTGCCACCAAGAACAAAAGTGCTTCTGTATAAAAAGAGTTACTTTAAATTAATTAAATTTTAAAAAGGCATAAAATTGATAGTTCTGTTTCTTTTTTTTTTTTTCTGCTTTTAATACTAACATTTACCTCTTGAGTAGATACAGATCTTCACACATAAGTTGGTAGCTTTCTTTTTGAGCAGCCAACTCATTTTGTGAGGCAATTAAGAGGAATAATAAGATTGTGGTGGTGTTCTGAATAAGGAAGTCTACAGTGTGCTGTTCTGTAGCTTATGGCAAGCTGGGAAAGCAGAAAATGGAGCGGTGTGCTACAGCTTGTAAGGATCTGCTGACAGGGAGCTCTGTGCGCTGCCACATGGGATCGGTGGGCACTGTCTAGATCATGCATGCCTGATGCAAGCAGATCTTTGTTTCCTTCCAGACCCTAGGAAGACATTGGAACAGTGACAAGCTGAACTCCTCTAGAAAATAAGGCAGCTGAATGTTCTGTGCATCCAATTGGTTCCTCTTGGTGAGACAGCAGAGAGCCCCAGTGCCAAGCTGCTGGGAAGAACCCTCACTGCACGCGGCATGCGGTGCTGCTGGGCTGCAGGGAATGGTGAACATAAAATGTTGGAACTGGAGAGAGGGATGCAGTTAATTCTGATAGTTGTTATTTGGTAAAGCTTATATTCACCAGACAGATATGGTAATGTGTTCTGCATTTGGGGGTGAGCTCTGAACTGCCTGGCAGTTGTGTAAGTAAAGTAGTCGGGATGCTGCCCAATGCTTTGATCAGGCTGCTGGCTGATCAAATGTGCGGCACTAACACTTGTTTGCTGGACACAGAGGGAGAGCATGGATCAGCCTGCTCATCCAGCATGCTACAGAGCTCCTCGCTGCATTTATAAAACCAAAACGTGTATTTGTTTTTGCATCGTTAAATAAAGGTGGTACAATGGAGGCACCATATTAGTCTGCTTTTCAGAAAACTGCTAAGCTATGGTAAACACAGCAGTCCCGTAGATGGGACCAGCAGGTGGTGGTAACATGACCTGGAACCGAAAGTGAAATTGTTTTTAGCTGGCCAAGTCCTAAGAATAAATAAGGAGAGGGAGGCACGCCGTCCTCCTGCTCCTTATGCCGCCGGGCCGGACGGGCCACCGCCTCCGCAGCGGGGCGGGCGCTGCAGCCGGGCGGGGCGGGCCGGGGCCAGGTGGGGCGCCGCGGCGGAGCCGTGCGCTGGGAGCGGGCGCTGCTGCTCCGCACGGCCGAGGTACCGGCGCACCGGCGCTGCGGGGCGGGCTGCGCTCAGTGGCGCCGAATGAACCGCATCGGAGAACGGAAGGTGTCACGGCTCGGTTGAACTGCCGGGCTGCTTTTTTTTTATCCCAGCCGAGGGAAAAACTTCCGCGCTTGCTCTGGTTACTTTGTATGGTTCCTTCGTGGTGAATAGTTCAGCTCTTAGGAAAAGAAAAAAGTTTGTTTGAAACTTGTTGCCTGTTCTTCTCATGCTTGTAGGTGCCCACTCGCTCCTGTTGCTGGCTGCACACACTGTGTGCTGAGAACCTGAGGTCTCAAGTTTGCTCTAAGCACTGACCTTTGTAGATCTTTTGCTTTTCTGATAACTTCTGTTATTGTCTTGCTTTCTGGTAAATACATGAAGTGCTGAGAATGACTTGGACTCACTATATACTTGAGCTGCATGGTTTTTCTCTTTCACAGTTGCCTTCTCTCCCCTTCTGTTCTGTTGCTGTCTGAGCTGTGGCTACATATCAATACTTTGTAGGTACCAGTCTGTAAACCTGGATTCTCTGTCTTGCTTTGTGCTCGGCTCTTTGGCTGCTCAGGGCCATCAGCTGACTTAAGTATTTGAGAGTTCGCCCTTTTTCTCATCTTTTGTTGGATGTCTGTAAAAAGCCTGAAGCTTATGTTTTACCTTTAGAAGATCAGTTTATTGATGCTGTACCTTAGCCAGCTGAACAAAGGTGCATTTTTGCAGACTTACATCCTTGTCAGTTTGTTTGGTACAGAAAAGGACAGGTTTCTGCATTAGTAAAGCTGGCCTTTAGTGCTCACATTTGTCTTTCTCCTTGTCTAGATTGAACGACTGGAAGTCAGCAGCCTAGCACAGACCTCCAGTGCAGTGGCCTCAAGCACTGATGGCAGCATCAATGCAGACTCTGTTGATGGCACCCCAGATCCGCAGCGTACAAAAGCAGCCATCACACACCTGCAGCAGAAGATACTGAAATTGACCGAGCAGATCAAAATCGAACAAACAGCCCGTGATGACAATGTGGCAGAGTACCTGAAGCTAGCCAACAATGCAGACAAGCAGCAGAGCGCCCGCATTAAGCAGGTGTTTGAGAAGAAAAATCAAAAGTCTGCCCAGACGATCTTGCAGCTGCAGAAGAAGCTAGAACATTACCATCGAAAGCTGCGAGAAATTGAACAAAATGGAATCCCTCGGCAGCCAAAGGATGTCTTCAGGGATATGCACCAGGGATTGAAAGATGTTGGAGCGAAAGTCACAGGATTCAGTGAGGGAGTAGTAGACAGTGTTAAAGGTGGGCTTTCCAGTTTCTCCCAAGCCACACATTCAGCAGCAGGAGCTGTGGTTTCCAAACCCCGGGAGATTGCCTCTCTCATCAGGAACAAGTTTGGGAGCGCGGACAATATTGCTAATCTGAAAGACTCCTTAGAAGAAGGCCAGGAAGATGGGACAGGAGGCAAGGCTCTAGGTGTTATCCAGAACTTTCAGTCAAGCCCAAAATATGGCAGTGAAGAGGACTGTTCCAGTGCTACATCAGGCTCAGTGGGAGCTAACAGCACAACAGGGGGCCCTGTGGGAGCTTCCAGCTCCAAAACAAATACTCTGGATATGCAGAGCTCAGGGTTTGATGCAATACTACATGAGATTCAAGAAATTCGAGAGACGCAGGCAAGACTGGAAGAGTCATTTGAGGATCTTAAGGTTCGCTATCAGAGGGATTACTCATTAATAATGCAGACTTTGCAGGAGGAACGGTACAGGTAAGTACTTTTTTACTAGTTTCCATATCAAGTACTGTGAGTGTAGAGCATGAGAGTCCTGGAGAGTAGTACTTGGCAGCCTGGTTCAGGTGGGATGCTCTGCAGTCAGTTTGGGATTTTCCTTTCGTAATATTGTCTTTTGTAAATATCCTTATTCTACTGCTCATTTTCCTTTCTCTACAAGGAAGGAATAGCAAGAATACTTTCATACTTTATTCATTGTAAAAAGTCAAGCCAAAGAAGTTAGAAAGGTGTCCCCAGAAAACAGGAGTACATTGATTACTGTTAGCCAGGCAGTACTTTGCCCATGAAAAAGCCTGTGAAGGTCTGGGGCAAGGCAGGGTTCAAGTGGATTCAAGTTAATAGTATCCTGACCCTGACCCTTCCAATGCTCAGAGCTGTGAATCTAAAGGGCAAAACATATCCAGCTTTCTTAGTCTATAAAAATACGTGCTTTTCCCTTATACCAAAACTAGAATTTACGTTCTTGGCTCTGCTCCAAGTGGCAAAGTTCAAATAAATGAAGGTAAATGAATTGTTAGCTAGTGTCAATGTTCTTGTCATGGAGGTAACATAGCTCTGGAGGTGGACCAGCCCCATGCTTTGGTCACTCTTTGCCTTGCTGGAAGGACTGGGGAAGCAATGAGGCTGCTGCCACACTGCCAGTCTCCAGCACTGGCAGTCCCCCTCATGTAGAGTCCCCCTCATCAGAGCAGAGGCTACTCCCCAGCTCCACAGGGGCAGAGGAGGAGGGAACAGCTAGAGGCTGCGTCTCTGCCAGTCCCCCCCAGGACACCACGGCCTAAATTCAGTGCGAGTCTTCTACTGCACTTTAAAAACTTTAAATGAAAAATGCAAGGGACCCAATTCCTCATTCTGATAGAGGACAGCAGGCTTTTGTGAAAAGCTTGTTTGTGGCCTTCATCACTTAGACCAGGCTGAAAAACACAGCCTGTGAGGCTCAGCAAACCTGTTGGGTTTGGGGACAGGCTCTCTGAAATACTTTGTGCCATTTGCTGCCTCCGCTTGATTTGCTCCATGCTTCGTAGTCACTCTACAGCTTTTCAGACATGCTGGTGCCAGATTATTGGAAAAACATTTGAAAAGGCTTAGCCTGCTGGGATGTTGTAGTGGCAGCAAGCTTTCTGTGTGTTTTGCAAAGCTTGGCTAGACAAAGCCAAACCAGCATCACTTTCTAATCCCACATCACCACAGTCAGCAATTTGACTGAAACCAGAGCCCAGCACAGCAACTTTGGTTCCTAGTACCTCACTGTCATCAGGTCACACTGTGAAGCAAAGGGGAGTTAGCTCTTCCTCTCCACAGCAGAGGGGTCTTGTTGTTTGGTGCTGTGTGGGTTGTTGTTTTGCACATACAGCAGCAGCCATTCATAGTGGAATGCTATATGCAAGCACTATGCAGCTGAAGGAGTGGCCTGAAACTACAACAGAAGAGCTTGGTTGGGGACTAATGTATGTTGGCAGCTAAATGGACTAGTTATTCCCTGACAGCGTTCAGCAAAGTTCTTGTAGGTCCTTCTGTGAGCCCAGCATGAAGCCCTCACCTGAGGGTAAGCCTAGCATCTACCCTCTAAGGCAGCCTGCAGTGAAGAGCTTTCAGGAGAGTCTATATTTGATTTATACAGACAAAAATGTAGTGGTTGAGACTTGCCATTTGGAAAGCTGATGCAAATTAGTGGAAGGTGTGATCTCTAGAGAGGACTGGTTGAGCTACGCTAAGTGCCCTTGCCTCTGCAGGCTTTCAGAAATGAGCAGGTAACACAAGGAGCTCATGGATTAATACATTGAGAGAAATTGTACGAGTCTAGGTTCTTGTTTGATAGCCTCCATCTTTTTTAAAATATCAGGAAGATAAAAGCCGGGAGAGCAATGTGACAGCAGAGGTGATGTTCCTGCCCTGTGTGGAAAGCTGGCACTTGTTCCTCTGGCCATTAACCCTTCCTTTTCTTCAGAAAAAAAGAAAAGACAGAAATAGAAGCTGATGTTCAAGACGGGGGACTCAAACTAATTGTAGCCTGCCTTTAAAAGCTATTAATGCCTCATAACTCTGCTGTGTTTCTGGATGCTTTCAAAAACAAGCACTGAGTCCTAGTTTGAGTTTTTAAAAATGTGTGTTGTAGAGAAGCCTTTGCTTATAGGGCAACGTGGAATATTTGCGTCATCTGTGTAAACAGGAAGAAACAAAGCAGATGTTGTGATGTTTTCTCATCCAGTCTTGGTTCATTTCCTTGTTCTTAGATGTTCTGCTTTTCTGCAGGTTCTAGTCTGTTTTATCTGCGTGCTCACTTTGTTTCTGCTCACTGCTGTTCCTTGACCTGCTCCATCTGCCTCCTGTCCTCACTTCAGCTCTCCTTGTCAGCACAGCTGCTCTGTCAGCCATCTCCGCAGGCTCCACTGGTGCAGCCACTCCAGCCCTTGGCCGAGGGGATGCTGGACCAGCCTGGCAGCACCCAGGGGCACGTGTTGGCAAAGGATGGCCCCACGAGTCGTGGAGGCAGGAGGACTCTGGCCTGCGCCTTTGCGCTCATTGTGTTGCCTCCATGCTGGAAGCAGGCCCTGGAGCAGCCTGCCACTTATCTCAGCAGTTGGAAGGTGGCAGTTGTTTACTGATATGAGCAGGGACTTTCTGTGCTATTGAGACTGACATAAAAGTTTCTGCTGTGTTTTCATCTTTCTTGTCCCTTCAGGAACCTGTTTGTACACACTGAAATAATGAGCTCATGCGATTGGAATGTGGCCAGGCTGAGGTCTTGGGCTCCTTCCCAGCCCAGCATCCTTGGAAAGTGTGTTCCGATCCCCCACGTTCCTGTCAGAGAAATCCACCAGCTGAAATGCTGGGAGCTCACACTATCCTTGTTGGCATTTTGTTGTTGGGCTTCAGTCTGTTCTCATTTATTTTAAAATAGATCAAGTGTGCTAAAATGCTGGGACTGGAAGATTGAACAGTATAAGCTAGGGCAGCAAATGCTTTGTGCTCGGCATAGAAGGATCTTCACCCAAGTATGAAGCACTGAGATGTTTCCACAAAGCTATTTTCTCTCACCAGAAGAGGTCTTGGAGCTGAAAGCACAGCATGAATAGTGACACAGAGAGCAGCTCTGCCCCTCGAGTGTTTAGATAGAAGTCTCGGAATATACTGCTAATAGGTATTGCTTTTAGCTGTATTGCTCTGCTGTTGGAAGCAGTGTGTTCAGCAGCATGAAAAACATATTTGAGAAATAAAAGTTGGATGACGTTCTGTAGGACACAAAAATGCTATCTCGAGAGACGTTTGAAGAGAGAGATATTAAAACCTCTGTTTGTGTGTACTGTAAAGATCTTATAGCATTTGTTCAGTAAGTTTCTTCACTTGCCAGAGCACTCACTGAACATAAGTAAAATGTCTTCACCGTGGCTCTCTGATGCATATGCTGTACTAGCTGTGTGTTTTGCGGCTATTAAAATGCTTTAAATGCCTCAAAGCTCTTCAAAAATGAGATAGCTGTAATCCTTTTTCTTAGTAATTTTTAAGTCAGTTCCCTGATTTCCAAACGAGCCTCAGAAAATATGTGGAAATCTGACCTGGCTGTTCCCAGTGAAGTGTTTCCATGTGCCTTCCGTACGAGCGTCTCTGATGATGAAGTAAATGCAACAATTGTCACTTCTCTGTTATGCAGAAAAGTTTCTGTGCTTGTCAATCTAGACTCTAGAAATTTTAAGGAGAGATTTCACACTTTAGCTGGTGAGAAATTAGTCGACTCTAATGAGGAATTTTCAGTGCCTGGAACAGAGTGTGAATTGACTGAGGTACTGCTGTTTTCACAGACAAACTCCCAGCGTCTTGCACGGACACTGGCACTTGTACAGTGGGAAGCTCTTGGCAGGTGTCAGGTAATACCTTTGAATTAAATCTGAACCATCTATTAACAGGAGAACTGTATCTTCAGGCCCTTGGAGTCGAGTGAAGCCCTCTGAGCTTCTCAGACTTCAACAGCAGTGTAAAACATGAGAAAAATAAAACAAACCACGTTTTCTAAATGGTAGATAATGAGACGAGGAATGAAAAGGAGATTAAGAGAGGAATTTCAAAAATAAGTGATTATTATTATTCACCCAGTTCTGCCAGTTGCCTAACACATGGTTTCTGTCTGTGAAAAAACTCAGGTGGTTCTTGGGTGCGAGCCTGGAGTCAGGCAGCTGTGAACCCGGGGCAAGGCAGCAGTCTGCTCTGTGCAGTGGGGCCAGCCTTGTGCCAACCGTGTTGAACTCCTAACTGTATGGCTTTGGAGGGTTTCCTTATGTTTCCTATAGACAGGCAGTTTTGATCTTACTAAAATACGGTTGTTTCTTTTTAAAGGAACAGGATTTAAGCTGCTTGGCAACAGCTGTTTTGTGAAGGGTGTTTATGTAGGAGGTTAAAATACATACTCATGATGTTTTCAGAAATGGTTTAGTTCCTTTTGGTGTGAAAACCCACTGGAGGACTGTAAAATACATTAACAAATGGAATGTTTCAGGTGATTTGTGCTGCCTTTGGGACTCCTGAGTGAGTTTAGTTGTGCTTTCTTGGTTGGTGGCAAGTTTTTTGTTTTTTTTTTTTTTTTAAATGAGATGGAAACAAATGGCAACATTAATTATCTGGGTTCCTTCTTCATTAGCCAGTCTTCACATGGTTTCTCTCATGCTCAAGCTTGTAGTTCCTGGGAAACCAGTTCCCTCGTGTGCTCTGCTGCAGTGGCACAGCAGCCCTGGGTCAGCTCCAGGGTCAGCTGGGGGCTGTCTGGGGCTCACTGCTACTCAACCACTTGTTGGAAACTGTTCTGCTGTGCCCGACTCCTCCTTTTTAATTTAAGTGGTTGCTGCACTGAGAATGTGAATGAAAACTTGCTTTAGACTTTTCAGTTTAAAATAAAAACCTAAAAGCATTGTTCAGTACTAGCTTATGCCTACGGATTCTGAATATGTAGCTCATGAAGCACTGAAAAACTTGGGGAAGGGGGGGAGCAGAATTTTTGATTTACTTTCAGAACTTAAATTCTTATTTATAGAGAGGTAGTGCTATTTGTTTTATGTGTGTATATATGTACATCAATTAAATTAGGGTGGGGCAGAAGGGGACAGAAATTAAGGAATTATCTGTGTTGAATTCTGTACAGATTTCTGTTAGTAGTATCAAGAGCAGATGATAAGAGCTGTACTTTATACTTTTTCCAAGCTGTTACAGTGAGCGCAGTCAGTGGAAATCAGAGTGGGAAGAGCACGGTGCAATAGTTGTACCCATACCTTCCTTGCCACCAGAGCATTGCTGATAACGGACCAGGAATGAGGAAGCAGTGGGAGCACAGAGAAGGCTGGTGTGTTGGCTGTTCTCACCCCTGGGCTAAGCTCTCTTCACGTTTACCTTTTGGGAACAAGACAAATACTTGCCTTTTTAAAACATGTTGAAGCATGAGTTGCTTGTAAAGGGCTTGGAATTCCAAGGATGAAGTGCTGCATACAAATACAAAGTATCCCTAATGTATTTTGAAGATTCTGAAATAACATGAAGCTGTTGCTGAAGTCCGTTTAAAACTCCTTTAGTGAGAAACAAACCTTTCTCAGAGATGTCATAAATCCTTTTTTGTGCAGCCCTCTTCTGCCAAACTGCTCTCAGACTGCTCACCATAGCAAACTGAAAAATATGCCTGCAGTTCAGTGATTCATGTGTCCTTCTTGTAAGTAATACAGTGGTCTTTGCTAGTTAAGCTGAATCATCTGCAAGAAATTAAAAATACATCAATAAATCAGACTTCTGTGTAGTCTCATGTGTGAAGACTAGAATATGCTATCATGTTCTCCAAGGCATAATTTCATTGTCATTTTTATTGCAGTTACCTTTCCAGGGGTGAAGGAAATTGCTTAAGAGTTTATAGTATTAGAAGGGAACTTATTCTGGTTAAAACAAAAGTTTGAAGAATAAATATGCTAATCCTTCACTTGATTTCTTCCATCTCTTGTCATTTCTCCTTCTCTCTGCTTGTTTTTCCCTGGCTTAAAACAAGACTAATGCTATCTTACCTGGTAGAAGGGCTTTCTTGAAGGCCTCACATTGTTTATAAAGCAAAATTCTGTAGATGCAGTCATTTTTAAATAACAAGTCTGAGGTATTCACTACTCAGTTGTTACTGGTCCAACAGTTGCCTCCCTCTTTTCAATAAAGCTGCTGTACCATGTCATCTCATTTCTAGATGTGAAAGACTCGAAGAACAGCTAAATGACCTGACTGAACTCCATCAGAATGAGATCCTGAATCTGAAACAGGAGCTGGCCAGCATGGAGGAGAAAATTGCCTATCAGTCTTATGAGCGAGCCCGGGACATCCAGGTGGGTGACAGAAATAGGAGCACTGAAGTCTGGGCTTCCACCTGCTCCCTCAGTAACTGTTTTTTAAATACTTCTTTGATTCAGTATTTGTTGTAAATCACCACAGATTTATTGCTAAACTTTACACTGAAGATTTCCATAAGATCTTTATTCAGTCTCTGACCCCCAGGTATCTCCCCAGATAATTATTCTGCAATGAAAGGCTGTGCACATTCAGTGAGCAAATTCATCCTGAGGGAACTTCCACTTGTTCTGAGAAGGGTTTTGAAATGACTTATAGCACAGTGGAAGCTGGCACCCACTTTTTATACTGGCTCTATTTGCAGGGTTTTGTTTGGATATTGGAAATTAATGGACTCTGACCTGAAGCTTTTTTTTTTTTTTTTTTAACCATAGTGTTCCCAGTGAACTCATTTGGGATGCATTTCTATGTCATGAATTTTAGAGCAGTCAAAAGATGTCTCAGGAAAAATACAGTTGGTTTTGTGTATCCACTGCATGTTGTCAGGAAACAGTTATTTCTGTTGATTTGCCCAAGTACAGAGATAGTTTTGAAAGAAAGGTTTCTTCAGTGTTTAAGGACCAAAGCTAAGGATAGTCTGTACGGTGGGAGGGCCTTCCACAGACCCGAGCAGACACTGAGCAAAGACCTGGGCAATGATCTGAGCAGCAGCTAGACCTTGTCAAGGCCTATTCAGAAACAGATCTGTCATCTATTTTAAATTCTTGTTGCATTTGCTTTAGCAGGCATCTTAGCGTAGATAACTGATGTGAGATATTTATAACATGAGTGGAGAACTGTAGGTCACAATTCTCCCTTTCCTCCTCTGAAGGAGTTCCACCCAGGTGAGAGCCTTTGCAGACAAGGCAGGCCTGGATCGTGGCACTGGTAGGCCCAGCTGCGAGGCGAGCTGAGTCAGTGTCTGTTTTGGGTTCCTTGCTTCTTGCAGGTGTTGTGCAGTATTATCCATTACCTTCAGATGGCATAACTGAAGAGAAGCCCTTGTGCTTCGTTGACTTCCACAGGTGTTACAAAGAGGCAGAGAAATGTAACAGATGGCAATGACCTTTAAGTTAAGTTCAACATAAATCGGTGTCTGTGGCCTCTGGCAGTAAACAGCAGTCTCTCCCTTTGGGGAATGTTGCAATATTCACATTTTATCCTCCTTTCTAATTTAATGCAGCAGGAAGAATTGAGGTTGGAAACCTAAAGTGAATAGGGATGTTCTCAATAGCTTCTTCTATTCTTCATTCCCTGGTTCATCACTTTTAGTATAAACTTTAGTACAAATAGGGACTGGCTATTCTGCAGCATTGCTGGGGAAAAGATAAATGTTTGGTTTTCTTGCGTGAAGGAGCCGCCAAGGGCATAGGCTGGTGCTGCAGAGGAGCAGCGACAGAGCTTGGTCTGCAGGCACAGGTCCTGGTTCTGATTTGATCATCAGTCTGAGGGACATCGCTGCTCTGCTCAGACTTCTGACTGTTACCAAAGTCGGCATTCAGGTCCTGGGAAAAGCAGTCCAGAGGGAGCACTGAGGGCAAAATTGTAACTTCATATCTCTGTGAGCAAATTGCCTTAAATTCCCCTACTTGTTCTAACCCACCCACTGCCTGTTGGTGGTGGGTGTGTTGGCCAGGTGTGGTAGCAGCCTGCAGCTACTTCTCCTGGTTGCCAACGGGGCAGCCCCAGCCCTGCATCCTCAGAGCCTTCCCTGGGCTTGTTCAGCTCACTAACCAAACAGGATGCAGCTGAGCCTTTTCAGTTAGTTGTTGCTGTTGACTCAGTATTGTGCCAGGTTGAGGGTTGAATGGGAGACAGATGAGCACAAACCAGAGGAAAAAAAATGATGGAAATAAGAGGCTCTGGGAACACGCAGAATGAGGGAGGAAGAGGAGTGCTGAAACAAACTGAGGTGGGCAGCCCTCCTTTCAAGTAGGTGAAGGCTGTCTGCTTGCTGAGGGCTCTGTGTCTTCCTCCCTATGGATCTGACCACAAAACAGGAAGGATGTTAACATCTCTGCCATGTGCAGGGACAGACAGCTTATGTGCAAAGTGTAGTAACAAAGCCTGGCTTCTGCCAAAGCTGTCACCTTACGCCTTCAAGACGTTTTCAGGGAAGTGAGGTCACACGATGTCTTACACACTGCTGCACTTAGTTGATGAGGACTCCTCAATCACATGAAGTGGCACCACCTCTTCTCCTGCTGCAGGATATGAAATCAGCATCATGATTTACATCCTGCAGAAAGTGCATGAGGAAGGTGGCCCTGCTGTGGTTTGGTTGCTAAGATGAGAGCCCTGGGCTGCTGCAGCATCAGCCCGTGGGTGCTGGAACCGAGCGGTGTGTTCTTATCTACAGGAGGCCCTGGAAGCATGCCAGACCCGCATCTCCAAGATGGAGCTGCAGCAGCAGCAGCAGCAGGTGGTGCAGCTGGAGGGTCTGGAGAACGCCACAGCCAGGAACCTGCTGGGGAAGTTTATCAATATCCTCCTGGCTGTCATGGCCGTCCTCCTTGTCTTCGTCTCCACTGTGGCCAACTGCGTCGTGCCCCTCATGAAAACTCGCAATAGGACGTTCAGCACTTTATTCATAGTGGTTTTCATTGCCTTTTTGTGGAAGCACTGGGATGCCATCTCTGGCTACTTGGAACGGTTTTTGTCACCCCCCAGATGATGCCATGAGGAATCGGCTGCATCGCCCCTCCCAGCACACTTGGTGAGCAAACGTGGCAAAGATTAGTCAGCAACTACTCCGCTGAAGTTTTAAAGTGTCTGAGTGAATTTGTTTACATTTAGAATAACGTTTTTTCTCTGCGAGATGCATTGCAATAGTATTTTTTAGATTTTATTCAAGAACTCTTTTTGGCGAGAATCCTGGATAATTTTTATGTAGCATGGTTCTCTTTGGATGCAAATCTTAAGATTCTTTAAAGTGTACAGAATAAATAAATAAAATACAGAAATTTGGAGCATACCAATGGGCAATTTAAACTGTGGCTTGAACTACTGTACTAAACCTGTCAGGAAGAGGAAAATGTGATTAACTTAAGATGAGCAAAACTAAATGTAGTGCACGGAGCCCTGAGGGATGGTACCACAGCAAACCTGTAACACTAAACTTTTACTGTGAAGTCTGCTCACATTCCATGTCCAAATGTATGGGTTCGGAGTGGTTTCTTTACAAGAACACAAAACGTGTGGATCTCTTTCCCGACTCAGCGTCTGGGTTCACCGTTTGTGCTGACCTGACTGAACAGTGACTTTCTATAAGGCTGGTTAACTTTGCTAAGTGTATGAAGTGGAAGCCTCATGCCACATACAGAAACTGCACAGTCATGCTACAGTATTTTGAAGTAGTCCTTGAAACACTTACCTTTAAGCAAAGCCCTTGGTCGCACTTTTAAGGTTTTTTTTTAATGTATGTATATTCACAGATTTAAAAAAAAAAATCCAAACAGCATACTTGAAGAGTGTAATACTCAAACTCTCAGTGCTTCCTTATCGTTTCTAATAGGATTTTTTATTATTATTATTATTATTGTTATTATTATTATTATTATTATTATTGGGTTGTTGTTGGTTTTTTGTTGTTTTTTTTTCCTTTGAAGGGGTTGGGAGGGTCATTGCTTTTTTTTTTTTTTTCTTCTTCCTTTTAAATAAAGAAGTGATGTTTTTAAATGAAGAAATGCGTGAATAATTGTAGGCTGTCTTGTCCTGAAACAGTTTTGAGGAGGGCAGACGGTAGTTTCTAGTGCCAGCCTGTCTGGAACACAGTTCATATGCCATTTCTGTCCTCCTGTGCACACAGATGCAGCATCAGGAAGAACATCCATCCTCTCCGCACTTTCTTGTCAGGCAGGTGTTTTTTTTTTTTTTTTTTTTCTTTTTCCAAATGTGAAAGAGAATATGTTTGTATTTCTTGCTTCAACATCATCTTTCATTCCTGGCCTCGGGTTAAGAATAGGGAATTTCTTTGCATACCTTCCTAGGCAACAGATTCTTTTAAGAAAAGAAATGCTGAATCAACAGTCTGCTTACAGGAATGATTGCCTCAGAAATATCCCTGATTCAGTTTTTAAATAAACTCCTAAAGAGTGAAACCAAAGTTTTCCTCCTGTCAGGCTCTAATCAGATCATCTGTGTAGAGATTTTGTAGACTGTATCTGTGTAGTGTGCCATAGACAGCATCCTCTTCTTTGTCCGTGAGGGCAAGCACCTGTTGTAGGTACATTTTCAAAGCTCTAAAGGAAATGTCAGCTTCAGCCATAACCTCGCAGGCCCAGCAATGCTGCTGTTGCTGATGGATGTTGGTACTGGCAGGCAAGGCTGCATGTCTAAGGAATGTGGATTCACTCTGGTTTTTTTAAAGTCCGGTGCCCCTTTCTAGTGTTACAGTGTGAAGATACTGCTTCCATCTCCATGAAATGTTAACAGACTCCAGGAGTCTTTCAGCACCATTTGTGGTGTTTACTCAGATGTTGCTGTTATTCTTCCCTCCAGGTTTATGTTCTCTCTAGGAACTAAATGTTGCTCAGGTGACCTAGACCAGTTGAGATCATACATACACATACATGAAACATGTGCATTATATATACTATATTTGTGTATGCGTATATGTGTGTGTGTATATATGTATATATGTATATATATGTGTGTGTATATATATATATATATATATATATATAAAATATATGCCATGCCATGATGCAAATTCTGGCCTCTAGAAATTCCCCTGAACTAGGTTAACTGACTGCTGGCTGAGGTAAGCCCTCCACAGCTCACCCATTCTTCAGAGATTCTTTCTATGTTTTCCATACTAACAAAGAACTCAGGTACCCCTGCAGGGATCCCAGCACGCCTGCCTTTGTCACTGCATGCACTGATCTGCTCCTGTCGTACTTAAAACGCAAATTGCCAATTGCAGCTTCCTTAAGCCAAAAAGAATCATTCTTCTCACAGAGTTGCAGACAGAGCAAAGGTTGCGTAACCATTCCCTCTCTGGACAGTTCTTCTAGCTCAAGTGGAACTGCATTCTGTTTACCATCCTTATCTGGCTGGTACAGATTACATGGAAATCATTTTCTTCCATTAGGTTTTGTCAGAAATAACAGCATGAATAACAGTAAGACATAATTTGGTACATAACTGAAAAGCGTTGTTGCCTTTATTTGTGGTTCCTGGCCTCTGCACTCTGTTCTCCTCAGTTTTGGTCACTCTGAAAGAGCTCACGGTAGGTTTTCCTGTGGTCAAAGCAGGAGGCAACTGGAAGCCAATGGATTTGGAGGCTCGGTGCCACTCACCTGTAGTATCTGAAGGCAGTGATTGTCTCTCTTCTTTATATCCTAGCTTCATTTAGCGTCTCAACTGTGTCACTGTCAGTAAATGCCATTTGCTATTTGCCAGGTGTAGGCTTCATAGAAACTTATCACCTCAAAACTGTTTGGTGAAGGCCACGTGTATGTGGTTCTAGACTATGTCTGTCTGTGTCTCTTTCTCTCTCGACACTTTTTTTCCATTCCAGAAAGTCATCTGCAGTAATGCCACATATGATGCTATGCTGCATCCACTTTTCTTATCCTAATGGGACTGCCATGTGTTTTGCCTTTTGCGTTAGCAGAATGTTTTGGGGTTTTCCTCCCTCTTCGATTTGAAGGTCTGTGACGATTTCTGATAGGTTAACAATGATTATATTGTTGGAAATGTGATTCTAGCTTTAAGGCTCCCTTTCCCTGTAAGTGGTTGTGTTTGCTTTCTTGACAAAGCATTCCTGGATGATGCGTAGAAGAGTACGTGGTGTGGGAGTGCACGTGTGAGTACCTTTTGTGGACCTTCCTTATGGATGTACGCTATTTTACTGACCATCTCTGAGGTGCAGAATGTTTTCCCCAACATTACATATTCAGAGTTGGAACAATTCTGGAATTATTTGGACATGTTTAGCGCATATCAATTTGGGATATGAAAAGGGAAGAATATAATGGACTGTGTTAGTTGGGAAAGCAGCAGCTCTTCAGAGAAATTCTGAGGTTCGGGTGAAGTTCATCTGTTTTTTCCTATTTGTTTTCTCAATGTAAAAAAAAAAAACAAAAAACAAAAAAGTCGTCTTGATGCAAAAAATGACTGGTTTTGATTTGATGAATTTCCCTTTCCTCTCAGCTTCATTAGTTTAGTTTAATGATACTGAGCATGCAGATACAGCAATGATTTCATTGGTTTATTCCAGTCCTGTGAGTTTTAGGGTCTGATCAGATTAATTATTGAGTTCTGTACGTGTTGCACTGGGACAGAAAAGCACTGTCTTTCAGCTTTGACAAATATGCATTTTTTAAAATTAAACAAAAAGGCAGCATTATAACAAAATAAGCCAAGCTACAAAGGGGTCCGAGATTGGGTAATTCTGACAGTTTTTAAGTGAATTCTGAGTGTGGCTAAAGAGCTAAAACCGTGTGTCTGTGTCGTGTATGCCAGGTGGTATAGTGGTAGGCAATTGATTTAGCTGTAAGTGTGTTTTAAAAGTGTAAAAAATAAACTGAAAAACTCACTTGCACGGATTGAAGAGTACAGAAATGACACATGTGAACGTAACACTGTAGTTTGTAGATCTTAAGCTGCTAATTGTTGAGAGAGATTTACATTTGTCTTGTCTGATTGTTGCAGATTTATCTGTGACACTTTTACTGTATATAAAAAAAAATTAAATAAAGACCTCAGCTATTAACCCTGGATTAATTGGTATGTTTTCATGGGGCTGTGGGAGAGGAGTAAAGAAAAATAGGAGGGTGGGGAGAAGGTGGAAAGTGTGTTGAGCCCTAATAGCTCAAGTTTGATCACGCCCTCCCCTAAGAGCTTCAAGTTTGGTCAAGTTCTCCGTAGATCTTCTTATCAAGCTTCCATCCTATGGTGGGCCAGACTGACCTGGCGTGGTGAGGATGAAGGGGCCGTCCTGTGCAGCACCGCCCAGACTCCGGCAGTTCAGGACAGCTGCAGAGCACCGTGGCTCCCGCGGGTACCAGACCTGTCTGTGCACCCCTGGGGGTGTGTGTGTACATGTGTGTGTGTGTGTGTACATGTGTGTGTGTGTGTGTACATGTGTGTGTGTGTGTACATGTGTGTGTGTGTGTGTGTACATGTGTGTGTGTGTGTACATGTGTGTGTACGTATCTGTACGTGTGTGTACATGTGTGTGTGTACATGTATGTGTGTGTGTGTACATGTGTGTGTGTGTGTACATGTGTGTGTACATATCTGTACGTGTGTGTACATGTGTGTGTGTACATGTATGTGTGTGTGTGTACATGTGTGTGTACGTATCTGTACGTGTGTGTACATGTGTGTGCATGTATGTGTGTGTGTGTACATGTGTGTGTACGTGTGTGTGTACATGTGTGTATGTGTGTACATGTGTGTGTACGTGTGTGTGTACACATGTATGTGTGTGTGTGTACATGTGTGTGTACGTATCTGTACGTGTGTGTACATGTGTGTGTGTACATGTATGTGTGTGTGTACATGTGTGTGTATGTGTGTGTGTACATGTATGTGTGTGTGTGTACATGTGTGTGTGTGTGTGTACATGTGTGTGTACGTATCTGTACGTGTGTGTACATGTGTGTGTGTACATGTATGTGTGTGTGTGTACATGTGTGTGTACGTATCTGTACGTGTGTGTACATGTGTGTGCATGTATGTGTGTGTGTGTACATGTGTGTGTACGTGTGTGTGTACATGTGTGTATGTGTGTACATGTGTGTGTACGTGTGTGTGTACACATGTATGTGTGTGTGTGTACATGTGTGTGTACGTATCTGTACGTGTGTGTACATGTGTGTGTGTACATGTATGTGTGTGTGTACATGTGTGTGTACGTGTGTGTGTGTACATGTATGTGTGTGTGTACATGTGTGTGTGTGTGTGTACATGTGTGTGTGTGTGTGTACATGTGTGTGTACGTATCTGTACGTGTGTGTACATGTGTGTGTGTACATGTATGTGTGTGTGTACATGTATGTGTGTGTGTACATGTGTGTGTGTGTACGTGTGTGTGTGCGTGTGTACATGTATGTGTATGTGCACGCTCCTGGCCTGCAGGGCTTGAGGCTCAGCTTGGAGGTTGGGTGCTAAGAGGTGACTCACCCAAGGTGTGCTGCCTGTTTCAGAGAGCTGTACGGATCCTGGCTGTATCCTGATCCCCACAGACTGTGCCAGTGAGGAAGGGCTGGGGCTGGCTCTCAGTGTTTGGTTCTTTTCTTTATGGGTTGGCAGGATGAGCTCAGTGCTAACCTGCACATGCAAAGGGGGGTGCGCTTGTGGCCACAGCTGTGCTACATGTGGAGCTTGTGATGGAGCAGGCCCTGGCTGCATCTCAGCTTTGAAAAGGAAAAAAACAGCTGGTAGGACCATAAGCACTGACCAGAACGCATCCCCTCTGCCTCTAAGGAAAGGTGAGAGCCTATACAATGTGAGCCGGGCTGCCACAGTAAATGTAAAAAATGTTGTCTGCCAATTTTCATATAATTTCAATTCTTCAGTATTTGAGCAAGCTGGGAGTGGGTGCATCTCTCACTGAGGGAGAAAACGCTCCGTCCCATTAGCTTTGGTGAGCTGCCTCAGGAACATGAAACCCAGGGAATGGCAACAATATTAAGGGAAAAGTCTTCTGTTTTCACACTTTGCAGTTATTTCTCCCTACAGTACCCTGCAAATCCCAGCAGCACGGATGGAGCCAACAGTTCCAATCCCATCGCTGAGAGGGCTGGGAGCCACCCCTGCCTTTGTTAGTCTGTGGGTTTAACAGCTCCGCTCAGGTCCTGGGGGACAAGCAGGAACGTAGGGAGGCTGCGAGCTGAGAAGCGCCTGACCTTTCTCACTGGAGGATGCGCTCCTTCGGGTCAAATGGAAACTCTGCCCAGCGGTGGCCACGATAGCGAGGACGGGACAGCGGGCGGCGCAGAGCAGCTGCGCACCGCCCGTCGGCACGTGTTCCCCCAACCGCACAGGAACGCGAGGTCCGGGTCGACGGCTCCCACCGAGCCCGACCTTCGTGTGCCATCGCGGCTGAAAGCGCCACGCGGGGCTCCGCTGGCACAGAGCGGCCGGAGGGGAAAACCCGCAGCGAGGTGCGCGCCTGCGGAGCGACCGGCCCGCGCACGGGGGAGGATCGGCGGGAGGACGGCGCGGCTCAGGCGGGCGCACGGCGCCGTCACGCAGCGCGAGGCGCTCCGACGCACGGGACGGGCGCGGTGGCGGCCGGCGGGCGGCGCTCCTGGCTGCGGGGCTCGGGGCACGGCAGCGCTTCTGCCGAGGCACCGGGCTCCGAGTGCCCGGGACTCGAGCGGGGCTGTGAACCGTTCTCGCTTCGATTATTTTAAAAGATTGGCATCGCTCTAATCCGATCTACTGTCATCTGAAAAACTCCCAGGCACGAAGCCGCGTTGGAGCCCCCCGCCGCTACGGCCGCTGCCGGGTTGGGCCGAGGAGCGCAGGACGCGGGGCGCGAGCTGCCCGCGAGGCCGATGCCCGTTCGCGCGCGCCGTCCCGGTCTCTGGCGCCACCTGGCGGCCGCGCGGCGGCACCGCGCCCTGTGCTGCGCCGCCTCGCGCGGCCCCGCGCCGCCGTCCGCCCGGCCCGACGTCGCTGCAGAATTACCGCGCTGGTCGCTGCCGCTCGGATCTGCGCCCGTGTGCACGCGAACCCGGCAAGGGCCCCGCTGCAGCCCGGCGGGAGCTGCTCCGCGCGTGGCGGTGGCCCGCACGCGGCTCTCACGACGCTGAGACGCGGCCGCGGTTGTGAGTGCAGTGAGAGTCTTTGCCCGACCCGAGCTTTCCTCTCCTCCTCTCACGGCGTGCCTGGGGTCTCCTAAAAAGTGGCAGAGCGCTGTTCGCTGCCTCACCCGGCGCCGCCGAACCAGCCCGGCCCCGCTGAGTTATGTCTGCCCCGGGCCGCCCCGTGCGGCCGGGTGCTGCCACGGAGAGCGCGCGTAAAGGCGCCTTTGCTGCGGTGCAGAACGGGCTCCGAATAAAAAAGGAGGAAAATCATGAGACTGGGAGGTCCTCTAGGGCCGGGATGGAGAATGCACAGAACAGCGGCCACATTGATAGAGCCCCGAGTCCTGCTGTGGCTGGGACGAAGAGACCTTCCCTGCGCCGTGGGGCGGCGAATGTGTGGAGCCGCAGGGATGCTGTAAGGCTGAGCAGCCATTCGGTGCTCTCTCCTGTCATCAGAATGCCCCTCATCTCCCTGCCATGTCCCTCACCCCAGGTGCTGCTTACTGCCAGTGCCTTCTGCCAGGTGCTTGCAGTGTCACTAATTTAGGGGGCCGGGTGGTGGACAAAGTCAGCACCGCAGTGGGGGAGATGGCACCGCCTCCAGGGCCAGGACGGGGTTCAGCTGGGGCTGCAAAATTGGCAGCCTGTGTCTTTGACAGGGCACTGGTGGGGAAACACCTCATAGCAAGACATCCCTCCAAACTCACAGCATAGTGCAGAGATCAGGGAGCCTCAGTCCCAGTGGCAGCAGCAGAGCAGCCCTGTTTGTGCTCCAAGAGATTCTCCAGGCAGTGCCTCACCCCTTGGACTCATGGGCTGAGCTGCTCTTTTTGCCACACTTTCCATTTCCGCTACTTGTGGCCATCCCTGCAGGCCAAAGCCAGCTGCAGCTTCTAAAGATGCCATTCTCACTTCACCACCAGCAGCTCCAGCTCTGACTCACTTCCTTTCCCACAGCACTCCATTTTGGCTGGTGCTGGAGGAGGTCCCACAGTGAGCAGCCCCAGGCACACCTCCTCCAGCAGGAGCACACCACGTAACGCTGCGTCACGACACCACGCTGAGCTGTGAATGCCCCGTACATGCTATCCCTGCCTGCTGCCACTTCACAGGAGCAAGCCAGCCCCCATGGATCAGTTCTTGTATTTATTTTCTCTTATTGCTGGCACTCAGCCTGCCTGCCCTGACTTGGAATGTTTGATTCTTGTCTGCAGCACCTGGGAACACTCAACATTTCAGACAATACAGGTTGCTGTCACCACATAGGCCACCCATTGCTGCTCTACCTTCAAAGAAGGAAAATCTGGGCAGGTCCTGGGGAGGGCTACATGTTTTACGCCAAGGAGGCTCCTAACACACTCAGACCTTTGTCTGAGGATGCAGTAGTGAATCCTCAGGGCCTCCTGCCCAGCGGCCTGGAAGAGCAGCCCTCTACCAGCCCAGCACAGAGTTGGAGTGGCACATCTGAGAGAACAGACCGTGGCTCTGGGAAGTGGGCCCTGAACCCTTTGGGCCATAGGCCAGGAGCCAGGCTGCCCCTGTGCGAGGGCAGCACCACTGCCCAGGGTGCAGTGTGAGCTCAGGCTGCCCGTGTTGGTGCTGCTGTGGCACAGCACAAGGGTCTGCACTGCTCCCAGGAGCCGCAGAGTGGGAGTGGCTCTGAGGCACACAGCTCAGTGCACTCCTGTCCTTCAGGCTGGGACACGGAGCAGATCTTGTCACGCTCAGAAAGAATCCCATGAAGCCTGGTCACTTTTTCACTCTGATTTACTATCATCTTTCACAAGCCCCGTCTTTTGGCTCCTCTGGTACTGCCAGCCATGGCTACTGCTGTTGATTCGATAATATATCTAATCTGGCTTTCTTGATAGCGGCCATACCTCAGAGCTGCTGTTCTCCTGCTGGAGCCATCTTCCCTCATTGCGTTCTTTCTCTCTTTCCCAGCTGGGGCCAATCTGTCTGGGAAATAGTCCAATTTGCTTCCATCTGATGGGAGCAGATCCCAGCTCCATTCCCTTTGTCTACCCCGGAGTTAAAATCGGCCAAGGTCATTACTCTGAAATCACTCGTTTTCCTCCTCTGCATTTTTGCTGCCGCTTTTCCCCCTCTGTGCTGGGCCAGGTGGGGAGCGGAGGCACTGCTGAAGGTCTCTTTTCCCTCAGGGTCTGCCCTCTGTGGGTTTGGTGCCACATGGCACCACTGCCCCAATGAGATGTGCCCCAGTTTGTGGCCTCTCACATGTCTTCAGTGGAAGCGCAGCACAATGCCAGGCAGAGCTCAGACTCTCAGCAGTGCTTGGCAAATCCACTATGTGTTGCCCCAGGGCTGCAAGTCACATGGGGTTGGGATGCATTGCCACAGGAACTCCATTCCCCCCTTAGCTCCATTCCCAGTGTCTCCCTCCCTGCTACAGGCCTGCTGCAGAGTGCCAGCTCCTGCAGTGCTCCCAGCGATGGGCATAGCCCAATCCAGATCAAATTGCTTGGGGTCACTGGGGGCTGCTGTGCCCAGCGCCAGGCTCACACCTTGATGGCCCTGAGTCCTCACTCCCACCTCAGAGCTCATTTTAGCTCAGGGCTTAAACACAGGGGAGAGGAACTGTCCCCAAAGCATAGGGCTGCATGGTGCTGAGGCCAGCATCTGCTATGAGCTGTCTGATGCACTGCTGTTGGCTGGGTCTGCATGCACATATCCAAGGTTAAACACTCAGAGCCCAGCTGTCAGCCCCAGGAAGCACCATCAGATGTGACCACAAGAAGCTGCTTGCACCTGGTTCCGAAGCATGACTGAGCTGAGGGGTGTGCAGATCCTTGGGCAGGGGGTCCTGCACCAGGTGCGTCCTGCGGTGCTGCAGGTGTGCAGTGAGCTGCTGGGATGCCCTCCTCCCTGTGCTGGGAGATGCCTCACCATCACTTCCTGGACATCTCCCGGCTCTGCGAGGCGGCGTGGCTGTGGGGCAGTGGTGCTGAGGGGGGTGGGTTGGACCTGCAGGGCTGGGCTCAGCAGGACGCATCCCTGCCTGTGGGTGGGTGCTGGGTGGCTGCTGCCTGGGGGGCTTTAAGCCATAAACTTGTAAGTGGGGTGCTCTGTGTTTGTAAGCAATGAATGTAGATTGTGGCAGAGCCCAGTGCTCCTGAAGGAGGGCAGCAGCCGTGCTTACGGTGAGGAAGGCGGGGTGCAGTGCATGGGTATCTGCACCCACCAGAGTGCTGAGGGGACTCCGTGCTGCCATGGAGGAATTGCGTGCAAAATGGTCACTGAGCCTCTTGTGATGTGATGGTGGTGAAAAGAGAATCGCTGCTGAACTGTGTCATTTATAGAGCCCCAACATTAATTAACTGTGATTGATAATCCACTGCCGGAATGAACGATGCTGTGGGCTTACCCATATAATCCCTGTTTGTGTGTTTAAGACTGATAGGAGAGCCAGAAAAAAACATCGAGATGAAAAGATAAGGCTGAAGATGCATGGTGATGTCTTGGAAATCTAATATAGCATAGAAAATATCCCTTTTAAAAATACATTATTAGCTGCTGTCAAGTGACAGCCATTTGGCCCTCACGTGCTCCAGATGAATGCAGCCAAGCTGTGTCAGAGCTCTTCTGAGAGCACTGCCTATGCTGCTCGCCAGGCTGCTTCCTGGATCTCGCTGGATGCATGAAATCTGCATGAAGGCTTTGTGATGGGGCTTGTCAACAGAGCCCACAGCTGGGCTATGAATCACCTCAGCTTGTCACGTGAGCTGGTTTCACACCAATATCTCTAGAGGGAAAGTGCTGGAGGGCTGAGGGAGGCAGCAGTGGGGATGTCAGATGCAATCCCCCACCCAGGTTCCTGATGGAAATGTTTCCCCCCCTCCACCAGCTAATGACTTGTTCTAATGTAATAGAATGGAGTGAAGTGGCCAACATAAAGTGCATGTATTCTGTTTTCGCATCTGAGCCTAACATGTCCACGAGCCATAGTCTGAAATGATTGGGGGTGTTGTTGGTCACACAGTCTGACATTTTGCCAAAAGGTCTCTTTTGTCTCTTCTCTGAAGTGTGAAAATGAGGGATGCTATTTCTTGTGTTCTGTAACAAAAAACAGAGCTACTGAGGCTTAAGGAGCCATTGGATGAGGGAAAGCGAAGGAGGAAGAAGATGGAGGAGGAGGAGGAGAACACCACCACCGTACAACAACAGAACCCAGACTCCTGATAACCACACAAATATTGGATCTTTAGTGATGCTTAATGAAATACATCGTAGGGAGTACCTGAAAAAATATGGAAATTTCCCAGCCCAGACATCACAACATGCAATCTCTTGCATCCTTTACCAGGATGATCTTGAAAGCTCAGTTTGATTTTGCTTTTGTTTTATATTTGCTTTGGTTTTATATTTATTTGTTCAGTTGTCATTAATAACAATGAAAATGAAACTGCCCACCCCTGACCGAATTCCCTTGGCACTCAGCTGAAGCACACAATTATGCAAAACAGGCAGACTCCCACTGCACGTTATCCCAGGCAGCAAAACACAAACCAAACATCGGAGACAAATTACTCACCCACCAGAAGAATTACTCACTGTGGACAGGGAGACTTTTAGGAGGTTGATCTAAGTATGTGGATGAATGTTACAGCTGCTGAGAGTTCAGCAGCCAATGAAAGTGCAGCAGAGGAAAAAATAAAGAAGAGATAAGGAGATTGCAGGTTTGTTTTTGAGTGGAGGAGGTCCTGCGCTGCGCTGCTCGGACAGAGTGCCCCATCCTCTGCCATTCTCAGATCAGAAAGGCGTTTGATCATATGTGGAACTTTAAGCTCTCAATTATCTCTAACAAAAGTAACCATTTGTCTTAAATACAGTCACACTGCTGGATACCTGGCAAAGAAAGCTCTGCTTCCCAGGAGAGGAGCAAAGAGTGGAAACGTGTAATACCAACGCCTTTTTCTGACGCTCTTTCAGTGTGCTCCCCTCCTTTCTGTGCTACACACAGAGCCAGGGATGTCGATATCCATCTGACTGTTTTGTGGCTGCTGACACTGGCCAGCACTGGGGCTGGTTAACGTGCTCTCAAACCATCCTCTCCTGGTGCTGAGCAGCCACTCCAACCCTTCAGCTCTTCCCTGCATGTCCCAGCTCTGGCCTTGTGACAAGCAGCTCCCCCAGCAGCCGTGCTGCAATGCTGGTAAACAACGCTCGTGGCGATGCGCTGCCGTAAATGCGTCTGATGCTTTTGCATCACTGCTCCTTCTGCACAGACGTGCTGCAGACCAGAGCCCACCTGTTGGCAGCAGAAATGCAGGAGGCTGCAGAGCACCGCAGTCCTCCGGCCGAGGGCGTTCATCTCCCACAGGAGCAGAGCACAAACGAGCTGCACCCTGCAGGCGGCCCTTCCCCCGAGTGCCGCATGGGCGCAGTGTTAACGCAAACCGCGGCAGGACGGCTTCCTCCTCTCCTGGGCATTTCCTAAACCTCTTTGTTCTGCAATCGCCTCCTGGGATGCTTCTTCCTCCCCTTCTCCCGTCTGTGTCCGCACTGAGCACTCGAGCACGGTGGGGAGCCGGGCTCTCCCAGCATTACACGTTGGCTTCTTTGCTTTGGGAAGAACTGCATCCAGTTGTTGGGATTCAGCCTCAGTGTGAAACAGATGCAGAGTGGATTGGCATAAGAGAGAGCAATTGTGCTGCTCTCTTTCCTCATCTGTTGTGTGGGATCAGCGCTGTTAGATCTGCAGCTGGTTAAATGTGAGACCCCAGCACGGGAACAGAAGCCCTGGCTGTTGTTTCTCAGTCATTGCCTGGGGGGTGAGATGCAGTGCTCCCCTGAAGCACAGCCTCACACTCACTCCTGCCTTTCTTCCTCCCCCAGCTCTCCAGAGTAGAAAGAAGGAAAGAAAACAGGTTTGCTAATGGTGCCAATTTGGAGGCAAGTAGTGCATTTACATTCCAGACCTGGCATGAATGTCCAGCTGCAGAAGTCCCAAGCAAGGTGACAGCCAGCAAATGAAAGGAGCCAGACAATTGCAGCCATTTTTCTGCCTTGTTTTCACGGAAGTAATTCAGACAAGGCCAACTGTGTTACTTGGATTCTCTAAGGTATAATTTAGGCATGAGTTGTTTACAATCAAATCTCATTTGCATCAGCTGGGAGGAAAGCATGTTGGATATTCCATCGGGTGGGTTAATGACTACTTTTTAACCGCTAATATTTGTTCAACCTCCTGCATCCAAGCAGCCACCAGCTGAGCTCTGCCCCTCGTACCTCTGCGCTTACTCTGCAGGACCGTGCAGCAGGGCACTGTAAGCCTGGTTTCAGTTTTGCTGAGCAGAATTAGTGCCAGAGATGGGTTGTTTGACTGAAGGCCCTATGAGCGCTGGGTCTGCTGGGAGCAACATGCACTCCCTTTCTGCAGTCCTGAAAATGGCCTCAAAGAACAATCCTGTTTGCTAGGTCCCTCCTGTCATCCCTGCTATTGAGCAGCTTAGTGAATGGCACGATGGAATCACTGTGGGATAGGAAACATCAGTGAGCTTGGGGTCTGTTTCAGGGTGTGTTTGGATCATCCAAGAGACAGGATGTCTCAGGAGCAGAGAGAGGCGAGCAAACTATGAACTCAGAGCAGCACAGAGGGTTACGAGCTTTATTACACACACACGGACCTCCACTTAGATAACCCTTGTAAGCTACAGGTAGAAACTCCATAAGCAAGTGCACTGTTACTTACAGTGAAACACTGAGCAGGAGCAGGAGAAGGACCGTGCCGGCAGTGGATGCGATAGGCAGTGCCAGCAGGGCATCCCCAGCTTCAAAGGGCACTTTGCCTTTCATCCCCACTGCAGCCGCTCTCCTGCTTTGACTCTCTCCAGGGTCTGCAGGGTTTGTTCCATTGCGTGCTGTACCCACGTGGCCAATGAATGATACAGAGCCCAAGTGGAACACCTGCTTGCAAAACAAGTTCTTGCTCAAGGTAAACTACCACCATCAGCTCTCTCTACAAAGCAAGATATTTGTGGCTATAGCCACAAACACTTCCCTTAAAACCATCAGAATACTTTGTTCCATCCCAATCAGTCATCGGCCAGGGGCCTGCAGGTCCCCAACATGAGGTCTGGCCCCAGACTCCTTTCTTGAATGCTGTGCTGAGGAGGCCAGATGCTGCTCCACGAGGCTCAACTGAGCAGGACAATTGATCGACATCTTTGATTGAAACCAGAAGCAAGTTTTACTTTTATTTTTTTTTACCCAGGCTTAAATAGACATCACTTAGAAGAAAAACATTGATTGAAAGATAAACCCAGTGCACAAGAAGACCCCAAAGTGGGTTAAAGGAGCCTGCCCTCAGTGACAAGCCATTCTCTGTGAGGACAGAGAGCACTGAGAGGGAGATAAGGAGATTATGAGGTTGGATTGGAGGTTATGGAGACCTCAGTGCTTCACTTGTCCTGAGCCCCTTTTTGGGCTACAAGTGGGAGTCAAACATGTGCCAGCTGCAGCGGGTGCTGCTCACACTGCTCTGGGAAGCGGCCCAAAGCCATTGCTAACTCTTGCGTTCCAGTGGCTTCTGAGGTGGGAACAAGGCTGGATGTCCCTGCCCCAACCCACCCTGCCAGCTGCTGGCTGGGGCTCCAGGAGGAGTGAGGCCGCATCCTGCCTGGTCGGTGCTGTGCAGCTGGCTGTGCTACAGCACTGCAGAGGGATGCAGAAGGTGCCAGAGCCCAAACCTGGCCCGACGGCATCGGAAATTGGGTTTGTGTGGGTCCTGGAGAACAAAGATCCACAGCACCAGCTGCTGCCACCTTCAGCACAGAGCCAGCACCTGCAGCTCGTTAGTAATGATGAGCTTTAACAATAACAAAGCGTTCTCTCTTCAGGTGAACTCCATGAAGTTAAGGGTTGTTGCCATTTCAGTAACCCTCCCAGGAGTAGGCAGGCTGCAGTGTAATAAAGCCACTGCTCTGCACCTCGATGTAAGCAACTGCATCACTTGCACTAAGCTCAGGTTGGATGGCAATGTTGTTTGTGTGATTTTCTGCTCTCCTGGGGGTAGAAATGCTGAGAAAGGGGCAGCCCGTGGCAACCACAGCCCCTGAAATATGTCTGTGTACAATGGGATATGTGGATGTGTGAAAAGAGCATAAAGATCACTGTTTAGCTAGAAAGATGGAGTAGCTGACATTCAGGTGACAGAAATACTCCAGTTTCTATATGCGTGGTGTTTACATTTTAAAGAAGAGTGAGCTTTGAAAGGTGATTTTAATTATTTAGGCTGTGTGTTTGCCTCTCCCTTTTCCTTCCCCAGCTGTAGCAGCAGGTTACCCCACCTGCTGTGCAGGTTTGGGGCCGCAGTTGCTGGTGGGTGAAGCAGTAAGGTGGTGCCCGTTCTCCCAGCAAGCCAAAGACAAAGCTGCTTCCATTATTATGAAAAGATTTGTGGATGTTTCCATTGCTACGCCGTTTTCAAACTTTGCATATTTCACAAGATTGATTTTTGCAGTGAGTTCACATACAAATACATCTCTGTGCACGTGGGCATGCATACTGCATGCTGTCTCTCTGCAGCCTGAACTGCCTGAGAGCTCTTTGTCTTAGAGCTTTTCTGTACAAAGTCCAAAATGCTACGACTGGTCCAACATAGGACTTGCTGGCACTTTAAATGTCTACTTGCATCTGTCTTTTGTGTGTGTGTGTGTGTAAATGTGTGCATTACGTACGTGTGAGATTTCTACATTTTGGCTTATCTTTAAGATTAATGGATGTGTTGACTGCACGTAAGAAAAGTGTAAACCTCTGAGGCTGTTGGGGCCACCAGGGAAATTTCAAGAACAAGATTGCACTGTTTACATTAGGTCCAAAAATACACAGTACCAGATGACACCCCACTGGTGACACTATAATGACAGACAGCTATCAGCATCAATGCAAATCACACGCTGCTGGACTCCACACGCCACAGATTTATCTCAAAATTGCAGAGAGTAGGGCTCTGCAAGATACAGGTATGGAAGTGTTTTAGGTTCCCTGGTAAAAAGAAGTGGGTGAGTGATTTGTAACTATGTTTGTTAATGAGATACCCTGTGTTTCTATTCCAGCACTAGGCCACAGTGAGAGGACTGCAGGATCTGATCAGCCCCTGAGGAGAACAAAGAGGTCAAAGAGAACATTTTCCAACAGCTGGGTGTTGTTTGCCCTTGTATGGGGTGGCATGGGTACTTACAGGCAGAGCTTGAGTCCAGGCAGTGTACAGGACAGGGTCTGGCAGATGGTGGGGATCTCAGACACAGCACTGGGTGAAGGTCAGGGTACTGGAGGTTGTGGCCAGGATTGGAGGTAATGCCAGCAGGGCCCCAGCA
Organism: Chrysolophus pictus; assembly: GCA_037305975.1. Lineage (NCBI taxonomy): Eukaryota > Metazoa > Chordata > Aves > Galliformes > Phasianidae > Chrysolophus > Chrysolophus pictus. Next base: position 399,505 of record CM074587.1, read on the forward strand.
GGATCAGGGTTAGAGGTGATGACGAGCCCAGTTCATATCAAGCTGTGATATTCACTGAAGGGGTGAGTTGCTTAGGTGATGCTGTGGGGTGATCCAAATAGGGCTCCCAGCTGGGGCTGGCTGATGAGAGGGTGCTGAGGGTCAGGCTAATAGAGCCATGAGCAGAGTTTCAGCTGGGTGCAGGATCTATGGGACTGTGCCTGGGGCTGGACTGGCAAGGGCTGTGGACCTAACCCACAGCTAGAACAACTCATAACAGGATGCTGGAGCTGAACTCACAGGAGCATTTGGATTCACACGGCCCTGGGTCCTGCAGCAGCTGCTGGGCAGTGGTGCAGCAATGGCTGTGCTGAGCTCAGTGCAGGCTTGCTGCAGCTGCGTGGTGCCACCAGAGGGTGGGCTCTGCTGCTGGCGGGGCTGCAGGGCCAGGTGGGGCTATCTGGGGTCCGCTCTGTGGTACACAGCAGAGAGCAGAGGTGTGGGGAGTGGAGCACAGCAAATGGAGTTGACTCAGAGCTCAGTGACATGGTACATCCCTTAAAGTACTGTGAGATTTTAATCAAAATGCCTGGGTTTGTACTGAGGTGTGCAAAGCAAATGACATCTGTTCAGTTAAACACTTTTTCAGTCCTTTCATTTAAAAGCACGCAATGAGCATCAACGCTGAATCCTGAGCAAGGTCTGCAAGCCTGGGAGCGAACAGCACCGAAGCTTCTGAGGTAAGTCAGATTTCTTTGAATTAACAAAGGGGAGTGCAGACTGCAGTAATGAATGTATGGCCTGATTGCTATACTGTGGGAAAGAGGGGAAGGATTTAAATCCCTATTAAGTTTAAGCTGCATTTTAGTGCAGCCGGCCCTTCTGTAGTACGGAGTTAGAAACGCCGTCTGTCAAATCCCGCTGACATATTTTGGCAAGAGATATTTCCTCTAATTGAAAGCAATTGTTGTGTTGTAAGCCTTCCTCCCTTCCCTTTTGTTTTTGTTAACGGGTAGTGGTGGCCCGTCTGCCTGAGCACGTATTGAGCAACAGCTCGCTGCAAAGTTAGCACATTGCGAGCAGCGCCGCACGATCCTCTGCCTTCAGAAGGAAAAGCTTCCTGCGGGCACTGGCAGGGGCTGCTGGGGCGAGCGGGCGAGGCTGGCACCGCCGCAGGTCTCGCTGCACGGTCAGTGCAGGACTTCCCATCCCAGCCCCGCGTACAAACGAGGCCCGATCTCGGCTTTGTTTGGAGCAGCCAGCCCAGCCCAGCCCTCACCGCGAATCCCACGCGGGGATGCTCTGCTCTATGTTGCGCTCTCTTCCTCTGCTGAGAACCGAGCGCCGCGTCCCACGCTGCTGGAACTCGGTCAGACGCAGCAGGGCTGGGCTGGCGGTCCGGCACTGCCGCGGCTCCAGGCGGGGCTGCCAACAGCGGGGCTGCCCCCGAGCGCTCCGAGCCGAGCAGTGCCCGCGGCCCCGGGCTGGCTCCGACGGCAACGGCCCGCTGTGACGAGGGGCGGGCAGGGGGTGAGGCTGAGGCGGAGGGCCGTCATCACGAGCGTCACCACCGCCAGCCACAGCGAAAACTCTCGCGGGGCGCAGCTGGAGGTGCGTTTGGGCCCATGGCCGTATCTCCAGCCAAAGAGGGTGTGAACTGCGAGCGGTGAGCACAGTTCTGAGCCTTTGGAGAAATGACAAAAGGCAAGCAGCACATCACAGGTGGACCTGCAGGATGAAGAAGCCTGGGACTTCTGCATCCTGACCGACGGCCCCACCTGTACAACCAAAACTCCGTTCCACTCACAGTGTGAGTGACAATTTTCAGCACAGGATGCAAAAAACAGACTTTATTGTCTTTGACAAACCTCTTTGTCCTGAGGATCCCGTCATTATGAGTCATTATGTGTGTATGAACTTTCACCAGCGCCCAATCCATCACTCACCAGGGAAGGACCTCCTCGTGCTCCAGGCTCTGTGCACAGCTCTCTCTGGAGGCAAATCCCTCACGATGCGCGCCAGCCGCCGCACTGCTGACAAGGTTATGGCTGCGTTACGTACTCAGCTCTATATTACTCTGGGAAAGGTTCATTTTTGAAAACAAAGAGGGTTGAGGAAAAAAGCATGATTCTGCTCAGGAGGCACAGCATGTCCCATAAATCTCTCCTGCCCTCACTCAGGCTGGTGGCAGAATGGCAACAGAGCATGAGTGCCATTCCTGCTGTAGCCATCTGCAGAGGAGCGTTGGCCCTCACCACTGCTTGTGCTGAAAGGATGTTTGGGAAAGGCCCGTGCCTTATTCTTTCTGCTGAGCACCTATTGGAATTCCCATGTGCCAAATCAGTAGTAATGACAGCCCCATGAGCTGTAATACAGCACCTGCAATATAGATCAGTAATAGCAAAACAGGGGCTCAGTCCATGCTCATCCAAAACCACACTGAGCATTGCCAGCCAGTTTCCATGCTCTGTGGTTTCTGAGTACTCTGAGGTGTGTCTGAACACTCTGCTGCTATATCCAGCTTAGTGCCAGTCAGCACTAACACCAGGCAGGCAAGGCAGGCAAGACAGGCAAGGCTGGTGAGCACCAGGTAAGTGCAGTGATTAGGGCTGTTCAAGAGCAGGCAGTGAGTTCTGTGTTTAAGCGAATCTCTGATCCCCTTTGGTTCCCTTGGTACATGGTACCAGATCAGCCCTGCCTTGCCCACAGCCCCCGACCTCACCTCGACTCCCCCTGCAGCCTCCGAGGTGAGAGCAGCTCATGTGCTGTACCCTTGCCATGACCCAATGCAGCTATCCAACGGTGGTTTTCCATTGTTATGCATTTAAATAGCAAAGTGTAGCAGAAATGCTGTCACTGCCTGAAGCAGTGATTAAGCACCTGGTGGAAGGCAGGGCCAGCCCAGGGAGCTCAGGTGCATGCAATGTACCTGAGTGATGGAAGAGATGGAGCCAGGATGCACCCCTTCCCAGACCTCTTTTGAGGGTTGGCAGTGGAGGTGGGTCTCTGGAGGTCCCTGCATAGCTGAGGCCTTCTAAAGGTAAGCAGTTTTTCTTCCTATGTTTTTCTATCCATGGTTGCTGTATTTCAGCTTGTCCTCATTTGCTGCAGCCTAGGACCGTGTGACTCTGCTAATTCTGCTGTACTTTCCATCACATTATATCATTACAGCATAACGCAAAGCAAGTGTCCACAAGGGACTCAAAACAAGTGTCTGCTGAATGTTGGTGAATCTTCCCTGTCTTCTCTTCCTGCCATCACTTCGAAAATGAACAAGTGTCCCATTCAGAGGCACAGCAGGAGGGAGCTCAGCAGAACTGAGCACTGCCTGACCCAGAGTAGTGCACATCTTGACCACAGCAGTCCCCATGTGCCCGCCCTAGGCTCAGCTCAGCTCTCAGTTGCTGCATCCGACTCTGCTCACCATTTGCAGCTCTCCTCCAGATCCATGGGCAGTTACCCTGCAGGAAAACCCCACCACATACATAGGTATTTATGCTCCCTGTGTTAAAGCGCTCAGATCCCGTCAGTGTTGAGTCAATAGAACCTGAGTAATTGCATGAGTACCTCGTGTTTCCCCTAAAGGGAAACTGTTCTCGTGTAAATATATTTATTAATAATTAAAGTGTTTTTGAGTTCTGATGCATATGGCCTCTCTCACCCACAGAGACAGCTGAAAGTCCTTATCTTTGGATCTGTGTAGGGGTGGCAGGGGAGGGGATTTGGGGGCTGATGGTCTACTGCAGGCAGCAGAGGTTCAATTGTGACTTTTTTTTTTTTTTCCTTCCTGAACAAAAAAGTAAGGGTGAGAAGTGTGTATGAGAGATTCAAGCCCTTTACTGCTCCACACTAGAAGTATTGCCCTGAAATACTCTAACAGCCCAGATAATAGGGTGGAAAATCATTTCTGGAAAACATTCCTCTCAAAGCATCTTACCAGAGGATTGTTTCCTAACAGCGGAGAAATCTTTGTCAAACAATCCTTCAATACCACAAATATTTGGGCTTTAATTGTACCAGCGTAGATAACAGCTCAGCAGCGGAAATGGGAACCAGGGCTCCTGGGGGATTTGTCTCTGGCAAAGGCAGGGCTGGATACCTTGGGCAAGTCACACATTTCTCTGTGCTCTTTGGCCTACATATATATGTATATTAAAGTGACTGTAATCTGGAACATAATTCAATGTGCTTTAAAAGGCTGATTTCTCATGGAAGATGCTCTGCTATCAGGATAAGCAGCCATAAGGAATCCTAAAATAGGCAGATTAAGGGTTTGGGATCATGGAGGTTTATTTCTATGTAATTAAAGACGCAATCACATTTAAATATTGCTAACTTGTAGTTTTAAAGAGACCAAACAACTGGGAGCCCCGCATTCACAATTAGCTAATAACTCTACTAATTAATGAAATGATCAGCAGAGACAATGAGTTAGATAAGGTGAAAGCACAGCATTTTATTCAATGACATTTTGGGTGGATGTGGTGTGGCTGAGGCAGCTGTGTATTAATGAGTGCTCTGACGAGGGTGAGGAGGACAGGAAGGGGATGAGGGAAATTGGCAGGTGTAGAAATGAGATTAGACAACAACAGAGGATTTTCCTCTCCAGAACAGAAGTAGTGCAGAATCCCCATCAGCTTTGCTAGTGTTTTGTATAAATGGAAATAAGCACCGTGAGGGCGGGCAGGATGGAGAGAGCTCCTCGCCAAACGGAGCCTCGGCTTGCCAGCCCCGCTGTTTGTGGGCGGCGAGGCCCCCCTGCTGCAGGGTTACCTGTGCCGTAGCAGCGGTACAACTGCCGCCGTATGGCGAAAGCAAAACCAAAGCCTTCCCCTCGGCGTTCCTTTGCTCAGCTCTCTGCGGGCGCTGCGATCAGACGTGCGGTACCCCGCTCGTTTCCCACCTACAAGGAGACGAGCACCCCGGGCAGCCCTCTGCCGCGGCCCCCGGCCCTCCCGCTCCAACGGCTCCCTGCAGGGCCCACCCGGCTCCGAGCGTTCCCTCCCGGGGCAGAACGGCGAACGTGCAGCTTTCCACCTTCAGCCGCCCAGGCAGAGCTTTCCCACGGCGATAAGGGAGTGTGGGTCAGAGGCTGCGCTATCTCGGAGCCGCTTCCCCCGCTGCGGGTTTTCAGTGGGTGGAATTTGGGAATATTAAAGCTTCTTTCCCCCTTTCTCTTCCCACAGTTAAAAAAGAGCCCGATGGAGGGCAGAGGAGATGCACGGTCCTGTTCTCAACTCTCGTGTTTGGCAACACGCGGGCAAAGCTTCCTCCGGGAGCGGGGCGGTGCTCCCCGCGGCGGCTGTCGGCTCCCGGCAGAACCGGACCGAACCGGGGCAGCGGCGGCTTGCCGGGGCCCCACTTCTCCCCAGGGCTGCCCTGCTCCCACGCAGCCCGGATGGGATGGGACCGACAGCCCCCGGCCCTGCGGCCACGCTGCGGGAAGGCGCGGAGAGCCGGCCGCTCTCGGTTCCGTTTGTCCGCTTCGTGCGCCGCCCAGCTCGGGCACCGCGACCGCCGGGTGGGGAGCGGCGGGGGCACATCCCCTCCCGCCCGGCGCGCCGTTGGGAAAAGAGGCTGCTCCCATTGCCCCTCCTGCACGAAAACGGATGGGAAAAGGTGGGGAGAGCGGAGAAGAGCCGAGGCCGAGGGTCACCGCGTTTGCGTCCCTGCCCGGTGCGGGAACGACAGGCGGCGCGGGGAAAACATCCGCAACTTAATCACGTTCACATGACGAACCCCAAATAAGAAAGACGCGAGGAACGCCAAGAAGGGCGGAGACGGGGGCGGGCGGAGGGAGGGAGGTGCGGCCGTGAGCGCGCCCCGCCGCGCAGCGCCGCGCACCACCGCGGCCGCCACTTCCCGCGGGCGTCGCTCGGCGGCGGGCGTGCTGCCCCCGCAGGAAGCGGCCCGGCCCCTCCCGCCGCTCGCCGCGGGCTCATGCAGTGTGCGGCGCGGCGGGATGGGCGCGGGGACGGGGATGGATACGGCGGCGAGCGCTGAGCCGCAGCCCCTCGCGCTGCTCCCGCTTCTGCCGCTGTTGCTGCTGCTGCCCGGCCGCGTCGCCGGCCTGGAGGTGCAGCGCAAGTTCCTCTCGCCCACCCCCACCAACAACTTCGCGCTGGACGGCCCCGGCTCTCGCGTCTACCTGGCGGCGGTCAACCGCCTCTTCCAGCTGTCGGGGGGCGAGCTGGCGCTGCAGGCGGAGGCGGCGGTGGGGCCGGTGCTGGATAGCCCGCTGTGCCACGCGCCGCAGCTGCCGCAGGCCTCCTGCGAGCACCCCAAGGTGCTCACCAACAACTACAACAAGATCCTACAGCCCGATCCCGAGCAGGGCGTGCTCGTCGTCTGCGGCTCTATCTACCAGGGCCTCTGCCAGCTCCGCAGCATGGCCAACATCTCGGCCGTGGCCGTGCGCTTCCCGCCGGGCGGCAGCGACCCGCTGGCCGTCTTCCCCAGCATGCTGAACGTGGCCGCCAACCACCCCAACGCCTCCACCGTGGGGCTGCTGCTGCGCCGGGGCGGCGGCGGCGGGGGGGGCGCGCGCCTGCTGGTGGCCGCCACCTACACGGGCTTCGGCAGCCCCTTCTTCCCCCGCAACAGCAGCCTGGAGGACCACCGCTTCGAGAACACGCCGGAGATCGCCATCCGCGCCCTCAACGCGCGCGGCGACCTGGCCAAGCTCTTCACCTTCGACATCAACCCCTCCGACGACAACATCTTCAAAATCAAGCAGGGCGCCAAGGCTCGCCACAAGCTCAGCTTCGTCCGCGCCTTCCTGCAGCGCGCCCGCCGCCCCTACGCCTACCTGGCGCTCAACAGCGAGGCCAACGCGGCCGACAAGGAGAGCCCCTCGCACAGCCTGCTGGCCCGCATCTGCCTGGGCGACGCGGCCGAGGCCACGCTCAACGGCAGCGGCGAGCCCAAGAAGCTGACCGAGTCCTACATCCAGCTGGGGCTGCGCTGCGGCGGCGCCGCCGACGCCTTCACCCGCCTCGTGTCGGTGTTCCCGGCGCGGGCGGCCTGGGGGGGCCCCGCCGAGGAGGAGCTGCTCTTCGGCGTCTTCGAGCGCGCCGGGGCGGGCGGCGGGCGGCCGCACTCCGCGCTCTGCGTCTTTCGCTTCGCCGAGATCGAGGAGACGATCCGCGCCGCGCGCAACTCCTGCTTCGTGAGCCCGGGCGCGGGCATGGTGACGGTGCTGGACAGCGTGGTGCAGGGCACCGGGCCCGCCTGCGAGAAGAGGAACATCCAGGTGGGGCTGCGCGGGCACCTGCTGGCACCGGGCGGGCTGCGGGACGGGGCGGGTTGGGACGGGCCGGGCTGCGGGATGCCGCGTTGCTCTGCGCTGTTCTGCGGTGTTGTTCGGCCGCCAGCAACTCGGGGGGCGGCGGCCCCGCCAGTCCTGTCGGGCCCCGCCGCTGCTGGGCGCCCCGGCCGGGCGGGCTCCTTCCTCCCGTAGCCGAGTTTGCGCTCAAGAGAGAGTGTGCTAGGCGCGGCTCTGACCGCTGCGCCGGGGGAGGGTTTGATTCCCACGGTCCTCGTCCCCAGCGGACGGACCCGCGGTGACTCACGGCTCTGCGAGCTGCCGGCGCTGCGCGGCTGGGGATGCGGATCGCGGAGCGCCGCCAGCAGCAGCAGCTCTTTTCCCACGGGACGGCCCTGCGCGGGGCGGTGCGCGCACCCACGGCCGTGCTTCGTTTGGGGCAAAAGTTTGCTGTTGTCATGATTTGTTACTGAGTGAACGAAAATGTTAAGGCCAGGTAAAGACGTCTGTTTTCCCTTTCACTGAGGATGTATAATGCTTCGGGAGTTGGGGGGAGAGGAAAAAAGAGCTTTTTTACCACTGCATTTTTCCCGCCCTCTGGGAAGGATGCATAACTCAGCTCCATCAAAGATTGTAAAAACATCTGTTTGATTTCAAAAGCAAGATCGAGTGTTTGGGCTGAGGCTTCCCTTAGCAATGCCAGTGGCAAAGAGAAAGGTTTCCCATGGTAACCAAAGTGTTTAGTGTGGCATCTCCATGCTGCGTTAAAATATGTAGTCTTAATGCACTGGTTCATGCACCGGCCCTGGCAAAGTTGGATAGTTTTTTCTTGGTGGCAAACTACAAGCTGCTTGACAGCCAGGGAATCTGGTAGCTGTCCTGTCTTCTGAGTTTGTATTGCTAAGACTCAATCTCCAAGTCCTGGCATGGTCATCTCTCTCCAAGGAGCCAGGAGCAGTCAGGAGTTCCATTTACTGAGCAGGAGGCACTTGCGGGTCTCACTGGCAGTGGCTGAAGCTCAGCACCTGCAGCCTGAGCTCAGCACCACACCGGGCTGCGACCGCTCCATCAGATGGGCTGAGAGGAGGTGGGAACTCTGTGGAGGTAGTGGCTCAGTTTTAAGTGAACCTCAGCAGCAGAGACAGCCAGTTCCCCAGTGTTTCCTCTGTGCTTCTGCATGGTCAGGCAGAAACTGTATTTTTCTAATTTTTGTTTAATAAGGAAAATAACTCCAATGTATGAATGTTTACTGTACCAGGTGAGGTATTCAAACAGCTCATTCCCGAGATTCAGCAGTGAAATGAGGATTCTCTCCTCCTCTGGAACTGTCCCATGCTTCTGGCCTGAGGTTGCTCCTGCCTGCTTCCCACCAAGAGCTTTGTGCTGAGGATGACCTGGAGGATGGAGGCAGTGTGTCAGTGAGGTCTGTTCTGGGAGGGTTGACAACCTGTGTGCAGGTTGGAGGAGTGTGCTGTGGAAGGCACCGAACCTCCAGACCCGTAGAAGCCAGCAGACATCTGCTGTGCACAGCTCTGCAGTAAGGTCAGGCTGCAAGGAAACTGGTTTACATGGAGACAGCAGCAGGGCTGGTGGGCAGGGAAAGTGGACTCTGGTCTTCACCAGCACTGGTGTGGCACTGCTGTCCCCCAGCAGTCGTGTCACCAGATGCCCATGTCTCCTGATTTGAGGAACACTCCTGTATTTGTTACTCTTACTCAGAAGCCTAGCTCACATAGACTGGAAGATTACATTTGTAAAGCTACTTTGAGAGCCTTTGAAGTCAAGTATGGCAGGGTGTAAATGAAGCATACTATTAATATTCGTTCACGCCTAATATTTCTATGCTTTCTACTTATTTGAAGTGTATTCCTCTAAAAGCGCTGACCAAGCCTACTAGAAGCCTTCCTACTGAGCACAGGGACAGACTTTCACTTGTTTTGCCTTTTTTTTCTTTTTTTTAAATTTTACCTTTTCCTTACTCATTAGAGCTGCCAGCAATTTAACAAGCTGTTTTCATTTTCAAGGCCTAGAATGGCAGTGTCAGGAGTTGTAATGTTGTGTTTCTTCATGGTGCAAAAATGTAACATCAGTTTCCACGTTGAAAACAAGGAGACACTGATACATTTTGTGTTCCAGCTGTGGGAATGCAGCAGGGAAATGTTCTGAAGCACATCGGTTTGGTGGTGCAGAGGCACATCCAGCTGCCTTCCCATTGTGAGCGCTGCTTTTCCACCCATGAGTGGGTTCCCAACTTTTCCTTTACGCATTATTGATAGGTGCTGCACTGCTATCAGAACTGTGGTTCGTTAGCTCTTTCTGCAGTCTGGGTGGTTGGGTTTTAAGCTCCTTCTGGGGGGAAAAAAAAAAAAAATCGAATGATGGCCTGATTAATTCTGAATAGGCATTGGGCTGAAGTAGCTGGTTGGTGCAAATAGGAGCATGGCTGTTAGGTGTAATGCTGTGTGAAAGGAAAATCATTGCCCTCCTGTGTGCAGTTCTGTCTAATTGAATGCTCCTCTCCTGCAGCACCCCTCCTGCTGCAGCCAGGGTCGATGGGTGCTGCGGTGGCACTGCAGGGCTCTGTCCTGGGCGGCTCTCAGGGAGCACCACCAAAAGGTCAGTGAGAGGTGAATGGCAGCAGCAGCTCCATGGAAGGAGAGTGCCTCAGGGAAGGGTCTGCTTTGGTTGCGTTCCCGCTGTGCCAAGAGTGGGTGGGTGAGCTCTGGGATTGCTTTCCCACAACAGAAATAGCTTTCTGTGATGAAGTTTGTATCAAATAGTGGGCTGCTCTCTAACACGTGGCTACAGGGACCCCTGTGTGAAGGCATGGCTGCTGCAAGGCTGGGAGCCCGGGTTAGACCACCTGAGCCCTGGAAGGGAGGAGGAACACTGATGCTCATCAGTGCCCGTCCACATCCCTGCAGCAGCTTCTGACTGTGCCCCATGGGTTAGGCCTGGCCTGCTGCACCCCCACACCTCCCTGAGCCCCCTGAGAGGCAGCGAGAGGAGGCAGAGTGGTGCTTGTTGGGGTTAGGTGTGCTACCCAGGGGTCTGCATCTCTCCTGGGAAATGTTTTGGACTCTGCAACTCCAAAAAGGCTGAAAATGCTATTTGTTTTCTGTGCTGAAGAACTCGAGCATGGCGGCATAGGATAACAACATGTTTCTGTGCTAATCCTCGAGTTTCTGGCTCTGTGGCTTTGTGTCAGATCCTGTGTGCCCATAGAGCACAGTGTTCTGTGGTGCACTGATGACATACCACCAGTGAACTTTGCTGTGAGGGGTGGTTAAATAAAACCAGCTCCTTGGCAGGCTGTACAAACCCGGTGCCTGTGTGCTCGGGCGGAGGAGAGTGGTCTGAAGCCACTACAGTAATGTTCCCCCCAAAAAAGCTCGGATCCACGTGGGAGTATGACAAAGCATCCATTGCGTCCAAATGCTGCGGTGCCTCCGTGCGACTGGGTTTTATAGGAGCTGAGCCACTTTGCTTTGAAGAGCTGGTTTATACTAATTTAGAAATTCCGAACATGAAAATAAATGTGATCTAACCTTCCATATACTCACAGAAATCTGGAGGGTTACCCACAGAGAGGAAACTGGAAATTTGCACTTAATTTGTGCATTAGGAATAAGGAGGAGCTCCTGCAGCACAATGGGTCACAGAAGGCTGCTGCACATGGAGGTGCTGCGATCGCCTGCATGGAGCACAGTGTCACACAGCACTGCAGTGCAATGCTGTGTTGTGATCTCTGTCTGCTGCTGATGAGCAGCCAACCCACAACCATCCCTATTTCCATCCCAGCCTCCCTGGCCTGGGCAGCAGCAGCTGAAGGGACCTCTGTGCACCTGTGGAGGTTTGGGCCAGAGCAGAACCTTACATCGATTTGTGCAGCTTTACAGGATGTCAAGCTCAGACCTGGGCTGGGGAGATGAGTGGGGCTGAGGGTAGGGGTGAGTGGGGCACCTGTGGCTGTGGATGGCACTACGAAAATGCCTTGCCCCACCTCCTAGCTCCTGGTGGGCATCTATTTAGACCTGTAGGCAGCAGCTCTGTGAAGTTCCAGTCTGACAGCCTCTGCCAGCAAGTCACTGAAAATATAGTGAGGCTGAGCCCCCAGCTGTGGTAATTTATTGCAAACACAGGGCAGGCTGGAACCTGTGGTGGTTGGAAGAAATCAATTAGAAGCACCTGAGTGCTGCCTCACACTACCTACAGCAGTGCAGCTTGGCCCCATAGACTCGCATTTATGGCCACCCAGCAGCAGGGCTGTGTGTGCATGGCTGGCCCTTGGCACGTGCTCACAGCGTGATGTGATGGATGGCATTAAAGCTCCCAACTGCTGTCTGCAGAACAGGGTGTGATGAGGGGTGACCTGGCCCAAGCACTTCCTGGAGGGCTTTGCTTTTATTTTTATTGCTGGATTGGTAAAGAAAAGGTTGCAGCCCTTGTTTTCCTTTCAAATGGGAATGTAACATCTTGCAACAAGTGGGGGAGGTGGCAGACTGTCAGCAGTGATCTCTTACTTTGGATAGAATGGCAGAATTTATTTCTGAGTGGAAGAGTCCCTCTGGGTCACACACCTGGGCAGCAGCTCTGGTGGATGCTATGTGCCAAGAGTGCCTGCACTGAACCAAGCTGGGAAGAGCCCATGCAGGTGTGCTGTGCTGATATGACCAGCCAGTCCCAAAGATGTGATGGCTGTGCCTCATGGCTTGCTGATCATCAGCAGGGCTTGTCCACATGGGGAGCACATGGAAGCTCCTTGAGAAATACCCCTCCAGCCCTCAGGTTTTCATCCCACTGTTTGCTGGCCACCGCCAGCATTTAACGGGCTGAGAGCTGCTGTAGGACAGGAGCCATCTCTGGTGGATATCCCAGCAACAACGAGCTGCTGAAACACAGAATGTGCTAGAAAATAGCTGTGTGCAGAGCTATCACTATAGAAAGGAGCTGAGAAAAGTTTATAGCACAGTGAGAGAGAGCACTCAGTAAGGAATGGGAGATGTGGAGGGTGAGGGCCTTTTAATACAGCACAAAATAGCTGTATTAAATAGAGATGTTGAACCCCTCATCCTTTGGTATTTCTCACAGACCAGGGTTGGGCTGGAAGCAGTGCAGAGGCGCCAGTGCTATGTGCTGCTGCATGGGGTCCTGGGGCTGCAGTGGAGCTGCAGAGCACTGGAGCGAGGGCTGAGGAAAGGCTTTATGCCTTCTGGGGAGGTCGGCACCATGCTGCCAGTCCCTGGCATCTCTGAGCTGTAACGCCATGTGCTGAGGTTTGGTACCACATGAACTGCAAAACCCAGTAGATCTTCCCAAATAGTTTTGGAAGGGTCAGTTTATACAGATGTTGAAAACAGAAGGAAAGAAATGTACAACTGTAGAGAGAGAGAAACCCTTCTGTGCTTTGATCAAAAAAGAGATGTGCACAATTGCTGAATCCAACAGGACAAATTTTGAAATCCTTCTCCTAATTGAAAATAACTTTGCCATAAAACAGGCCTTGCAAAGAAGATGAGGATATGAAATCCTAGCAGGCAAAAAAGCATTGTGCTTTCAGAGAGGTGCCTGGAGAAGGCTTTTTGGGTTACACCAATGCTGTTTCTGCAGCTGTGGGTCTGGAGATGTGTGTTCAGACCTTAATCCCTTCTCGCTTTCCGTAGCCTCCACGCAACTTGTTACTTGGATTTCCTTGGTCCCGAAAATGCGCGCAGGAGTGTAAAGGCATGCCTGGGAGCAGCACGTGTCCCTTATGACATAGCTGTTCTGAGTGGGGGCAACACTGAGTATAGGAGAAGCACCCAGGTTTTACTGAGGATGTGTAAAAGAAGAATGGAATTCTGCTCATTACCTCAGTGCTTAATTGATTCGGCAGAACTAACTAGAATACAGCAAAACACTTACTATAAGCTGTTGCTGACTGAAATAGATTTGAACTGACACATGAAAAGGCCGATGGTGCTAGGTAGAAGTTGTTACCCTAATGGATGCTTTTTTCAGCACAGCCGTGCAGAACACTGTAGATGTGAAGCGCTGAGTGTGAGCAGCAGCTATAAGGAAAAGTAACCCCTGATGATCGAGCGGCCGAAATGCTCACCCCAGACTCCTTCCTGTGGAAAGGAGCTCGGATATTTTGAAATTGGTTCCTGGAGCCAAAGCCAAGCATAAATGAGAAATACAGCTTGAGTGGTGGAAGGGATCCTCTCCCAAGGAAAGAGCAGCTCATAACATACAGTCTGAATAAAGCAGATGACTTATTCCCAGTAATTTTACAAGGACCTTCAGCCATGCGCAGCAGCCGAGCGCCCTGGGGTGAAGGCAGTAGGTGGTGGTTTCTGCTCCAAGTCCCTACAGAACAGGGCAGAGGAGCAGCATTCCCGGGGGGGGGATCTGACAGCCATGTGACCTCCAATGCTCTGGCACTCTGCTCTGACTGTGAGAGCCCCCCTGGAGCCCGTTGTTCATTAATTCTGCTGCCTGCCCTTTTTGTGGGGATTTGGTTGTTTAATCTGAAGCAGTGTATTTATTGCAGGATGAGGCCCAGCGCTATGAGCATGACTGGTCTTCCTGGTGGCACCATAGAGGTGCAGTTTGCAGCCTTTGTTTCTCTGCTTCTTGCAGTGTGTGGGTCTATGGTGCAGGGGCATGGTGCTGTCTGGGGGTGGGCGTGGGGTGAGCCCTGCACAGAGCTGGTCATGGTGGGCTGCTGGGGACCTTGGGTCGGCCCTCCTCTTGAAGCCAGCGGGCGGCAGCACTGGTGACACTGGCACCTCTTGCTTGTGCTTGTAACAAACCCTGACCGATCCTTGTGCAGCTGCGGAGCAGATGTAAAGGGATGAGAAGTCCCAGGAGAATGTTTGTCCATGGTTCTTGTTGCAGCCTGCCTTTCCCACGGCATTTGTCACTGTGCCCACCTGGGCAAACTCATTGTTTGCTCTGCTTCCTTAAGCTGGGGATGCTACTCTGAACTCTGCAGTTGTTTCCATCAGGTGAACTCCCCAACTGATACTGAGGATGTCAGAGCTGGCAGAAAGAAGTCAGGAGTGAGGAGAGGGGAGGATGAGGAAAATAAAAACATTCCTGTAAACTACAAGTGAAGATAAGAGGCTAAAAAACTGAGGCATCAGGAGCTGTGCTGGAACCAGAGGGACACTGTTTGGTGTGGGGGTGACATTTGTCTGCTGCAGAGGGCAGGAACTGGGGAACTGATACAGTCATTTATGTCTGTGCAACAAATTCTACATCTATTCTGCTGGCTGCCGCCGGCTTTGGTACAGTGAATGCTCGTTTGTCAAGGGAATGGTGATTCATGGGGGTTTGACAGAGGGAATCTGTTGATAGCTTTTCATAAGCAATTACTGCAATTCAACAAGCCGTTAACTTTCCCAACTTATGGCTGGAAAGCTCCTGCTGGGAAGGAGCAGCCTGGGCTGTGAGCAGAGCTGGTGGAGCTGAATGTTACCTACACACTGCACGGACACAGCAGCACAAGGGATGTTCCCCACAAAACATGGGCAAAGCCATCACCGAGTGGGGCCGGTGCTGGGGCCTGCAGTCTCACAGCAGTGCTTTGAGGGCTGTCAGCCCTGTGCCAGTGCAAAAACAGGCACAGGGGTCAGCAGAGGTGTTCCAAGAGCTGCACATGGCCTCTTGCACACTTCAGACACTTGGGGATAACACCCGGGCAGATGTTACCTGCTGGCAGTGGTGCTGTGCCAGGTATGGCACTGTGGGGAGGGTGGCATCACGCAGAGCACAGCAGTGCTGCTTTCTTGCTCGCAACACTTGCAGCCTGTATAAACAGTGAAACCAGGCACAAATTTCATTTGAAGCCTTTTTAAAGGACATCTGTGGTGCTGTGGGGATGCTGATTGCACAGTGTGTGCGATTCCTGTAACTGTGATTAATTTTATGGGTGGAGCTCAGCCCAAGTGCCTCCACTGGTTAGGAGTGCATGGATTTGCCTTATTGCCTTAAAACCATGGTGGGAAGTCACAGGAGCTGATAATGACCGCCTTTGCAGCAGCACCACAATTAGAGACCACTTACATTTCAAGTGCCTGAACAGTGGAGTCCTCTTCGGAGGATGACATTTTCCTCCAGGCATCCTACAAGCCTGTTTTTGACAGCTCTGGTTGCAACACTCGGGCGGATAAACGCGTGATTGTGTGTACAAACTGCTGGCTGTGCTGAGAGGGCTCTGCAGTGAATAGCTGTGCCTGGGGAGGGGCTCTGCTTGAGCCCAGTGCTGCCGGACACAGACCAGCAGTTGACTTTTCTGTCCTTGCAATGCAGTTGAGAGCTGCACAGCCGCTCACCCTGCCTGTTCTGCGGTCGTGTCCATGCAGTATCTCCACATTTCTCTCCCTGTTCAACTCCGAATCTGTGCCCCGCTATTCTCTCTGGACGTATCCAAATCATTTTCGGTGTTCTGTCTGCAATGAGAGAGATTTCCCTGAGTCATATCTACATGTTCATAAGAGCCCAGTGGTTTATGTCGAGGAAGACGGGAGATAAGGCCAGAGCCCTTTTATCACAGAATGTAATGGCCTGAAAATGTCAGTTGTGTGGAAGCAACTGCCAAATTTTGAGCCTATAAAGACGTTCTAAGTCCCACAAATCAACAAGTTTGGAGCGGATTATCGGATGCTGGCTGTGTCATTTTCCCAGGACTCCAGGCATGTTGGGAGCCAATGCTTTAATCCACTCCGATGCGGTGCTCGGCGGGCGGGCGCGCTCTGCTGCTGCTGCCGCACTGCGAACCATTCGGTGGCTCTGCGGTGCTGCGAGGAAGGGTTTTCTGCTGAAAGCAGAAGCTGCAGGGCTTTTTTCTGGTTTTCATTCAGAAATAAACTCCATCTTTGCTTAAGAACTATTTTTAAGGTCACAAAGGCAGGATACAGAAATCAGTACGTTTCATAGATTTCCTGAGTGCTGCCTCACCACTCCTCTTCCTCCTTCTGTTTCCAGCAGACTTCCTTCCGAAACCGACATCCTGTGAGCCTGCCTCTGGGGTGCAGCACGGGGCTGGGCCTGCTGATGGAAGGCCTGGCACGTTGCTGCTTCGGTTGGTACTGGTTTGGGCCTGGGATAAAGGCTGAACTTGCACCACGAACACAGCCGAGCTTCTGAGCTCTGATGTGATCGGAGATCGTTTACCTCTGTCCCGTTTTGACTTTCTGGTTCCCACTTGTGTTAATCTGACAACCCTCGTCTTAGAGTTGCTCCTTGGTTTGCATTAATTTGCAGCAGTTTTGCTGTGTTGTTCGGATTGCAAGCATGCCCTCCTCGGCATGGCTCAGCCTGGCCTGGCTGAGTGCTGGCAGCAGCTCACAGCCACCTGGCTCCTGCAGGGCATGAGCGTGGCATGGCCGAATGTCTGGGGTGCAGAAGGAGCTGAGTCGTACCTCCCCTGGTACTTCTGTGAGTTACTGAGGATATCTGTGGCATGTAGTGGCAAAATAGTGGAAATGCTGTGAATATTCATGGGGTTATTTGGAAATGCAGATGACAGAAAGGTACTGGCTTGGGAGAAAACTTCTGCTCCTGCTTTCCTTGCTGCAGAGTAGGTTAGGGTGGTTTAAAATGGAGCAAAATTTCACCCATTCTGTATCAAGAATCTTTTCCAGCACAACTTTTAAGTGAAATTTCCCAAGCTGCAGTGTGGTTGTCTGGTGCCTGCGTGAGGATGTGACTTGGTCATATCCTGTTTACCCTAAAATGATGGAGCTAAAATATCTCCTTGGTGCTGCAGTTTACAGACAGAAGCGGCATATTGTGTCACCCCACCCGGGAGCCCAAGTGAGGGAAACACCATCTGTCTCCTTCTGTCCTTCAGAAGAGCTGATGTCATCAACAGAAAGGTGTTTTAGAGGAAGGATGTCTGTGACCAAAATAATGCTTGGCCTCCTTTACAATAGTTACATCCTGTTTACCACAAAAAACACTTTGCATTTATATTGGGTCTGTAAACGTGATTTATAAACAGGTGGAGGTGACAGATAAGGAACTTCCATTGGCTCCATCCATCTGCACTCAGAGCAGTCCCGCTGTGCCCCACGAGGCTGCTGCGGTGGCACGGCCCAGCAGAAGGAGCCCGCGGAGCTTTGGTTCGCAGGCGTTGGTAATGAGTAGTGAAGAGGAGCTGGAAATGTGTTCCCAAGATAAATTGGTAAAACCAAGTGCTTTTCTAAAAGTTTGGCTGTGAGTGAAAGAGACCATTAAATCAGAAAAATGAATGGCTTGCCATACTCCGTGCAGAGCAGGAAGAGATTGTGTTGCCCAGTTACAGAGAGAAACATATACACTTGAGAATTTGGGCTGCAGTTTTATTTTTTAATGGAATGAAATGCCATAAAACTGCAAAACACATTTAGCAGTCGCTTGTGTCTGCCACTTGATCCTTCCATCTCGCTCCCATTCGCACCAGGCAGCAGCTCTGGGAGCATCCATCCCTGTGGGGCTGAGCGGGGCTGTGCTTTCTGTGCTCCCTGGACCTGCAGTCAGGAGCTGATCGGGGCTCGGGGCTCTGAGGAGAGAGCTGCAGGCAGCATGATTTGATCCCAGGAATTCAGGTACAGGACTGGTGAGCTCAGACCAGGAAGGAAGGGATGTGCAAACAGGACACTCATCAGCTTCTGTCTGATAGAAGCATGCAGTCCAGCATCCCCGCATTTGTTCTGCCTTAGTGACGCTCCTGGTTACTGTTTTGGGTGGGATATCCACAGTGTGGCTGATTTCAGCAGGGCTAAAACATGTGTGGCACCGGGCTGCAGGCTGAGCTCCATCAGCACAGAGCTTTATCGGCGCTGCTTGGCGTGGTGTGTGTGCCTCTCACAGGCAGGCCTGTGGTTGCCACCGCTCCTTGGCTGGCATCCTGCACATACCCACACCTGTTGGCCCTTAGTTGTGTGCCAGCACCTGCAAGGGTGACAGCTCAATTGCAGCTTTTGAGATGAGCCTGAAACGATGCTGCAGCTGATGTGGTAATGGTCCTCTCTGTGCCCATCACTGAGCGGCGCCGGCTGTCCCCACGGTGCTTCTTCACAGCTGCTGTGGGAGCAACAGCAGGTAGATGGTCGGCAGCCAGACTGCTGCGGTATTCAGGCGCTGCTGAATCCATTCACGTCGTCTGAGCAGAAATCATAAGGATAATCTCAGAGGACTCAGGGTGAGAGCAGTCATAAATCTTGGGTACATCTTGAAGGGGAAGGAGAAATATGAAGCGTCGGTCTGGTTGGTAAATGCTGCTGTCATGCAGCAGTGGCGCTAATTAATTTAGCACAGGGTGGTCGGGTCGGTTGCGTGCTGTGGGCTGTGGATGCCAAATATCCACTCACAGGCTGCATTCATAGATAAGGACTCCTTACAATTTGTCCTCTGCCATCACTCTTTCACACCTGACATGGGTGCAAAGCCACAGTACCTACCCAGTGGCTCCAATTACAGTGCCAGGCACAGAGCTCCGTGGTAGGGCTTTCTGCCAGGACTGCAACTCCTGGCCCCACAATACCTTCAGTTCAGCCAGGGTAACGCAAACAGCTGACAAAAGAAGCCAGATGCAGATAACGAACATCTTGTGAATGGCTGCAGCCCTGTGTCACCCTGTGTTTTCTTGCTTGGTGGCAAGGTGCTTTCTGTGGGTCTAGCGGTTCGTCCCTGCTGAGTAGGAACTGCTGTTCTGAACGACTGATGTGTGCATATCCCTGCAGCTGCAGCCGGAGCAGCTGGACTGTGGAGCAGCACACCTGCAGCACCCGCTGGCCATCGTGAATCCCATCACCGCCACCCCCATCCTCACCTACAATGGCCTCACTGCTGTGGCGGTCACCAGCATCAACAACTACACTGTGGTGTTCCTGGGCACTGCCAGCGGAGGACTCCTGAAGGCAAGTGTGGGAGTGGGGGCAGGGGGTGGGGAGTGGGGGTACAGGGCAGCCGCCGTCGGTGTGGTTGGCCCGTGATGTGTTACCAATTTCTCTTAGCACCTGCTTTCATTTGGCAATAAAGAAGTAATTGGATGCTGCTGTGCTCTGCGCAGTGACGTGCACTGCCTGGTGGCTGGTGGCTGTTAATTACTGTTCAAGGCTGCCACTAGAGCAGGATGTACTTGATGAGACCTGTGCTGAAAATGTTATTGTGCAGCATTTAATTATTAACGGCTCTTCTAATAAACTTTCCCTGTGAACTGATGGCCTTGGAGGGCTCCATGTGGGCCTGGGAATGCCAGGCAGTACCTCGCTGAGTCCTGCGCAGGTGGATCCCTGTGCCTGATGTAGCCAAGGCGTTGATTTGATGCCGTGTTCCAAAGGCAGTGCGGAGCAGCACAGTGCCTGGAGCCAAGAGGCAAGCTGGAGTTTCAGTAACTTAAAGGCTTGAAGTTTGCCAAAAGAAGTTTTGATTCCAGCCAGACACAACAGTTTAGTGTGCTCTTAGCATCAAAAGTCCATAGAGGAGGAGGGGGGAAGCCCTGGAGGAGAAGCATGGCTGACAGATAGCTGCTGTGTGTCAGCCTGCTTTATGTGGAATACAGGATCAGAATGCCTGCGAAGAAGAAAATGGATCCTGTCTCTTCCCTCGTTTCCAATGCGTCTGGCAGAAGTGTGGGAGAGATCAGAGGGCGATGGCTGCTCTGAGTCCTGCTTGCAGGGGCAGTTGGAGCTGGCGCACCTTCAGGTGCTGTGCTGGGGGAGTGTGTGCCACACACATCACAGCGTGATCACACAGCGCTGACAGCTCTCCTTCCACTGCCATTGCAGAGCAAGCAGCCTTATCTACCGAGCCTCCATTAGGGAGAGGCTCCTGGCTCCCCTTTGCTGGGATAATTTGCTCAGATAGCTCTAATCTAATTCTGCAACACAGCTGCGTAACCAGAAGCTCTTTTACCTTCGGGGTCCTTGTTATTTGGCACGGGATACGAGATACTTTGCGTGAGTTATCACTTAGATTTGCTGCCTGAGAAAAGACAGCAAAGGGGCAGAAATAGTGCGCGGCCAGCTCCTGCCAGCAGCAATTATGGCTGCCAGGGAATGGGGAATTAATCAGATAGTCTGCAGGCGGGCATCGCACTGGGCCGTTATCTGTGCCATGGCCAGCAAAGTCATTAAAGGAGCAGCAGCTCCGTGTGGTGCAGGGGAGAGTCTGGGCAGAATGAGTGTGGGATCACCGCGCTCGGAGGGAGGGACCTGGGGCAGCAGCTGGGAGCAGCGGGCACTGGAGGAGAGCTCAGCAGGAGGGAAAGAGTGGCATAGAGCTGAGGTGGGCACCGGGGCTTGGTTCCTGTGCGCTGTGGGTGATCGCAGGCAAATTATTTGGCTCTGGATAGCCAGGTTTTAAAAGTGGCAATGATAGCTCCCTCCTTTCTCTATGACTGCTCACATGGGAAGCGCTGTGTTCAGCCTGCGCTAGCTATCTGACCAGGACATGTCAGTGCAGCTCTAGTATAAGAATTAATTAATCCTATGTTCATGAATTAATCCAGACTTTAGAGAGAGCAGGCTTGCTTGGTCCCTGCAATTACTGCCTCCCTAGCAAGGAGGTAGGAATTTTCCTGACTCCCTTTCAGTTTTAAGCTGAAAAGTGACTGTCATGTGAAATTGTGTAGCCCTATTGTTATTTCCTCTCAGCAATGCCACATTTAATTTGCTGAGCTCTCAAGTCAAATGCCAAGACATTCTGGGATCTGAAAAGCGGGCTGACACTGTGCAGCCTTTTCCATGACTGCTGGTGGCTCGCGGGTGGTTGGTGAGGCAAGGTGGGTGCAGCTCTCCTGCTGCAGCTGCTGTGGTCCCCGAGAGTCAGCAGGGATAAAAGCTTCTGGCCATGAATGACACACTTTTTTCAGATAAGCAGGGAGGAGGGAATGCCACGTTACTTGTCCGCGTCGCTGATTGCTGCTGTTTTTCATTAAGCTTTAGAAGTGAAGTGTTCTTTGTAACAAAAATGCACATATGTACGTAGTGAGGGCTGAAGGCTGATGCCATCTACATCAGGGTGCAGTGAGAGCAGCACTCAATGTGTGCCACTGTGGTGCTGAGATGGGAACGGCCTGGTGGCCGTATAGGCAGGCAGTGCTGCAGGCAGGACCTGAGGCTGAAAGGATTCCAGGCGGGCCATTGCTTCAGATAGAGGGACTGATGGGTGGGAGGTGTGTTCAGCACGAGGCATTTCTTCTGGCGGAGGGCTTCCCTGTGCCACAGAGATGGTTTTGCCATAAAGCTCTATGTCTGCAAGCTGTAAAGCATTTAAAGGTCTGCAGCACTTGAAGATACGGAATGTTTTTAGATACCCTCTTGATTCTTGTTTATAACTGAGGAAAAATAATCTTCTCTCCATAGTGTTTGAGAAATAGTCTCAGTGAGTGGCTTCTTCTCACTACAGATTAACCTGGACAGTGCCATGAGGGTTGTCAGCAGGAGATCCATCTCAGTGGCTTATGGAGAGCCAGTCCACCCCATCATGCAGTTCGACCCCTCTGATCCCACCTACCTCTATCTGATGACATCCTATCAGGTGAGCTCTGCATTCACCACCCATTGAGCAGCATGTCTGACCTCGCCTTGAGCACTGAGCTGAGTTCAGGAAGGAGCATTACAATGTGCTGTGATGCCAATGGGCAGAGCAGAAGAAGCTGGGCGCTTCAACTGCTGTCGTAGAACCCCTCCACCCTTCCTAATGCAGTGCCCATGCCTGCCATGCTGCCGGCAGCAGTCCTGCAGTGGATGGGCTCACCATGCCTCCACCCTGAGCAGTGCGGTGACGGCACTGGGATGCGGATGGTGGGTGCTGGGCTACGGCACTTTCCCCACTGCTGTGTCTGGTTGCAGTGGTGAGGTGTGGGCTGGGTCTCTGCGCCTTCCGACTGGGCAGCAAGTTGTGCATTGTGGTTTGCTGGCCATATTTCTGGAGCAGTGTGATTTCAAACACATACAAGACTTTTTCCTGCCTTGTGATGATTCGTTGCTGTCTGGGGCAGGGAATATTCCCGTTATTCACATTGGCTTTCCCGTCTTTGTAGTGGTGAGATGAAAGGAAGAGTGAAAGATATCTAAACTGATCCCACTTGTGGGAGAGTGGAGATAAGCTGAGGCTGTTGCTTTATAGAAAACTGAGAATTATGGCATGTGGTCTGTGAGGAGGCTTTGGGGAATCCCAGTAGAAAGGCTGCCTGCCAGGAGGGCTCTGCAGGGGCAGTTCCTGCACAGCCGCTGGCGGAGCGGGGATGGGGCTGTGTGAGCCTGCAGCAGGTAGGAACAGACGGGCTCGTCTCCCTCAAGTGAGCAGGGGAGGAAGATGAGAGCTGAACACTCCGGGCTCTGGTGGTTTGTCCTGAATTACATTTTAATCTGTAGAAACAGATGCACAACCACAAACGTTACATGTTGCATTTATATTTCTAAGCCCTAATTCCCTGCAGATTGGTCATTATCATTTCACAGAACACTCCCAGGATGCCTCTCCAGCTGATATTTCTGACTTTCTCCTCTCTGCTCTCAGGCTGTGCTGAGGACCTCATTCCTGGCTGGATAAAGCTCTGAGAGCAGCACCTCTCTGCTGCTCTTGTCTGCTCATTCTTTTCCCAACAAACCAGACGTGTTGATGTGCCACCAATACCTGAGGAGCAGAGCATGGCCAGGTCACTCCTGTTGTTGACCTCTGAGTTACCAAACTTGGTTTTTCCTCCCAACTGTTCAGAAGTTGAAGGAGGAAAAAGCAGAAACTGACGCACACTTTCCCTCCAAGTGTGCCTGCACAGTAAGCCTGCAACAATACTGTGATCTTTTTAGAAACTAAGGTTTTCAGAATGGTGTGGCTTTCTGATCAGTTCATAAATAACCAAATTCCATTTGGCTCTTTTAAGAAAGGAGCTCTCTGAAAGCCTGAGGAGCTTTTCAGAACCAAGGAGAAGCTGTGAAACCAGCCCCAGACATCTTCTCTGAGGCAGTGGAGAGGTGTCATGTCACTGCCCATCACTTTCCCATCACACACTGGTGCTGAAGATGCTGGCTGAGGAGGAGCAACCCAGCCCTGCACAGCTGCAGCACCAGGCCGGTCCGGTCATGCTGCCTGCGGTGCCCGCTCCGTGCTGGTGGCTGCAGCAGTGCTGGGCTCTGTGCCTCACTGCTGGCCGCACCATCAAAGCCAGGTGCAGCATTTCTGTGGCATTGTGAAACATGTGGATGCAACCATGCTGTTGTTGTGCAGATGACACGAGTGAAGGTGGCTGCCTGCGAGCAGTATTCAACGTGTGCGGAGTGCCTGGCTGCAGCCGACGCGTATTGCGGGTGGTGCACGATGGAGACCAGGTAGGACCTGTTGTGTCCCGATGTGGGATGGCAACAGCTTTGGCCTTTGAGGCTACAGATGGGCATTCTTGGTGGCTTTGTATTTCCACCAGTCTTTGTTCCATCCTCACAAAATAAATACTTTTAAAAACGTTCACATATGAGATGCACTTTTGAGCCAGCATGTAACAGTAGTTGCTACGCTGCAGGTAGCTGCCAGTGCAAGGAACATCTTGCAGGCATCCAGCCATGGGACTGCCAGCCCCAGCACCCTGCTAGAGAATGTCTATAACCCTTGCAATTATTAGTTATGGGTAGAAGGCGATGCTCAAATGGAAGTTTACAAATGTAGACCGAGTATTTACAGACAAAATTTCACCTTTCCTTCCCTGTTATCATGGCCTGCTCTCACTTTCACTGAAACCCAGGGGTGCTGATGGATGCAGTGGCTCTTATCATGGCACCAGCTGCTCAAATGTCGCAGCAGGACTTTCTCCTTAACTGCGTGGATGGAGGAAAAAGGTGCAGATGGAATTTTTTCAGGCTCTTTGATCGCAGGGGTGTCAGTGTATTTATCAACTGTTTTGAAAATAATCAAGCACCAGTTGTTCCCTTGTGTCCTGCAGGTGTTCTCTGCAGCATGAGTGCATGAACTTCACAGAAGCCAATTTCTGGGCGAGCGCAAGTGAAGGAGTGCAGCAGTGCCCTTCCATGACCATTTTGGAGCCTGAGATTAATATTGACAAAGAGAATCCGGTAGGATTGATTGTTTTTCACACAGAGGGTGGTGAGGCACTGGAACAGGTTGCCCAAGGAGGCTGTGGATGCCCCATCCCTGGAGGCGTTCAAGGCCAGGCTGGATGTGGCTCTGGGCAGCCTGGTCTCTGGTTAGCGACCTGCACATAGCAGGGGGTTGAAACTAAATGATCACTGTGGTCCTTTTCAACCCAGGCCATTCTGTGATTTTTCTATGCTTCTATGGTTCTGCTGTGCTAACCATGTGCACATCCCATGGGGGCTGTGCAGGGGCCAGCAGGCAGGTGCTGAGGGCGCATTGTGTTAGTGTTTTTAGAGTTCAGAATGCACAAAATGAGGGCATACAGCTGTATGTGTGCTTGTTTTGGAGTTCCCAGTTTGTGAAACACTTCTGAAGCACTGACAAATGCTAAATATGATTTTCTAAGCGAATAATTGATTTTTTATTCCCCCAATTGTAGGTCCTGATAATACAAATAAATGGGACTATCCCAAACCTAAACGGAACAAACATTTCATGCAATTATGGAAATAATATCTACACGGTAGCCAGAGTTGCTGGAGATTATGCAAACCAATTTATTTACTGCAGTTTACTTCCACGCCAGAAATACCCTGCATTTCCAGAAGACCAAGGTATGTGAAGGAATATAAGCTCAGCCCACTCTTGCTACTGCTATGGAAATAGTTTTTCATAGGCCTTTTTTGCCTGGTTGTATATGCAGATAATGTGTATGGAGAAAAAAGACCCAAGCTGCTCCTGTTTTGTAGGGCGTATGACTTTAAAGTGTGGATGTTCCACCATCTTCACACGGATTGACAGTATTTCAAACCTGCCAATTTTTGTTCTAAAGAGAAGGATGTAGAAGTTCATTCCCATGCTTACTGTACTGAGATGTATCTGGTTAAAGTTTCTGCATTAGGTCAGTAAGTACTAAAACAAAGCAGGTCTGTGGAAACTATAAATAGCTCTGTCAATACTTCCAATTGCTTTTGCTTAAGCTCCATTTGAAACCTACAGTGCCCTTCAGGAATTCAGGAAGAAGAGCAAACATGTACCTAAATATAGTTCAGAAACTCTAACCTCATTAATACAACCAAAGGCCAGTCTGACATCGTCCAGTATTCCCTGCTTTGAGAATTGCCCAACATCCGATGCCCACGCTGCGGCAGCTGGCAGCACAGTCCCCAGCTGTTGGCAGCCCAGCTTTGCACCCGAGCTGCCCAGAGCTGAGTGCTCGGGGACAGTCAGCCCCGCTTCATTGCTCCTCTGGGCAGGGTGGTGATTCCTTCCAGACTCGAGTGCTGAATTTTTATCTTTCAAGCTTAGAGTGAATGCCCTATTGAAGATGACTGACTTCAGTAGGAGAAGAATTAGCCAGTGCTTTTGAAAACCCTACTTTTCATAAGCAAGTTTATAAGGCTGCATTGTTTTTCTCTCTAGCTATCCAAAGAATGGAAGGTTATTAACTGTTTTGTATTGTTAGTTATGGCAATATCCAGATGAATTTCAGGAATCCAGTGCATTGATTTATTGTACATATTCTGAAAGAGGCATTGTTTCTTGTCCCTCTGCTTATATGGCAAAATTGTGGGGAAAAAAAAAACAGAAGCGATTTTTGTGTGTAGGGGAATCCAGCATAGCAGCATGATGTCGCCAAAAAAGAGATCTCCACTCTTTCTCTGGGTTTGTTGTCATGGGGAAAGTGAATGGGGTTTTAAGACATGTTTTAATTACTTTTTTTTTTTTAAAGATATCATTTAGCACCTACTGTAAGAAAAGACAACAATTAACTCCCTAGTTAACACTCGTGCAACACACTGGAATTTTCTGCTGAAATTTGCAATGTTCTTTTGGCAAGGGTGTTGTAAAGTGTTGATTTAAGAGGGAAGGGTTTGAAGTGAGAGGGCACAAGATGAATGGTCCGAGCTCCAAAACACAGCTTAGAGGAAGCCCTAGAGAAAACAAATCAGATTTAGCTGCTGTTTTCCCAAGGGCCTGTCTTGTCTTCTAAGAGTGAGCTCCAAGGAACGAGGCTCTTGCAACCCAGTGTTCTTTGGCTTCATTCTCTCAGACCATGTGACTGTCGAAACAGCTCTCCGGGTCAACAGCAAAAATATTATCCAGGCCAATTTCACCATCTACGATTGCAAAAGAACTGGAAGCATTTACCCAAAGAGAGCGTGAGTGATCCATGTTTGCATGTGGCTCTGCTGCCCGGGGCTGCGCTGGGGCAGGGCAGGATGCTGGTGGCTCTGGTGCCCGCATCTCCTGCTGCCGTGCACTGGGGAAACGGGGACAAATCCAGCAATTTGAGGCCAGAAGCGTGTGCCTGGGTGGTGAAGGCCTCCGGCCTGGGGTTAATTGGGCGAGCGCGGTGCCTGCCAGCCCGACGCTGGGGGCCTGGGCAGGATTTGGCAGGAAGGTGGCTGCTGCGCTGCCAGGGACTTACAAAGGAGGGTCCTACCGGCATCTCAAGCCATCTGGACATGCTGGCTTTTTTAAACAAGAATAATATTTCTGTATGTCTGTATGAGACTTGCTCTGTTAACCCTCAGGCAGCCAAGCTAGCCTTCCTACTCACAGCACACTGGGGTGAGTGGCTCTGTGCATGTTCCCAGCCTGCTCAGGTAGAAAGAGAGAAAATGCCAGTGCCAGAAGGGGAGGGTTTTTTCCTGGGCACATTAAAGATTATGAATCTTTAATGCAATCTGTGAAGATTTACTGTGTGACTCAGCTCTGCTGAGCACCTCCAAATCTGCTTTTCACCCCTCTCCTTTGGCATTGCAGGTGCACCAGCTGCCTCTCGACCAAATGGAAGTGTTACTGGTGCCCCTCCAGCTACATGTGTGTCTCCAACCGCTCGTGGTGCGAGGATGCGCTGCAGATGAGGGTAAGACCTGGCACCACTGGCAGTACTCATCTGAAGGAGAAAATCGACCCTTTCCAAATTAAAGCTTTTGCTAACCCAGAGCCTCAATGTATTCCCACTTCTGAAATTTAATTGAAGTTAATTTAAATTAAATTGGCTTTTTAGTGATCAATCTGCCGTAGATGTGAGCCAAGCTTTTGCACTGTACATCAAATCTTTTGGCAGTGGTGTTCTGAGCCCTACCTCAGCTCCTCCAGAGCACCCTGTGCTCGCTGCCCTGGTTGTTCAGTCCCACCAGACCTGACGTGGTGCTCCGAGAGCCCGAGTGGGACGGGCGGACACGTACAGCACATGGCTACCCCACACCGTCCTGTCTGATAGCAGAACAATATGGAATGCTTCCTGCCACTGCTGGGTCGCAGCTGGTGGATTGTTCCCTGGGAATGCAGGATGTATTTCTTCTGCTTTGTGAATTGTTTCTGAATGGATTGTGCTTTCTTGTGAATGCCTTAGCTGTTTATAATGAGTGGTTAAGGAAAGCGCCCTTTGCTTAGCAAATGTCCTGTTTCGTAACACACCTGGTGTTTTATTTTGCTGTCTGGATTGGGGCTAAGCTGCAAGCTGCAGGCAGGCCAGGCACAGTGCTGGTTTGGGCACGGTCCCATTCTGTCTGGCATTCCCAAGTGCTTTTCTGGGGAGCAGCCTGCAGAGGAAGGTGCTCTGTAGCCCTGGAAACATGGCTCCTCATGCTGCTTCTCAGCTGTCAGTAAATAAACCATTGCTGGCATGGCTGCACCTGCAAACAGGTCTGCTGAGAAGCCAGCATCACACTGGCTTCATCCACGGCATCTTAAACACTCAGACTCTTCACCCTCCTCCAGATGTGAACAGTATACTCAGCTAGAAGGCTCTGTTCCCACCTTCTGACGGAGAGCGGGAGAAAGAACTGTGAGGCGACGAGTAAATCAGTCCTATAAAGTATACTTATTTTGCAAGCCGTGCCAGCTACTGTGACATGCAAAGACACACCAGGCCATAGGCGTGTTAGCATGAATTTCCAGTGGCAGCCATGCTGCTTTTATTTTAATTCTTTTGGTTCAGCTCAAAGCAGCTTGGGACCGAAGTCGAAGTCTTTTTCCACAGCTTTGCTCTGTTGTTCTACTTCTCCTAGCATGTGCATCTCTGTTATTTCATCTCCTTGTTTAGGCAGCACTGAGTGTATCTGATGAAGGCGAGGTGTGCTTCCCGCGGCCACGCAGTGCTCGCACAGCTCCCTGATCTCTCCCACCCAACGTGGGAAGGGCGGGCAGCCCCGCTCCATGTGTGCCCCCTGGAGCAGAGCAAGAGCAGCAGTGCGGTCAGCAGTGGGCTCAGTGCAGGCAGGCAGGAAATCCTGCCTGCTGAAAATTATTCTGCATAATGGCCCAAATATTTTGTTGTCTTTTACCCCAATGGCTCCACTGTCAAAGGCATTAATCTGGATATACCCCGGGGCAGTGGAGAAGCTGGCTTCATTTTTGCTGTAGTTTACAGTGTAATTTACATTTTGTGAGAGAACAGGATGGGCTTGTCATACAGATTTTAATTCTGAGTCAGCTCTGATATCTGAGCCATCAATTTAAAGTGAGAATAAAAGTGAGGGACAGATGACCTTTTGAAATCATTTTTCAGCTTCGTTTAGGCCTTTCATTGCAGCTGTCCTCCTGCTGCAGTCCCCTTCCCGGAGCCCCCTGCAGCCCATTATACCCATTCCTCTGCATGCGCACGCACACAGGCCTGCACACTTCTGAAATAATGTGCGGGAGGGAGACTGCAGAAAGGGAAATCCCTGCAGAGGTTGCAGGAACACGTGTGGCAGTGGATGAGACATCAGCTCCCAGCCAGCGGGAGGGTCATGTCTGCAGAGCTGCACTCGTGGGATGCACTACACCCCTCTAGTGTCACTCCATCCCCAGCTCCTACCACTGGGGTGTGTGCAATGAGTGAGCTGCCCGGACTGGCAGCGGTGAAGTGCATGCAGGGATGTGCTTTGGCAAGGAGTACATCTCTCCCGGTGCAGAAGGATGGAGACGCAGAATCACTGCAGATGATCAGAATGCATCCTCTAACATCTCTTTTTTTCTTCCCTTGTCTGTGACAGAAGAAAATGGACTGCCCACAGATTGTACCAGCCCCGCTGGACCCAATGCCCACGGGAATGTCGCGAGACATCACAATCACACTGGCCAACACGATCTTCTCTGAGGTAGGTGAGATTCTAGAGAGAATGGGAAGGCTCAGATGAGCCAACCTAGTTATCTGAGCTGGGGTGGGATCGACTGCAGGATGCCTGAGTGCAGGGAGGTTCTGCCTCAGGGTGGGTGATGGCCCCAGGCCCACGTGTTAGCTGCTGGCAGTCACTGTGTGTGTGAAAGCATCCTTTCTGTGAAGTTTTCTGGCATGCAAATTGTAGTAGGGCAAAAAATGGGAGTGGACATCCAGTGCTGCTTTCTGAGATGTTCATATCAGGAGGATTCAGAGGAATTTCGGCTAGGAAAGCTGGGCACTGGGAAAACATGTGACTGAGCTCTGGTATCTGTAGAAGAGTGCTCTGTCATTTTGGGTCAAGTCTTCAATAGAGCTTCTGGGGCTGATTTGCAGCATGCATATGGACGGTGGTCACATGCCATACAGCCAGGGGACTCTTCTTACTTGAGGAGAAACCCTCTGAGAAAGGGTTTGGAAGGATGGGAGGAGCTGTGTGACCCAACAAGCTCCCCTGGCCCAGCCCGCACTGCCACTTCCTGCTTGAGGTCCAGCCTTTGTGAGCACGGATGTGCTCCTCTGCAGTCAGCAAAAAAGGACAAGAAATCCTTCTTCCTCTGTGGATGCTGGAGGTGGCTGGAGAGGAAGCCATACCACACGTAACCTGATATAGGAAATGAAGTCAGCAGGAAAGGGGCTGAAGCTCCTCCATCCCCAGGGGTGGCTGCTGGGGCTCCACATCCTTTTGCCACCATCTGCGGGGCCGTCCTGGGGCACCACTGGGATCCCTTCCTGCCCCAGTGGGCAGGGTTTTCTGCACAGCGAGGTTCCCCTTCCCCTCCGTGCAAGGACGCTGCAGATTTCTTTCATCTCTGTTGTCAGATCTGTCCATTTTTAAAGAGCAGCTAGACCTCAGTAGCAGCAGAGCAGCAGCCTGCTTGGAGATAGGAGTTTTACCTGACAGATGGAGCACGACAGTAACTTGAGGCTGGATATCATCCCTCGTGTTATCAGTAAAGCAGCACTGAAAATCTGCTTTTGAACATCCTCCCAGCTAGATCCTCATCTGAATTAGAGATCTACTCTGTGCAGCTGCTGGGAGCAGAAGAAAGGTGGCTTTGAGCCCACGTGTCTGGGCTGGTGCAGGTGCGGCTGCAGGGATGCGTTGGCCCTTGGTGTGCGACAGGCCAAGCTCTGAGCGATGGTCTGAGGCTGTGACAGGGCCCAGGCTGTGGCTCTGGGTTGTGACAGGGCTGCCCCACGCCAGTGTGCTTGCAATAGCATGCAGGGCACACAGGAGCCAGGCAGCTCTGCTACACACTAACAGAGCGGGATTAGCCAGGAGCAGAGCCCAACCCCGTTGGCAGTGTTGGGCTATAATTTTTCTGACCATTGTGCAGCCCAGGCATTCGTGGCAGAGGCTAAGGAAGTCACAGCACTTGTTGCATCCATTGATGGTGGTGCAGAACTGCAGAACATGCTTGCTGTGGTCCTTCAGCCATTGTATTTCCTTCCCCAGGAGACGGCCCTGGAGTGCCACTTTGGGATGGAGAGGACGTTTGAAGCCCGCTGGGTGAACTCCTCTGCTGTAGAATGTGTCCATGTGTTGGTGAGTCAGGGTGTGGCTGTGAGCCCCCAGTGCTGCAGGGCAGGGCCAGAGCTGGGAAATCATCCCCTGACCCCTCAGAGAGGGATTGAGACCCTCTTCCCTCCTCCTGCTCCATGCTGCCAGCTGAAGAAGCACAAAGCAGGTTAGTGCCCCAAGCAGGGGCTTGCTGTGTGCTGCTGGCTCAGCCCTGCTCTTCTGGGACTTTGGAAAGGAGCTTCCTGGTTCATCTTGTTAAATGGAAAAGTTCAGTAACACAGACAAAATTCTGGCCACCTTCCAGTGCTGCTAATTCTGTCTCTTTTCTTCTGAAATAGGATTTGGTCTGAGAAAATGCTCAGACGCTCACCGAAGAGCGGTGTGCAGTTTCTGCAGGACAAATTGCTTTTCTGAAATGCAGCAAACATTTGAGCTCCTGCCAGTGGGAATACTGAGAGGCCAGAGAGGAGCACTTCCCCTCCCCATCACCTGCAAACCCTGTATCATGGCCCAGCACTGAACATGAGCAGACTGGCCAGACTTTTAATTGTCCTGTCTGTTTCTACTGAAAGTGTCATCAAAGCAGAGCTCAGCTCTCATCGCAGTGTGTGCTGTGCTTGTTTACCTTTTGCTGAGATCAACAAAACAACTGAAAGAGAAAATACTCTTCCCCTTTTTTCCTTTTGCTACCAATGAGACCATGCTGTTCTGAGAAGCAGGACTAGGAGGGGCACCAAGCAATATTAGTCAGTGCAGTGTGCACATATAACCTTGTGTTTTACTGAATGTCCTTAGCTTTTGTTCACTGCTGTTTTCCTGCAGCTCCACACATCAGAAAAAAGCCATCTCTTCCCAATAAACCTTCAGCTGAAGGACAGACCAGACAGATTTATCGACAGTCCAGAGATGATGACAGGTTTGAGTTGAAAATATTTTTATTCTGTTCCCATCTGGTCAGTATGAATGATCCTAAAATCCTGGCAAAGTTTAATGGCTCAGGAGAGATATCGTGGCTCAGGTGTGCATAGCCCTTCCCTTTCTCTCCAGCACATGCACAAAGCACGTTTACCCAGACTTGTGGGTGTACAGACCTGTGCACAGAAACCAGACAGATGAACACTCACTTTACACCCAGGCAAACTCAATCCCTGTCCTTGAGTGTGTTGTTGTCCTCCCGCAGTGAGGGATGGAGCGCGTGGGGCTCAGCACAGGGCAGGGGGAGTCCCAGGTCAGCAGAGGAATGTGTCCTGAGCAGATAAGGGACGGGGAAGGGCCCTGTCATTGCCCAGGGCAGTGGCATCAAAGCTCAGCAAGCTGTAAAAATTGAGCCTTTTTTTTTTTTCTCCTGTGCTGATAAAGAATGAAATGTGTAGATGCATTTCAACCATCCCGCTCTCTGTCTCTGGGAAGAATGCTTGGATTCCTAAAAAAGCCCTTGCTACATCAGCAAACTGGAAGGCAAAAAGTCAGATGAGAAATGCACCCAAAACAAGGCATTTGGATAGGACGAACCCAGCGCCAGATCTTGCACAACAGCCTCTGCGCCCTGCCTGGCCAGAGCCCTGCTGCTACCCCCGGCTGTATGCTATCGCTGTGTGCAGCATCTCTGGGGCCCTTCCTCTCTCACTAGTGTTAGCAGTTCTATACAAGGTATTGATCTATACTAGATGCAAAGAAGAACTATGTCCTTAAATGTGGGATTATCTTTGGAGGGTGGCTGTAGTATGTCAAGAAACATTAGCACCATCAGTCAGTGAACCTGGATAAAAAGGTTTCCCCATAGTAAATCCCAGTGTATAAAGGAGATGTATCTTGTAAAGCTTTTGAAATATCCACGTAAGCATGAGCCATAGTTTCCTAGCAGAAGGAAGAAAGTGTCATTTTTTATTTTTTATTTTTTTGAGTTACAGAGGGGTAAGTGATTCGATATGGGGAAAAAGGAGATTTGAGCTAAGATCATTCTGATATGCAGTGGAGGACTGTGAATTCCACGTGTGTTTCTGGGAGCAGGAAGGCAGGGAAGAGAGAGGAATCCGCATCTCCTCCTGCATGAGGAGGGGTTGGCTTCTGTGGCCTGTACTGACATCAGTTTGAATTTGCCAGAATATTTGGAATCCCGTGGGACTGCTGTAGTTTCCTGGCTCCTCCTCGCCTTGAGCTGATTGACGCAGCTGAATTCGGGGCACTTGCAAGCAGAGACGAAGACTTGCTTTGCTAATAGAAGTGTGTCTTTTTTACTGAATTTAATGGAGTTACTGTTGTTTTCTGGTGTTTCCTGATACTTATTAGCCTTTACTGTAGCTGTGTTTTCGTGGCTCACTGAAGGAATTCCAGCTGGCTGCTGTTGGGTGGAAGGCCAACCAGTGTAACTCGCTGGTGGGCACAAACCGAGGTGAGATAAGCTCAGCTTTTTGTGGAGAATGGGAGTTCCTTTGTGCCAGTGGTGTTTCACTGGGATAAGCACAGGCAGAACGATGAGGGCTGAGAGACTTGTTAGTTGTTTATGAAGCACTTTGAGATCCTCCTGTCAGCATAAGTGTTACACATGAGTGTTGCTTTATTTTATGTTCTTCTGCAAACTCTCCTCTGGGAAAAAGGGTGTGAAAGCATCGTTTCCTGAATGTTTCTGGTTGTTTATCTCAGCGGATGCCCACACTCCGGTGGCAGGAGGCTTTAGGCTGGAAAGGAAACATAACCTATGGCACTGGCTAATGAAGAGGTGAAAGTCTTGTAGGAAAACAATTTGGAAGCTAAGCAGATCTGAAAGGAGAAGTTGATGAAGAGAGCCCGTGATCACCGGGCGGAAAGGGAATGTAAACATTGTACAAAGCATTATAACAATCACATTTTTGTCCTGGAGTGTGGAAGCGATGTGATTGCTGTGCTAAATGATGGAGCCAGCCTTGTCAAGCAGCTTCCCGTGTGGATGTGGAGAATTGGAAACATGTAGCGTAAATTGACAAAAGGTTCTGCGTTTGAGTGTGTTTGCTTTCCATAGGGAGGAGAAAAAGAAAAGAAAGTGCTAAATTATACTGCGATGATAACAAGCACCCAGTCCTTCTGGGAATTCTGCAGGATGGCAGCCAAACACTGCCTCATCTTTGCTGTGTGTGCAGGCACTTCTGCTATTCCGCTGGATTTCAGCTGTTAGTTGGGTTAATATAGCTGTGGGGGCTTTCCTTTCTGCCTAAAGCTAAGCGAACCTATGAAATCCTCAGGCCCAGAAGCTCACGTTTTCTGTTGTCTCTTTGTGATGTAGTGGAGGTGTACAACTGCGCGACAGGAAGTGCTGACTGCTCCCAGTGCCTGGGCAGGGAGGACCTGGGACATCGGTGCGTCTGGAGCGAGAGCAGCTCCAGCTGCAGGCTGAGCACTGAGTCCCCCCAGCCCTCAGACATGTGTCCAGCTCCTGAGATTAAGAAGGTGAGACTCGGAGGCAGCGTGGAGGGGGTGTGGGGCAGGGCAGGTGCTGGCTGTGCTGTCCCTGGCTGGCAGCTGTGCTGTAGCCCCGACACAAGGCAAGGTCAAGACCAGTGCTGAATTATTCACTGAGCTTTTTTGCTGTTGAGTCACCTGAAAATAGAAAACCACATTCCAAAATCATCTCGCTAGTGACAAGATTCAATCTTCTTCATGATAGTAGGAAAAACAACAACAGCATAGTCAAAATGTACTAGGGGTTCTGGGGTTGGTAAAGCAAGAAGGATCTGTAGGATCAGCTGAAGGATTCTTATCAGAAATAGCATTTAATGGAGCACAGCTGAAAGATGAATGTGAGCCCTATCTGCAGACACATGCTCTGCAGTTCTGCTGAGATTAATAGTGGTGGAGAGGCCTTTGGCATTATGCATTTTGAAACAAATTTTATTTAAACTGAATTAATGTTTGGGGAGATATTTGGATCGGGGGTTCTGCTTAGAGAGATGGTGTGAGACAAAAAAATTTGTCCCTGATGAGTAGAAAAGAAACTAAATGGAGCAGATCTTAAAACAAGCTCACTAGGAGAGGAGTGGAGGCTCGAGAGGGATAACAGCTAATGTGGCCATCGTAATACAGGGTTTCTGTTCTTGGGAGGCATGTGATGATAACTGTTCAACTTCCATGTGCTGTAATGCTATACAGAGGGACTGCAGGGACCCCCACTACCTACCTCTTCCCTCTTGTCACCGTGGGAAAGAGCTGCTGCTCCATGAGCCACTCCTTCCCTAATGCACATTGAGCGTTATCAGCACCTTGCCAGAAAATAATGTAAGGAAACCACAGTTCAGGTTGCAAAGTGCCATGGAACTCTGTTGCTATTTTGTTAGTAGATGGTAAATCCAAATCCTCTGGAGTCACACAAGCAAATAAGGCCTCTCAGAGCCCTCCTGCAGGCACGGAGCATTGTGGTGGTGAGGGAGGACACCAAGGCTGGTGGAGGGCAGTGGTCAGCCCTGGGTGGGGAAGGAGCTGCCATGCATGGCTGATGCTGGGATGTGTTGACAGCAGCTTTGGCACGTAACCACACCAAATGCACTCTGGTACTGGTTGGTGTCACCAGGTGGTTTACAATTGCACTGCCACGATTTGCCATTGCATTTGCAAAGGGAAAAATTGAAGGGATTTATCTAACCCATTCGGTGAGGAAATAATACTGGCTGT
This sequence comes from Chrysolophus pictus, assembly GCA_037305975.1. NCBI lineage: Eukaryota > Metazoa > Chordata > Aves > Galliformes > Phasianidae > Chrysolophus > Chrysolophus pictus. The sequence continues at coordinate 435,130 of CM074587.1, forward strand.
TTCCTCTTCATTGTAGCATGAGGTCAGAAATGCCAGGTGAGCGATGGATAGGGATCAGCTTTCTTGAGTCATTAGACATGTTCTGCGTCACCAGTTGCAGGGATGCTGGCCAGATGTCCCTTTTTTTTTTCTTTTTGTCATGAAAGACCCAGCTGTGTATGAAAATGCAGTGGCAGGAGTGTCTCTTCCCAGTGCAGTAGCGTCCCAGCTCTAGGTTTCTGTGTCTCTGGGTTTGTCTCTATTCCACCTCCATGTGGTGAGAAGGGATGATCATTCACCCCGGATGTGTTTGGAGCCGGAGTAACCCCTGGCCAAGCCCCAGTACCAAAGCTGCCCAGAAGTGTCACTTACTTGTTTGCAAAGCCGCAGCGTGGGCAGTGTTTTGGTGGCACTGCAGAGAGCTGTGGGTCGGCCCTCTTCGCCAAGACCAAGGGAACACGGACACAGGCATGGGGACAGCTCAGGGACCGAAGGGGGTTCTCCTCCAACCTCTCGCTTGGTGCCGCAGATCGAGCCGCTGCGTGGGCCGCTGGAGGGGGGCACTCTGCTGACCATTCGAGGAAGGAACCTGGGCCGCCGCTTCAGTGACATCCGCGGGGCCGTCAGGATAGGGAGCGTGCCCTGCGTGCCGCTGCCAGACAGATACGTCGTCTCCGAGGCGTGAGTGCCAGGGCGGGGATGAGGTGGGACGGGGGTGCGATGGGCGGTTTGGCCTCAGCGCCCCGAGGGCGGCCAGGGCGCGGGATGGCCGGGCCGGGAGCGGTGCCCAGCGCTGCAGGAAGAGCCGCGGCTCTGCCCAGTGCTGCACAAACCTTCTGGCCTGCAGGATCGTGTGCCAGACCGGGGCGGCTCAGGAGGTGTTTGCTGATGTGGTAACAGTTAACGTCAGCCGGGAAGGGAAGTCTCGGGAGCGGTACTCCTATATGGTGAGTAACTGCCTTGTGGAGGCTTCTGTGGTGACCCTCACACTGACATTCCTCGTGCCCCTTAAAACAAGCCTTGGTCCTCCAAGCCCCCAGCTGCCTCAAGAATGGCAAAACTTGTCAGAGTCCATGAAGAGCAGCCGATGTGTTTTCTTATCTATAGTTTGCTGACCAATATCGGCAAACCCAGGCACGAGAGCGAGAAGCAGAACTGCAGCCAAGGTGTCACAGTGCACTACTTGTACCAAGAAATTTGGCTTCCATTCTCAACTCTTGAGATGGTTCCTCAGTTGCCCTGCTTGCATCTGTTTCTCCTGCTATATAAAAGGAGTTCATTTTTCTTCCTTTTCTTTTACGAAAGGGTTGTTGCGACTTGTGAAACTTCATACGAATTGCAAAGTCTCTTGCTATGGAAGCTAGGTACCATGAATTGCTTAGAACTTATGTTTTTTGTTGCAGAGATTGTCTTAGTTTTCACATGAGAATCCTGTGTAGGGATTAGACTGGAGCTAACGCCGTGTCATTATGAAAAGAAAAGCCCTTTATAGATTTGTACTGTGCCACTGCACAGAGATGACTTTCATCTCTATAAACCTAAAATAAATCCATGCGGCTCTTCTCATTCCTACAAGCACCCTCATCTCCGGCTAGATGCTATTCATGAGTAGCTCCATGCACCCAGGGCAAACGCAACGGGATGGGTGCCAAGAGCATGCTGCTTACTCAGAGTCTGTGCTTATGCTGTTGCTGTTGCTGTGGAAGAATAGACTATACTGCAGTCTAGTGGCTTGAGGGAAGACTTGAGCCCCAAGAAATAGCATTTGATTCCTGGTAGCTCTTGTGAGGAATTTAGGATGGGATTGTGGAGCACCATCTCTCACACTTGTGACTGGTGGTGTGTTCGGTGTTCGGATTGGCACAGACAGCCGTGGCTGGCAACAGCCATCAGGAAGAGCACGGGGGAAGGGAAGGCATAGCCAGAGCTGGCTCAGTGCTCTTTCCTGGAGGGCGACTGCTGTGGGATTCCCACAGCTTGCAGAAATTTCTGTTCACATCCAAAACATCTAGGAGATCATACAGTGTGGTAGAAATAGGGTACCTCCCTGTAAGTAACCTGGAGTTTGAGATTTCTGGGGCCCGAGTCATCAGGATGTGTGTGCTGCCGCTAGCAAAGGCATCCCATCAGCTGCTGCAGCACCAGTTGTTTTGTTGACAAAGCAAGAAGGACTTGAAGAGTGGAAAAAGCTCAGCAGCTCCTTAGCGTGCAAAGAAAAACTCAGGAAGCACCTGTAAAAGCACCAAATAAAGCAAGAAAACAACAGCCAGTCTGTGAACTTGAGGCCAGTCTGTGCCGGATCCCATCAGACTGATGGTGAAGGCTGCTGCTTCTGGGGAGCATAGACAGGAGCTGTCTTCACAACACGGTGCAGCAGAAAGCCTTCTCGTGTCTGTGTGTCTCAGCCTGGTCAGCCTTTTCTCAGCAAAGTTTGGACAGCAGATGAGATGATGCCCTGCTCTGTGTGCACATAGACTGCACCACACAAAACGGCTGTCGGTAAGATCTGAGCATGAGCAGTAATACCAGTTTACCTAGAAAAGACTACAGGACTTCTAGAACAGCCTTTCCAAAGAAGTACTGGTCCTTTGTGAAATAACAGATACTCTTTGGTGTTGGTGTTGATGCTATGTCCTTCAGAGACACTGTTAGGCAGACAGAGTTTGGATGTAACTCTGACGAGGAGGAGGGAGAAATGCATTCCAGACTTTTTCAGGGCATTCTAGTGGGCTCTGCATTATCTGAATTTGCACAATGAGCTGAATTTGCAAAGATTGCGATGGAAGCAATCGGTGCTGGCAGTATATAAGGAGCAGCAGCCATGGCTGATGCTGAGGAAAAGAACTGGAGGGCTTTGGGGAGCAGGAATAATCCTCTCTGTTGTTGTAGCCGCACACTTGAATACGTAGGTTTGGGGCCAAGGGCAGGAGACAGCTGCCTACAGACACCCAGAGAAATACAAATTAACAAAATGAATCTCATGGAAATGGGTAATGATCAGAAACAACAGAGGAAACGGTTGGAGAGGGATGGAAGCAGTGTGAGTGTAGGACAAGGGCAAGGATAGCTATTAATAATCGTGTTTGTGCAGCTGAGACTGACAGGGAAGGAGATGAGCGCCAGGCAGACGGAGCCGCTCACCCACATGGGCTGCAGGCGCCTCCGGGCGGACGAGGTGAGGCGGAGCGGTGAGCAGCCCTGAGCCCCGAGCTCCGCTGCCTCCGGGGTCTGGGAGGCTTGACAGGGGATTACCGAGCCGTTTATGCAGGGTTCTTGAAGTAATTACTTGCTGTGCCCTCGGTGTCCTACCCGAGCCCCAGCAGGAAGGCTGCCCAGATGACTCTCCTGGGGCAGTGCGGTGACGTGCAGGCTCAGCACTGCATTAGTCATCAGGGCCTCAGGCTCATGAGTCTCAGGGAGATTTCCAGGGGCTGCAAAAGCAGATAACAAACATGGTAATTTCTGCTGAATATGGTGAGAGGCAAAGTAACTTCCCCCTTAGTTTCTATAGCCTCAGGAGACTGGGATTTGAAGCGTCCTTAAGGGCAGATTTGATATTGTTATCTCGAACCAGGTGGCTGTTTTCACAGATCTCAAAGCCATTGTCCAACAGGGCTTTAACGTTGGCTTTGCACTGAGAAGCAGGATCTGAAGGGCAGAAATGGTGGGAGTTGCAATGAACTAGGAATTTCCTTTCCTGATGGATCATGAGTTGCCTTCCAGCTCTGGATCCTGCATTGGAGTTCTCAAGATAGTGGTGGCACCCTGGGCTCCAGTTTGAACTTGTGTCATTTATACAGGGACTGTTGATTTTGTACAGTCTTGCTCCTCGGTGCTTACTACTCTCTCCTTGTTCTGAAAACAAGCCAGCCAAAGCTTTTACTGTGCTGCAGTTTGAGAGCCTGGCAATGCTGGATGCTTAAATTTACTGCAGCAATTCCCATGTGCACTCCGGAGTGTCCAGTTTACCAGGCTTCTGGTAAAACTTCTTCATACCAGGAAGACTACTGAGAAATGTCTCCTCTGTTTCTAGCTTCCCATGGTGCGATCCATAGCTCCCCAGAATGGCCCGAAGGCTGGAGGGACCAGAGTGACCATCAGAGGCAGCTGGCTGGATGTGGGCTCTGAGCTCCGTGTCCTCGTCAACAGCTCCAAGCAGTGCACGGACCTCAGGTGGGAACGGGTCTGCCTGAAGCTGAACTAGTAACAGGAACTGAGGTGCTGGAAAGTTGATATCATCCCCAGTAGGTCAGGAAGAGCTGGATTTTGAGAGGGGGGCTCCGTGTGGCACTGCTAGCATAGGTTCCCTGCCCAGCCAAGGTCCCGTAGCTGCTGCAGCCCACTGATTCCTGTACTGCCACTGGGGAGAAGGGGAGCCTGCCCTTTTTCTGTTGACTATATGAGAAGTTAGTCTGGCAGCCTGGGATAGTGTATGCTCAGAATGGCGTATGTGGGTAATGTTGTTAATAGGCGTGAAACTCCTTCTTGCCTGTCTCTTCTTTGGGGAGCTCAGCCCCCCGGTCCCCAGCCCCCGCCCTGCTGCCCCTGGCTCTTTGCAGCTCACCCTGCCTCTCCCCGTGCAGCCGCAATGACAGCACCATCACCTGCACTATGCCGTCTGCGGAGCTCACCACAGCTGTGCGAGTCTGCGTCCAGTTCGAGAGCAGGTCTTGTGCCAGCTATAACATCACGTTCAAGTACGAGAAGAACCCAGTCGTAACAGACATCAACCCAAAAAAGAGCCAAATTAGGTGAGATCCTCCTCTAACGGAAACAGCTGATTCTGCCAGGATTTGTCCATCCTTTTGTGGCTTTTGTTGAAATTTTGCAGAATGCAAATGTGAATGTTGCACCCTCATCACAGAACTAATTGGAATATCCTAGTGTAGCCCCTTGCCGACAGTGTGAGCCATCCCAGCACAGAGCAGCTCCCAGGCACATCACATGCCCAGAGCAACAGCAGTATCAAAACACAGCCAGGAGGTAGCATATGTTATCTGGGCCCTGCAGTGTGCTGCAGCAGCAGCATGACTTCCATTTCAGAGCAGGCTCATGATGTCTGCATCTGCCTGCAAAGGAGGGGGTTGGCCCCAGGCTGGGAAGAGAGGATCCAGCAGGGAGGAAGGGCTTTCTGCTGGGTCTGGCCCATTGCCTTGCAGGCATGTACAGAAGAGGCATTGCAGGGCACTGTCTGGGTGATGCAGGGCAACCTGGCTCAGGAGCAGGAGAGTCTTGCACACTAGGACTGGCTGTAGTTCATTTCAGTGCACACTGGACATGGGAAAAGGTCAGCTGTGGTGCTTGTACTGTCTGCACCTGGTATGTGCTTTAGGGAGTTTCAGATGGAGGGATCTGTGAGACCCAAAGATTTTTCTTGTTAATTAAACTTCTGGAGAATAGGCTGTGATTTGTTATTTCAGTATTCAGTGTTCCCCAGGCCACCATGTTTCATTTTTAAAGCGTGTTGCTTTTAATTTCACGTCTGTTCATGGAGCTCTCTGGCTCCTGTTCCTTTGGTGAAATCCCACCTTCCTCAGCTGCGAAGCCTGGCAAACCTGGCTGACCAGGACATCTGAGGAATGGCCAGTGCCCCCAGGGCAGCAGTGAAAGCAGCACGCTCAGGGCACGCAGCAAGCTCTGACGTGCTGCTCCCCTTGGAGCAGAGCTGTGTCTCGGCATTCCCAAACACAGAGCCAAAGATGCAGGCTGTGGGAAAGCTAATAACAAGGCACAGCAGTGACTCAGCCAACCTCAGCTCCCAGCCAGCTTGTGAACTATGCTGAGTGGCAAGAGCAGTATCTAAACACAGAGACAGTGAAAGAATGTCACTGCCCATAGTCACAAGGGAAACCACCAGGATATTTCTCCATCACCTTAGTCTGCTTTCTCAATATACACATCAGTCTCCACATTTCAGACCACTGAGAGACAGCAGCCTCTCCTCAGATTGCTTGGTCACTTGTGTATTCTGACTGACTTGTGTATTGGTGGGGTGTTGGCCATGAAGGGTCAGTAAGCTTTGCAAAGATTCAGCTGGATCTGATTTATCCTGGAGGTTTGCTGAAATGAACAGTGTAAGCAAAGTTTAAAGCAGAACAGAAGTTGTGAACTAGTTTGCAGGCATGACAGGCACTTAGTTAGAGACTTGGATTTATAGTGTTGTACCTACAGCACTGTAAAAGATTTCTTAGGGCCTTGGACCCAAACTCACTGAACATTTTGTAGTCTTGAGATAATAGGGTTTGTGAATCCTGGCTGTTCCCTTCCAGATACCCCAAACTTTGGGCATGAAATGGAGGAAGGGGAAAGTAAATTCAGGGGATAGCTTCTGCTGTCCAGAGCAGAAGAGTTGATGCACATTCTCCAGCCCTTGTTTTGCCTAGGAGTCTTGTGTGCATCAGGGCCCTTTTGTTACTGTCACTAATTGACTGCACATTGAGGCCCAAATTTCACATTCCACAGGCAGCAGAGCTGAAACACAAAACAATTTTCAAGTTTTGATTTAAATCTGAAGAGGCTGGGAGATGCAGGATCCATGTCAACCTCACAAGGAGTCTCTTCACTCCCCAGGAGGAGTTCACTGTGGGGCAGGGAAAAGGAATATCCACTTGTCCCTGCTTTGAGTGGTCAGGTTAGCCTTTTATGACACTGGTGGCCTGGGCAATGTGCTCTGTACCCCAAAAATGCAGAGGGAGGCTGCTCCTCTGGGCACTGGAAACAGGGAACAGTCTGCTGCTGCTGGAAGAGGCTACCACTTTCCACTGGGGCAGCTGCTCCTCCTCCCTTCCCTCATATTGCAGTAGCAGTGTGGATGCCTGTGGCAAATAAGAGAAGATCTTTGGCTTTTGGGTTATATTTTCCGCTCAGACAACTGGGAAATATCCCTGGGAAAATGACGGGAGGTGAGACCCAGCTGTTGTACCTTGACACTTCATGTTGTCAAGGGCACCTCTTCTGCAATCATTTTCTCTTTTTTCCCATCTCTTCAAAGCGGGGGCAGGATCATCACCCTGGAAGGAAGAGGCTTTGAGCTGGTCCAGAATGCCTCCATGGTGGTCCGTGCCATTGGCAGAGAGCAAACGGTGGGTGCCCCCTGGATGTCACCTGGTAATGGAGAGCAGGGTGAGAGCACTCGGATGCCTTTTCTGATGCACGTGCTCTCCTGTTTCCAGCACTGTAAGGTTCACACCGACACTGTGATCACCTGCCCTTCTCCAGCTGCCTCCAACATCACTGCTGGGAGCAAGCCCGCTCCCGTTGATTTCTACCTCAACGGCCGCCTCTACACAGACGATCGCCCAGCTTTGGATGAGGAGATGTACCCGGAGGAGGCCCTGCACATCAGCAAGTTCAGCCTGGAGTACTATGCTGACCCCCAGTTCTTCACAGCCAAGAAGGAGAAGTGGATCAAGCACCACCCTGGCGAGCCCTTGACGCTGGTTATACATGTAAGAGAGCAGTATTTACAGCTCTGCTTCTTTGGGGTGCTGCCTGCTACTCACTGGGAAGCTCTGCAGTCCTAAGGAGCAGTGCAGCATCTGTCTGCAGATGCAGTGGGGAGAAAGGAGGTGGGTGAGGACGGGAGCAGCAGGAGTCATGCTCAGGCAGCTCACATGTGGCCTGCTGCCTCTGCTGGCTGCTCACCAGAAGGTGCAGCCAGTTGGTCCTGGCGATGCCTGCTAAGGCATGAGCACATAGAGCTGCATTTCATGTCATAGCAAGGAGCTAAATAAAATGCTGGATGTATGGAGAACAGCAGCACTGGCATAAAGTCAGGCAGGTTCTCCAGAAGGCCCTGACAATAGATATTTATTCCTGCAGAAATGAGTCACGCATTCTTCACTTTTGGCTGCTGAGTTCAGTTCAGTTAACAAGGAAGCTGGGGTATGGCAGTTCAGAGGGGCTTAGACAATGTGCAGCACTAATTGAAAGGACGTTGTTCCCTGCAGGATATCCTTACTGCTTGCAACGTGCTCCACAGGCACTCTCCCCGTCTCAGACCCCGCAGCCACATCCCCTCAATGTCTCCTCTGGTGTATATCCTTCCCCCTCCAAGGTGGGCGTTCAGATCCTTATCTGTGGCACTGAGCCAAGGCAGATCAAAAGCAGGTCATCCCAGCTTGCACGAGGGGCTTGTTCATCCCATATCCCATGCTGAGTGAGGAATGGGAAAGAGGAAAAATGGGAATGATCCAATTCTGGCTTTCCTGTGGAGTGCTCGAAGAGTGTTCTTGGAGAGGGAGAGTGCTCTCAGGTCTGAAAAACCAGCAGGGAGTAAGGAAAATACAACAGGAAGAGCTACTGCCACTCCAACTGCCACTCAGGAGACTGACATCCTGGTTTTGTTTTTGTCTTTAGAAAGAGCCTGACAACCTGGGCCTGGAGAGCAGCGAGTACCAGGTGAAAATCGGCCTTATCTCCTGTGAGATTCAGATTGTGTCAGACAAGGTCATCCATTGCTCTGTCAATGAGTCGCTGAGCACCTCGGAAAGGCAGCTGCCTGTGACGGTGAGTGCCAGCAGCCCACAGGCCATGCTTGCTGGGCGGCAGGGCTCTGTGCTGCAAACCCCGTGTGCCGGGGAGCTGTGCACAGGCAGGGCTGCGGCATCACAGCTGCCCAGGTCCACTGACAGCAGCCCGCCGGGGAGCTGTGTGGGCAGAAAGATGGGCAGAGCGTGCAACGCCTGCAGCATCTCAGGGCTTCCCGTGCTGCAGGGCAGATGCTGAGGCTGCCTGGCATGATGGGTGTTGAGGGTCTGTAGTGTGCGTGGCCATCAGACGTCGAGCTGTGATTTGTGAGCAGGGATTTTGTCAGTTCTTGTGCAGCACTGTGAACTCCCAGGCAGATGATGTTTTCTGCCACTTGCAGTCATTTTCTTTCTGGCCCTTGTGAAATGAGTTTGGGGATTTCCACGCAGCTCTCAGTTATCTGGCCTCTTATGGCCAGCAGAAGAACTATGTGTGGAGATGAAGACCGAACCCAGCACAATGATGTGCCAGCAGCGTGCTGGAGGACTTTCCAGTGTCCTGGCTGTGGTTCATTGTGTATGAAATTCAGTTGCAAACTGAAAACATGGAAAAGCAGAAGTAAGAGAATTTCCAAAGTCATATGAATGGAAATTTTAAATAGGGCAATTTTGTTTTTTAATGAGAACTGAGAAAAGGGGTAATTCCTTTGGGAATAAAAGGGAATTTTTGAGTTTGCTAGTTTGGGTTTGATGTAAGCCATTTAGGGTAAGTCCTTCAGGAAGCAGGGGAATGATACCCAGCACTACAGTATTGCACAGCTATTGAGCATGCCAGCAGCTAAACAAACAGTTTGCTTTCATCTCTGTGTGCCCTTACCAAACCTTCATATGTGGCTGGAGTTACCACGTGCTGGCTTTCTGTAAGTCACAGTTGCCTTTATAACACACTTCTAATAGCTTTGGTAGCACGGGGCCAGACTCGCACAGGGTCTCCACCTGATCTGCACCACTGATGGTTATCAGGACCTGCAGAAGTCCCACTGGCTCGCTGGCTGATGAACATTCTTCTGGAGAGCTCATAAGCCTGCTGTGACATCCAGGATTCTGTTATTTGCTGTTGGAGCTCTGCAGTGATGGAACAAGGATTCAGCAATATGTCCTGCTGCTGGTCTGTGTCCTGGTTGGGGATCTGATGGTGCCCAGTTCCTGCCTGGTTCTGGCCATCCCCACTGATCTCTGCACTAACCCACAGCCTCATTAATTCCTCTTACCAAAATTATATTGAATTGATTTTTGAAATAAATGAGAGAAAGCCACTGGGGGCATCAAGTCCACTTTTGTCCATGACCACACTATTTAGACACAAAGGTGAGCAGTGGATGTGGGACTGCTGCTCTGGCAGACACGAGTCAGCCTGCCCCGATCTGCTGCAGTGTGCCACAGCACCTTTCCTGGAGGTGCTCCATGCCACAGATGTAACCGTAAGATTCTTCCATCTCTTCTCCACCTTGTTTCCACTTTTTGCTCAACTTTCTCTCACTTCCCATTCCTGTAGGGAAGTGAAACTCATTTCCAGAAGTGAAAGACTGTAGTGTCATGAGTTTTCCTTATCAGATGGTGCTGTTGAACCCTTTCATCCCAGAGGCATGGAAGACCTTTTTTAAGCTGTGCTGAGTGGACTTGCCAGCTGATCAAGGCCCCTTCCTTTATGGCAACAGGAGGCTGAGGCCCCGGACTTGGCTGGTTTGTGCTCTCACTTCTCCCTCTTTCTCCCTCTGCAGATTCAAGTTGGAAAGTTCAACTACACAATTGCAATGCTGCACCTTGGTGGAGGAGAGACTGCCATCATCGTCTCCATCGTCATCTGCAGCATCCTGCTGGTCCTCTCTGTTGTAGGTGAGGGAACAGGACGGCGAGTTTCCAGGTTTTCTTATTGCATGTGGAGGGGTGGTCATGGCTCACTCACATGTTAGGAAACCTCTGACTGCTTCAGTTCTGATCCAGAGGCAGCAAGTAGCCATTCTCTGTGTGGGACCACACCAGTGCCCCAGATAGAAGCTTACTGCAGTGTGGAGATTTTTGTTGACTGAATCCATGGCTTATCTGTTGTTTGAGGCTGTGGTGTTTATAATTAACATCACACTTTTTTTCCCCGAATGCTTCTTCATAGTATTAAGTAGGCATTCTCATGCATGGCTGTCTGGCAGCAGAGGTCTGTCTGACCCAGCAGTCACAGCCAGCAGCAGGTGATTGCTGGAGAGTCTTAGCTGCAGAGCTGGAGTAGGCACAACAATTTGCTAAGCTCACTGGAAGTTGCACAATGCACGTGTGTGCTCTGACTGGCATCTTTTGTTTGTCTAAACATACATGCTTAGAACAATTGTACAGCAAGAAACTCATTATTTTCCAACAAATGAGGTGTTTCTAATAGGTATTTAATTTATTTTTAATAAAGGTTATAAAGCACACTGTTTTTTAAATGTACCACTAGTCTTTAGAAACCTATTTCTGGAGGCATGGAAAGAATGTCAAATATGAACACTGTAGTACAGGTAGTAAATCTCTGAAAATCATTAATTAGCCAGGATTCACTAATTTAGCAGTTTATCTAAATATAGACAGCCCAGACATAAACTGAAGACGACAGTGAAAACCTGATCATTAAATTCCAGCTGGCTTTACTGATTTACAGATAAGAGCCAGCTGCCCAATCAGAGCCAGTTTTGTTGTAGATGTTAAGCTAAGGCTGAAGCTAGCTTTCTGCACTCATGTTAACAGGGGACCACTCTGGTCCTGGCTTCAGCCACTCCTTGTGTCCTAGTCCAATAAAGCTCATTCCCTTCCTCTCCTCCAGCTCTCTTTGTGTTCTGCACAAAGAGCCGCAGAGCAGAGCGCTACTGGCAGAAAACCCTGCTGCAGATGGAGGAGATGGAATCGCAGATCCGAGAGGAAATCCGCAAAGGTAAGTCAATGGCACTGGGCAGTGTGCAGGAGCTCAGACTGGGAGGGAGCTGTCAGAACATCAGAGTTGAAGCCATTCGCCTTCTCCTTCATAGAAATCTACAGAAGTACTTAAAGAAAGCTTTCTGTCATTGCCATTTTTCTTCATCAGGATGTGTGTGTGAATGGAAGTGTGGCCCTGTCCTTGTCTTGCTGCCTGACCTGGGTGAGGCACTTAGCTTCGGTGCCACTGATGTCCACATCTCAGGGTTAATGGCCCTTGGCCACATGGAGGGCTGCCTGAAAGTCACGCTAATCTTTAATGTGCAACAAAAACTGCGGCACACTCCTGATGGAGCAGTGGGAGAAGCAAGCCAAGTGTCTGCAATTGCTGTCTGCTAAGTACATCATTGTGCTGTGGGTGCAGAAATTTGCCTGCAGAACCAGGGCTGGTGTCCTGGAGGTGGGAAAGGTTTTTTTCTCTGTATGTGCTGCAAAACATGATGTGTAGTGCTGACAGGAAAACCCTGAAAGTAGTCTGCTCCGTTGGAAAACCCTGCTTCAGCCCTCTCAAGGAGGAGAGGTCTCCTCAAGAGGAGACATGTAGCATGTTTCATTGCCAGCCTGCCTCAGCTGGTAGATTATCAGAGCTCTTACCATCTGTGGGTCTCTTTACCTAAGGTTTTGCAGAGCTGCAGACAGACATGACAGATCTGACCAAGGAGCTGAATCGCAGCCAAGGGATCCCATTCCTGGAGTACAAGCACTTTGTGACCCGGACGTTCTTCCCCAAAGTAAGGCCATTCTGCATTTTATGGGTATCTAATCACTGCAATTCCTTCCTAATCAGATCGGGGCTCTGCTCTCCCTCTGCCAAAGGGTAACAAAATCATTCCTCTGTAATATATTTAGATGTCATATATTTCAGCCTTAATTATCATCAACACTGGAGCCACAGCTCCCAGGGTGCGAAGCAAGGTCAGGATGCTCAGTGTGGCTGGAATCTGGCAGAGCTGGGAGGCAGACAAGGCGCAGCTCTGGGAGCTGTTAACTCACCAGTGTGATGCTGCTGGACATCCTCCTCTGAAAGCTGTCTCTCTCACGTGAATAGGATGTGCTGGGGGCAGTCCATTTTCCCCAAAGTCTTCAGCTGCAATCTGCTGTCTGCTGGGAGAAAGCTGATGCTGAAGGCATTTCTCATCAGTGCTCAGGGAAAGGTGGCTTTATGTTCCACACAGCTCGCCACCAAGGGTTTTCAGCTGCACTGCCACCTCTCTGATCTCATTAGATGTCTCTATCTCTCCCTTTGTGTTTCCTTCCCCAGCTGCTGGGCACGCAGTGCCTGCAGCACGATGCCCCTCAGGCATGAGGTCTGGGTCTGTCTGCTCAGAGCCCTCCTCCAGGGCAGCACCAGATGTGTTGGTGCTGGGATTCACTTCACCAGCTGCTCTGCTGTGTTGCTGTGTGCTGCTAACCGTGGCCGTATTTCACCCCTGAGGCTGTTGCATTTTGCTGGTGAGGAATGAGAGGATGATTTATGACTGCAGAGTGTTTCATTACAAGTTACTACTCAGGTTTTTAAGTTACCCAGTCTCTGTATATCTGCACACTAGGCTCTTTAAGATTCAGGCTGCTATATGAATGTTAGAGATTTATACATTTTTCCCATCTGTTTCCGAAGTTACATACGTTAAAGCACCCAGTACTTCTCTATTTTGACTTACTCTTCTATAATGCTTTCTCTTCTGGGGTTTTCTAGCTGTCAAATTAGTCTATTTGGAGTCTCCCCACCCTAACAGCCTCGTGTCTGGCTCAGACATCTGCCTCCCCTTATTCTTGTGGTGTTTGCTCATTCAAGACAATCTTGGAAAGCGTGTGAAGGCTTTATAAATTATTCCAGTGCGTTTCTTTGTAATGGGTGGTCTCCAGTCCTGAAGACGTTTCTCTCTCTCGTTCCCCTGTGGCATGTGGCACACGAGGAGGTCTCTGGCCCTCTGCTGATGGCTGTGTTTGGTTGTGTTGCAGTGTTCCTCGCTCTATGAGGAGTGTTACGTTCTGCCTTCCCAACAGCTCAGCTCCCAGGTGGGCTCCCAGGTCCAGGAAACCCATCCGCTTCTGGTGGGGGAATGGAAAGTGAGTAACCCACTAACAAAACAAATGTTCTTCAGTGGTTGCTAACCATACTCGTGTGTGTTGACAGTGCCATGCATTTTCTTGTGGCATGTGGGGAATGCTTGATTACTGAAAGCAATTAACACATACCAGCATTGGATCAGCTTTCACTGGTTGGAGAAGAGAGATCTATGAAATTCTGCCCTCACATGAAGGAGCTCTGTCCCAAGACCCTCCCCAGCTTCACTGTGGGCTTTCTTCCTAGGTGTACCATAGTGTATGTCACCTTCTGTTCCGTACACAGTTCTTCATAAATGAGATTAATTACAAGTGAGGACTCACTATAAGCTGGGTTTTGGATGCACAAGAGTCGGGAAGTGAAGGATCAGCAAGTCATTTAGGTTGAAGAGAGATCTGCTTACAGCAGCTCCAATTAGGTCAGGTTGCTGAAGGCCTTGTCCAGCTGAGTGTTGAGATATCTTCAAGAATGGAAATCCCACAGCCTCTCAGGGCTCTTTTTCCAGTGCCTGATGACCATGAAGGTGGAAACTTTCTTTAATTAGTTCCCACGCTCCATCTGCGGTCCTCTGCCTCTTATCCTATCATTATACCCCTAGAGAACAGCTAGCTCTGTCTTTTCTACCCTGCCACAGTGCAGTTGAAGACTGCAGGAAGTTATCTCCCTCTAAGGCCAAATAAGCACCAGCTCTCTCTGCCTCTTCTTGCACACAACTGCCCCCTAATTGGCATCCCCTGCTGTACTTGCTCCAATTTGTCAACATCCACCTGGGAGTGGGGAACCAAAACTGGGCATGTTACTCTACTTGGTCTCACAAGTGCTGAATAGAGAGAGGCAGTGGCCTGGTGACTGTGCTGCTTCTGATGCAGCCCAGAATGCAGTCGTGCCTTCACCAGAAAAGCAGTCTGGCTAGTGCCAAACAGGGAGAATGGAGGCATCAGCACAGCACTGTGTGCTTAGCAGGGACATCACTGCAGTCAGGTAGGATAAAAGAAGTTGGGGTGGGGGGAAATAAGGAGTGTTTTTCTCATTCTGCTTTCTATTTTTTCCTCTAGATCCCTGAAAGCTGCAGACCCAATATGGAAGAAGGAATCTCACTGTTCTCTACCTTGCTCAACAACAAGCACTTTCTCATCGTTTTTGTCCACGCTCTTGAACAACAGAAAGACTTTGCTGTGAGGGACAGGTATGAGCTCCAGCAGACTGAGGAGCCACGCTGGCAGCCAGCTCATCTGAGAGGGGTTCTACGTGCCCCACAGGAAGCTCAGTGCTGTGACTGCTGCCTCACAGTCTCTGCTGTGAAGGGTGGCTCTCTGGCCCCTGTCTGGTCCCACGAGGCTGTTGAGGAGGCAGTTGAGTGTGTCTCTTATCCTACATGGACATTTTCCATAGGCCTGTGGTTTTCAGGCACTGATCATCTATGCTAAATTTCAACCAAAGACCTGGCAGCTGGACAAGACTGATTTATTCCTAAACTCTAAGTGATCCAGATGCTATCTAGAGTCATGCATTGCAGCTGAAGGTTACAACTGGCCTCCTGGTTTTCTTTTAGAAATGAGCAGCCAAAAACCTTTTCCATTTTCCTGCAATGCACCAAAAGGTGCAATGCATGACTTGCTCTTGCAGTGTTTGTATTCCTGAACGCATATGATTTACCAGTAAGAGTGTGTGAGCTGACCTGAGGTCTGACAGCACAGAAAGAGCCTGTGGAGTTTAGCCCCATTGAGAGAGCCTGTAGAAACTGCCTCAAATGCTGCCTTCATGTTTCTTATACTAGTTAACAGTCTACCTCAGTGCTTTACTCTTACACAGTTCTGTTTTTCAGGTGTAACCTGGCCTCCCTGCTTACTATTGCATTGCATGGGAAACTGGAATATTACACCAGCATTATGAAGGACCTCTTAGTGGATCTAATAGATGCTTCAGCTTCCAAAAACCCCAAGCTGATGCTGAGGAGAACTGAATCTGTGGTAGAGAAGATGCTTACCAACTGGATGTCCATCTGCATGTACAGCTATCTCAGAGTAAGAGAACCAGATGAGTGTATTGTAGTTGCATTGCATGCAGGGGTAACATGGGACATGTGAATCAGCTGAGGAACTGGCAAATACTTGCCAGTTGGACCAGTTGCCTTGTCACTAATGGTTGACAAACTCCAACCGATTGAATGTTCAAGTGCAAAAAAGCAACTGGAAGTTTGGTTGCATCTGGTGACTGGATGGGAACAAGCTTCATAGCAGGCTTCCTAGTGTGGCCTGCTTTTTATAAGGCCAGGGCACTAAACTGGCATCTATTGCCATGGTTGAGAAGACAGCCGCAGGGAATTGGAAAATAACCACAATAGTTTGAGGTTTGGAGAACAGTTCCAGCTGTTTGTTGTTTTCTCTGACCAATTTGGATAGCCTTACTGATGGTTGCCAGCTAGTTCAGCATTTTGCTTCAGCACAGGACCCCAGGAGGTGCTCGTGGTGTGGGGCAGAAAGGCTGCTGGGCTGTCAGTAGCCGTTTGGGTTGGGGCTCCTTGTGCTGGGCATGTCCTCGCAGTGCCACTCTGCCCAGGTGGTCTTTGCAGGAGAGGGGGACATCCAGAAGCCTGACCGTCTTCCTACATAACGTAAAAGGAATATATTTGGCATCTCAGAGCATCACCATCTGCTCAGTGCTTTATTTCCAATGCTTGCCAGCTCTGGTTGGAATTTCTCAGAAGAGTTGAGCAATAACATAATTGATTCCACAGCAGCTAATTGGAGGACACCCCATTATACCCACAGGGGAAAGCCTGGAAAAAGCCTTTAGAAAAATCTCTTTTTCAAAGTGTTTGCTGTAGTCATAGAAGCAATACTGCATTGTCTTCATACATATCATAATGTCTTCTGAACACAGCTGAAGATCACTGTTTGTTCTAAAGCTTGTGACTTTGTAGTTCTTAATCTTTCATTTTAGCTCACATAATTGTGAACTGTAATGAAGGAAAAGTCACAGGAACAAGTAGGGTTGCCTGTGCCAAGGGAGCATGGCTTTCCAGCCTGTCAGAGAAAAAAGAGTGAATTAGTGATTATTTATTTATTTGGTAATCTTTCAGTTTTGTGCCTGTAGCGTAACCATGGGGGGGAAAAAGTGCTGATCTCTTCTCTTGGAGAGCAGAGCCCTCGTATGAGGCGTCTGATCCAGCTCCGGTTCTGCTAAAAATGGACATCGTGCAAGAGGGCTTTTTCAGGAAAAAAAAGAGGAAAGAAATGTAATTCTTATCACATGGGCTGAGGACATGGGCACGTTACAGAGCTAATTATTGGTGCTGCAGCACCCCTCCTCTGGCCGTGGTAGTCCAGGTGCCCATGCACAGCTGAGGCTGGGACCAGGGCTGGGACTTCCTGTGATGAGCCTGTGATGAGGGCTGGTGCCAGCTGTGAGCTGAAGCTGTGTAGAAATCAGGGTGGCACTGTCAGGGAGATGGTGGAAGGAGGAGGGCCTAGCCAGGCTAGAATCACAGAATGACAGAAGTTCCCAAGTCAGAAGGAGCCCACAGGGATCGTCAAGTCTAGCTCCTGACTCCACACAGCACCACCCAAACTCCATGTTTGAGAGTGGTGTCCAAATGCTCCCTGAGCGCTGCTAGCACGGGGCTGCCCCGGGGACTCTGCTCTGTGCCCTCTGCCCTCTGGTGCTATCTTTTCCCAACATCCAGCCCGGCCCTTCCTTGATGCAGCTCCATGCGATCTTGACATCAACAGTAAACGTTTGCTGTAACAGAATGCAGTGAAGATTTGATTTCCAAGAGCACATCACATGCTTGGGTGAAGGTGGGGAAACCTCAGGGGAGGAGAAGCTGCTGCCAGCTGATGTGGGGAGGAAGAAGCTCTGGCTGTTCCTGCAGGAGAGGGCTCCAAATAGGTTCAGGCTGCTGTGTGCAGCGATGGAGGGCTCTCAGCAGTCTGAGCAGAACCGGTGCCTTCCTCACTGCAAAAGCCAAGCACAGAGCCACTCCTGACCACAGACTGCTTCTAGCTCAGGGCAACAACTTAAATATTAGTGACAGTCAGGCACCTCCCATGTGCCTTGCATCCCTCTGGGTCAAACCGTTGCCTTCAGAGAGACATTCTTTGGTTAAAAAGAGTCTCCTGCCTGCCTGCAGCACTGTGCTGTCAGACGTGTGACGATGGGGCTGGTTCTCATTCCTGAATGATCTCCATTAATCACAACATCTATTTGAAACAGCTGCTGCAAAGGTCCCTGCCATTGTTCAGTGGAAAAATTCCAAGAGCTTGTATTTTCCCTTGTATGTCAACGCTACATGCTCAAAACATTTGTTTCATATTAATGCTGTGACTAGCAGTCCATCCGCTTGTGTTTTGGGCAAAAATGATTTGAAGGAGCTGTCTTCAGCTGGGAAGAAGAGGCAAGCCACAGCCACTCACAGCTGCACATGTGGGGGGCACCTGAAAGCAGAGGGTTTGCCCCTCTGAAATGTGACAGCATGCAGGAACCGTGATAGTAGGCAGCAGGAAACTTGCTTCTTGGGGTTGGAGTCAGAGGGGGGCTGGAAAACTTGCAGCATTTGCACAACTGATGCAGATCTTGGTTTCTGCATAACCGTGTGAGAATCACCAATAAAATGGTCTGTGTCTGCACTTCCCGCTACCACTATAATGGAAAGTGCTGAGAACTGCCTCCCCCCCGTGATACCTCGGTGCCGTTCCGCCCCATGCCTGGCAAGATGGGGGGACTGATGGCTGAGTGAAAGCCAAGGTCCTGGGATGCAGCATTCAGACCTGGGTCCAAGCTTCCCAAAGTTTTGAGTGGGGGATGGAGCTGGGATTGTATTTGTTACATTACACAAATAGATAATCACCCCCAAATTAGCTGGCACCTGCGAGAAGCAGCTGCTTTCTGTGTTTTCCTTATACCAGCCTCACCAGGACTCATTTGAAATGACTGTAGAGTGTTCCCAGGGGACATCTCCGATGACTTGTTGGCCTTGCTAACAGAGCAGCCACACCAAAGCCAGTCTGTGCTCTGAACCTTTCTCCCAAGAGCATAAAGCCTTCGCCTCCCACGCTTCCCCAGCATGAAGCAGCCCAAGCAGTGCCAGCCAGAGCTGTGCACTCCATTACCGCGAGCTTATTGCAGTGCCCTGGATAGCTTTAAGAGCCTGTGATGGTTCAGTCAAAAATGAAAATGAAGTCTCATTAAAATACATTCACAATAGGAGGAAAAAAAAGGCCCCAGAGTGTGGTTTTTTAAAATAATTTTTGTCCTGAATCAGCACTGATCTCTTCTGGTTAGACTTCCTTTCTCCCAAGTAGCAGCTCCGGAGACACTGCTGGTTTGTTTCCAGATGCATTTTCTGAACAATGCTCGAGGTTTCCAGGCCTGCCGTTTTATCTGCAGCCGCTGCCTGCCAGCACTTCTTTCCCCTCTTTGAAACTTGCAGTCTGATTAGTGCTTTTGCAGATCTCCATAGCGTCCCACAGTTCCTGGGTCTGAAAGCCAACAAAACAAACAGAAATAGCATCTCGCAGGCTGAGCTGCCATTTGGTTCCTATGCAGCCCGTCCTGAGGACAGAGCAGTTCATTCACACAACACAGGGTGTGAGCACAGACTGCATGGGCTGTCCCCCTGCACTCAGCACACTGGCAGCACGATGCCATGTGGTCAGCATGACCCAGGGAGCAGTGCTGGCTCCAGGCAGCGAGGAACCCTGGTACTTGTGGGGCTCTGTGTCGTGGTTTTCAGCCTCCTCCCTTGCCGCTGAGGCCAGAGCTGTGTCCAGAAGGAGTTTCCCCAGGGGGACAGCAGGCTCCAGACCCGGCACTGAATCTCAGGGTGATCACCCTGCACATCTAAGCACCGTGACACAGGCACTGTGTCTGCTCGGGGCTGTTGCTACACTGTACCAACACCCCCTGCGTTGGGCTGGCACAGCAGTGCTCCTGATCGTGTTGTGCAAGTGGTGGAAGCAAACAGTGAGACCTGGGCATGTCTGTGTCAGCAAAAGCCCTGCCTGCTGGCTCACCATGCCACCTTCCCCTCAGACACTGACTTTTTGTTACCATCTGCATTTTGTTCCTGGTCCTCAGCTCCTCTGCCCCACAGCTTCACATGTTTCTGTGCCTTTGTCCAGCACTGCAGAGCCCATACGCTGCTGTGCACCCAGAGGGAGCATTGCAGGAAGTCCTTCCATCCCCGTGGGAGGCCCATGCACTTGCCCTATGCTCATAACAGCCCTGCCCTGGGAAAATAAAGCATTTGCACCGTGGCACAGATGGTGCGTGCCCACCCACAGCCCTGCTGCAGCCCCAATGCTGAAGGCAGCTGAATCAAAATTGACATCGAGCTAATTGCTTCAGCAATTATAAGGCAATTAGAATAAAAGAACCACCGAGTCTTAATTAAGAAGCAGATTGAACAGGATTTAGCAGCTCCTAGCTGAGAAATACCAAAACCATCCAATATCTGTTGTCTTGAGCAGGATTTCAGATGGCAGTGATGGCTGTGCAGGGATGTGATGGTTGGAAAGTACAGGAATGCGCAGTAATTTGCATTTGCCTCATCTGAAGGAAATTGCACATGAACATTAGGGAGAATGGGATGTACTCCAGTACTGAAATGTTTCTTAAGAAAATAACTTGTGTTTTACTTGCACATCGGCATAACAGACATAAGTGGATCGGAAATCTGGCATTACACCATGTCGCTGAACCGCGTCACGAATTGCTGGTCCCTGTTAGGCTCCTTGTTCCTTTTGCAGCACTGTCACAATTCACGGCTCTCCCATAAGATGAAGTTTGACAAATATAACGAGTTGCTGCCATGTTTACTCGTTGTCACATGGGAATAGCATGATTGACTCTGATCTTTCTCTTTTGCTGCAATCAGTTCTCTGCTGTGGTATGAGAAGTATGAGCGCTGCTTCCCAGAGCCACAGGCTGCACAGTGACCTCACTCCCATAGATCTCAATGGCAAACCAGGCAGCACAAAGAGGACTTCAGACTTGAATAGGAAGCTGGCACCCACAAGTCTCTCTAGAGTTGTGGGTTTCTGTATGGAGTCTCTGGGTTTCTGTATAGAGCCTGCCTCGGACGCACCGCCAGGTCCGTTGCTGACATGAACTTCTCTCCCTTTCCCCAGGAGACAGTCGGAGAGCCATTCTTCCTGCTGATCTGTGCCATCAAGCAGCAGATTAACAAAGGCTCCATTGATGCCATCACAGGGAAGGCCAGATACACCCTCAACGAGGAGTGGCTCCTGCGGGAGAACATCGAGGCGAAGCCACGGGTGAGTACCCGAGGTGGCCCAGAGGGGGCTCGTGCCTCAGTGAGAGTTAGTGCCCATTGCACCTTGCTGCCACAGGGCTTCCACTGCAGAATACGACTTGCAGTAACTGTTGGTTTGCACATCCAGCCTTTGTGGTCACCAATGTGGCTCTGGTTGGAGGTTGAAGGAGGCAGGGAGATCTGTTCTGCCATGCTCAGAGAGGTAAAGCAAATCAGCATCTGTGCTCCCAGTGAGAAGGTGCTGGCTCAGTCTCGCATCGCAGGCTGCAGGCAGGGCGTCACAGAGTTGTGCAGCAAACTACCTCTTGCAGGGCTTCAGCAGATCTGTGCACATAGAGGGATTTTTCCCCTTCAGTGTCGGATTCAGAATCCAGCAAATGCCTTTCCAGAGCCTGGGTCAAACCCTGCTTCCAATTACCTGGCATAAATCTGCAACAGTTCCATTGAAATCCATGGGTTGCCCCAGACATGTATCACCATAACACAGAGCATGTTCCAACTCCACATAGTCTCTGATTCTTCTTACTCTCTGTGCTGTGAATTTACAGGTCAGTCAAGAGGGGTTAGCAGCAGGGCACAGAGTATTGGCTTTCCCAGCAGAAATGGTAATGTCATGTGTCTGAGCAGGAACAGTGCAGCTGCTTCCTACTTTGTGAGAAAAAAAGCAAAGTGATGAGCTGAGCATTAGAGGGAAGGCAACCACCTGCAGGCCTGGTGCTAACTCATCAGCAGTCCTCTACACTGCTGGTAACCAAACCTCTGCTTTAAAAAACAACCACTCAGTATACAATGTGAAAATTGTTTTCTATTAACGCTATGGCAAAAATCCTGCTTCATCTGTATACTGAGATTGTTCTCATCACCAAGGGAGCTGGCTGCATGTCCTGATAACAGAGAGCAGTTGTAATGCTATAATGGGCTGGAAAGTACCACAATAATAACAGGGTGGCAAAGCCTTCAGCTGCAGCAAACAAGAATGAGCCCAAATGCAGCAGCCACAGAAATGAAAGAAAAGAGCCGCTTACCTTCAACAGACCTCAGAGATGCCCTCATCTCTACTGCCAACCCTTAAATGAGGGCTGGGAAGGGGTGGATCCTGGCTCCATCCTTCCAGTCACTCAGGTACATTGCGTGCACCTGAGCTCCCTTGGGCTGGCCCTGCATTCCACCAGGTGCTCAATCACTGCTTCAGGCTGTGACTTAGCATTTCTGCTACAACAGTGATTGCAAGGAGTTTGTGGGCTGCTGAGAATTCCAGATACTGGGCTCACATTTATGGGTGTCCTTCCCCAACTGCACTCACAGCAGTGCAGCTCCTGCTCTCTGCACAGCGTCCTGATCACAGCTCACAGATTGAGTAGCTGGCTGGCTTCAGGACTGCACTCACAGCTGAACGGAGGCCCCCAGTTTGTATGCATTTGTATGCAAGGAGAAGAGGGCAGAGGCAAGGCAGGGGCTACCTTGGGTCAGCTCTGTGCAGGTGGCATTGGGCCAGGTGGAGTGCATGCGTGGAATAGGTGCCTGCATTCTGCATTGCTCCTCACCTGACTGGCATGGGAGCAGCTCTCAAAGAGGGTTTTTGTACAAAGGTCATTACCCCACAACTTTGTCCTGCAACCGGCAGAAGCCGGGCGTCCCCAAGGAGTGGTGTCTGTGGCAGCCCAAAGCCCCTTACAGCTGATGATCCACTGTTCAAGTTCCTTCTTCAGCAGGGAATCGGATGCTGATGGTGGTGAATGCCTATGCGGCACCAGACTCACTCTTTAGAGTGCTCAAAGCTTGTTTACACCCAAGAGTTCAGCCCATTGCATCAGGCAGGGGAGGGCAGTGAGCCCTGGTGGCCCCATCAGTGACCGGTCAGAGCTGAGAAGCTGAGGATGTGGTGGCAGTGGAGGCTGACCTGTCCTCCTTCCTGCCTCAGAAGTGATATCTGCATGTGAGAGCTCAGGCCCATTAGCAGGGCAGCAGGAGAGCAGGGCATAGCATTGCTCCCTGTGTCCTCTTGGCTCCATCAATAAATTGCATCTTTCAGTTGCCAGGGAGCATAAATCAGCACTTTTGCTAGCAGTAAATTGTAGGTGACAGCTTTCATTCTGCCTGACTTCAGCCCCAGAGCTCTGTGCATCCATGGGAGCCCCACTCACCCCTAACGCAGCCTCTGCCCACAGAACCTCAACGTCTCCTTCCAAGGCTGTGGGATGGACTCCCTGAGTGTCAGAGCCATGGACACAGACACACTTAGCCAAGTAAAGGAGAAGATCTTGGAGGCCTTCTGCAAGAATGTCCCCTACTCCCAGTGGCCAAGAGTGGAAGACGTCGACCTCGGTAGGGGGCACTGGCCAAACCGTACCTCTGGGTGAGGGAGCTGATGTGCACACCAGCCCCTGGGGTGTCTTGGAGAGTGCTGGGTGAAGGAGCACTGGTGAGAGGGCAGGATGGAGACAGTCTTCTCCTGAGGGCGGTCTTCAGGAATAAGAGATGGGACCAGACCCTGCTGGACAGTTCGTTATTAGAAAGAAGCTTTAGAAAAGCCTGAGCTGACCAGAAGGGTGCTTGGATTTCCCCTCTTTGAAGCCTAGTATTAATCCCAGGAATGGATGTATCCTCTAAAACTCTCTTGGGCCTGCACATGGCTCATTAATGTATCTCTCCACAAGCAGCTATAAAATGAGCTCATGGGCTCCTGTCTGGCTGTGTGTTTGGTCACTTATCTATCCTGTGGCCAACCCCTTTTTGTAGAATTTAAGTATCCAAGACTAGTGCTGCGAGGAGGAAACCACGCTGGCCTTGTGCCTGCGTGTCATGTGGGGCTGATGCTCAGTGCCAGACGGTGTCCTCCTGGAGGGACAGCTGGGCTTGGGCAGCACCAGGGCCCCACTCCTCTCCCAGGTGCCTGGGGCACATCCCCCTGTCTGCAGGCTCTGTCCCTCAGGAGCCACTGCTGCCCCTCGGTGACCACACGTGCAGCCCCACGGTGCCTTGGCTGTGGGATGCTCCCAGAAGCAGGTCCCAGCCTCCCGGCTGCCTGCTCAGCTCTGCCCTCCCCACACAGAGTGGTTTGCCACCAGCACCGACAGCTACATCCTGCGGGACCTCGACGACACCTCAGTGGTGGAAGATGGCAGGAAGAAGCTCAACACGTTGGCACATTACAAGGTAAATCCGCAGATGCTACAGAAAAGCTCTGCTTCCTCAGAGCCTGCCCGGCCCCAGGGGCGAGTGGGGGTTCCCCCTCCAGAAACAGGATTATTGGGGCCAAGCAGGAAGGTTGCCATAGCTCCGCAAGAGCTTCCGGGGAATAGACATCTGCCCTGGCGAGGAGCTTGTTAATATTGCAACACACTGAAACTAATTAAACACTCTTCATGCAAAACAAGTTATTACTGACAACAGAAAGAACAGAATAAAAAAAAAAAAAGCTCCTATTTCCAATGGTCTCAGCTGAGCTGATCAGCACCACCAAGCTGTTGGGCCGTGCCCTGCTGCCACTGGAGCTGCTGCCTGCCCTCGGAGCAGGGCTGGGGATGCTGCTATGCTGCTGAGGACGGAGGCCAAATACATGGGGCAATGTGGCGAAGAGAATTGTTCTCATGACCAGTTTTCCTTTTAAAACTAAATGAAACCAGAAAGTTTATTTGGTTTCCCCATTCCCTGGTATGCCTGGAAGCATAATCCTCACTGATCTGCAACAGCGCATGGAAAATCAGAACTGCGTGCTGATTAGCGTTATTATTTGTGCAGCAGAGCTGCTCCTGGCGCGGTGCCCGCTGTGCCGGAGCCGGGCGCAGAACAAAGAGCAGCCCCTGCCCTGCGGGTTCCTGCTCCCCTCTGGGAGAGGCCAAGCAGCGCCTGCACAGCTCAGTGGTCTTTCTTCTCCGAGTTACCTGCTGTAGATGTGCCAAAACTTTATCTTGGATACGTGTATTTGCCCGATTCCCATTGGAGCTGAGGGCATCACCATCTTGTATTTGCACTTAAAAAGCCTCTCCCAGTAGGGCAGCGCGCTGCTGCCAATTCCCACACTGGGGAGCAGGGGCAGGGTGGTGGCGGGGTGCCCGTGGCTGGCATTGGGTCCCCAGGGCTGGAAGCTGCCAGGCACTCACTGACAACCACGTTTCCCTCTGCAGATCCCCGAAGGGGCGTCCCTGGCCATGAGCCTGTCAGACAAGAAGGACGGCACACTGAGCAGAGGTAAGGCCCATTCCCTGCAGCAGCAGCACCTGCATGTTTCAAGGGTGGCTCTGAGGTGCTGCTGAGAATTGGCAGCCGTGTTCCCCAGACCCTGCAGTGTGGTGCAGTGCGACGTGATCCCTGCTGAGAAAGGTGCTGAAATCGCTGGGAGCAGAAACCCTGGCTGGGCACTAGTGCTTCTTGGGGACTGCAAACGTGTTCTCGTGTGGGTGGAGTGTTCTGACTGAGCTGTTGTACCCCTCTTGTTCTTCACAGTGAAGGATTTGGACACCGAGAAGTACTTCCACTTGGTGAGTATCCTTCTCACCCTGTGGCCATGGGCATGGCTGTGCTGCACCGTGTGGTGCTGGGGCAGTGCCTGGCCATACGCTGCTTCTGGCAGCAGCACGGGGCAACCAGATGCTTACCTTAGTCTGGTTGCTGTCTGTATTACAACGTTTGACCTTACAAAGACTGCCCATTAGCAGAGAGGGGGCTGCTGCTCTCACTTTGGCACAGGCTGCCCGGAGCTGTGAGTGACCCATCCCCGGAGGTGCACGAGGTCATGGATGGGGCCGTGGGCAGCCTGAGCTGGCAGGGGGCAGCCAGAACACAGCAGGGGTGCGACTGGGGCCTTAAGGTCCCTTACCACTAATGCATTCTTTGATTCTATGGTGCTGAACACAAGGCTTGTGGCAAAGAGGAGGTGCCCTGCAGGCAGGGCCATGCTGCAGCAATAGCAGAGGTGTTGTGATCGGAGCCAGCTGAGACCCAGCAGAGCTGGGGCAGGAGGTGGGGCAGGCAGCCCCAGGCCCACACTCACCTTGGTGGCAGAACATGACCTGAATACCGCTGGGAGCGAAGGTGGTCAGTGGGGCTGTGCGTGTGTGGTGATCTTCCTTCTCACCTGCAGGGCTCCTACTTTTTTCAGTGTTTGTGATTAAAAGAAAAGAAAATCTTTTCAGCCTCACCGATACTGACTTAATTCATCTCCATGGGCTGAAGCATCAGATGGGATGAACAGTCTGGATCAGCAGTCATTAGTTCTCTTCACAGAGGCTCTAATTGGAGCAGAAAGGTTATCTGTAGAAAAGCTTTAGCTCTGTGGGACATAATAAAAATTAGCAAGACAGCACAATAATTGCCGTGGCCCAATCCAGCCATCAGCAGCCAGAGTTCAGCACTGTGATCTGAGCGTGGAGCAGCACTGCCAGCAGCATCCTGCGGCCTCGGGGGGGGTCACCTCGCAGAAGCTGCTGGCACTCTGCCCCTTCCCAGGGCCGCCGAGATTTATGAGTTCCTGCTTGTGCACTGCTCCAAATCGACAAAGTGCTAAATGCTGTTAAGAGCTGTTATGAGAAAAAGTGTTACGGACAACAACAGTATTTTATAGCTCGGGCTTTTTTCTCTGCTGAATTTTCCATGCTCAGATGGAGTACAAACACAATGCACGCACGCACACATATCCACAGAGTGAGGGAGAGGGGACAGGAAATCAAATGTGCACATCTGAAGCAATGCCAAGATGTACTTAAATTGCTTGCCAGGTCATTATAGGATGGTAATTAACTGACCTGACCAGCAGAATATTTATTTTTGTTTTTAAAAAGGCCAGAGTAGGAATACTGGCTGATTGTTCTTGCATTTTTTCCAAACCTAAGAAGAGCTGCTTTCCGTGGAAGTCTTCTGCTTTGTTTCTGGGAACCTCAACTGCAGCCACACAGGAGCACTTCACAAAGGCCAGAAAGGCAAACAGGCTGACATCCCAGTGAGGCCGATTATTTCATTTCCTTTGTCCAGATTGAGAGAGACAATGGAGAGAACAAAAGAGACAAATGTCAAAAAAACTGACCATTATGAATTACTTTTTTAAAGCCATATAAGGCTGTATTTATAACACAGTAACTGGTTTTCAATTGGATTCTATATGCGGTTGAAATCCTATACTTAAAGGAGAATTCAGTGTGACACATCCAGGGAGGAGTGTTCTCAACATGTGTTTTGTGTTGGACCAGGTTCTCCCAACCGACGAATCAGTGGAGCATAAGAAATCCCACAGACAGAGCCATAGGAAGAAAGTCCTGCCAGAGATCTACCTGACCAGGCTGCTCTCTACAAAGGTAGGAGCTGGGGGCACTTCTGCAAACAGCAGGTGATCATTGCTTGCAGTCTGTAGTGAGAAACCTGATTTAAGTCAGGATTGCTGCAGGGCCGGTCACTCCCAAGGGGCTTTAGGACCCATCTGTCACAAATGTTTGGAGAGGCTCCAGTAGGGCTGCTGGGCTCTGCTGACTCCCTCGTTCCTCTGCTTCCCAGCTCTCCCTGAGGGCAGCGCTGCTGCAGGAGCCCCATGCAATCCCCCCCAGTGCAGGTCTGGCATCTCCAGCCATGGAAGGATGCAGACTGCCTTAGGGCTCACAGTGTGCGATTCAGACCTGAGCCCATCTCCCACAGAGTGATCCTGCTGGGAAGAGGGATGGAGGAGGGATGTTTGTGTGGCCTTAATTCAGATTTGAACTTCCCCACTCACTGTGAGTGCTCAGCTCCAGCAGTTGGGCTCCCAGACCATCTTTAGTCCCAGCATGATGCTTCACTGGAGCAGAGATCACAAGCATGGCCGGCAGTCTCCAGGCTTTTTTGTATTTACTGTGCAGAACAATCACAGATGTGAGATCCCAGCAGTATGAAAGAAAATCTCAATGCCAAAAGAAATTAAATCCAAATGCAAGCTAATTATATCACTACGAACAAACAAACCTTTCCCTCCTTGCTTCAGCATCCCCACCCTCTCATGGCTTATCCAGCTGGCAGCCAAGAACTTCCCCAGTGTACACAGTCACTGCCCCTCACACTGGTTTTCGGGGCTCAGGTGCTGCTGCTTTCTGCAGCCCCCACTGTGTGTGCTTGTCCCACAGGGCACACTGCAGAAGTTCCTGGACGACTTGTTCAAAGCCATTCTCAGCATCCGAGATGACAAGCCGCCTGTGGCCGTGAAGTATTTCTTTGACTTCCTAGAGGAGCAAGCAGAGAAAAGAGGGATCACAGACCCTGACACCATGCACATCTGGAAGACCAACAGGTTTGGAAGAGAAGACCTCTTCTTTCCTTCCTTTCTTCTGAAAGGAGCAGCAGCTGCAAAGCCTTGATGTTCTGCATTAATCACCAGGCTGCTAAAAGCAGAACCAATGAGGGCCATGAAAAACAGGGAGGGGCTGAAAGATGAGAGCAAATGTGAGCTGGAGAGCTCTGAACAAGCACAGAGCTCTGGGAAGTACAGAGCTGGAAGAGCAGGCATAGGCAGAGAAAGGGCAGAAGGAATGGGCACAGTAATACACATAATTAAGGAGAAACAGAAGAGAGAATGGATGACAGGAGGCAGCAAAGATGTAAGCTGTGAGCACTGAAGAATCTGAGATAGATTCCAAAATCACATCAGGTCTTAAAAACCACACAGATTTTAAAATCCACACCTGGCTCCTTTTCATTTGGTTTCCAGCTTTCCAATCCCTGGGGATCCTCTCCTCACTTCTGTCTGACACCAAACTGAGGCTGCAGGGTGCTCGGCACCCCAGGAGCTGCTGCTGTGGCAGCATCCTGCTGGGGGTACGCAGCACCAGGGACTGCTGGCAGCAATGCTGAGGGATGTGCTGAGCAGGAACGGCATGGGAGAGCCAGAGCGAAGGGCGGAGAGAGCATAGGAGAAAGCAGGGGAGAGAGCAGGGGAGAGAGCAGGGGTTCAGTGGGGCAGAGCAGCGAGGCTGGAGGCGGCACCACGCTTCTGAGGCTGCAGGGGCAGAAACTCCAGCACAACATGAAAAACAAAAAACAATTTTTCTGGGATAGCAGGTGTGCAGACATGACATGTGGACTGCAGATTTGCCCAGCCTTCATTACCTTAATTGCCAGTAGAGCAAATATTTCTACAGACTTTACTCCCCAGCTGCTGAGGGGGGATAGTAGCCAGGACAAGAAATGTACTGTGTGGCCAAAGGAGCACTGAAGCAACTCAAGAAGAAAATGATGAGAGAGCAGGAAAAATATATATGAAATGTATTTCATGGGGCCAGGCTTACCAACAAAAGCAGAGGATGGGTAATGTCAGGGGAAAATGGAAAAGGAGCTGACACTGTCACTACAGAACTCTGCAAATGAGGAAGCTGGATTGCAAAGCCCACGCAGCAGAAGTGCTTGAGCCCATCCAGCAGCACAGCCAGCCCACAGCTGCTGGGGGAGAGGAGCAAACACTCACCTGTGTAGGGCTGCATGTGGAGCCCGAGCAAGTGCTTCCCCTCTAGCTAGGCAGGGAAATGTGCAGTGCCAGGAGGTTATTAAAGAACAGAACTTTGCTCCTCATTTTTTTCCCTCTCTTTGATTCACATCATCTTTCTGCATCACCTCTCTCCCTTGGAAATTCACCCAGTGTGTGTTCCTGGCCTGTTTCCTCCACAGTCTACCCCTGAGGTTTTGGGTCAACATCCTGAAGAACCCCCAGTTTGTCTTTGACATCGACAAGACCGACCACATCGACGCCTGTCTCTCTGTGATCGCCCAGGCCTTCATTGACGCCTGCTCACTGTCCGACCTGCAGCTGGGCAAGGTATGGTCCGAGGGGACGTCGCACCGCGGCTCCGACCAGCGAGACACAAAGCAGTTGTGTAGGTGGGAAGGGGCTGCCAGAGGTGTCCTTGCCCCCAGCAGCGGGCTGTGAGCCACGTGCCCGGTTTCATGCCGTTGAGGTCTGAATGTATCCTCCCTCCTGCGCCGGGCGCATGCTCACTGCTTTCCCTCTACCTTGGTTGAGTGTGGTGCTGACATGTGAAACTTCCCAACACCATCAGCTTTATAGCAAATGCTGAAAATTGCCCCTCTCCCAGGGCTGGGTGTGTGACGTAGGGGCCCCTCGGCGAGGGAGGGGCACTGCTCAGGACATCCCCAGGAAGCTCCTCCTGGGAGAGATTAGCTCCGGAGGAAGATGTAATGAGCGCTGGATTTTTGTTTGTTTGGGTTTGGGACTTTTTTTGCAAGTGTTACGAAACACCTCCAATCTGTCCTTGTCGAGCTGCCGGTGAGGGGAAGAGGGGTCAGCAGGAGTCAGACAGCAGATGGAAACATTTTGCAGGAATACAATGGTGTAAGTGAAGGAACTGTTGAGTAATGAGGGGAGAATAAATCCTCAGCACAAAAGTCAGCCTACATCCATATGCTGTAGACCAGGGGTTGTCCAGGCTCTTCCTCTGGATACAGGGTGTCAGCAGTGCTGCTTCTGATACTGTAAACGTGAGAGCACCTACAGTATGCAAGCAGTTAATAAAACATTCACCTCTTCCTAATACAGGGAGGACAAACCAGACACTAATTTGAAAAACAACAGAAAGGAGGCAGCATGGGTTTCTGTTGCGTTTCCAAGGGAAAAAAAAAAATGTTGTAAGCAGGCTCTGTAACTTGGCTCTATTCCTACAATGCCTTGTCATTGGGTTTGAAAGTAAACTGCTTTGGGGCCCGGTGCCCATTTCTCTTGCAGCCTTCCCACATATTGCACAGCAGCTTGCAGTTACCCCTGGCTTCCTTATTTACTGCTTGTACAGCAGGAGATCCCATCTCCGCAGCTAGAACCCTGCTGGGCTTGTTTTGTCTGCAGAGCCTTCCTCCCCCCCTCCACCTGCCAGCACCAGGGAGCGAGTCAGGGCAAGGGGACACATTGATCTCACTCCCCTCCTGTCCCAGCACCTGGGGCTCTTTTCCCTCTGGGTTACAGCTCTGGTGTCAGCCAGGTTCATTCCCGGGGTAATGATGTCAGCGGGACAGCATTGCCTCGAGGTTAAAATCATTCATGCTTGTGTTAGCAAAGAGTGCAAGTGGGGTTATGCCTGTGCTGGTACCACCCGCTCGTGGCCAGGAGGTTAAGACTGCTTTGTCCAAGCCGACATTAATCAAGAAAACTCACAGTATTTTCTGTTAATTACTTTCCATGCACTCAATATAGGTCAGACAGGCTGAGTTAGCTAACGCAGAATAAATCAAAGCTACATTAAAAATCCAAGAGCAACATTTCAACTGATAAAGTTCAGCTTTGTTCTTTGGTTTAAATCAAACTGGCTGCTCAAGAGACTGGAGTGACACGTTCAGAAGCCCATCCTTCATTACCACTTTCCACACACGGTGCCATGGAACAAAAGTGGATTATCTAACACAGTGGTGGTACATGCATTTGCAGAGCATCACCTGCAGCAAACAACCCCTCTGACCCCTGCTGTGCTCTGCATGCACCACTCATGCGGTTTGTGCCTCAGTGCCATCCCACCACGCTCCTGTCTGCTTAAAGCCAGGCCCCCAGCTGGTTTCTGAGCCCAACTGTATCTGAAGGCCCTGTCTGATGGCCAGTGCTTCTGCCAGGCAGAATAAGAGAGTTTTCAGTCAGAAACGATACAGCATCTGATCTCAGTATCTTGCCCTCACTCTAGGACTCCCCAACCAATAAACTGCTGTATGCCAAGGAGATCCCGGAGTACAGGAAGATTGTGCAGAGATACTACAAGCAGATCCATGACATGCCACCGCTCAGCGAACAGGAGATGAACGCACACCTGGCAGAGGAATCACGGGTGAGGCACTGGGCAGTGCTGGGACCAGGGTTGTGCTGGGATGTGGAGCTGTGCTGCTGGGGCAGCAGGGTGAGCGGGCTGAATTCAGCTCCTGCTTGAATAGGCATTGGAGGAAGCAAACAAGAAGGGATATTTTGCCTCAAACTTCCAGACACAAAATTCATCTGACCTAATTCCAAGCATCTTTAATGACTGCCAGAGCTGCAGTAAACATACATGAATTCGCTTGAAACTAACAAGGCTTTGGCACCACTGGGAGTTTTAAACAGAATAAAGTGCCAAAGAGCCAGAAATTTGGAAGAGGCTCTGCTGGCCCCCGGGTCCTTGGCCAGCTGGCCCCTGTGCCGCCAGCTTTCAGTGCTGGCCCTGAGTCCCAGGCAGCCTGCTGGCAGCGCTCCCTGCCAGCCTGGTACCAGCTCAGGAGCTGGCAGCTGCGCTCCGGATCCCAGCCCTGCCAGCAGTGCACTGCAGCTCCCTGAGAACACAGTCATCTCCCCACAGCAGTTCAGCCTCAGCTATGGAGTGTGCTTTTCCCTGGGTGTTCCTCTGCCCAGTGCTGCCCCATCCTTCGCAGTGCCTTTGAGCTGATCAAGGCTATCAGCTGCAGTCACTTAAGGCTGACTTTATAAAGACTCAGACCATTTCTCATGTAAGCAAATGCAGCTTCCTTAAATGAATAAGGCAAAGCCCAGCTACATCAATTCAACAGGAATAAAAATAGCCAGTCTAAATCTTCTTTTAATCTTGCTAACGCCTGCAGATTGGACTTGAACTTGCTTGCTGTGTCAGGTTAACGTATCTCCCCTATTTGTTCTGTCTTTTTAAAGAAATACCGGAATGAGTTCAACACAAACGTCGCCATGGCTGAGATATACAAATATGCCAAGAGATATCGCTCCCAGGTAGGCGAGTTTGGCTATGCTCAGGCCTTAGACTATCTGCAGAGGGAATAACAGGAGGTGTTTTGTAACCAAGCAGTTAGATGCCTCGCAGAAAAGGGATTATTTTTTTCTTTGTGTAATCTGCCCATGCACATACATAATGCATGCACACAGGTGCATCTGCTCTCCCATCCCTTGCTTGATAACTTTGTAGAAGCAAAGGCCAGCTTTCCCAGTTGTTTTTAGCAGTGCTTGGCTGGGCAAGTTTGGAGCAGGGTTGGCCATTGTGTTCGAATCCTCTTACGCTCACAGGAAGCAGAGCACAAGGATGCCTTCCCCAATAACTTACCCTCACTGCTGCTCTCAACGCAGCCCTGGCTGTGACCCAGAACCCAGCTCACTGTGCCCTGCCTCACAGGGACAGCTCTGTGCTAGGAGGTTCCCTGCAGGATTTTTTCCCTGCAGGGTTTTCTGTTGCATTTTCTCCCCCTGCCTCAATGTGAGAGCAGGGACTCAGCCAACCCCTGCTGCACCTGGAGGGTCCAGGGCTGTGTCCCAGTACTAGGCTCTCCACGCTGGCTCCAGCTGAGATTGCGGCATTATGAGGCAGGTGGGGCTGGCAGACAGGGCTCCATGCTGCCTGTCCCTTATGTGCCCACCTCTCCTGCAGATTGTGGCCGCCCTGGACTCCAACCCCACGACAAAGCGCACCCAGCTCCAGCACAAGTTTGAGCAAGTGATTGCACTCATGGAGGACAACATCTACGAGTGCTGCAGCGAAGCCTAGGCTGACTGCAGCCTGGGAAGTGACCCCTAGAGTAACTGTTGTAGGGATCTTGCCTTGACCATGGGGACACCTTGGTCCATGTCCATGAGGGTCGTTCTCAAACCAGCCTAGTGGCAATGGCGGGCCTTACCTGCAACCAGAGAGCTCCCTCACGTATCAAGAAGCAACAAGACAGCCTTTGTGCAGCTAGAAAACCATCTGGTCAACACTGTAGCACCCATAACTTACTGCTGTTGCAAGCCAGAAATGGAGGTGTGACACCTGTGGCAAGCTCAGTTCATCACTTCTCAGTAATTCGTTCCTGAGCAGCTGGCTCCCCACATCTCTGTCTGCATTCCTCATGGACAAGACCAGGCTGCAGAAGCCATAACAAAAGAGCAGCCTCAGGGAGTAACAAGCAGAGATGGCATAGGCCATCAGAGCAATGGCAGTGCGCTCTCCATTCCACACCAGCCCTCTGACATCTGCATTTCTCTGACACCGTGGACAATCAGCTGTTCACTATCTGCTGCATTCTGTGTATTTTTGTGCCTTTTAATTTTTGTATCGTATGTGCAAACATAACCACTCCTTCATTTGAGATTTGGGCAACCCAGGGAACTGGGGGTGAGTTAAAGCAGTTGCTTCCTATGTAGCAGGGGAATGCTGAACGCACTTTATCCCCTAACAGCTGCTAGCTGGCTGGAGGGAGTGCATTGCATGTTGGTGTGGGAAAGACTGTTCTGCCCTCCCCCAGTTCTTCAACCTGCATGCAGTGAACTGCAGTGTGCAGTAGGACAGGCAGATGTCCCCTTACGACCCACCCCCCAGCCAGATGGGCACGGGCATCGCTTCCACCTGCAAGCAGTGAGCTGCTCATCACTCCTCTGTCCCCACCCTACTGGCTGCACACACAGCTACGGTGCTGACTTGAGCTCATCTCACCAGAACAGTCCTCTGACAGAGCAGACTGAGCCACATGCAGGGCAGAACATCCAGGCATCTTCCTTCCTCCTCTGTCCCACACTCTGGTATCTCACCATGATCATCATCTAAAGCAGGCCAGTGCTGCAGAGGGCTGTTCCTAAAGCAGATTGCTTTGCTTGCCTTGAAGCCAGTACACCATAGTTACCACCCAAGAGCAACAAAAATGGTTTTGTGACACGTTCAGTTTGTCAGCCCATAAAGGCAAGCAACCCATCCTTGTCCCCACGACAGCAAGATGCTCGCACTCACACAAGTCAGCAGAACAGGTCAGACATCACAAGGTGCAAACAGAGGTAGGAAATGTCACACTCCACATAGTGGTGTCAGCAAGCAGAGTCCCACTGCAGAGACAAATAGGACTTGTCTGAGACCCAGGAACTCCACTGCTGTCCTGCAGCATCTGCTGGGGCCCATCCCAGCCTGGCATCCATTTTCTCTCTGCTGGCAGCTCCTGTTCCACAGCCAGGGCAGCCATGACTGCTCTGGTCTTCTCCAGCATCACTCAGGCCCCTTTTCAGAGGCTGGACTACATGTCTGAAGCCAACATTCCCCTGCAAACAAAGGCAACCTGCCCACGAAAGCTAAACCTAGCTGCAGCTGTAGGCACCGCATTTCCAAACTGCCAAATATATATTAAAAAGTGACTACCTCACTCCAGGCAGGGTCTCAAGGTGAGCCTCTATTACTCATCCAGCTGGAAAGGATGAAACCTGGCCCACCAAAATCCTCCTGGGTGACTTACTGCCACGGGCAGGTGGTCGCACCCCATTGTTTCCAGTAACACCACATTTGTCAGAAGTGAGAACATCAGAGTTGTGTATGTGTATATAGATATCTATTTTAAAACAAATGATAGACTTTATCCAGTATGTTAAAAGGGGGTAGGGAGGGGAGGGAAAGAAAAGAGAATTTGTTTGGGGTTTTGTTGTTTGGGTTTTTTTTTCTTTTAAAGAGAACTACAGAAAAAGTACATACACTGTAGAAGTTTCAATGTCTTTGCTGAGGATGTGGTTTCAGAATAGAAACTAATGTAGCTGGGCTACATTTTATTTTGAAAGTGATTTCACACAAAAAATAATCTTGACTTTTTTTTCTTTAGAAACTGTGAATAGTTGCCATAGATATAGACAGGCCCAGCACAGGGAAGGTGACAGTGAGAAGGACCAGGGTAGTAGAGAATGTTGAACTTGGCCGGAGGTGAGGAAATGGCTATGGAGCAACAGCCCCATGTCATTACATGAAAAGGGCAGAGGTGAGCCAGTAGTGAGCATGGTTGGACTCCAGGTGATGTGACTGGGCCATGTATTGGGGTCTATTGCTGTCTTATTTAATTTTTTCCAAAGCAGAAAAAAAGCTACAACCATTCTAAAGAGGTAACTTTAAAAGAGCAAACGCTTGAGGGTTTGTAGTGTTGCCTTGAACCCCTGAGCCCTTTGTAACATGTTTTTAAACTTTGGCATGTGTTGTGGGTATAGTGCCCTTACCTGCTGTGTAGTGGAAGTGGCAGACTCTTGGAGAAACCTATCTTTGTAATAAAACAAGGTGCTGAAACCCCGCGTAGTGAACTTCCTGCTCATGGTACACACAGAGCCTAACACCAAGGCATCCCTTGCCTGAGGCATCTTCTCTCACACAGGCCATGCAAATCCCTCTGCTCCTCCACCTCAGGAACACGGGAAGCCAGGCAGCTGCCAGCTCCACCACACAGCACCGCAGTGCTCAGGGCTGGCAGCTCAGCAAGAACCATCTTCTTTCCCAGTGGCACAGGTCTTATCCTCTTAAGGCTGCAGCAATCCACCATTCCTGCCTAGCATGCCCACCAGATCAGGATCTGACACAGAAGTAGAATAGCCACGTGAGGACCTGAACAAACCACAGCAACACACATCAGGACCAGCATCACATGCCAACCCACAGGGCTGGACACCCTTGCACTGCCAGGAGTAATCTTGGGGCCAACCAACTTGGGGCGCCTGCTCTGCACTGCCACAACACTCAAGGCTTCTGGCCTCAGAGTGATACCATCCCCAGCCTGCAGGGCTCGATAACCAAGGCATTGCTGAAATCCTCCCACTTCCACTATCTTTCAGTAAAAACTGCTCTTCCTGGACACCACAGGGATTTTTCTGCATTAAAGCTGATTCTTAGTAAAGCTAAATCCAGTCACTTAATAATATAGCCTCTCGTGGAACCTTATGTTTTATATTTAGTGCCTGGCGAGAGAGGACACAGCTCCTGTCCTGTTCCAGTGCAGGACATTTAGTGTTGGCAAGCAGCCATTTGTGATGACCACTACTGAAGGTACAGCTGAGTTCTGCTGGGTTACTGCTGCAGTATCCCTCGCCCTGACCCTGGGAAACCTGAATTCAGATTTAAAGATGCATCAACGTGGCCAAGGCTGAAGTTTAAAAGTAGTTAGTTTGCTCAGCTCTTGCTTAAGCTGCACAGCAAGTCCAGAAGCCTTGGAGGGCATTGGCAAAGCCAGCTGAAGATTAGTTAAATCCTCTTTAGGAAGAGAGTTTTACTTCCACTTACTTTCTCCCACCCAGGAGGACTGACAACCTTTGCATTATCAGACTGACCTTCAGAAGAGCTGTTCTGCACAGAGCAGGAGAAATTCAGGCATTTAAAACTACCGTAAGAAAGCTTTCATACACTGGCCAGCAGAAGCTAGCAAGACAGGTTTTGGGGTGGGTACTATGCACAGACAGATAACAATAGCATGAGCAGTCCTACAGTCTGCTGCAAACACCCCAAGCTCTTTTTTGAGCCCTAAAGCACTATCTTCCTCTTTAATGTGGGTGGAGCTTAGGCAGCTCCAACCACCGCTGCAGACCACGAATGCACCATCCCTACTGCCCTGGCACTGCTGTAATCTGAGCTCAGCCAGGCATTAGCACAAGGGCAGATGGGAGGGCATGAGGCCAGACATCCCCTGCACCAAGGCTGTGGGAGTGGTGACAAGCCCTGGGAAGCTCAGGGCTTGTCACCACTTCAAGTCTCACCACAGCCCAGAGCCCCTGCCTGGGCATCACCTTGTGCGGGGCTCACCACCAGCCTGCATACACACGGTCATCAGAGTCACTCCAGCGCTGCTCACAGGAGCCAACAGCTCACTGCCACTCCACAGGTCTGCACGCCTTCCCATCTTACATGGGGCAAGGCTGCGGATTCACCCTGGGCTGAAGGATGTTGGCCTTGAACAATGGGCATACAGGGCAGGAGCTGTGCTATTCCATGAATCAGACAACCTTTATTAGTAGTGGATGAACAGAGAATTAACACCTGGGAATTAAAACCAGCTCCTACCCCAAAGCCCAGACTCAGCTGGGGATGGTGCTGTGCTGTCAAAGTCCTGGGGCCCCTATGACACCTTCCTACCAGGAGCTGCCTCCTGTGCTCTGGCCTTTCTCCCCTGGCCAGCACCCAGAGCTGCCTGGGGCTTCCCTGCCTTGGCTTTACCTCCCTTCTTCAAGGCAGCTTCCTGGGCCTCCTCAGGAACCTTCCCTTTGCTCTTGGCTGCTGGGGTCTTTTTGGGTCTCTTCACCCCAGCACCAGCAGGGCGGTCAGCACTGTCCTCTCGCACAGCCATGGCAGCAGGAGCTGCAGGGGGCTGCGACCGCCCTTTGCCAGGGGCCTGGTGGGCCTTTGCTCCATCACTCCTGGCCTTCCCCACCGCTGGCTGGGCCTGGAGGGGACAGAGTGCTTCAGGCTGCTGCCATGCCACATCCCACAGCTTGGGTGGGATGCAGTGCTGGCATCCCCTGGCCTTGTCACCCAGCCGTACTCACATCCGCAGACTTTGCCCTTGGCTTCCTCTTCACTGCTTTTGGCTTCTCCTTGGCAGTGCCTGCAGAAAGGAGCAGCAGATGAGCACGGGCAGAGCACCTCACGGGGGTTCACCCCAGGCCACCTGCCATTACCTTGCCCTCCATCGTTCCGCACCACCGCAGGGGCTCGGGCAGCCTCGGCAGCCCCTCTGCGTCCCGTCTTCGGGGCCGGTCCCTCCCCGGGATCCTCCTGGCCCGGCGCCTGTTTCTGCTGCAGCCTCTTAGGAGCGAGCTGGGAGCAGGGAAGGAGCAGAACGTGGGAGCAGCCGGCACTGGCAGCGCCCAACCCCAGCCCCGCTCTCGCAACCCCGCTCACCTTGAAGCGCCCCGTGGCCCCCAGGGCGGAGGAGTTGTGGGGCCGCACCAGGAAGCCGCGGCTCAGCCCGGTCGCCAGCGCCCGCTTCAGCAGATACTTGAGGCGCACGGGGTCCACCGCGGGGTACTTGGTCAGGATGAAGCGCTTAATGGCGACGACTGAGACGCCCTTCTTCCCATCCTGCGCCTGCAGCGCCTCGAGCACCATGTGCAGCGTGGGGGGGTGGCGGCTCCGCCGGCCCCGGGCGAGCAGGCTGGAGAGCCGGGCAGCGCCGGCGGCTTTGGCTGCAAGGGACACAGAACGGCAGCGTGAGGCGAAGGCGCTCACAGCCCCGAGGGCTGCAGTCCTCCACAGCCAAACAGCGTCACCGCGCCCGTCCCCAGAAAAGGGAACCGCGGCGCCCGCACCCTGCAGCCCCGACCTGGTTGGGACTCCATGGCAGCGCAGCTCCCAGATGCCAACCGGGCACTGCAACCTCAACCCAGTTCTCAGGTCCACCTCACCTGCAGCTAATTTATCTGATTCGGCACGGTAACGGCGAGGGCCGGTTGGGCAGCTGCTAATTGCCGGGTCCCCACCGCAGTGGACACAGGTGGGTCTGAGTGCTCCTGCCAAATCTTTGTGAGAGGCTGAAAAGAGAAGGAACGCTGCGAGCAGAGGTTGGAAAAGGACGGGAGGGGGAGCGGCGGCCCCAGGCACGCGCTGTGAACTCTTCTAAGCGCACCGTGGCCGCGTGGGGCTCCTGCAGCAGCCACAGGTGTTCGGTGCTCCCAGCCCCGCGTGCGTGCAGCCCTACGTGCCCCAGTGCAGGGCCAGCGCCGCGGCATTGGTGCCACAGGGCTCAGCGCGGGTGGCGGAGCCGCATCACCGAGCAGCCGCTGAGCACCGTGTGGCTCTGCGGAGTGCGGCCTCGACGGGCAGCGACAAACACCCGACCATCCTCCTCTTCCCTCCAAAAGCAGCCCTCGGATTTGCAGTACATGAATCAGACATCAGCCTAAACACTGAATTATTCATAAACCGTTAATCTTCAGATTTCACTGAATATGCAGAAGTATCGATAAAAAAAAAATAATGAGAGAATTGTACTTGCAAATTGCTCTTTATTAAAGATTTAACTTGCATGGGTTCTGTATGTTCCTTATTAGACCTCGCAAAGCTGCATAGGATTAGAAATCAGAGAGGATAATAATGTACAAAAATAGTTTCAAATGTTGATAACGCTGAACAGCAAGAAAAACATCTTATTTGTATAACTGAGCTAAAAATAAAAATGAAGAACACTGCTACAATTGCAATATGCCATCTTGTAGTGCCTGGAACATATGCCGGTGTCTCTGCACCATATGCTCCCATGTCTTGCCTGCTCTAACACGGAGGAAGCTCAGCAATGCACCAATCCGTCCTCAAAAGCACGAGCACCGGCCAAAGCCTCCTACGTGGGCTGACACTGAGCTGGGCTGCAGCTGACGGGGAGGGTCTGTGGATGGCTGGGAGGGAAGGGCTGCGTCCTGCTGGGGGCAGTGAGTGGGGCTGCCAAGGGGCCAACGCCGGGAGCACCCAAGCACGCCCAGCCATAGCGGGGCACAGCTGCACCATGCTGTGCCACCTGCTCAGGTGGGATCTGCACCACCACCTCTGCCGCACGGAGGGCACGTGTGTGCCAAAACCCACCCGTCATCCCAGAGCTGTTGCAGTGCTCTTCTGAGGTGCTGGGCAGGGCCAGACACGGAGCTCTGAGCAGTGGACATCTGGCGGTGCTCGGCCTGCCCCAGCACAGCCCCATGCCCGGGCCCAGCAGCTGCTGCTGGCTGCCAGGCTCTGTCTGCAGCAGTGGAGCCGGGAGGGGCTCAGCCTCCGCCCCGCCGAGGCCCTCAGGTTGGGGTGAGGGAGGTGGCAGTGGCTCCGCTGTGCCCGGGCTTTGCAGAGCCTGCGTGGTGCAACAGGTGTGAGCTCTCAGTGAATCAACAGAGAGAGAAACACGGAGTTATGCCAGTGGAGGAGCTAAGCTTTTGCATTTTAATTACAAAACGTGTACATTTTCACAGCCTTGTTCCCAGGGTTGCTATGGTTGGGAGAGCGGCCCGCCCCGCAGGGCTGTGCTGAAGCGGGCAGGCGCTGGCAGTGGGCAAGGTTGGTGCGGCGGACCTATGCAGGGGACACCTGGCTGGTGGAGACGGAGGAGGTCTCTGTCTTTCCAGCAGATGTGTCCTCATCGCCCAGCGGGTTCTTGCCGCAGCAGAGGGTTGTGATCATGCAGTTACGGAACTGGAAGAGAGGGGAAGCAGCGTGGTGAGGGTGGAAGGCTGCTGAGCGGCTGCCTTCATACGGGGCCCAGAGTTGGGGGTGGGGAGAAGTGAGCCTGGCAATGCCATGGGCACTGTCCAGCAGAAGAACCGCCACAGCAGGAGCAAACGCAGGTACAGATCCCATGTGCTGCAGTGGGAACTGCATGGAACCCTCCAGCATGTCTGCACCAGGGGCGCTGTGCTGGTGAAGTCTCCCTCCCAGCGCTCAGAGTTGGGGGAGGCAGCCCCAGCTGCTCTGCTGGGCCAGCGTGCACATTTCTCAGGTGGGTGCTTGCATCAACGAGAGCTGCACAGTGTGAAGGAGGGAGCTGCACTTCACTCTCCTGCACACCAGCACTGAGTACCTGGAATCCCCTTGCGGCTCGCGGTGTGCTGGAGGTGTGGGAGCTCCCCGCAGCTGTTACAAAGAGAAACACTACAGAGGCAATCGGCTGGCAGTTACCTGTTTGTTCATTACGATGTAGATCACAGGATTGTAGATGGCAGAGCTCTTGGCAAAGAATGCCGGGATGGTCATGAAGATGGGTCCGAAGTCTGAGCCCTGGTTGGTGAAGATGTAGAAAGCGACGCTGGCGTAGGGAACCCAGCAGATGAGGAAGGCGATGACCATG
Source organism: Chrysolophus pictus (assembly GCA_037305975.1). Lineage (NCBI taxonomy): Eukaryota > Metazoa > Chordata > Aves > Galliformes > Phasianidae > Chrysolophus > Chrysolophus pictus. The sequence continues at coordinate 476,396 of CM074587.1, forward strand.
ATGATCACCATGCGGGTCACTTCCTTCTCTGCCTTCTGGGTGGTGGCAGACTCCTGCTGCTGGGCGGCAGCCTGCGGGCAGAGAGTGGGGGGGGTGGAATCGGGAGGGCTTGGTCTGTGTGGGTGCAGGGCCGGGGTACCGCTCCCTTCTGTCACCGTATGGAGCCCGGCACAGCCCCCACCCCCTGGGCAGCACCCACCTCCTTCACAGTGCAGACCAGGTTCCCATAGCAGAAGAAGATGACGGTCAGTGGGATCATGAAATGGACCACGAACATGTAGATGACAAAGGATTCATTGTTGATCTCCGGCTTCAGCGTGTAGTAGTCGATCCCACACGAGCACTGCATGCCCTCGGGGATGTACCTGTGAGCACACGGAGCGGTCAGCGCCAGCAGAGCTGCCCACAGCCCGCGCTCCGTGCCCAGGCTCCTCCCTACCGTGACCAGCCGAACAGCGGGGGGGCTGCGCAGGCCATGGCCATGATCCAGGAGAACGCGACCCCCATGATGGCGTGGTTCTCTCCGAAGCGGAAGTTGCTCATGGGCTTACAGACCACCACGTATCGTTCCACGGCCAGGACAACGAGTGACCAGAGAGCGATTTCACCTGCACCGGGGAGAGAGGGATGGAGATGGACCTCAAATGATGGGAGGACAAAGGCACGCCATTCCTGGCACGGGGAAGACCCCATCAGCAGTGAACCTCCAACCAGTGCTCGGAGATGGAACGGAACGGAGGACGAGTACGAGTGCAGTGAGGAGGAGTCAGAAGATGCCTGCAGGCTCCCAGCGGTAACCGCTGTGCTGCTGTGCCTTGGGATCCACTGCTGGATCCTGCCCTCCTCCCGCACAGCACTGCATCCACGTGCCCACGGCCCCACTCTGATCTGCAGCTGCCTCCAGGTTCTGCTCAGGTCATCTGTGCCTGGGGGCCCGACCCCGCCAACAGCTGCCTGCAGTCTGGCTGGGAGCTGAGCTGGCCAGGGGAGGCCATTCTCAGACACACAGCCCTAATTTAACACTGCTAATCACCGGCTGGATGGCACAGTGGAGGCAGCTTTGCTGGGCTGCGCCGCGCTGCACGCCGCCTCACAGCAGTGACGCTCAGCCCCACTGCTCCAGAAAAAACTGTCAGCTCTCCTGTCAGAAAGCAAGCCAAAAGGATGTGCAAATCCAGCAGCTGCACAGTCTGCTGTAGGTTACTTTTCATGGCTACACTGTTGCTCGCAGGAGACGGAACAGGTGGCTACCAAAATAAGGCTTAAAAAAAGAAGCGCCATTTGCCACTTTCTTCACCTCCCACCCAGTAGCACTGCAGACCCGCAGCAGCAGCAGGGCTGGCGCGCACAGCCCGGCTCCCCAGAGCAGCTGGGCATTCTCACGCCTTCTCCCGAAACCTGGGGAAATTTCTCTCAGATTTTTGAAAATTTGGAGAACTCACCGCCCAGCGTAGCAAAGAAGCCCTCGATGTAACACCCTGTTACTCCAAAGACAAAGTACCCATTCATCGAGGTGTACATGGTGGTCGTGAAGCCTCCAAAGACCATGAAGAGGTCGGCGACCGCCAGGTTCAGGAGGATGTAGTTTAGAGGCGTTCGGAGTTTCTTGTGCTGGATGGTGACGTACAGCGTGAGGAAGTTGACGGGGAAGCCGAGCAGGATCAGCATGAACATGTAGGCAGCCAGCGCCGAGAACTTCCAGGGCTCAGCCAGGTAGTACTGGGGGTACTCGAAGGGGCTCCGCACCACCCCGGTCTTGTTGGACATGGGCACGTAGAAGTCTTGGCCTTCCGTCCCGTTCATGGCTGCGGTTTGTGGGGCGCCTCTCAGTCGCTCTCAGTGTCAGGTTTTGTGTGTGGGGGAATCGCCCCTGCAGTTGGGCTCCCACCAGCGCCCAGCCTTCGCTGTCACCCCGCAGAGAAGCGGCCGTAGGGCGTCCCTTATAAAGTGCCCCCTATGGTAAGCTCCAGGCATCGGTGTCAGCGCGATTAGGGCTAAGAGAGTTATTAATCATAATCATCCAGGGGTAATTGGCTTTTCTGGGCAGGTATTAAGGTGACACCTGTTTCTGGCCCACACTGTCATTGCTGGAGACCGTGGTTCATGGTCATACACAGACAGGTAGCTCTGCACTGCTTGTGCACTGGAACTGGAGGGCAGCCCCACCTGCACACCTCACTCCTCAGCATGCTGTGCCGCTGCCTGAGGGCCGAGCGCCTGCTGCCTGGGCCCAACGCACTCATCGCATGCTGCAGTCTGGGCTGGACGCCCGCAGCCTGTGCTGCCTCTGCCCCACGGAGTGCCCCGACAGCCCATCGCAGGCTGCAGTGCCCATCAGTTCCAAATGCCTCAGTTTACCCACAGAGGGATGTGGGAAACGGGACACGACACCACCGGGCCCACAGGCGAGAGTGCCAGAGAAAGACAGAGCACACAGGATCCTTCTTGTGGTTGCACTTGACCAAAGCAAACAGGAGCGAATTTTGTGGCTCAGAACCCCCAGGCCATGGGTTTGGGCACTGCAGCGGCGGCTGGGCTGGATGTGCTCGATGCAGTCCCTCCATAGCAGGGGTCTGCTCTTACAGCAGGACTGCAGGGCTGTGACGGCAGCCTGTCTCGTCACAGCTGCCATTACAGGGGTAGGCTGATGAAAGGCTGTGCTTGGCAGCAGCCCTTCTTGTATTCGCTCTCAGCACAAAATTTGCTCTCTGCTGCAAAATTTGTCTGAGAAGGTTTGAACAACACAGTGAAGCACTGATCCTGCTAGCAGGTTTCCAGTTGCATCACCTCCTCTGTTCTTGGCTTTATACATGGTTTGCATCACAGCAGCTACATCAGCAGCACCTACAAAATAACCTTGTCCATCTGTCTTGGACAGATATCGTTCTGCCTTGATCCAGAGAAGGGTTGTGGACAAGGCACAAGTTCTGAGCTGAAGCCAACATCTGACCTCTTATTCTGGTGACAGACATCTTCAGTCTCCTTGAAACCTTGCAGAAGTGGTGAATTCCATGTAGGTGGGCATTAGAGCTGCAGGGGAAGCTGTCGTTGGATCTGTTTCTCTACTTGATGTGCCCAGTGTTGCTTGGAACATTCGTCATGCCAGCCAGCAGCTGTTAGGTGTTATCTGGTTTTAACTTTTCAGAAACAGTGGGAGAGCGTGTACAGTAAGGGGAGCAAATCAGAGCCTACCACAAAGGATCTCTTTGCAGGACAAGGTTATTCTTTATAGTTCACATAATTGTGATTAGTCTTTCAGCTTCCAAATCTATCTGCTCCCATCTCTTCCCTTTTTTGCATCCTCCGTTTATCACTTTTCTCACTATGCCAGTGTTATTCTCAACATCGGTACCATTCCATTGGCATGCCAGGACCAGCCAGCGTCCCTGCAGAGGTCAGAAAAGGACTGCTTGGCCCTTGGCAGCAGCAGGACTCTGGCAGGACCTGAGCATCTCCACAGCAATTGCATTTCAGGCTGCACTAGGGAGCTGGGCTGATCTTTCCTTGCAGCCAAGAGCAGAGGAGAGGTATCTGAGTGCCCATACAGCACAGAGGGGGATGCACCAGGCCTGGAGCTCGCAGGTGAGAGATGAGCAAGAGCTTGTGTCACCTTGGCCTTAATTAACCAGCTTCAATTCCTGCCATGTTTTTACCAGTGTTCCCTGCAGGTTAATTCAGTGCATGCAAAACAGATCAAAGGGAAAAAGCAGAAAGCTTTGTGTTCTCTTCAAAGAGAAGACCAAGCAGAGAAACCTTTCCTCTACGTGGGGAAGACCTCACAGAAGCGCTGCTACCACTGAAAGCCTGGCTTCCCATAACCAAAGGTGGGCCTCGATTGCCCTGCACAGCCACCAACGTCCTCCTTCTGACAGTGTGCAAATGCCACCTCCTCACACATCCTCTGCTGGTACTAAGTCCCTCCCAATTAACTTTTCATGTGTTGCCAAGGCCGGAGAAGTGCCTCTAGCTAATTGCAGATGCAGCTGTTCATATCTGTACACGGGCACATCAGATTACAGGTTTATCTTCCCAATGCACAAATGCGCCACGTAAAGCTCTGATGCAATAAGCCCCTGCTGAGGTTAGCAGCTGCCGCGCTGAGCTGAGAGCTGAGATGCGTCACCGCGGGAGTCCAGCGGTGGGGAAGGCGAGCGGTGAGTGGTGACAAGGTAGAGGTGCAGGGCAAATGGAAGAGAACAGTTGGTGAACCGCCCACAAAAGCTTCAGAGAAAGGCTTCGTGGTGGGACTTCTGCACATCCAGAGCCTTCTCATCACGAAGTCACCAGGGAGCTTCAGTTGCACAAGGCATCTGGAACTGGCACATCTTTCCAATTTACGAGATGCGTGGAGTACAGCTTTGCCTGGAAAAGCCCGGCATGCTTTTCAAACCCAGACCATATTCACAATAAATAAATAAATAAATAAATGAAGCTTCCTCGTTTGATCCATTCTGTCTCTGTGTAATTACAAACCTTGTCTATTTATTTTTATAATTTTTCATTTCTGCTACTCTGCAAAGCCAGCTCATTTCTGGGAGAATGAGCTGAATTGCATGCTGGCTCACATATCAAACAGCATTGTTTATCAATGTCAGTCGCAACGTCTTTATTGCAAACAGTGATATACGAGTCAGAAAGCAGACAAGCACTAATTAGAACAGAATGTTTTTAAAGTGGTAAATTAAGCAAATTTGGTCAGGAACCACTGAGGGATGCAGACACCCTACAGTATCATTTGATAGAATCACAGCAGGTTGTGTTGGAAGGGAACTCACAGCCCCCAGCACTCCCCCTGCCATAGACTGGCTGCCCCTCCAGCTCAGGCTGCCCAGAGCCCATCCATGGCCTCGGGCACCTCCAGGGATGGGCAGCGCTGCCAGGGCCTCATTGCCCCAGCAGTAAAAAATGTCTTCCCAGAAACTAATTTAAGACCACCATCTTTTACTTCAAAGCCTTTACCCTTTGTCCTATCACTACGCTCCCTGACAGAGTCCCTCCCCAGCCCTCCTGTACTGGGAGGGCACAGTGAGGTCCCCCCCAGTCTCCTCCAGACCTAACATCCCCAGTTCTCAGCCTGGCTCCATAGCAGAGGTGCTCCAGCCCCTGAGCATCCTCACAGCTCCTTCTGGCCCCACTCCAACAGCTCTGTGTCCTTCTGACTCTGGGGGCCCCAGAGCTGAACACAGCACTGCAGGTGGGGTTCACAGGAGCATAGATTTCAAAGCATCACTTTCCAGAGGAACTCGAGCACACACTGATATCACATGCAAAGTGCTGTTGTTTACACAGTAGCTGTTTTACCAGCAGCCACCAATCTCAGCCAACAGCTTAATACAATAACATAAAATATAATTTCCCAAGCAAAACAAAGAGAGGCTTATGGAAGAGAGGATGCCATAACAATAAAACTTATGCTGAGGCAGGCACAATTTAAACTGGATTAAAGTCAAGAGATCTATCACTTTTCCATTCAAACCCGGCCCAGCTGGTTATCCACATGAATTCTCAAGCTCTTGCAGAACACCTCGGTGAACACCCTCAAGAGATTCAACCATACCGGAGTACTTCTGTGTGCTGGGCCTGGCAAGAATAGAGTTAACATTCTTCAGAGCAGCCCATGTGGTGCTGTGTTTTGGATTTGCAACTAAAAACAGACTTGATAAAACATCAGTGCTTTAGCTATTGTTGAGCACTGCTGGCAGTGTTGAGGGTTTCTGTTGTTCCCCACTTTGCTGCCCAGCAATGGGTCGGAGGTGGACGAGGAGCTGGAAGGGTACACAGCCAGGACTGCTGACCCAAGGGGTGGTCCATGCCTGATGACATCATGCTCATCTTCCCATGTAAGCATGACTCATTCTGAGGCCTTGCTTTCCAGGAAGTGGCTGGACATCTGCCCGCCATGGGGAAGTAATGAATAAATTTGTCATTGCTTTGCTGGCAAACATGGCTTTGCTTATGAAACTACCTTGTTGACCCACAACCTTTTCCACTTTGGCTCTCTTTTGATTTTCTCCTGTTCTGTCGAGGTGGGTGGAAAGTGAGCACGCAACTGCATGGGGGCTTAGCTGCTGCATGGGATGAAACTACATTTGGTTAAACAGCCAGGTCATTAAAATCCCCTCAATCTCAGCACTTAGTTGGCAATAGTAAAAAAAAAAAAAACAAAAACAAAAATACTGGAAGGTAGGTCCATCTCCTCCTACCTTCTTACTTTGCTTCCCATGGCTCTGGCGTGAAGAAATGCTGGGAAAACGCTGATCAGAAATATTTCTTCAGCACATCACCTCTTCCAGTCAGCATGATGGTCAATGGAGCCGTGCTAGCTCAGACTGGCACGTGTGCCCCCACCACAAAGGTACACTCAGATCACACCACAGGAGCTGAAAGGATGTCAGTATTCCTGAGAGCTATCCCATGATTTTATTAACACAGTGAGCTGCATCACAACAATTTTCTTCTCAGCAAAGAACTCTCCTGTCCTTAGGTATAGAGGAGGAGCTGTGGGAAAGCACTGGCTGTCTATGAGTCCTCAACTTGCTTTGATATTCCTGCCTGGCAACTTAATACTTCTCAGCATGCAAATATACTCATTTTTAGCCCATTAAGTCAGTGGCTTTTCTTTCATTAACAGTAAACACACTGATGTTACTCGAATCAGCAGTGTGTCAGTAGACAGAGAAGGAACTTACGTGTGAGTATCTCAGTTAACGTCAAATAGGTATTTCCATGCTCAACCTGTTATTTGGATTTCAACAAGCACGAATTCCACACAGGTTAAAAGGAAATTTTGAGACAAACAGTACTGAAAAATAGTCCAATTTATTTGAAGTTCTGTCAATAACAGGTACGTATTAAAGACAAATGTTTAAGTTCTAACACAAGTTGGAATAAAAACAATTGTGTAAGTTAATTTGACCCTAGAAACATTTCTGTAAAAACCTGTGGCACTTCAGCTGCTTATCTGGGAAATAGATGACATTCACCAAAACAGACATTTCCATTAAAAAAAAAAAAGTTAAATTTCCTTCAACACTGTTTCACTCATGTCCAAAATAGAACAAGATGACAACGAAGTTGTTAGGAAATCTAAGAACGCGAGAGGTGCTTTGCCAAGTCAATAGGGAAGGCTCTTAGCTGAGGTATAAGATCACCTTTCTTCATTGGTTTGACTCATCTATTCTTCTTCGACAGAATGGACAACAGTTATGCTGGAGTACAAGAAGCTCATAGTCTTCTGTGTGAAACATCTATGAATTAGATTGAGGGACAAGTTAGCCTCTGACTAACTCAAAGAAAATGGGATTTCAAGGGGGTTTCTTACACCTTCTGAAGCTACTATTAAACAAGAATTGTCTTTCTTGCTTCCAATTACTTGTCAGAGCTATAACCCAGAATATAGAAGCAAATATTGCACAGACCACTGCCAATGTAGCTGAAGATGCTCAAACCAATCAATTACTTTTCCAGAGGGAAGGATGAAAACTGGAGAGCATGTAACCAAATGAGATTGAATTCCTGCATTTCAGAAAGCCGTTTTTGAGAGGGGAAGAATTACTAGAGGGACTGAACCAAAAGCCAACCCAGTTTACTGGAGTGACTCCCTACTAGACCAGATGGGATGTCAGAGAGGCAGAGCAAAAGGAGTAACTACAAATCACCATTTGCTGTTCAGCTGAGGTTTGCCCATGGAGCTCAGACTACTACCACCAGTACAGCTTCTCAACCCTTTCTTCCCAAACTCAGCTACCTCAAGCTTTTAGGAATGCAACCATTTCTCTGAGCATCACATTGCTTATTTTGTTTTCCATTGCCTTCTGTCTCTACATCACTCGTTAATTTACTGAATATGTTTCAAAGTATGGCATATCAATTATTTCAATTCACTGATTTCTCAGGGGCAGTGGCTTTGGGTTTTTTTGATCCTGTCAATGAAGAGTACCTGAAAACATGATGGGCACATGGTGATGGAGGCATCGGGCAGCAGGGAACGGTAGTACTGCCACCGCAGCGGCTTGGGCCAGCGTTTAATCAGGACGTCCCTCCGACTCATTGACTGCAGAACAGCACGATTCACAACCACAGGAACAAACTCTGAGCTGCCTTGCTGCAGGTAAGAAGGTTTAGAAAGAATTACTGTTACCAACTGCAAAGTCCTTTGAGGATTAGTAAGATCTTGTGAAATGCAAAGTACAAGTCAGTAGAATAAGCTAATACAGAACCGGCCTGAGCCTGGTTCTACCCTCACTGTCACTTTTACCAACAGCTTCCATGAGAGCAGCGTCCAGCTGCATCTCTAACTTGTTCTCCATGAATTTCTGTTACACGTTAACACAGCTCCTTGCAAACAACACTTGTGCCCAGAGGCAAGTATTAAAACCTCATAGTAATGACTGTTTTACGGCTATACTGCCTGACACACAAAGAGCCAGGGAAGACACTGCACAATGCTAAAACCAAATTTCAGGAACATTTATTTTAAGATCTTTGTACGTGCCTCTTTCTCAGGGCATTTCCCAGCAGAGGAAACATTTTGCTTTTATTTATTTATTTTAAAACAGGAGTTATCATCTCATAAATCCCTTTCCCTCTCACGTTCCGGGCCTCTCTCCTGGACCCTTCCTTTGTATCTCTTTTGTGGGAATCTACATCACACATTCACACTAGAAGAGCAGCGTGCACTAAAGCAAAATTTCCTCTGGATTCCTACTGGTAGCAAGAAAGAAATGACTGCAAGGTGCAGGTAAAGCTCTTACCTCAAAGCTCAGTTTTGCAGTAAAGGGATCATCGTCTTCAATAATAACTGCGCTGTCATTAAGCCTCAGACTCTGTGCATCTAGGTGTACTTCTTAAGGAAGAACTACAGTTCCTCTGAGATCAGCTGTGAGCTCTATCTCACAGAATAAACAGAACATCATTCCAGCAGGACTGGTACCCTTGTTCCTCCAGAGGGTCAAAGTATTCTCAGTGTGCTAGACTGCCCAGACTGTTATAGAACATACTGGAGAAGGGCTTGCTCTGATTACAGTAACTACAGAATTTTATCATTGCAACTGCTGTAGAACAGCAAAATTGACTGTAAGCAAATATGACATCAGCTCTGCTTTATTTCCTGTCTGTCTGCTTCTCACACTGCAGAAAGCACACGAAGCAACCTCTATGAGTTATGTCTCAAGTCGTTTTAGTTAGGGACTGCATTTTCTTGTGCACTGCTCTGCTCCCAGTGCTCCACCCAGCAACTGGGGGCTCTGGGTGCCGAAACATTACAAAACAGATTGTTATGAAGGAAGTCCACGTTGGTTTCCCTTGTGAAGGAGAAAGCAGCCTCTGGAGCAAGCTGTTTTTGGAAGGAAGTAACACACTTCAGGTTCTCCCCACTCTCCACAGAAAGCAGTTACAAGAGAATAGGTACAGCGTGGCATTGCACTGCTAAAAAGATCAATACCACATGATTAGAAGTGTGTTTGTGATGAACAAGCTTTACAAAAATATTAGGTTAAAAGACCACTCTGGTTGTTACACCAATGTAAAAAGGAAACACAACATATGTTTTTTGTTGTATGGCAGAAAAAAATACCACACACAAAAACAAACAACAACAACAACACCCAACTGTTTCTTTTTTTCCTAAGAAAGGGACTGGAAGCAATTTTTAATCAGCAGGATACCATCACTCATCATCTCTTGCCATTTATTCCCACTTCTATTCAATCTTGGAGCTTCAAGATCAATGAGAGATACAGCTTCTTCATCTGTAATACCATCTTCCAAATAGAACTCAACCAGATGCAGTACTTCTAAAGGGTGTGAAAACAGGGAGCATTGGATGGGCACGATGACAGAACAGCCTCCTAGAAAACACTGTGCCCTTTAACGAAAATTAACTTCCTTCACCTTCTGTAATGTGTTCCCCCCACATGTTCTCATGATGAAAAAAAAACAAAACAAAACAAAACCAACCTCCCCAACACTCTCAAAGGATGGCAATGGCACTAAACACTTTCTAAACACCTTATACATTCAGGTTTCCACAACAGAGCAATGCTCTGCTGCTGCTGTCGTGCAGTGAAATGCAGCCATCCCTGGGACAAGAAGCAGTCACTCAGTCCAATCTAACAACATTCAAAGGAAAGGTTTGTCCAAACAACATCGCATGGGGAACAAATCAAGTACTAGCTGATCCTGTTCACTTTAACATTTACCTACTTGAAAAGCACAACAAAAATGTGATACTCCAACGCACCATAGGAAGAAGCGGAGAAGACGAAAGGCTGTCTGCAGTTAATGCACACATTCCCTAAGTTATTTAGCAAAGGGTTGTTGGTAGAGCACCTATAGCACAAGGGCACAAGCTCCTGCAAAGACACACACATAGCACAGTGATTGCAAACAGGTCAGCACAGTCAGTACTCTTGGTTTCAACTAAACATGAGTTCCTTAGGTTTACACCATTGATATTACATCAGTCCCTGACCCGAAGAAATACTGCTGTGAAAACACATCCTTTAACATCTGAAAATGCTTTCACATTAGAAGTAGCTGTCTTTGCCACTCTAACAATGAAATTTCTCCTTGTCTTTGTGGTAAGGAGCAGAATTTTGTAGCAAACACACAGTGCCAAAAGAAGTTGAAGAGAAGGTTATTGAAGAAATTTTTTTTTTCCTTCACAGATTTGGTCAAATTCAAGTTATCCAATCAATTCATCTCTCTTATTTTCAGGAGCACAGTTATTTTAGGCCATTCTTAAGACTCTGTTTCTATTATTTCAGTTGGCCAGGTACATGTTCACTTGCACAATACAATTTATTTTTAGTGACTACTCCATGAGACAGGGCTTTATAGAGCACCGCAGAAATTCAGACTTCAGTTAAGGAAGAAAAGGTGATAAAATAAGACTTGAGGAAGGAAGGTCACCCAAGGGATAGGGGGAGGAGGGAAGGAGTGCTAGGAGTTAGGACAAATGAAAGTGACCTCCAGCTGCAGAAAGACACAAAGACCATGCAGAAAAAGGCTTGACAGAATTAATAGGCAGAGAAGAAGGTAGATAAAAGAGAGAAGAGGGAGGAGAAAAGCTGCCTGCCCATAAAGAAAGAACTGGTTTTAGTTTGTTCTCGGGAACAAAAGGAAGCCTGCACTAAAGGATAACAATAAAAGGACTGTTTCCAGCAGAAATGGAATTCTAACACAGACCTACACATAATATGTTTCAGACTTTGTGTATATGGCAACTCAGATATTCATGATTAGCACGAAACTACTTACTTCGCTGTCATGGAATGGCTTGGATCGGATTGTCAGGCTGCCCAGCTCTACGGATTTCTGGAACCTAGCAGGGATCTGCAGTCCCTGTAACTTGTCGTAGGCATGACGTGCCAGTTTATATGCACCCAGAGCTTTACTTTGTTTTGCCAGGGTAAATAATGTATTACTGTAATTAAATTAAGGAACAAAAATACATATTTGGGAAAAAATACAATGTTCTTTCTAATCATAGAAGATGTGCAAAGAGGCATATTTCTCTGCTGCACAGAGCAGCACCAGCTCTGTGTCTCTGAACAAGGACAGTCTCTTTCATTAGCATGTAACAGCAACTGCTGTTCAGAACGCTACCAATCATAACCACAACAAGGCATGTTAGGAAAGACATTTTGAAAGAATATGTAAGTGAGGAAGTTACTAAAAGGAAAGCAAACATCCCATCCAGAGCCATAACGGAAGCAAAACTGCCGTCCCTACGGCAGCTGCTGACCCTTTCTGTTGTCTTTTACTGACAGATGCATTTCTGCAGTGTTCACAAAGGCCTTGTACGAGGTAACCTGATCCAGCTGTGGTGTCCCTGTTCATTACAAGGGAGTTGGAATAGACGGCCTTCAGAGGTCCTTTCCAACTCTAAGGACTCTATGATTCTACGATTCTACTTCCAAAATATGTAACACGCATTCACAAAGTTGTGCAAATGTTAGGTTGAGAGACACTGCACAGCTATAACAGCCTCAGATGAAGCAGAAGTGCCTGCTTTTTTCCCCTGCTCCCATCTTAGCTCAGGATCCTTGCAACAATGCTGTCAAGATTCAGAGGCAGCATCCTGTTGGGATGACTAATACTCCTTGACAAAGTCACACATCATGCTGGGTGGGTGGCTGAGAATTACGTGTTAGTTGATTTGTACAGCTCTCCAAGACTATAAAGAAAAGAAAAGAAAAAAAAAAAAGTAGTGCAGTTAAAAACAATGGTTTGAAGGTGCTGATTATTTCCTTAGGGGCACAAGTCGATTTCCATTAGCTATAACCCACAGCTGAAACTGAACATACCCTAAAGTAGATCTCTGCACTGTGGCTCAACATCAATTACTCTTTTCCTGTACCTCAGCCTCTAGATTCTGTGCAATGTTGGAAGGATACACTTTTGAGATCCCCAAGGGAGTCTCCTTTGTTAAGCTGTGAAGCAGAAACCTGGAAATATTGAAGAGTGTTTCAGGCAAGTGGAAACTGAAAGGCTCCTCCTGTGGAATTAAAAATAGAGACATTTCTAAGACAATTCATATCACTACACACCACAACACCAGGAATCCCAACTATTGTCCGTCCTTCATGCAGCTGCAAAAAGAGGAGATGCTGACAGAACAAACCAAACAGATTTCACATGTTTAACACCAAAGTTCATGCCTGTTATATGCAGAAAAAGACAGAAATGGATCCACGCAGTTAAAATAGAATCCTTACCAGGCTATTTAAAAGCAAGGCATGAACAGTGTGCAGCCTTCACTACTGAGAGGCCTGAAATAGTCTGACTAGCAGAGACCTCCGTTACACAGAGTCTTCTTTTGGGCAAGGGCATGGATCAGAGGGTTCTCATATGCTCCACAGAAGATATTTTCACCAACAGTGGTAGGAACATTACTATAATTGCTGGGAGCAGCAGGAGCTCCCCACTCAAGATTGCATGTCTTTTGGAGCAGTTCACATATATCACCTCTGATACGAGGTTAACATGCTGTGAGAATCTCTAAATGAGGGTGTGCCTGCTGTATAAACCTGCTTTCCCAGATTAAAGGAAGAACCCACTGCAGCCTGTAAAGGACTTGACATCCGGGGTGCTAGAACCAAACCAACACAGTCAGCAAAGCAAGTTCTGGGGGTGGAGAGTCAGCCATGATCATATTCTCTATGCACACACTGAGACAAACACACACCTGCTAAAATGGCACTGCACTTTTTAAAACTACGACAAGAGAAGTTCCTGTGCAGTACAACAGAAAGCAGAGAAATGTTGCTATACAGTATCACCAATCTACCCTCTATTTAATTGTGTGAAGTCATGAAATGTTTATCTCTGGACTTCTGAAAGAAAACCATTCAGGAATCACACATATACAACTTCTAAAATAAATATCTTACAGTGTATCTTTGAATATAGTGATAGACATGGTAAACTTCGGCCAATTGCTGGAAGTGATGAAACTTCTGCAACATTTCAGTCTTCTGTTCTTCATTCTCTGTGGGAGGGAAAGGCATTAGTGTAAGCCCCCCAGGTAAACCTTTGAGATTCAGTGTGAAGAAAGCAATGTATTATGATACTCCCAAAAGAAGTACACACCAGTCCAAGTGTCTCCCATCTACCTATGCAAAACACAAATTATACATACTTGCTATTTTTGGGAGCAAGTTTCTACTTCAAACAAAAAGCATGCTGAAATATAAGTGGCAATGGCTTTAACGTAGCTAGAGGCTACAGGTTAGGTAAAGGGAAAAAGAGAAGCTGTGCATCACTGGAAAGCTTATTCATACCTTCAGAATTTACAAATAAAACGAGTTTTGAAACATTTTACAGATATTAAATACACTAATAAGAAAATTGGAACAATTTGCATCTCCACACAACACCTGAGAGGCAACATATCAGCACTCTCAGATGAACTGACAAAAGGGCACTTACAGCACTGAGCAAAACGCAGTACTATCAACCTTTGTATTCATTACCAAGTTAGTTCTCCTAAGCACTAGTCTGCCTCCCTCCCAGAGAAGTACACTCAGAAGACAAGATGATAGCTCATGAACAATCAGTTTTGTATTTGTTGGCAGAAACAATTTGTAAAGCATCTCCCCACCCTACAATCAAGTACTGGGCAGATCTTAAGCTCCAGAGCCACCTTTCAGTTACCAGTACTTGGACCCTCCAATCACTTCTCTAGCTGCAGCGTGTTGAGGGAAGCTACATGAGGGTACAGGCTCCCAGGAGGCACTATTTTGATTCCAGCCAGACTTCAAAACAAGGCCTACACATGCCGATGTTGTTGTTTTGCTCATCTGTTTTACATAAGTGCATGGGAAAACCAGGAGACTACAAAAATAGCACAAGCCAAAACTATGCACAGTATAAAAGAAAAAAACAGTGGAGGAGCTGCAGCAATGCTATCACAATTCAGCAATTGTCTGTCTACATGCACAAGAAGGTAAAAATAAAAGCCTTTCAGTTACTTACCTTGGGCTATATCTAAACACTGCATGGAAAGCATCCAATAATAATAGGCTGCGTCGTTAAATCGGCTTTCAACCACAGCATTGTGTGTTAGCTGCTCCAGCACTCTCACAGCTTCTCTCTGCCTGCCAGCCTTGTGGAACGCTACAAAGACAAAACAAAGAGGATTTTACAGTGTGATTATATCAATTAGCTGAAATTAATGTTTTTAAATTAAGAGTGGTCTATTCAGCCAATATCAAATCATCTATTCGGGGCAGGATGAAGGGGATTATACACTGGTATTTTTCTACTTGAAAGCAGCAACACAATGGAACGTGAGATGCAGCTGTAGGTGTTTTGTGCCTTTTGCACTGTCCTGGGGGCTCTTGAGCTGCTACATTTTGTACACCTCAGGTGTTTTTGTTGTTCTTTTTTAATACAGAAAAGAGTAAAAGCACAACAATCATTAGATCTGTATACAAGCAATTGCAATCTTTAAGCACTGCAGATCACACCTGCATTTAAAACTACACAAAGTTAAAATTAGTTCTAGTCAGTAACGCCAAATTTTTAAAAGATTATACTACTTATTATACCCTCCTAGCACTCATTAACAGCTTCTCTCTCAGTGAACCTCAGAAGCCAGTATAAAGTTGGATTCAGACTTCTCACTTGGTATAAACGCATTTGGCAAACACTGTCTTCATACAGGGCAATGAAGGAACAAAATAAAGATAACACAATTGCCTCTTGACTTCAGCCAGCTCCGATAGAGCCACGTTCTCACATCCCCACGCAGAGATCTCCTGCTCGCCCAATTTTGTGGAATCTGTATTAGCCAAGACACAACAGCTTTGTGGAACCAGCTGGGAACAACACAGTATATTCACGGATCCGTATGTGCAAACCACTCAGCTGCTCAAAGGCTTAGTGCTGAGGCATACAGCCCAGTTCTGCACAGACAGCTCACGGCTGGCATTTCGCTAGCTTGGCCTTGTAAGCAAATGCAGTTACACCCTTAGATCCCAGCTGGCTCTGGAAACAGCAGATGCAAAAGTCACAAGGAGCTGCACCTGAGTAAAGCAACTACTGAAAACATGCCGGCTCCATATGGAGCTTGCTTCAACCTCTCCTTATCCCTGGCACAGCTTATGAGTAAAATTCTGAAGCCTGTCCACATGGTAGAAGCTTGACGGTTCTCTTTAAGTAGTTTTATCAGCCTAACAACATCCATGAAAACTCTTAAAGATGAAAATGTTACTTGTACAAAGTGAATGTTACCTAGATATAAGGAAAATTTGTTATTTCCACTCCAGTTTGTGAGGTCCTGGGATAAAAGTATTAACAAAACACAGCTCAGCTTTTAAGCCAAAGCCATGCTCAATTATGTAACGACATTGAAAACCTGGAACTATATTTGGATGTCAGCATTTCTAATAGGTCCGTCACACTTTGCAGCTAGAAAAGGAGACCTCCAGCTACTTTATTTTTAAGACAGGTGTGAAGCTATTGATTGTACTTGTTTTTGAAACCACAGATAAGAAATTCTCCAGGGCAAAGACAGCAGATTCCGCACAGGAAAAGTACAGAGGACATTTTGAGTGCTCCATCAGAAAGTCTTACCTTTCTGGGCTTCTTCAAATCTATCATTCTCTGCTAGCCACTGAGCGTAAGGGACATAGACCTCATCTTTGAATTCAGGATGCTTTTCACTCAAAGCAAATGCCTGAAGCACATAACAAAGTCAGTTTTAGAATACTGCATGGTTTAAACAATTAAAGGATTTAGAATATTTCATACAATCAATCCTTCAGCTCTAAGTAAATTCACTATAAAAATACACAGAATAAAGATTGTAATCCATCTTTTCTCCAGTATGAAACGAATGTATTTTAAAACAAAAAACAATCAACAATAAAAGGAAAGCTATGCATGGTAACAGTGTGGGTTACAGATTAGTGAAACTTGAATCTATGCATACTGAGGAAACGTGGCAGAGCTCACAGCAGAAGGCAAAAATATTTCCATTTTTACTGAATATATTCTGAGGAGATTGGAGCAACGCTATAAATGCAGTTTAGATTGGCTTCCTGCACTCACTAACTGGTCAATAAAGGACCAAGCCTACAGTTTTCCAAAGCATCCATACAAGTTAGGGGGCAAGTGGATTGTCAGTTCTAGAAGTACTTTGAAAATCCTTCCTTAAGAAGCTACACCCATCAAAACTCAATTTGAAGAAATAAGAGCAGGATTAAAGCGACCCCAACTTCGAGGTGTGTGATAGTGACGGGCTTATGTTTCCATGGAAATCCCAGAGAAGTCTGCAAAACTTCACCCGACAGTAAATCCAGTTCATAAAGTGGTGTCCACAGTAACAGAGCAGATATTCACCAGGTCTAAATTACACCTGTGAGATGCTCACTCACACACACCCAAGTCAGAAAAATACTCCAATACAGAACTTCCCTCAATGCAATTACTATTCATTCCTTCTAATAGGTGAGAAGCATTCTGTGGATTTGCATAGGAAATGGGCAACTACCCACAGGTAGGCAAAACAGGGTGCTGGGAAGCAAGGCCAGCGAACATTCAGCCACAACACTTGAAAAAAGAAAGAAAACCAACCGAGCAAAACAAACAAACAAAACCAAACCACCCATTAAACTCTCAGAAAACAAGCAAACAATAAGCATACAAAATTAACTCTGCACTCTGAACCACAGCCTCCAGCAGCCTGCCTCCTCCTCGCCTCTCCCTTCACTGCAGGGGACAACGCAGTGCCCCTTGCCCTCTCTTGCAGTCAGAGAGGACAGCAGCAGCTTTAAACGCAGGAGCCAGAAGGCATGCTTACTTCTTCCCAGCGGTGCGTCTCCACGTGGAGAGAGACCAACGCTTTCAGGTCACCAACCTTCATGTAGGTTTCTGCTGCATAGCCGGGGTTATTGAGCTTCTTAAAATAGAAGGCACATTTTGACAGAGGCTCACGCTCAGCTTTATCCAGTTTCCGAGCAATTTCTATTAACCTAGATGCAGTAAAAAAAGCCTTGTGTTTCAGGTTCAGCCTTACCACCTTACCTTTTGCTTAACATTGTAATGACCTCACTTTCAATCAGGGATTTTTTAATACCGTAGTAGTAGTACCACGCTGCTGAAACAGTTGTTAGCAAACATTCAACATGAATTTTTTCTTTTACAAACTCAAAACCTGTTTCTGCAATCCCTACTCATGGGTGCGATTCCATACTGCAGCAAACCATCTTCAGAGGAAGCGGTGGATCCCACATGACTAAGTCGCACAGGACACGCTTCTCTAACCCTGACCTAAAAAAAGAGCCATCATAAACATTGCTCCACTTGCCACCCAGGAAAAACGGGGCAAGGGAATGCTGAGTCACCTGCCCAAGCTTTTATTTGGACTCAGCAGAAGACCCAAAGCAGGAACTGCCGTAACTCAAGGAGAATTTGACTAGGACCAGTGTAGCCCAAGAATTTACTTCCTGGAATCCTGCACTCCAGTTGTCTTCCCTACCCACTAGTTTGTTATCTCTTGCAGTTTAAAACAACAGAAGTAGGCTACCACACAAGCACTGCTGTGATGATTGCTGTGAAAACCTTAAGGCATGCATATTTCAGAAGACAGTCTCGTAATACAGATTAACCCATTCATATTTCACTGTTGTAATGTCTCCACACCCTAAACATATGCGACTTTAAAAACATTTTAAATTGTAGGTGTGCTTCAAATACAGCTTATACTCTATTTGATATAAACAAAGGTGCGTATCAAACAGGTTTTGTCTACTTGAAAAGTTATGCAGAATTCAATTACACTGAATTGCAAGATTCTATTATATTGAGATGAAGCTGTAACCCACATATCAACCCAGCCGTGGTCCCCACTGATTTCTATGGCCTTCATGTGCTCGCCTGCAGAAAGGTACATCTCCACAGCTGCTTTTGGCTCATTAATATTCTTGGCCCAATCTGCTTGTTTTTTTATAAGCATCTTTGTGTCTTTGGGGTCTCCGGATCGGAGAAAATCCTGAAATAACACAATACAGAAACATTTGCATTATTTTCTGGTCACAAACGTCTTTACATTTCAAATTCTAAAATACATAAGGGATTTTCTGATGAATATCATTGTGCTTCCTAAGGAAAGACATGGTGCATACAGCGCAACAGAAACCAGTGCCGCCTTTGGCAGCTGATCATCGGGCCAGTGCTGGGTAGGTAACAATGGTAGATTCCCATCTACATAGTTAATTAGAATAGAAGTGGGAGGTTCTGGAAAGGCCAGGAGATGGATGGCACAGATGGCTCCGAGATAATCAGCAGTTCCAGTAAATCAGGCAGGGAGGCATCTGTCTGGTGGTCCTGCTTAAGTAGGTACAATCATGACTTCTGCAAGCCATCCAGGTACATGCCTTTCTAAAACAAAACAGTGCTGCTCTGAAAACTGGTAAGGTAACAATTCCAAGTGTCTTTTGCAAGTCAAGAAGGTGCTGTTTGTTCTGTTCTCAAGGATGACCCAACCCTGTGCTTCGATAAGAATAGTACCTCCACCTAATCACATAAGCATCAGCACACCCACCCAGTTACAAATTAAGAAAGGACGAAATCCCATTTTCTTCAAGTACCCTCGATAATTATGTTACAGTACATCAAACAAGTTACTTTAGAAGGAGGAATGACAAAAAAATGTCTCTGAGCTTGGAATTCTGCACAGTGATGCAGACTGTGGTTCTGGATGCTGTGAAGATGACCATTTTGGAAATACCGTTAATAGTTCAGTTTCTCCCCACACGTCATGCAGCACGAAAAAAAAATGCACTTCAAAATTGGAAGATCAACTAAGGGCAGATTTGGATGTTAAGAAACAGGCTGCCATCCTTTAAAACAGCTTTTTTACCAACTGAAAAATTAGAACAGCGGCAGAATGGAAAGGTGAGAAGAAAAATATTTTATCCTCAATGTTTCTATTAGATTCCGATTGAGATTTAAGAAAATAATTTTTTTTTTAAATCTCAAAAACCACGCTAACAGCACAGTTCCACTACCATTATTCACCACTTTCCCAGACGCAGCCAGGCAGCAGGTACAGAGCTACAACCAAACGGCAGTTCTTAAATGCTCTCCATGCAGGATTTATTTCTAGCAGTAGCTCCTGCAGCACGGCTGTGATTCAGGTGAATAACTACACAGGCGCAGTGATCACCTTTGAATACGAAAAGCTGAAGCCAAGGAATCAAGCCGAACAATTTGTGACAAAGCCAGCTCATGCCCTAAAACTAAGTTCAACATCGGAAGTTCATCTTCGTGGAGTATAAAGAGCTTTCCTGTGAGTTCCTGGTGCTGTGATGAGCCTATGACCAACCTATGCACCAAAAGGCTTCCTGACCTCTGCCTTCAGTCTGGGCTCTCTAGGAGGAACTGATCAAGGTCAACCTCAGACACAACAAATCAGATTCTGAAGGGGTTCCTTTGCTTAATTTTGGCAGCATTGACCCCCACTTCCTTCCACTCCACACACATCCACCTTTCCTTGGAAAAAATTCCTGGCAAGCATGGGAGGTTCCCATGTTCTTCCATGTACCATGCAGTCCCTGCACAAGAAGCTTCCCTCACATGGTAATTAACATCTTCAATTTCCTCTGCACAGTTACTCTCAAGGACAGGAGGTACAAGACCTTTTGCTGTCTACTGCAGATAGACATGACTACTGCCAAGAATTAAAAGATTCTTACGAAGATTTGTGGGGAAAATTTCATCCATGAATTACTTTATGTTTAAGAGGAGCTGAAACACTGAAGCTAACAAGGACTCCTCAGCCAAAAATAGTGAAAGTCAGTCTTATATTAGCAAAATTTACATATCAGGCTCTTGGAAGAAAAAGATCTCTGCAGCACTAGCATGGGATCTATGCTAGAACAGTTTATAGGCATGTCATGGTAAAGTCCTTGTCCTGTATTGGCCAGAGTAAGGCTCTGACAAGTGACAAACAGCACTGAGCACTTATGCAGCCTCAGGGGTCCTTACAAGAAAACGCCGTAGAAGAACTGAAAGCTAAATGACACTTTCTTATCACCATATAAAAGCACTACATGTTAAAACAGCATTCAATTTATTTCTTTGTGAGAACAGAAAAATGCAAAGACAGACTGAATGTTCAGCAGCAAATTCTCTAATATACTGGGTTAATATATTAATATAGAACTCAAACACTTGTTTAAATACAAATTATGAAAGGAAAATATTTTTGTTATAATACAGAAGTGAATTAAACACCTGGTGGATTCACTTCCACTTCAGGAGACAAAACAGGGACTCTTCTGTAAGACGATGGGAAAGAAACTGTCATGGAAGCAGAAAATTTAGCTTTTTAAAAAGAAAAATGGCTATGAATGACACTGTATTCACAATCAGAAAGTCATCTTTCATCGTGTCTAAGGAAAATTCACCGAAAAGCCACGAGTTACACAAAACACAGCCTGCTACCTCAGCAACGGAAAACTGCTACCAATGCACACAGACATGAAAGGTCTGTGTTTCGCCCACAGATGAGCCAAATGAACTTCAGACAGTTAAGCTGGAATTCCAAACCAGCTTTTCATCCTGTCTTTTTATAGGATGATGCTTTCAAAACACTTGCAGGTACAGCAGTATTTCTGCATATAATATTCAGCTGCAAACTATTACCTTGGCATAGTCAAACATGCGTAAATCAGAGTACATGTCCAGAGCTAGGCTTTCATGTCCACTCTTTTTGTACAGCTTTGCTGCCTCATGGAACTTTCCTTGGTAGGCATAAACATCTGCTAGGAACAACTCACTGAGGTTCTCTCCGTGCTTCTTCCGCTCCTGGGGAGAAAAAAGATTAAAAAAGAAGAGGGGAGAACATATTCTAGATGAGCAGTGAGAAATGGCCATGAGAGCTGAATTTCAAGCTCAGACTTTAGCTGTTATTAAAACCTGCAGCAGGATATGGTAATGATGCTTCTCCCACATTTCTAGTGAATTTATTATTAAAGGATTAAATCTTCTAATTAAAATTAGGAAGAGCAAAATCAAATGTCACAATACAAACCAAACTGATGAAAAATCATTGCTCTCGATTTCATATAGAAAAATGAACACACTCTATCATTATGCTGTGTTATTAAAAAAAAAGGCTCCTGATAGGTTCCTTACTTTCTCTTACAGAAACTCACTAGCATACAATTTGGCTAAATTAACAGTATGTGCAGGTAGGGAGAAAAACATGAAAATAATTGCTAGCAACAAACACATTCACAAAGTACGTTAACGTGCCTCTGAATCAGAATTAGTGCCACCACCACCACCACACGCAGGAGCCCGTGGTTAGAGGAGCAGTCAGCACAGCACCTGCACAGGGCAGAGTCACACCGAAACCCTTGGCATGGATCAGACAGGAGCAATGCTACATACATACGTGTGGCTGTTCTACCCTGTGTTGTAGAAATGCATTACTGTCCTGCTTTGTAAGAAGGCATTATTCTTAGTAGACCATTCTATATGAAAATAAATAGCTATGAACTAAATTCAAAGAAAACTGCACTTAAGAGGCAAAAGCATTCCACATCGATGCAAACTCAGTTCTCTGCTGCCAAAAGAGACTCAGCCATCACAGCTCTGGTCACAGCCAACGACTGGGCTGCTGCTGAAAGCTTCCCTTTAAAAACGTTGTTAGAATAATTATCAGAGCAATTGCTACACCATTTCTGAATGAGTTCACAGAGTCTTGTCAGGTACGGAGGCCTGGCAGTGAGGTTTCCTACTGTCATCCCTTAGAAAGAAATATGTCATTACAAAGAGAAAACCAGAATTGCCACTTAGTTACATCCTTAGAAGCTTTAAAGGGAATCCAATATCTGGCAAGCAAGAGAAGACAGTGATGGAGAACTTTCTCTTCAGAAGTATTTTCAAATCCACAAGGAGAATCTTAATTAAACAGACTATAACATGATAGTTTCACCATATTCTCAATGGATGCAGATCTGGAGAAGCATGTGTAGAAAAGGAACTTTATTACCAATGAGAGAATGCTCTCAAAAATTTATCTACCCCAAAAAAGAAAAAAAAAAAAGGTAGCCAGGGGAATTCCTAACACAGAACTTTGTCCCGCGTTCAACCCCAAGAGAAGTTCAGTGCAGTCAGCAGAGGGCTGGCATTCTGACAGAAGCAGGACAGCTCTGCAAAAATGTAAGGTGAGGAATGGATTCCTTCAGAGAAGGTGTAAATCTAATTACCAACGGAAAGAGGAATTCTCTTTATACCATCCCGACATAGATCCTGAACCATCATCAAGTGGTCTTTGCAAAAGGACAAGAAGTGATGGCACGTCCTTTAATGTGCTCATGACAGAGCGCTACTGTCTAGTGAAATTCTATCAAGAAGTGTGAAAAGAATGAGAAGTCCCGATTAGAGCAGAGCACAGAAGTAAGAGATCCTAAATTCTATTTCCAGTTGTCACAGACTTGTCATGAGACCTTGAGCTTATCATTTTATTTCTCTGGGCCTGTTTCTGGCTCTGCAAGGAGGAGATAATAGTAATTACCTACCTCCAGGGGGTAAGGAAGAGCTTAATTAACTCATGTTTATGAAGTATTCCGTACTAAACTCCATTAACATAGTAGCATTCTACCAATTATTAATTGAATACTGAATGATTTTCTAGTTTTCTCGAAAGTTTTTAAGTTCTCCCACCACGCGCTGCCCCACATCTGCACGTTCTGCAGTAAGTTGCAGCCACTGACCAGAGCTCAGGCTCCCTGCTCACTGGGACCGCTCACTCCAAACACACCCAGCAGTCAGAAGCTGGAACAGAACAGACATCTCAGCAGAACAGAGAGCACTTCTTTCAGCACAGTGCATCTTCTCACGCTACCCCTAATATTCTCTTACCTCAATGCTGCTGATCAACTCTAAATATCTAAGGTCTCGTATTCTGGTAAATGCCTATGAGAAGAAAAAGAAGAAAAGGAATTAACTAACTTGGAAAGCCAGGAAATCAACAGAACGTGGTAACACATACACGAAGCTGTCTTCACACAAGTAGAACAGACAGAAATCTGCTGTCTGTTGTGTTGGTGCAGTCTCTAACCTGATGGGCTCTTACTGCAACCGGGGCCCCTCAGGCGTTACAACAAACAACACAAGGGTCCGACCCAAGCAGCTGATCACCAAAACCAAACAGCAGTGCTGGGCACCAGCAGGTACACATGTCAGCCCTCCAAGAAAAGCAAAATGCCTCTAACAATATGAACAGTGCTATTCTGGCTATTTTACAGCTTTTCTAATCAATGTGAGGCATGACGAGCACAAACTTAAAGAGACTGTTACAAGGCGCAGCACGTAACTGAGCGGACTGCTGAAGCAGCCTGTGTGCGATTGTAGTTTTATACCATTCTGAAAATTCAGTCTAGAAGCAGCCCAGGGAGAAGAAAGCAAATCAAAAGATGATACTGTGAGACGGTGTAATGTCTTTTGCAAATGGAGATAAATGTGCTGCCCAAAGTCCCAAGCGGCGAAGTCACGTGCGGGTTACAGCAGCTTAGCACTTATTCCTGTCAGGCATCAAAAAATAGAAATTTAACTCTTCAAACCACGTGGTTTAGACTCCTAACCAAATTTGTGCTTAAGAGGGCATAGAATATTCTGCTTACACCAGATCGGACTAGAAACTGTGAGAGCCTTTAATGTCAAGAAGCTGCTTTTGTTCATATTAATCCGCTCTAATTCTAAGAGGGCACTGCTTTAAAATTCCAAGGAGGCACTGAAAACTTCTTTTTAAGAACATCTATTTGCATAAAATGATCTATGATGAAACTGAAATTATTGCCAGTTTCCTTGCCTCCACTTTGGAAAAAAGAAAAATAAGGCATTTCACATCCTAAAAAAATGTATGTTATTAAAAGATGCCTATCATTACAGGCCATTCCCCGCCTATTTTTAGAATGTTTTGTCTTTCATACAATATTTTTGACATTGAACTCAGTTTGCCCTCTCTTATTTGAGAAAAGATGCTGAAAGAAAATAGGGAAGTATTTTAAGCCAGAGAAAAATATGTTCTTCAGTATATGCCCACCTATAGATTGCTCTTAAAAACAAGGGGCTCCAGGTAGAAGATAATGAAAAAGACAACGTGTCATCACTGATGTCTTCAAAGAAAGCTAATGCATAGGTAACAAGCAGTATGAAATCTACACATTTAAGCTAAGGTTATCTTCAACACTTAGTGGGGGGAAAAACAAAGAATAGACTTATAGCATCAGGGAAGGGGAGGGGGAAATTCAGCTCAGAAATTCTTAGCTGCCACCTGGTGGTGAGCAGCACGGCTCAACAACCCCCACTTCCCTCAAATTCCCAACTCATTTTTCAGCAGACGAAAGAAACCTTTTCCTCATATTAAACATTCTGATTTAGAACACGGCATTTACCTAGAAACAGAAATTGGATTTCTGCTTTAAAATGTTATCTCAAGACCTTGTCGTGTGCATCACTGACCGAGATTTTCATACACACCTAAGAGAGTAACTCAGAGACACCGCTCACTCCCCAGCAGTTGCTAACTGCTTTACCTTTTTAGCCGTTTCAAACTCCAGCCCTTCCAGGGCTTCCATGGCCAGTTCCCTCCAGTCAGCATCAGTTACTCCCAAACACGCGATCTGGTACGCTTCCCTAAACATTTTCCGTTCCAGATATTGATACATGGGTGCAGACTGAGGATTTCCATCAGAAAATGTGTGTTAGAAAGCATAATATTTAGTGCAATTCTCTACATACAGCGAGAAAAAATTACATTCCAATTGCAATTGGTCCAAACTCCTCAGAGAACAAACGTGTTTTTGTACAACACACACAACAACATTCCTGGGCAATTACCATTGCATCTTCAGACCAGTTTGGTTGATTATATTCTAAACTCACCCATCTTGAAATCTCCAGCTCCTAGCATATTAGAAAGCAGTTAATGGATGCTTCTGATTCCTCAGAGTGCTGAACGTGCTAGATAAATGTAGGATGAGTTTTTTAAAAAAACAACAATCAATCTATGAAGTCAGCGTAAAGGTGGGGGCAGTTTGTTCTCAAAGGCTGCAGCAGTCCAGGATGAAGCATCCCTGGAAATACTCCAACACAACAGCAGAGGTGCCATGAGCAAGTGGCAAACTCATGACAAAGGTGTTCTAACAAGAGCGACACTCTGAAGGCCAAAGACACTGCCCACTCTCACTGACCTGCTCTAACAAGGAATTCAGGAGGGAAACTGATGGCTGCAGGCTGACACAGACAGAACAGGATTCAGGGATCAGCAGCTACAGTTCAAACCCTTTCAATGAGCAGACAGCATTGCTGCTTGCATAATTCTGGGTTTGCAGACACAGAAAGTGCACATATTGACCTCTGCTACCTTTACCAGCTTATCTGAAAGTTGTGTATTTTTGGTACTCTCTCCCACCAAAAGTGTAGTTTTGAATAACCTACCTCTGAAACACTGCACAACAATGTCAAGGCTTATTAGTGCCTTGCAGCATGCTAAAGACAGACAGCACGCTGGGCTTGGGAGATCCAGCAGCTACCAACCATGCCAGGCAGTGCAGATCACAATGAAGGGATCAGCACAGTTCTGAGGAGCAGATGTGGGTCTAACAGAGGTATCCATTAATTTAACAAAAGCACGCAGTCCTTTGCCTTCATCAATCCTGAATTTCAAATCCTGCCACGTTTTTGTGCAGAAATAAGTCAGAAGCTGGTTGTTTTTTTGTTGTTTTGTTTTTCTTGTTTGTCTCTTGGACTGCTTTATACTGTTCCACCGTTTCCTGTAGTACAGCATTCTGTGGATGGCAATTTTCTATCTCTGAATTTCGGATATAAAAACTGCACATGGAAGGTACAGACAAACTAAAAGGCACAGTTTAAGTACTGTCTAAACACACCTAGACAGAGCAGGGCTTGGCATACACAAAGGAAGATGAAATGAGATCCTGAAGAATGGTACACAAACAGCCTATAGTACAAATACAGGAAGAGGTAACACTCACGTGTAAATGCAAAAGCTAAGATGAATAGAAGTGCATTTGCAATTAGAAAAAGTAGAAACAACCAACAACAGCAAAAAGGAATTCATTACCGCCAAACAAAAATGAAATAGACTGTGCATTATATCTTAACTAGTGACAAAGAAGGTTAAGAATGGTGATTGTTTTGGTAATAGAATACTGGAAAATTTCAGAAGAGCTTCTTTGCATCTTAAGCATTCATGTTTAAGAAATGTAAAGCAACACTTTATGAGATTAAAGGATTACCTGCGGAACTTCAACAGCTGACATAGAAAAAACATGAAGACAGAAGATCTTGGAGCCGTTGTATCCCACAACAAAGCCTTGAAGTTTTTGCTGATGGACAGGGAAATTACCAGCTTTGATATTGAGGTAACCCCCTCCAGAAAAGCAAAGCATATCCTCACACTGAGTATTCCAAGCCACGCTATTAGCATTGGGTTCCTAATGAGCAAAATAATGGATGATTACAACAGATACAACCACATACTCTTTCCTAAGAAATATGCATCCTTCAGTTTGCACATTTGACCTACTGTAGCCAGGGAATACATGACAAAGAAAGGAGCTCAGGCTTTATGTTAATATCTTTGCTAAAGCAAAAATGCTCAATAACATTAATACTGCACAGAGAAGCAGGACAGAGCTCTAAATTAACCCGAAGTGGTCACAAGTTCAGGTGTCCTTTATTCAGCTGTTGCCTAAAAGTAGTCTTGATGGAAAAACAGATCAATCCTACCAAACATGACAAATGGTTTAAATAAGTTCCATGAATTTCTCCGTGCCAACATTTTGGTGAGATCCGCGCTCTCGATCTCCTCCTGTCTGTGCCATTGTGTGTCTGTCCCTGGACCAGAGACAGAGAGAAACTCAATCTTACCTGGAACAACAGCTCTTTGGTATGAATATCATACACTAGGCAGGTGTCATTTTCATCAACCACTGCCAGCTTGTTTCGAGATGCACTCATATCCAGACAGCGCACAGCTGTGGATTGTTTCAGCAGGACGATGGCAAAGACATTATCAACAAATATCTTCAGAATCTAGATCAAAACCAAAGTCAGTCCAAGTTTTTATTGCTCCAGCTAGAAATTGCTGTGTGCACAAATGCTAAGGCTGCATAAAGCATGCAATAATTGATCTTTTTTCAGAGAAATGGTGCATTAAAATTAGAAAAATGCTCTGAGGTATCTTGAGAATCAAGACTTGTTTCCACAACATACTGTAGCTTACAAGCCCATACAAACACAACATACAGTACGTCTTGAATTTTGTAATGCTCCTCTCAAACAATTACGTTAATATACAACTACGAGAACAAATATCTGATACATGAAGGACCTCAAATTCCTTTCCAGTTCCATTCTCACAATCAATATTTATGGGCTCCGCTTTGCTGTTTTCAGTGCACACACACACACACACAACCACCCCTGCCAAAGACAGACCTTCCATCACTAAGACTTTCATTTTTGTCAGCAATATATGGTCTTCAAAATCCAACAGGTCTGTATGAATTTTGTAACCAGAGAGTGAGAAATACAGAAGTGATTCATTTTTAAACACAAAATGTGATTCTGTCCAATCAAATTTTAGGTTGTGAAGGAATATACTGCTCCTAAGGTCTCCCCCAGAGAATGAAATAGTGTTTATTTGCAGCAGAAAGATACGTGCCAGACATTTTGCATTACCTGCCCGTTCTTTAGACCAACCAAGAGGCCTTCTCTCCCCGGAGGCCCTCCAATTACTTTGATGTAACGGATAAGAGATTCCATCAGCCACTCTCGTTCTTTAACACCACTAAATGAGAGGCACTGCAATCTTTTCTCCTAGATACAACAACATACAAAATACTGCATGGATGGAAAGAAAAAACCTTTGTGCCTCCAGTGTTTTATATTTACATCTATATTAGCAGGTGTGCCTGTTATACACATGAGTGTCAGAATGTCAATCAGTTTAACAGGATGAATTCTTTAAGGCTTTTCAGTACTATGACAAAACAAACAAACAAAAAAGCAAAACCGAAAAACCAACAAACCATCTTTCTTAACAGCTCACCCACCCAAACATTTCCCTTGGTGCTTCAGTGCTCCAGAGACTTTCAGTAGCACAGAGCCACCTGTGGCATGCAGCAGCAATTACGCAGTACAGAGCACTGCGTTACAACAGCACTACACGTGGTGCTGTCCAGCAGTACAACCCACTGCAGATTTTCCCCAAGGTATCAACTTTTTGTACCAGCGATTTGGAAAGCTATCTTCAAGGCACATACCTGGCACAAAATGATGTGATCCGAGCATACGACCAGCAAGTTGCATTCAAATTTCTTTACTATCTTTTCCTTCACACGATAATACATGTCTGAGGAATCATCCGAATACAGCTCATAAATCAGGATTTTCTCTGGCATTTGGATGGCTAATCTGTTCTTGTAGATGGCGATTTTCTTCACCAGCTCTCTGCCTTTTATTCTAACTAGAGGAAAAATAAAACACCGTGTAGGCTGACAGGAAAATAACAGATCAAAAAAAGTCAGAGAAACACAGCGCTCAGTTGGAACTGAATCTTTCCGAAGCGTCTAAATTTAAGAGCAGATTGCAGCTAGGATATGTTTGTTTTTTTCTGCAACTATGTAATAATCTTCTACCTATGTCACAATTTATCAACCTGCACTGTTTTTGCAACAGCACATTCCAGAACGGCACCCTGATCTCCTGCCATAAAAAGCCACTGAATACAAAGAAAGAAAAAATCAGTACAATCCATGGAGGCTGCAAGAAGAAAATAGTTGCTAGATGTGATGTACAATTTTTTCTGTTTTTAATCTTGGTTGCAGAGATTAAAACCTTATCTTAAAAGCCTCTCCCCCTCCCAGTGTCCTTTCAAATCCCCCTATCTTTCATTAAGCTCGTCAGTGCTGATCCCACAGAATCCAAGTTTGCATTCTCATCCTGCAAACAGGATCTTCAATCTTCCCGTTAAGTGGCAGCAATCTGCCTGGTACACGAAGCATATATTCCAAGCATTCTGATGGGCACTCATTTAAAACAATCAAACCAACCCCCAAAGAAGCCCACAGCAGAATGACAGTAAAGGGTTGACCAGAAAGTACGACGTTACCTTTTTGTTCCGTGATGAGGTGCTGGACAATCACGTCAGTCATGTTGTCCCTGTAAGCATAGCGATCCTTATAAAGGCCATGAACAGTGCTGAAAATCAACTGATAAAAGGATATTGTTCCGTCCTGGCAGCCCACTGCCTGAACACAAGGAGGAAATTATTCAGTGAGCAGCTGCCCATAGGTAAGACTTGGCAAAACATATAGTATTCATATGAATTATATCCCATTTCCTGCATACTATATAGATTGAAAGCAATTACATTACGTGTATTGAAACAGCTGCAAAAGTGCTCTTCAACTTTGTAGTGCAAAATGAGAACTGATGCTATCATAGCTTGTATGTATGTTGTGGATTGCTTCCGTTTTGTTTGTTTTCTTGTGGTGTTTTCCAGTGCTTCCACCTCCCACACACACCCTTTTTTGATTTTGGGGGGATTTTTTTCCTTTTTTTTTTTTTAATTTTTAAATCTGCTCTGTATCTCTTAATATTTGTGTATCAGCACAAAGTGCAGCATTTATGGTCATAGTTGTTGCCCTGTTGGTTATTTCCCACAAAGTATAATTGTGGAAGCTCAAACAGAAACAGAACTCAAAACTTTCTTCCTATCATGGAATTCACTATCATCAGTCTAGAAGTCTTTTTTTTTTGCTGTGTGTTGTCTTTTTTTTTTTCTTAAATTCCCTTCTTCTTTTTAAATCAAAACGCAGCAAATTCCTTACCATCTGAAAGCAGGCATTACACTCATTTACCACCTTCTTGCAACCTTAAGTTTTAATTTTAGAGGCAGCTTTAGAGCTCACTAAATACTGCTTAGGCTCTGCTGTCTCAGTAGGAATATACAGATTAGGCAAATGAGTTTGAAATGTATGGTCTTAGCTTTTATGGCAAACTGTCTGTGAAAGTGCCAGTAAAATGTATCTACTCACCACATAGTTGGAGTCTGGTTTAGCTTTGCAAGTCCACACCCAGCTGCTTTGCTCTCCTATGGTCCCAAGACGGACACCATCCTTTGTGAAGAGGGAAACTTGTTTATCCGAACCTCCGAGTAAAATGTACTCTCCCTTGGTAAAATAGCTAACACAGCAAGGGTCAAAAGTGAGCATTCTGTCCTTCCCAATCTACGAGGGAAAAAATAAATATGTCAACAGAAGGATAATTTCATACTTTTCCAAGGCGATGAGAATAGATGAAAATTAACACAAGGTTCTTTTTGGTGGCACCTGCTGTCACTAGAACGTTCTCAGCTCTCCAGCCACACACAGCTTTTCAATACCCTACATCCACCGAGCTTCCAAAAGGCAGCTTGGATCAATCCCTCCAATTGCAAAGCAGTCTGCTCAGGGTGCAAGCAATCAAACAACAAAAAATAACTCAACTGGCTGAAAGAAATACAGGGGACCTCTAGGAACCAGTCAGCCGTAACACAAAAGTGATCAAAGCTACAGGGGCTGTAATACAAGAACTGGAGGACAGCAGCTGAGTGGTCACAGGGGAAACGAGCCGGAGGAAAATTTGGCTATGAAATACTGACTCATAAAAAGCACTGGAAAACAGAAAACATTTAATGTAGCTACTAAAGCATGACTACACAAACACTTTGAATACAGGGCACAGAACTGAATTGAAAATACCCTGCCAGTCCTGAATGCATTGTCCAAAAACATACCTGTTTGCCACTTAGCTGATAAAAGGAAAGCCTTTGACCCCAGTCTGCCACAGCTAAAGTATCGTTGCGTTCATCTCTGACAACAAAAAAGTTACATGGTCACAGCAATTTATCCATATTTCTTAGGGCAGAAGAATCAAGCAGTAAGATGGCAGAACATATTTCACATTACTCATGAAAACCTCCACCAAGTGGAAGCACAGCAGAGACGCCTTGCCACTTCAACTGAAGAAAACAGCTTGAGGACACAAAAGAAAAATCTGTCAACTTTTCAGGAATAACTGCAAAGTCTGACACAGCACTTTGTGCTCAGTGCGAAAGCAGTGGGTACGGCGAAGCTGTCCTGTACAGCGGGTACAGATCCTGATCTTAGGGATCTATAATGGAGCACAGACCCACGTGGCATCAAAGCCAACGCTGCTAGGCAAGACTGGACTGTGACTATCAGAGCATACGGCAGGAAGTGAGATGGCTCCTGCAGGGCTGGGACAAGGTGAGGAAAGGCTTCAGTATCAAACTGGTTAACTGCAGTGCTCTGACAGGATCTGTTGGAACAAAACATCGGCCGCCTCCTCCACAGTCTCTCGTCTAGGAAGAAGGGTGGTGGTAATCTGAGCATTCTGATGAAAATAATGCCCCTAATCATAAACTGAACAAAAAGAGAACAGAAAAAAAACCTACTGAAAAACTTCTCAGTAAGCACCTTCCCTTTGCTCAACACACAACACGTGAGAAAAAGCAACATGCTATCACATACCCAAGGAATGTCATAATTAGCACATACTAGTGGAATAAATTAAGACAATAAGAATGACGCTTAATCCAGAATTTGGTAACTTTGAATTTTGCACCCTGCATAAATTCCCTTTGCCTTTGGTCCTTTCTGTAAATTGCTCTTCTACGTTATACATATGTGTATATATGTATGTATATGTATATATGTTATCCATGGTAGTCTCACTCACAAGTCGAAATGCTTAGCCTCTTCTTTCTCATTGTCTTCTATCTTTTCCTCATTATCCTGCCCACTGTCAGGGTTGGGTTTCAATTCTGGTATCTCCTCTAACTGGCTGTTATCTGACTTCTCTAAATGGCCGTTATCTGATTCCTCTTCTTCATCTGCTCTACTCCAAAATTTCTCCCATCGACTGCAATAGCAATGGTTTATTCACATATATGGCACAGTAAGTGCAAACAGCCCACCCTCTTCTCCCCCCAAAACAGGCTGAAATCCAACAACAAAAAAAGCAAAATCAACGTTTCATGATATCTAGCTGGAATTTGTTCCCATTTTCTTTCATGTATTGAACAACTGGCAAAGCCAAGCCCCAATTCATACCCACAGCAAAAGGCAACGTACCGTTACCTGCCGTGAACCTGCTCCAGCAGGGATGCAGGTCAGGCTTTCTGTTATCAATAAACCAAGGACTAATCATACAGCGTGGAAAAGGGTGGGATGATAATTTACCTGGATGGATTCCAACAAATGGACCATATTGGAGATGAGGCAGCCCCGGTACGCTCTATTTTAACTTTCTCATCACCATTTTTATTCCGTATGCTGATGACTCCGTTGAACATCCCCAAAGCAAGGTACTGGCCATCGTTTGTCCAACTGATAAAACACACACGAACTGAAGAGAGAACACTAAAACCAAGCAGCAGGAAGGCAGACTGGTACAAATAGGGATGGTTTGTTGAAATACGCTTTTTAAAGGGGGTTCTGGAACAGAGCCACAATCCTTAGAGTTGTTTATGAACCTAAAGCCGCATTTATGGCAACAGCATGCAACACAGCAAGAACTTTTTATTACACACACAAATTAGAAAAAGGTGGAAACAACGACAAAAAAAAAAATTAAAGCTATCATCTGCTTGTGGTGTTTGTATCGTGTGCTAATTAACAGATGCATTTTTGGGAATGAGAGTGCTGGCAGTAGACCAGGCTTTTCAAAGCCACATCCGGAACACTGACACCGCATGTGGTGGGGACAGGAGGGAACTGCTTTCTCTTCTTGTCTCTACTGCAGTCAACTGGATGACTTCACACAAATCAATGTACCCTTGCTTCAGGTTCTGCAGAGGAGTAATAACACCTTCTGCAAATGCCAACGACACAGAAGATGAGCAGCTCTATGAAAAAAGCATACTCATCTTCCCTCTAACTTCATTTCATTGCTGCTGCACAAGGTGGCTGAACAGATGGAGAGAGAAGCTCAGAGCACCTCTCTGATACCTTCTGAAGGGTTAAATATATATTGTATATATTGAATAATTATATATGTACTGTTGTAAACAGTACCTAATAAAAACCAGAACACTCTGCTATCTAAAACAAGGACAAAGAAACAAAAATAGCTCTCTGAGAAGACAACACAGGAAAGAACAAGTCATCTTTGATAAATATTTGTC
This sequence comes from Chrysolophus pictus, assembly GCA_037305975.1. Classification (NCBI taxonomy): domain Eukaryota; kingdom Metazoa; phylum Chordata; class Aves; order Galliformes; family Phasianidae; genus Chrysolophus; species Chrysolophus pictus. The sequence continues at coordinate 510,138 of CM074587.1, forward strand.
TTCTATCTGAGTATTCTTAATACTACTCAAATATTTTAACGATGAGAATGGCAGAGTCACATGAAACGTAATGCTTCTCAACAGCAGCTTAGGAGATCCTCTCTCCTGCTGGGCACTCTGTCTCCACAGACTTGAGCTATTTTGCTTGAACTTTTTTTCCATAAGCCTGCATACTATTTTAAACTGTTTATATTGAAACTAACTTAAAGAACACTTACCTACAGCAAGTTATCTTACTGCCAGCTTTATGTTTAGAGACTGATTTCTGTTCAGGCGACCACAAGCCTTGATTAAAACGAAGAAAAAGCTGAAGTAAATGATAAGAAGTGTTTTTACACTTTTACCAGTGTTCAGATTAAAAACCAGCGTTGTCAGGAAACTCAGCTCGGACTTCAGAGGGAACAAAGTCTCACTGCTAGGACATTTAAATACATACTACGCAAATAGTAAAGAGGAAAAAATAGATACATTTAACACAGAGAGAGGAAAAATCACAGTAAGAAGGTACATTTGTTCTGGGACATCTCACAACACAGTCCTCATCAACTGATTTTTAGTGATACACATAAGTAACTTTGGGCAACATCTGGTTTCTCCCAGATAAAAAGAGCTGTACAAATCTGTTGTTAGCTTAGCTGTGAAACTGGTACAGAACTTGAAGGTTTAGTGGAAAAGTGAGAAAAAGACATACCAAAATCACTGGAAGAGCAGGATGCCAACTGATGAGTAAGAGGGTTGTATGAAACGCACTGTATAGAGTCATTATGCCTAGAAAGAAGTTACAATCACATTTCAATAAATCATTCTTAAACGCCTCTTTCTGACTTTTAGCAAAGTAGCTGAAAGGCTCACCAGATGGCAGAAATAACTTGATCAGCTTATATTACATCAAATTAATCTGCAATTACTGTAAACTAAATCAATAATAAATTCTAAGAAACACTGTCACTGAACGGCAGGATTCGCTGTTCCATCAAGATGAGTTCAATATGTGCATAAATGGTGGTTTGTAAAATGTGATTAACGGTTATATCCAAACTCTACAATAAGTGCCCTTGTGTGTTCTCCTACCCAGTGCACTGGTTTGTGCATACCAAGCAGCAACAACTGTACAGACATATCCAGAAACAGAATTTGAAGATGTAGCTGAAAAGACATGACATGAAACAAAGCCAAAAGAAAGATGAAAATATACTGTGTGGAAAAGTACCAAACCTTACCTTCAGCTTGGTCTATGACCTAGGTTTATATTGCTTTGATTTATTACACAAGATGAGTTATATTCTGTTTCATTCCATTTCATCTTACAGAACTTCCTTTAAATACGTCAGAGATTTATCGAGACTTTTCACCCTCATTTATGCCTTTAATTGCTTTCCCGCCTCATTCACACACTTCAACTGCTCTCCTCTTCCCTCTTGTATTACTCACTGGCATTTTCTCTAACCTTAGTTAACCTTCTTCCAGCTCTAACATCACTTACTGAGAGCAGAAGTGCATAATGAAGGTTTGCACTGGAAGTGCACAGGATTGAAAGCCAGCACTTACGTGTATTTCAGAATTCCTTCTAGCTTTGAAGTCCAAATGATCACACTTTTATCAGCTGAGCCAGATGCAAAGCGTTTGCCTAGGAATTAGATACAGTTTAAATCCCACACATAAGAATCCCTTACTCACCCAATATTCAGCGAAAGAGAGAGCAAGATGTTCTTGAACTTGACGAGGCTCAAGCCATAAAGAGCCTAACACTGCAAGTGTCCTGTGTGCCTGCGCTTCCTCAGCTGCATGAAACCTCAGTGGCTTTTTTCATGTAAAAAAAGCTCAACCATACAAACAACAAAGCCAACACATGCACACAACACTCAAAAATCCCCTCACTGGAACAACCCCATTTTTTAAAATCAATTTACCATAAGGAATGGAAGATATTACACACTTTCCAAGCCAGACTAAGAAAGTCCGACAGAAGTAATATTTACCATCTTTAGCATAAGCCACACAGTACACAGTGTCCTTATGTCCCTTCAGAGGTTGAATTAAGGTTCCATCAGAAGTATCATATACCTGCACAAATAACCAGAAAGAAATATTCAGGATGAGGACTATGACACAAAATTACTGAAGGCCAGGAAGATTCTGCATTTTCTTTTCTGTTTAGTTTTTTGCAAGCAATATGATTCATGCAGATTAAGGCATTTTAAAGCGTAAAAGCAGTTTTCCTTAACAAACAATACTTTTCTAACACTTGGCACAGAAGACTAGCACTAGAAAATTACACACACAAATGAAATTTCTAAACAGCTCACTGGGCCTCCATGTTCCAGCTCACACCTCTCCTTCCTTGTATTGTAGCTACTATAATAAGCTACTGGAAAGGGCCATCATTAAATACACCACTGCCAGCCCCAGCAGTGTGAAGGTCTGCGTGCTTCCAGCTCACAACAGCGCACAGCGCACAGCGCACAGCGCACAGCGCACAGCCCTGCACTGCAAGGGAGGAGCGGGGCGGCGCTGTGCTGCTGGCGCTGGAGCCGGGCGCACGCAGGCAGCCCTGGGGCTGACAGGCTCACCGTGAGGCTCAGCTCAAAGCACGAACAGAAACGTGAGTTTCTCTCTCCTCTTCACAGGGGTTGGGACCGCCGTGACAACCTCAGCTTAGCGCAGCACTAATTTGCTGCTGGCCGGGTGTGCGATCAGCGCAGCCGTCCCAGCAGCGTTTGCACGCCGCGCGTCGCGCCAGCTCTGCGCGAGGCGGGCGGCCGGCAGGCTGCGGGCCGCGGCGCCGGGCGATGCCGCAGTAACGGAAATCGCAGTGCAAGGCGGCGCTCGGACCTGGCACCACCGCGGCGCCCCACGGCCCGCAGCGCGCGCGGACGGCCGGGCTTTGCGGCGGGTTGAGCGCGGCAGGAGCGCGCTCCCAGCGCGGGGAAGCACGGTGTCCGTACCAGGAGCCGATTGCCGGCGGCAACGATCAGCTGCGTCCCGTCCGGCTTGAACGCGAGGTCGTAGATGCTGGGGAAGAGACGACCCGATGTCCGCGGCTCGTGCCGTGCCCGGGACCTCCGGCAGCAGAGCAGAGCCCCGCCCCGAGGGCCGCCCGGCCCGGCCCGCGCTCACTGCCGGCCCGGCGCTCCCTGCCGCCCCGCGGCGCTCACCAGTGCTCGGCCCGGTCCCGCCAGGTGAGCGCGGCCCGCATGCCGGGCCCGGACCGCGCTCGGCCGCCGGGTCGGTCGCGCCGCCGGCTCCCCGGGCAACGCGCAGGCGCCCGGAGGCCCGCCGGACCGCCGCGACGGCAGGGGGCGCCGCTCGGCTGGGCCGCGAGGGGCGTCACGTGACCGCGGCGTCCGGAAGCGCCCGTTAACGAGGCCGCCCCGCGCCGAGGCGGTTTCCATGGCGACCGGCGGGCGGGCGACGTCGAAGCGGGGATGGAGCGAGCGCGCCGGCGACGCGCGTCTCCGGGAGGCGGGAGCGGCGCGCGCGGGTGAGGTCACGCGAGGTCACGCGGACGGGGTCCCGTCGCGCCTCGCTGGCGGAGCCGCGCGTGCTGCTGGCGCTGCGGGAGCTGCGGGAGCCCCGTCCGGTCGCGGGAGGCGGCCCGGCCCCCTCGGCTGCCCTCCGCCGCGCCGCCCGGCGGCCTTCCGACGGGGCGGGCGGGGGAAGCGGAAGCGGCCCCGCTGACGGCCCGCCGTTCTCTCCGCCGCAGCGCCGAAGGAACGACGCCGCGATCCGGACGGACGCTGGCGGAGCGCCGCCGTCCCGCCGACTCGACTGGAGGCGCCGCGGCCCCGGCTGGGAGCGGGGTGCGGAACGGCGGAGCGCGGAGCCCCGGGAGCGATGGGTCCGAGCCGCGGCGCGACAGCGGCGGGAAGGCGGAGCGGGGCCCGAGCGGCGCCGGAGCGGAGGCGGCCGGGAGAGCCGTGCGGGACGGCGGAGCGAGGAGCAGCTCCGTAGGGAGTGACGGAGGGAGCGCCCGCAGCAAGAGGCGGAGGACGGCGCGGGGCCGACGGGAAGCGGAGCGCGCTCGAGGCCGGGCGGGCAGCGAAGAGCCGGCCGCGGCTGGGCGGAACGGCCGCCGGGAGCCGCACGCAGCGCCCGCGGGTCCGGGATCGCGGCGCGTCGCGGCCGGGCTGCGCGCGGGTCCGGCGCTGGGAGCGGCCGCGGATCGGGCGGCGGGGCGGCGGGGCGGAGCTGCGGCGGCGCCCGCTGTGCGAGAGCGGGGGAAAAGCGGCGGCTGGAAACCGGGGGGACAGCCGGGGGATCCGGGAACGCGGCGCTCCAAACCCGGCCCCGAAATGGATGCCGACGGCTTGCGGCCTGCGGACAACGAGAGCTTCACGGCAGCTGAAATACAGCGAGGTATGGGAGTGCTTTGAGCAGAATGGTGCTCTGACGGGTTATCCTGGGCTACCCGAGAAAAGCATTTGGTTTGGGACAAGCGCCTTCTGTACTGTCTCGTTTCTGGAGCTCTTTCTGTCTCTTGCTGCGCGGTGCGATCGAGTGATGAGCTGCCTTAGTGCTGCTGCTGTGTTGGTGCCTTTGCTTTGTGAGGAAGGCTTTAGCTGTAGCTTCTTTCATGACAGAGTGTGTGGGGACGGGGTGGAATTCTTAGCTGTCGTTTCAACCTGTTTTCCAGGCTGCGTTGGAGTCCTGATCTCTCTTCAGAATGTTTTTCTCAGAGCTCAAATGCAGAAAAACACATCTGTGTTATGCATTCCTATGTGGAATCTGAGTAATTCCACCACAAATTAAGGAGGAAACGGCCTATGAGCCATGATGGCGAACTGTGTGAGGTTTTCCATTTTAATACTGAGGTATCATTTCTTTACAGAAGAAGCTGTCCCACGGACACAAGTGGATAGGAGGAAAACGAGTCCGTATTTTTCAAGTAAATACAGTAAAGAAGGTAGGATACTCCTCAGGGACATAATTACCATTTTGCAGGGGAGAGGAATAAGATGGCTCAGGACGGAGTGACGATGCAGGAAACGCGTGCATGGTGCACATACAGGCAGCCTTCACTGTGGGCTTACAGTGAGAGGCACACGTGTCCCCTGCGGCTTTGTCAAAGAGAATGCACAAACTACCAGTGCTGTGCCCACAGAGATGAGCCTGCTTCAAAAGTTCTTCATTTAAACTTTTTTTCCTCTAAATATGTCATTCCATCCTTTATTACCCTATGCATCTCCTCATATTGCCTTTGTGTACAGCTCCCAGCCCGCCTAGGAGGAAGGCCTTCAGAAAATGGACTCCCCCACGCTCCCCTTTTAATTTGGTCCAAGAAACGCTTTTCCATGATCCGTGGAAACTTCTCATTGCGACCATATTTCTCAATAAGACTTCAGGTAAATGGAGTGACACAGTTTCATGTTGTGTAAATGTTGGGTGGTGATATAGAATTGAAACAGCTGCCAATCTTTTTGTGTCATTAATGAAAGAGTAAATATATGTGTTTGTGTTGATGTTAAAAAAAAAAAAAAAAACAAAAAAAACCACAATAATTTGTTTCTTCTGCCTTGGCAAAAACCATGCATAGTTAAAGTGGAGAGTTACCTGCACAGCTGATGATGGTTTCTTTGACCAGGTAAAATGGCAATTCCTGTGCTCTGGGAGTTCCTCAGGAAGTACCCTTCCCCTGAAGTAGCCAGAACTGCAGACTGGAAAGAAATGTCAGAGCTGCTCAGACCTCTTGGCCTCTATGCACTCAGAGCAAAAACTATAATCAAGTTTTCAGGTAAGTTTTTATGGCTGTGTTTGTGGAATGATGTAAATTGCCTTAGCAAGAAAACTACAGTTATTTTCCTAACTGTGCTCTGTGACATCTTCCCCTGGAGAGTCCTGCTGGTTTGGGAGATGTTTTACACGTGCGAAACTGCTGATCAGATTGTCTTAACTGAGTAACTTGTGGTGTTTGTAGTGGTTTTGTTGAAAATGCTGCCACGTGCAGGTCTGGGGCAGCATCGTGTCTGCTCAGACCTGGGCCTGCACGGTGAGAGCTGTGCGTGTGTTCCAGACGAGTACCTGAACAAGCAGTGGAAGTACCCCATTGAGCTGCACGGAATCGGAAAGTACGGAAACGACTCCTACAGAATCTTCTGTGTCAATGAATGGAAAGAGGTGCGCAGTGCTGCTGTGAGTGGGGCTGTGCAGGCAGTGCGTGCCTGGCCTGGCCTCCTGCCACTGCCACATGTGCACTCACTTGGATTTAAAAATAATAATATATTTTTTTAAATTTTATTTTCAATTAGTTGAATTCTCAGAATGTATTTTTTTGCAAGTCTGCCTTAAGTCAAGGCTGACTGATCCATCTGCCTTAGCTCACGTGTGGCAGGGGGCTGCTGCTCTGACTGGCACTGTGGGTTGGACAAGGGCAGGTTTGTGAGCTGGGAGGGAAAGCAGCTCGGGTGGTATGGAGCTGTCAGGTGTGTTAAGATATTCAAGTGAACATTAATTACTTTTGTTGAGTTTTAGGTGCAGCCTCAGGACCACAAGTTGAATATCTACCACACTTGGCTCTGGGAAAACCATGAGAAGCTGAGCGTGGACTGAGTGCAGCCTCCACGTGTGCCAGCAGTGGGCTGCGCAGCATCAGCGCTGTGCTGAACATCACGTTCTTGGTTTATATGTTGGTGTGACATCAGCTCAGATAATCACTGTGATAAAATGTTCAAGTGCTTTAAAGGTTTTTAATAAATATATCTAACTTTTTGTAGCATCTGTTCCTGTAAAGTTCCCTTAAACCGTACGCGCCCCGCTGCCGTTCCGCCAGCACACTACTCGCCGCCAGGGGGCGCTCTCTCGCTCAGTGGGCCTGGCGGAAGCCGCGTGCCGCCCGGCCCTGAGCTTCGTGGCGGAAGTGGCGCCGGGCAGGTCCTGTCAGCTTCGTAGTGAACGCGCAGAGCGGGACGTGGAGGAAGCACCTACCCGTTTTCCCGAGACGCCCTCCAGAACGCGTCGCACCTTGCTGCGGCTCAGGGCTCCGTGTGACGCCGCGAGAGGCAGCCGCTCGCTCCCGGTGCTCGCTCCGTGCTCGCGGGGCGCGGCTCTGACCTGCCAGTACCGCCCAGGACTCCCATGAGCCCCTGCGCGCGGCGGCCCCTCCCTCTCTCGGCTGGCCGTGCCGTGCCGGCGCCATCGCGTAGCAGGTGAGCGCCGCCATCCGCCGCCATCCGCCCCGGGAGCGCCCGCCCGGCCCCGCCGTCTGCCCCGGGGCCTCCGCGCCGTGCGGGGAGCCATGGCGCCGGGGCCTTTCCGCGGCCCGTAGCCTGGCGGCGGCGGGGCCAACGAGCCCGGACTCGCGCGCAGGGGCCGTGCGTGCGTCGCTTCCAGCGGCGGAGAACCGGGCGCGGCCCGCAGGCGGTGCTGGGGGCGCCGGGCCGGGTCTGAGCTGGGTGAGCGCTCGGAACGTTCCGGCCTTAAAGGCGCTCCGGCCGCTGCGGGCCTGCGGTGGAACCGGCAGGGCCCTGAAGTCGGTGGGCGGGGAACGGAGCGTCCGAGAACGGGCGTGGGGAGCTGAGGGCGGGTCGCCTCCCAGGATCGCATCTGGGGAGCTCGTGGTGCTCCGCCAGCTTCGGACACGGGAGGGAGAGACACTGCAGAGGAACACCCATTCCCTCCCTGGCTCTGGCGGTGGCTAGGGGGTGGAAGATAGCCTGCTACAGCCCTCGTTGGCGGGGTGATGCATCGCCGCTGTGTCGCGTCTTTTCTCATCCTGCTCCGTTTCCCTCAGCCGCCATGCCTGCCCTCCGGCCTCTCGTGAAGCCTAAGATCGTTAAGAAGAGGACCAAGAAGTTCATCCGCCATCAGTCTGATCGCTATGTCAAGATCAAGGTAAAAGCTCACGGAAACTTCCTTACAGGAGCACTTTGGGGAAGGTAGGTTTGTGATTGCTCGGAGGGCTGGCGATGAATTAGAGCATAAAGGTCAGGTATTGCAGCTGTGGGCTGGGCAGTGGTAATGCAGGTGTGAGGCCCGTGGGACATGATACAGCAGTGCAGCACAATGAATCTTTGTAGGTTGGTTTTGGCCAACCTTGGTGCAGGCGTGGTTTTGTAACTGAGTGCTTCCCACATTTCTTCAGCGCAACTGGCGGAAACCAAGAGGTATCGATAACAGAGTTCGCAGGAGGTTCAAGGGCCAGATCCTGATGCCTAACATTGGTTATGGGAGCAACAAGAAGACAAAGCATATGCTGCCCACGGGATTCAGGAAGTTTCTGGTTCACAATGTCAAAGAGCTGGAGGTGCTCATGATGAGCAACAAGTAAGTCCCTGGGTTTATTCCCCATCCATGCCCTGAGTTGTTGCTGCAGTTCTGCAGTCACTGCTGCGGCTGTGTGCTGCTGTCCCATAATGGCACTGAGGCAGGAGGATGCGGGTGTGAGGCCTGGGAGGTGTGCAGCTTTGGGGAACACAGGCATTGTCTTGCTTTACTCAGCACTGCGGTGCTGGAAGGTGAATGGAGAGCCTGAGGCTGTCAAACCTCTGTGGCTTGTTGTTAAACTCCTGTGCTCTGCTGTCGGCAGGATGGCTCTCACTGCTTTGTCTGCACTGCTGCTACACATCAGGTCGAGGCAGGCTTAACACATGGTCTGTTCCTTGCAGGTCGTACTGTGCAGAGATTGCTCACAACGTGTCTTCCAAGAACCGGAAGGTCATTGTGGAGAGAGCGGCTCAGCTCGCCATCAAGATCACCAATCCAAATGCCAGACTGCGCAGTGAGGAAAATGAATAAGCTGGCTTCCACATCTGGGATGTATTTAATAAAGTGTAAAAACAAACTGATCAGGATTGGCCTGTTGCCTGTTTCTGAGGGCTTGGCACTCAGTGCTGTGACTCCACTTGCACCTGAGGTTTGTGCTGACAGTGGACTTGCAGCAGTGCACTTTGTGCATCTCTTGCTCTTACCTGGAGATTTGCTTCCTTCCAGGTACTTGTGCTTCAGGGGGCCTGGAGCTATACCCTACTTCTGAGCATGCTGCAGGGGAGGGAACTGACATCTTAGTGGAGGCTAAAAAAAGGTCGTGCAAGCAGATGTTCCCTTGTTCTGTAGGCTCCTAGTAGTGTTAGCAATGTAACGTTGCTGTGATAAGTAATGAATTCAGGAACGAACACGGCTTCATAGGTACATTTTTTATTTTAAGTTACCACTCAAACAGGGTGGATATTCTTTAACACTGCACTATAAATATTTTTTCACATCAACCGCTGTCAAAAATGAGAAATGAAAACTTATTACAACTCCATGGCTGTAAGAAATGTGTCATGGTGCCGTTGTTCTCTAATTTGCTGTTACATTTTCTCTTAAGGCTTTTTTTCCCCTCTGCAAAGCAGTATTAGAACAAAACATCTGCTTTAGAGTTTTCAAATGACAGAAGGTACTGTGGACTGTATGTTTCAGCAACTCTGCAACTCTAGTTACTGAGATTCACCTGTGATACTGGAGCACTCAATATGAGCTTCTCTCCTAATTTGTGTTGCTGCTGTGTAATTTCATGACCAGAATTTGGAGCAGATGGGTGCTGTGGTGGTGGTCACTCAGTACAAACACTGATCTGCTCCAAGGGGCAAAGAGAGGCCACTGCTTAATGCGGAGAAAAGCTTAGTAAATGATTTGTATTTTACTACAATCCTGCAGTCTCATTTGGAAGGCAGCCTATTGAGGTATTCTGCAGTAAAAAAGTAGGAAAAAAAGTATTGCTGAAACGCTGTGGAAATACCCAGCTATCACACATTGTATGAATCTAGCCCTGAACAGACAGGTTGGGATGTCTTGGTAAGAACAATCCAGCTGCAGCTTGTGCAGCTTTGCTCATGCAAGTCTCCTTCCTCTTCTTGACAAAGGTCCTATGCTTATGGTGTACATTACTATTTAAAAGACACGCAGATTTTAGCCATGTTATTTAGTGAAACAATACATTCTTCAGGCAATTTGGAGTAAAAAGTGCATGTGCAGTGGTTAAAAAAAAAAAACAACAAACTTTTAAGCTATTTCTCTTTGCACTTCAGTAGGGAAATACTCCAGGAGGTGGTTTCCATTTGCCATGGCATCATGCTAAACTGCTTGACATACCCTGTAAAAGCTCGCTGAAACTTAGCATACACATCTACTCTCCTCCCTGCACGGGGGCAATGCTCTCCCTGATCTCACGTATCATGGTAAAATGCAGTGAGATGCCTGGTGCCCACAGGTGCAGCCAGAAGCAGCTACTTCTGCTGGCACTCACTGACTGCCAAGTAGCTGCTGCACCAGAGAGCAGCTTGATGACATCCTCACTCTGCCCACCTGAGAAACATCCCCTGGTTCATGCATGGTGAGGCAGGCAATGGAGTAAGGGCAGAGCCTTAGCTCATGTCCATTGATTCTGTAGTGGGCAGAGAAGCAGTGTCTTTCTGAATACTTTCAAAAAGTGATGCCATTTCAGGACTGGATCTGATTTGAGAAGAAAATTCAGCCATCACTGGACTCTTCTCTACTTCAGGGATGGTCAGGAGAGCAGCTACTGCTCTCATTGCCGATCGCTTCAATTCATCCTGCTTTTCAAACTCCTGTTTCACTGATCCAGCTTTTACCTAAAAATCCAAAGCAGAATCTTCAGTTGGGATTAAGAAAAGATGATGCTGGCACAACACTGACCACATCAGCAGAGCGAGCAGATAGTTTTCTAACCAGAGGAACTTGGGGAGCAGGTTGCTCAGAAGTAGTAACAGAGGGCGAAGGACACAGGTGGCAGAACGCACCCCCAGCACGTCCCACTCTGATCTCACCTTTGTGGAGCAGGTTGCCCGGAGCGGTTCGATCAGTCGCTCGAGCCTCTGCAGAACTGCATTAGGACAGAGTGTGGACAGCCGAGCCAGCATTATGAAAGTCAGCATCTAGAAAAAGGAAGAAAGATAAAATGTGCTGCTTCGCTACACCCTCCAGTCCCCTGGCTCCAGCATGGATCCTGTCTGCAGAAGGCTGTGCTCTCATCATGGCGTCTGTACCACAGTGATTTCTTCTGCACTTCGGTAAGGGGTTTTAGTAAGAGTAATAATTAGAAATGCACCTGCTAGCAGCCAACGTACAACAGGTGCCCAGCTGGACTCAGGTCCCAGGCGTCCTGCTCCCAGGTGTCTGTGGGGTGCTCAGCTTTTGAGAGAAAGGCTGTGTTCACCCCAGCAATTGTGCCACTGCTGTACCCCTTCTAAGAGGAGGTAGATCAAACAGAATGAAAAGGAAATAGTGCTCCTATCAAGCTATGAGTCGTGCCCTGGCTCCCTCAGAGCTGAATAACATCAGTTACTTCTCCATCCTACAGCAGTTTTGGCAAAGCATCTACCCACCTGAATATCATAGTGATCCTTCAGTCCATCCTCCACATGGTTCAGGTACTCATAGATATCCAGCCGGTCAAGACAGCTTTCCAGCAGCGTGTACATGCATTCAAAAGCAGCTTTCCTCACATCAAGGCCATCATCCACTGTGTGTTTGAATGGCCCCATTTCTACCTTAAACAAGAAAAAAAATAGAGCTGTAACCTACCAGCAGGCAGCGTGACAGCTTCACACACACACAGCTGCTGCCGTACCGCACTCAGGACAAACTGATGACATACCTCTCGGATGAGTTCTCTTCTGACCTTTGTTTCATTATATAAGCTGGGGAGAACTGCAGTTAGCAAGTCCCGGATTAAAGAGGGTTTGTTATGAGCAGCAGAATTAAACATGGCTAAAGCCACACGTCGAACGTTCAGGTCTGAATCCTGAAGGGTTTTTAAGAAGTTACCTGTGGGTTGAGAACACATCAGGCAGTGTTTTACAGGTCCACCAAGAAGCAATTGTAACTGACCGTACAGTGCATTTTTGATGTAGCTTGGATATAGCTATGGTGAAATAACTTCAGGGGCATGGTCTAACAGACACTGGAGATACTTTCATTCTGGATATAGTAAATAGAAGAATTGTGACTTTTTTGCATATGGGCATAAAGAAAAACAGCAAGATTCTAGCTACCACAGACCTTCTCTTAAGGTCACATCAGAAGGTTCAGTATTCAAGGACGGTGTTCTTTTTTCTTGCTTAGATCTACTTTGCTCCAGTAAGACTTATCAGAAATAGAAGGCCTACTTCCATACAACAGATCTGAGACAGAGGCTCCCTACAGGGTATAAGGCCTTAATTTAGGTTGTGTTTCACAAGATCCTGTGTGCATAACACTTGAACCGTACATTTGAAAGCAGAGGGAGTTAATGCTTCCTAAAAATCTCTGCCACCAACGGAATATGCCCAAGAGCAGAGTATCACAACATTTAGCAAGGGCCCACGTGACAGTGCTCCTCCTGAGTGCCAAAAGAAGAGAAACACTGCAGAAAAATAACTGGATTAGCTGAGGCTCACGCAGGTGTGAAAAATCCCTGAGCTGTTAATGAAAGCCAAAACCTGTTCCTGGCTCACTCTGTGACTTTTACTAGCTTACCTATGCAGCCTTTCAGGAGAGCATCAATAGGTTGAGGATGGTCTGCAATTGTGAATTTGACTGCAGTCACCACCGTACTGCGGGCATGCGGAGAGCCTGTGACAAAGATGGAAAGAAGAAAACAGTGACAGATCAAGAGACAAAATCATCACTTTAACTTTGTAGCATATATTCTGCTCTCAGTTTCAGCAGACATACATTGAAAAGCGGGCTGAGGATTTGTCTGAACAACCTCTCCCAGCACAATGTCTTTGTTCAGTCCCTGCTGTGAGCCACCTCCCACAGCCCATGCAGTGCAGTACTCCTTTGAACCCCTCGCAAAGATCCCTCGTCTCCTTTTCACCTCTCCAGACTGCCTTTTTCCCCGTGGTCCCCACTAGTGGTTTACAAGAGGACCTTGCAAAACAAAGCACCACTCCATCTCAGCACTGCTCTTCATATCATTACCTGATGACAGCTGCTTTTTCAGCCGAGGCAGCAGCTCAGAGGGATTCACCAGAGTTAGCTTCCCCAAGCACTCGGCCACCACGTTGCGCGTCCCTTCCTCTGAGCACTCACAGTGCTTAAAAAGCAGAGCCCAAATATCCTCCACGTAAGGCTTGAGGCTGTCGGCTGGGGAAGAGCTAATGACTTCTTTTAAAGAGTGCAGCAGGAGGTACTGTCTCTTGGGCTGGCTTTCAATCTCTTTCAGCATGAAGGGAAGATACTCCTTAAGATTTCCTACACTGATGTTCCCCAATGCATAGGAAGCAGCAGATTTCACCTCTTCGCTGGGGGAAGCGAATGCTTCCAGGATGACAGTTTTGAGCTCCTTCTGAGCACTCGTAAGGTTCGTGGTGCGCCCCATCTCTGCCAGCGAAAGGAAGGCTAGCACCTTTACAGCAGCGCCGCATTTGGGGCTTTTTACATCCTGGATAAACTGGTTCACTGTCCCAGGGGCTTCTTTGGGGCAGGCTGAGGAAAGGGCTGCCACGCACTTTGCAGCAGAATAATACGCCTGTTTGTGTAAGGCTGCCGATGCCTCAGGTGGACCTGAGGAGTACACGGGTGCAGTCAGCTGCTTCAACAGCTCTGAGTAGCCCACAGTGGCTGCCTTTGTCAGAACCAGAGCCTGGAAGAAGTCAATGATAGCGTTCAGAGCCCCTCCTTGAAGCAAAGGTGAGTGGACAAGCTGAAAGATTTCAGCAAGAACTGAAGCAGTGATCTTAGAGATGCAGGATGGATAAACCTTAGCTAAGGTAGTAAGGAATGCGATCGCCACCTGGGAAACGTGCATGTCATTCTCACTGATTAAAGCAGGGAGCTCTGTAAGAACAGACTCTATCATGGCAGGCTTAAGGCTGTCACTGTAGTTCTTCACCAGAATATCCAGAGCGGCCAGAGTGCTGAGTTTCAAGGCACGTTGATTCTTTCTCAAGAAGGAAGCTAGAATGGGGAAACCTTCCCCTAGGATAGGTCTTAAGTCTATTTTAAGTGGAGAACTGGCAATGAGTGTTAATGCTTTAACTGCTGTCAATCGGGTGATTTCATTTTTGAGCCTCTCCAGAAATATCTTCAATGTTGGCTGCAAATCAGTGCTTAAATGGTCTCCCAGACTGTAAATGATTTGTCCCATACACGAGATAGCACGCTCTTTTACCTCCTGGTCAATGTCAGCTGCCTTCAATCGTTTCAGAGTACCAGAAAAAAGGTCCTTCACGTACGGCTTGGCATCAAAAGTGCAAGGTTTGTCCAAAGGCCTGATAACCTTCACAAGTTGCTGAGCAACCAGCAGAGCTTCTGAAGTGATCTTATAGAAGGGGTCTCCTATACAGGCCACAACTGGAGGTAGCAGGCTTTTGATATGAGGATGAAATGCCTCTGGCTGGTGGTTGCAAAGAAGGACATGAAGGAAAGACAGTGCATCGATTCTCATGTTGGAGGAGTTGGATTTATCAGCCAAGGAGAAAACAATGCCTGTGCAGAAGAGACAAGAATGAATGCTGTCTTATTTCAACTGGTGGTTTCTATTGGGAAAAAAAGCCACCAAGGCCACCCTCAGAGAATGGGCACTATCTGAATCTTTTCTTTCCTCTCCCTACTCAAATTATATTTACTATTCCAAAGAACTATTATCTTTGCAGTCTTTCTGCTTACAAGGAAGAGGCAATTCAAACACAATTACTCTTTGAAGCAGTCATGGATAGCTGGCCACAAAAACTTTTTAAAATTTAATAAGAAAAGTCATCCTGGGCTGAGGTAAGGAGGACTGTTATCAAAATACAAATAAGGCTGACAATGTTAAGACTGGGAATATCCATTCTCAGCAGACACCCCATGCAGCTGTAATGTCCCTCTCTGAGTTTTTCCTTGATTCTTCTGTGAGAAGTCTTATGACTTCTTTTATGACTTCTGTTAGTTTTGCCAGCGACATAACTATGGATCATTAGCAGACCGACTTCCTTCCTAAATGTCACATATTTCCAAGTCCATTTTCTGACTTAATCAGAAACACAACACTGCTTTCTATCCATGAAGTTGTGCTTGGCTTTCTGATTACAAGCTTTCTGCAACGCAGTGATTCCTAAGAAAGAAGGACAGGAAGAGGCACAGGAGACTTTTCATACTACACAGTCACTCCAAAAGCCAAAGCAGACCCCCAGTACTACAAGCCTTTCAGCAATCTGGGATACTTCATGAACTTACAGGCAAGGAAAGCTCTGTGAAAAATCTGAGTGAACGCATAAAATTATCGGTCAATATGAATATATTTGTTAATACCACTACATTTTGTAAAGGAAAAAGCCACTTGTTACTGACCTCAGCAGGCTAGCAAGTAATTCTAGCTAATTTCAAAGGAAGCAGGAACATGCCCTCTTAAAGACACCTCCTCCAGGGACTGTGGAAATGAAGCTGTTATTCTTATGCTGTCAGTGGTAGACAGAACTAAGGACTGATCTGGGAACTGCTTAATGTATCAACATGGAAAAGAACTTGACATGCATGCCTTGAAGCTGAACAGAGACAATACACAGGAATAAAACTTGAATACACAGGTCAGGAGCACACATGTTGTGATATCAACTAACAGAGCCAACCCACAGATCGTGGACAAGCTTTACCAGGCACTAGTGCAGGGATGTGCTCTGCCAGGCAACCAGGAAGAACATTGGCCAGCTCTGTCAGGAGGCTGAAACAACCTTGTCTGGACTTCGTGCTCTTGTCTTTGAGCTGCTTGTGCAAGGCCTTGACAATGTTGGGAACCTGCAATGTGGAAGAACAAACAAGAAAAAAACACATCGGTCATCCCAGCTTCCAGAGCACAGAGCTATGTTAACACAGCAGCTTGCTCAACTGAGCCAGAAGCACTAATAGCACTGCAAGAAAACTGTCAGCATTCAGCAGTCAACAGTGGAATTGCTCATTAGAAAACAAGACAAGGGAAAGATTACAACACAGTGCACGTGAAGAAAAAATACACAAACTGAGCTTTGATGAGCTGGAGGGGACTTCATTCTTCCATATTCTACAAACAGAATCCCTAGCAAACCTTTCTGGTGCTGGTGTTATCCCCTAACACAGAAGCTTTAAGAAATACAACAAAATCATCATTTTAGCCAAAGGCTAGTGTGTCTTGTACAGTCTAAAAACACGTCAGAGGCTGACCCAGGGGAACAACTGCATACAACTGGGTGCTCTTGCGCTGCCTCGGCTCTCACTCCCATCATCAGTGGTACACTATCTACTTCTCTTTATTGCTTTCTGCTGTCATCCAGCCCACCATCTCCTCACACACCTGGTTCTGAAGCATTGTCAGGGAAACATCATCTTTGCCAGAATCATCTGAAGCATGCAGCCAGCTCTGGATGGGCAGCGTTTGCTTCAGCAAGGAGATATAAGCACTGAAGATGTCAGCTTTGACATTCTCCTCTCTCTCCTTAAATCTGCTTATCAAAACTGGAGAAAGGGTTTTGTAGAAGTCCTGAAGGAGATCATGCCTGCTGCTGACAATGGCCTCCAGGCACTTTGCTGCAGCCCTGCGGACTTTCCAACTGATGTCATCATCATCACTGTACTCATCATCACTTTCTGGAAGGAAGACAAGGGAAAACAAGGTGCATTGTCAGGATCAAATCAGAAGTAGACCTGATGCCTCAGAGTCTAACCCTCTGGCTGACTAAACAAACAGGTGCCAGTAACTCACACATATGAAATTGTCCAGAATAGCCTGTCCCTACAGATGTCACCAAAGACAGCAGTGTGACCCAGGGCTGATGTGAGTTCAGATTCTTCTGTTTCAAGTGAGAGCTGGCAGAACAAACCTTAATATTACTCCACTTACTGGGGAAGCCATGTCAGCTCAGGCATCAAGGCTTTTGTTTTGAAGAAAGAATGAGGTTCTCTGATTTTAAAGGCAGAAATACGTAAATATTTGTCTTAGCAATTCCTGAATGGCACAAAATAGCAAACAATTTACAATGCTACTGGCAGAACAACTAACACACTCTCCAGGAAGCCTGCCAGGATCTTACCCTGATCAGCATGAAAGTAAACAAACATGCCCTTCTTTCACGGAACCTGTTCTAACTTTGCTCTTAGCTGCCACACACTTCATGCAGCTATATTTGGAGACATTACAAGATGCTTTCTATAGGTGAAAGTATTTAAACATACACCTGCTATCTGACCAAGCTAAATAGATTCAGAAAGTAAACAGAAGACCCCTCTTAAGACAGTATCAGATTGCTTTCACTGATGACTGAGATGTTTCTAATGATGGTACTTTCAAGGGTCCAGGACTGTAGCTTTGCTTCTTTCTGCTACAAAGCAGTAAAAAATAGCTACCTTATAATAATAATAACAATGGTGTGGCTACAGTATCTGTAGGCTGAGTTAGGTTGAACTGAAACCGTTATACTGAAATGGCAGCCTTTCATTCAAACAGCAGTTCACAAAATCACAGAATTGTAGGGGCTGCAAGGGACCTCTAGAGATCATCTAATCCAAAAACAATACTGCACAGCACCCCAGCAGATGCAGTAAGAAACCCATAAGGTAACTGTTAACTGCAATTTTTAGATCTCCTCATAACATATTTCTTTTCAAGAAATACCATTTTGTTAGGATCCCAGTAAAGAGACATCTAACTCACATATGCGTGAATCTACTAGAGCTAAATTATCAAGAGAAACAGGAATCTGGGCTACAGCTGATTCAAATGATCGGTACCACCAGTGGAAGCTCAGACTTCAGAAGGCTCAAAAATGACACCTCCCGCCAACTAACAACCCACACACATCAAATTAGCTGCTTGGAGCCAGAGTCTGAGGTCTGCCTGGCAGGCTGCAAGCAGCACTGGCACTTCTGAGAGCACAAGGAAGTGCTTCCAACAGCCAAGATGTGAGAGCTGCTGCTCCTCAGGATTTCCAAGCATGAAGCATGGCTGCTCACCGTACATGCTCTAAGTCAGCAGGGACAAGAAAGGCAATGCTTCCTCCACCTAACTCTCCGATAGCTCAGAGTACAAGATTCAGTGTTCTCCCTGTTGTCTAAGGCAGGCAGAGATCTGAGGCGCTTCTTATTACCATTGGTAAATTAAAACAACCAACTCAAGAGCACTGACTGTCTTCAGACAGATCTGAAAAGTAACATCCCAGAGAGTGAGAGAGCAGGAAGGGGAGAAATGTAAACTAGTGTTTTGCTAAGCACAGTCATCCTCACAAGCAGGCACCTTGTTCTTCATCCTCCCCATTTTCAGTTTCCATCCTTTCTTCCTCTTCTTCCTCCTCATTGTCATAGTTGTAGTTCGGGTCAAAGGTGATGTACTTCAAACACAGACTCATCACGTTTGGGATGTGAGGGTCAATTTCTTTTGGGCACCTATCATGACAAATAAAAATTCTAAGAGTTAGAGTTAGTAAAATGAGTAATAAGCAATTTTAAATATTCAACTAATACAGTCCATCTGAAAAGGGTCCCAAAATGCTTCCCAGACTGTTTAAGCATTTTGTTAATACAAGTTAAATCCTTCTCTTACCATGCATGAAGCAATACCACATTCTCCTGGGGAGAATGCACTGGTTTCTATAAGAAAAAAAAAATACACTGGAAAAAAACTAGCTGTGAACACCTGGTTCAGTCTGCTCCCCATGGGAGAAAAACTCAGCAGCTCTGCAGGGCTGCTTCTCCAAGACAAGCCCCGTACTTCTGACCAAATGTCAGGAAAGCTGCAGCTCAGCAGCTTCTCTATATGACCCCCCTTCTTGCCTTCCACTCCCTCCCTGCACCAGGAACCCTCTTCTCAAGGTATCCTCCAAAGACAAGAAAAACTCCTAGTTCTGCAAAACCAATACAGTAAATACACTTTTATACGTTAAGGAAATATAGCTCATAAATCACGCCCAACTCTGCATGTGAAGAAGAAATGTTATTTGTGAACTATCTTTCCCAACAGGAATGTATGTAGGAAGACGCTCAACCCAGGACACTGTAAGTAGACATATTTACACCAGAAGGACATCAATGCAAAGGATGGGCAGTTGTTCAAGGGCACACACCTTCTCACAAAAGACTCAAATGCCTGAAAGCAGTACTCTCTCAACTCATCATCATCCACGTTACAGTACCGAACAATCAGAGGAATTATCTTCTCCAGATGTTCTCCTGGGAAAGACAAAGTAAGCAGCGGTAAACAGTGTCAGCCACCTGCTACTTCCTTCATGTGCCTGGCACAGCATTCCCCACTGGGATCCCTTAGGCAAGGAGCCAGCAGCCCACCAACAAGCAGCCCTGCAGGGATTTTCAGTAGATGACCCTGGCCCTTCAGTCATAGAAAGAGCTACACCTAGAAATCTTCCAGGGCTGAATGTCAGTTCTGGCAGATCTTTCAGACTTGCTATCCTACATTTCTCCTCTTATTTAAAATGAGGTGAATCCACTGCTGCCTTTCACAGAAGCATTAATTCAGATCAGGGTAGTGATGAAGACCTTGAGATGAAATGCACTATAGAATGGCAGCCAAAGAGTCCGTTTGGTGTCTCCTCCCAAGCGTAGATCAATGCCAAATCAGGACCACAGAGAGAATCCCAAAGCACAACCCACTAACACATCAGGAACAGACCAAATGCATTTCTTTTACCACTGAAATAGAGCTGCTTTAAAATGCATGCCTGTTTCCAGTATCATTTCAAACCACTTGTCCCACCTATGCGGTGTCCAGCCTGCCTACTGATGCCAGCGATACACTGAATGTATGTCCTGGTAGTTGAAGTAGACTCATTCTTCTTCAGCTCAGCAATAAGATGCTCTGCAAGCTCTGAGAAGATGTTCCCACTGCAGGTCAGGACGAGATGACCCAAAGCAATGATGGCTCTTTTACGTACTGCCAACCTGGGGCTCGTTAGCTGAGGAAGGAGACAGTTCAGGATGGAAGAATGGAAAGAGTAGAGTGTTCCCCCCAGCCTGCAAGCAACAGAACAAGACAGAATTTGAAAGTCAGCATGTCAGAGGAAAAGCTCCTGTGCCAGCAAAAAACATACAAACTCTTCAGCTATGAAGGGCAAGGGAGAGCAAAAGGGTGGTTTTGGCATTGAACACTGGCTTGTCCTGTACAACACAGGGAAAGGTTTTTTGTCTTCATCATGGAGTAATTTGATTTTGATCGAGTCCTTCTAGATGACCTGGGGTTTCGTCAGTAATTTCCTGCATGCAGCTGACATATGACACTGTCACTCTGACTTATGTAACAAGAGAAAGAGAAAGAGGCAGCCAGGAAAAAAAATGCATGTGCAATCAGATCAGAGGGCTAAAATAAACTTCCCCGCTTTGCCCTCCCTTGCCTTACTTTTTTTTTTTTTTTTTAAACAGAGCCTCTGTGGGATCCATCACTACTGTTACCAGTATTGCCCAGCACAGAAGGGCTCAGCATGCAGCCCCTCATTCCTGCTGGGCAACCTGCAATCTGCTCTGCTGAGATATTCCCCAGTGGCAGCCAACTCAAATCCTTCAGTTTTAAGCCCACAAAGTAAGATTAGGGAAATGAAGAAATAAAAAGCAAACACACACAGCGCAGCCCCTTGCTGTACCCAGCTGCCAAAGGAAATCCTTTGGTACCTGCTCAACATATCCGACAGGATGTCAAGAGCCTCCAGCTGCACAGATACATCCTCCTGCTTTCCAATAGCTCCTGTCAGCTGGGCTGTGATCTTTTTGCATACATTTGCTGTCATGGTGGAACCTGCAAGAGAGAGATTT
This sequence comes from Chrysolophus pictus, assembly GCA_037305975.1. Classification (NCBI taxonomy): domain Eukaryota; kingdom Metazoa; phylum Chordata; class Aves; order Galliformes; family Phasianidae; genus Chrysolophus; species Chrysolophus pictus. The sequence continues at coordinate 530,823 of CM074587.1, forward strand.
TTCCAGTCACTTAAAAAGAGGTCTCAATCCTACACTGAAAATAACAATTCACCACAGGAAGAGATGACAAGACCAGCAGTCAGCCAGCTTTTGTTTGAGGTGAAGGACAGACATTGCCAGCAGCAAGGAGCCTCCAGCTGCAGTACAGCCTGCTAATGCTCCTGAAGGAGCTCCTCCTCTTGGAGAGTCTTCTACCCAAATGGTGGCACAGAGTGGGCAGCCCCTGCCATGGGACTCACAGAGCAGAGCTGGGGGGGAGTTTTCTGACAGTTACTTTTACCCCTCTTTTTAACTTGAAAATATTCAGATTCAACACATCACTGTTTTCTGTATAGGGAGAGCAATCATACCAGAAACAACCCCTCAGCTCTGTGATGAAATTTAGTAATTTGCAAACTAATCCTCAGTCTCCTTCCAGCCTCTAACACAGGCAGGCAGCACTGCTGTGGCAACCTGCCATAAAGGAGCAGCAGATACATGGAATGGCTGCAGAGGAAACTTACATCTCCGTGAATGCCAGATATGTCCTGAGCAGCTGGATCTCAACTTGCACTGAATGCCTTAGGACTGCAGAAACATAAGTGGATTTCTCTCAGATGCAGTTTCAGATGCGAGTATCCTCACAGTGACCAGCTCAAGAGATTTCATGTCATCTCATCTCTACCCATAGCAGTATTTCAGCTTGAACTATCTTTCCTTCTTCCTTCATTTCTTGTCCTCCAGTTAGTGAATAAGGAATTTATAACGTTCAGGCTCTGACACACCCATTTTCCTGCTTCCCGAAGGCTATGATTCCCTTTTGCCTCAATCTGTCAGACAGGGACAAGTGTTTTACCTGTAGAAGCTGGCGGCAATTCAGAGATGACTGTTTTCAGTCCAATGCTGGAGATGTCCCGCAGCTGTTCCTTGTCTGATAACATGTTTGTGCACAGTGTATCCACAATGGTTTCTACCTGGTACTCCTTCACTTTGCCAACCAGTGGGCCCAGACTGTAGAAGGAGAACCAAATAAGAATGAACATGAAGAGGACTGCTTTCCCAAGTCAGGTTTTGAAACAAAATCAGCCATAAGAAACTGTCTTCCTAGAACAAATGCCAAATGGCTTTTACACACTATTAACTATCTACTGCCCTCTGCCACATGTGTGAAAGCCTCTTCCTTAGCCAAGGCTCAGAACTGCCATGGGAAGTCTGCTCGCTCCTTTCTGCATTTTTTATTGTTATTACTATTATTACTAACATTATTACAACTTTTAACAACCTGTGTTTCCTGCTTGTGAGTTTGTACTCAAAATTGTGCATAAAGTGTTTGACAGCATTTGTTTGCAATTATAGCTAATTAGTTAAAAAATGTAAAGCAGTATCACAGAATTGTCGGGGTTGGAAGGGACCTCCAGAGATCATCGAGTCCAACCCCCCTGCCAAAGCAGGTACCCTACACCAGTACCCATATGTCAGCAAAAAGGGCTGTACCCGTCATCAGCTTAATACCATCTGTAACAATGACAAGGCCACTGGGAAATTCAGCACTGGATTTCAGACCTTTCTAAAGAAGAGGAGCTTGATGTCCCAAAACTTTAAACTGAGCTTCTCTCTAAAGAAATGAAATCTCAGGCATGCTGCCTCACAATTTGGTAAGAACTCAACTACTTCTGAAGTCACCTACTGCTTGAATAAAGGCATCACCCTGCCTGGATCCCAACAGGAAAAGAAACTCGTGTGTGCAGCAGGTGAGGGAAAGCCCCCAGGAGCAGGGTGCCAACGCAGCAGGAGCAGGCTCCATTCCAACACTCAGGGGAGTCTGTGACAGCCTTGTAATTGCCAGCGAATATGGGAATTTCTGACACATCTCTTACCATTTGACAGCGAGGTTCTGTACTTCCCCATTTTTGTCTTCCAGCAATTTCAAAAGCATTTTCACGACTTTTTTCTCACTGTCTTCATCTAGTTTTATGGAATCTTTTTGCAGTTCCATCATCAGGTCATTGGTGGCCATAAATCTGAAAGAAATGTAGCAGAAGTGGACTGGCTGATACACAGATACAAATGCATCTCCTCCCCTTGACAGTAAGTCTTTGTGCAAAAACAGATTTTCAAAGACTAACCTACCATCCTTTACACTCTAATGAAAAAGATAGCACACAGAACTGATACTTTCTGACAAGAAGAAAGCTCAGAGTGAGGCAGCTGGTGAAAAGGCTTTGGCTAAAAAGCCTCTGGAAATAAGAAACAGACATTCTCTTCTAAAAATATTTGACAAGGATGGGGTAAGCCACAACTGAAACAGGCACTGTGGGATGGGACCCACTGTGTATTTTCTCAGTGCCTAAATGAACACAAGTTAAGTACGCTGGAAAAAACACGAGTGGTTTTTCACCAACTGTCAGACCTAGGAAACCAAGCATGTGAAATGAGAATGCGCCTGGCTGTGTTCCTTCTGACATCTCCAGCACTGACGGCACGGTCCCACACACAGAGAAGGCCACGCTCAAAAATGGAGAATAAAATTATGGCCCCACTCCGGACCTTTAAACTTCTTCTGTACCTTAAAAAAAGTCCCTCTATACCTTATAAAAAGATACTCTCTACCTTGAAAATTCCCCCGGCTATATTTAGAGCTGTGCTGTTCAGCCCAACCTTGTCCTTCTCACACCCTCCTGCTCCCTGGGGCTGGTACAGGTCCTGCCAGCTGCGTTGGTCGTGCACCCACCCTCTCCTCACTCGGATCCCTTGCAGAGCTTTTTTTCTGTTCTAGAGAACAGGTATCAATATTTACTGCTGCTCTGAAGCACTGCCAGCCCTGAGCGTTCCATGTCCTCCTTCTGATGCTCTGGTGTCACTTTATTAAGGAACACTCCTTTGCTCTTCATTCCATATCCACCACGCAATCAAATTTATTTGCATTTCATTAACAACATAGGACAGTATTTGGCACAAATGATATTTCTGATTGCGCTTTTCTCTCCCATGAGCAAAACCACGCAAGTACTTCTCACTCCAGCTTAAGAGAAAAACAACAAGATCTCTGACTGTCGGCCAATGTAATTTCCTACAGGGATAATGTCAAAATGCACAGCGAGAAGTTCTATAACTATCTGCTCACCTGGGAGCAGGAAACATACAGCAGCCCGAGGCCCTGAGGAACGGACGCACGGTTATCGCATCTGAGCACGGGGACGGGTGTCCCAAAGGAGCCGAGGAGGAGCTCCCCTCTCTCGTTTGTCGATGTACACCTCCATTTTGAGTCCGGCTCTGATGTAAGTCATTCAGCATTAAGGAACAAACGCTGCCCGGGGTGCGGGGCCGCATCCCACGTGCAAGCCTTCCCCGGGGCAGCAGCCCGGTACACGCGGCATCGTGCAGCCGGCCAGAGCCCCCAGAAGAAACCCAGAACCGCAGCGCGCCGGGTCCGAAGGAGCCTCCGGGCTGCACCCGCGCTCTCGTGCCGGCGCAGCGCGAGCATGACCAAGTATGGCCACCGGGATGCGCGCAGCGCGGGGCTGCCGCTGCCCGCCGCGGGCTCCGCGAGGCGAGTAACGGGCACGGGCGGAACCCGCCGAATGGCGGCGGACGGCGCGGGCTGCCCGGGACACCTGTCACAGGCGCCGGCTGTAGCGGATCGGACGCGTCCCGTAGCACAGCCCGGGCGCCGAGCCGCCAGCCCCGCGCCTACGGAGATTCCTTTCCTTCTCTACTGACAACAGCGACGAGCAAAAGCGGCCCTTCTCGCCCTGCCCGGGAGGCGCTCCCAGTCCCGCAGCCCAGCAGCTCGGCTGCCAGCCCCCTCCAAACGGCCGCAGCCCGGCGGCGGGGAAACGAGGCGCTCCGGCCCGCACCTGAAGTCCTTGTCGGTGGAGGTCATCTTCTCCAGCAGGCTGGAGATGTGGTACGACACGCTGGCCATGGCGGCGGGGCGGCGCGGCGCCGGGCGCCCGCGGGAAGATGGCGGAGGGCAGCGGGGCCGCGCGCTCCCCGCGGGGCCGCCCCCGAGGCTGCGGGACGGGCCCCGGGGCGGCCGTCGGAAGGGGGCCCCGCCGACCCGGCCGGCTCCGGGCGGCGCCGCCGGGCCTCGGGCGGCCCCTGCAGGCGGAGCGGCTCGCGGCGCGGCGCGGGTCGGAGGCGATGGCCGCGGGACTACCGCACGGAGCGGCGGCTGCCATCGTCCGCCGGCCCCGCGAACCGCCGCGCGGAGCGGAGCGCAGCGGAGCAGCACGGGACGGCCCCGCGCCGCCTCTCCCCGCCTGCGCGCGGCGCCGGGCGGAACTGGGCGCGGGCGGAACCAACTGCGCGGGCGGCGCCGCGGCGGGGCCCGTTTGGGCGGCGGACCGCCGTGCCACGTCTGAGCCGCGCGGCCGCCCGCACAGCGATCGCCGCCCGCCGCTCCACGGCCCGCAGCCGCCGCCATGGTAGGCACGGGGAGGGCGGCGGGCCGGGCCCGGCTCCGCGGGCGGGGAGGTGTCTCGGGGTAGAGCGGGGGGCGGCGGAAGAAGGCGGCGGTGCCGGCGCTGCGGGACCGGGAAAGGTGCTCCGCTCCGGGCCGGCCGTGTGCCCCCAGCCGGGCGCCGGCTCCAGGCCCGTGCGCGGTGCGATGCTCCCTAACCGCCCCCCTTTCCCTCCGCAGGTTTCCGTCATTAACACCGTGGACACCTCGCACGAGGACATGATTGTAAGTGTGCGCGGTGCTGCTGCCGCGCGGCCTCGGAGGACGCGGCTCGGCGCTGTGAGGCTGCTGTGCCGAGCTGTACCGAGATACCGAGACTGCTGCGGTACTGCGGGTCAGGGGGCGCGGTGTACCTGTACGGAAAGGTTTCTGGGACGTGAAATATCAAATCCCGGCTACAATTTTGATAGTGCTGTTTCGCAGTGGGGAGCAGGAAAATGGAAAGGAGGAAGAGTTGAATGCTCACAGTTTCCATGTTCAGGGTTGTTTCAATGGAACAAAGTACACGTGTGTGCTGAATGGCATAGGAGTTGGGTGGACAGCACTGGTTTCCTTGATGCGGGTGTTTGTGGGAGGAAGGATCACAAAGCAGCTTCTGAGAGCAAGGAGTGCTGTTAAATGCTGACATTTAAAGCTAAATGAAAGGTGTTAGTGCAATTACACTGAATGTACACTGTAAGAAATGACAGCAGTAACTTGGTCAAAGCTTTGGACTCGGTGGCACCAAGCTCCTTGAAAGCGCTGTGCATCCCCACTCTGAACCCAACCCGCTGCACAAGATACGTTTGTACAGTCAGAGAAAAGACTGTAGGGGGAAATAAGGGGAAATAAAGGGGAAATAAATTACTTGTGTGATTTGTCTGGATTATTTAAAGACTGTCCCCCTTATCCTGTCATGTTGGGACTCATTGATCTGTTTGCAGTTCTTAGAGCTACTTCCAAAATGTAGTGATGTTTATTAAGAAAGCAGAGCTCGCATGGATCAACAGCACCTTCTTTGTTGCCTTGCAGCACGATGCACAGATGGATTACTATGGCACTCGGCTGGCAACCTGTTCTTCAGACAGATCTGTGAAAATCTTTGATGTTCGGAATGGAGGGCAAATCCTCATTGCAGACCTAAGAGGGTAAATGGTCTTAAAAGATGATGTTCTTTGCAAGTCTTTAACATTTTGTCGTTTTGCCTTTCGGTGACTTAGGATGTGTGGTAAATTCTCCCGGGCGGTTCTTTGTGGCTCATTGTTCTAAAGAACTGCTCAGAGTCTCCAGGGGAAGCAGAGGCAGTTAGAAGAAATGCTGTAACTTTCTGATTCATTGCCTACTTAATATCTATATTTCTATAGAATTAAACTCACAATCTTAATACGAGGATAAATGTTTGGAATTGTTTTCAACGGTAATGGCTTTGTCTGGCAGTCATACCCTATTTTAGTCATACCCTATTTTTCATCTTGGCTTTACTCATATTCTTCATATCATTGTATTAGTGATGTATGGAACACCAGTTTGTGACGTGATGGCTGAAACTGCCACAACAGGAATGCATTTCTCTCAGCTTTTCCAAATAATGTTGTTTCTTGCAGGCATGAAGGTCCAGTGTGGCAAGTTGCCTGGGCTCATCCTATGTATGGAAACATCTTGGCTTCCTGCTCCTATGACAGGAAGGTTATTATCTGGAAGGAAGAAAATGGCACTTGGGAAAAGACCTATGAGTACACAGGGCATGATTCCTCAGGTGTGTGGTGTCTGGAACTGGGAAGTGAAACTGGAACAAGGATGGGGTTTGGACTGGAATAAATCCGTCATTGTTAAGGATGAAATCTTCCATCAGATTGTGATAAGTTAATGGAGAGAAGACAGTAAGTCTATTCCGCGCAGGGAGGACGCTTACAGAATGGCATACCATGGGTAACCAGTTGTCTTGGTACATACACAGGACAAGTTTGCACAGGACAAGTAAATCAGCTTTGGTTAAACAAGGTCGTAGGGCACTGAAGTCTTGAAATAGCTTTGTATGTATCCACTACAGGAGGAAAGGAAAAAGGAACTTTAGTATGCTGTGTTTTGTTTTCCAGTTGAAACTGTTCTGTTGAGATGATTAGTTCTCCTACAAGCAAAGCTGAGAAGTTTCTGAAGTGTTCAGTATGCCAAGGCCCAAAGAAAGAAGTGGTGCTTTGCTGTTCAGTATTGTTCTTTATTCTCAAAGAAATCAACTAGAATATACTCTTGATCCATGCTCCTAAGACTAAGCCGGGTTAAAAATAAGTATATAATAGATGCATACCTTTGTTTTGTTGCTGATTGAGACTTTAAAGGCTGTGCCAGCTTGTCAGCTTTTGTTCTAGGATCTTTGATATATCTTCACTGTTGCACAGGATAGTCAAGAGGATTTACCTCATTGAAAATGCTGTTCTGGTGGTCAGTATCTAAAATGGTGCTAAAACTAGAGGCAGTTTTCCATCGTTCAGTAAACTGTGGTAATTGTCTTTACTGCAATTCAGGAATGCTAAGACTCAGCTTGCAGAGCTGCTCACTTTTAGTGACCATTCACTAGTACAAGTCAGTGATTGGGTTAGGCAGTTTTAGTTAGCGCTCTGTTGTAACCCAGTCTGTCTCATCCCTCACAGTGAATTCTGTCTGCTGGGCACCACACGACTACGGGCTGATACTGGCCTGCGGGAGCTCCGATGGCGCAATTTCATTACTGAGCTACACTGGTGATGGGCAGTGGGAAGTCAAAAAGATCAGCAATGCACATACTGTAAGTTGGAGCCTCGGATGAGCATTTAGTTGATGCTTCAGAGAATGTGCAGACTAGCTAAATAGTGAAATACAATTAAATAATGTAAATCATTTTCCAGAACCAAAAGTAATTTGTTTTAAATAAATCCAAAGTAAGAAAGTATATTTTACAGTAAGTAAAATGGAGCAGAAAATAATGTGAAAGCCATGTGATAATACATCTGAGCGTGATTGTTAAACACAGTGCTGGAAGTTACATAGTGGGAAATGGCTTTCTGCAATCTGGCTGTGAGTAAACTTCAACTAGAAGCTGGAAAAACCGCAGGGTAAAAGTTGTGGTTTTCCCACAGTAGTGGGACTTCTTGTTTAAACAAAACTTTGCAGGTATCTAAGCAGTTAATGATGGTGGCTTGCATTAAAAGAAAATTGAGCTGCGGGCCCACAGATTCTTTCTGCATTCCTCACTCTTAGCAACGGCATACATCTTGCATCTCTTTCTTTTTTTTTTAATCTGTCTCCACTGTATACATTTCCAAGATGATATTTGCCCATAAGACAGTTACTTAGCTACCTAACACTTCCTGAATAAATGCCCAGTTGAGAATAGACTATATCTGAAGTTCTTATCCATCTAATTATCCATCCAGCATAGATGTCCTTTGCTCTCTCCACAGCTTTTAGTGATGATCTTATTTTTTCCTTATATAGATTGGATGTAATGCAGTTAGCTGGGCTCCTGCTGTTGTACCAGGCAGCCTTATAGAACAACCATCTGGTCAAAAACCAAACTACATCAAACGATTTGCATCTGGTGGTTGTGACAACCTTGTCAAGATCTGGAAGTAAGTGCTTTCTTACCAGGCTTAAGAACTTTAAAAAAAAAAAAAAAAAAAAAAAAAAGTCATTCTGTATGGTCTCTGAATGTCCCTAATAGCACCTTGAATTATGCTTTAGGTATCTCTGTGTTTTCATCTTTAACTATACTATTTTAGAAAAGTACTTTAAAAATAGAAACAACTTAGTGACTTAGAAACACTCATAGCAATTCATGCCAGATCTGCTTAATCTTATCTTGAAAAGTGGCTGTTTAATTCTTTGATTACATTTGTTATTTGCAGAATAGCAGATCTCCATACAGTAACTGAAGACCAAATGTGTTTCTCCTGTGTTGCATTCTGTTCTCTAGAACGGATTTTGTCAGCTTAAGCCATACAGCTTTTTGGAGGAGAGTAAGGAATGTTTGTGCTTTGTGCTATTGGGATAAAACCAGGAGGGTGAAAGCGATTAAAAGTCTCCCAGAACAGTAGGTGGAAAGCACAGCTGGCACTGCTGCCATCCTTTCAACTGTGTAAATGTATTTTTAGAGAAGAAGATGGCCAGTGGAAAGAAGAGCAGAAACTGGAGGCACACAGTGACTGGGTCCGAGATGTAGCCTGGGCTCCATCCATAGGCTTGCCAACAAGTACCATTGCTAGCTGTTCACAGGTGAGACTTCTATAGGAGTGAGCTGTACCAAAAGCTTTGCTTTTGGCTCTAGTAAGAAAAAAGACCGTTATGTACAGTAAATATGCATATAGGCACACTTAGAGTTCATATCAGTGTAAGTGCAGTCATAATTGGAAATGCAAACAAGCTTGTTTTTGTGTTACCAACTCGTGGCCAGCCAACCCAGTCTGTCTGTTTTTATAGGATGGCAGAGTGTTTATCTGGACATGCGATGATGCCTCTGGAAATTCATGGTCACCAAAATTGCTGCACAAGTTCAATGATGTTGTCTGGCACGTGAGTTGGTCCATTACTGCAAATATACTCGCAGTGTCTGGAGGAGACAATAAAGTAAGTACTGCAGCCTCAGTTTGCTCTTGCATGTCATATTTTTGCTTCTGTTGTTTTGAGTTAAGGCTGCTAAAGACTTCCCTTTGATGCAGTAGTGTTTTTTTTTGGTGGTTTGTTTGTTTATTTATTTACCTAAAGGGGAGGAAGACCCTAACGTCTGGCAAACTACATGCATTACATTCTTAGTCCTGATTGGAAATGTAGGCTTAATTTTATTTTGTAGGGGTGCTACCACCAGAATTAATTCTCACTCCCTTTATCGCTGGATAATGATTTAGCAAACAGCAATAAATGATTTGATGCTTAAAACAACTCTGACACACTGCTGTATTGATAGACCATCACCGTCTTAGTGATGTGATCATTACAAAGAAAATGAGAAACTGAGAATGTTTAAGGCTAAAACCTTTTCCTGCTCTGTTTTTGAGGTCACACTGTGGAAGGAATCAGTAGATGGGCTGTGGGCATGCATCAGCGATGTCAACAAGGGCCAAGGAGGAGTGTCTGCTGTTACAGAAGGGCAGCAGAATGAACAGTGATGTGAGACTGACCAGTCCAGCTGCTGGAAGTGATCGCTATACCTGACTTGCAATGTTTCTTAAATCAGATAAGAACTGGTTTTATCCAAACTGGACATGAATGTGGGAAATAACTGTCCAATTTTATGAGCACTCTTAACCAATACTGGGAGGCTACAATGTGTTGATAATCAGCCTTAATTGACATTCCCTTAAATTAAAGATGAAGAGAGGAGCAAAGTACTGTGCCTTGTGCTACTCCCTGATACTGTAAAAATTGTAACCTGCCTTCTGGTTTAGGAGTTGGATTTAATTGGATACACCTCAAGCACTTGAGCAGGAACAGGAGGAGGCAGGCAATGAAAGTGCTCATATGGGAACCCATCTGTGTAAGGGGCAAATGCTCTGCCACTCAAAGGCCAAAACTATTTCAAGTGACGGGTTAGCAGTAGACAACATTCTGGTAGTACTGAAATGGTGCTTGGGTTTCCCTGGAAGTAATGTGCTCAGATACATGAAAACCTCCATGCGTTCCCAAAGATGAAAAAGAGTAGCAGAATGCATATGTATTTTGCTTTACAGTAATCTCAAACTTGTTTATTTAATGAACATCAACAAATGAAAATACGATTTGAAGACTTTTTTTTTTTAAGCCACAATTCTATATTGTACCTCAGGTTTTTGTTTAGGCAACGAAATAAAGTCTTATTGGTTAAAGCCTGGTATGCTGTATTTGGTAATCTTTCACAGGGGCCTTATGGGTGATTTATATGGTCTGCCTTGACAGCTCTCATGTACGGTATTTGTATATGGCTTTGTTAGAGCTAGTAAATGCCTAGTCTGGCTAGAATCCACAGTATGCCATGAAAATGCAAGGGGTCTTCTGTTAGGACCCAGAAGCTTTCCAGTGGTTCATCACTGCCTACTTCCTTTGTGCTCCTTGGTGTTCTCTGCCAGCAAGCTCTCAGATGAAAGTCAAGATGGAGATCTAACTCTACAAGAACTTCTTAACCTAACTTTGTTGCAAAGGGGATTTGATCCATTGCCTCCATTTGTTCTCAGCTGCCCTACTGCAGCTACCACCTTTCTTAGTGCTACCAAGTCAGCTGATGCCATGGACATGTTTCAGAAATAGTTTTCTTTTAATAATTGGATCACTCCACAAATCTGATTTGAAACATGGCTGCACAGTATTTGAAATAATCAGCTAGGAAGCAGTAACATGAGACGTGGAATCTGTGAAAGAGAACAACGTGGAACTGCATCCCCAGAAAAAAAAAAAAAAAACTAGTTTCAAAACCTGCAGATGTCTTCCTTGGGCAGAGCACTGTTAAAATGGGTGCTCCACGTAGTGATGCTCTGAGTTACATTTTTCCAACAGCAAATCTGACTCAACTAAATTCCTTCTCATCTTCCCGTCTCACACATTTCCTGTGCCTTCCTCCGTCCTACCACTGAAGGTTTGTGATCTGTAGCATAGAATAAATCCCACAGATCAGCCACATCATTCAAGTCTAATTAGAATACAAGCAGCAGAAGGTGTAAATTTGTCATCCTTTACCGTGTGCTCCTACTTCATTCCTATTGTTCCTCAGGTTTGAAGAAAATCCTCACTGGATGTTTTCTAGAGCCTCAGACATTGCTACAGCTATTCACTGTGCATCTTCAAAGTGCAGTATTTCATTTTCAAAGTAACAGAAATGATGTTTCTAGGTAACATCTTTGCTTTCAGTCCTTCTACAAAAGACAACGAAATCCGACAGAACCCAGAAGAGAATGTAGATGAGAGGAAGCACACTTGGGGCAAACACAAGAGACGTGGCTGTTACTGCAGGCCAGGAATGCAGTTCTGCTTCTTTTCTGTTACACCACACCAGATAACAGTAAAAGGGCTCAGGACTTTCCAAAAAATAGCCATTACAGCTACTAGTTTTTAGAAGGAATTATTTTAATGCCACAGCAGAAAAATGAAATGAGAAACACACAATTCCCTGCACAACTTCATTACACATAGAAAGGAACTCAGCAACAGATGTATGCCATTTTCATGGTTTTGTCGACTGTTATCTTACAGGCACACCATGTTTCCAAGGAATTTGGATACACGTCAGACTGCATTTCCAGAAATAGCAAAGCACAGAACAAATATCTCACTTCCTATATAAGGTGCTTCAGAAAGCAGCAGTTTGGTGAAGCAACAAAGGTAGCCTGGTGAAGTTTCAGAGCATTTCTAAGCTTTCACCAGTTCCTCTGTAATTTCTTTCTGCTAACCTGTCTGCTCCAGTTATTACATCTCAGTTATAGAAGAAAACACAGTAAGTAATAATCTCTTTTGACAGGATACATTGTCTTTTTGCATGCAACAAATGTGCTTTCTTTCTATATCCGTTTTTAGAAACAATTGCACATCAATCAAATCAGGAGAAATAAGCACCTCCTAATGAGGACAATCATGTTTCTCAGAGTTGCTCTGCTAGGAATTCTGCTTCTCAGCATCCTCGGGACAGAAACTGCTCTGGCTGGCTCCAGTTTTTTAAGCCCCGCATATAAAAACATACAGGTAAAAATTGAGAATAATGCTTTTTTGAAATTGTCTTCCTCTGCAATTCCTTAAAGCCAAATTCTTTACAGTGTTCAGAGGTTTGGAAGATAGTGGAAGGAGGGATTCCAGAGAATTACTGTAACAAACCATTCACATGAGAAAACATAAAAACGAATCTTAGAAACAAACCAACCAACTGAACAAAAAAGCCCACAAACAAATGCAAAGCAGCTGTTTAAATAAGTTGTTAACTACACTTTGAAAATGAATTGGAAGGTGGCTGTTCCATAAGGAACCCGTAAAGGAACTGCTGATAAAGTGAATGCAGAATAGTAATACAGTTATTGTATACCTACAGGTCCACATAACTTTAAATGAAGTCACTGATAGCTTTTAACTTCAAAAGAAGCCAGCAATGGCTCTAACTAATTTGCTGCATCTGCATTAACTATGAATTCTATTTTCCCTGCTACAGACCAATTTGATTACGGGAGTTTTATACAGGTGCTATTTTGCTTGCTTTCTAGCAACAAAAGGATACAAGAAAACCAACAGCAAGATTACATCGCCGAGGCACAGAAAGCTTCTGGGATACAGATGACACAGAAGGAGATGACGACAATAACAGTGTTGATATCAAGGTGTGTATTTTTCATTCCTGCTCACATACAAGTTCAAATGATTTTGTTGGAGCAGGAATACAATTTCTGTCACAGGAGATGTGCAAATGAAAGCCACAGTCATTTAACTTGAAGGGCATGTAGAAAAAGACACATGAAAACTGCCAGCACTGACAGCGTGAAGTAATTCAAAAGTATCTGCACAAAGCAGATCATGATCTCCTGTTCAGGATTCACTTACATTTCAGAACTAACATGTAATAATGCAAGTTTCTTCTAGTTTTCTCTCCTCCACTTTATCATGCAGTTCGGTCCGCAGCAGCCATGTACTATGTTTATCAGATGATCAGTACATGTCTCAGCACTATTAAATGAATGGACATCATTTTTCTACGTCTTGCTTATTGTCACACCTAACACAGAATTAACCTATAGTGCCTTGTCCAAAAATCATCTGTTAAACTCCTTTAATGTTTTTATAGTTTAATGTTCCTTTTGAAATTGGTGTCAAGATAACAGAAAGAGAGTATCAAGAATATGGACAAGCATTGGAGAAGATGCTACAGGACATTCTTGAAGAGAATGCTAAAGGTAATTTCAAACAAGTCAGAAACTTGAAAAAAAAACAAAAGCCACCCCACAAATGTCCCATTTTTCACGTGAAACAGTCAGAACAGCATTTCAGAAATGACTGGGCTAAGTAGCTACGCTGCCACTAAGAGTAAGTGAAGTGTCTGATGTTCAGAAAGCACTAGTTTAACTTCAAAGAATGACAGCAGAGTAAATAAGATCGTTTTAGATGACTCACTAATAACATTCTGATTGCCAACTCTCACCACAAACGGGTTGTTTCTTTTTGTTCTGTTTTTTAGTTTTGTTTTTACCTTTACTGCCCTTCATTCTTTATTTGCACTCAACTATATTAAGCTGTCCTTTCCAAATCTTTTAAGGGTTTTGTCAGGCTTCAAAACTCTATTATGCATTCCAGTCACCTCAGGCTTCTTCTTTCACCCAGCTTTTCAGGATCCCAAGAATTGCCCTAAGCACTTCTCTCTACACTCTGAATTCCTTTTGTAGGGCCGTTTCTATGGCCATTGCACAAATAAGACAATTTTATGCATGCATGCCCCAGCAGAATGTAACCTCCTGAAAGCTTTATCCTTCTTCATTTGGGTTCTTGAGGCACTTCTGGACAGACTGGCAAAACGGGATTTTCAGAAAAAATATTAAGATTTTCAAAATAACCTACCTATCTTTTGCCTTTTTAGAAACTCTGACAAAAGACTAAAGCAAGCTGAAGGACACCCACAGCACTAGGTGGCCTGATTTGAGTTTTACTTTAAAATGAACTGAATTTACATCTCTAAGAAGAAAGGAGGACATGAACTTGAGTAGTTTGCTCTAAGAAAAAGACAAGAATCTACAAGCAAAACTTCAAAGGGCAATGTGAATCACAGGCTGACATACAGGCTTATTTTATTTCCTTCCTTAGTATCTACTGTGATTATTTTAAATGACATATTTGAAAGCTATATGAATCCTTTCTGAAACTGATGGAAACTCCATCGTATGCTTCTACAGACATCTGTAACAGAGAATAAAGCTTTTGCTGAAACTGCAACCGTTTCTTGTTTTTAAGAGTATCTCAAACTAGATGGCTCACGTAATGAACTGCAAACTAGGTGTACATGGAATCAATGAACTGCAAACTAGGTGTACATGGAATCAACTGTCAGTCACCGAATTTGCTTAATTCTCAAGGGATGTGTTAACATGGATATTATCAAGGAAACCACCCAATATCTCTTGCAGTTAAAATAAAATCAATTTTCCAGTTAACTTACTCAGATTCAGAATCATACCCGTCCTAGTGCTAGATATCAGAAAAACAAGGTATATTTTCATGCTACAAGTGCATACACCACTGTGGCACACGTTCATTTCTGTAAATAAGCAATTATGTGCTTAGAAATGCCAACATGAATGCCCATGAAGAAATTTGTGAATCCGATTTTCTGGTCAATGCCCTGAAGACGTTTTGTAAAGTACCCCAGGATAGGCTAATGTGATAAACACAGCCGCAAGGCTCAGTTCTTAGGCACATTCTCTTTTCCTGACAGAATTTATCGCCCAGGTGAACTGATTCCTTTGATACCACTAGCAGTACCTTGTATTATATCACCAGAAGCCAAACAAGATGTACAGGCAAAGGGGAAAACTAATTAAAAAGGAGTAAGCATTTCCAAGACAACTAGAAAACAAATATACTTAGAATGCTTAGCACCAATTCAAATAGCCATAACATTTTGGTGCCACAATCAGAAGAAAGAGTGTAATGGTTTTCCTGCTCATTACAGAACAAATCCCCAGGTACAGATCTTACCAGCATTTGCTGAGCAGCTCCATAAGTCATTCACGTGCCTAACGGTTGCCTGTAGAAGAGCAAAACGTAGGGACAGTAGAAGGTTGTTCAGGTGTGCAATCAGGTGTGCAATCTTCAGGTGTGCACAGTTAGTCCCGTTTGAGAGTGCTGACATGGACTCTTCAGGTACACAACCTGCAGAAGTGTTATGAAAGGGAAGAGTCAGAGCACTGAAGTCACCCTGGCAATGTGTGCCACACAGTTCTACTGGTGTTCTCTCTGAAAAATATTTAATGCTTTCCAAGCGTGTTCCATGAAAGCAGTCAGTCAATACATTTCCTGACAGCACAGTGTGGAAACCCCTGGCCAGAGACACCGCATAAATCCTTCCCTGAAAAGGAAGCACTGCAGCAGGGGCTGTTTGTAGAGCTCTGACAGAACTGTAGAGGATTGCAGAGGAACAAAGCAGGGGTTGGTTAGTCTTCCGAATCAAAATCGAGGCGAGGCTGTCACGCTGCGTTATCCGGCTAAGTGGGCAGCATTTTCCTAAGGCTGCTCCAAACAAACAACGAAGGAAACCAAACAGGCCCCTAAAAAGAGCAAAAAATCACCACCTTTTCCCCAACGATCTAAACAGAGCATTTTCTATATTGCAGCAATAACATCGACCTCAAGAGGGTGGCAGAGCCCGGCAGCGCACAGCCCCGCACGGCTGACGCAGGTCTGACGCGCCCCGCTGCTGCCCGGAATAAAACATGAGCGCGGCATCGCGCAGCTGTTCGACGGGACTTCCTACAGCCTGGGGCGGGTTGGCCAGCAGCAAAAAAGAAAGCAATTCTGTTGCAGCGAGGTGCTCTCACACAGCTTCCCGCCGAGGAGAGCTTCCCCGCCCGTCACGGCCACCGCCCGGCCGTCACACGGAGAGCCCCGCAGTGCCGCGGTTCTGCCCCTGACGGACGGGGGAAGCTTTGTAGAAAACTGTGCCTAAAGCTCTGCGCTCTCGGACGCACGTACTCTCCCATAAGGAGGTACAGAAAAGCCAGCCGCAGACCAACGCGCACGACACCGCCGCGTGCCGCCGGCGCGGCCTCACGGTGCGAAGAGCGCGGGAGCCGAGGCCAATCCTGAGGAGGCGGCCCAGTGGGCGGGACCTCCGGGCGGGCCGCTGCGCCCATTGGACAGCCCGGAACCGCTCCCGGCGCCGATTGGCTGAACTCGCTCCGAAAAGGGCGGGAAGAAAGAGCCCGCCGCGCCGCTCGCTCCGCTCGGGCCACTTTAGCGACGCTCCGCGAGAACGGGGCCGGGCCGGATTTGTGCTCGGGCCCCGGAGGAGCTGTGGGAGCGCGGGGAGCGCTGCAGCAGGCTGCAAAAAACAGAGGTACCTGTCTCACGTGCGGGGAGCGCCGCGGGGCGGGCCGTCGTGCGGAACAGCGCGCATTCATTGACCTGTGCAGTGTGAGCGCTGTGCAGCGCGATGGAGCATTGCCGGCCGGCAGCACCGCGCAGCGCCCCGGGCCGGCGGCTCTCGTCGTCTCCCGCAGCTCTGTGATGGGTGCCGGTGCCGTGCCGCTCGGCCGCTCTCCCTCTTGCGGTGCCGTTCAACGGACGGCAGCAAGCGGGTAATGGGCGGCACCGGAACCTATCGCAGCAATCACTGAGAGATAACCGGCTGCTTCGCAGTGAGCGTGGATGCGCGTGTTTACACCGCTGCTGCAATCGCTAATGGCTGTGTGCGGAGAGGAGCCGGGCTGCTTCCCCGTGGACACACACACACAGTGCTTCAGGAAGCGGCAGAAAGGCGGTTTTCTGTGCTATGAATCGTGAGAAAGCTGGGTGCAGAGACAGGGCTTCGTCTGTTTTTTATTCTCAAGTTTATTAATGAAGTATAAATTTGTCAGGTTGAGATTAAAACATTATATCAAATAGCCAACATAAGAGTACCATTACTCTAAGACTATGCAGAATGTTAGCTGTGTCACGCTGCACTTAATAAACATCTGGTAAGGTTCCATACCTCAGAATACGTTTAAGATTAACACGGAACAAAGGAAAGAATAACACAGCTGGCTTTGTGAGGCTGCAGGAGCCAGCCCACTTCATGGCTCATCTGTGACTGTTTTATCCATTGCCAAAATAAATACAACTAATCAAATTTCATCTGACTGATGATAAAATTGAGAACATTTTAAATTAAAACCAAAATGTATAGGAGTCACCAGGTGAAACACAACGAGAAGCTTAACAATGTTTAAAGGACACTTAGGAAGAAAAACAACTTCCAGAGACACCCTATGAAGTGCTAACTGCTGTCCTATAGCTCTTGACAGCGAAACTTGCTTAGACCTCCGTGACAGAACACATATAGCTGGTACAGCAGCCCACAGAGTAGATCAGTGTGTCTTCAGTTATTTACTTACAGCTATTCTCAGTGCAATTCAAATTGAGATTGACCATAGAGGATATGTATGAGAACTTGCATAGAAATTCCTTTCTCTGCTAACAGAGCATTTTTGGGTATACAAAGAGTATATGAAATAGATCATTTGAAAACTGAAACCTTCTCCAATCAAAGATTTGTCTCCTCATATACAATGCAACGACAGTAAAGGGCATTGCTAACCACCTGTGGATCAGCGGTTGCTCTGTAACT
The DNA here is from genome assembly GCA_037305975.1 of Chrysolophus pictus. Taxonomy (NCBI): domain Eukaryota; kingdom Metazoa; phylum Chordata; class Aves; order Galliformes; family Phasianidae; genus Chrysolophus; species Chrysolophus pictus. The sequence continues at coordinate 548,534 of CM074587.1, forward strand.
TCTAGGACTGTGGTATTTTAATAAGACACCTATTATCTGCAGATACTTTTTGAAATACACAAGAAAAGGACCTTAAATCTTTTTATAATGCAGATGAGAAGAAAGAAGGCATTTCTGTTAGCAGAGCTGCGCTGAGCCTCAGCTTCTTTTAGGAAAGATATTTTCTGTTTCTTCCCAGTGCCATCACTTTTCTTCAGAGAAGGATAATGTTTCTGATCCAAACCTGCTACTCAGACTTCAAGGAGAGGTATACTTTTACCATCTTTCTGATGAAGAATCAGTCCTTATTTTTTCTTATAAGTTGGTCACAGCTAATAAATCCATCTGGTTTAAGAATCAAAAAGTTCAGAACTGCTTAATTTGTCTTCTTCATACAGCAAAATATTTTCCATTAACTTCTTTTTTTGGTCATTTATTTTTATTTTCCAGGATGCCTCTCTGGCTAACACTGAAAAACAAAAAATTCCAAATACTGAGAAAAAAAATGCATCTGCGTCTAAGGCACAGACAGCAATTTTAAATTAAAAATTTGGTTTAGAAAAACAGACAGAAAGGAAACAGAAAACATTCTGTAGATCTATTGGTAAAATCATAAGCAAGGAGTAAGGGCCCAAACTGTTGTAAAGACTCAGAAGAAAGCACGGACGCTTCTGCCAAAGCACCTGCACCATCACATGCCAGAGCGTTCTGCACCCACACCTCAGACTTATCTACATTTACCTTGGGATGAACACGCAGAGTCAAGGTCTGCATTTTTTGATTGAAATGTGCTTTGTGCAGTAGCAGCCGTTTCCAAGTTGTCATCACTTCTGATGCATACTACGTTTCTTTCCCGGAGTCCGTTTGCTTTTGTTTTCTCCTTTATCCTGCAGTCAGAGCTCACAATACTTTCTGAGTTGTTACAGTTGTTGCTGAATAGCTCGTCTGTAGATTTCTCTTCAGGGTTCCAGATGAAACTCATCGATTCATCTGATTCACAAGGGACCCGTGACATCTGCAAACAGTGAGCGTTAGGTGGCACGACTCCTACTGAAGGTGTGCACTGACCACCACTGGCCAGGAGTACTGGCTGCGTGCTGTCCTCTTTATTCTGCCCGGCAGAAGGGGCATCCATGCTGAGGTTGGTTGTCTCATCATCAGTTTCTTCTGGAGTATTCATGGAAAACCCAGAAGTGCTGCCTCCACAGATGTAATGCTCTCTCAATTTATTTTCAGCTGTTTCCATAATTTCAAGCACCTGTTTTAAAACAACAAAATCTGTGAATACGGAATAATCCCTGTACTCCTTGTTACACACATTATCGACGGTCCAAAAAAGTTGGGGCAACAAACGTTGTAGCTCTAGACCTTGCTGTCATGAAGGCTAAATTCTTGGTCAGATTGTTAAAATATTACCTCTGCTATGTTAGAATTCTTCTTTCTCAAACAAAGGCAGATGGCTGAGGCAAAATCAATAGCAACCTCTTCCAGCAAATGTCCTGCTTTCTTGTCCAGGTATTTACAGCATATTTCCTTGGCAGCTAGCTTTTCCAAATTCTTGACTTTGGAGCGTGAGTTTTCTTTTGCTATTTGGATTTCATCAGCAATCGTGTCTTTCTATTCAAAGGAGAAAGGTACATTAGTGAAGACAAGATTAATAGCGATGTTTAATTCCATCTAAATCACTGAGAACAGAAGTCTTCCTATGTACTTGTTATTACTGCTCCTTAACAGCTGGTTTACAGATCTAAAAACTGAAAGTGATCTCCCTTTGTACAAGTCACAGAAATGTTGCTTTCACAGTGGAGAAATGGCCAAAGATTTTCTTTGCATGTGTCTGATGTCAAATTACCTAAAGCAAACCCAGCTGCTCTATGCTTATACCCACCTAAAGGAATGAAAAATCGTCAATGCTGCACATAGCAGCATTTTTGCACAGAACTTTAAAAAATATTTATTAAAAGAAATCAGAAACCCGGGATCCTTTGTTTCCTGAAGCTATTTGGATGTTGCTGAACTGTTTGGAAATTATACATATGAAAACTATCATCTTCCCCTTAAAGGCTTCAACAACATGGCAAACCAGAAGGAGTGCATTGCACAGAAGGATTATAGGTGGAGTCTGTTTTTATGAAGATGGTGTTAATGGTATTCAGTGAGCCTGGACAGTTCTGGCTGCTCGTGAAAGCAGTTTGCGTAGTTCTAATGACAGCCTGGACAAATTGGCCAGGATACAAATTCCAGGCACCAATGTAATATTAAATGCCTGATAAACATGGTAATGAGCAACTGCAGTCAGCGCCCACCCAGATTCCCCACTCAGTCTGAGTCGGCACACAAAAAGCCTACAGCAGCATTTCAGCACAAAGTGTGAAAATAAGAATGTGCTTAAAAGCAGTTATGCTGCAGCATCTCCTAACATAAGCAAGGCCAGTGCTCATGAGTCTGCTGTGTGCAGTGGGAATACATACTCTACTCATGTCTAAAGGTGATGAACTGTTGATGTTAACGGAACCACGCTATAATTTCTAGAAAATCTCTTCTTTAAGCTGTGTAAAGCAAACTGCATTTCTATAAAATGTAAATCCACCTTATGACAGCAACCTTGTTCACTCATGTCAGTGTTCATTATTTCTGCTTTTCCTTACCAGATAAATAGGGCTCCTTCCTTCATCCAGTGCCTTAATCCCCGTCAGTATCTCTGCTAAGACCTAAAAAGTTTATTTGACAGATAAAACAATTTGTTCACAATAAACTCTGTCTTTAAATGTCTGTATGTAAAGGAATATTGAACTATTGAACTGCCAGGGCATTTTAGATTTCATTTTTATTTTAACACTTAACGATGCCAAATTTGGGCAGTATTTATGACAGCTTAAATCTACCCCCAGAGTCACATCCAGATTTTATAGTTAGGTACAACAGATAATAAAAAACCAAATGAAGTTCAAAAAGAAGACTGTCAGTATAAATTTATATAGGAAATAACACCAAACAGAGAAACTTCCTGTTAAAATGGAAACTTCTGAGACAAGTGACGTTTTGAACTCTTATCTCAGCTGAGCTTCCAAACTGACAGATGTTTGTAGCAGTAGATGGGGCCGATCTGTTAGAACTGTGAGAACCAAACAGAAAACTTTCTGCTACTCTTTTTCTCAAACTACCAACAGCAATACATTTTTTGCAACATTTTGCCATTTTGTTGTTCGTAAGATTCACATCACTTTGCCACAAACTGAAGTAGATTTGGAACATGAAGGTAATTAAAAACAGAATCTCAGCTCGTTATATAGTTAGCAATTGGGAATGAAATTGCAGGAACAAACAGCTATGTGGGGAATGTGCTCATACATCTGTCTTCCTGTCTACAAACATCAACAACCACAACAGAAGATGGAAAAAGGCAACCTACCACACCACAGCCAAATACGTCAACTTTTTCTGTTAACTGCCCATGCCTGACAAAATCTTCTGGCAGATAAGTAAGAGAAGCTTGCAGGACTTTGGTTTTCATCACAGTACATTCAGACTTTTTATCAGCAGAGTACAGTCGCAGACCTGAATGCCCAAGCTTTGGCGTAAAGTTTTCATCCAACAAGACATTTGAGCTGTAAAAGACAACACTGGTCAAGTAATCACCTTAACTTGATGTGAAATTTTACACTTTTCAAATTAAAGCAAGGTCAGAGGGGGAAAAATTCCAGCATTTGACCTGCTGTGTAACAGTGAAAGGGTAAAGACAGGGAGAAAGGAAGAGGGGATTTAAAAGCACTCCAAGCATTGCTTCAGAAGAAAACACTTCCATCATTTATAAAAGGGAGACAAATTAAACGTGATCAGGTGAAGATCCTACAGAACAAGGGATAGCAGAATGACACTGCAAATGGATATTGAAATTATAAAAGCTTTCAGGTGCTTCTGCTGAAGAAATCCTGGAATTAATGAGTGCACAGGTAATGCCAAACCCCTCACCTCTTGATATTCCCATGAAGAATTCCAAAATTGTGTAAATACTCCACAGCTCGGATGAGTCCCACAGAAATACTAATTCGTGTCTCCCACGCCAGTGGAGCAGAATCATCCTGCAAGGAAGTAATGGGGTCGTTTTATCTTCTTTTAACAATGAAAACCATATAGCAGCAATACATTTTCATTCTAAAGACTGTTTTGGTCCCACTGCAATATGAGCAAAATGCCAGCTGGCCTAAGTCAAGTTTTGTCCAAGGCAGAGTTTGTGATTTCTAGGCCCAGGAAGGACCTTTTTCTTGTACGCTGCACAGCGTGTTTTGCCTGCCTTGTGACAACAGTGAGATAAGGATACAGCAAAGATCATGCTTATTCAAAGCATCAATTATATGCCATCACAGAGGCACAGGTTTTGATGGATTGCTTCTTCTGTTCTATCTCTGCAAATGCTCTTTCAATAGGTCCGAACACCTCAAAGTGTTCTCTCATAAGCCCTTCTAAAATGTTGTAGGAGTGAATGAAAATGATGAGAACCACATTCCCAATTCCAGTGAAATATTATGATATAGATGGCTATGTTTTGCAGATGAGTTATTACTTGAAAAATCTGAAGGCTACAAAGCAGAAGCTTTTTACTGACCTGATCTGCTTTGCTGTAGTAAAACTGAAAAAGAGCGTAATACCTACAGACAGCTCATCTGGCTCTTTTGGTCTGTTGCTTAGAATTATCAGAGATCTTTCTGCTTTTCATACAATAATGTGACTTGTAATCATAGATAAATAATGGACTCAGGTTATCTGCTTACTTGATGCTGAAGTTTGTTCTGTAGTGATCCATTAGGCAGGTATGGATATATCAGACAGTGCAACTCAGATTCTACTGTGAAACCCAGCAGCTGCAAAATGTTGACATGACAACACCTGCAGGCACAGATCAACAATGATTTACAAATGAAATGAGAGCAACACAGCAAAATGCATTCTTAAGCTGGAATAAATCCCGACATTCAAGACAATTGGGAATTACATTTTGTTCTGTAGCCACAAACACAGAACGGCCCTGAGCGGGTTCACAGGAAGCTACACTAGTAGCAGAGACAAGGCTATAGCACAACCTGGTTTTGAGCAGCCAGAAGGGATACAGAGCTTTAGGAGGCACCAGGCCTTCACCATCTCCAAGAGTGTCAAGGGGCAGTGCTTGCTTTGCAGGGAACAGCAGATCTCTGGCAGGCAGGTATGCTGCTTCCTCAGGGCACAACCCCCTGCACAGGCCAGTGCCTGGGGGATACACACATCAGTGTGACTGAGCAGCCCAGGAGCACAGTGCATGCAGGACACACACACTGCTCACCGAAAGCAAATCTGTACTTCTGTATGAAAAAATCTTTGGGTGGAATCTGGGCTCGTGCATTCGGTCTGAAAGAAAAAAAAAAAGAAAGAAAACATGCAATAGAACCTCAACAGTAATTACTGAGGTGCTGCACTCCTACGGGCCCTTTATTCTCTAGATGACAACTTTAGCAAACAGGCTGTTTTCACTGATGACCATATTGTGTCATAGACAACAATATAGATTAGAACAAAAACTGGCATGAAGACATCTCTGATCCTATTATCCATGGGGCTACTCCCACAAATACAGTGAATTGAACTACCCACGTGAGGAAAAGCTCACATACATGTTTGCTGCACCTAGGTTTACTAACCTAATTTCGCTTTTACTTCTCCTTTTTTATAGCAGTTCTTGTTCTCTGCCCACAGAATATTAAATGACAACTGTTCAAGCAATTCTAATAAAATACCTCCTGCAAAGAAAAAGAAATGGAGCACTTGCCTCTTTCAGTCTTTTGATGACATACACCATGTTGTGCCTCTGACCTTTGTAGACATCTGCAAAAGTGCCTTCACAAATTCTGCTCTTGTCACTGAAGCCATCTGTGGCATTAGTAACTTCTTTCTGGGTCCACAAAAGGCTCCCACTGGGGAGATCAGTCATCGTCTCTTGCTGAGGAGTAGAAGAGCTGCAGGGCTACACATTGGAAGAACAAGTTAATCTCATAAACATTTGTATGCTTTCTCCATCTCTTTCAGGCATCAAATTTCTTTTCCATGAGCTAAATGAGAGTTGATTGTTCAAAGAAATTGTGACAGGTACTGCGCAACACTCAGTGAGGTTTTCCTTTGTAATACCTGTGTTGATTTGTCTTGCTCATAGAAATATTCTTCACAGTAGAAGACATCTGAAAACAGCTAATCTGCATTTCCATCCTTCCCAAACAACAAAGTTAGTTTTCTTTAGAAGTCCTTATGTGTATTTGAAGTGACATCAGTTTAAGCCACAAAGCCCATTAGTCTCTATGCCTGAGGCATATATCACGGTACTGGATCAGAAAGGAGTGTCTCTCGTGCTGTAATGTACTTATTTTCTCCTAAGAATTGCAGAGCTACTTCTGAAGTGGTTGCAAAATAGTTGCTTCCAGTCAGACAAGTCCTAATGCCACTTGTTATTACAATTCCACTATAGCCTACACATAACCGTACAGCTTTCACAACCTTAATTTTCTCCAGACCTGAGAAAACAAAACCTTAACTCCCCCTCAGGAAATTCTGAAATTACTGTGTTCTTTGTAGCAACCTTCTCCTATTGCTGTTACTCTTGAACCACATCATCTTGGATGAGTTAAAAGTCTTAAAGCACAATCTTCTTTAGAAAAAAAAAAAAAAAGAGGTCAATGCAGGACTAGGATGGGACCAGAGTGCACACATGGATCTGGGAAACACACTCTGAAAAAGTACAGGATGGTTCCATCTAGATGGTCTTGCAGATAAGAGAGCTATAGCGAGGAATAACAGAAGACTATATTGAAATCATCAGGAGCATGAGCAAAACAGATCCCAGCAGGATGGCTGGGCCCTGGGATGGGGCTCAGAGGGATGGCAGATTTTCAGTTTTCAACTAGATAAGGCTCTAGGCAACCTGACCTCAATGCGACACTGGCCCAGTTTTCAGCAGGAACCACATTTTAAATTTAAACTAAGAGTGTGATATTCCAACTAGTCAGTTGTTTATGCTGGACTGTCCTACGATCCCGTTAGAAATATTGGAGTCTGCTGCAAAATCTATAATGGAAATGCCTTCAAAATTAATTGCTATTCATGGGCATGTTAGCCATGCTAAGCCATGTAGCCCTATTAAATGTATCCTTCACTGGGTCTCTTGTTGGCAAAAAAGAAAAGAAAAAAAGAAGTGAAGCGAAATTTAAGTAATTAGTACTATATTCAGTCTAAACATAAAGTTGAAGAGTAAATTTTAATTGAAAAACACAGAATGTCATAAAGCAAATTCTTATTGTTATAATCAATGAGAACTAAAGGAATTTACCTTCACACTTGATGAAACAGAAGGATTTGACTGTAAGGATTTCAAAAGGTCTCTTGGGGGAGGTGGTGGAGAAGGAAGTGAATACAAGGTTCCTTCAGAAACAGCATCTGAAATTGAATTAGCAGCACTGATAATACACCTCTTTTTTTGATATTGCTGCCGCTGACTCACTATGAGCATCCAGGATGTTTTGCTGAAATGCCTAACCATGCATAACCTATGGCTGTCAAAACGTGAAATGCTGTCTAAAGACATGGAGCTATTGCCCTGGTTCCTCTGTGCGATGACTGTGAAGATCTCTCCAGCCCTGGCTCAGGGACAAGGAGCTTCCAGAGCCTCTGCCTGCACTGCTGCTCACATGCTCTGCTCAGCACACCGTGGTTCTGCTCCATCTCCCAAGAGCTGCTCGCTGATGCTTGCACAGCTCTCCATTGGCCCAGACTTATGCTGTGTGGAGAGAAGGACTGAGGGCATGAAGTGTACGCACAGCTCTAGTGTTAGCATGGCAGTGTGCTCACACAGACCTGGGAGAAGTACTTCTCTCACGGCCACGACAGGTACAGAAAGGAAGAACAGGTGGCTGTGTGATCAAGCTAGGAATTGACAGCTCAGGAGACAGTAGTGCTAGCTGAAAGGCAAATATTCAATTGGGACCATTTTGAATGGGAATGCATTCATTTATATTAAAGTGAAATTCAGCATTCTTGTCTATACAGTCATTTCATTGTTACAGAGAATCGGACTATATTGTTTTACTTACTACATGCTGGTGATATTCCTGGTTGTGAAGGCTCTGGCGATGGCAGCAGACTTATCTCATTTTCTCTCTCTTTGTGTTTGTTTTCTGTGGGAGTTAAAGATACGTTCTCCTGCTTAGGTGGCTCTACCAGCTCTTCTTTTTCAGAGGTGGTAATGCTGGAGGGTGATATCCCTGCAAAGGAGATCAAAGGAAAGGTGAGGAGTACCACGCAGAAGGAAGCCTGACTCTGATCAGACTTTGATCAGGAAAATGGACTATCCATTAAAACAAACATTATGAATGCTTTACAGTTATTGTTAAATTGTTTCAGTAGCACTGGTATTTAAATTAAAATTGGAAGAGCACATACATCTCACAAGGAAATATTAAAATCAGATTAGGCTACAGCTGGGACAGGAACAAACTGGAAATAAAAAGATATGAAGACACTGCTACGCAGAGCTGTCAAAACCTCCCAACAAAGCAGCTGAATTCTGGTCTCTGAGAGGTAAATGAGGGGGAGGAGGAGCCTGGAAATGCTGTGTGCACCAGAGATGACACAAGAACTTTCTAGTGCTTATTAACCACATTTTCCTGGTTTTAATTCTGTACTCTTGTTTCTATCTGGTATCTTTTATCAGCAATATATTTAACGTTTACATAAAAATATAAATTAATCTTTTGAAATGAAAGAAAATAAGCACAAGTACCAATACAAGCTTTTTGTTGTGCTTTTTTATCAGCTTGTCATCATAAGTAAAAGCCACAGCACTCTGCATTTGAGATCAGACAATAGCTTTGTGTTTTTTGTGCACAAACAAAGCATTGGGGAATCTGAAGCCAGAAGGAAGCTGGAGTTTTAATTTCATCTGTGCTCCTCGTAAACCACTTTCAGTAGAAGTGAAGCTTAGAAGGCAAGGTATGACAATTCCAGTGTACTGCAGCTTCGACCGGAGATGGGAGCAGGTCTGTGTAGGGCAAGCTTTTTCCTTTGACTTCCTTCTGGAGTTTGTGTAATTGTTCTTCAGTGTCACATATGAACGCAGGTTTGAACGAAAAATCAGCTCTGTTTCTTTGTTAAAGCACCAGAATGCTGTGAGATCACAAACACCACAGGTTTTGGAAATCACTGAGTTTCAAGCAGTCTGCGGGCCTTCCGTTCCAACTGGCAGTCCCTGTGTTCTGCAATGCTGACCTTCCCCTGCCGTACTTTAACCTAGAAGCCTCTACAACTTGGATCACTTCCCTCTTTTAACCTATTTTTCATGGTTTTTCATGAATTTTGCAATTTCCTGCACATCAGTCAAACAGGTCACCACTGAAACTAAAGAACTAACACAGGAAAAAGTTTGTTCCAACAGATATCCAGAAGTGGGACTAGAATTGCGCAAGAAACTGTCAAAGGCAGAAACAAGAGAAACAACTCTCCTGCAAGTAATCTGCCAGCAAAACATTCACCTGGGTGTCCTGTCTGAGTCTTGTAAGTCAGACTGAACAGTGTTATGGTAACACAGTAACTGTCAGGAGCTAGAACAGTGGCCTTTTGAAGTGCCCAACAGAACTGAAAACCAAATCCACTTCCAGCTCCTTGCACCACCCTGCATAGAATGCTCTGATTTCACAGATCCTCCCATCACAAAGGAAACCAGAAACAAAGGGGTGTTTTTTGTTTCTCAGAAGGTGAGTGCAGATTTTTTCTGATTAAGCCACAGCATACAGGGTGGGATTACAGCAAATCAGTGACCACACCGAATTAAGGAACACTCCAAAGTGAGCCGGCTGCAAACAAAGGCGGGCCTGAGAGCGCTGCGGCCAGGCAGAACAGTGATAGCTGAAGGAGCAGCCGGCTGCAGCACGTACACAGCAGCACCCAGAAACTCTCTGTGGACTGGGTGAGATATACAATGGGCACAGAAGAAAACAGTTACCACAGCGTGGAGGCCACCAGCTACTCCAAAGCATCTGTAAAAATAGCATTGTCGAGGAGCCAGGCTTATTGTGTCAGAGAGCTCCAGATCCAGTTTCTTCACGTTGTTTTCAATCCCATCCACTCAGGCTGGACCTCACAGCCACATTTCACAACTGGTTTACTACCATGCTCATTAGGGCAGATGAAAATTTACTTTCCTGTAGCTCCATTGAGGAATGAGGAGAGAATTGTTACCATTTTCTGAGTGGGGTCACACTGAGTTCAGCCAGAGCGGTTCTGCTGAACGAAGGGCTGTCACAGCCCGGCTCTGCGGAGCAGCACTCCTGCTAGGGTGGGTGGCAATGGCATTTCATTTACAGAGATGGAATTTGCTTAAAGCACGCTTGCGCTTAATATCCCTTTTTAATGAACAGAAATTCAGAATACTCTCCTTAAAGATTTTTTTTTGCCATCCTAAAATGAAGTTTCTAAGTCGCATTAACACCAGGAACCCACAAAAAACCCAGCTGTGCTAAATAAAGAACTGCAGCGGCAAGCAAACTGTGACACACGGTGGGAATTTCCATGAGCAACGCCTGTCGCTGAGTGCCAGCTGTGTGTGTGTGCTGCCAGCCCTGCCCACAGGCAGCTCACAGCAGAACTCAGCCTCCTCCCCAGCTGCGTGCAGGCGCTGCCCCGCACACCTCCCATCTCCTGTCAGCACGCACTGCTGTCAGCTGTGCCCAGTACCCATGTGCACCTGCATCGTACTTCTCTGATCATTTTGGGCCACATAAACCTCTAACTTTTCTTTCTCACAACTGTTATGGAGAACAGGCAAAAGTCACACAAACACTTCCTTCCCAAGAAAGTGGATTTTGGGTGGTAATATGTGAAGAGGGGAGCATAGGCTGCTGTCAGCTTGCCAGGACAGCCCAGTGCAGGAAGGATGAACGTCTTGTCCAGGGTTTCACAGATCCCAAACAGAGCTGAGCTAAGGTACCCTCTGGCTTATGAAAATGGATGGCAGCCATTTAAACATTGATTTCAACAGAGAAAAACTGCAAGTTATATTTAAAAGTGCTGTGACTTCTACAGGGCAATGGTTTGCCTTAATTAGATACAGCATTTTCGAAGTGTCATCATCCAACTCAGAAAAGTAACCAAAATACAGCAAACAGGACAAAGAAAGAACAGCGAACTGGGCAACGCACTCCTTTGGGGAATGTTCTCACAGTGCAGGAAAGCAGACTGCATAAGCAAAACTGCTGATAGGTTTCTCTGCCACGAGTTTGTTGGCATTTAATGTATAACGGCAGAATTTCAGTGGGGAACAAGGACGTATGAAAAATTCACATGTTCACAACTCAGCTCCGTGGTAAAACAAGGATGTGTTACGCAGCCATCCTTCATGCACAGCCTCACTCTGGCTGAAGCACCTAAGAGACACTACGAGCTGGGGCGACAGACCAGATCCGCGGCCCCTCGTCTATGTCAGCTCTCCCCTACCCACCACGAGCAGAAAATAAGAATCAGCAGAGACTTCACAATTTGAGCACAAGGTTCCCAGCAAAGAGTTCCTTCAGCCTGCGCAATGAAGACAGGGACGGGCACAGAGCCGGGCTGCTCACAGGTGCTACTCACAGTCCAGGATGACCTGAGCCGCCCGGTAGAGCTGCAGTGCCTGCAGCAGGTCCAGCAGCTGCCGCACGGTCGCCAGCCTCACACCCCACCACCACATCAGCTCGCGGGTGATGCTGATCCCCGTCTTCTCCATGGATTTGATCTTCCGCAGCTCGGTCTGGTCAGTGATCACGTAGGAAGCTGCGGGAGACGGGACGGCTTTGTTAGCAACGGGGAGAGAGCGAGGGCAGGCAGGGAAGGTGCACGCGTACACGCAAAGCTTCTTCCATTCGGTTTTAAAAGCAGGGACCGCCACGCGTTAGCTATGCGGACATGAAGAAAATCCAGGTCCTGGAAGTAGGATATTATTTTTATTCTTTCAAACGTTCAAAAAAAAAGTTTGTTATGTGGAGACCCAAAAAGAAACCCCTCTCAGACCGCTCAGCGCGTTCTCACCGTCCCTGAACGCCCTCACCCGCACGCCGCGCGCCGCTCGGCTCCGGTTACACTCCCGTCGTGGCAGCGGACGGCAGCGGCTGGACGGGAAGGGCCGCGGGGTGGGGGCGGGGATCGGCAGCGGGGGGGGCGCGTTATCACCGGCGGGCATCGGGCGGCTCTTCGGGAGACGCGGAGAGGAGCGGGGGGGAAGGGGGGTCGGCGCGGGGCCCGAGAGCGGCGGGGGGAGCCGGGGAGCCGCGCTCACCGAAGCGCATCCAGTCGCTGTCGCTGAGGCAGTCCATCTTCTGGCAGAAGTCCTCCAGCACCCAGGCCGGCATGCTGTGCACGTAGGGCGACGGCGGCGCCATCTCCTCGCGGCGCCCCGGCCCGCGCGTGGCTCCACGCAGCGCCGGCCGGGAGGGGCACCCCGCGCTTCCTCCTGCCGCGGGGGCGCGGCTTCCTGCGGGCTGCGCGGGGCGGGGCGGCGGATCCCCGCTCCGGGAGCGACTGCGTTACGAGCTCCGCTCCGCGGGGCGGCTCTGTGCGCCGCGCCTCGGGAATCGCGAACCTCGCGGTGTCACGAACGCGTTCGCTTCCTACCCCGCGCCGAAAAACCGCTGAAACCGCGGCCGAAACGTCAACTAAACAAACCCACAGCGTACCGTTATTTGAAGCACCGCGTCGTAAGGAAGCTCTCCGTGTTGCTGTTTAGGCTGTAGCGAGAGCTGTACCGCCAGTCACGGCTGCCCGCACAGCCGGCCCCGCCCCGAGGCAGCCGGGCTGCTCCCCGCACCGGGAACAGCGCAGAACTGAGACTTGGGAGCCGTTCACCACAACAAGGGTGAATAAAGGTCCGTGACGGGTGCACCGCCGTTTAGAATGGCACCTATCCGCGTTTGTGACTTCACTTTGGCTCTGACTGCTGTATGCAGTGAGAAGGTTCACACGGGAACTGAAAATCACTTTTTCAAACTGAGGCACAAACAATTCTACACAGCCCTCACTTTCGAGTAACAGTAGCAGACAGGAGCTGTGTGCCTGTGCCCGCGTCCCAGCTCCTGCAGCTCCGCTCTCATTGCCCCGCAGCAGCACTAAGTGGGACGTGGGGTTCTGCTCCCTGGGGCTCTCAGTGCTGTGAATCCAACTGAGTTCAATCCCACGGCATCCACAAGTGGCATTTCAGGAACACGAGCCTATGTGCAGTTGCAACCATTGCAAAGTTATCTGACAGCATTAGAGTCAAAGAGTTAACGTGGATTTACATTTTAATGAGAAACAAAGACCAGTTCATACACAAACATTTAAGAAAAAACAAGTCCACAAGAAGGTCAGACATTGCATACTTAAGAACCTCACGCTGCAGAACAGCCTGCTGCTATCTGTTAGCAACCTGCTGCTCTGCACGCTGAGCAGCACTGCGCCTGCCTGCGACCTGGGAAACAACTCACCTATCTGCTAAAAGCAGTGCTGCTCTGAGTTACGCACAGAGACATACAGACACACAGCTGTGTATTTGAGGTATGGGGGAAGAGAACATACAGGCCAAGATCCTTTCTCTCTGTGCAGCTGGCCTGCTGAAAAGCACAGCTCTGCTTGGGGGAGCCAGGCCTGCAGCTGGGGCAGCTCAGGGGGCACCGGCAGGCCGGGCAGACCGTGCTCCTCAAGGCCAATCCCTGGGACAAGGGAAAGGTGGGGCTCAGAGCACCCACCTTGTGGGAATGCTCCTGGTATACCAGTATGGGAGCGAGGCTGTGGGCACAGAGGTGCAGAGCAGAAAGGGGTCCCAAAACCAAGATGCAGTCTGTATGGCTGACAAGAGACAAACCAAGCAGGAATTCGGTAATGAAGGACAAATTAAGGCATTCAAGGCATGTTGTGTAAAAACTTGTCAGCTTCAGAGTTGCTACAATGAGGCTTTATGAACACACAGAGAGCCTAACACAGAAATGCTTAGGTCATCTTTCTGCCAGCACAGTTTTGGGCCCATCGCTCAGAAGGCAACTGTGGAAGCTCTCACACAAACACCCCCCACAATTTGTGATTCGAAAGTAAATTCAGCACGTGAGAGAGCAAATTTCCACTGAAACCAAATCATTCAAGCAAACCTGGTGCTGCTTTGCCACTGATTTGAGAGTCTGGATTAAGTTAATCCTTGGCATAACTTTCTTTCTAACACAGAGGAAGTTGAGCTGCACGCACTTCCTCCAGACGGATATCCCAATCTTGTGTCACTATGGAATGTTCTGAAATAGGCCGAAGCAAACTTCTCTGAGCCCCATCAGTGCCAGGCCACTGGGGTCCCCGCTCAGTAATGCATGAAACCTGGAGCAGAGCCCTCACAAAGCAGTACATTCCCACACTGTTTGCTCTCTGGAATCTGACCTACCAGCATAGTAAATGTTCTACAGTACGGCTGAGTTTGTTCCAGAACTTCAATGCAGACGTTAGCTCTGGGCACACTTTACATGGCTGCTCCTCCTAAGCTCGGCGCTTTGCTATCTACACGGCTCGGGACGCACAGCCGTTTTAGTGGAGGATTTCCTCCCGTAACATCTCGCTTCTCTCCACGGAGAGCCGCTGCAGGTCCTTCTTGACGTCGGGGCGATCCTCCAGTTCCTCGTACAGCGAGCGCACGATGTCCAGCTTGCGGTAATCCCCCGGCCGGACCAGGCTGCGCACCACCTGCAGGCACCGCTCCTTCAGCGTGAACACTGCGGGGAAACAGACCGAGCGGGCAGCCTGGCAGCGGCGGCTGGGCACCGCGCTGCGAGGGGCGCCGCCCGGGACGGGAGGACACGACGACCCCGGCAGCGCGACTCAGAACGCGCGAGGCCGCTCCGAAAGCACCGCGTCCTACCTATCTCCGCGTTAACCGCCGCGGATAGAAGGACCGCAGTAGCGCCGGCGGACAGAGCGCTTCTCAGCTACCAAACGTTATTTTCGGACGCGGCCCGCAGCGCTAGCCGCGCATTTTCCCCAGCGGCGAGCCCGCACGCCGCGCTCCCCCTCCGCCCCGCAGCGCCCCGCACCTGGCAGCGTGATGTCGGCCTTGCTGACGTCCGGCGCGGCCACGAACAGCTCCTGCCGGTTGACGAGCAGCCCGTCGTGCGTGCCCGCGTCGCGGAACAGCCACAGGTGCCCTGCGGGGAGCGGCGCTCAGCCCCGCGGCGCATCGCGGCCGTCACCGCGCCCCGCCCGCCCGCGGCTCCTCACCGCGGTAGCTGTGCATGATCCGCCCGGTGCGCGGCCGCAGCACGGGGTAGTAGCGCGGCCGGCCCTCGAAGTCCACCCAGATGGGGAGCACGGCGCGCGGGCTGCGGTTGTTGAAGACGACCTCGGAGAGCTCGCGCGTGTTGGCGGAGCGCAGGCACGGCGCGGCGGGACCCGGCGGCGCCATCGCGGCGGCACCGCGCGTGCGCGGAAGCGACGGGAGACGGGCGGGGCGCCACGCACGCGCAGCGCGACGCGGTGACGCAGCGACGGGCCGGCGCGTCACGAGACGTGGTGACGGAACGCGGCGACGCCGTGACGCAATGACGGAACGCGGTGACGCCGCGCCCCGCAGCGCCAGCTGCGCGAACGGCCGCTCCCAGAACGGAACGGCAGCTGCGGGCCCGAACGGACGGCTGGCATCGCGCCCCATCCGAAGCGAAGACGGGCTGCAGCGCGCAGAACAGAATGCTGCCCAGACTGCGTGCCTCTGCAGAACTAAGAAGCCTTTAATGCTCTGTGACCCGCCTCCGAGCACGTCACCGTGAGCTTGAATACACCTCAATGAAACGACAAGCTGGTAATTAGTGTTTC
Organism: Chrysolophus pictus; assembly: GCA_037305975.1. Lineage (NCBI taxonomy): Eukaryota > Metazoa > Chordata > Aves > Galliformes > Phasianidae > Chrysolophus > Chrysolophus pictus. The sequence goes on from CM074587.1 coordinate 564,374, forward strand.
AGCTCCTGCTGAGCAGAGCAATCAGCCTGAGAAACCGCGGTATAGTGGAGAAGAAAACACATTTTCAACTTCCATTAATTGAACAAACCGTATTCTTAAGTAGGCAGCACACTACAGCAGCTCCAGTCAGCTCATAAATCCAGGCGTACTGCCGCCCGCAGTGCCGACACGGGCACTGAAACACGAACTTGTAGATAAAGCTGCTGGAAGCGTCTCTGCTCTCAAGCAGAAACCACAACTGCTCTGCTCAGGCAGCCCGGGGCATCGCCTCACCACAGCAGGACCTGAACATGGCGGTGAGGCGCTGACAGCTCTCTGAGACACAGACACGAGGCACCGGTTAAGAAATCAAACAGCAGCACCAGCACACTGCTCAGCATTTTCTCACCAGGGTATCGAACATCTTAATTAACATTTGGGCAACAGTACAAACTTTAAACTTTCCGTTTGGAAAAGCCCTACAGCAAAGAGGTACTACCTCTCAACCCTGCAAGGTGACTAATCCTGTCATTTTAAGATATGGTTTCTACAGTTCAGGGAAAAAATTAGCAGCTAATTGGCTCAAAAAATGCTTCAACACGTTTTCTACTGTAAGCAGAGGAAACAAGCATTTAACTGAGAAATACAACAGACGTAGCAGAAAAGACTCAGGCAAAGGAGAGCATTACTAACACCACTACTGACTTTCAGTTTGGTTGGCAGGGTGAAAAGAGATCATTTAAGCCAGGTTCAGAACACACAGTACAATAGGGAGCTCTCAGGTTGGTCCCTGGTTCATTGCTCACATTAAGCAGTTCTCACATTTATTGCCTTCTGCTTAGGAACAGAGACGTACACTCCCAGCTGTCTCCTTTACCAATCTGCTCATCTGGAAGTTCTGGAGGTGTCTGCTGTCTTCTTCCACACAGGCTATTACCAGAATGACCTTTTTTCTTCCGCTCTTTCCCAGGTGCGTTTCAGAAGATATACTGCAGCATGAAGTCCCCCTACGTTCACCCACACTGTGTGATTTTTGCGCCAGATGTGTCCCAGTCTTGACAAGGCCTACAATAGAAAAGAAAAAACCCACAAAAAACAGCCCCAAGAGCAGTGGTGGCTTCTTCAGGATAAGGATGTAAGGATAAATTTGCTTTAGATGTTATTCCTGACTATCCCAAATCACACCTGAATAAGGTCTAAAACCACATTAAAATGCTGCTATTTGTCTCTTCAGAAAAAGATCACCTTCCATAGTGAAGTCAGCTTAAAGTTTTTCTCCTCAATAGATTTTTCCTTTGCAAATAGGTTTTTTTACTGCTAAGGTTTCACTCAGAGCATACCTTGGCGAAGCATTTCTTGTCCTGAGTAAGCAGCACAGCTCTACCTGTGCCTGGTGTGCAGATCCGCCCCATCTCCATGAGGCAGGCTGGATAGAGATCCCAGTTCTTCTTCTTTGACCCTATCCTATAACACAGATCAAGATCTCCTTTGTGACTGCTGAAAAATACATGTATGTATGACCACATAAACCTTCAGCTTCATTCTTAATGCAAAGTACTTAAACACTTCTCAATTAGGCCCAGTTAAGTTACAAGAGAACCCTAAACCTGGACACACAAGCACACGTGGCAGTGATGGTCACACACAATAACTTGAATTTGTGGTCCCTCACCTTTTTCCAAAAGGCATGTCTGTCACAATGACATCCACAGAGCCAGTCCGCAAAGGGAGATTGCAAATATCCCACTGAACGATGTCTAAGGGTACACCCAAGGAAGCACTGCTACAAAAGCAAAGACACCTCAAATATGGTCTACTGAAAATATTTTTGCATTGAAGAACTCTATAATGGTAACAAAGTAATAGGGAAAAGGTCAAGAAAACCTATGTAAGACAGATTTATTCCTATAAAGCACTATAGGAAAATAAAATCTCTTGTACTGTTCTTACCTTTCCTTATTTTCATTTTTCTTTAGCAAAGAGCATATGTTGCTTGCTGCTCTCTTTACAGCTTGTGGGTTGTTATCACCAGCAATGTGATAGCAACCAGGCCATTCCATAGCTCCCTAGGGGGAAATACTGATAAACATTAACATGAACATTGCTCGCTTTTTGAAACAAAACCCACCAAAAAAAACCCACCAGAATACAATAAAGCAATTTGAAGTAGATGTCAGTGATTTTAAAACTCTGTAACGGATGTGTCACAGCTCTTAGGCAACTTAAAAGCTCAAAGTTCTTTTAGATTTTGCTTCTTCATGTTACAGCTTTGGGAAGGAAACTAAAGGCATTTAGTAAAATGTGCTTGTAGCTGTTGAGAAGTTGGTGAAATGCTTCTGTTGCTGGCTGTTCAGTTACTGCCACTAAAACTTACATGTTATTCAGTTGCAGATACTGTCTCGAATTTTACTACACTAAAAAGTAAGGAAGAATCACCTCTATGGGTATTGCACCTGTACCACACATTGGATCAATGATGATATCCGTTGGCTGGGGATCGCAGAGCCTGAGGAGCAGAAAATAAAGGTACTTTGAGAAAAGTCTTAAGAACATGAATTTCTTGTACTGATGGAAAACTAAACTAAACTGTTTCAATCACAGCAATTGAGCCCTCCTAATATAACATGTGAACATTAATTGCATTTAATAACTAGCACTCATACGTGCCAGTCCAGTGAAATTCTTTCAAGAATGTTGTCATCTAGTATTTTGAAAACTGGCTAATGGTTTGCAGCAAGTGTTTACTTTTCTAAGCTGGAAAGCATCCAGTGTTGCTATGTCTTTATTCCCTTTTAACAAGAATCAAGCAAAATAGCTTCTAAGGAAGCAGTGGGGGGGATAAGGCAACTAATTTGTGAAGCAGAATGACTTATTAACTGAGAATCATATAAAACCATGCATTTGCACTGACCTAAGCATGCCATAAGCAAGAGTTGAGCGAAGAGTTGTGGGTCCAAAATGTGTAATATTTCTTCTGTGAAGACTCTCCTCAGTTAATGCAATGCCCACGACTACTTCATTATTGTGAATATTCAGGAGAACCTAAAGAAAAACTGGAACTAAATTTCAGAAGTAACACAAGTTTCCCACATGGTAAATGCTTAAACCAGCAGTGATTTATACAAAATCAGGAAATACATATATAAGAGCACTATCCACTGTCCTTAATGAGGACAAAGGACACAAGTCAGGACAGCGTGGTTTTCTTCACTTGCACGAAAAGCACTCTGTGATGATGTTCAAAGAGCTTTGCTTTATACTTGTTGGGGAGAAGCAGGGATAAGTCCTGCAAGTCACAGCGCAGCATTGGCAAAGCAGCAATAGAAACCGCACGCCTGGACCCCTATGCAATGTGAACCTAGAAGGTGAAGACACCATAACAAGAAAGGGGTCAGCCCTTAAAAAAATTTGCAAGAAAATAATTTCACTTTATTGCATTTCAAAAGGAAAATTTTAATGGACAACACCTGCTGAATCTCCTTTCCAAATTTCTGCTTTCCCTATGAAAAGGGAAAAAGCAGTGGACAACTACCGTAACCCTTTTTGTTCCCTGTAACCATGTGAGCAAATAACATAGGAGGAGGTAAAACTTAGTATAAAACCTTGTGGTGAAGCTGAGAGAGGAGAGAACTTTTGAGCACTGACTCAGCTGCCCTGGGTTTAGTGATGTTAATCACTTATCTTGAGTGAGAGTGTATGCAGAGCAAAAGGGAGCATGGAAATGAGGAGAGGTGCCCTCATGGGGTCACAAAAGAGATTAGGGACAAGCAAGCACAAGCAAGCAGTGGGGTGTGAGGATATACGTAACATGCCAATGAAATTAATGCTTCTGAGGAAGTCATGATTTCAGCATTACCGACTTCCAGCTTCAGGACAATCTTTTAAAGGTTATTTTGGAGCTCTCTGAGAATCAAAACTAAGAATTAATTTTTGAAATAGAATTATTTCCAAGGCACAAGGCAATACCTCTACATCAAAGTTAGTCATGTCAGCCTTCCACTGGAAGTGCTCCTGCACAGCTCCTCCGAAGTCTCTTGCAGCCTCATTTGATGTAAAACTGTGCTTGTCTCCGGCTCTATTGCATGTAACGCGAAACTTTAACACCTTTGCATCTCCTTCATCTTTCCTATCGTCTCCTCCATCTTTGCTATCATCTCCAGCCTTTGTCTCAGCCCCAGAACTGGCATGCAGTTCGCTTTTAGCCTCTGACTGTTCGTTATCATCCTCCTCATTTTGCGAGGCCTCTCCTTGCATCTCCTCTGCACTCTGGCCAGCAGCTGGCTCTGTTCCCACCGTATTTGGGGCGCAGTCCTCCTGCCCACCCACAGCTTTGTCATCCTTCTCCTCCTCTCCGCCGTCACGCAGCTTTTCTTTGCTTGCAGTTCTCTGCAGATTCTGTTTTTTGCGTTTTGTCTTTTTCTTTTTCAAGCTGTTGTTCAGCTCCCAAATTCTCAAAGGATCAGTCCAAGGCAGTTTTTTAACCAAACCTTCCAAATCTTTTAAAGCATCTTCCTTTAAAAGACAAAAGAAACTGTACTTCAAAGTCATGCCCTTTCTTGAAAAACTACCCTTTTTCTAAATCTCTTAAATTAGTCCATACATGCAACTCACTGCACATCTAATCACGGCTTGCACTTTTTGTGTGCAATTGTTGCCACATCTGGGTGGTATTTTACACCACAGGATCCAGAACAAATAATCATTTATCATGGCTACCACTACATTAAGAGACCAAGAGATATTTATTGCCCTCCACCCAGGGATGGCCTCCAAGCACACAGCTGCTCTCATTCTTGGTTTCCCACGCAGCAAACACAACAGAAGGGATTGGGGCAAACAAAACCACACTGCAGTTTTAAAACCCCACAAAGAACTGGGACAGCACTACAGACGTTTGAAAAATTCTTGCTCGTGAAACACTCAGAGCCTTACAATTAAAATGACACTCCAAGCCCCATCACTGACTGAAAGCAATGAGTAACTCACCTTGGTTTCTTTAAATTGATAATCTTTGAACTCCTGAACGACAACAAACAAATTATCCACGGACCTCAGCCGATGGACCTGCAGCGAGGGAGAGCAGCGGCGTTCCGTTACCATCGGTTACAGAGCGTCGCCACCTTACATCTACACCCGACCCGGCGCCGTGCCGCGGAGGTCACCGGTTTACGTGCAAAAGCAATAAGAAAAGCCGGCCCGGGTCTGTCTGACCTCAGCCGCCTTCGTCAAAGCACGACAAACCAGCCGGGCAGGACGGGCGCTGCCCTACGGCTGCCAGCACACCGACAGCGCTCCGCTGCGGACGGGGCGGCGCGGGGCCGACAGCCGACACAGCGCAGCCAGCGGGCCGGTCCGGGGTGCCGAGGGGGCCGAGGTCGGCGCACGCACCTCGGGCAGGCAGCGGGCCGGCACCTCGAAGTAGATCTTCCCGCGGTCCCTGCTGATCCGGGACGCGGAGCCGAGCTTCTCCTGCACCTCGGCGGCCGCCGTCACCTCGAACCCGGTGGGCACGGTGGCGCCGATAACGGCCGCGCCATCCCCGGCCGCCTCCGGCCCGGCCGCCTCCGCCTCCGCCATGCCCAAACTCCGGCGCGCGCCGCTTCCCCGCCCAGCTTCCGCTTCCGGGCCGGAGCCGCGTAGCAGCGCCCCCTGCGGTCCGGCGGTGCGGCCGGGCTCGGCGCTCCGCGTCTCGCGGCGGGCGGGAGGGCGGCGCGCTGCTGCCGTGCCCGGAGCGGAGCGGGCGGCGCTTGAGCGGCTCCAGCGCGAGGGGGGGCCGTTTTTCACGCCTCGTGGGTCGGTCGCTCGGTCAGGGGAAAACCTCCCTGCAGTAACGACGAGCAGCCGGCGCTGCTGCTGGTGTCTTGCCCGAAGACCTCCTGGCTTTGCGTCCAAGCGGCAGCGCGTGCTGGGGGCGCGCCGTGAGCTCGGGGCTCGCTGGCCTTCGGTCCCGGGTGGCTGAAAGGGCGAAGCTGTGCGGGATCGCACGGCCCAGCCGGGGCTGGGAGGAGAGCAAGGAGAGCCTGGAGTGGAAAAGACCCGCATCCTCAGCGCTGGGTGAACTGCGCCTGGCTGCCTGGGAAAGGATCTCGTGTCTTCGCTCGCTCCTGACGGGTAGTTGGTGTAAGAAGTCATAAATTACACCTCGGGGCCAACTCAGGTGGTTACCTGAAATATCCCTGAACGGAGGGAAGCATTTCAGCCGTTATGGAAATGACTCGTTAGCAGAGAGGCTGAAAAGAAACCACAGTAACAATGTAAAACAGGTAGCAGGAAAGGAAAACATAAACAGATGAGAAGTGCTGAGTACTGAGTTAGAATCAGGACTCTCAGAAGTCAGCGCTGTTGTCTTTCTGGAAGCGACCAGATAATGACGACAGACACGTTTGTATGGGAAAAGCATGTTAATAGCAGCATGGCAATAGCTGCCGCTGCCACCACGCTGTGTAGGTCCTACCTGCATTCAGTGCAGATCTGCTCAGTGCGGTTTATTTCCTCCAACTCAGTGCTGCGTTCAGACAAGTCCCAAACACAGACTGTCTCCCAGCTGGCTGTGTCCTTGCACTCGTGTGTCACACTGCAGGGCAGAGCAGGATTGTCTCTTGCCTATGGTGACCAAACGTACCCAAATTCATGAACAGCAGAAACACAATTTCACATATTTTCTGATGGATATGAAGAAAATTGCCCATCCATGTAAGAATCACAACATTCCTATATTCTGCTTATCTAGCCATAACTTATTTTAAGATACGTATGTACATATTAGTAGACTGAACTAATTTTCTGGATAACCTCCTTGGGTTTCCCGTACAGCTTTTTAAGCTCATCTTAAGGTAGTCCTGGGTTCGCTGTACTGATCACAACCAGCAGAAACTTCAGAAATAGTCTGCTTTGCTTATATCTCCTCCCGCATTCACAAAGCGTTCTCCCTCTGCCGAGCCCTTAGATCTCCGTATCACAGATCAAATCTGCTCACCGTCAGTGAAAACCAACGCACTGCAGACCGCCAGTGAAGCCCTCTGTATGGAACCTGCGTGTGGGCAGGAAATCACTGCACTGTTTGCATGACTGTTAAGAGAAACACCAAGGAAATGAATATTCGTATACTGCTAAATGTTACTTCAAGTGGATTCCCAAGGTATTCAAGAGCTGTACAGATTTTTAGAGACATTTCATCCAGCAGTTAGAATGCAAAAAGAAAGGGTGGCTGAAGAGCTGTAGTCACAAGCTTCTCCCAATGGCTGTTAGCACACATCCCACGCAGAACGTCAGTGGTTGCTCCGTCGTGTGCTGCCAATCTCCTCTAGAAACAGGCTGGCTGAGGGGCACTGCTCTGTCTCTGTCATTCTTTGCTGCTCCCATTCCTTCTGCAGTGGCATCAAACCTGCCTGGCATCCAGCTCTGTGTACAGCCATACGCATTGAGAAGAAAATAGTTTGCTCTTCCAATATAGAAAGCTTCTGAGCAGCAGTGGAAGCATTTTGGTGAGCACAGCATGTCAGGTTTTGTGTTCTGTAACCTCTGTGAGAAAGCACAGCTTGCGGAGGCCTTTGGCTGATAACTTTACCGCTTCCTCCCCACGGCTCCTGCTGTGTGCCTTTCAGTGCTGTTCTTAGTGCTGCTTTGCTTACTGCTGCACAGAAAGGTTCCATGAATTTAAGACAGAAATGAGACTACAGTTGGGGATTTCTGTAGGAACCCTTCAACCTATAAACACCCAGCTGCTGGACAGCAGTCAATGGAGATAACTGCATGGAGATAACTCTGTAAACACACACATACGAGAATAAAAAAGAAAGCAAGAACAGAGGAGGTAGTTTATAATTTCAGATTCTTCACAGCATTTTAACCTCAGCTATCAGACTGATGTGTGCCTGGGCAGCCTGTGCTGTAAGCTGCAAGCCAGCCCTGGGCCTGTGGGCTTCAGCCCTGCTTGTTCTCCCTGCCGCCTACGTGGGGAAAAGAGGCCATGGAGCTTGGAGCACACTTGCTGCTCCAGCCTGGAGCTCAGCTTTCTGGTCAGAAGTCTGCTTTGACAGCCAGGCAACAGATTTTTCGCGGTGCCTGCTGAGCTGGTTTGGGGAAGGAGTGGCACACATAAGCACATTCATTTCTTGTGATAGGACACCCTGCAACAGGGTCTCTGAGTAAACAGGGGCATCCACATACCGTCTCTCAAAACCCAAGGCATGCTTATGCAACGCTCAGTCCATCTGTTGTTGAGATCATCTTAATGGCTGTGACGGCTCCCCTGCCTGCAGCCAGGCAGAATGGAAGAGTCCCTCTGCATAAATTATCGCAAAACAAACCCAGGCTTCAGTACTGTCAGCTGAGGAGGTCGTTAAATTCTGCAGTGAATCTTCTGTGCCACTGTCAAGGCTTGCCTGTATTTGTGAGCTGTTTTTTGCTAATGAGGAAAGTTTGTCTCCTGAGGAATTTTTAATTGAAACAGCAAAGCATCATCTGGCGGCTGCAGGGAGAAGCAGCTCCCAGTTCTGCTGAGTGACCTGACCTTCCATCACTGGGCACAGCTCCTCCATGGGCACCGCATATAGCTCCATTCTGGAGCTCCCTGCCTGCCTGCAGATGGAGTTACGCTGCCTGCAGCCCTGTCTGCAGGCTCAGGGTTCATCCAGCACCTTGTCCACCTGCTGATTCCCACAGGAGAGCACTGGGGTCTGTCGGTACAGGCTCAAGTGCTGCTGGAATTGCAGGGACAAAGTTCTGGCGGGTCCCTCAGGCCCTGCTGGGCGGTCTGTGTGAAGCCAGGGCTCGCTTCACCCCAGCCCCACGGAAAACCTCTACAAAGCACACGCTGCACGGCTTTCTGCAGCCCACTGGTCCAGGTTGCTCCAAGCCCTAAGGAGATCTGAGAGCAGCACAAAGTGTCCCCACACCCCCGCTGGATGTGCGCCCATTAACGTGGCAGGCCGTGGCTGCCCTGCCCCAGCTGGCTCCAGCTCCATGGCACTGTGCCTTCAGGCTGCCCCACAGCTCCAGGCCGGCTGGGCACTGCTGCTGCTTCCCCAGTGCCTGAACATCCCTGGCTGCATTCACTGTGGTGTGGGAGGGCACATATGCAATGAGACATTGCCTCCTGCTGCGGGGCCACCTCGGGGTGGCTTTTCAAGTCCTTCCTGTGGCCGAGGGCTTTTATGTGTGTTTCGGCTTCAGTCAGTGTTTCAAACCACATAGGCAACATTCATCTGTTTTAAATAACATGACTTGGTCGGGGGACCACACACAGAAGGAGGGCTGTGGGATGAGACCATTGCCATTGGCCAGTGGATAACTGAAGGAAGCAGACCTTGCGCTTCCTCTCTCTTACTGTAGGAGAGGAGTTTAATTGGAGGGAACTGTGGTAATGAGAAGCTCAAATGGAGATGTGCCTGTCCCAGTTACTGCTGTTAAATTGCATCCTCAGGCTGTTTGAGAGTTCACTGCAGCAGGCTGTGTACATTCCCAAAGTCGGTGTCTGTTCAGTTCGTTTGAGGCAAAGTTTGAAGGCAAAATATTGTCACTGATAGTGGGAGAAGAGGGGAATGCAGCTCATGGAACCTTTCTGCTCTGAGTCGTGTTTCCCACAGCCTGCTGTCCTCTAATAAGGAGCAGTGCTGACTGACACCTTTACAGCCACACCTTTGCAGTTCACTGCTAGATCCCCATGGGTTCCTGCAGCTCTGCTGTGGGAATTCGTGCTGTTGGGAACCTCAGCTGTCAAACCACCTCCTCCTGTGCCGTGTAATGGGCACTGCAGTATTCTCTGTCCTTTTCCTAATCATCTCTTGATCACAGCTGCATGGTCTGTGGCCTCTCACGGTCCTGTCTGCCTGGCTTCCTAGCTCTGTTCAATATTTTAATTAACGGTTTGGATGGTAGAACAGAGAAAAGACTGTATTGGGCTTGTGGATAACACATAGCTTGAAGGGACTCCAGGAGCATTGGAGGAGAGGGCTGGGATTTAACATGAGCTGCAGTAGAGGATGCTGGTATGCAGTGATGAGCACCAGGCATGCTCTTCTTGAGCAACAAAATGCAGCTGCAGCAGCATAAGATGCCATGGGAAGTGGGCACAGGTGTGGGTGCTCAGCATCGTGTTGGGATGCCATGCGTCACAGAAGGCAGGCAGTGGTGGAGCTTGCCTACTCCTGGGGGCTCTGACATAGCTGTGCTCACTTTTAGGGCTGCAAATTGTACGTCTGGAAAAAGGGAGAGTGTTCAGAAGGTGAAAAGCTCTAAAAAGCATGACTTCTAGGAGAAACTGACCAAAAATTGAACTCTTTTCTTTAAAAAATAAAATAAAATGGGGAAATAAATGAGGAGATACAAGGATCACAATTACCTGCCCTGCACGTACCCCCTGTGTGCATCATCGTGTTTGCTGTTAGCACCCGACACGTCTGATTAGTTCCTAACTGAGAGCAAAAGGTTACTGAGGCTCAGAGAGAACACGGCTGCTGTGTGATGCCCTGAATGCTGATGAGCATTCGCACAGTTTGCATTTGTGTTTTACTACTGCCTTTCATGTGAAGCTTTGTTTTCCTAGCTGCTAATTTATTAGCAGGTAAATTGCAGCTTGCATATTAAAAGACCTGCCAAATATCACTTGGAGGCCAGAAGAGTCTCTAATAGAATTGTAAAGTCTCTTTTTTTTTCTTCAGAAAATCTGTCTTATGAAGTCTTTCTAATTATTCTCTAAGATGAACTCTTACAATTGTAATATCGTAACATCAGAAAAGTTGTATTAATTTACCTGCTGTTAAACTCTCTGTGACCTTGCTATGGGGATAGCGAGATCCTGAACTATTGCTCTGATGTCTGTCATCTTAAACCATGTTTTCCAGAGGGTGTGACATGCTCTGCAATCTTGCTATCTCACACACTTTGGGCTGAGAAAAATCAGTTTCAGCCTCTTTTCTACAGAACCAGACTGCTGTATTCAAAGTGGTGGCATGAATGTGCTTTGACCTCTTTCTTTCCCTTACGTCATCATAATAAGTGCCCAACAGGAAAGCTGTCAGTACGTAAAAGCAGTGATTTCTCATCGTAATGGTCCGTTGTTTCCAACTCAGTCATTCCTGCAGTACAAAATCAAAATGGTCCCAGGGAAGTTCGAATGGAGCACAGTGTGGCTGTGAGTGCAGTGACAGGAGCCCGCCTGCCCCCTGTGGGTCCGTGTAACACGAGGAAGCAGGTGCAACACGTGCAGTGCTCCAGCAGTTCCAATTCAGCTGTGCCTTTAGTGGATATGCTTAGTACTTTATTTGGTCTATGTTCATTTGCTAACAAAGTTGTTTTCACATCTAGAAGCACTGCCATGTACAAATCACAAATCAAGTGTAGAAGGGTGCATTTCGAGAGAAATTATCACCTCTGAGAGATCTGAATGCTTGAGAGATGTGAAGGAGGGGATGTAACCAGGGGATGAGCAGTGTGTGATGAAAGGACTTGCTGCAGAGTCACATCACATCTGTGTTAACTTGGAGCCAACGTTCCTTTGTGCTTCAACATTGCTGGGTGAAAAAATGCTAATTTTCAGAGTATGTGTAGATGAAGAATTGCAAAGCTACGTTAGGATCCAGGTGGTGCTGCCAGCTGTGTGCTTCCCTGTTTCTTAAAAAGAAATCCTGTGGGGAGATTACTTGTCTCCTGCACATGGAAAGACCATTGGAAGAGAATAAGAAAGGGGCAATGGTTTCAGTGCCTCCTCCTCTTCAAGGTGAGATGGAAGCAGAAAGGCACGTGGAGTTCTAGGGGTGAGAAATGGTACTATTATGAAAAGTTTCTACATCTGGGCAGGATAAAAATAGGAGCTGGGAAGTGATTGGGCTCTCTTCGTGACTATGACCAGATGGGAAGAATGCGAATACAGGCGTGCAGGGCTTTTGTGTTGGCTGATTGAATGTGAATGGCTCAATGGGCAACGGGCCTCCGCAGAGCAATTGGGAGAGTGGGGCTGGGGGTCCCATTTCAGGAGGGGCTGAGTTCAGTCTGACAAAGAGCTACAAAACACAGTTCTAAACCGAACCGCTCCAGCGCTCACTGCATGGAGCAACATTAACAGTGCAGAAAACGCTCTGAAATGTTCAGTACCTTCAGTCTCTTCGCAGACGAGAGCAGCTGAAACGAGCCTTTTATTAAAATAATGTTGTGATATCTTTCTTGCTTTCTTAGGGAAAAAAAAAAAAAAAAAACAACGAAAACCCCAAACCCACCTAAATGTGAATTATTTCAGTCTGCTGCACACGTTATGAGTCTGAACACGTCTGCTATGATGGGATTCCCCTCCTTGACCACTGCTTCTGCAGCTACACGAGGACTTCGTGCTCTCAGCTTGCATTTTCTATTATTAACAGCTCTGAGTTCCTGCTATGTAAATTCTGGCGTAGGCCACTCAAAACCACAGAGGAAGCTCAGACTCTGGGTGTTGCTCCCCAGTCTGTGAGTGTGCCGCTCACAGCCCGGCAGTCAGAGCTGCTGCAGAGCCCCAGTGTGGCCCTGGGGGAAAATTTGTGCCTTTTCCCAGCTGTGCTTACTGTGCATCGTGGCAGCGCTGCAGGCTGTAGCTCAGCTCTGCATGTGCTCTCCTCTCCTCTCCCTCCTCTGCTAACTTCCGCATCCATCCCGACCCTGCTTGGTGCTGGAAGGTGCTGGAAGGTGCTGGAAGGTGCTGGCTTGCGGTGCAGTCTTTGCTTTGCAAGCGCTGTGCAGGGAGCAGCAGAATGAGGAAACAGCCATACGTACACACTGCATTTCCCACGACTTGCTATTCTTCCAAGCTGCAGTTCTGAGCCCTGGAAGTCACCCTGTTACATGGTGAGCTGTGAGTGTGCTCCTGTGCTCGTGTGCTCCTGTGCTCGTGTGCTCCTGTGTTCCTGTGTTCCTGTGCTGCTCTGACTTTCCTCATCTACAAAAAGAAGCAATCCTAAATACCACCTATACTTGCTGCTGCACCTACATGCTAAGTTATTTTGAGTAGATGAAGCAAATGAATGAGATGCAAGCCTTGGTTTATTTATTACCACTCCATTCCCAACCCACAGCTGCCAGTAGAGCCTCCAGAAGCACCGCTGGTCTGTGTGGATTCTTCACACATTTAGAAACAAACCTTCAGCATGTTTTGGTTCACATGTTGTGATGACTGCTCTGTTTAAGGAAGTGTCTGTCATTACCTAACAAATTCTACAACACCTTGTTTTCCGGAGGGTGAGGGGAGATGCCTTCTGGGCTAGGTACCGTTGGACACAGTCTGTAAAATCAATCGCAGGGAATCTGGAATTCACATGGGCCCCAGGTACCTGGCATTGAGCTGGGAAGGTATTTTGAAGTGAAGCTGGGGAATCTGTGCAATGCCACAGGGAACAGAGTCTGGAAAAAATGGCAGATTTAAATGTTCTCCCTGTTTTGCCAATTTAATAATTTGTTTGTTCTATATCCATGTGTACGTGGCTGTTAGAAGCAGACTTCTTTCATCAAGCACAGCTCACACGATGCACTGCAGCCGTTGCAGTGAGGCTGGGTTGGTTTGGCCCTGGGGCTGTCAGCAGCAACACCTCAGTGGGGTCAGCATCCTCCCTGCTGCCCTTTGCTCCAGGGGACCTCGAGTGCATGATGGCAATTTGTCCTCCGCTGCAAAACACCGAAGCCAGAAAATCAAGCCCTGTAAGTTTGGAATTATGCAGTATGACAGATCATCAAACCCATTTTGTTATGGCTGAGCTACCCACCCTTTTGGAGCACCGGATTTGATTTACTGTTGACACAGTCATTCACATGAATTCAAGTCTGCGAGGCTTTATTTCAGAGGATATAAAAATCCCACCCATCACTCACGTGTGCTCACTGCTTCTGCAGTTTGACTCATAGCAAGCTGTACCTGGTGCTTTGTGAAAGCCTTGAGCAGCACACATGCAATGCCATGCCCATGTTCTGGCCTCGGGGCAGCTACAGAGCAAAGCCCCCCATGTTAGCAGCAGCATGCAGGGCACACTGCCTGGGAGGGAAGTGTTGTTTGCTCAGTTGTGAGTTGTTTGTGGGCAGAACAGCTTGGGGAAGTGAGTTCTAGAAAAGCACCACTTTTCCCAAATGTTCCCTTTCCTTGACCAGTAACCCCAAAGCTTGCACGCTGCGGGGCAGCATGAGGCTGTCTGTTGCTATTTCTGTGACCCAGTTTTCTTCCCTGGGTATTTGGTGAGCTGAGCTGGCCTGGATGTGCAGTGACAGCTGGGGGAATAGAGAGCAACACATCTTTCCTCAGGTAGAAAATGTAACTTAAATTCCAACCTGAGCCACACGTATGTAAAAAGTCAGTTGTGGATCAATGGTATTTAATGTTGTGTAGGTTAGAGCACAAGTCTTGAATGGTTGATGCTGAGTCTCAATAACATTGTAAAAAACATTTGCAGCTGAATGGCTGCAACGTTTTGCCTGCCTTCTCTGGCCTGCCTCAAGAGTGCTTATGAAACTAACGACATTGCTGCTTTGCTCAGGAAATACTGCTCCCTCTGTTCTGGCCCAGGTCTTGCCCATGCAGCATATTCTCTATTAGGCTGCAGCAGGCTCTGATGCCGGTGTCAGCTCAATTTCCTCCCCTTAAGTGCATGCCAAGAGCTGGATGCCAAAAGCTGGCAGGGAAACAGCTCAGAAGAACCCAGGAACGAAAGAGGACACGGGAAGGATGCCAGAGCCTAAAGAAGTGAGATAGAGGAACCGCTGGGATGGCGATTGAGAAGGAACTGCCACTCCCAGCACTGCTTCCCTTTGCCTGGTAGAAGAGAAAGGAGCCGTTAATGCTGGATATACTTTTGTCCTTTTTCTACAAGTATTTCTGGGCTATCTGCTTGTCTGTCTGGGGAAAAGAGATAACTAAACCCCCAGACAAAGCCTCTGCCAAAACGCACTGTTCCACACACATTTAAGCGATCAGAGAATGAGCAGATGACCAGATGGGAAGTGAGAGGGCTGCTGGTGCTGCATGATGGCTGCAGGAGGGCCGTGGGGCTTGTGGCAGTGAGGTGCTGTGCAAACCTGCAGAGGTCAGGTCATGCTGCCTGCAGACACGAGGCCTCCAATGTGCTTGTAAAGGAGGAGCGAGGGGCCGAGAAGGGCCTTGAGCCCGTGATGTGCACAGAGCTGTGGGAGCAGTCAGTGCAGCTGCAGTGCTCTGTGTCTGTCACAATTGAAATGCTCATCATTTCCCTGAGCTGCTGCCTCCTCTAAACTGCTGTCAGTTGGTGCATTGCATTGCACCCATGGGCGTCGCTTTTCTGGGGCACACTTCAACTGTTTCCTGACACTGCCCCCATGCCTCCTGGAGCAGCTGAGGTTTGCTGACATCCCAGGAGCTCCGCCAGCCATTCCCTGTGCCCCCAGAAGGGCACGGTGTGGGCATGCCTGCATGGGGCTCCCGGAGTGCCTTCCTCTGCTGGGAATGCAGTGAGGGTTTGCAGCTCAGGGCTGGTTCCTTGCTATAAATATAAGCTGATAAGGAATTCATGGTAGCAAAGCTGTATGAACCAGGAAAAAGCTGAAGAGTTTCCAAATATACAGTCAGCAGTGCAGAAAACCTGTGTGGATGATTTACCTAAAAACAAATAGGCTTTACATACCCCACGGTGTCTATTACCCTTTTGAATGAATTTATGAACAACCCACTATAATTAATACTGGTGATTTAACTTAGGAAACTGATACGAATGAATTTCTTTAACAATTTCTAGGTAAGCTTAATTATCTTCTCTGAGGAAAGTCACATTTTTCTAGAGCAGTGCAGAAGGTCACTTTTAAAATAGATGTGTGCCCAGCTCAGGGAAGCAGCTGGATGGGCAGCATCCCGAGCAGGACACAGCCAGCCCACACTGCAGCCGGCGATCCTCTCTTCCCTGGGCGAGGGGTTGCTGCACTGAAAGGGATGGCTGCGTTTGTTTTTTTTTTCCATTTTCTGGGAATAAATCTGCTTGAGGTTTTAAACATTTGGTATCTAACCTCTTTTTCAAGCACTCCTTTGAGAAAGTAGTGCCCAACTTGCATTTAAGAAAGCATCACTTTTTAGTTCTGTTTGAGAGATTGAAGTATATCCAATAAATAATATTGTCCCACTCTGTACATCTACCAGTATAATTGGCGAGATTGAAAGTAACGTTCTATTGACTTTTTTGGTATGTGCCAAGGCAGCCTGAAGCAGAGGGAGGTGGGGAATGAGAGCTGCCTACATTTGCAGAGCTATTTGGAGTGCTATTGCTCTTAGGGGAGAGCGAGGATGGAAAAATGAACACCATGAGTGCAGGTAAACGGCAGCCAGTGACAAGAATGAGATCTGGGCACTGAACGTGCCATAAAGCAACTGAGGCCATGAGCACTGGAGAATCACCAGATAGTCCATGAAACTCACGAATTTTCTGTTAAGAAAAAACAAAAATGCCAACAGCTCGGGATACTGCGTGACGTTGACATTCGAGCCCTTCCTCTAGGATTACATTTTTCAGGATTTTCGCCGTGGCTTTGGAAGGCTCATTTGTGGCCGCCGCTGCTCAGCCCGGCGGTGAGCCTGCTGTGTGGCTGTGGGCACCGCGTCCTGCAGGGCAGCCTGGCCTTGCCTGGCAGCTGGGGGCTGAGGAGGAGCCCAGTGCCCAACACCTGTGGCAGTGCAAAGAGCTGCCGGCGCTTGGCCCACTCGGGCTGCGGCTCTGCACTGAGCTGAGTGTGGCTCCACGTCCCGTCTCCTCGTCTCCTCTCTCACCTTGTGCCCTTTGTTCTGATTTCCTTCTGTCAGGACAGGATCTTCAGGCACCGCTCTTTCTCAGTGCCTCTTTGGAATATTTTAAATAGAAAGAGAGAGCTCTTCTCTTTTCACGCCAGCCTTCAAAGCGATTTTAATTTAAAATCTCCCCCAAAATATTGTCTCTCAGACAAGAAAAGCTGGCCTCGAATCGCTGTGGCATGTAGGCTGTGTTGTCATTGCGGGGCTGTGGCAGCTGCCAGTTGGATCGGAAGCATCGTGTGGCACTGCTGTGGGTGAGCACACGGCTGGCGCTGCTGGGGATGCCCGTACTGCTCGTGTGTTTTACTCCTCAGGGAGCTGTTGTGTCCGTGTACATCCCCAAAGTGCAGCGCTCTGGGACACCGCCCTGCCACGTGAGCTCGTGTCTGCTGATGTTGTCACAGCGAGAGCTCACTTGGTGTCCCGCTGCAACGCTGTGAGATTGCAGTGCAGGAAGGTACAGCTCGCTCTTAGACTACATGCAGGTAGTCAAGGTCACTGCTGTATTTTACAACAGTGACATTAATTTAAAAATCCATCTGGCTATCTGTGAAGTTGAGGATGAAAACAAGTGAGCTATACCTCTGCTTTGCCTGTGGTGCTGGCTGACTCAGGCTTCGTTCACAAAGCCTCTCTCTCTCTTTCAGAGAGCTCAGCACCTGGGTTCTTGCTGGATGTCTGGACAGCCTGCAGTAGAAGAACTTTTCTGTGGGCTGCAGCGCTGGGCAGGCAGCCCTGGTGAGCAGCACTGCCCCCGGCCCCGCAGCTCCAAGCAGGGATTTGCTTCTGGGCATCGCTTATGGAAGTAACCGGCACCTTTGGGCTGGGAATGAGTACCATAGTGCTCGGGAGCCTTTGGAGCTGTGCATCCAGGCAGGTCTGACTCAGCTTTTCTTTCCTCCAGGACTGCTACTGTGAGCATCGTTCTGCTTGCTTTAGGAAGGTGGTCCTTTTCCTTCAGGTGGATAACCACAAATGTTAAAAATGCACAGACATTTTTTCTTTTTTTCCCACTGTTGTTAAACCATTAGCTTTTCTCATGCTGTGTACTTTTTTTGTTTGTCTGTTTTATGATAGAATATCTTTTGTCCTCTTTTTCTTTTCCTCCTTTGGACATTCATATCAACATACATTTATGTGTCTACGAATTTATACACATTTAAATAATAGCTAATGGATACGCCACTGTGACTTTCTTACTGATTAGGAAGACATGAGAAATGAGTGCCAGCACAACTCAGTGCAGCTTTTTCTCTGTAAAGCAGCTGTGGGTAAGCTTAGGACATGCTGGGCTTTGCTGGCCTGGTGTGAAGGAGGTCTTCGTAAGAGCCACATGGAATGGCATCACAGGAACCGATCAGTCCTGGAGCTGACACATCTCTCCTGGGATGGCGGCGCAGCTCCCTGCAGGTGCTGCAAGGAGAGGACTTGGTGACAAGCAGAAGTTTGGTTCTCTCCCCACCTTCGTGTTTCACAGAACTGCAAAAGAAGCACAGTCAGCACACGCATGCCGAGCTTAAAAAAAGGGAAACAAGAAACCAAACATTGGGGTGTAACTGAAGAACAGCAGGGCTGCTATTTTTGTCTTTGAGCCTTCCTGACACGGACCCACTCAGCTGCTGCATCCCCAACAAATGCAGCATTTCCTCTTCACCGCATTCAGCTCCCAAGCCAGAAGAACCTGCTCGGATAGAATTGTTCTCATGCTATTGCTAAATTCCCTGCCTCAGCTCTCAGGGCTACGAAAGCTTCTTCAGCTGCTCAGTACTGTGGGATACTTGGCCTCGTGATGAAGCTCTGCCACCCGGCTGTGCAATGTCCCACTGCATTGAGCGCCCAGTATTGTGGTGCAGCAGGAGCCCGGGAGCGGGGAGACAGAAGTGGTAGAAATCAGGTTAGAGCACAGTGTTGTTGAGAACAGAGGGAAGCAAACGGCTCTACAAACCGGCCCCAAAGCTTTGCGTTTAAAGATTGCTGCTCGTGCTGCATTTCTGGCATTGCTCTGCGCGCTGCAGCCACAACCTGGAGAGGCAGCAGCTGGGGCCTGGACAGATACGCTCCGAGCTAATTACCGTGGTGGTTTAATTACTGCTCCCGTTCCTCCCCAACTGCCTGCTACCATTGCCCTGCCAGGAGCAACTGCCCGCTGCAGGGACACCAGCAGTGCCCCCTGTAGCTTCTCCACGTGGGGAGAGGGCCCACACGTCCTCAGCCAGATGCAGCACTTCAGGCTCTGAGCGTGCATTCGCCTCTCAGCAGCCCTGCTCCAAACAGGGCTGACACCGACCCACGGCTACCGGAGACACGTCTGTATTGCCCAGTGTGCAGCAAGGCAGCGATCTCACACTCAGAAGCATTGCCTATTTATTTCCCACAGATTGAACTCACACACCAAGCTATCCGCACAAGATTTATACACAGAAGTTACCAAGTTGATAACGTTCCTGTCTGTTCTCCTCACGGTGACTGGTCAGTGATTGCCGTGCAGTTGTACATGGCTGACTCTGTACTTTCACTAGTGCACATGGCTGGGGAAGGGGCCTCACCCAGGCAGGGGTCTTTTTGACCTGTGACTGTGATTGTAGTGTTCTGATGAAGGCAGTTCAGCTGAGGACACACAGACCGTGGGTTTTCTTGCCAAGTTGACAGTGTCCCTGAAGTCTCCTTGTTAATGTTCCCTTCAAGGCCAGCCAGCTCTGGGAAGGCCCTGGTTAAGGATACCAAGTATTCATTCCTCTCGTACCTGATATAGTGCTAGCTCAGTTTGCTTAGGATTTGCCTTCAGCAGTGGAAGCGGCCTGCTGGCACATCTTGAGCTCTGACTGCAGCAGTACTGCTCAGCACACACCTCTGCCCTCAGCTCCCACCTTCCAGCCTTCCAGCCCCGCTCCGCAGCTGCCGGCTCAGATGGAGCAGGGTGGGATGGAGGGGCCCTCCCAGACTCCCACAGACCTGACTGGGGATGATCAATCAGCAGCTGCCTTTGATCAGGAGGCGCAGTTTGCGCTGTCCGGCCTCTGCTGTTAATCACGTTTCCTTTGTGCCGCTGGTGGCAGCTTGTGGCGTCTATGGGCACGATAATGCTGACGCTTCTCTTTTCATCTCTTCCTTCACCGCACTTCTCTTTCTTGTGCTCGCCTCTCTTCGAGAGCTTTTTATTGTGCTAAGCAGCACGAAAACTGTAACAGGAATCGAGTCTCCTCTGTCAGGTGAAATCTATCTCAAACAGATAAGCGAGGTCCTCTGTGGTCAGCCTTTCTCTGAGGAGAAGGAAAAATAAAGGCAGAAGCCCCGACCGTTTTCCTTCCCCTCCTTTTGCACACTTGGAGAGCGGCATGGCTGAGCCGTGAAAGAGGAAAGGTTTCCTCCTCAGCCGTGCTCTGCTGAGAAGGGGCGCTTCAGAAAACCCCAAACTTTCCACTCTCCTTTCAGGAAATGACACCGTCGTGCTGGAATTTACAATGAAGCTGTGAATGTAGCTGGAGCCCTGGGCTTCACCAGGAGAAGGCCCCCTCAGCTGGCTTTATTCAGCTCTAATGAGAGCTGAATTCGCCGTGAAAGGCGCGTTTTCCATTTGGCCCCTTTCCTCCATCAATTGCTGTCAGTGTAACAGAAGGCCCCGCGCAGCTCCCCCGCCCCGTGTGCCTCTCCGGGCTGTGCTGCGCGAGGCCGCCCGGCCCCGACACGCAGCGCTGAGCCCCACACAATGCCGCTTTGTTGGGGCCACACAGCGGAGCTGCAGTTTCCCAGGCTTTTCCTTTCCCCCCTCCCGCTGCGGCGACGCGGGGCTGCGTGAGCGGGTGCTGAACAAAGGCGTGAGAGCTCGGACGTCCGCGCTGCCTGCGGTGGTGACCGGGCTGCGGTGAGGTGGGAAGCGATCCAAACCGCGGCGGCCCGCGGGCCGTGTGCTGCTGGCTGACACCGGGCGTCCTGCGACGGAAATGGACCGTGATGCACGGCCGTGGATTCCGGCACGGAGCGGGAACGTGTCAGCACGCAGCAACCGCCGTGCCCTGTCCACGTTGGGCAGTGTCACACTGGGCAGGACAGCCCACACCGTGCACCTCTGGGCCTGCTGGCTGCAGTCGGTCCGTGGCAGCTGCAGGCTGTGGTTGCACGTTATGGATCCCAAAGTGCCTACGGACGCGGTGACCAACTTTGCGCTGCAGATGGAGAAACAGCGATCACGTGTGCTATATTAATTGCAGACAATAAATAGCAGTGACCCCGATGTCAGAAGGCGAGTCAGTGCCCAGCAGCCACTGTCACATTGGAGTGGTTCCTTGGCTTCAGCTGGACTCGGTGCAAAACGTTTGTGAAAGCTCTGCTTTGTGGGTTGAGCCCAGAAGCTGCTGTCGTCTGTTCCCCTGTGCCCTGCTCCCTGAGCCACATCATCCAGAGAGAAAGCGTCAGAAAAATCTGATTCTTATTGTAGAATGGAGAGTTGCAAGCAGTCCTGATCCGCACGGTGCACAGCCACTGCTGGGGTAAATTGATGAAGGAGCATCTTGCATGTGATCAAAATGGGCTCAATCCTACAAATGAAAATTGCAATCATATAACCTGCAGAGTGGAGCTGAAAACAGCTCTTTGTATGGCAGACTTAACGTCTGCAGGATCTGGCCTTGTGTCTGCACTCATTGATACTGCTAAATGTGATTGATTGTTCATAAACACCAATTCAGGGATGATAAAAAGACATTGTTAAAAGAGCAGCGAGCTCCTCCTCTCATGCAAGTTCTTTTTTTGGTCTGTTGCTACAGCAACTCTGTGCTAAGAACAAAGATGACAGCAAGTATTAAATTTTACAGCAACTCAATTGACTCTTGATTTGTCTTCTTTTTTGCCTTCAGTAACTGAATCCTACTCCACTAATTGTGTTAGATTGCAGATAGAAATCATGCCTTCCTGTGGCAGGGATTCCTGTGTTGCTTTTTCTTCCTTCCCCTTAGAAATCAATTACATTGAATTAATTCATTTAAATCCAGTGGGTGATTATAACTGCTAGATTATTTGGATTTTTTTCTTTGATGTGTGGACATCTTGTATTTTAAGCCACAGCTCATATTCTTTTCCAAAACCCCCAAAGCCTTAATATTCTTTATTGAGAAACAAGCAGTTCTTGGCAAATTCATTTTTGTCAAAGTTCAACTCATGCCAATGGCAAAGATCAAAAACATACATTCAAAATTACTGTAGCAGAGCTCATCTGAATTCATGAATGTTAAGAGTTTTTAAAGGAACACCGCTTTCAAGCTACATTTTTCCCACTCTACACTCTCAGTTTCTCTTAGGACATGAGAAGGCCATTCACACCGTGTCTCTGGGCTCACCTCTACATGTGCAAAATCACCGCATTACGGTAGAATGCAATGTGACCAATGACCCACAGCCTCGGGTGGAACTGCCATCCCAGGCCTCAGCTGTCCAAGGTCGAGAGCTTCTGCTTGGAGACAATGGAAGGTGACATCTTGGAGCAAACGTTCTGCTGCTCTGCGTCTGCCTCTCGCCCACCCACACAAAAGGCAGCTCTGCAGGACTCACCATGTGCTCATTGCTGTGCCAAGGGACGCAGGGCGGGAGGAGGTCTGAGAGGTTTGCCTGAGGTGACACAGACCTTGTGCTGCTACCAAACCTAGTGGATTCCTGGGCATAGGTAGTCTGAAGCGAATGATAGCAGCCCTCTGTCAGCAAAGCACAGGTCAAATTCCATCAAAACAACACATTCGATTCAGTCAGATTCCATCGGTTCATACCGAGGCCTTGCAGCCCGGGCAGCCAGGCTGGCATGGGGCAGATCTGTACCACGTGTTGGCAGAGGCTGACCCTGTGGGCAGGTGGTGGGGCTGGAGCCTCTCCTGGGAGCGTGGCAGTGGGATGCTCTGTGGAGAGGAGAAAATGAGGAACTGCAGATAAGCAACAACGACATGAGGAGAAATGGGTTGGCTTGAGCATATTAAATATAACGTATTTATTTAATTCCTGATCAGCTGGAAAATAACAGTATGGCTCTGGTAGTCTCAGGTTCAGCAGCCCAGGCACAAATTTGTGCTTTCAGTATGAGATAAGATCTAAGGAAGTAGAGCAATGGAACAAACTAGAAACAAAGTCTTGTGTCTTTTCCCTGAAAGCTGTTGTGCAAAAGCACTTGCTTTAGGGTTAAACAGCATGGGCAAAAGCACCCCGACCTGCCCTAGGGCAGGACTTCAATAGCCAAGCAAGTTTCAGATGCACACTGATATTAGATATTGATAGGCCCTTCCCAAAGAGCTGGGACAACTGGGTCTTTTGCTGGGACAACTCTGAGTATTGCGCTCTGGGAGGGAGGATGTGGGTTGCTTTGGATGCTGCGTGCTACAGGAGCAGATCCTCAGCCACCTTCCTCTGCGCTGCGCTGCACCCCTTCCCTGGGGAGTCAGCAACACATCACCCACAGAATCTGCAGAGCGCAGCGGGGAAATGAAAGTACAGCTCTGACTGCACGGCCTCTGTAATCTCCCTGAGGAAATGAGAGGTAACAGATCTTTATCAGGAAACTGTTAGCAAAAGACCTTTCACAACTGCTTAGGCAATGTGCACAGCAACTTTAGCCTTGTATAGCCAAAGTCTTGGTAGACTCAAATGCCTTTTACAGGAGAATGACAGCAACAGGAAAGAAGTGCCATTGGCAGCTTGTTTATCATGATACCTCATGCTTTTAGGCACAAGTAAATATTCTCCATTTCTCGGTGATTTGCATTACCGGCCAGTGTAACACTAAGTTCTGCTGTTACTACAAAGGCTTAACAACGGTAACAGCAAAAAAGACGTGGTCAGAAGGGCTTCTACTTAAAGAGCTGTGTTTTGCTTCTCTGAATGGGACGCTTGTTTCCAGGGGACATTAGGGAGGTAACATGCTAATAAACTGGAGAACAGATGGTGCTAGCTCTCACCACAGTTTGCTTGGTGCTGCCCAAACTCACTACTCCCAGCACAGCCAGTGGGCACACGGAGCGCTCTGCAGGCACAGCTCTGCAGTCAGCACTGCGCTCTGCTGAGCAGCACTCCTGGGACGGCCTGCAGATCTGTGCTGGGGGAACTGCTGTGTCACAAAGGCCACAGATAGAAGTGATAGCAGCTGGCTGGTTCTTTTCTTCCTTTCCTCTTTTGTCTGAGCATCTCAAATGGCTGAAAAACGTTTAAAGCATCGCAGCCTTCTCGAGTTTTCACATGGGGAACATAAGGCACAGGGAAATCAGGGCTGCTCTGCTTTGTTCTTTTGTGTGCGGTAATTTTGGGTGCAGAGAAAGGATACGTCCCTACAGCTACGTCAGTGCCAAGCTACCATGGCACCCCATTACACAGATAAAAAGGGCACAGAGAGAGGACCGGTTCTCCTGTTAACACAACAAAATAACAGAACTTTGCTGGCAGAAAAAAAGTGCACAAGATTGACAAAAACAAAACGCAGTGCAAGCAGCTCCCATATGATGCACCTCCAGTTCATTTTAGTCTGGGAAATGTATCTGTGGAAGTGTTCCTCCAGCTGCCTCAGGGATGCCTGCACAGCAGACGAGCACCAGGTGGGTCCCAACTCTGCGGTTCAGGGAGGACCCAGCGCTGCTGTTCCCTGCAGGAGGTGACGGCGGTGCTGAGCCGTCCATGTGTCCATGAGCACTGCCATGCAGAGCCCAGCCAACACCTCAGCACCGCTGTCAGCCGGGCCCCAGGCACACCGGCACCGTGCTGTGCAGCCAGGGGCTGACAGCCAGCGGGCTCTGCAGAACACGCGGTGCGTGGTGCACAACACGAAGCGCTGGCAGTCTGACACTGGGAACAAAGAGTGCAGGACAGCTTCTACCTCAAGAATTTTCCTTAATTTAGGAATTGCTTTAAGCAAACATTACCTCTGCTTCCTGAGCACACACAAGGCTATTGCCCTGGAAGTAATCTGCATTAGCCGTACTGGAGTGACCACGTTGCCATAGTTACTGCTGGGTTCTGTATCCCTCAAGCCTGAAGAATTTATTACAATAAAATCCATCCCATGCCATTCCTCATGCAAAAATCCTGTGCTGAAGGTGTCACAAAGTGAATTATAATCAGATCCTTCCTCTTAGAAAGCTGCTTTAAGTACAAATCCCACAAGAAGCCTTAGACTTTGTTATGTAGCAAATGTCATTAATTTCTGACTGGATGATTTTTCCTCAGATATTGCTGCTTTATTTTTAGTGATATTTTTAGTAGCAGAAGACCCTGACCATTATATAATTTCATGTTTGCCTTTTTATTTTTTTTTTTCTTTCACCTTTGTATTGTGGATTGTTTTGGTAAAAGTTGTTTTACATCCTTACATCCTCAGCTACAAGATGCCAACCTCGGAGCCCACCCCATGGAACAGACGTGGTGAGAAAGCCGGAGCTGTCCCTGGGACACAGCTCAGCACTGGAGCACGCTGCTGCGGGCTGCAGGTACCTGGCAGTGCTGCAGGGAAAGGAACTCACCCTGCACTGAATATTTAAAAAAGTTCCATGAGTCTCTTTTCTTCTGTGTGGTTTTTTTTTCTTTTTTTTCCAAGGCCCCAATCATAGCAGTCTTTGCTGCAAAAAGAATATCGAGTTGCAATCTCTGTACTTTAAAAGTATGTAATTCCTGTGTGACTTAACCTTGCTTTGGGAAATTACGTGGCATTATTTTATACCGCAGATCTTTGTTTCACATCCCAAATGCCAGAGATTTCCTGGAGGAGAATTCCTTCACACCTCCCAGCTTTCCTTGGCATCCCCCCATCAGCCCCACTCCAAGCACAGCTCCGGAATCCTTTTTCCAGGAGGCAAACCCTGAGCCCGGCTCACACCCCGAGCCGCAGCCCTTGGGCAGTCCCCCTGCCAGGTAGGGCCGCAGATGTTGCTCACACAGCTGCAGGCTTCTGCTTGTCCATGAGCAGCGCTGCAGGCGGCCCCCGGTGCCGCGCTGTGAGGGCTGGGATGTGTGCCGTGTTCCCAAGCACCTCGTCCTGCCCCGGCACAGGGAGCCGCAGCACTGCTGCCTGCCTGGCACAGCCCTTGCCACCATCCCTTTCTCCCACCGGAGGGGCTCTGCCAACCCTGTGCTTTGATGCAGGGCCAAACGTACTGCCCAACCTGTGCGCCGGGAGCAACAGACGCAGGCCTAGTCTGGAGGGTGCTGAGCAGCAGCACATCAACAGAGGCATTGTGCAAGTTCCCTGTGACAGTCTGAGTTTACCTCCTGAACCTTTGACAGGTGATTTGCTGCACTCCTCTCCAATCACTGTGAGTTGTTACTTTCTCCTTTTCTGCAGCCAGCTCCCTAGAACAGATCCCAGCCCTGCTCAGCTCCTCTCCAGGGCTCCCACACACATCCCACGCGCAGATCCCCTCAGGAGCTCTGTGCTCCATATCCCCACGTGCACCAGGTCCCAGCACAGCTTGCTCTGCCCCTGTGCTGCTGAGCTCCTCTGGCCCTGCTGGAGCTGTGGGGACGTGTGGCTGCTGTGCACCTCACCGCTTGCTCTCGGCACCATGCAGGGTGCTTCTTCTGCAGCAGTGCTGCTGCCTCTGGCTGCTCTTTGGCCCTTCTTGTGGCTGCTTGAAGCTCAGAATGCTCTTCTGTGTTGCAGGCCGAGGCTAGGTAAATTATTTGTTTAACAGGCTTGGTTTATTCTTTGTAAGCTGGCAGAATAACTGTGAATCATCACATCCCCTTGCATTCACTGGGCTTCAGAGAGACACCAACAAAAGGATTCATTGTGCAGAGCAGCAGCCTGCGCTCAGCTGGGACCAGGAAGGCGTGCGGAGGCCCGGTCTGATGGGCTGGGAGCGCAGGCAGTGCGGCACAGGGAGCAGCGCGGGGAGCAGCGGGAGCCACTCGGGGATCTGACGCGTCCTTGTGCCACAGGCAGCTGCTCCTCAGCCCCTGACAGCGGCTCTGCTCGGCCAGGGCCACGTACGGGCAGGCGCCTCGCCGTGAGGAGGCGGGGAGCTGCGCCGTGCTTTGCTGAGCGGCGGCACCGGCTGCGTTTGGGGCGCTCTCCCGATGCAATTTTTTAAAGACCGCCCCAGGCAGAAGGTAAACCGGTGGGAGCCGAGCAGCCTTTGGGGAAAACGTGCCTGGCAGCCCCCACACCTCCGCTACTTTCTGCACGTTGTCTCGCGGCCCGCCGGCCCGCAGCCGCCCGTAAGCGCGGCGTTGCTACGGGCAGAGCCCCGCTCCGCTCCCGCCGCCGCCGCTCTTGCCGTACCCAACGCCGTCGCCTCGGAGGGGCGGCACCGGCAGCCCAGCAGCTCCCCGACGCCAGACCCGCGGCCTCCGGAGCCGCCAGGGCCCGGCAGCACGGGGCCGAGAGCCGCATCCGCCCCGCCCCCCCGGCGGCCCCGCCCCGTTCGCCGCTCCTCGGAGCCGCGAGTCGCTCTGTCCGCCGGGGGAGGGGCGCGGCCGGCCCGCCCGCAACCTGAGCGCGGGAGCGGCACGGGCCGGCCTCGGCGCGGCACGGAGCGGCGGGGCGGGGCGGGGCGGGGCGGGGCTGCCGGGCGGGCGGAGTCGAGCTGGGCCGGGCCGGGCTGGGCTGGGCTGGGCTGGGCTGGGCTCGGCTCGGCGCGGCTCCGCTCTGCGGCCGGCGGCGCTGCGCGGTGTCCCGGCCCCGCCAATGCGGCCCGCGGCCGGGTGAGGCGGCGCGGCGGAGCGCTCGCCCGCGCCCTCCCGAAAGATGTCCTCGCAGGGCAAGTCCAAGAAGGACAAAGAGATCATCGCGGAGTACGATGCGCAAGTGAAGGGTGAGCGGCGGGGCTGCGGCGGGGCCGCGCCTTTGTGTGCGGGATCGGAGGCGGTGCGGAGTGAGCGCGGGGCCGGGGGCAGCGCCGGGCGGGGCCGGGCTGCGGGGCGCGGGTGGGGCCGGGCCGGCCGTCCGCGATCCCCGCTGGCGCTGCTGAGGCTCCCTCGGTCGGCACCGGCAGCCGCCGGTGTCTGCGGGCGTCCGTCGGGGCGCGGCGGAGCTCCCGGCGCTGCTCGGCAGGTGCCCGGCGCCGGGCGGAGTGCGGGCGTGTGCGGAGCGGGGCGGGGGCCGCGAGTGGGAGCGGCGGTCCGAGGGGAAATGTTCGTTTCTGTGTAGGTTCCTCCGCATTTCTCTTGGAAAGGCTCGGATCGATTTGCGCGCCGGTCAGGAGGCCCTGATCTTGCGGGTCTTATGTAAGGCACCTCGGCGTGCGGCAGGCAGCGGTTCCAGGGGACATCGTCGTTATGCAAGGCTCTGCGGAACGAAGGCGTCAAAGCGCAGCGCTGTGTTCTTGGTGTTAGAGTAGAGTGCCCAACGTCTGCTGGGACCGCTGAGCGCCAAATATCAGCTCCACGTTTATTTCTATTACAGCTGGGCTTGTTGTGGGCAGGTCGGCACTCCCTGAAGCATCTCAGACGTCTGCAGTGTGGTGGAAGGAGGAGTGCTGCTGTGTGTGCGGCTGGCAGCGTGTGGGGCCTTCTCTGTGCCATAGAAATAGAGCGTTTAACGTCAGTAGCGAAGTGTTAACTGGTATCCATCATTTCGCGGTAACTTCAGTTTGTGAGTGCGTTCATTGCAGCGCCAGTCTGTGACTCTGGCCGTCGCCGGTCCCTTCCCATGCCCAGCCCAGGTACTGCGATGCCCACCGAGCTGCTGCAGACACGCGGAGCTCCCACAGCCTTCTGGTGCTCGTCCTTACAGGCACCATTTTGTGATGTGCAAGTCTCCGCGTAAGGCAGAGTTAATTAAAAACACAACACAAGCTTTCTGAAAACGAACCTGTGACCGCGAGAGCCGCACTTCCTTACTTTCCCCAGAGGTCACTCTGTTGGACCTTGAGCTCCGCGGGCGCCGGGTGCTCTGTGCTCACCCTGCGTGGTGCAGCGCTGCTGGGCGGAGGGCCCTGGGGAGGGGCTGCCTGCTGACTCGGTGCCATTGTTTATTTTCTCGCATTTCAGTCTTTTGTAGCTGGCTTTGAAGAATGATGTAACAGTCACAACACGCTCTGCTCAGTGCCAATTACCTTTCCGCTTGTGTATAATTTGGGCACACTGATGTTATTGCACCGTGCTGTGAGGAAGATGAAGTGTTCTCTCAGCCCCTGGTGATGTTCTGTTCTCCAGGGGGGATCCGTGTGTCCGTGGCTGCAGGCAGTGCTGTGGTGGTGTGGGCTGGGCAGGCTGCTCCGGGCTGCAGCTAGGCTGGGGCTGCTCTGCTCCAAAAAGTTCTGCTGCAGACGTCTGCAGTGTTTTTGTTTTTTTTTTTCCTTGTGTTTGTAACTGGAATATTCATTTGCCGCGATCACTCTTGGCCTGACATCTGTCATAGCCTCATGGGCTCCGTATGTTGGATCATTAATGCTGGGGTTATGTATAAAGATGGTTTATTGCAGCACAGTGATCACATCTTGGGTGGATTTCTGGGCAGCAGTAACATAGGCAGAGTGCTGATGGGACCGGAATCATTCTTAGGTACTATTTGGTACTTTGGTAATATTCGTGCCCTGTTATGTCTCCAAAAATGTCCGTTTTCTGACTGAGGGCATCCGCTCTCGTGTCTCAGCAGCAGTTATCGCAGCTTTCCCTGCACCTGAGGCCAGAGCGATGCAGGAGCCAGAGGAGCCCTCAGGGGTGGCTGCATTGGTGTCACACAGCTGGCACACGGGGTCTTGTTGTCACCAAGCCCTCGAGGGCAGTGGTGGTGACACAGATGCTGCCTCCCAGTGCCTGCTGCCCCCGGCTCAGGCTGCATCGCTACCCCAGGAACCTGCTTTTCATTTCAGGGGTTTGGTCACTCTTCTGCTCTTATCTATGCCCGTGCTGGAGAGTTCTGGGCACCCAAATCTCTAGAGAAAGACTAAAGTGGGAAAGAAGTGATGAAGGGGAGAAGGGAGTATGAGGGTGAAGCAGGCTTGCAGAAACCAACTGCTGCCACAGAACAACTGTCGTGTGAAGATGATAAAGGATGAAGACTTGAGGAAGGGGTGTCTTGTAATGGAGGATCTGAGCACAGCATGGCCGTGATCCCCAGGGAGGGGTTAGGGAGAACACAGGAGAGAGCTGGAAAGCCCCACACATGGGCTGCAGGGAGCGCTGGCGTGAATGGAGACGGAAATGATCTGCAGCGGGCTGCCTCTGAAGGTGTCACATCTGAGATGGCTGGGTGCTGGCCAGGGGTCTTGGAAAGCAGCAGCCACCTCACAGTGCTCAAACACGGGGTTGTGTGAGCTTTGTAGAGGGGTTTGACAGGTAGCTTGGCAAAGCGTGGCAGAACAGCAACAAAGAACAGTATGTTGCTTAGGCTGACTTCAGGACAGTTGTGCTGGCAGCCCTCCTGCCGGGGTCCATTGGCAAGTAGGGTGGCAGGGAAATGGCGTGTGATGGGTGTGGGGCTGAGCCCTGACCTCCTGTGCCCAGGGCACTGCCGTGTCCTAAAAATTGGTAGGTGCACCATTTGTGTGGGAGGTGTGAATGGTGTAAGGACTTAACCAGAGAATTATCTTCCTGCACAGATGTGTTTTATCAGCTACGATGACCCTGTATCTCCTTTCCCTCTTTGGACTGCTCTTCTTGTGGTGGGAAGGAGTCATCCTGAAAATGCTTTAAGGGTGTGGATGTGTGTTTGGGGCGGGCTGGGCTGGTGGGGAGCGCTGCCATCTGAGTGCAGCCATGGCTGTGAGGGGCCGATAGTATGGGTGTGTTGTGTGTGTGTGTGTACAGTGCCTCTGGTCTTTGTGGTTAGGAGCAGAGGTACCTGGGCCCTGCTCCTGCTGCAGGCTGCCCATCCTTCTGCCTCTCTGCAGTGTTTGCCACCTGTCTGTGCACGGGGACCTCTTTCTTTCACCTCTCCTGAATGTGTTTGCTGCTGACAGGCGTGGCCTCTCCTGTCAGTCCCATGCTGAGGGTCCTTGCTTTCCCTTCTGCTGCTCTGCATTTCACTTCAGCTGTCAGGCAGACTGGCCCCGCTCTGCCTGCAGGTGCTTGTGTGGTGGTACCAGAAAGGAGACGTGAAGGGTACCTCTTAGCAGGCAGCTTTCCTTATTTGTCTGCCTTACATGTACAGACAGGAAAGGCAGCATTAAAAGTAAATGCTAATAAAGGTATGACTGCGTATTTACAGCTGCCACATTAAAGCTTCTTGCAGAATGCAGAGTACGGTGGATCCTTAGATGCAGCATTTCATACATGCAGTTTTAATTGGTCTGTCTGGCCAGAACGATAAACAAATGCGTTTTCTTCCTCATTACTCTCGAATGCATGATTTGTTGCTTCAAATGCAGCAAAACAAACCAGTTTTAGTAATGTAGACAGAACTGTCTATAGTACAGTGTAGTAAATCTTGCAGAAAATAGGGCATGCTGTTGATTGGCTATTAAATTTCATATTGCTTCCTGAAGCTTTTTTTAATCCCAGGAAAATTCAGGTCATTGTATGATCTGTGTGGTGATTGTTGGCAGGAAGGCTGCTGTGAGCCGATAGCATCTTGTTCTGTCAGATGCTGGCAGGTGAGGAGCATCCCTGGTGATCCTCAAGGCGATAGCCTTCAAACGGCGCAGCTGGATGCGGAGTGGTGCGGAGATGAGTTCTTACACATTAAGGACTCTTAGTTGTTGTGTGAGCTGGGAATAGAACAGGTTTTGATTGATTCGGCATACAGAAATATTAAGAAGGCTTACAGACCTGTGGCCAAAGAGAACCAAAGTGTTTTTCCCATCTTCACAGGAGAACCACAGCTTAGGTTAATTTATAATTGCTTGTTAACTTCACTCTATTTTTGCTATTGCAGCCGCTGCATCCTTTCATGTCTGTTCTCATTTCCCCACACAATGGTCTCTTTCCACTTTGCTCAGTAAATTTTGGGAAAACTTCCACCCTGGATTATTTTCTGGGCTCTCAGCTCTCTCGAGTTGGAAGCTCGGTTACTGCCGGGGAGGCATCCAGGCTTGGAACCCAGCAGCCCCGGTAACACAGTGGTTCTATGCCAGAGGGCAAAGTGCCGCCCTTGGGCGGGCCATAGGTGGCTGCTGAGCATTCGTGGAGCCGTCTGCAGCAGGAGGATTCTAATGAAACCGATCTTGTTTCTACTCTTAGACTTCAGAACCAGCACTCGCTTGCTCCTTGTTTGCTGACTCCCATACAGGCTTGTTTGTCGTCGTCCGTCTTTACTCTCGCCGGGTCTGATGGTGTTGTCCTGGCAGGTGGGCTGTGTGTGGGACCCTCCTGTGCCATGGCTGGGAAGGCCGTGGCAGAGCAGAGGAGAACATGGGTGCAATTCATAATGGAGATGAACTGGAAGTCTCTAATGGAAACAAATCGGATCTATCAGATGTTTTCTGCTGTGCTAACACCCAGGGTGCTTCAGCAGAGACACGGTGTGTTTCCTGCTTTGGCAGGGGGGTTGGACTCGATGATCTCTGGAGGTCCCTTCCAACCCCTACAATTCTGTGATTCTGTGATTCTGTGTCCCGCAGCCAGATGTGTGCATACGGCTGAGGCTGGGTTCCTCCTCGTGCTGTGCCAGGGGCAGCAGCTGCAGGGCAGGCATGGCGTGCGGCAGCGGGGCTGTGGGGCCTTGGTGTTCTTATGGAAGCTGCTCTGCGAAACAGAAAAACGAGGCCGTCGGCCTGCATTGCGCCTCTTGCCAGCTGGCTGAAGGCCTCCTGCCCTGCACAGCTCGGGCAGCTCCTGGGTCCTCTCCTTCCTTTTGGTGAAAGTAATCTCCTGTACAGATACGGGTTCTCCTGTCCTTTGGGCCTTAGTGCATGTGAGCGGCAGTGGAGCGACCGGCGCTGCCAGCGGAACTCCTGAAGATTGGTTTCATTTCAAACTTTGCCACTGTGACTTTCTTCCAGTGCATTGAGAAAGCAGAATTCAGCTGTGCTTGGCAGCGTGCTGCAGCAAAGAGACCTCCGTCGGCCCTTGCTCTGCTTTGGAGGCCTGCTCTGTGTCCTCGAGGCCCTGCCTCGGGCCAGGGGCCTCGTGTGGCGCCAGGAGCGAGTGTGTGGACCTGCGGTGTGTCGGCCCCTCTGAGATGTGCGTCCCTCCAGCTGGGCCCAGCGCCACCACAGCCCCCTGAGGGCCGGGAGCTGCTGCTCCGGCCGTATCTCTAAACCTGATGGTTTCCTTTTCACTAGCTGACACCTGGTTGGATGCGGTCAGACTACTGATCAACCTGTCCTTCTCCTGATGATGGCGAGAACCTCCCACAACCCATCCTTGTGGCCCCAGGTCAGGATTTCTAAGGGTTCTAGGAGTGCAGCAGCAGGTGGACCTCAGGTAGTTAATGGGAGTTCATACGCCTTCGCGAGGTGCAGCATCCACAGTTCTGCGTCTGCAGTTTCAGCACCTGTCGGGAGCAGGATTTACTCTTCTGTTCTGCTGGCCCATTTGAGGTGGGGAAAAAACCGTCCCTTTGAGCTCTTAAATTTTTTGTTGCCTGGATTTGGCTTTGTTTCCGTAGCTGTTTTTCACTCTACCACCCGCAGCAGTGACATCAATCACCTTCTGAAATGCATTTACTGCCTTCGGAGACATCTGTAGTCCCACCGTGCGCTCAGTGGCTGCGCGGCCAGGCGAGCGCGGCGTGCCAGCTGCTGCAGGCTGGGAACAGAGCAGTGCTGTGGGCATTGCTGGCTGCTGCCACGCCATGGCACAAAGTGAGCGGCCCTTTCTGCAAGCTGGGTGGTGACTTGAGCCCAGGAGGCCTTTGCTGTGCGACCAGCAAAGCAGCCTCTTCAAAAAAGATGAATATTTCTTACTAATAGCTATTGTGCTGTGTTTGCCCCACCTCTGTATGTGTTATTGGTATGTATCATAGCAGCAAGGGAGGACACAGAAATAAGTAAACAGCGTTAGCCCACGCAGTGACGGTGGTAATAATAGTTGATACCTATCATTGGTGACCTCCTTAGGGTTTCCAGTCTTCTCCCAGTGCTCCAGCTTTGTGCCTGCAGTCGTTGGATGCGCTTTAAGCTTTTGACACCTCCAAGAACCTGATTTGTGAGCTGTATGCTGGAAAACGGGCCCAAGATGACTTATTCTGGTGTCCCTTTTCTCACCTCTGGAAGGCAGCTGCAGTGTGTTGGGAGAGGCAGCTCCAGGCAGCGTATTGCAACATACGGCGTTAGGAGAGGAAGTAGTGTATCAACATGAAATTGCTGGGGGGTTTCTTGGCTGTGATGTTATTCCCCAGGCTGGGGTTGGGTCGGCACGATGGGGACAGTGTGTGCTGGAGTGCCACAGTGCTGCGGGGTCGTTCTGGCGGAGGGCTGCCAGCAGCTTGCTCTTAGAGTGCCTGTGAAAAATGGCACCATCAGCAGCACGGCAGCCTCACGTGCCAGGCTGGGGAATATACGGCCACATTATTTATCCCAGTGCTGTCATTACTCATCAGCGAGGAGGCAGCTGTTAGGATCCTATCCATGGCAGGGAGGGAAAAGTTCTAAATCACCCTCTTTGTTTTAAATCATACCCTTTGTGTTAAATCATCCTTTTTATTCTATATCTTACCCTGTGCTTTAAAAACAAGGATATGTAAAGAGATGTGGTCTTTGAGTGGCAGTGGGTCCCTCTGTCCTCATACTCTGTTCAAAGGGACCCGGGAGCTGGAACTGGCATAAGGGACTGGGTGGGAGGCTCTCTGGCTCACACACCTTGTGCTATAGTGCTGCTTTACAATGTTCTGCCGCTCAGCCGATGGGTGCTAATGAGCAAACAGTTTGTTAACTTCGCCAGGGTCCTTTTCTGCCTGCTAAAGCGGTGCTGACACCCAGGGAGGTTCTCCATGAGGATGCCTGGTGCTGCAGGCTATCGGTCTGGGTCTTGAAAGTTAAGGAAAAATTGCACTGCCTCTCTGCGTCCGACGGCCTCAGAAAAGAATTTGCATTAGCATCCATCACTCTTCTTTCCTCTGGAGTTAGAGAACTTCTGAAGAGGGAGGGACGAAAGAACATTTTACTTGTCTTTTTTGCCTAGACCTTTGGGAGGAACTGTCATGTATTTGGCAAGGGATTGCACTTGCTATCATGCGTCTCACTGCTTAAAGCAGCTCTGTAAAGTATTGCTGTCTTATCCAGAGAATTGAACTGCCTACATCCTAACAGAAAATTATTGAGCTTCTCTGCTGCACTTACCATTGCTACACTTTTTACTTGTGTCTGTGTTGGACGGCTGAGAGAAGAGAGGAGATTGCTCCTTAGGATGATATCCTTGATTTTTATCTGTCCCAGTGCCCCAGCCCCTATAGAACAAACAGCAGGGGGGGTACAGCTCTCTGGGACTGGGGTTTTGGCTGTGGGCTCCGGGCTTGGTCAGTGTGCGGGTAGTGAAGCTCGCTGGGTAGATCGGGGGAGGCTCAGCACTGTCTTACTATGTTGATTGCATGGTCAGGCTAAATGTTAAAAAGGAAAGTGGAATACAAAGCCATGTCAATATGTTTGAGTCCCTTCTGCTTTTTTTCTTTCTGGGAAGCCATTTGTATGTTGCTGCTCTGTGGGGTTAAACTCTGCCAGGTGTAGGCTGGGGTATTGCAATGCGTTTTGATTTTGCAATAGTGCTTCCAAGTGCTTCTGTCTGGAGGTGGGCATGTTTTTAAAGGGGCTGGGTACTTCTGCAGTCAATATTCTGTGCAGCTGATCCTGCTGAAGTCAGCACAATCAAGTGTCATGCTTCGGGGCTGGAGAGATCAGAAAACAGTTTCTGGAGCATTACACAATTGGCTGGATACGTTACAGCTTCACCCGAAGCATCAGAGC
The DNA here is from genome assembly GCA_037305975.1 of Chrysolophus pictus. NCBI lineage: Eukaryota > Metazoa > Chordata > Aves > Galliformes > Phasianidae > Chrysolophus > Chrysolophus pictus. The sequence continues at coordinate 599,855 of CM074587.1, forward strand.
TCTGCTCTGAGAGAGGCTGCAGGGCAGGATGAGGTTGGCGTGTCTGTGAGTAGCCGTGCAGCAGCACCAAAGTGCTCGGTGCCATAGCATGGAGCTGCAGGAGCAGCATCCTGCTTGGCCAGGTCTTCCTTTAGCTGCTCTTTATTTCCCTTTCTGCCAAACATGGCCGGTGTCCTGTAGGGTATTTCATGCAGTCCTATTCTTTTTCTAGTACTAAAGTGAACTTCTACTGTTGTAATAAAGAAGCTGGGATTCGGGCTCTCCACTCAGTCTATGTTTGGGTAGTTAAGGAAGAACTTAACTAGAGGCAAAAACAGAGTGAAAATAAAATAGCAGTGCTGAGCCATTTGTAAGTTAAACGTATCAAATGAATTGGGAAAGTGCAGTCTCCAGCAGGGTCTTACACAGTGTTTGTGTTTCTGGTAACACTCATTGCATGATGTCGTTCTGAGGGATTTGTGTTCTGAAAGCATTTGTTTCTGTGCAGTGCTTCTCTGCTCTTGTCCTACTCTTGCTAAAATCCCTGAGGAGACAATAAGCAAACACTGCGAGTGAAAATGTTGTATTATAAGCCCCTGAAAGTGGGACCATAACATCTTCTGTCATGATGGTGCCTGTGGGATGGCGTAGGAGATGCAGCACTGCGTAACAGTGTTTGATGCGGGAGGTCAGCTCAGAACCAGGGCTGAGCATCCCTGGGGCTGAGCGAGGGGAGCCGAGCTCCCTGCACATCCCGGCGTGGTGCTGTCGGTGTTCCCTGCAGTGCTGCACAGAAGCGTTCCTGCTGCTGCCCTGACACGTGGTGAGGTGCCCCCTCACGTCTGGGAGGTGGAGGGGCCAGAACTGCCCTGCAGCACTGCTGGGCTTCCCAGTTCTCCAGTAGAGCATTCTTGGGGCTGTCTCGTGAGAAAGCCATCCCCCTGCTGTTGGCAGCAGTTCTGCTCTCTGCTTTTGTCCTTCCTGCAAGTGCGCTCAGATTGCATGTTGTGGGAGCTCTGTGCTCTTTAATTGTTGTTTGTCATCGTGGGAATTGCTTGTTCTAAAGCCAATTACAACCTGACAAACGGATCTGTCTTATTTACAAATACATCCATCTGGCTGTGGATGGCCTGCTATCGCTGCCAGGATCATATCAGGCCTTCATTGCCACGCTGAGCTCTGAAGGGTTCCCATGTTGGCATCTCATTGCCCGTGGCTGTGTGATATTTGTGTGTAAGCACGCGTGTCATTGGTGGTGTAGAGGGAAGTAATTTCTAAATGAATAACTTACAAGTGAAATGAACAGAGAGAACCTATCTGGGGTGCTTAGCATCCGCAGTGGTGTGGAGCTGTCAGCCCCTGTGGGGCCATGCTGTAGGGCACTGGTCTGGGCACTGCGGACCCACGTGTGTTCCTGGAGATCAGCTCTGGAAGGGAAGGACAGCAGAGAGAAGTGGGTGACTGGCATCAATGCTTGAACTGAAAACCCATTGCAACCGGTAGCTCAGACTGCTTCACGCTGCTTTGGTTTTTCCAGGAATGTTCAGTTAGAGTTTCAAAAAGATGAGAGGTGTTGTGACTCAGCCCCGATGTCACCCGCAGGCCAGCAGCTCACAGCTGAGTGGAGCAGAGCCTGGACGCACTCAGCAGAGCATCCGTTCCTTCTCCTGGTGCCTCATCCACAGAGGGCAGAAAGCAGACAGCTTTAACGTGAGAAAGGGGGAAGAGGTGCCTCCTGCTTTAAGGAATTAAAGTTGGCATGATTGCTTCAAAATATAGCTGCAGGTGAGTTAGTCATTGTGAATAATGTATATATGACAAACTCAGGCCTGTTTTGGTTTGTGATTTATCTGGGAATTACTTTTACCTTTCATATTTATGGATTGGCTTTTGCTGGCTGGCTGAGTAGAAGTTCATAAGTTGGTGTGAATTGAAATACAGGAGACAGAAGCCTGCTTTCAAAAACCTGTGCTTACGTGGGCAGGGCTGAGTCTGAGTGGCTTTGCAGACGTCGGCCATAGCGCGGTTTCTGTTCCTCCCCGTTATGAGACCCATGCGTGTGAATGATGGGGAGCCCTACCAGGTGGCGGTGAATCCGCAGCGAACTGCGATTCTGCGCGGTGGGTCGGCGTGCGTTCATGCTGGCTGCATGTGGCAGCCCTGCACGCGGCTGTGCTGTGACCCCGGCAGGCAGCCAGCAGTGCGGGGTGTGCGGCAGGGCGCGGTGCACACTTTGCACTGGGGATTAAGTTTTGTTCCCAGTTTTAAATCTAAATATTAAACCCGTCTTCTTAGGGTCTGGGCACAGGTCTGCAGCCGGGCTGTCTGTACTTGGGCTGGCAGATATCCGGTGGGGCTGCAGAGTACGTGGACTTTGTTGTTTCATGATGATGTCCGGTGGGAACCTTCCACCTTGTAACTGGAGCAGCAGTATTTTGTTCATGATTCACACTTAGAAGCATTTGGGTGGTATGAAGGTATGTTGGCCTGGCGATGGCTCTTCTGGAGGCAGGCAGGCCCCCAGCTGCACGGTGCCCTGGTATCACCCGCTGCCTTTGTCGCTCCTCTGTGTCATTAATTAGTTCCCTAAAGGCCATCATGTGTGACTTTCTCCGAAAAGAGAATGAGCACAAGGCCATCAAATAGATAAGGACCTCAAGACTGTTCTTGCTGTTGTTCCACGTGAACGCAGCAATGGGCACTGCTGGCCTATGGGCACTGCTGGCCTCTGCCCCCCGTGGCACACAGCTCCCATGGATGCATGGTTGGCACCCTGTGCCATGAGCTGCTGCCTTTGTATGGAGAACTGATTCTCCCTTTCACAGGGAGGCTTTGTGGGCTGTGTGCTGGCCGTCCCTGTGTCCCTCAGTCTGTCTGTCCCCACCCGTGTGGTCTGGGAGGACGCCTGCCGTCACTGCTGGCCTTGGGGTCCTTCGGCAGCCCCTGCCCACCAGGGCACTGCTTGTGGCTCTTTGCATTTCCCTGTGGCTGTGGGATCTGCTGCCCAGTGCTGTCCCTGGGGGCGGGCGGATCTCAGTGAGCCCAGCTGTGGTCAGACGCAGTGTGGGATGGAGCGGGCATCCCTCAGAGAAACTGAGGGGTTACGTGGCTTAAGGTGTTGCTGCTCTGATTAGCAAAGAATGGTGGTATAAATCTCTTTCTGCCTGTTACTCTTCTGTGACTGAGAGGGGGAAGTCCTATTGTTTTGCTGGACCTGGGAGCAGGTTTGGTGTGATGGATGGTGGGCTCTGCTTCCACAGCTCATCAGTCACCAAGGTGCACAAATGGAAAATGGGGAATGCCTCGGTTCATCAGCACACACATTTATCATCTTGTTTGAAGCAGCAACACCAGCTGCATTGGCTGTTGTGCTCCGTGTGCTATGATGACTTGGTAATAAGTGAGATGTGGCCTAGCCTCGGTGGCTAGAAACTCCTCGATAATGGAAAAGAGCAGCTGTCAGAGCAAGCCTGAGCTTGAAGGGAAGGGGCAACCCAGGGAAGCACTGAGCACAAGGAGAGAACTGCTTCAGAGAAACTGTGCAACTGCATTTAGGGGCCAGCAATGTCCTAAGGGAAGCAAGAGAGCAGTTGTGGTTGTCTGTCCGAAATAGCTGATGGACAGCATGAAGCGTGCTGCTCAGAGCCAGTTCACACCTTTGCGACTCTGTAGGTGAGGATGAGTCTTCAGCAGCTGACTTTGAAATGGGAGGCTCACTGGTGAGTGGACATTCCAGGCAGCTTCTGAGACCTCGGGTGTAGCGAGGCGGGCAGCGGGGACACAGTGACAGCAGGGAGCCTCAGCGTGTTTCTGCCTCTGGTGCTCCAAGTGTTGTCTGATGAGAATTCATAGGCAGACTTGAGGCTCTCTCTGTCTTGGTTCTTGCAAAGTCAATTCACTGCACTGCATTTGTAATCCTTGGCAAAGAGATATGCAAGGGCAATGCAAATATGAAGGTTGTGTGGCTTCATTTTTCTTTTTTTTTTCTTCCAAAAGATGAGGGGAACAATCCTTATATATACATCAGAATACCTTCAGTATACCCTTATATGTCAAACTCCTTAACAAGCACACCAGTGAAATAATGATGGGCTGGATTCCAGCTGGATTTATAGTACTTCATATAATTTGTGAATGTCTTTCCTATCGCGATGCCAGAGCATGTGTCATAATTTTGAGGGGGTAGCAAGTGCGGTTTGGAGAAAGTTTGAAGTTGCTGTGTGTTCTAAGTGAGATCCCCAGACCTGTGGGTCTCGTGGGCCTGGGCTTCTGCCAGTGTTTGCTGTAGGAGTTCTTCATGTGTGCAGTGAGGGCACAGCTGTGCTCTGTGCTTCTTTGTCCGTGTTCAGTAGATGTTTTTAGCAGAGAGGATGTCGTGAACTGTTAGTGGTAGTAAAACTTAGCATTTTGTCCTATTTTGCATTTACTAGCATACGCTAATTATTCATAGAGATAATTACCCTTTACCAGTTCACATTAACTTTGATCGCTTTTGAAAAGCGACCAGGAGGAGCAGGGAATGATTATACATCAAAGTGAATAAGGATATGGCCCAGAAGATGTATGGTGCATCTCATTCTGTGTATGAGGCTGCAACTCACTGCTGGCCTTTTCCTTCGGACTGCTTGTTTGAACTCAGTTCGATGGTTGGTGCTACGGGCCACCACTTAAATGCATTGCCCTTCTCAAAAGTACATTTATGCTCTTCATCTGTCTTGTGTATCTCTTCAGTAAGGAAAAATATTATCTTACAGCACATGAAAAAAGCCAAAAAAGCGTCATTCTACCACATAATCAGTTGCTTGCCTGTCACTGAGCAAATAGCCTTGAATTCTCCATTGTTTTTGTTATCAAGGAGCGTCTGAAGCTTGAGGCTTCAACAAGTTCTTGCCTTCCTTGGCCTCAGGGATGCTCACTGAGGTCTCCTCTTCATTGCCTTGGTCAATGTGTGTTGTGTAAGGGTGCCAGCAGCATGAGGGGTTTGACAGAGCGTGGAGGTCTGGGCACGTGACGCCCCATCTCTGCTGTGCTGCTAAAGGGTACTGCCTTTAGATCCCTGTTGGGCTTTCCTGGCTTTGAGCAGGGCAGTGAAGGTGCAAAACCCAATGCCACAGAAAACTTTAGGCCACATCTTTTTGCTCTGCTTTGAGATATAGTGGGCAGATGCAGTTCTGGTTGGTCATTCAGATCACATCTAGCTCCAAGGCAAAGAGTGCCTTGGAAGGCACAGGTGCTGGAAGAGTAAATGCTAGAGAAGGGCAAGGAATGTCAGGGTTACATCTAGGTCAGAGAGCAGGGTGAGCGACGGAGTGTGGATGGAGGCAGCACACCCACATCCAGTGCTGGCTGCCAGGTGAGCGCGTCCCAGCAGTGCATTGGCTCACTGCTTCATCCTTGTGCTGCCAGAGTGAGAATGGTGCCAGGGGGTGCCAGGAGTGGCCATGGTGCCGGGGTTGCACCGATGGTTCCAGCACAGCCTGCCATTGTGATCCTGCAATTACTGTGATTTGTTCAGTCTTCTGTTTGTTCCAAGCCCTGATGGTAGGATGTAATCGGAAAATTAGGGATTGGTGTGAGGAACACTTGGAGCATGTTTTCATCTAGGTACAATGTTTTACATTAAAAAAAAAAAATCTGCATAGAGCATAGGGGTATGAGGAAAATACAGTTTTCTAGCAGAAATCTGACAAGTTTAAATTTGATTTGTAAATGAATTGGCAAGCATTTGTATGCAGATGCAAAGAAACAAGCAGATTCTGAGCACTTCTCTTTAGCTTGGGGTCCAAGTCCACATGTCCTTTCGGTGCCCTGGGTGGTTCGGAATAGAGATTTTCTCTTTGATATCTCTTTGATATCTCCCCTGGACCCCCAGACACGGGCACACCTGCACGTGGCAGCGCCCAGCGCTGTGCTGCTCCCCAGCGAGGCAGCTGTCCTGGGGAGCGTTTGGAATGTGACCAACAATAACAGATTGCACATCACCGTGTGGGCTCAGGGAGTTGTGTTTAGAATAGCTGCACTTCAGGCCGCTTGAAACAAAGCAAACTACCTGTCTTAAATTGTTGTCTTGCTAAGCATGACTTGCTGTAGTTGCGGTCACTTTGTTGGGTATTTGGATAACCACAAGGCACTTGTATAACAGCTTTGTACTTCAATTTCTTTTTTAACTTGAAAAAAAAAGCATTTTGCCAGATTGCCACCGACGGGGATCTCATTCATACAGCAACCATGAACAAACTCTTTCCAAATTCACTACATGTCTCGTTGCTCTGAGTCTGGCCAATCTGGAGGAGCAGCAGCTTTTTCCTGTCTTGTGGGTCAGGTGGAGAAAGGGTCATTTCCCTACCAGCACTGGTCAGAGGAAGGCCTGCTGCCTCTGTGTGTTAGAAGGGCCTCCTTTCTATTTCCAGTGCTGTGGAGGGAGAGTTCACAGTGGTAAATATGTCCTCAGTTTAACTGAGCTTTAAATCAGACAGTCTGGCTACGTGGGCTGTGTTTGGGAGATGCAGGATGCGGTCAGCAGCTCACCGGCTGAGCAGACGGCCGACAGCAAGGAGCAGGGTGGCAGGGATGCCGATAGGACTGTTTCCTTCTGCAAATCTGATCTGAATAAATAAAATGAAATTTGGTATCTTTTATTTCTGACAGATAGATGAGGTAAGTGGGACGGATGTCAGAGAAGCCTGCACTGAATTCCAGGGAATGTTGTATGGTATGCTCAGCATGACCCAAGTGCCAGGCCAGCAGGTGCTTGCAGCAGGAGAGCTGGGTGTCAGGGAATCGGGGAGAGCTCTGGAGGGGAGCCAAGGGCCACAGGAGGGCTGCGGCCATCCCACTGCTTGGACACAGCAAGCAGGGCACTGGCGGCTCCTCTGCTGCCAGCCCCACGCTGCACTGCTCGGAGCACCTGGGACTGCCGTCCCTGAAGGGTGGGCATCCTTGCTGCAGAGCTCCTGTGCAGCTGTGTCCCAGCATGGCTGCGCTCCCCAGAACGCCGCCTGCAGGGTGCCAGGGCAGCAGGGACGGGAAATGGATGTGTGGAAGGTGGGCAGAAGCCTTAAAAAATAGGGCAGAGGACTTGGGATATCCTTGAAAGTGATCTTCTAAACAAAGCACAGGGCAAAATAAGGAAGGATTGTGAACATCAGATAAATGTAATATTTTGACTAATCCTCAAGGCTCGGAGTTTGTGTCTACACCAAGAGGAGCAGAGGAGAAAGAAGGAGAGCAGTCAGCAGACGCTCAGCACGGTGCTGCTGCGCTGCATTCTGCAGCTGCCGGGCTTCAGGCTGTGCAGGGGCAGCCTGGGATTCCTGCTGCACGGGCTGGGAGGTGTCTGCACGCCAACACTGTGCTTGGTTGGGAGAGCTTTGCCTGGTCCTAAAAAGAGTAATAATGTGCAGGGTCCTAATGGCTTCAGACCTCTTTGTGCTTGCCAGAATTGCAGCAGGGGTGGTTTTAATGTTAATTGTTCTTCCTGGGAGAGCTGTACTGGGGAGGGCACTGGTGCAAGAGCCCATGTGTGCCAGACAGCATGCTTCTCCTGGTGTGATGGATCTTTGAGTCTCTAAGAACTTGTCTGGAGGAGACGCGTGCTTTTTGTTCCCATTGCTTCGGTGTAAGGCTTTTCTTTGTGGTGGAAGCATCTGCTTCCTTTCATGCTGTGCTTTCACTGTCCCACGAGGGAGCTGAAAGCAGCACTTGGGGCTGGGAGGCACTGCCCTGCCCTGTGCCCATGGTGGGTTTGGTGTGAGTGGGGCTGGCGCTGCCCACCCCATGGGATGGGTGTGTGTCTGCCCACGTGCATTGCACTCATGCCCTGTGTTTGCTGTGCAGAAGATGCTGAGCTGTGGCTGACACAGTTGTTGAGCTGAAGGCGTGGTGTGTAGCTGTGACTGTGCATGCTGTTTGTGTGTGGCAGATACTGTGAACATAAAGGGCTTTCAGGCTTCATGTGTGTTTCCTAGCCTTGCTGCGGTAGCAGATCTCTGCTCCATGAGAGCATCTCAGGGTTTAAGGAGTGAAGAACATTGTGGTCGTAATGCAGGAGGTAAATGGAGTCTGTATTCTTGTGTGTGAAAGCGGGGCTGTTGGGCAGGGCTCTGGGAGCAGCGCGCCGTGGTGCTAAGTGGTGAATGTGCATTAGGGTTGTCCCAGTCCCAGATGACAGTTAGGAAGATGAAGGGAAAGTAGTGTTTTGATGTGCTTTTGCTATTGAAGATGATCTGGTGGTAATGCCCTAGGATGCGCTGTACGCAGTGCTTGCTTACAGGTTTGTGCACACAATCACTGCTCTGCCCCTCGCCACGGACAGCTGCAGTTGGTGAATGGGTGGCAGAGGCCGGAGGTTGCTGGGTGTTGAGCTGCACGCTGCAGGGCTGTGCCACCGTCTCACTTCCCCGTGCTTTCCGCAGCCTGCTTCCAGCACGCAGTGATGTGGGTTCTGGCACTTCCTCTCAGCCTTCATTTTCAGTGCTGCTTGCCCTAGATAAAGCCTGCGGCCTCGCAGAGCTGGTGTGTCATGTGGGGGGCAGGCGCTGGTGGGCTAGGGGCCTTCTGCATGGGGCCAAAGCTCAGGCTCCGGGTGGGTGGTGGCTCGTTACTCCTTTGGCAGCAGCTATGCAGATTGCAGCCTGAGCTTATTTTAGAAGAGCAGAAATCAGAAGCAATTAGCAATCTGGTTCAGGAGGAATTTATAAAAAGCAGCCGCAGCATTGCCGCATGCAGGGGGCTGGGCTCCATGTGAGCTCCTGTCAGCGCACGCCGTGCAGCCTGTGGGTGTGCGAGCCAAAGGCAGCGCAGCATTTCCGTGCATGCATTGTTGCCGCCCAGCATTTGAAATAAAGCTGTGGCAAATAACTAATATGGGAGATCCCAGACCTGTGGTGTAAGGAGATAAGTTAGTACAGAAGAAACATCGTGATGATGAGGGGAGAATGTAATGTGCACCTGTACCACCTCACCGCTGGGACAGGAACAGCTGTGTGCCCAGCGCAGCCCCGTGAGCTGGTCGGCAGAGTGCAGCCCCTGCCGGTGTTGGGACACGGCAGGATGTGGGCCAGCACCATCCCGCCCTGCTGCACGTCTGTCCTCAGCTGGTCCCTCCTCCTCAGCGCCTGAGGGTCTGAGAGGAGGAAGAGCTCTCGTACTGCGACAGGATGTGTGTGTTTTCCTTCGTATTGTTTGTCTATCACCATCTGGTCCTGTGCCCGCTAATAAATAAAGCCTGGGGTGCTGGGGAAGAGGGTGAGGAGACGGTATGCCTGGCTGATTTTCCTTGGAGGAGGAAGTACTGTGATCACTTCATAGCAGAGGATGCGATGACTCATGCAAAAATGAAGCAGTGAGGGTGATTATCACCCTGCGTTGTGGGTGGCAGCTGCACAATACAATGATCCCAATAAGCTGCATATTATTAGCCTCCACTTGGGCTGTCTGCAGCCTGAAACCTGCTCAAGGTCTGTAGCTGGTGATGAATTCATCATGAAATGGTGAAGCGTTTGGTTGGGGCCCTGCCTGGAAGTCCTTCAGAGACCACTTCTCTGCACCTGTTGGCTTCTCCATTGTGTTTTCTTTGCCTTCCTGCACCCACACCGTCCTTCTGCAGCACAGCTGTGCCCAATATCACAGGGCTTTTTTAACCTGAGTTCAGTGAAAACTAGACCAGCATATAGGATGGGCACCCAACTTGTGAGCAAAATTTCCTCCTAGTTCATTAAACCGCTGCAGAGTGCAGAGCTGCTGTCTGTGCTGACCCCTTACTCCAAAAGGGGATCTTTTCCTTTGTTTAAAAGTTCTGCTGGCTTGGATCAAGAAAAACCGTCAGTCATCTTTAACTGCACCTGTAGTGGAGAAGCTAAGTCATGGCCTGAAGCAGTGATGGAGCACCTGGTGGAAGGCAGGGCCAGCCCAGGGAGCTCAGCTGCATGCAGTGTACCTGAGTGACTGGAAGGGATGGAGCCAGGATCCACCCCTTGCCAGACCTCATTTAAGAGCTGGTGGTGGAGGCAAAGATATTTTGCTGGTGATCCCTGCATACCTGAGGCCTTCTGAAGGTAAGCAGCTTCTTCCCCCCCCCCCCCTTTTTTTTTTTTTTTTAGTCTGAAGCTGAATTTGCAGCTGTTAGCAGAGAGCTGTACTGGTTGTCTCCTCTTGCAGAAAGGCATTGAAAGATGAAATCCCTCCCTATCTGTGTGCTTCCTTCCTGACGTTTCCAAGCTGGCTGGGTATGAGGACGATGTTCTTTTATTGGTTATAGCGTAGTTTTCTTTTACTATTTCCATATTACGTTTTTCCTGGAAAGGAGGAGTGAGGTGTGTGCCTCAGGCTGACACTTGGCAGACACCAGAGCAGGAAGCTGGCAGCAGAGGGCCGTGCTTGGCTGTGTGCTGTGGGAGGGCTGGGGCAGCTGCTGAGCTGGGCAGCAGGCAGAGCGTGCTGAGGTGTGCCTCGCTGCAAGGGTGTGGTGGGGATAACGAGGAGGGATGGGGAAGAGGAGTGTTTCTAGGTGTTAGGGCGTGCTTCAAGCATTGGCATGGGCTGCCCAGGGAGAGGTGGGGTCACCATCCCTGGAGGTATTCAGAACTGTAGAGATGTGGCTCTGTGGGCAGTGGGCATGGTGGGTGGGATGGTTGGGGCTGGGCATGGGGATTCTGGAGGTCTTTTCCAACCTTAATGGTTCTGTGCTTCAAGTAAAGCTCAGGCAGTGCTCAGGACAGTGTGGTTTGAGGGCATAGCTTCCCTTAAGAGGCCACCCCGTGCTGCCTCTGGCTTCTCTTCCACACGTCTGTTCTCAGCAGTGACACTCCCAGGGGTTTGGTTTGACCTTTTCCTGGGACACACGCCCGTGTCTTGAGTTTCAAACCTGCCGAGTCAGCGTTTCATACGTGCTGAGCCAGCGTTTCCAGCCTGTTGAGTCAGTGTTTCACAGGGGCTGTACCTGCGGTGTGTCCTTAGCTGTGCAGGCGTGGTGCTTCCCAGAGGCTGTGCGAGGTTGTACTGCTGTGGTCTGTAGGTTGCTGTGAGATGCTGGATGAGAATTTCTGAGGCACGGCTGTATGCTGTTCATGTATGAATGAAGAGGCTCGGTGGCCTTGAAGAGACCCGTGCCGTGCCTGCAGGTGCCCAGCAGCTGCCGCTGACCTGAGCTGCTGGTGCTCTGCTCTCGTGGTTATCCTGCCCCAGCTGGGGGCTGCCAGGCTCCCGGCTGTGGAGTTTCCCTGTCTGGGTTAAGGAACGTGAGGTGCTGGAATGAACCCTTTAATGATCTGCTCCTTTATTCCATTTCAATGACTTGGGGCGTGATTCACATTCTTGCACAGCTCCCTTTCTTTCTCAAAGTGTAAGTAACTTCTCTTTTGCATTTTAATAGCCCCAAGACACAGAGTTCTCAGTGACATCATCTGGGGACATTCAGCGTGTGCCAGGGGCTCCATCTGATCCTGGCAGGGCCGGTGCCCAGGACTGGCTGTGCTGTGCAGCCTGGCAGAAGCGGTGGCAGCGCCCGGTGCTGCGCAGCCCCGTGGTGTGAGTGTGGGATGGGCACAGTGTCTGCCCTGTGAGCTGCGTCGGTCCTTATCGCATCTTGAGTAAACCCAGCAACCGGGCTGCTTGGTTCTTTCTTTTTAATGCTTTAACCAGTTTCTTGTGGATTTCTTACTTCTTCCTTGCATTGTTAAACCAGAACACAGGCAGCATGGAGTGGAGCAGCTGGCAGCTGTCTCCCACCCTCTGCTCCTGCCTCTGCAGCCCTGGCCTTCCCCTGCCCGGCGAGCTGAGTGACTCTCTGGAAGCTGAAGTCTCTCGAGGTTATCTTTTTTCCTCTTCTCAGTTCATCAGACTGGCACAGCAGCACAGGAGCTGTGTGGCTGGAAGCATCTGCTCCAGCACAGAGATTGGGGATGGTTCTTTGCAGCGTGGCTCTCCATCTCTGCAGCCTTCCTGCTTCTCTGTCCATCTGCACTGCTGGTTCTGCTGAGGTGGTCAGAGAAATGTTTTCCTAAACCAGTGTCTGAAGCATTCCTGCAGCTCTGTGTCTTCTCCTTCTGGCTCTGCTTTCTAAATGGTTGGCCTAACCGAGTCTGGAAAGTATTTTCCTCATCTTTTTTTTGTGCTTATTTCATTTTGTTCATACAGATTTGTGTTCTGCCAATGTGATGTTGTTTTTGCTACATTGACACACTTAAAAATTTGGAACTTTTTTTTCCTGGAAGGTTTGGCTACAGCTGGAGTAAAACCTGCTTGGGAAGCAGGCAAGGCTGACTTGCTTGGATGGGATTTCTTGCTGTGGTGTGTTGAGTGTATATGTAGGCAGGGAAGGATGGCAGAGGGTATCCAGACGTGTCTGTAAGTGGCTGCCTCCTCAGGGCTGGCATCATTGGGCTGCTTGGGGTTTGTCTGCAAACAAGACAAACAAAAAAAGTAACTGTGCAATGGCAAGTGTTTCTTTGGTCTCTCCGTCTTCAATCCTGTAAGATGTAGCTCCTGGAATATTGCTGCAATCAGTGCAGGGCAGTGTAGCCCAGATAACAAAGTGTACAGGGGTGTAATTGAGATTTACATCCTCTGTGCTGCTGGCGACCAGACAGAACAATGCCAATCCAGACTGAGGGATTCGCAGGCATTCAGGATGCTGCCTGGGCTGTCGGTGTGCAGATACGTGCTGCGCAGCTGCGGTTTGTTGTGCAGAGAATACTGGTTGTTAGCACAGAACAATTCCTTTCACTGTGTGTGCACTGCTGTCTCCTAGGAAGGAGAAGGACTAAAGGAAGAACGGTGAAATTGAGTGGCTCCAGGGGTCACTTAACTAAAGAGAAGATATATGAAAGTCAAACAGGGATGTTGACTGGGTGCAATTGGAATATCTCACTGATGGCCTTGTCGTTGCCAGCAGTCAGGCAGTTGCTTACTGCTCTGGAATGCTCAAAGTGTGATACGTTTCTCATGGTGGCCCATATTCTGGAGTCAGTTGGACTGGATTTCTGTTGCTCATGGTCACACATCGCCTCGTGCTGTGCTGGATCTGTGGGACTGCTCGCATCACGGCGGTGCTCACGGACCACGTTCACAACCCCCTCACTGCATTGCGTCTGGTTTGGAGATGGACTTTCTGTGCTAGAATTTTCTTGCAAAATCCCCAATCGTTTCTGGCCAATGTCGTAAGTAACATAAAGAAAGAAGGAAAATTGTTCTCAGAGCGAATTGCTGACCACACAAGGAGGAAGGAGTCGCATGGTTGGCTTTTCTGGATTGCTCACAGTTTTGGCCAAGGTGCGGTAGAGACCGAAATGGAGGATGGTGACTCTGTGGCAGAGGTGAGCTCGCATCGCTGTGCGGGTTGCAGTGCTGAGCAGCGTTCTGTAGTGCAGCTCCTCCCAGCCAGCCCTCCTGTCCATCCTTCCATTGATGGTAATGTCCCCAGTGATCTCAATGGAGCGAGGATACTTCTTTAGTTACTGGGAGAAGGGGTGGGTGCGAAATGACTGAATTCTGCTTTTTCTTCTCTCTTCTCTAATAATGCTGAACTTCCTGCCGAGTCCTTTAGAAAACAGTGCATGGAACTCATTGGGGGCTACCACTCAAACCCACTTCAGGAGAGCTGCTGATGAAAAATGTGCAGTCCATTCATTTGAGGACCAGTTCCGCTTTTGGATTCATCTGTTCCTTCCCCCCCCGCCAATGCTTGAATTTGTTTTTCATACTTAGATAAATGCATTTTGACTCTGGAGTCCAGCTTTTAAAATTGTATTTGTTGAAATAACTTCCCTTTGCTGATTTTCAGTCAACATGCAGCGTGTGAAAAATGCTGGTTTTGGCCATGATAGAAGCACAGTGACCATTCTTAGTATTGCAGAGCAGCCTGGAGTGCTTTGGGTGTGCCTGGTCTGGGTGCTGGGCTGCTCCTTGCAGCTTCTGCTTCCCATCTGGTATGATCAGGGTCTGAAATTCTGTTCTTAAATTTAATGGAATTGCAACACAGCATTACATTTATTGTCAGACAGTGTTTATCCATGGGAAGTTTTGGTCCTGTGGCTTGGCTGGAGTTGGTAAAAAAAAAAAACCCCATTTACCCCTAGTGCTGTCCAAGGAAAGCAAGCCCTCCCAGCAGGGCAGGGATAACCAGCCTGGCTCTCCTCTTCTCTGCTCGTGTTGCTGTGGTGTGGGTGGGTGCTCTCTTTTGAGCCAGCTTGCCATCTGATATTTGCAATCAACTATTGAGGCTAATCACTGTTGTGAGGAAAACAATGGCTTTTCTTGCCAGGCTTGCTTTTCCACTCTCACAGCTCAGCAGGGTGAAGCGTTTTCCCAGGAACCACTGCAGGGCTGCCCCTTTGGGGTCATGCAGCGTTGTTCTCCTGGGCAGGAAATGCAGCCTCTTCCCAAGTGCTGGGTTTGCTTCACCTTTGTTCGTGTTCATTACCCAGGGCTGTGAGTGTTGCAGCTCTTGAAGAGAGAAGCCTCGGAGATGCATGTAGTGCTGACCATTTTTAGGTATTTCTTGGCTTGTTTGAAACCCTGGTTGTCTCCTAGTTGTGTAAGGCAATGGAGAAGATGTGGCAGAGCTGCAGAGCTGTCCCGCTGCCTTGGAGCAGGGAGCTCAGCCGGCCACATTATTCCCTGTCCTGGACTCTGCAGCAGCAATATCCCTTGTTCTGCCCTTTGCCAATGCTGCAGGCCTCGCTGGATTGCTATCTTGTGTCGCGTTTCCTCCCCTCCAAAAGGGACAAAAGCTTCTAGAGCAGAAGTGACCAGTGCTGTACTTTTTATAGGATCGTGGAGTCATTTAGGTTGGAGAAGTCCTGTAAGGTCATCGGGTCCAACCAGCGCTGCTGTGGCGTGTGTCCTGCTGGGGAGCCCAGCCCTTGTTGCTTTGAGGTAGGGAGCACTGGAGCCAGGGGTTACTGGGAGAGGGGCAGGCTTGTGTAACTGCCTCTGGAGAATGCTGCTGTGTTGCTGTGCGCTGCTGAGGGATGAAGGTTGCTGTGCTGAGCTCAGTGGGAGCTTTGCCACCATCTCAGCTGGGGCTGGGATTTCAACGTGATGTCTGTGAATGTCTGAAACTCGGAGTTTCTCGTGCCCAAGAGAATATTTCAACTACATGAGGACACAAAAAATAAGGAAATAATAAGAACAGGTACCTCTGATAAAGGCTGTATTGTACTGGTGACAATCATCTAAGGTTTCACTGTTAGATTTTAGAGAGATGAAACCATACGGAAAATAAAGCTCAGCGAAGTGTGGGTGGAGCTGGTTGAGCAGCAACACGTTAATGCTGAGCTGGAACCGAGCGTGCCGGGTTCATCCTGACCTCTCCACACAAGCATGTTGCTGGTGAAACGAGGGCTCAAATTGGCCACAGTTGGTCCCAAAGAATTTTGTTCTTTGTGAAGTACTGCATCATCCGTGCAGTCAGAGGTTTGCTATTTGAAGGCATGTAGTCATGCTCCGGCTGTGTGTCCTGCCAGTATTGTCCTCACTGGGGAAGGGGTGAGCCGAGCAGCCCAAGATAGGAAAAACTGAGGTTCACCCTGATCTGCTGGCCGACGTGTGTGCATCAGCCACCGCTGCTCTGAGGTCCGGAGACAGGCAGAGGAGCGCCTTGCCGCACCCTTTGGTGGCAGCCGGTGGGTCTCTGCTGCAGCCCCACTGTGTGCAGGGCTGGCTGTGCTGTGGGATCTGAAGGCCCACGGCCGGCACCCTGAGCACAGCCTGTGCACTGCCTGCTGCCCCAGTGCAGAGGAGCAGTCCCCAAACCATGCCAGCAGCGCCGGGTACAGCTGCTCTGTGTCTCAGCAGGGTCCTGCCGGTCATCCCGTGTGCTGCCGCAGGGCCTTTGTTTGCCAAGGAATTTTGTTTTCTCCAATATCCCTGCCGCTGCATTTCAGCAGAGCCGAGGAAATAATTTTCTGCCTCTCATCCTGCATTGTAAATAGCAGGAGTGCTCCTATTGGAAACTACTTTCATATAAAGAGGACCAAACAAAACTGGAAAGAAAAGCAGTAAATGGTGAAAGCTGGTTGCCCAGCAGTGTTTGAGGGAACTTGGGGAACTCTGTTGTGCACTGGTTGCAGAACAGCTCATCTGGGGGTTAATTGGCACTGTGGTTTTGTATATTCTGAGTCAGACCAGCTCGTGTGGAAATGGGACCAGCCGTACGAGTTTCTGCCGTGCTTTGCTTTCTCCTGCATTAATTTCAATGCAACCCTTAATTTTGTTTTCTGCTGTGCACCTTTTCCATGTAAAATGGAGCAACAACTCCTGCAGGCCGGTGTCCTGCTGGGCTCCGTGTGACGGCTGCAGGTACCGGCCCTGTGCCGCCGGGCTGCCCTGTGCCTCTGCGTGGCGGTGCTGCGGTCAGTGCCTGCGCTGTGCTCGAGCCGTGGGCAGGTGTCTGCGTCAGGAGTGAAGGGCCGGAGAGCTCAGACCTGGGGAAAAGTAGCAAGAGAGGGAGTTGAAAAGATTGGAGAAGTTTATTGGTATTCTTTGAATCTCTGTGCGTTGCCGTGTCTGTTAAGAGCTGTTCTAGAAAGCACCTCAGGCTGTAATTCTCTATGAAGAGAGAGCTAGGGATCAGAACTGTGTTTAAAAAAAAAAAAAAACAAAAAAACACCTCTATCAAATGGGCTCAGCAGAGCAGAGAGCTGTGAAGCAAGTCCTGTGTTGGCAGCAGCGGGAGCGGGAATGCGAAATCCATGCGGGATGTAATGAAACTTCCACTGACCTTGTGTGGGAAGGAAGCTCTCATCAACGTGGAGTGTGAGGGCTTTAACAGCGGTTTGTTAGGAACTGGTACTGCTGCGTCCTGTGGGAACATACTGGGGCTCTTTAGGAGGCTTAATTCCAGGCAGCTGCTCCTTGCCCAGTAGTGCTGGTGGGTGGCAGCAGCACTGGTGGATCCTGCAGCAGCGCTGCACACCAGCCGGCACTGCCCCGTGTCCTGTCCTGCCCCATCTGCTGGGGCTGTGTGGCTGTCCCTGGGTCCCTCAGCACCAGCTCCCGAGGGAGCAGAGCTGCCCTGCCCACCTGCGTGGCCTCTGCAGAGCCTTTTCAGCACATTCACTGTTTCCAAGGTGCTTTGTATTTTTAGGTGACCTTCATGCAGCCTGCATCCTCTGGTCCCATTAGTGCTGCTGTTCAATTAAGCAGTGATGAGGTTGATGCAGGTGTCCTTGTTCACAGCTCAAAGCTCACCTGGCAGGCTCTGACAGGCCCTGTGTTTGTTATCAGGAGGAGATGCTGATAAACAGCAGTGCCTACAGTGGCAGCTGGAGTCTCCTCTATGTGGGATCCTTGCTCAGTGAAGGAGCTCAGAACTGTCTGTGACTCATCTCTGATTTCTGTTGGTGCCTTGCATGGTTACTGATGGAGAAATTACCAGCATGGAATAAGGATTGGGCAGGACAGCACAGTGCTGTGGCCGTGGGGCTCTGAGCCCTTCAGGCTGGTGCTGCGCTGGGCCCGCTCACGGGCAAACTGTTCTGCAGGCAGGCGTGGATAAAGTGGGAGCATCACTGACCTTCAGAGTGGCAATTGGACAGCTCTGCAGGTCAGGTTCTGTGTGCTTATGTAGATGATTATTTTGACAAAAAACAAGTTTTTAATGTGAGACTGGTGAATGGGATTCTCCAGCTCTCATTCTGTTTGCTTTGAATTGAGGGAGACTTGCTCCAAGGCGGTTGGATGGCCCTCCCGTGTGTGGCTGTAACTTACCGTTTCTTTTCCCTCGTGTGCCCCCAGAGATCCGCACGCAGCTGGTGGAGCAGTTCAAATGCCTGGAGCAGCAGTCGGAGTCGCGCCTGCAGCTGCTGCAGGACCTGCAGGAGTTCTTCCGCAGGAAGGCCGAGATCGAGCTGGAGTACTCCCGCAGCCTGGAGAAGCTGGCCGAGCGCTTCTCCTCCAAGATCCGCGGCTCCCGTGAGCACCAGTTCAAGTGAGTGGGCATCGCAGGGCGGAGGGGAGCTGAGCACTGGGCTTGGGTGGGTTTTCGTAGCTGCATAGTCCAAAAGTGCATTAAACTGAATAGCGTTGGCGTGGCCCTTGTCTGTGTCACCACTGTGTGGAGTTCACAAAGAGCCAGCAGCATCGCAGACCTTTTCTGCTGTGATGGGACTGGCTACACGCTTCTTTGAGCAGTAAAACAAAAGCATGAGGTCTGGCTGAGGCGGGTGTGCAGCCCTGGCATTGTTCTCTGGGAGGCCCAGGTCCAGCTGTGGGTTTGGTGGTGCACACAACGCCGGCCCCTTTTGATCTCTCCATGTCAGAATGCACCACTCTGCAGATAGAGCTGCTTTCTGGCTTGGGAGCAGCTTGTGGAAATGTAATTTATTATGCTTCTTTAAAAATGAAATATGTATGTTTTCTGTGTAAATATTTTAAAACAAAGTTTTGCAATAGGAAGTACGAACTGAATCTGGAATAGTGTGAAACTCAAACTCATGGTGAAAACTGAAGAATCCTTGAATGTGTGAATATGTGCAAGTTTCCAACAGCAGCCTCTCTTGAGCATAAGCACACTCTCAAATATGGATGGAACAAGACAAATTGGAAAAAAAAAAAACCACAAAAAGCAAAAAAAGGAACTTGAGGGAGGGGATGTCCTGTGTGCCTGCAGGGGATGGAGCTGCGGGTCCTGGGAGCAGTGCTGCTGTGCAGTGGCCCTGCGTGCTGGCACCACACAGCCAGCCCCTCACAGAGCTGACATTCCTCGCCTTGGTCACCCTGAGCACTCATCTCTGATGGCCGTGTCCCTGAATTCAGTGGGGAGCACGTGCCCTTTGGTGAAGATGAACCAGGTGTCATTCAATCCATAGGCCAATGAACACAGCCGTTTTCCTAGGAAATGGAGGTTTTTGCCTGTTAGATGCACTTTAGCCTCACTAATCTCTGACTCTTCACAATGTCTCTATAACCTCCTGTGATTATTTTTTCCCGTTTCAACTGCAAGAACAGCAATTTCTGCTGTTACATTACTAAATCCTATTTATTCCATATTAGTAAATCCCATTTAATCTGTTTACTCGGTTTCTCTGGTGAGCAGGGGTTTGTAGTTGACTCACACAGAACTCTGCTCACAGGGAGTTGCTGCTTTGTGCTGCCTCTCAGCCGTGCTGTGCCTGCTGGGCTGTGTGCGGGGTGGGCAGCTGGGCAGGGCCAGGGTGGGAGGCAAGCAGGCTGTGCAGGGTGCTGCCAAGGTGCTGGGGCACGGCTCTGTTACGTGTAGGAGAGGTGCTCGTGCTGCGGGATGCCTGCAGGTGACAGTAGTTTCTCTCCTCTGTAGTGCTCAGGCACCTGGGCCCTGCAGTTAGTGATGCACTGGTGGCATTGGTAGGGTCAGCTCTGCAGTGCCGTGCTGCTCTGCAGGAACACTGTGATCGGGGCAGGCAGTGCAGGCGGAGCGCTGGCAGTGGGGTTTGTTAGCTCCTTGTCTGGAGGCTCTCCATGCGTCTCAGTTAGACACTGGGAAATGCTCTGTTTCAGATGTGTCGTATTTGAAAATTTCAGTTCACTTTATTTGCCATTTATACTAAGTATAACACATGGGAAAGGGAAGAGACAAGAAGACAAGCGTGTCCCCACACTCTGGGGACAAACAGTGGGTATTAATGAAAACTGGGATTCTGTGCAGCCTTTGTGTCTGAGAGATGGAACTTGGGGAAACCACGTGCTGCCTAGGGATTCCAGTGGCACGGCGGGATGTCACACAGCAGTGTGGCACTCTTTGAGACTGATAATTTCTAATCTGAACAGATGTGAATAAACACGATGAAATGAGGGTTCCTGCACTTCTCTCCAGTAGCTCTTTACACTGTGACTGTTGTCACAAACCCCTTTGCCCTCCCAATGCCATGAGTACTGAGCAGTGGGCGCGGGCGTGCAGAATGTCAGCACTGAAGGCTGTGCTCTGGGCCATGCCAAAATCCAGCTGGTCTGTGCTGTGCAGGAAGGCGCTGTTAAAGGGCTGACAGCATTCACTGGAAAACTGCGTGCCTTCCTGACTTGTCCCATTCACCCTTCCGCTTGTTGTTTGTTTTTGTTTTTTTAATTCCCCTAGGAAGGATCAGCACCTCCTCTCCCCAGTGAACTGCTGGTACCTCGTGCTGACGCAGACCCGTCGAGAGAGCAGGGATCATGCTACCCTGAACGACATCTTCACAAACAATGTCATTGTGCGGCTGTCGCAGATCAGCGAGGATGTCATCAGGCTCTTCAAGAAGGTAACGCTGCTGTGCTGGGAGCTCTGTGCAGTGGGGATCTGTCCTTACGTTTTAATTTAAAAAAAAAAAAAAAAAGTATATTGTGGACTTCTACACAAACTGGAGGCTTTTTTGAAGATGGAGAATGAATCCACTTATTGGGCATTTGATTTTTTTGAGACTGTGCTTAGCCGTGTTTCTGGCTTAGCACTACAAAACCCTGTGAAAAGTCCTAGTAAAAAGGCGAGCTTGAGACCAGTTGGAGAACACCATGGGTTTGTGGTCCTGGTCCAGCACAGCAGCAGGCTTTAGCAGGCAGAGAAGCAAAGTTGCACCCAGAGCTGCAGCAGCAGTGTTGGTGTCTGGGCACAGGCTGTTACCTCTGCCCCATGGTTCTGTGGTAGCTGTAGGAGAGCATTGGTAAAAGGCAGAGGAAGCAGTGAGACTTCCTAAGTACGTGTCTCAATTCAGTGAGAAAACCAGAGAGGAGCTGAAACTCTGGAACATCAAAATGTAACACCAGAGTAAGGCAGCCAAATAAAATCCTCTGAGGCAGTTTGCTAAAGACATAAAGCTAATAAAAACTCTCCAAAATCACAAGAAAGAAAAGGGCCACAGGATGTGAAGGAGAATAGATTTCTGAAGTACAAAAAGAGCAGGAGGTAACAGCCAAAGGCTGCCTGGCTTCATCTGGGTGCCTGGAATGGAAATGCGTGGAGATCTGCTTGGGGGCAGGGAAGCAGCACCAGCTGTAGGAACCTCACCCAGCTGAACCACCAGTGGATGTTTTAGAGCAAACCAACACAAGGGCCTGTTGCTTAGAATTCTTTCCAGATACTCTTTGTTCAAGGGTTTTAAAGAAATGAGAGAGAAAGTTCTGAGGTGACTAGCAGTGACGTGTGACCTAATGCTGAAACTGGCGTTGGTGCTGGAGAAGCGAAGGGTGGAAAATGTGATGACTTCTTTTTTTGTGTAAAGACTCCTGGAGGGCTTCAGAGAGCAGAATAGCAATCTGACTTTAAAAACAGACTGGTTGGTTGAAACTTCAGTAAAGAGCAGGATTACAGATGTACAGCCAAGTACAACCAGGGGGAGCGAGTGTGGCTTTCTGAAGAGGAAAGTCATGACTTGGAAGCCTGGTGAAAGTGGTTTTGGGAGTCAGTGATCACGAGAGCAGGTTGGCATGGTATCTTCAGTGTCTTACAGCCTTTAGAAAAGGCTCTCGCTGAAGTGCTTGAAGAAAAGCTGTTGAGGAATAAGGAAAGAGCATTTGTTTTCTGCATGAGTGACTGATTAAAGACAGAACTAGAGGAAGGGCAATTTTAGCAGAGTTTGTAATCATTTGGGAAAAGGACAAGCAGCAAGCTGACAAAGTCTGCTGAAAGGAGAAGGTGAAAAGGAAAGACTTTTTATGTTGTTATTACTACATATATTTTATCGCATTTGCATTATTATGGGTGATATTACATCTGTTGCCTCATGTTATGATGTTATATTTTTGGAAGCCGTGTGGGTAACCTGAGTCCTAAGGCGGTGAGAAAGGCTTGTGAAGGAGTTGTCCCCATCAGCAGCTGCTGGTGGCAGTGGGGCACAAGCCTGGGCTCTGGGGTCGTGGCCTGCAGCTCCTGGGGCTCCCACACTGCCTGGGCATTCCACTGGGGCCATCGCTCCGACATGCTTAATTTCTGTAACTTCTTTTCAGTGGGTGGGTGGAGAATTGCAG
Source organism: Chrysolophus pictus (assembly GCA_037305975.1). Lineage (NCBI taxonomy): Eukaryota > Metazoa > Chordata > Aves > Galliformes > Phasianidae > Chrysolophus > Chrysolophus pictus. The sequence continues at coordinate 621,749 of CM074587.1, forward strand.
TTAAAGGAGCAGGGCAAGTCCTGTGGGATGACTCCACACAGGAGAAGAATTCTGAAGTCTGGTTATCTTGAAATTTTAGCCCAGCTGGAGAGTAAATGAAATGTGATATTTTTATGACTAGTTTTCTCCTCTTTATAGATCTGACCTAGAAATTAAGCCGCAAGGGTGGGTTTGGACTTGTTCTGATGTGAGATGTCATCCCTTTTCCAGTCCTGGTTAATTCTAAGCTGTCAAAATCTCCCTCCCATTTTCGTGTTACTCCAAACTCAGTTTTGAGCCATACACTGAGTCTGTCCTTCTGCTGCGGTGGTGTGCATCATTGGAAACCACAGGACAAATCCAGTCACCACTCAAATGAGGGCACGGATGTTGCAAGTATTTTTCTTGTAGTAATTCAATCTTCAACCAGGTCAAGGTATGAAGTATTTTGTCCTTTCAACAGGATTATTTCTTAGTGTTCGTTTTTCCTCCATCTCCTTACATTGTATAGAAATTGTTGCTCCTTATTTCTTCCTCCCCCATCTTCTGCCCAGAGAGGTGAAATAGCAGCAGCTCTGTCTGCAGCCTGCCAAAGCCAGGGCCTGCTTTTAATCAGAGGGAAGCTTTGCAATTGAGTCCTGGGGATCTGTGATTTCACTTGCACTTGTCCCTGGAGGCTTAAATTGTAGCAGAACTCGCATGTCCCTGGGAGTAGTTATCAGCTCAGTCACCAAAAGGGTGTGTTTTATGTCATCGTTTGTCCTTAATGGGGTTAGGGAGGTTGACTTTTGGGGGAATCATACAGTGGCTTAGGTAGGAAAGGACCTTAAAGATCGTCTCATTCCAAGCCCCCTGCAAGGTTGTTTTTTTAACCCATTGCATACTGTGCTCGAAGTAGAACCTGGGGCTGCGTTCTGTAGCAGTGCTTGGGGGAGAAGTATGCCTGTGGGAGTAAGAGCATCCTGACAAAAGGCTTCTTAGACATCAAGTCCAGCCTTGCAGCTGGTGCTAGATTGCTCAGAGCAGGTGTCCTTCAGTATTTCATCTGATCTGGTTTTGAGTATGAGTAAAGATCATCAGGCGCTGCTGGTGACACTGTGTCCTGTGGGTGCAGGACAAGCAAGCCAGCTCCGAAGGGTTAAAGGCAGCCACAGTTGTGGTTCAGCTGCTTGGTTTTGCTGCAGATTGCTCTCTGATGGTAAATTAAGGTAACATTTTTTTCCAGAGATGTCACTTTTAATTCCTCCCATCTAGACTTTATTAATGGATTGTGACATGCTGCGGGTACATGGAGGAACTGGAAGGTTTTGTTTTGTGCTTTCATTATGTAAATGTAAACAATTGCTGCGAAGCAGCAGCTACACAATATCTGGGGTATGAGGATGTGCATAATTGAGAAGCAATTGATCACTGCCATGGTAATTTGCCAATGAAGGTGCCGAGTGCTGAGCTGATCTCCCCAGACTGCTCTGTGCCTCACTCAGCTCCACTCTCCCACACTGCACCCCAGTGCCCCGCAGCCCTTCCAGCAGCTGCCGGGGCTGCTGTGTCCCTTCCATGTTTTCCACAGCTGGATTGCTTCCTCTTGGCTTCATAAGTGATGATTTCTTAGCTTTGAAAGTAAGGAGGAAGCCTTGCAGGGAAAAATGCAACCCCTCCTCTCATTGTCTGCTGCTTTTTGATATCGCAGAGCACTGTGAAGTAGGGGAAGAAGAGCCTGCAGCCCTGGGGGAACGAGGCTGTGCTGCACATTGCAGAGGGCTGTGCTGGACTCGGTGAGGGCTGGCTTTCAGGACAGTGCTGGTGGCATTTAGGGTTTTGATGAGGTTTGGTGGAATGGAACACGAGGGATATTCTGCAGCTGGGATTTGAAACTCCTCCTCCCTGAGAACCTTCGTAGAGCCACAGCATGTATAAAGGAATTGCTGGAAACAGAGCAGAGAACATTGATGCAGGGACACGTCGCTGAGGCAGCGCTGCTCGTCTGAACTGTGCTGCAGGGCTCCCAGGCTGGGCTGCACGGTGGCAGTGTGTTTGTGTCCTACGCTGCAGGGTCCGGCCGGAGGTTTAATGAAGTGCTGTCTGTCTGGAAGGAAGCTCCTTTCTGTTTCCTAAACAAGAGCTCTTTGTTGGTGGCAGTTGTGTTGCTCCTTCCTGCTACTTTGTCTTCAGCACGGGAATTTGGACAAACCTGCAAAGCCAAAGTTACTGCTGATTTACTGAGAACTCCTTTGGTGGAAGTAATGGGCATAAAGCAGCAGCTAAAGTGGGGACTTGGGTTGGTGAATGGTGCCGGGCAGTTCAGACACTGCATGGCATTTTGGCTTTGTCTGCAATACGTGAACACCAGTTTTCTATTACAGAAAGGGCAGACAGCAGGACTGGGACAGGTGAGGTGAATCTGTCAGCTCTCACCTGCCCGATCAGCTTCTCTGATGCTACTGGAAGAGGCTCTGATGCTATTGGGCCAAGTGCTGCTCACTCTGGTCCCCATCAGTTGGCTGCAGGGCTCTTGGGTACTGTCTGCACAGAAGTAGATCTGTAAACACAGTGCATACCTGTGGTCCCTCAATGGCAATGAGACTCATGTGAACAGCAACCGAGCCATTTCTTTGTGCTCTACTTAAATGTCTAAAATTAGCTTTGAAAATGATGGCTGTGTGGGCTCCCCCTGGGCTGCACAAGAAAGCAGGGACGGTGGCTACCACTGGCTTTGGGAAGAGCTCGCTTTGGAACCCACGCTTTAGTTCCTGCAGAAGAGGGGCAGCTGGAATTGTTGAGTGCCCCTGCCCTCATCTCCTGCAGGCTTGGGACTTGGGGTCCAACAGGCCCCTGCGCACATCCCTGCTGAAGCAGCTCACGTCCTGGCTGCTCCCTGCGATCTGGTGGTGCGCGCTGCTGCTGCTGGCTCTGGTGTTTGCTCCAAATAAGAGTCCCAAGGCCAGGCAGTTGAGGGTGGGGGCAGAGGGGCTGGGGCTTCCCAGCAGCTGTCTGGGCACTCAGCACCTCCTGCGACTGCCATCTGCTTGGTGCTGCAGTTTGAGCAGGAGCTGTGTGCGCCAGACCTGGCTTTGAAGGGCCTGAATTCCAGTGCTGTGGTGCTGGTTCCCAGATAGCTGCAGTGACCTGTGACACTGTGTGCCCTTATCCTTTACTTTCCTTGCTTCACTCTTTATATAGGTTTACCTGTTGGCTTTCATGAGAATTCTGTGCGGTCACTCAACCAGTAAGCCAGTGGGATGGTTTTGCCTTACATGCAAGATGCATGGAATTATTGGAGGAAATCTGAAATAAACTGCTTTTTTTTTTTTTTTTAACTTGCCGTCTTTGTTTTGTGTTTTGAAGGGGAATCTATACTTAGTTTAAACATATCTTCAAGTTATAATTAATGTTTCCTAGCCAAGAAGATTCCACGGAGAGATTTGTAGTGTAATTACAGGGGAGGCAGAGAGCAGCAGCCGTGCAGCTGCACAGCACCCACTGCTGGGTTTGGGTGGAGCTCACTGGGTGCTGCTCTGCTCCGTTCTGCAGGGAGTGCAGCACCGCAAGTGGTAGATGGGCTCAGCAGAAGGGGGTGGAGAGGAAGAGGCTGTGGGCTTCGAAGCTCACAGCTTTATCCCGAGCTTGCTGAAGTTTGACTGTTGTGGTTGTGAAATTGGAAACTTTATTATGTAACTGTGGTGCAGTCATTTCACAATGCTGTGGCCGGCTCAGGTCAGAGCAGTGACAGCGAGCACTGAGGGCAGAGCAGGGATGCTGGCTTATGGCTGCTGCGACAGCAAAACGTGAAGTATTTGGGCTGAGAAGTCCTGATAATTCTTATTCTGAAGCGCAGAGTTGGCCATCTGACAGCAGGTATCTGTAATAAACCTGTCAGATCAAAGTAGAGTGGCAGGTGATGCTACTGCTGAGGAATGGGAATAGAGGCAGTTAGGGTACCCACAGGTGTTTGCTTTTATTATACAGGGCAGTTAGTTAGCAGCGTAGTGCTGACGTGGCTCTGGGAGGAGAATGCAGCACTCAACCACATTCAGTTATGGGGTTTTGTTGAAAAATAGGCAGTCGAGCTGTGATGCACTGCTCTGGCTGTGGGGCAGCCCTGCTTCCCTGCTGGCTGCAGCCTGTGTGTGGAGCAGGGCACGCTGTCAGCCCACGTGGTGTTCCTGTAGGCTGCCGGAATTCCAGCTCCATCCTGGGCTACTGCACGACGATAACAGAATGGTGTGTGCTGATCGGCGTTATCGTCTTGGAAGCTTGGATTGGGTGATGCATGGACCAGCACAGACCTCAAGTAAAAGTGCAGCAGTTCCAAAACAGCATGAGGATTTGCTGTACTGTGTGTGTTTGTGTTTATGCATTCTGTTTTATTAAGGATTTGTAGCAAATTAAAGCAGCATTTTGATTTCCCTTGTTTCTGAATGTCGCTGTCATGGGCAGACTGGAAGAGGAGGCCGTCTGTATTTTGGTTTTAATGTTTAAAGATGGAAAAAATGGAGCCCAGCTGTGGGCTGGCAGCCCCATTGATGCTGCCTTTGCAACTTCTGAAGCAGGAAGGACGTTAGACGGGGTTTGTGCAGTGTTGTAAATAAGGCCCCTGGGGCATTTCTCATGCTGTGAAGCCATTTCATTTTTAAAAATAATATCTGTAATTAAAATGTGCCGTTTTTTGTTTTTTAACTCTGCTGCAGAGCAAAGAGTGGAAAAGCCTTGTGACAGGCAGAGGAGTGGTGCGGGCAGATCTCTGGGGGCACAAGGCATGAAGAAAGGCATTTCCAAACCCAGCTGTGCTGCTAAGGTCCACCCACTGCACTGAGAAATGAAAGAAGGAAAGGAAAACCCTGCAGGCACGATAGCAATGTGAAAAATGCAGCTAGATATCAGCGGCCTAAATATGTTGCTATGTTTTGTTCTCTGTGGAATGGGTGTGAACGCATTTCCAGGAGATGACCAGGACTCTCTTGGACACGGGAGCTGGGAGGCCTGGAACAGATGCTTTGTACTTCACTGCACTTGGGTTCACCACGCAGTTTACAAAGGCAGAGGAAAACAATTCCCGCTTCCTGGCCAGCTTCACTGTTTGTGGGCTGCGTACTTCTGCAGAGGCAGTGCTCCTCCATTGCTTCTTACTGCTTAAGTTCTTTACTATGAGGGTGGTGAGGTGCTGGAACAGCTGCCCAGAGAGGCTGTGGATGCCCCGTCCCTGGAGGTGTTCAAGGCCAGGTTGGATGGGGCCCTGGGCAGCCTGGTCTAGAATTAAATGTGGAGGTTGGTGGCCCTGCATGTGGCAGGGGGTTGGAGATTCGTGATCCTTGAGGTTCCTTCCAACCCAAGCCATTCTATGATTGCTTCATGCCGCTGTGTGCCTCTGCTTGATGAGTCGGGGAAGGCTGTCAGCTCAGTTTACCTCCCTGGGGCTGGGCACTCCTGTGGGCCCTGTTTTCCTGCTCTGTCTCATGACACCATTGGGTGCCAAGGTCCCAGATCTCACCGTGCACACACTGGTGGCTTGCTGCTGCCGGCTGTGCTGACTGCTGGCCCTGCAGGGCTCTGGTGCCATGGTGGTAGGCCTGGGAAATGTGCTTGCAGGAGAGGATTGAGAGAGGTATGTGTGGAATATTTGAAAGTCCTGTGGTTTTACTCTCCCCTCCAAAATGTATTTTGCTTTCAGAAATGCACACTGTGAGCATGACAGTGTCAATTCTTATTCTTTTTGTCTTCCAGAGTAAGGAAATTGGCTTACAGATGCATGAAGAACTCCTGAAAGTCACCAACGAGCTGTACACGGTAAGCACGGACCCCTGGCTCTCATGCTGTGTGCAGTGTAGGAGCACAGCAGTGTGACTGTCAGAGCAAAATGTCTATCAGGCTTGCAGACACCTCGGGGGGGCTCTCGCCCTGTGCCTTGCTGCACTCCAGCCTTGTGTTCTGTTCATTAGGAACATTTCACTCATTGCCCTGATGAAGTGGAGGAGAATTTCCATTTGTCTTGTGGTGAAGAGCTTCGGTGTCTTCATCAGGCAGTGGATGGTGCCATCCACATGTTTGTAGATGGGATGTTTTCGGTGTGTTGCAGTGTGGCTCTGGTGCCTGCGAGGCCCTCGCCTGTTGTGCCCTGTGCACAGTGCAGCCTTCGGACCTTTCTTGACATTCTCTTGGCTGGTGCTTTTGGCCAGGCACTGATGGCTCCTAGGCTGTATTCTGAGCTGGCATAGCTGATCTGTGGCTGGAACTTGACCTGCTGGTGTTGTGCTGGCTGGAGGGTTCTGGCTGAGCACACATTCACAGGGCGCTGGTCGGGGTGTGCTCTGCTCCACCTCCCTGCTCAGAGGTGCACTTTGGTTCCACTGCCCTGGCTGAAGTCAGTGCTGTTATTCTGGACATCTCCCTGCAAGTAGGTTGCCATAGTAAAAGTCTTTGTGCTGCTTCTGGCTCTTGCCCCACAGATCTTGTTTTAATTTTGCATTTTGGGATCAGTGATGCAGTGTAACATTTTCTGCTGGAAAAAGGAGATGATGTATTTGCTTTCTTCCTTTCTGTATGCTTCTGTTACACAAATGACACAGCAGAAGGTTTATACCTAAACAACCATTTTATTCCACTTTTTTGAAAAATAGACCTAAGCTACAGAGTGTGAGTGATACTCACACTTGGAATTTCTGGCACAGAACTTCTCTTTACAGGTTTGTTTCTGCATTGGTTGTTGAAAAACAGCTTTTGTGAGACCTGCAGTGTGGGTGGGCAGCCAGGTTGGATAAAAAGCCTGTGAGAGATCTGGGATTGCATTGTTGATGGTTGAATGTCACAAGCTGCATTAGTGACAGTGACTAATTAAGATTAATTACAGTGGCAGCAAGGCAGATGCATAGCAAGTAGAAAATAAAAAGGGCTGGATTGGCCTTGGTGCCTGTGGAGCAGCGTACTCAGAACATGACCCTGGGACAGGAGCATCATCTGAGGGACACCACTGGGTCTGTGAGCATCGGAAGCATTCTGGGGGCTGAACTGTAAGGAAAGAAACTGCAAGGAAAACACTGTAATTTTGGTCCTCTTTGAGGCTGTGGCAAAACTTGTTTCCACAAGAACAGAGAGAGCACTGTGTTTACTGCTTTGCTCCCAGTTGCAGAGCAGAGGTGTCTGAATGGTCAGACAGACTGGAATGGCTGGAGGAGTTCTGCAGTTTCTTTGAGCTGACCTTGCTGCTAAGATGGCAGGCCAGTTACGTCATCCTGCTGGGAGAGTGGGGAGAGGCATTCTTATTTCAGAAGTTACAGAGAAACACGAGTGAAAAGTTGGGCCTTATCAGGCACACAGGGTTGCCTTAAGTCCCCTCAGTACAGACCAGCTCACCTCCAGTCCCTAATCTCCTGTCCTTGAGATTTCAGGTAGAAGAGGCCTGGTTGCATCCCTGTGTGCTTGTGTTGTTCTGGGACATCTCAGGGCTGAGCTGTTGTTCGTGGCAGCAGGCTGTGCATCTAGGAGCTGCACCCCCGTAACCCTGGCTGCTGACAGAACCAGGTGTAGAACAAGGACCCCTGCCTCAATGGGCACAGAGCTTGTTCTTGTGAAATGTCATCCATGTGCAGGCAGCACAGGGAAATTGTTTGTCCTACCTGCGGCCAAGCCATGTATCTGTAGGACACATGTGCCAGGTTGGGCTGCTTTGTAAGGCCTTGAGAGGGTGATTCTGATCAGTGTGCAGAAACTGTGTAGGTTTTTTTTACAGGTTTCTGCAGTTCAGTGTCAGCCTAGGGGAGCATCTGTTCTGTGTGCATGCTGTGGTGCTCACTGCAGAAACTGCAGTTTGAAATATGTGACTCAAACATGCAGAATTTTGAAGCAGGCCATCTCAGAAACAGGGCAGGAGCCTTTGCTTGCTGTTCCTTGTAGCTGCCTAAAATAAATCCCAGGGATTCGTGAAGGCTTCCTTGCAGCAGTTGGAGGGCAGTAGGCTCAGTGTTCATGCTACCTGGAGCTGTGCTTAGCCTCAGCCATTTCAGGGGAATTCTGTTGCAGCTCTGGACTGTCCCAGCCCCGTGCTGCCAGTGCCTGGGTGTTCTGCCAGAGCTCTGATCTTCAGTGAGAAGCCAGCCCTCTGCCTTGTCAGGGCAATGTGAACTGAGACATCCAGATCCTGAGGGGAAATGATAAAAGGGGACAGTGTGACTAAAGGCATAAAGAGAGAAGAGCAGATGTGTTCCCCTTGCCAGCTCTATTAGAATGATCACAACTGTGCCCTTTGGGCTTCTGTATCCAAAAGAAAATGCTGCGGTGGAGGCTGTGAGTTTTCCTGGGAGCAGATCAGTGCTGTGTGTCCAGTCCCTGGTGGGTGACATTGGGTTCAGAGGAAGAAATGTTGCTGCACTCTACCTGTCACTGACTGTGCTTATGGCAGCAGTGAGATGGGAATCCAGGGGTGATGGGAGAAAAACTCCATTTCGGCTTGAACTTGCAGCTCCTCCACCTTCAAGCTGAGATCTGTGGTTGGGATGGCAAGGGATGTGCTCTGTTACACTGTTGGTTTAGCAAGTTCAGTTGCAGGAAGAGAGGGATTGGGTCCAAAGTGGTATCAGGCTGATCATGTTCTCCTTGCAGTCTCTTGTTGTGGACACCTCAATCCCATCTGCAGAGCACTGGAGGACATTTCTCATTTCCCTGTAGGAAGATGAACCATTAACACAGTGCGTGCTGGAGGCATGGCTGTCTGCTCTTGCTGCAGTGGGGAAGCAGTGCATAGTGATTCTAATGCCAGCGCTGTTTCAAAACAGGACTTGTTATGGGGCTTTTTCTTCCCACCTTTTTGTTTCTTAATGCCATAGTAGCCTCAGGCAGCCTTGGCACAGCCGGGACTGAGCTTCCCACTGCCGCAGCTGCTGTTCTACCCTCGCGCATTGGTGCCTCCTGGCTGTGGAGCAGCTGTCTCACTCGGTCTTGTTCCCTCAGGTGATGAAGACCTACCACATGTATCATGCAGAAAGCATCAGTGCTGAGAGCAAGCTGAAGGAGGCAGAGAAGCAGGAGGAAAAACAGTTCAACAAGTCAGGGGATGTCAGCGTGAACCTTCTGCGGCACGAGGAGAGGCCACAGCGGCGGAGCTCCGTCAAGAAGATTGAGAAGATGAAGGAGAAGGTGGGTGCATGGGGTGAGGAGCCAGGCTGGAGCCCAGGGCTGTCTGGGGCTGCCTGTGCAGTGGGAGCTTAGCTCTGATCCATTTCACTTCTGTGCAGCTGCTCCTGTCTCCCTGGAAGGCATTAGGAAGCGTAGCTGTAACTGCACTCATGTGTTTTGCTGTTGACAGTGAACTGTAGCGGTCTCAGGGTACCTTGAGACAGAATAAAAATGTGTTGGATATATAAGATAAATGCTTTTCCTGTACAGGCTGCCTGGGATTTAAGGTGCAGCCCTTGGATGGCTTTGCTAATCAAAACATGTAACACCACTCTAGCTTCAGGTTCTCCCTGGATGTTGGAATCTTTAAAACTGTTTAATTCTTCTGTTAAATTCTGAGAATAACAATAGCTTCTTAAGTGTGTATGTTGGCCCAGCACTGGGGCACTGTCATGCAGCAGACCTCTGGGAAGGGTTAATCTTCTGTGCTAAACCTTCAGGCTAGTGATCTTCCTGAGCAAATGCCCCAAATCCAAGCACATCTGCTATTGCAGTTTTGAATTCTGGGTACTGTTCTTAATTTTGTAGTTTGGGCCTCTGGGCCAGATTCCACTTTGATACAGCTGCTTAAACCTGGAGTAAATCCAGATGCATGTCAGCATATCTGGGAGGAAAATTTGGCCCTCCAGTTGTGATTGTTGCCAAAACTTCCATGAATGTACAGATAAAGGAAGAACAGCTGTGCTTGGGAAGCTCTAGATACATCTGAGCAGAATGTGCTTATTGTGCATTGGTTGACTGTACCAGGGACATTCAGATGTGATCCCCTCTAGCCTGGCAAAGATGCCTGTTTTCATACCTGATACCAAACTTCATTAATTCATGTGTCACACCTTGGCTCTGGGGTGCTGTGGGGCCCTGCAGCAAGAGGGACTGTGACAGGAACATCCTATACATACCCTAATGCTCTGCTTTGCTTTTTCAGAGACAAGCCAAATACTCTGAAAACAAACTGAAGTGTACTAAAGCCAGGAATGACTACCTGCTGAACCTGGCAGCCACCAACGCAGCTGTCAGTAAATACTATATCCACGATGTCTCTGACCTCATTGATGTAAGTGCTTCCTCCTCTGCATACACTCTGCCTGCTTGGCGCTGATGAGTGCGCAGCTCAATCTTAGACGTGGTTTGGTTCCTAGATGCACCTATGACCATGTAATAGTAATGAAGGAGAATTTGTTTGGACTTCAAAATGTGCTTACCTGAGGGCTGATAATGTGCTGTGAGCTTAGATTTTTCCCGATTTTCTTCCCCTTGCAGTTGCATGCATGCATGTGACTTCCTTCTCAGCTGATGTAGGCGTGTATGTGCAGTACTGGAGCTGTCACTATATGGTAGTCAGCCTTCTGAATTTTATGATGGTCACACAACAAAGTAATCAATTTATATTTATGCTATGTAGAAGCTTCTGTTATTGTTGTCTGGAAAAAAAAACGGAGTTTTGGTTTTAACTGCATGGTATGAGCCAACATGCATAGCAGTACCTTCAGGAGTGCACAGGCAGAGGAGCCCAGATTTGGAGCCAGCTCCATGTATCTTTTGTGTGGTATCACAAGCAGGCTATGGTCTGGGTGTCACTGTATGTTGGTTTTGGCTTAGGAATCGTGCAGAAATGGTGTTTCCTTCACTGTTAAATGACAGCCTCATCCTCTGTGGCTCCCACACATAGTGTTTCCTGCAGCTGGAGCTTTTCAAAGTCCAGTAGTCTTCTTTTTAGACAGCTTTTGCAGTAGAATGTGCCTTGGGGCAAACCAGGTGGTCCTCAGGTTTCCTCCCAGCCCAGCCATTGGTCTGCATTTGAAAAAGATAATCTCTCATAAAAATTACATGCATTTTTTTTGTTGTTGAAAGCAGAAACCTGTTCTTTGTGCCATGTGTATCTGCAGTTTCTATCAGCTTGGATAGATGCTCAGCACTCCTTAGCTCTGGTGGCAATAAAGCAGATGGAAGTGCTTCCCTAGCTAGGAAAGGCTCCTGCTGAGTTGTATCCGAAACATTCCTTGCAGGAAATTGCCTCAGGGCAGCAACTCCCAGGAGCAGCTTTTGTGGAAATGACAGGAATTGTGAAAACGAGTGTATGTCAAGGGCTTCTATGAGCTGCTTTTAAATGATTCAGGGGAAGAGTTTTCTATCTCTTCCTTTAATAGGAGTCTTCACGGTGGTATAGATTGCACTGCACAGTTCCTTCCTGCTAAGGCAGCTTCATTGAGCAGATCACTGTCCGACCTGTGAGCACCAACCTGCGAGGTTGGCCTTCTGGCCTGGTATTCACTGAATGCGTAATTCAAAAATGTGCTGAAGTGTTTATCTCCTACTAACCAACTGATGTGTATGTATACTTCCAGTAAAGTAAGTCTGATGCAAAACCCCTGAGGATTTCAAGATTTTAAGGTATGGTGAAATATGCTCTTAGTATGTCCTCCTTATTCTCTTTATTACTGCAGATGAGTTTAGCCATGTTAGAAAGAATACTCAGTAACTCAAACATGAAAACAATCGAGCAATGAGCTGTGATAACTCCTTGATTTATCCAAGGGATTTCTCTTTTTTTTGTTTTTTATGGAAGAACACCTTATTTTTGTGGAGTTCTGAGCCTTTGGTTTCCTGGAGAGGTGATGAGTTCAGTTCTGGCTGTTTATATTGTTCCTTCCAACTTTATTTCCTTGTGCTGACCCTTCCACTGCAGTCAGCAGATGGCTTTTCTTCCACACTCCAGGAAATCCCCTGAGGGGACTTTAACTAAAACGTTTTTGACGCTGTGCAACTAAATTCCCCTAATGACATATCCTGGTCACCAATGGAAACAAAATACTGGATGCGTGTGCTGTACGTGGGTGCTAATTTTAAATCCCCAAAGGGAGAGCAGTTCATTTGAACAGACTTCTGTACAAATGTTTTGCAAGAGCATGGCACGGAAGGTTTCAGAAAGTTCCAGAAGAAGGGGATCCTATGTAATGCTTTCCATTGGATGCCCCTGGAGCCAGTGATGTGCTTTCTGTCTAACCTCTGTAAAGGAAAATGAAGAAAACAAGTGTTTTCAGCTGTGATTTTAAAGTTAGCATTTTAATCTTAATAACTGAATGAGATGGTGCAGTAGTGCCTTTCACTCAAGTGCTTGTGCTGCTTGCAGACACCAGGTTGGTACCGTCAGAGCATGCAGGATGCAGTCAGCTGCTGTCTGGTGCCATCCTGGTACTTCATGGGGCACAGCAGAGGAGGTGAGTGTTGCCCTCAGCTGCTGTGCTGTGCAGGGCCATGTGGTATGGAGCTCCTTCACGCTGAGCAGAATTGCCACCTGCAGCCTTTCGATCTGTACGTAAATCCAAAGTCAGAGCTCTGGAGCAGCTGATTCAGCGGCTTTTCCCCCAAATCCCAGAGGGCTCTGTGCTGTCTATTAGGCACAGCCTTGATGTTTCTTGTGCCCTCAGCGGCACTGCAAAATGAGACTGTTAGAACAAAGCCTCTGCTAATCTCCCACTCCGGTGAGAGATGCGGTCCCAGCTGCTGCGAGGGGAGCCGTGCTCCCAGGGCCCGGCTGTGATGGCAGATGAAACGCTTGGAGGGGCTGTGCCCTGCTGTGTCCAATGGCCTTGTTGTGTCCTTCTGTGGAAAGGAGAAAAATAGGGAGACGCATCAGATTAGACTTGGGCTTAAAGTACATCATTTGCCTCTTCCCTCAAAAGAATCGTGTTTCTCTTAAGGCACCTGTGTTCTTATTTCTGTCATTAAGTGTATGACCAAATTAATCTCTGTCGCCTTGCTTGTGGAATGGAGATAAAGCTGTTTCCATTCCCCTGGAGCTCTCCGCTCAGTAGCTGTGTGGTATTTGAAGTGCTCACACAAAGGATATCACCAGGTCAGGGCATGGTGTGGCAGTCGGTCTCCCAGGCTGGGTCAGCTCCCTGACATCGCCCTGAACCCTGCGTGCATGGAGCTTTTGCTGTGTCTGAGACAAACGGGTAATGGAAGGGAATTCTTAGGAATGTTAAATTACTGTCAAAAGTTTTGGTCGCTAGAAAATGCTGATGACATTGTTATTCTTAATAAGGTCAAGTGATGCTTGGGAAGCAGTTTGGGAAAGTCACTGGTAGCTCTAGCAGTAGAGCCAGGCAGCTGCCCTGCTGTGGGACTCGGAATAGAAATGTGCTTTAGGGACAGCTTCCACTGGGCAGAGAACTGAGGCCTGAGGAGGCACTGGTGCTGTGCAGCAGTGCTTTGCTGTGCCCCGGGTGGCTGCAGCTGGTGGTGTTGATGCACTGAGGAGCAGGGTTTGCTGGGCCCGAGCTAAGAACAGAATTCTCCTCTGCAGTGACCTGCGGGCAGTGTGTGGCACGGCAGGCTGGCCCTGCAGAGGTGGCAGTGGCAGCAGATGAGAATCCGGATGGACCTGCTGTGTTCTGAGCCTCATGCAGAGTGAGGGAATGAATGGGAGAAAAAGAATTTGGTTTGTGTGATCTTTTTCAAAGCAGGGCTGATGTGGCTGTAGGGGAGGGGAGAGGTGCGCTGACTCGATTTACTTTCAGGAGCTTGGCACCTTTTGTTCTCACACCAGTACCTTGGTTTAGTGAACTCACATTCTGTTTCTATATGCAGGTGATGAATATAAAATCTGCCATACTCCCGATTTGTCAGCACACCTTAAATTGTGATAATCCAATAGCAGTGCTTTTTTCTAAGCTGTTCTTAGAGTGCTCTGTTGAAGTACAGAAGCCAGCCAGTGCTCGTTTCTTAAACTCTGCCTGTCTTGGCTTTAATAGTACAGCAAAACTATGTGGTTTTTTCCCCAAAGTTTGCACCTAGTAAACGATTATTTCCTCATGCAGACACCACAGACATTGAAATTGTCTTGCTAGGTTAATGAAGCCCGCTTGCAGATTGTTTTATGGCTTGGAGTATCGTGCAGTCTATAAATTCTGCTGCTTGCAGGCTGTAAGCAGCCTTTGTCTGACGGACCTTGTTAGCGCGGCACAAAAAGGCAACAGGATGTTCCCTGGGAGAGAAGAATTCCTTCTCGACTCTTTCTGTGCTTTTCCCAGTAGTGTGAACGAATAGCCTCAAGGTCCCAATGTCCTTTAGGAGATTAATTTACCAATGAGTTCATCTTGGAAAAAACCCAAACCAACACACATGCACAAAGGGCCTAAGAAGGTGTACATGGGAGAGGAGTGCAATAGGGAGATTAAGGGGCAGAGTGAAATGTGGGTCAGAAATCCTTTGGAAAGAAACCCCCTCCAGGGACCACAGAGGTAATTACCATAGCGGGGTTTGGAAGGGGCCGCGTGGAGCTGTGCTCTGCGGTGCTGTGAGTGGGAGCATTGCTTGGAGGTGATCCAGCCTCGTGCTTCAGAGTTGGTTATGGAAGTCAGAGGGCCCCGTTCTTCCCCTGCTCCATCCCTGTGTGCTCGCAGCTCCGTGTTTGGCTGAGAACAAATTAGGTTCTGGGGCTCTGTCTGCAGTGCTCCCTCAGGCACCGAACCTGATGGCCACAGCCACTCCTTTGGGAGAGGTTGTGTTGGAGCTGCAGGGCCGTGTGTGGGCTCACAGCCTTGTCCTGCGGGGAGCACGGCCATGGGTTGGCTGCAGAGGGGCTGTGCGCAGATGGCTCTGCTCCCAGGCATGCTGTCCTCGTGTTGTTATGGAGGGGCTGCGCAGGGCTCAGTGGGCAGCACTGGGCTGTGCTGCAGCTGTGCCCTCAGCATCGCCCTGTGCTGCTGGCCTTGTGCTGGGGCTGTGGGGCTGCAGGCACAGCTCTGTGCTGTGCATCCTCTGGTGTGTCCCAGTGCCCTGTCGTGGCCAGGCCTTCCCGTACCTGTGCTGGGGTGCTGTTGTGGTCAGGCTTGTTTCCGTGCTCATGGCTCTGAGGGAGGTGTGGTGGCTGTAGGACTGCTGCTGTTCTGTTCTCCGTGGCCATGAACTGAGCTCTGTGTTTTCTTGGACTGCTTCTCTGAAGACCTGAAGGTAGTTCCAGGTGCGAGGTAGGTGCTGGTACCCAGCATCGGTATGGCCAAGCACAGTATTATCTTAGTAAAGCATTACTTCATGATTTAAAATGAGTTAAATATCTTCTAACTATGTAAACACTGAGATGAATCAGCGCTTCAGAAAGCACTTCATTTTCTGTGAGGTCTGGTACCGCTGTAGCCTTGCTGTACGAGAACTTTGTGTTCCTGCAGAGCTGCCATACCAGAGTTCAGGGGGGAGCGGGCAGGGAGGGACCCTCAACTCACCCCGAGCTGCTGCTCTGCAGCCCCCAGCCTGGCAGCCGTGCTGGGCACAGGGCAGGATGCATGCGGCTGCCTCTGTGCTCTGAGCAGAGCTGTGTGACCTCCCAGGTCTCACTGTTTCTCTGGTTGAGCACTGCAATATTTCCAGCCCTTGTAGGGGTGGTATGAGACTTAATGAATTAATGTATGAAGAGCTTTGAGCTCTTCAGATGAAAGGTGCTGCAGAAGTACTAAGAGTTGTTATTTGTGCTTCTAATTTATTTTCCATCAAAGAGGGATGAGAAGAGGAAGAAAATGCCATTTGTTCTGGAGCTGGGAACCAGAGTTTGAAGTCTTTTTTTTTTTTTCCCCTTCATACTTGGTGTGTTTCTCAGGGAATGGTGTGACTGCTCCTTTCCCTTCCAGGCAGCAGTGCATGCAGTGCTAGCACAGTGCAGAGCCTCAGTGCTGGGGCACACAGCGAGGTGCTGCCCTGAGTGTCAGTGTTGGGCCCTGCTGGCTACAGCACGAGCTCTGTGCAGGGAGGATCTCAGTAGCATTTCTTTTCACACGTGTCACGCATTACCTCCCCAGAAACTCACAGTGCTGTATCCAGTTTGCACTCCACTTCCCCAGCTTTGATTCCCCAAAGAACCATTTTTTTGGGTGTTGTTTGCTGAAGGCAGAGCTGCACCAATTCTTAACTGTCCCTATTTTAAACTAATAAATGTAGAAGATAAATAGCAGTAGATGAATAGTAGATTATGACCACTTAATCAGTCTAACCCCTGCTGGGGGCGCAGAGCACACTGTAGATCTGCAAGCAGAAGCAGTCCTGTTGTGCTGTCTCTGCTCATTCCAGCACAGACCAGTGAACACAGCTCTGTGTGACACGATGTGAACTGAGGGTTGTCCCTTCACGTGGGCAGGAGGAGTGAGGTGACTTCTCTGGCTGGAGCTGCTCGTGGCGTCAGCTGAGTCTTCACATTTCACTTTGAGTTTATCGGTGCTGATGTTCTGATGCAGAGGCACTCTTTGTGCCTTTCTACACCGGTTAGAAGTGATTCCTTTGGGCACTGCAGAGTTGGAGGAATGGCATCTGCTCCAAGAACATGGCTTTGTGCTTCCAGAAGCAGAGGGGAACCTGGTGGGTAAGCTGGGATTCTGGGTAATTTGGTTACAGCTCAGGCAACGAGGACTTTCTACTCATTCTTTGAGTTGTGTGACAACAGAGCTTCTTAACTGTAATGTGTGTGGCTGGCAGGTGCCAGCTCAGTTCTGCTTGCTGCAGCAGCACTCACAGTGCCCATCAGCACATTCTCCCTCAGCGCCTCCAAAGGACATTGCTCTGTGCTGCAACCCTGCAGGGCATTGCACTCGTGCAGGTCTGTGCCGACTTCAGACCGTGTGTGTGACTGCTGCTCACAGGCTGTGCTGGTGACAGCGTGTGCCACTGTGCCTCAGCTGTACCAGGAGCCAGAAAGGGCACCCGGGGGACATGTTTTTATGGAACTCCTAACAGTGGATGAAGCTGTGGTTATCTAGCTTTACATCCTCTGTCAGGAACTTCAGCCCTCTTACATCTAGAAATAGATGTGCCTCAGTTTTGGATTGCAGCCTCCTTGCAGCCCTGCTAGCACGGCTCAGTCTGATGTGCTGCTCTTCAGCTCCCAGCTGTGCCTCACTGTGCCCGTCCTTTCCCTGCAGAGCCACTGCTGGTATCCCTGTGCTGGGTGCCTGTGGCAGGGCTGTGCCTGATGCTGTGTTGCCGTCCTTTTTAGTCTGGGAGGAGACCTGCTGGGATGGGAGCTGCTGCTTGCTCAGCTGTGATTCGGTGTTCAGAGCAGCAAATCCCTGAGCTGTTGCTATACTTAATGTGCCAAATTGAATTATATTACAAAAAGAGTTTAAAAACAGGGTTTTGCTGCCCAAATACTGTGCATTAGGCAGTTAGCTCAGTTTTATCATGTTCTCCAAGATGAGCATGATCAGCTGTGCACGAGGATTGGCCTTGTCGTGAACTTCTTGGTGAGGGTGGAGGGGCCGTGCATGCACTGCAGAGCCCTTTGGTACCACTGTGCTCAAGCACTTGTCAGTATGGGGTTACTCAGGGAATGGTTTCTTTGTGCAAAAGGCACTGGCAGGATTGCTGGAGCTGAAGAGAGCCCTGGGCAGCCCGCAGTGTGGCCCTCTGGCTGCTTTTCCCAGGGGTCTTTGCAGGGCAGGAGTTCTGCCATCAGTGCAGCCCTGCCCTGGTGCTGAGCAGCCAGAGAAACCATGCTTTTGTGTGATTTTTAGCTCTCTCCTTCTGAGAGCCACTTGTGTCTTTTCCCAGCAAAACTAGGGGCATTAAATTCTTGTGCTGTGCCCAGACACCAGTGCAGGGTAGTGCACAGCCCAGCTATTTGCACACCCTGAAATGCGGTGTTGCAGTGCACTGATGGCACGGTGGTGATGGTGCTGGTGGTAGCTGTTCCTAACTCAGCCCTGCCTTGCTGTGCCACAGTGCTGTGACCTGGGGTTCCATGCCAGCCTTGCACGGACCTTCCGGACGTACCTGTCTGCTGAATACAACCTGGAGACCTCCCGCCACGAGGGCCTGGACATCATTGAGAATGCTGTGGACAACCTGGATGCGCGGAGCGACAAGCACACCATCATGGACATGTGCAATCAGGTCTTCTGCCCTCCATTGAAGTTCGAGTTCCAGCCCCACATGGGGGATGAGGTATGGTGCTCGGTGCTGTGGAGCTGCCTCACAGGTTGGCCTAGGCTGGTCCCTCTTAGCCATCACCCTTTCATCGTTTCTTCCCCTTTGCTCTGTCTTCACCTGCTGCTGTTCGTGTTTCCTTTTTTAATAAGACACTTAGCTTATTAGCAGCTTTCCTCCTTTCAATCTGCTCTTTGTCCTCTCCCAATTACAAATCCTGTGGTTTTGTCCTCAGCTAAACTGTCTAACAGATTTGATGGTGGGACTTTGATTTACCTGCTGTAATTTGGAGACTTCGTAGTGCAGCTTTAAAAAGCTGAGTGGAAATGCTTTGTGCTAGATCCACAGCACTACTGCTTGGACACTGGACCACACTTCCCGAGAAGGCTGCAAGGAGCTTGTGGGTGCTGAGAAAATCTTTCTGGTATTAATGCGCGTATCTGGTCTGTGTGCAACTCACTGAACCCCTCTCCTGTCTCTGCCGTGCTCCTGCCCAGGTGTGCCAAGTCAGTGCCCAGCAGCCTGTGCAGACCGAGCTGCTAATGCGGTACCACCAGCTGCAGTCCCGCCTGGCCACCCTTAAGATAGAGAATGAAGAGGTAAGAGCTCATCCTCTGCCCCCCTTCTTGTGCTCGGGTGTGGGAGTGTGCAGTGCTGAGATCTCCCTTTGCAGCTCATGCTGGGGCAAGCCCAGTACTTACGAGCTGCTTGTGGGCCAGTTGTTTTGGCTCCAGATGTCATTTTTTCCCTGTTTGTTTCAAAAACATGCTGTCTTTTATGCCTGATAGGTACGAAAAACTCTGGATGCCACAATGCAGACTTTGCAGGACATGCTGACAGTGGAAGATTTTGATGTTTCAGATGCCTTCCAGCACAGTCGCTCCACTGAATCGGTCAAATCAGCTGCTTCAGAGACGTACATGAGCAAAATAAACATCGCCAAGAGGAGAGCCAACCAACAGGAGACTGAGATGTTCTATTTTACAGTGAGTCTCATATCACGTGATGCAGAACACAGGGCATTAATTGCGAGAACTGAGTTGCATTTTAGGTGCTCATTAGTGAAGAGCAAGAACCCATTCAGTCTTTCACTGTTCGCCTTCTGTATAGTTTGAGATTGGATTGTACTTCACAGCACCGTGGAAGTGCATGGAGAATGACAATTTAGTGTCTGTCTTGCTCTCATTTTTAATGGAACAACTGCAGCAAACAGTTTTGACTCAAAGTTTACAGAAGTCAGCAGGAGTGACACAGCACTGGACAGCAGGCTCCAGTTAGGCCCAGCTGATGGATCCTTTGGAAGCCTTTCCTGTTTTGAACCCTCAGCTTGAGCCTTCCTTTTCTGGTCTGCACAGCTAAAATCTATCCTGGGCCTAGGGTTGAAATAAATGGCCATAGGCATCTTACACAGGCATTGCAGGAACCTGTGCTGGCTGGGGTTCTGTGCTGTGTGCATGCTGGGCAACAGCAGCCTTGGTCAGGTACTGTGCATCTGTACTGCTCTTAAGGTTCTCTGTTATCACTCTTGAAGCAGTGAGACATTAGCTTGACAGAAGTGCCCCTCATTTAAGTGTGGTTAATAGGCTACAGTTGATGCATGTAAATATCTTGTGATGTATACATGAGTGTGATTTCTCAAGTGGTATTATTATTTCTGGGTGGGCACAGAGGGTGGAAATCAGCACATTAGTTTGTTTTGAGTTGTGCTTGTTTCTTTAATTTTGCAAGAACTTGTGATTTTTTTTTCCTTTTTTTTTTTCGTTCGTTTTCCATGTCTGTGTCCCTTACTCCTCCTCTATAACATCACTTGCTCTGGAGCGCTCCTGGGTGCACAGCAGCCTAGCAGTGCAGTGAGTTGTGCCACATGGTTTTCATTGCCCAGCACTCTGTGTGTCCACTGCCTGGGCTGCTCTGCTGCATCACTTGTGTGTATGGGGCCAAAGCACCGCCAGGGGAGGGAAAAAACCTCTTTGATTTTCCAGGCTGTTCTCAGAAGTCTGACAAAAGAAAGTTTGCTTTGAACTTTTTTCTTTGGAGCAACTTGCGTTCCCAGGCAGGGGGTGCAGCACCAAGGAGACCAGACCAATAATGAGATCTTCAGAACTGTAGCTGGGGCAGTGGGAAGTGATTATTAGACCCTGCTCCATCCTGCAGTGCATCCGCCGCCTCGTTTGTTGGAGCCTGACAGCCTCTGTATCCCCTCAGTAGCCCCCCAGGCAAAAGTGTACATCAATTACAGACGATTATTGCCAAGAATCTTAACCTACCTTGTTTGTTCTGTTCTTAATTCCAGAAATTTAAAGAGTATTTGAATGGCAGTAACCTTATCACAAAGCTCCAGGCTAAGCACGACTTGCTGAAGCAGACTCTTGGGGAAGGTGAGTCGTGGGGTTAGGCCCAGGGAGGGAACAAATGCTGCCAGCATTGCTCTGGCATCTGGCTCTGAGCTCTGGCTTTGGTGGTGTGGGGACAGAGCAGGCAGCTTGTAGAAATGGGCCTGTCTGAGCTCTTCCCAGAGATCCCAGATGTTAGCACCAGACTCAGGCCTGCTTGATAGCTGCGGGGCTACAGCTCCTGGGGGTCGGCGCAGGAAGCGATTAATCTCTTGATAATGATTTGATGACTGCCCTGCTCTCACACACAAGCACTATTGCGGCTGTACTTGGGAGGAGGAGTGTGGTGTCACTCATTGCAGTTCTCTGAGAGTTGTGCAAAAGCAGCTGTGAAACTTTGCACATGGAAACTGAATTTCTTCCAGGTCATGGGATTGTCCAGCTATGTAGACATTTGGCAAATATTTGACCCAGACATGCAGAATGCTGTGTTTCAGCATGAGCTGATTCTCTTTAGGAAGAAGTCTGGGTTTACAAAACACTTGTGTGGAATTCTTTGCTTTTTCACTGAGGAATTGGCTGCAGGCTTGCTTTCTGCAGGTGCCAAGGGAGAGCAGGAAGGAGGCACGTGTAGCCAAATGCTTCCTTTTATGTGCCTTAGAAAAAAAGAAGACTAAATCACCTTCCTTGGCCTTTGGAGAAAAGCACAAACAGCATGTGAAATGGGTTTATTTTTTTCAGTGGATTGACAAACACTTTAAAAAATGAACAGATCTTATCACTGGTGATATGCTGCTGTTTATGTGAAATCCAAGCGCTAAAAATACACGAAGGGAATGAGAATATTGACAGCCAGAATAGTCTGCTTGATGATGATTAGATGGGCTGTTATCTCATAGGAAGAGCCAGGGAGCAGAATTACACCACTGTATTTAGATGCTGTTAGTGGTCCTCCATGAGGCAGTTGGATAATCTCAGCAGCCTCCCCAGGGGCTTCAGCCCTTATCAGCCTCCCCCTTTCCTATTTGAATTTGGCCAATACCCAGCTAGTGTAAATGAGCACTTATTGCAGAGGGCCTGCAGTGCATCTGGTCACTTTTTTTTCAAGATGAACTTCATATTGCAAATAAACCTTTAATGTCAGTGGGAACAGAAGATGCTTTCCCTCCCTTGTGACTGAGCCCTGGACTTCTAATGCCTCATATGGAAGGGGTTTGCATAGCAACCAGCTTGACATCTCCTGCAGCCTGCAGGGCTTTCAGGCACAGTCAGCCTCTTTGCCACAAGCAATTAACTCAGGACTTACAGAGCCAGAATGGGGGCATGAGTGCTTGTGCAGCTGCGTTTTAGGTCAATTTTCTAGTGATATGAAGAGTTGATGGGAACTTATTTTTCTTCATAGGTGAAAGAGCTGAATGTGGAACAACCAGGTGAGAAGTTTCTTTTATTTCATCTGTATTTGGGAATAATCTTTGGCTTGTACTGGCCGTGGTGAGGGTGGCTTTCTTTGCTGCTGATGCAGCTTGGTGGGGCTGGAGGGCAGGCAGACCGTGCTCCCCAAGTCGCTGATATGCTTCCCGGCCTGCAGCGGAGTAGTTGGAATGAGGACAAGCAGGGCCTTGGTGTTGCTGCAGTGTAATTTATAGCTGACTGTCTCAGAAGTGTCTGGAAGTGCCGTGTCAGCACGGTGCATTGCAGTGCCTGATAGGCACAGCCGAGGTTGGGTTGTGTTCAGACAGCACAACATGAACGTGTCCACCTGCTGCCTACCATCCCTGTTTGTTTAAAGGCTTTGATGCATCTCCTCCGAAAGCCTCTCCTGTCTCTTGCTCCTAGGCAAAGTAACACAGAGAGTGTTTGTATTCCAACACTTTCATCCAGCTACAGCAGGAGATAGTGCTAGGGGTGAATATAAAGGAAGAAGACTTTGAGCTGTATCCAGTCCATAAAGCATCTCCACAGAGCTCTGGTGGCTTGCTCTGAGTGTGCTGCTTTCACAACAATAAGACATGGGCCAGCAAAGCCTGCTGATGGCTCCCCAGAATGTGTAGTACCTCTCTCTGCATCATCTTTTTACGATCCCCTTTCAATGTTTAATTCAATTTGAAGAACCAGCAAAAAAGCTGCATGCCTCCCATGTTTGAAATGCTGAAGCAGATGGTAATGGCAGGGCCGCCCAGGCAGGCAGGAAGGAGGCTGCCTGACAGAGAGCAGGGATGAGCAGGGTGCCTTGGTCTGCTGCCTGCTGGCAGAGATGGGCTGCAGTGCAGTGCTGTGCCAGGCCAAGAAGGATCAGTGCTGGATTTCCAGTACAAGGTACCATCAAGACAAAGAAGGAACTTTTGAGCCCGGAGTGGGGAAGAGAGCAAGGACACAGGCTAAGAAATCCAGACATCCTCAGGTATCACTGCAGTCTTTTGTTCCTGGAGCTGCCCTTGGCCCTTGCCGACTGCAGGGCTGGGTGCCCTAGGGCACTTGGTTTGTTGAGGATCCCTGGAGAGCAGTAGATACCAAGCTGCTCCTCCTCTGTCACTGCCTTTCCCAGCAGAGGTGCCCTTCAGGGCTCTCCCAGCTCCAGTCCCTGGCGTTGGCTTGCACACTCCTGTGGGCTGAGCTCTGGTCCTTTGGGAGCCCCAGGCTGGGCTTTCTGCTGAACTGGCTGATGAAATCAGGCCAAATCTGAAATAGTTTGCTCTCGAGTACTTTGTTTCTCAGGAGTGGGTGCCCATGGACTGGTGATGATGCAGGCCAAAACAATCAAAGGAGTGAATAGCAGCCTCCTACATGAGAGATGATGGCACAACTCCCTGCTGCTTCTGTTTGCTTTTGTTTCAGCCTTTGCTTTTACTGCACAAAGGAAAACAAACGAGACAATCTCCTTGTGAGTTCAGGCAGAGCAACCTTCCTGCAGGCACAGCTGGAGGAGAAGGACTGCCTGCTGCAGGAGGAGATGGCACCTCAGCAAGCAGCCCTGGGCTGAGGGTCAGGGACACTCCTCTGTGCAGTGATCCTCTGCTCCAGTGGTCACTGTAGGCTGGGCTAGAGGATGGATCCAAGATCACTTAGAGAATTCATGCTGTTTTTCTATCTCCTAGATGTGGGTGCTTGTATCTTAATGTCCTTTGTTATCAGAAGGAGAAATCAGAATGCAAACACCATTAGCAGAAGCAGACCCCAGATCCCTGATCACAACACTAAAATAAGTCATGTGTTTCCATGGCTGCGTTCCAAGAGTAAGGTGTGTCTGTAACCCTTGCTGAAGTCAGTGGAGTCCTCAGGATCTGTTTGCCAGGCTGGTGAGGCCCACTCGTCCCTGGGTGGCACAGGCAAGGTCATACTGCTTCATGGTGCAGTGCCACCTTGTGTTGTTTGGTGGTGCTGAGGGTGGCTTTGCTCAGTGCTGTGTTTTGACAGGGCTCACTTGTTTCTTTGGATCTTGGGTTCCTGGCAACTTCTTCCTGCCAGAAAGGCCGACGACCGTTCACATCCCTGTGAGCCTTTCCCGGACAGAAAGTAGCTGCGGAGGGAGGTTCCCACTGTCCTCTTGGGCAGTGCATGAGCAGAATAGGGTGCGCTTCTCAATAATGGGATTGCTTTGATGTTTTCCAAAGGCTAGCTGTGGCGTGTTTGGGGTGTACCAAGGGATTGGTTGAACACTTCAGCGGCTGTTGGTGCTTTTTCATGCTGGCAGAGTGCTGAAGTGGAAGAAGTAGGAGGCTGGTGTTAAAATCCTTCATTTTACATCAAAACGTTATCCTTGGTAGCAGAGCAAGCACCGGGCAGCGGTTGCACTTGCTGGCACCTCAGAGAGGGAGAGCTGTGTCTGCGGGTTGTGTGTAAAGGCAGTTGTGCTGAGCTGTGCTTAGCAGCTTTATTGTTTTCTTGCTTGAACAAAGGAAATTTTGCGTGAAGGAAATTGCTGCCAACCCATCATCCATTTGAGTTGTGGTTGCTGGTGTATGTACTGCTTTGTCACTGTCTGGGGATGATTTGTTTTTTGTGGTATCAACCAGGAGCCTTTGAGACACCCATCAGAACAGCCGGTTAGAACAGCCCCTGCAGGCTGTGGCTGCATCGCCGGTCGGCGTGCGCAGCGCTCGGGCCGCGTGTCGGTCCTCACCATGGGGGTTTCTGTTGGGTTCAGTTCTTGTTCTCAGTCATAACCTTTGAGATCTCACCCGTTCATTGCATTTATGTTGGTGTTTTGTTGATTTCTTTTGTTCCATTTTCTCCCAGGCCCCCATGTCTTCCCCCTAAGCCACAGAAAATGAGGAGACCTAGGCCTCTCTCAGTCTATAATCATAAACTCTTTAACGGCAATATGGAAACGTTCATTAAGGTACTCGCTGGCTGACAGTAAGAGTTGATGAACGCTGTGAATGTAATGGCGGCTTTCCTGTCCTATCTGCCCACTGCTTTCCTGCCCCGCACCCAGCCGAGCGGCCGGCAGCCCATCGCAGCGCCGGCTCCGCAGCCGCCCCAGCCCATCCTGGCCGCCCGCAGCTCTGTGCAGGAGGCCGTGGCAGCGCGGTGTCCCCGCAGCAGCACCGTGCTGAGCTCCCACCTCGTGCCGCGGCTCCCTGCGGCGGGGCTAGGGCTTTTTTTCCTCATATGATGTAATAGATCTGAGGTGGGGTAACTACTCAGCAGTGAACAAGATTTTCAAGGTGGTTTCCCTGGAATGTGCTGATCGGAAACCTTAACGACATACTCCCTTATTTTCTCCATTTTCCTCCGTATTTGGTGTTCTCGCCTTAGGGCAGAAGCAGCAGACAGACTTACAAGCTCCCAGGTGTCTCCCAGTTGTAGGGACCACAACCTTGAGATGAAATACCGAGCTCTGGGAGGGTAGACATGCCATTCTGACGCTTTAGGAAAAGAAAAATGCTGAGCAGCTCTATTGGTGCCTCTCAGCACGACTGCTGGCAGCCAACCAGAGGAGCAGTGTTGGTTTGGGCAGAGGCTGGGCTTGGCCCACAGCACACATCCTGCTGTCCAGCTGTCCAGGGTTTTGTATTTAGACTGATTTTTAAAAAAGATGCTGCTCAGAGCCATTCCTGCTGAGTACCACAGCAGTGCTGGCTGCAGCAGGGTGCTGCCTGGGGTGCTGCAGGTGATGCTGAGGGCTGCTCCGGCCGCCAGGCTCAGTGCTGGCACGGGCTGGGGAGGGCGGGCGGGTGCCACAGGGCTGGGCTCGGACCTTGCTAAGCTGCCATTGCATTTGAGCGTTCATGGCCTCCAAAAGAGATGCTTACCTCTAACTGAACTCATCTTTGCTTAATCTCTTCTTTTTTTCCTGCTCTGCTGCTTTTTTGTGTTCTCAGAGGAAGGAGGAATGCGCGAACAAGAAATCAGGTATTTACTGCAGGCCCGTCTGTGAGACGGAGTAAATTGACCAGAGAGATGCAACTGTACTGGGATAAAAAGAGCCAAACAAAGCCCTGAGGAACGTGAGCTCCCCTTGTGACAGCAGGCACTGCTCATGTTCCCCTGAGCTCCAGCCCCAAGGGGCGGCTGTGAAGGAAAAGCCAGAACCCGCCATAGGCTCAGACGCAGGCAGCATTTCACAGACAGTAATGGGGTTTTTTCTTTTTTTCTTTTTTCTTTTTTTTCTTTAGCATCTGCTGATAATGGCTCTTTCTTTAGGTGGAAATATTGTTGTAAGCTCTGTTACTGGAAGCTTATTTCATCAGTCAGGTACAGCACAAGATTTATTTTGGTTCAGCATTACACCTGTGAAATGGAGTAACTGTGATCCAGTTGCATCAGCCCACTATCTCAACCAGATAGTGAGCAAGTCTTTGTCACACACTTCAGTGAAAGCTTTTTGTGAGTAATCGAGCGCACACAGTGTATTCAGCACTGCTAGATGGCTTGATGTGTGTAACACCTCCTTTTCTTGCCTGTCCTCTTACTAAACTCAATGGCACTGTTTTTCAAATCTGTTTTTGCAGCCTTTAGTGCATTTTTCCAAGCTTTATTATCAGTCAAACAGTAAATTTGTGCCTTTTTTTTCTTTCTTTTTCCTTCATGAAGGATTCAGGACAGGCCATTCCGCTTGTAGTAGAAAGCTGCATTCGCTACATCAATTTGTACGGTAAGTTAATTCAGCAATACTGATGGCGAAACTTTCTGCAGAGGTAATGAGTTACTTGCAGCTAGCAGAGAAATGCAGCAGAGATGCCCTCAGCCCTTGCTGTATGGCCTCAGGTTATAATTACAGTGGCATCGACTGTGATGTAATGTTGGATGACTGACAAATATTTAGGTCTTGTTAGCACTCATCCACGTTAAATTGCTTGCTTAGGCCCTGGGCCAGGAGCAGCTCTGCTAGCACTTTAATCTGGGGGCCTTGCTGGAGAGTAGGAGCAGGGCTGGCTCATGTCTGCTGCTTGCTCTCTGAGCCTTTCTCTGGGTGCATCGACTGCTGGTTTCTGCTGTTCTTCATCAGAAAGTATTGGACAGCAGTTATGCAAATCTTTTTTTTTTTTAAATTTGTTCTTTTCCAGGCCTTCAGCAGCAGGGTATTTTTCGAGTTCCTGGCTCACAGGTAGAAGTCAACGACATCAAGAATTCCTTTGAACGAGGTGTGTTGGCAAAGCATGTGGTTGGCCGGGCCTCCTTCTGCCTGTGCTCCTGGGGACAGCTGTGGCGCGTTGGGGGGTGGTGGGGCACCAGGCCTTATGTAAATCCACTGATAAAAGCCTTCCTGTGAGAGAAGCTAGGAGGCTCTCTCCTTCTGGCTGTCCTAGTTTTGTATCTCTGCATGGCAGTAACCCAGGGGGAGAATAGCTGCGGTGGGAAGAGCTGCAGAGATCCTCTCCACAGCCATTTGGTGCTGAAGCCGTAAAATGGTTTGTTGAGACTCCATTTTCATGGAGCTTTTGTCAGTTTCCAGGACAATATGAGAGTGACGATGCTATAGAGCAGTTTGGTCTGTTCCAGTGGTCTAACTGCATACTCCACGCAAGCCTGTCTTCTCATGCCATCGCCTACCATAGCTCAGATCTGCTCAGCTCTCCAAGCTGTTGCTTTAAATGCAAAAAATGCACTGGGCTGGAAACGGTGCAATGGAATCAATTAATAACATCCTCCTCTTAAGGAAAGTTTTGAAATGTGAACAGTAAACGACATACCGTGGCTTTTTGTAGGTAAGGCTGCAGCATGCCTGAGTGTGACGCAGAGTTATGGAGCGCCTCGTTAAGTTCTTCTTTTGCTGAGAAAGCACGCAATTACCATTCCACACATGAGGGTTTTCTGAACTGTGGGAAAGTCTTTACCAAGTGAGGGGAAAAAGCCTTGTGGTGTTGGTCTAGTCTGACTGTAATGCTAGAAGTAAAAACTCTTCCCTGGGCAGGTGAAGATCCCCTTGCTGATGATCAAAATGAACGTGACATTAACTCAGTGGCTGGAGTCTTGAAACTGTATTTCCGAGGACTGGAAAACCCCCTCTTTCCTAAGGAAAGGTTTCAAGATTTGGTATCTACTATAAGTAAGTATATGTGACATGTCTTCTTGGAGAACAGGGTGGGACAAGTAAAGCAATAAACAGGGCGTATACACCTGTGCTTTGCAGCATATGCTGTCAGAAGGGCTGTAGGTCTGCAATGGAACTTGTGAGGAAAAGACAGTGAGGATGCGCGCTGTCAGTGCCGGAGGTAAGGCAGAGGTGTAACGTCTTGCTATGGCTCCTCTAAAATCCAAAGAATCAACTTCAGGCTAAGGCTAGTGGGCTGTATACACATTGCGTGTTGCATGAGGGCTCTTTGGTCGCTTGAACACAGCAGGCAGTGTCTTCCTGCACAGTCTGTCTACAGAGATCACTCAGCTGTTGCATGCCTGGCAGCTGGGACCCAGAGAGTTTGTAGCTAAGCAAAGCAGAGGTCAGTACTTCATAGCTACTCAGGAAACTTCTCTGATCCATGAGGCCAGCAAAACTGGTTTCAGTCTCACACAGCCAGGGGTGCTTGAAGTATTTGCTGCTTGTTTGTATGCCCCAAAGAAAAACAAACTTCACTGGGATGTGAGCAAAGGTGGAAGCTTAGCTTCTTCATCATGAAATGATGTGTGAACCAACTGTTGCGGTTGGTTTAAGTGGAGAAGTCTGGTCACTCCTATGTTCTGTCCTGACTTCTCTCAACCCAACTTATTCCTGTGCAACTGAAGAAACAGATCTCCCAGCTGGGCCTTATTTCTCACAGTACCTTGTAGTGATGGCATTTGTTTATTGGCAGGTCATGGAAATCACTCCCATTGGGCAAAAGAAGGCAGAATAAATTCAGTGCATCGGAGACAGTAGAAGAGTGGTGTGCACTGTGGCTACAGGACAGCTTTGTTTGATGGGAGCAGTGCTGGGTTGTGTGGTTTGCCTGTTGGCCTGCGGGTGCTCTGGGCTGACGAGTGAAGGGCTGTGCCCTTGCTCAACTGTCACTGCTCAGGGCTTCTTCCTGCCTCCTGATGTCAATGTGCACAACTGCTAGAGATTTGGTAATGTCAAGACAGACAGATGATACCTGGAGGGGAATGACTCAGGGATGCGTTTGTTCCAGAAGAGGAATGTATTCTTACTTCTCAGGAGCAGTTGCTCTATAGAGTAGCTGTTTGAAATTTGCTATTGCCTTTCACTTCTGATGTGTAGAACAGTGCAACACACCTGTAACACTGCAAGCAAAGGAAGCTATTTCTGCACCAGGCCCTTGCCCCAGGCAGGGAGCTCATTGGGCCATGAGCAGACTGCAGCCACCCCGGGGCTCTGCAGCAGGGGGAGCAGAGCTCTGGGAAGTGTGCCTGGTGCTGTGCAGCCAGCCCTAATTAACGCTGGTTTGCACCATTTGTTAAGCTTTTAGGAGGTTCTTGTTGCAAATGTAATCAGTTAACTTCCTGGGTTCTGCCCCTGGGAGCTGCACGATTCCCTGCAAGCGATGGGGTGATGATAAAGGAAGAGCTGTTTTCTCCTTTTGCTTTATGGGGAACTGAGAATTTATGTGGAGACATCCCTTAAACATGCATGGGAAGCAGATGGGTAGGAAAGGCTCTCTGCTAGCAAAGGTTCATTCTGGGGTATGCTTGTGTTATAGAGCAATTGGTTACTCCATTAATCCTCTGAATTGCAGCCAGTTGAAACATTTTGGTACGTAGAAAGGCAGGAACTTCAAGCCAACTTGTTCCTCTGGGTTTCAGAACAGATGCTTGTTGTTGTATTGCTTTATCCTGTGTTTGTTTGATATTTTTATTTTTAATGTATTCTTAAATAAACACAAATGGAAGAAATGAAGAACCGGTAAGCTGTAGTGTGATGAATTCATTCCTCAGAAGGGAAAATGTTCTGAAACAAAGTATTATAAAGATTTCTGGTTTTGGATTGAAGCCAAAATTGGTTCTGAATTTTTGAACGAATGGCAGCCTGGCATTGTGCCAGGGAAGTTCATTCTGATTAGCAAATGTCAGAGTTTGAGCCAGCACAAAGGAAGCAGCCCTCCACTGGTGTGGTTTGTTCCACGCACCGAGGGCTGCCTGGCCCCGGGCTTTGGTGCTCTTTGCCAAAGGGCAGAAGTGAATCTTAAAGTGCCAACTCAGATTAAATTCCCTTTAAAACCAGTGGGAAACTTAAGCAGAAGGGCTGAGGAAGACCTTATATTGATACCCATGAAAGAGCAAAGCTAATAAAAACCTTATCTTAAAATCTGCACTAGAACACCAAACGGTGTGCTGTTTTCCAGTGCCAAATTGGCTGAAGCTTTTGAGAAACAGAGGAACTGCTGAATAAGTAACTAAATAATGCATTAACGGGCATTTTAAAAATGAAACCATGGAAATGCCTTTATTTGCTTTTACTAAATCTTGGCTGTGCATAGGAATTGACCTGTGGAAGAGCATTGTGCTGACTCTCTGCTGACTCCATAGTGTAAACCAGTGGATTGAATCAGGATTTGTGCTATTGCTTTCCTTGTGTAGTTGGCTACTAAATCTGGAGTAAGTCCCTTTAGTGCCATGTGCTCTAGTCCTGAGAAGTTTTAAAGATGTACTTCTTATTCTGTGTATTCCAGAAACTGAGAATCCCACCGAGAGGGTGCACCAGATCCAGCAAATCATCGTCACTCTGCCCCGGGCTGTCATTGTTGTCATGAGATATCTATTTGCTTTCCTCAATCAGTGAGTCTCTTTCATTCTTTCCTAAATTGCTCATTATCTGCCTTTATTTCAGTGTCTCTCTGTTTTTTTTCTGTGAGTTACTTTTGGTATTGCTATAGAGTTATATTTTGCCTCTTCCTTGGCGTGGCCTGGCTGTGTGTTTGGGGAAGATGGCTTTGGGTGCTGGAGGGGCTTTGGTGGGACATCTTTCTGAGCTAATGGGGGCAGAGGATACCACACCTCCCTAATGCGTGTGCTTGCAGCTTGTCACAGTACAGCGATGAGAACATGATGGATCCCTACAACCTGGCCATCTGCTTTGGGCCCACTCTGATGCACATTCCAGATGGGCAGGATCCGGTGTCCTGTCAAGCCCACGTCAATGAGGTCATCAAAACCATCATCATCAACCACGAGGGCATCTTCCCCAGCCACAGAGAGCTGGAAGGACCTGTCTATGAGAAGTGCATGACTGGAGGGGAGGAATACTGGTAAGGAGCAAGGGCAGAACTTCATTGCATTCAGAACCCAGCAAAACCAGATCCCCTCATTGGGTTTATCTTCTTGTGCTGCAAATTAGGAGTGAGTCTGTGACAAGAGAGACGGCTTTGGCAGGATTCATGATAAGCAGAACCGACTCCAGCTGCATGATAAGGGCTGTGGAGATCAGACCCCTGAGAGGATGAGTTGTGAAGAGAGCTTTGAGCAAATTCAGATGTAATATTCAGGGCAGCTGAGTACAGCGCAGGGATGGCTTTGACTCTCTGCAGATGCAGCGTGCCCTTTTATCTTTGTTTTTGGCAAATGTTACAAATAAGATATGCAAGAGCTAGGGATAAAAAGCTCAAGATCATTGTGAATGAATAGGAAATTTTATTTGTTATCACTTTTTTAATTTTGCCAAATATGAGTAAAATGCATGAGCAATGGGACGTGAAGTTCTGGGGTTGAACTTCGTGGTGGTGCACGTCTGCCATACTCAGAGCAGTTCAGAGGTTTGCTGTGATTTTGTAGGACTGAGATATTTATTTTAAAATGAAAACCAGAACTCCTTTGAGTATCACTGGGGTTCCTCAACAACTCATTTTTGCAGAGTGCCTTGGGAACAGAATCTTGTTCTGTCTTTTAAAGCACCATGTGTTTATTTCAGCGACAGCCCTCACAGTGAGCCCGGCACCATTGATGAAGTTGACCACGATAATGGCACGGAGCCACACACCAGTGATGATGGTGAGCAAACACGTGAGCTACAGAAGCTTGGATCTGTGTTAGGAGGACTGTGCATATAGGAAAGTACTGTGCACTTTGCCCCTCATCATGTCAGGCTGGATTGTTGTCTGGCATGCAGATTTTTCTGTGTGTTTGGCAATGTATGTGCATGTTAGTTAATGTTGCTTATAGGTTTTCCTCTTAAGGTCTGCAAGGACTGCAGTCTGACTCCTGGGAAGAGTACAGGAGTTGTTTTTGTGGATTTCATATCGACCACAAAGGCGGGTGCAAGACCAGGGTGCAGGCAGAACAGGGCATGAGGTGTGCACATTACAAGCCGTGGTGCCCAGAGTCGGAGAAAGCAATGGCCTTTCCCTGCCTATGAGTCACCTGTAACTCCACTGCAGTCTGGGAATTGAGCTGGTGCTGCTGAGAGACAGCAAATGTCATCTCATAGCAGCAGTACCACTGTGAGACTGTGCTGTGTGGCAGGGTGCTGAGTGCTCCTCTCCTGGTGTCTTGCCCCTATGCTTCCTGTTCTGTCAAACACTGATGCTCCCTGGCTGGCCAGGCTGCAGGGGGGAGTGCGCAGCTGTGTTGGGCGGAATGCAGCCTGAGGTGTGCCTGCACAAAGTACCTCTGTGATTGTCCATGTGATGAACAGCCAGGAGCAGGGTGAGAAGATGAAGGAGAGCAAGCTGCCTTTTAGCCAATTTTTTGCCTGGGTGGTCACATTAATAGCTGTGATTGGAGTTTCTGGGTGATTAACTGTGGTGCAAGTGTAGAGAAGAGCATCTTTATTTTGCGAATGTCCGTGTCCCTTCTTCCCCTCACCCTATGCACCCCTCCTGCTGGGAAACTCAATATTTTATCTGGCTTGGAAAGCCCTTCTGATAGCCTCCTCCCTACATATCCTCCAGAGAGCATTCCCCATCGATCCCATGGTGGCAGACCTAGGCACCGTGATGCTCACACTGGTGCAGCCATATTTTCAGCTAGGGACAGTCTGTCCATGGAAATGGCCCTTCTGCCATCGTGTCGAGGGGGACACGGTTTGTGTTCAGCACCTCCCACATCCTTCAGTGGTTCCTGCTCTGAGCAGAGCAGCAGGTCGCACCCCAGTGTGGAGCCCATGGTTAGTGACAGCGCACATGGAACAGTTTCCATGTTCTCATGAGAACGGGGCAGATCTGAAGGAGCTGGGTTGATCTGCCTTGTCCAGCTTTGCTCTCGTCCAAATGCTGTCGGTCCTCATGGGGTTTAAAACATTTGATATCTCTGCAGGGTTATGTTAGCTGTTTGTTGCTGGCTCCAATAGCAGTTAGAGCTGGCAGAGTGGTGGCTGCTGATCTTGCACCTCCTTCTGGGCAGGGAGATGAATTCAGAGCTGATACTGTCATTTTTGTAGGGATCCCCAAAGGGGCATTTGTTATTCATCAGTAATTCAGGCCAAGCTGTCTCCAGAGTGAGGGAAGGAATTGAAGAGAATGTAATGGGGGGGGGGCTTTGGGTGTTATATCTGATACAGCTTGGTGAGATCCTGGTTTGGAAGATAATGGTGTTCTGTAACTGAAGAAGTCACTTTATTGGAAGAAAATACAAGTGTAGACAAAGATGCCATATGTACAGGGAAATTTCAGCTGCTCCCCATCTGGTTTGCAGCTTTTTGTAGTTTGTGAGCCTAGAAATTCCAGGAAGGCTGAAAAGACAAAAGAATTGGTTGCTCTAAAAATAAGACGGTTTGTGCTCAGTGTAAGATGCTCTTGGGAAGCTCAGGCAGCAGGATGAGAGCTGCTCAGGTGAGGTTTCCTCATTCTGGGGCTTATTGTGCCCTCGTGATTGTCATACTGAGCTTCTCTGTGTTTCTCTTCCTTTGCAGAAGTGGAGCAGATTGAAGCCATTGCAAAGTTTGACTATGTTGGACGGTCTCCACGAGAGCTGTCCTTTAAGAAAGGAGCATCGCTCCTCCTGTACCATCGGGCATCAGAAGATTGGTGGGAAGGGAGACACAATGGTGTGGATGGCCTCATACCCCACCAATACATTGTGGTACAAGACATGTGAGTAAAGGCTCTGCGTGCTGACCCGGGATGTCAAAATTGCCTATCCATGAAGGTCTATCTTTAGCTGCTTAAATAGATCTGGTTTTCCCAGAGTTTTAATGACTTGAGAAATCTGGGTCTGTTCTGGTATGCTCTCCATGTGTTGGCTTAGGTTGTCTCTTGTTCAAGCTGGCATAGCCAAGCACTACTGTCCTTGGTGTGCCTACTCCATGTCCGTCCCTGACTACTCTAGGAGGCAGGATGCAGATGCAGCATTGGTCTCTCCCTGTGTATGTAGCTGCTGTTGCACGCTACTCGCTCTGCCTGTCCTTTGTAGATGCCACTCCTGGTATAAGTACCACACCCAGATTCATTGCAGTGGCACCTGAATGGGGTCTCGTTTCCACAGGGATGATGCCTTCTCTGACAGCCTGAGCCAGAAGGCGGACAGCGAGGCAAGCAGCGGCCCACTGCTGGATGACAAGGCCTCCTCCAAGAATGACATCCAGTCCCCGACGGATCACCTTGTGGACTACGGCTTTGGTGGAGTCATGGGCCGGTAGGGAGCTCTCCTTTTCCTGCAGACACAGAGGTGGTCACTGTCACGTGCAGGGACAGTCAGTGTGCAGGGCGAGGCAGAAGGAAATGTTCTGTTCATGTGGATCGCCAATGTAGATCTTAACAACTAAAATGGTACAATGCTGTCCCTTTCTCAGCGCTGGCTAAAATGTCTGTCTGTCCTCTTGCTTTAGTCTTCTGGAGCTGAAGGGGTTGAGTCTGATTTGGTCTGGCTTCCCAGAGCTAAGAGATTGCCTTGCAGCATGCAAGCAGACGCCTGTCTCTGCCGCGC
The DNA here is from genome assembly GCA_037305975.1 of Chrysolophus pictus. Classification (NCBI taxonomy): domain Eukaryota; kingdom Metazoa; phylum Chordata; class Aves; order Galliformes; family Phasianidae; genus Chrysolophus; species Chrysolophus pictus. The sequence continues at coordinate 656,371 of CM074587.1, forward strand.
GGTGACCCGCTCTTGTGATGAATTCTTTGCAGAGTGAGATTGAGGTCTGACGGCGCAGCTATCCCTCGCCGTCGAAGCGGGGGGGACACCCACAGCCCACCCCGGGGGCTGGGTCCTGGCATAGACACTCCTCCTCGAGCGGCCGCCTGCCCTAGCAGCCCCCACAAAATTCCTCTAAGCAGAGGCAGGATTGAGAGCCCTGAAAAGCGCAGGATGGCGACATTCGGCAGTGCAGGGAGCATCAATTTCCCAGACAGGAAGGCCTTGTCTGACGGCCACCCGCTGCGATCGACCTGTGGATCCACCAGGCACAGTAGTCTTGGAGATCAGAAATCTCTAGAAGCAGAAGCACTTGCCGAGGTAAGAGGTGGTGAGTGGCTCCTGGTGCCCACGGATCGAGAGGTAAAACTCAGGGGTGAGCACTGCACAGCCCCTTTCATCTCACAGCACTTCAGAGTGGTGGAGCTGTTGCAGCTGCAGTGGTTTAGAAATGGAAGCCAGCAGTGTGCTGTCAGTTCCTCCAGGCCTGTTGGTTGGTCTAACAGGAGGTACTGCTGCTCCGCATACCTTGCTTCTACACTACAACAGGCAGAGGTGTTCAGTGCACCACTGAAATGCGCTGCCGTCCCCTCGTAGGGAAGGATGTGCATTACCTTCATTGGGCACTCCATAGAAAGCATCTGTAAGTCAGAATTCAGTTGGTGCTTAGTGCACTTCAGGTTTTTCTGGTGGCTATGTGTAGGACCTCAGAACGTTAGTCTAAGCGCAGAAGGATGTCCCCAGCCACACATGTCTGCAGCATTACCGCAGTTTCATGCTGCTTGTTCAGTGTACTCTGCTGTCAGCACAGCCTGTGGTCTGCTCTCCTTGCTGCTAGCTGGGGGCTGTCAGCCAGGCACCACTAACCCCATTAACAACCGGAGTGTGGTACTTCCATGGAGCAAGCTGTAGCATTCCCGTGCCTCTGTGTGGCCAAAGCCGTGCAGAAGAGTCCCATGTGCCAGCACTTCCAGGCCACGTGCTGTGTGCCACTCCTGGCCAGGCACGATGAAGGTGGGAGAAGAATGGCTGCTGGAGATGCTGCTGCCTGTCACATGGAAGGATCTTCTGTGGAGCTTAGCAAGTTATGCGTAGAACTACCTGCTTTCAGTGGGATAAGTAACAATAATGGCAGAAAGGAAGAACTCTTGCTGTCCTGTCTGCTTTTCCACCAATCACGCTCCTTGTGCGCTTGCTCTGCAGCACTCTGCCCGGCTTCTCTGTTCATCAAGAGCTTGTGTGTGATGTGAACCAATCTCAGGTGCAGGGGATGCCTCCAGAGGAGCGGGGCGTGCTGAGGGTAGAGCACAATCTGCCCTTTTCCTTTCCTTCACTTTTTCTTTTTTTTTTTAAACTCTGGAAAGGATTCTTGCTCAGCTGATGAAAATAAGCATTTACTGTGAAGTCAGCTGGACTGAACTTGGTAGTCCTAAGGCTGAGCTGTGGGAGAATTATTTCCACTCATTTTCTGCACAGTTTAATATAATTAATTGGAGCTAACTTGATAATTAATTCCCTTCAGCTGAACGTGATCTAAGGTTTACTAAGTATTTTGTATGCGTGAGAAGACATAAGGACTTCTCTACATGAGGATAGTGAGGAGAGTTAAGTGGAGTTGCTTCTGAAATAGTGGATTCGATTGCTGTGAATCACTTTTCAGATGGTCTCTGAGTTAAAGTGGCCTTAATTCATTTAAGGCTGACTGAAATGAAGCCAAATTAGGGCTTCTTTATCTCTGAGTGTGAAGATCAGCAGCCAGTTGTAGGCAATTGAGCAAATTTGCTTTGAGTTTACATTTTCCATTGACTTGGGCTCCCTGTCTGACAGATCTCTTGGGCAGACCCAGGGATGCCGTGAGCCGGGTGGCTGGGAGGTGCTGGCTGTGGGGGGCCCTGGTTCTGCCGGGTGGGTGATGGGGACCTGCTGCCCCTGTGCTGTGGGGGGTGCCTGGGGCTGCCTCCCCCCAGCCCTGAGCCCCTCGTGCCGCTCTGCCCGTGTGCATCACTGCCTTTCTGCCGCATCCTGAGCGGCACATGGGGAGCGGAGGTCCTGTGCGCCTGTTGGAGGCTGCAGGGCTGTGGTTTGGGAGCAGGGAGAGGTGTCTGTCCCGGGGGGGACAGGGTGCAGGTGCCGGGGTTGGTGTCACAGTGTCACGCGGGATTTATTGCTTTTAGAGTTGGTGACCAAACCCCCACTGGCATCCCAGCCAGCGGGCGCCTCTGTGCTGCCAGAGCGTGGGCTTTGTCTTTTCCCTGAGCTCCCGCTTTGCACTGAGGGACTCCAAGGCTGGATTCCCCTGCAGCACACAGGGCAGGGGCACCTGGGGCTGGGCGCGGTGCCGCGGCTCTGACCTCCTTGTGCCGGTGCGCTTGGCAGGACATCGAGAAGACCATGAGCACGGCCCTGAACGAGCTGCGGGAGCTGGAGCGGCAGAACACGGCCAAGCAGGCTCCCGACGTGGTGCTGGACACGCTGGAGCTCCTGAAGAACCCCCCGCTGGGCGCCGCCAACTCGGAGCCCGCCAGTCCCCTGCACACCATCCTCATCCGGGACCCCGATGCCGCCATGCGGCGCAGCAGCAGCTCCACCGCCGAGATGATGACCACCTTCAAACCGGCGCTATCGGCCCGGCTGGCCGGGGCGCAGCTGCGGCCCCCCCCCATGCGCCCGGCGCGCCCCGCGGTGCAGCACCGCTCCAGCAGCAGCAGCAGCTCGGGGGTGGGCAGCCCCGCCATCACCCCCACCGAGAAGCTGTTCCCCAGCGGCGCGGCGGACAAGTCGGGCACCATGTAGCCGGGCTGCGGCGCTGTGCCCAGGAGAAGCCCGCGGGGAGCACCGATGGTGTGACACGGGTGTGGGTGTCAGGGTGGGCCCCGCATCACTGGAACGCTCCCTGGGCTCACGGCCGTGTGGCGGAGGGGATGGCAGATCTGCGTGTCATCACTGGAGAATACACGTTATATGTAGAAGTATATATTAAAAAAAGTGTACAGGATTTGGTGACTTTTTTAAAAAGTAGATTTACCTCAGAAACTGGCTCTGAAATGTCCTCGCTAGAGACGCTGGGTTGGTTTTGTCATTTTTTCCAGGCTCTTTGTGTGTGTGTGCGTGGCCCTGCACAGCAGCTGTGTGCCGAGCGATGCCAGGCTGCTCCTGGGAGCTGTGCTGCACCCTGCGCTGCCGGGGAAGCAGGGGTGGCTCAGCGGGCTCTGCTGCACAGCCAGGTGCAGCGCAGGCCCTGGGCTGGGGCTTCAGCATCAGCAGCGGAGAAGAACTGGCACCAAACCTGTGGTAAAGCGTAAATAGAGAACTTGCACAGCCTGAGATGATTCTTTTTTCCCTTTCCCTGTAACACTTTTTTTTTTTTTTTTTTTTTTTTTTTAGTTTTACCTATCAATATCTCAACAAATGGGGCTGAAGGTGAGGGGGCTCCGGGGCGGCGACTCCTGGGCGGTTGCACAGCAGTACCTGAGGGTCTTGATTCAGATTGTGTCTTCTTGCATGCAAAGCATGAGCCATATTTGACCATATCAGACGTATAGCCGATCTGATGGGGCGATATTTTGCACTTTCTGTACTGTACTATATAATGCAGCGGTTTGAGTTTATGCAAAGAAATTGACAGTTTGTTTTTCCTCAGAACATTTAACCCAGAGAAAAAAGACATATGCAGAAAGAGCTGGGGATTGCATGGGGTTTGTCTGGTAGCCACATCTGTGTAGTGCTGAATCCAAGACGCTCTGTGCTACTCCTGCAGTCTCCCCCCCTCCCGTCTGCGCTGCACTGTGACCCGTGCTGTAATTCAGCCCCATCCCCACCATCGCTCCCAGAGCAGTGCCTGACTGCCGGCCCGCAGCCCCCCCCCTCGGCCCCAGGCAGGGCGGCGGGGCAGCAGCACTGCAGGCTGTGGGCACGGCGGCTCCGGGTGCCGCTGCTGTGCAGGGCCGTGCGCCGCTCTGCTCTTTGTTGCTGTATTTGCTTCAGTGCTGGGAAGTAACTGTTGAAGTGTAAGCTGTACAAAAATAGGGTAAGATTAGATGAAAGCCAATGCCGCTCACCGGATCTTTGCACTTAGTAGGTAGCTCAGTGTACAAATAAAAAATAACGTTAAAAAAAGAAATAAAGCAGCAGCCTAACCTTTCAGTGTACATAGTGGGGGAAAGTACTGTACGTAGTGGTTCTGTCATTGTTCCTCGGTATAACGCTGTAAGGGGAAATGGTGTTGACGTACTTGTCGATTAACATAGGTGACATTTGTAACTACCACCATTAGTTCCTATGGATGTTTATTTTTCTCATGGTTTCTCCCCTCCCTACACGTGGGCTGACCCCGCCGCAGTGCCGGCAGCCCCAGCAGCCGCGCTGTGTTTGCTGCAGCTGAGGGGGAGCAGACCTGCTGTGCTCAGAGCTGTGCAGTCATTGCCAGCCACGTTTTCCATTCGGTTCCTGGAGAACATTCACTTTGCTCTTCTCTTTATTTCCTTTATTTTTTAATATACTTTCAGAGATGACTTGGGAGCAAACTGTTTGTTGGGTTTGGTTTTTTTCCTACCTTCTTTTGAAGATGCGGTACAAACGCCAGTGTTTTTCTATTAAATTATTGCCTTTTGTTTTCTTTTGTTTTGTTGTGGGTTTTTAATACAATTATTTTCTTAACTTTAAGTGCCTTTTTGAGCACCAGAACAAATGCTTGGAATCGATGTCCTTGGAGCTGCGTCCCGATTTCCTTTGTACAGTTACGTTGTGCTGTGGCTGATTGCTTTTGAAGTACTGCTAATTATTATTTTTGTTTTTTAATGAAAGGAAGCCGAGACTTTTTGTTGAAGAGTAAGCAACCCCTTTTTAATACGGTATTCCAATTGTAGTTTTAACTACTGTAAATTTAGGGGGGGGAGGGAAATGTATTTTTCTGTAACTTGGCACAGAATTTAACCACATGGTAGGAGTATCATAACTGGAACCCACTCATGTTCTGTGAGTGACTTTATCCTGCTCCTCGATATCTCTTCCAAGGCTCAAAGACTGGAGGCTCACCGAGTCCCGGGGCAGTTGGCTGCAGCCTGCAGGCGGTCGGGGCCCCGGGGCCATTCCTGCTGAGCCCCAGGCACGGCTGTGGCCTGCGGGAGGTGAGGCCGCCCCGGGGGCTTCTCTGCCATGCAGAGCCGGTGCCGCCCCGGCGCCTGCAGCCCCCAACCCTGAGCCCATCCCAGGACCGCGGCCGGCCAAGTGAGCATTGCTATGGGAGGCCCTCATGCCCGGCCCTGGGGCTGCGCTGGCCGCGCATCTCTCGTCCTTCGGCTGCAGTGCGCCTTCCTGCAATGCTGGGCTGCGTACCTAACGAGCAGCACTGTGTTTTCACAGCGTGGCACAGGATGTCCCGAGGCTGATGGGCTCCTGGTGCTGGGCTGCGTGCTCTGCTGGGCTTTGGTTCTGTCAGGAAACCTCAGGAACTGCTGTGGGCTGCCCCTCGTCGCGGTCGTTGTCCTCCCCGTGGGTGTTGTCTCTGTAATGTATGGTGCGATGCCGTCAGCTAGAGCGGTTGGGTCCTCTGTCCTGTGCGCTGATGATGCCGTGTAGATGGAGCCACTGCTTGGAGGTGGACTCGTCCTGTTGAATAAAACTGCTTAACTTTTCTCAAAATCACCCATTGTGGTTTCAGTGTTTGCCGTCCCTCTGCTGCCTGGGGAGCTGCAGGGCTCTGTCCTGTATCCCATCCCTCAGCCCCTGTGGTTCTGTGCCCCACTCCTGGCCCTCGCAGCACCTTGCAGCCAGCACTGAGCACCTGCACTGCTGGCACCGCCTGTTGTGCCCCGTGGTGGGTCGAGCCCAGCTGCTGAGAGTGCAGATGGATGCTTTGCTTTCAGCCGTGGACAAGTGGGGAAGATACACGGGGAAGGAATGTGTAGGCCGATAAAAACCTAAAACTTCAAGCAGGTGTAAATTTGTACATTTCTATGGATGTGGGAGGACTTGCTTGGGTCTACGCCAGCTGGGGATGTACCCTGTATCCCAGAGCTGTTTGTTTTTCATTTAAAATGCCTTTCTCCAAACCCCACGGGAATGTTCCCCAAAGTGTGAACAAGTCTTTGCCTGGAGGGTCCCCACCAAACCTCTGGGGCTGGGAGTGTGAGTGAGGAGGTGGGTGCTGCCGGGATGGGCAGGGATGCTGGTAGTTATGCTGGGCTGGGGCTGTTCTGCTCTCAGCTTCAGCTCAGTGAGACATGCTGTCCTGCCAATGCAGGACTACAGTCCTCTGAACAAGATAGTAAGTCCGTAAACAAGGGGAGGCAGGGGATGTTTAGGTGGGATGCAGATGTTTAAAAGTGCCCTGCTCGGCACACAGGGGTGTAGGGGATGTCCTTATGGGTGGCCACGTGGGCAGGGTGTGCTGGACTGAGCAGCATCCCTTCCTGGGCGAGGAGAAGCCCTGTGCCTGCCGAACAGCCACGGCTTGGTCCGTGTCCCCGGGCACGGCGGTGATGGAATTGCACGGCACGGGCCTGGAGCTGCGCAGGGGCGGTGCTGGGCCACACCGTGCAAGCGGGGCTCATGCAGGGGCGGCTGACCAGGTCCGTGCTGGGAGTGTTTGGGGCGATCACGACTACAAGAGTTGCTGTTGCAGCGCTTTCCCCTGCACTGAACTCTGAGCCGCTCTAAGCAGTTTAGCTCGTTAGCGTTCGTGAATCAGTATGAGATTATTTTGAAATGGAGAGCTGCTTTGGCGGGGAGGCGCAGAGACAGGCCGGCTCCTGCGTGAGAGCCGACTGCGTGTACAGCAGGCAGCCCTGAAGGGGCACTGCGTGGGCTCGCGGTGTTGGGCGGACATCCACGGCTCTGCCGACGGGTACCGGGAGTGCGGAGCGGGCTGAGGGCTGGTGCGGGACCGGAGCGGAGCTTCTGCGCTGTGTCCCGTGCTCGCCCCGCGGCTCTGTCCCGGGTGGGAGCTGTGCAGCTGCGCGGAGCTACGCGGGGCTCCGCGGGGTTTTGAGCGCAACTTCAGCTGCGAATTTCCTCGCCGAGCAAAGCTCCGTCAGCGATCCGTGCGCAGGCGGAGGTGCACGCAGCCCCGCGGCCGCCAGGGGGCGCCGCCCGCCGCCACCGCGGAGCTCGAAGCGGCGCGTCGGAAGGGGCGGGGAGGGGCGGGTGGGGGTCGCGTCCGTCATCTGCGCGGCTTTGATGGAGGCGGCGATCGTCCCGCGTGCGCTCTGTCCGTCAGCAGCCTGTCCGTGTGGTGCTCATGGAACGGCATGAAAAGGGAACGCAGGAGCGAAATGGAAAAGGAACGGTGGCAGAACGCGGAGTGATTAATGCTGTGAGCCTCGACACAGAGCACTGTGAGTGCTTTCGGTCCTGCTGCCTGAATTAAATGAGACAAATAAGTGAAATGTTTAATCCCCCTCCGCCCCCCTCGCCCCCCCCCATTTAAAATCAGTGCCTTTAGCAAACGAGGTAAAGATTTTCCATCTCTCTCTAAAGCAGAAGCGGAGCGATGCGCCATGGCACGGCTGCAGTGAGCGCACGGTACCAATCCTGATCCCCTCCCTGCCCTCAGCTCCATTGCAGGAACTCTGCACCCGTGCTGTGAAAATCAGCTCTCCCCAGTTTTGTTAGAACGAGAAATTAAAAAAGATGGCTGGTACAGCCCTGCAGGCCGCTCTGCATAGAGACACTGCAGACAGCCTTCAGCAGGCGTTGGGGTCGTGGTGTTACCCATCTCCTGGAAGTACCGCAGCACGGTGGGTTGGAGTGTTTGCCATGTTTTCCCAAGGGAAAGGAGCCAAGCAGGCAGTGCATGAAGTGATCGTGGCAATGTCTGGCTGAGCCAAACCAGCCCTTTCTGAAAAGTCTCCCATTTGTACATTCTTCCCCCCAGCGCCCCATGGCATCTCTCACTGCCCTCAGTCAGCCCCGACCCATCAGCATCGCTGTGTTATCAGCTGCTCAGATTGGCTGTGCTCACTGCATCCATCTCATGACAGTTCAAGAGAAAGTTAAATATTATTTCTGGCTGCTCCAGATGCTCACTGACAGCTCTGTGATGGAAGTTTCCACACCACTCTTCTGAGCTGTGACATTTTTTCCATTGATTTACATTGGCCTGAAACCACTGAAGACAAACAAACCTGGAAGAGAGTTTTCACTGCGCTTTCGAGGCACTTCTGCATGAGAAGAGCAGGTGCCCATGGAGTTGTGTTGTGGGCAGAGGTGCTGCGGGCAGGCTGTGGGGCCAGCAGTCAGCATCGTTCCTGCTGCGAGGCAAACCTTGAGGCAAGCACCACGCAGTGCAGGATCCCCGCACAGCCCCCCGTCCATCCCAGCGTGCCCACCGACCACATCCCGCAGTGCCGTGTCCCCATGATTGTGGAACTCCCCCATTTCAGGAGCCGTTTGTGTTGTGCTCACTCAGCTGAGGCTCCCTGCTGTCAGCCTGGTGGTGCGGTGCGACACAAAGGGAGCGCTGCCCGGAGATGCTCTCAGTCTCGCATCACACGCTGCCCAACGCACGGGCTGCTACTGAGCGCTGCTTCCGTGCTTCGGAGCGGAGGAGCTGAGCCACGGCAGCTCCTGCAGCCGCTGCCCATCCCGGCTTTGTCGACGCAGCTTCACTTTGAAGTTTGCAGGTGGCTTTTGATGGGGCGGTGGGAAATAACTTTGTGCTGGAAGGCCGATGCGGAGGGAAACACTACCAACAGATTCCTGATGCCAGAACCACCACCGTGCTCAGCACTACTGCTTAGCAGTGCGATAAATGTCACATTTTAATTGAAGCATAAGAGAGGGCAGAGATGTGCAATGGGACTTTGAAAACCTCAGCTGCCAACAGGACTGCAAAAACAAAGGAGGAAATGTAAATTACGGACGAGTTCAGGCGGTGTTGGCATTATCAAAAGGCGTTTATTACGAACGGATGGGGTTGGTTCCGTGCGCTGCAGGTAACAGCGCGGCGATTTCCACAAGGAGCAACAGAGCCGAAGCGGTTGATAGAGACGTGCGAAAGGAAGGAGGCAGCGCCAGGCGTTACCGGCACGCAGCCCGGTGTGCAAAGGTGAACCGCGCTGCGTGCGAAGCGCTGCGCAGCGACGCGACCGACGGGAAACAGCAGCGGCCGAAGGCGAAGTGCGGGCGGCTCCGCTACGGGACCGCGCCGCCACCGCCGGCCGCGCGCATGCGCAGAGCCGCGCGCCTCGGCGACGCCGCGCGGGACTACGGCTCCCGGCAGCCACCGCGACCGGAAGTGGCGCGCGGCGGCGCGCGGGATTCGGACCGGGAGCGGCTCGGGCCGCGCCGCGGGGATCGGGCGTGGGATCATGGCGCTGGCGTTGCCCGAGCCGCCGTGGCCGGCCAGCCTGTCACCGCTGAAGGTGCGTGGGGCGGGGCGGGGCGGGAGCGGGACGGCGGCCCGCGGGTCCCGGCCTCAGGTGGAGCGCTGCTGCGGAGCCGCTGCGGGGATGGAGGCCAGGCCCAGACTGTGCTTCGTACCGCACCGTGCTACCATACCTCACCGTGCTACCATACCGCACCGTGCTACCATACCGCACCGTGCTGCCATACCGCACCGTGCTGCCATACCGCACCGTGCTACCATACCGCACCGTGCTACCATACCGCACCGTGCTGCCATACCGCGCCGTGCCGTGCCGTGCCGTGCCGCCCGCCGGGCACAGCGGTGCCGCAGCCGCTCACCCAGTCCGCTCTCGTTGCAGGCCGTGGACGATCTGCTGCGCTGTGGGATTTGCTTCGATTACTTCAGCATCGCAGTGATCATCCCGCAGTGCTCCCATAATTGTAAGTGCGGCCCGTTCTGCCCTCTGCGGTCGCTGCCGCCCCGTCCCGCTGCTCCGTGCCCTGCGCGGCGCTGCCCTGCCCTGTGCGGCTCACTGCACGCTTCCGTGCCGGCCTGCGAGCTGCGCCTTGTGTCCCACTTTAGCACGAGGCCCGCGGTTCCGTGACGTGAGCCGAGAGTCGCTGGTTCCGACCAGCAGCGTGCGGTCAGGGCTGTCTTCCCTCTGCTCTGTGCAGCTCACGGCAGCGCTGCTCCGCTGCGTCTCCCCGTCCTTACAAGGAGTGCAGCCAAAGCACGGCGGCCCCGTGGGCTGACCAAACCTTCAACTCCGTCATGTGGGTGACAAAATTATTAAAAAATGTCTTCATGAGGTTTTTCTCTCCTATGGAGTTTCATGGGGCAGTCGTGGTTTGACCATTTGTTACTTACCACCGCACAGAGGTCTTTGGTTCTGCACTTCCTTATGAAACGTGTGGTTTGGCAGCAGGGATGTTTTCCTGTGTGAGGCTGTGGAGGAGCAGTTTGGGGTGAGAGCTGTGAAGCGGCCACCGATTTCTCTGACAATATGAAAACGTCTTGGTGGGGTCAGTGCACTTAGAGATCACCTGGTCCTGAAATCCTTCACTTAAATGTCCTTCATTCAACCGTGAGAGTGGGACAAAACCCAGGCTGTACTGCTTAGCCCATGAAGTGTTCTGAAGTACAGCTGTCTGTGTGGGGCTGCTGCCTGCTGGGTGGGGTAGCCAAGTGCTTCCCGGGATGTCAGAGCAGCCCGCTGTTTTTTCTCACATTCAAATAAAGGCTTACAATTGTTTTGTTCAGAAACAGTAGCACTTCTTCCTTACGTGAAGGGGACATTGTAGCTTGGTGGTGAAATCTACTCTAGCTTAGCAAAGCTATAGGCTTTGGTGTGCCTGCAGCGGGCGCACTTTGCAGCAGGCATGTCAGAGCTGCCTGTGGATTGGCTCTGATGCCTGTGGCTTCCAAAGGGGCTGCCTGCCTTGTTTGGCAGGTTTTCTTTTGATCCTCCCCTGCAATTTGCAGCAAGCCTCTGTTTTCCTCTGTAAATCAAGATGTCCTGAAATGTTTCCTACTAGGTTGTCTCTGTGTCATTTCTTCAGTCCAGTGGACCAAAAAATCCTCTCCTGTTAATGAGTGATTATTTATAAATAGATGAAGAGGAGATGCATCTCCCTTTGTGTTTGCTGGCAGAACATTTTTCTGTTGATTTGTTTTCCTTAGTGCTCCACTGTGGGGCTTGCAGCCATCTGTAAGGTTTGCACCCATTGCCCCTTAAGGCCCCTCCTCTGCCTGTGATGGGTGGTGCTGGGCAGCTCTCCTGGCAAGAGCCGATCGACTGCTGCAGTGCTTCAGGTTGTGTCTTCAGTGACAGGGCAGAAGGGCCATTCCTGTTTCTTTCACAGAATTAAAGCATCTGCTAAAACCGACCAGTTACATTCTGTAAGAGAATGTCTGTTAGGGAGTAGTGGTGCTTTTCATCTCTTGAAGTGGTTATAAAAGCTCATGGATGAGCACTGGCAGTGGGGTAGTATCAGGGATTTATTGCAACAAAATGAAGTTCGTGGTGTATTTCACTAAAGGGGCTATTGAAAGATTGATCCTCTGGTGGTGATGTAACTTGCTTTTACTAGGAAACGTTTAAGCTGCCTCTCACTTAGCATGCCTGTGCTGTTTCTCACTATTCTTAGCTGTTCTTTTCAGTAAACGTGTTGGCTTCATTTGTCAGAGATTCTGGGGAAAGAAGTATTTAATTCTTTGGAAAAATGGTATAGTTTCAATACTGGTGTGTTGTGGCATAGCTTACATATATAGATAGGAAAACGTGTAAACGTGTGTGTGTGTATATGAAAATATACTAACAGGTGTGCGTAGAACTGCGTGTGAAAGGAGACCTGCTAAAAGTCATATATTTTCTTTTTCCAGATTGTTCCCTTTGCATACGCAAGTTTTTGTCCTACAAAACTCAGTGTCCAACGTGCTGTGTGGTGAGTGGTTGTCTTTGTGTTGTTTTTACCCATCTCTACGCTGCTCTCTGGGCTGTAATTCTGGACATGTTCTGCCACCTTCCCTTTCATGTAGGCAGCTGTTTGGACAAAGTGTGGTGCTTTGATCTCTGTAGTAGGTGAATTTCTCTGGTACTTTTCAGTCAGCAAAAGCAGATGGAGCATGAAAGCTCAGTTTTGGCTCTGAGCTGCGTACAAAATCTGTCATGAAGCATTCAGTGTTGCCTCCTGATTTGTTTAAAATAAGTCAAAACGTGAGTGCTAAGTTAAAGCATTTCAGTGTTCTGTGGTTGAGAGGCCTCACTTCCCATTCTTTCACAGCTTTAGAAGCACCCGCAGACCACACAGTGGTCAGTGCATGGGCTGTGCTGTGTGGCCTGCTGGGGATGGAAGAGCTGCACTGCATGGCAGGGAGAGGAGATGTGTGCTGTCAGAGTGAGCCCACATGTGAGAAGCACTCGTGCAGTTTTGGCCTGCCCTGCAGCCATCTGACTCAAAGACCTTTCTGGTCAAACACACAGCATGCAGTGTACCCTAGGCCAGCTTTCTGTCTTAAGCCAGCGTGTTGTATTGAATCCTTACAAATGTTAGGCTGCCCGAAAACAATCAGCAGTGCTTTGTGAGCATTGGCAAGATAGAAGGCATTTTCTTCTGTGTTTGTAAAGCATCCACCAGATGAGACTTTTTAAGACTAGAAAGCAGAGCTAGCTGTAACTTTGTCAGTTTTTAAACATTCAAACAAGCACAGACTATTTGATGCATGTTTCTGGGAGTACATCTCACTGATGCCTTCCTAAAAAACATCAGGACTGGTATGAACAAGACCAATAGAAGCTGAATTACAACGAAAGAAGAGCAAAGAGAAACAGCCAGAGAGATAAAAACCAGAAATTGTTTAAAAAGAATGAATTGAATGTATGATTCGTATTTCTTTTTCCATCTTCACCCCAGAGATTACATCTTCTTCATCCCTTTTTTCATTCCTTGTTGCTTAAAGTTCTTATCACATTCATTGGATCCTTGTTTTGGTTTCCAAAATGATTGTAGCGTGGCTATGGTAGAGCACCGTTGGTGATGGGGTACACTGGGTTTGGTTCTTCTGCCTTTCTACTTCAGTTTCTCTTTTGCTGATCACTTGTCAGACTTACAGTCCTCAGACTCTTATTTTAGATGTTTTTAAGGAAAAAATGCTTATGCTCTCTGCATCCTTATTCACATTACAGGCTGGGGGGCTGGTGATTCAAGTACAGATCCACAGAAGTTATAGGACACTTGGACACTTTCAGGATACTTGCTGTTTTCGTGGTATTTGACTGTTTGTTTTGCTTTCTTCATCTCTTTTCTTCTGCCCTACCAGGCTGTCTCGGAATCTGACCTGAAAAACAACCGGGCGTTAGATGAGCTGGTAAAGAGCTTCAGTTCTGCAAGGTATGCTGTAATCTTATGAATACTGTCTCTAGTTTGGCAGTCCAAAGGGAGGTTTGACTTGGGGTGTTGTGATGGAATATTGTGCTTTCACCTTCTTTTCTGTTTGATTTGGTTCACTTTTGATCTCATCCCTTTAAAAGAAGTACAAAATCAATGTGACATGGTAGGTGCATCCTGCAGATGTGTGAGCTCTGCTTGCTTTTGCCTGGAGGCAGCTCTGTGACTGCTCTGTTTTCTGCAGGGGTTCCTAGGGCTATGGAAGATGCATGATAGGGCACATTTTACTGAAATGAATCTGGAGATTTAAATCAGTGGGATTCTTGGCTTCATAAGCAACAGGAAGCATAGTTCTTTGTATGGCTTTGTTTCTTAAGAGAGTTTCTGTGTGACAAGGAACTAATCTTTTGTATGACTGCTATTAGATTTAATTGATTTTATTCCAAGAATTGAAATTCTGCAGTTCCAATATTTTAGCTGGAACTCTGACTTCAGTGTTTCTTACTGATAAATGGATTACTGTATTTTGGTAACATCTAATTTCATAGGGAACAGGTAGTGCTGACTTGGATCCATTATGATAATGAATCTTAACCGTTAATTTTTTGGACTGCTTTAATGGATCAGTATAAATCTTAGCAGAGCAGTTCAATAACCTTTCCTTTTGTGACTTGGAGTTCAATCAATTTCTCAACATGAAGTTAAATCAATAAGCCTGAAATGCTGGTGGTGTCCTGGTCCTCACTTGGGGCGAGGTGTGGGAGCAGAGCTCCTCTGGGTCTCACTGAGAAATGCCTGATAGTGAATGGCTTACAAAGGTAACTGCTGAAGTGAAACAGAAGAGGAATGCAGACAGTGAGCAAACTTTGCATCACTTCAGATGCTGGGCACCCCCATTGGTTCTCTCGTAGCCTGACACTGCTTTTGCTCTGCAGACAGCTCTGAGTTAGGGGGCTGCTTGGTGCAGAACGCTGTATGCTGCTATCCTACATCATAGGAGTGTTTTCTGCCTAGAGATGCTGTACAGGACGTGTCTTCTGGCTCCCTCCCCCTGCTTCTTTTTCCCTTTGGCCTGCCCTAAAGCAAATCCAAACTCCAGGGTCTTATTTTTGAAACGTTTAAAGTTCGTAAAGTCCATCGTGCCTTGACTTTGAGCCTCAGGTAATTCAGCATTTGTGAAAATTAGGCATTAAGGCTTTTCAATATTTCCAAAAATGCAAATACGTTTTTAAGTCAGGCCTGTAGGGAAAGGAAATGGTAATGCTTGAGTACTTAGCAAAGTAAAAGCTGTGCTCCAAGGTCAGCGTGTGCGTGGGAATGGAAATGGTTCTAAATAGACCTGAATGCTGATCCCACCGATTCTTGTGCTCAGCATTTAGCTGTGTGTTTGCAGAGCTGGAGCTGTCATGGTGATCAGTGCTCGGCTTCGCTCAGCAAGTGCTGCCTTAGCAGGGCCAGAACTGCCCATGCTGTGCTCGTGTGCACATGAAGGTACCAAGCAATGGATGCGGGAAGGGAGCGCAGCGCTCTCACCCGCACCCTGCAGCTCCTGCTGTGGATGAAGAGCAGCCTTTGCTCTGTTCTCTTGGCTTGTTGTGCAGTGCTTTGTGGGCAGGCTTTGTCAGTCCTTGGGCATGGCAGTGCTACTTGTGCCGCCTTTCCTTTACGAACAGTGTTTTTATCAGGTGCAGTGTGCCAAGGTGAACATCTGTTCATAGCTAAACTGAAATAACTGCAACTCCTTGCCCAGCCCAAACTATCTCTTGAAGAGGATGGGGGACAGAGGGGCTTTTGGGTTATGACAGCGAACATAAGGACACACTAACATCTTGTTGGTTCATGTTTCACCATTGAGAAGGTATCCAGTGCAGTTAAACAGGTTTGTCAGCTATGACACACTTATTGCTTTTGTGCCAGTATAGTAAAACTTTATCTGCTAAAACCTCTCCAAGCTGACAGTAGTCTGTGTTAAATTCGTAAGAGCACAGAGTAGATATCCTAAGTGGAAGTAACTGGAAAAAACCATGCAAAATGAAAAGCTGTCTGAAAGACAGTTGTGCTGACATTTATCACCTGAATCAATCTGTAGGTGAGCTGCATATCCGGTGGTGACAATTTTGGCTGTCTTTGTGCAAGTGTTAGCTATTGCATTCAAAGAGAGGTGCTCGTACGGCCGGGGCTCTGTCCTGTGGCTCTCACACTGCTCTCCTCCAGCTCAGAAGCCTGGCCCTTGGCACAGCACGTCACCTGGGTGCTGAGTCTCCTGAGGGACAGCATTGCGTGGAGCAGAGCACTCTTCAGAGAATCCAAGATGCTGTGAGCAGTGGTGGTGTGGTGTGTGCTGAGAAAGAAATGTGGTGAAACAGTGAACCAGGAGAAAGCTTTGCGGAAAGAAGCTGATCTGAGCCTTGAATTCTAGGAGTGCTGTCAGGCAGTGTGAGTACATGGTGATACGTGCCAGCTAAGGAGTATATGCTGGGAGAAAATCAACAGCAGTATTTGATAGGTACAGCTACGGACTGTGTTACTCTGACAGGAGGGGGAGCTCTCAAAAACAGTAAAAAATGCACTGAAAAGATGAGCTGTTTGCCCATCTTCCTTAATGGTTGGCTGCTGGGTGGGAACTTGGGAAGTCTGAAGAAGTCACCATTCCTGCATTTCTACTGTTATGTCAACTCCTCTGAGGCTGCAGTTTGTAACCTGTAAGCTGAAGAATGTCGTGCACTTATCTGCAGCAGGTGAGACACTTAATAATGCCTATTATTGCTGCTAATGGCCCTGGGCAGCAATACTGTGCCAGATGACACTTCAGGATGAAATATAGCCCTTGTCAATAGCAGATGTGAAGCAGAGCTGGGACAGGGTTATGTAGAGGCATTCTGTTCATGTTCCCATTTAGCTGGCTCCTGAGTTTCCCGTGAAACAGATCCTATGACAACAGTGGCTGGTCCACTCTATATTTGCATCAGCTGGGGAATTAACCTCCTGAAAAACTTCCAGTCCATATCTAGGCATGTGCAGACAGAAGAACATAGTTTTGCTGCCACGCTTAATTGTGCTTGTTTGTACTGTAGAAAGTCACAGTGCCTTGGGATGCATGAGAATTGCTACTGACAAATGTGCTCATTGCATGCGGTAATCCAGGAAGCTGGAACTCCAGGCTGGGCTCGAGTATAACCACTGCAGAATGCTAAGTCTGCTGAGCTCAGTGTTCTGTTTATTCACTAGAAACTGATCTTAAAGTAGTGTGACTGTGGGCTCGCTCAGTGACTTAGGTACTTTCTCAAAACATTCAATATGCATATTAATTAGTTCTTCCCAGATGTGTGGTGAATCTTTACCTTAAAAGACTGGTGAGTTTTCTAAGTAGTTACCTAACACTGAAACGCCTTCAGCTGTACAATCATAAAGCACACCTATGTTTCACTCTTATTATGGGCAAGAAACAGTTTAATGGCAGTGCTTGTTCCAAGGCTGCGTCACCAATTGTCTCTTGCTTTTTTTACAGAAAATGAATAGTAATCCAAATTATGTCAACTCTTACTTATTCTTTCTGAGTTAAAAACTTTGCAAATTGAAAACGTAGAGCTGTGTGTCTCAGGGGCAATTCATTCTGTTCTGTTAATGCTGCAGGAGTGCCATGTTCCTGCTGTGCTGCAGTGCCTGGTTTGAGCTCCTTTCTCTTCAGCTCGGCATGCTGGTTAAGTACAAGGATAACTTAGAAACAGCTGATGTCTGACCAGCACCCTGTGCTGTGCTTATGTTGGAACAGGGAGGTCGTATACCAGAAAGTTGTGTGGTTTGGGGCCGTAAGGGGAGGCATAGAAATGAAACTCAACTCCCCCAGCTGTTCTCTTTTCACAGGCTTTGTCACCTCAGGGGGAGAGAATTGTCAAAATCCAAGCTGTCAGGTCCCGGTGCTTAAATGAAGAGTACGTACTTACTGAGCAGCAGCTGCAGTAAAAATGCACAGAAGCTACCTAGTGCTTGAGGAGGTCAGTGTGCGATGGATGTGGAGGGCTTTGTGGTGTTACAGGCTTGTTTGTGCTCTTTTGGGGTCATACGTGTGTGTCTGAGGGATAGCAGGCATGCTGTGCAGCTCTATGGCAGCGTGGAGGCTTTGTCTCTGGGAGGAGATAGCATCGTGCTGATGGCCCTGCCCTGAACACAGAGCCCTGTCCTGCTGCTCTGTAGTGCAGGGCGCATGGCAAGGTGGGGGTCCTGAGGTGCCTGAGTGCAGTGCTGCTGTTGGCAGTGGCTCCTGGACTCCTCAGTGTCCTCAGAAGCTGCACCTTCTTCCTGTCCTTCCCATCTTGTTACCCTGCTGTAAAGAGGAGCACGGGGGGAGGCTTTCACCACCTCATGGGGACAGAACAGATTGAAGCAGCAGCAGGGCAGGGAGGTGGCTGCTAACGACCTGGGCAGCTGTGCAGGCATTGCTGCATGGGGAGCTCAGCAGGAGGGTTGTGTGCAGGCTGCGAGGGAGGGCAGTAGGACACGAGAGGGGACCAGGTGAGGGACTGCACAGGTACTTCTGCAGGCTCCTGTGTGTGGGTGATGTGAACTCCTCTGTGCCCCCAGGGTGTGCGTGTTGTTAAAGCAGCCCCTAAGTGTGGTACGTGTGGTGGTCTTCTCACTCCAGCTACAAAAACAGTGGAGTGTTTGTTCCTGTTGTCTCATCATCACTGAGTGTGTAGCACAAACTGTGGAGTCACCTAACGCTCGGTCTCATGAGCCGACAGGTGTTTGGTTATTGCTTTGGTGGGTGTCTGCTGGGCTGTGCTCTGGAGCTCCCCAGCAGGAGGGGACAAAGAACACAGAAACTTTCTGGTATGCCTTTGTCACAGCTGATCCAGTGCTTGGAGCACTGTCCCGAAAGCAGTTATCTACAACCCTCAAGTAAGAGGGAAAACTTGTTCTTTGTTTGCCATGTGATATGTTGATGCTTATTTTATAACATTTGCAAAATGAAATGCAATTTGTTTTGTTTATAAACTGGGAAACTGATTTTTGCAATCTGTAGAGCATGGTAACACTGAACTGGGATGCTCCTGGTTTGTGTGGGCGAGATGATTCCCAAGTGCTTCATGTTAGCAACTGCTCAGAGAGGAAGGAATGGAGGAAAAACTCCAGCTGTTTTCTGTTTTCAGAGAAAGAGCTAACAAAACTGTTAGATGTAGCTAACAGTTGTCTTCTGGATGCTTCTAGGCAGCAGCTGGTCCAGTTGGTCTTGGATACACCACTGATTTCATCTCCACTGGCTTGTAGTAGGCGTTCAATTGGCAAAAGCCACGCCAAGACTTCTGCGTCTTTGCCAGTTGTAAAAGAAGAGGTGCCAGTGATTGACAGCTTCTTGAAAAAGGAGAATGTTTGTACCCTGACAAAGACAGATGGTCTGGCAGGAACAGATTGGAAAGTTTGCAAAACTGAGGAACATCATAACATCAGCAGCAGTTCTCCAGAGGCTGGTAGCAAAGACAACAAAGCAGGATCACGAGAGAGTCCTGAAGGCACCAGCAGTGGTGAAAAGCCTTCTACATCTGTGGTAAAGGTAGTCAACAAAGGTGAGATACTTAATTTTTGCCTTTGTTCTGCTCACTTCCCCAGGTCTGTGGTTGCATCTGGTTGAGTGCATCAGTCTGTGGCATCCATCTCCTGCACTCTTCTGATCTGCAATTAGAGCGTTGGCGTGCTCAGATGCTTCCTGTCTAGCTGGGTTATGCTTCGTTCACATTACTGCTACAAGCATATTCTTGATGAGGAATTTGGGCTGATACTAAGTAATTAAACTGAGTTCAACTCTTACAGATTCTTTTGTATTGAATAACAACTCTTAAAAACAATGGTTGCACAACAAATTTACTCAGTAAAAAGTGAAGTCATTTTCTCTTCTTCCCTTTCACGAGCAGACAGACACTAATGTTTGTTATTCTTGCTTATCCTCAGTAACCAGAAGCAAAGAATTTCATAATGTTTGTCATTTGAGGATGCACCCACAACCAAAATGATCATGGTTTCAGTTTTGTTGATGTTCCTATCTATAGACTTTCTACAAGTATTCTGCTTTATATTCTGTAATCTTACAGTGTTAAGATTAATGTACTGAAGCATGAAAATGTTCATTTATATTAATCAACTACAACAAAATTGGCAGTGTCTTCATAAATAAATATCATGGCAGGCAGCTTTTCCATTAGAAGCCTTAGAGAATCCTAGGATGGTCCTGAGTTGGAGGGGACTGGTATGGAGCTAGTTGGAGTAAAACACTGAGACTTAATAGTATTTATTTATTCTTTTGTTTAGTGATTTATTTGACTGGCAGTTAGTATTTACCTGACTAATGAATAAATATGGCTTAAAACAGCTTTTCTACAGCTAGAAAAGTAGCTGTAGGAAAATAATGTCAACTTAGCCAGCTGATATGTTTTCTAGTTGTATACATCAAACTTGCTCATATTAGTAATTTACAACTAATATAAAATTTTACCTCATTTATTCTTAAGCAATTGAATTTTTCACTTGCTGACCATTTTATGACCTTAGTAAGTCCTCAAGGATGTGTTACGTAGAAATTGCTTCCACAAGTGCAAAGTAGTTGGTCAGAGAACATAAATGAGAAACTCAAAGAGGCAGTGCTGAAGTTCTCCTTGTAATGATGACTGGTTAACAGCTGAAATTCAGATAAAGTAATAGGCTGCTCATAACTATCACATTAATGTAACTGTCCTAATTATTGTTGTAAGTCAGGAATTGCAAAGCAGTGTTGCCAGTGAACTCTGAATTCCTACAGCACTCTGAATTCCTACATTTCATGGTGTTCTTGCTAGGTTGTGTTTTGCTTTGTTTTCTGAATCCAAGTTGACTTTCCTCATGATAATACAGAGGATAATGGGAAAAGAATCCATCTCATACTGTTCATTTAAACTTAGCTTTTTGTTTTTGACAGTGTACAGAATGTAATTGCAAAAGGCAAATATTCTGTTTTTGAGTGTCTTTGCAAGTGGCCTGTAGAGGTATTTCTTGCTAATCTGATGCAGGAAGAGTTGTGATGCAGGTGGGACTGTGCTGTAGGGTGTTTGTGAATCTCCAAGCAGAGATCATAATGTTACTTTAGAAAAAATTCTGAAAAAATGACACGTGGTTGGATCATAGAATTCCTGTTAGGTTTACCAACTCATGTGCTGACATGATGGTGAGACGCGTAGGTGGGGGGCACAGTGTTAACATGCACAGATTTGTGCTTTACTGCTTTATTGAAATAAAGCAAAGTGAAATGCTGCAAAAATGAAAGGCATTGTCACAAAAATATGCTGATGTTTATATTAGTACTGAAGTTTCTTTGTACTGTATGTATTATTCTATGATTTTATTACAGTTTTCATGCCTTCCAGCTGCAGGGAGGAAGGTGAGATGCGTTCTGATGGTACATAGAATGGGGAGTATGAGTGCTCTGGAGTGAAGATAAGTGCTAACAAGGAAGGTTCCGGATAGATCTGCCTTCTTGTTAAAAAACAAAAAAACAAACTTGCAATTCTGGATTTTCATTTTATTCCACAGTTTTTCAGCTTGATTTTTGCTGTGACGTATGCAGTACTAAAAGCACTCTCACTTTCTTTCAGTGGACTGCCCTGTTTGTGGAGTTGCTATTCCAGAGGAATACATCAACAAACACCTGGATAGCTGCCTGAGCAGAGAGGAAAAGAAGGACCGCCTCAGGAGGTAGGAGAGGGCTGAGGACTCGTGTGTGCACATGGATTCCTCTGCACTGCAGAACTGCAGTAGAGTTGGTTGTGCTTTCCTTGGTTACGTGTCAGTCTGAAATGCTGTATTTATACTGTAGCAATGGTCTGCCTCTTTCAAAGAAGTGTTGTGGATAACCAGCAGAATTGGTAGTGTGTGTTTGTTTGTTTGTTTTGTTTGTTTTTAGCAGTAAGAAAACACTGAGTGCTGTTTTAAGGAATTTAACATAGGTTGTAAAATTTTGTACGTCATTGTGATCAGATTCCCATCCGTTAGCATTACAATTTTATTTTTTATTACTTCTTCCCATTTCTCATCTGGTGAATGACTTGTTTCCTCTGAGTCAGGTGGGCCAAAAGAGAATTGCTTCACTACTTGTCAGGTTAAAAATAACAGTTGTACCTTCCTCCGCTCACTGTAGTTCTCTTCAAATTACTCAGGTTAAGGTCTCTTCTTTTAAGATGTTACATTTCATAAGGTTCATGCATGTCTTTCAGTTTAAGCATCCACCCTAGAGTTGTTATAGCTGCCACGTTCACATCAGAAGTATGATCTTCAGTCTTTGTTACTTACTAGCATAAACATAGGCTGCTGTGGTTAACTGATCAGACTTGACAGCTGTGAGGAACTTTTACTGCGTGCGGTTTGATCCAAGTCCTATGAACCTTAAATTAGGAACTTTAACTTTGTTAAAGCTCTTAATTTGCTCAGTCATGCTGAGTTTGCAATCCACAAGCTAGAGGGTTTTGAAGATGAATAAATGGTGAACTAATACAGGAGTCTGATGTTACATTTTAATTTTCATTTGGGATGTTTTTACTGTTTCCACTGTTCCTAATGAGTAAGAATAAAAGCCAGATCTCTCTTTGGTATCAAGCCCGCGTCCCTAATAGAATTTTAAATTTTGTTTGTTTTGTCTAGACTGCTTGGGATTTAAGAAAGTATAATGCAAGATAGTGTTCCTAGGGGATGCTCTGAAAGAATACAAGTCAGCATTTGGATTCCTAGTAGGAGTATTAATTAAAAAAGGGCTGTTTTCTTTCCCTTCTGCAGTTCTGCTCACAAAAGGAAGCCTATGCCTAAAGTTGTTTACAACTTGCTCTCTGATCGCGACTTGAAGAAGAAGCTGAAGGAGCACGGCCTGTCTTCCCGTGGGAGCCGTCAGCAGCTCATTAAAAGGCACCAAGAATTTGTGCACATGTATAATGCTCAGTGTGATTCTCTAAATCCCAAATCAGGTAAGTTAGGAATACTAGGAAAGTTTGTATCATCACAGGCTCTTTGTATGCATTTGTGTTGCCTGGTTTTGCATGCAGTGGGGCCACTTCTTACATCTTGAATGTCATCTTTCTACATTCCATTTCATACAGGCAGAGAATATGCTTTTCTTTAAAGATGGCATTTGTCATCTCTCAGCTGTGCAAGTGATAGCAGTAATGCGCAAATACACAGACGTCTGTGAGAGACTTGGGATTTCTGGCTGTATTGCTCTGTATCTGATTGGAAGCTAATGGCAGACAGCCCTTTGGAAGCAGTCTCTGGCAGGACCAGCTGTGATGCAGCTCTCTGGAGCAGTGCAGGCGCTGGGGTCCTGCAGCACTCACGCTGGTTGCTGGCAGTGCTCAGCCTGCTGCTGGCAGCAGCTGCTGGTGGCAGAGCCCAGGTGTGTGGCTGGGGAATGGTGTTCCTCACCCCATTGCTGATCCCTTTTCTCTTCATGTTTACAGTGAGGTTCTGATGCATGCTCACTGCTTCTTCCAGAAGCTGTCAATGCATCTGTGTGCATTCAGTGTTCCCAGAAGCTGGGATGGGTGGGCTTGGCCTCGTTGGTGTGGGAAGGGGGTGTATGTGGGGTTGGGGTGGCACCCCCAGTGTTCACATTCACTGTGTGCTGCTCATCCACAGCAGGGATGTCTAGGGTTAGCAGCACTGCACTGCCGGGCTGGAGCCTTGTGCCTGCTCTGAGGTGCTGGAGCTCTGCCCTGCCTCGTGCATAGGGCCCTCTGTTGGCTGTGTTGGTGTGTTGGGAGCTGCTGCTCTCTTGCAGCAGTTCTTCACTCAGTGCTTGCAATGAAGCATCACAAAGCCCCTGTGCATGCAGTTCATCTGAGCTAGCTAATGAAGAGTTCCACAGGGCACTGCAGGGTGCTTCAACTAGGATCACTTAAATAATGCAAAGCTTTTATGGAGTTCTGGCTCAATAACTATTTATGGAGGGTGAACTATTAAACCAGTGCTCAGGACACAGGCATGCATTTTCAGTGGTAGCAGTGAACCGAAGGTCGCTATAAAGTACAAATTGTTGAGCTTCTGTGGAAGCAGAGGTGCCAAATTCCTGGATTTTGCCTAAACCAGTTTTGAGCAGGTTTTATTTCTTCACAGCTCAATAAGCTTCTTGTTCTCAGGCTGCTTCACTTAGTGCAAGTATTTGTTTTAGCAATCTGCATAGCTACCTCAGAGCTCTGTGACAATGATTAAGGGTAGAAACACGTCTGTAAAAGTAAATGTCAAAACAAACCCTGCAGTCAGTGCTGTGCCTGTTTGTGTGCTGCTGAGGTGTCTGACTTAATGGTTGGAGGCTGTAATCCATCCCTGGACTATGGGTTTTGGACAGAAGCCTGCAGACAGCTCCGCACTGCCTCGGGAGGTGCTGCTAGGAGGAAAAAGTAAGATAAGCAGTGTGTTTCATTATTTCAACTTCCACTTAAAGATATGCTATAGAATGAAAACTCTTTATAAACAGCATGCCTTTATGTCACGGAGACAGCATAGTGTGGTAGAGAAAGATTCAGATGTGGTTCAAAAAGATTGCATATTTCTATTCATTTAACCCAAAGGAAATGAGACGAGGGCTGCAGGGCTGCGGCCGTGGCAGAGCAGTGCTGGCTGCCAGTAGATGCGTGCTGGGCACTGTCTGAAGCTGAGCACTGTGTGTGTGTGTGGCGGCGCGGGCACTGCTGGGAGCTGCTGGGATTTGTCTCTCTGTGATTTGTTAGCAGCCGTTTTGTTCAGTGCTCTTGCATCCCTAACAAGTCCTGTCTAACGATCCATTTCTTGTGTTTTCAAACAGTTGCAGAGATTGTTAAAGAGCTGGAAAAGAATGAGAAGATTCGGGTACAGCTTGAACTGAATAAAAGTGGTGAAAATGTAAGCTGATTGTCCCTGTTCCTAAATTGGGGGACAGGAGAAATTGCAGTGTGGGCACTCAGTGTGTCTGCCTGTCACTTTATTATGGCAATTGCCAGAATCCTGGACTGCGTGTTGGACTTGGCATATACCAACTTGCTTGATTTTCTCTTATCAGTCATTTGTCATGGGCATTTCTTAGTATAGTGCTGATATCTCTATGTCCAAACTGTTTAAGAGAACTTGTTTTCTGATTGCAATAAAAATTCTGAAGTACTGTTCCCCCTGGATGTATTGGAAGACTTTGACCCTCCATGGTAGTGTGGGGAATATTTTGTTTTCTAGAATTCTCTAGGATTTATCTAGCACATTCCTTGCTTCCCTATTAGCAATAGTGCCTGTTCTTTTCCCATGACATATGATACTTTTGTGACTTTTGGTGCACATTTATTGTCCACGATTAGGGAGAACTTCATGGCCCACACATGCTGGGTGTTACCCGGGGTATTTTGGTTTAGTCCTTTGTCTTTGTGAAAGCAAAGCAAGACAGCATGTACTTTAAACATGTGTTATGTCTGTGGATGGGACACTAAGAGCTGGTGTGAGAACGCTGAATGTCTGAGCCTTCCCCCAGTTAGTTTTTAGTTTTAAAGTACGCAGCTTTATCAACTTTTTCTCTTAGTAAATAAACATTTGTGTGATTTCTGTAGAGCCTGACCTTTACAAAGGACCAGACAGAGGAGGAAATAGACGAGATTCACACGAGTTATCGTGAGTAAAATCCAAGTTTCACTCCATTTTCCTCATGAATTGATCTTTAAAAAAGAAACAACAACCAAACCACCACCAATAAAACCCCTTTTTCTGTCCTCTGAGCCATCTAAGCAGCTTAGCCATTTTTAGGCTTAGTTTAGAAGCAAAGGTTCTTCTGAGAGTTCTATTGCAAGATTTCACCTGCACTCTTGGAAGTGCTAGCTACCATGGGACAGGAGAACAGCATTCAGTGCACGTGGGTCTTCTCAGCTTTTGCCATGGAGGAGCAAAGCACTGAAGGAACAACTTGTTCTGGTGATACTTAGGGATGTATTTAAATCTGCAATATGGTCGCATTTCCCTTGTTTCCTTGTGTTCTTCTCTTGCTTCGGGCATATAAATTATGCCATATCGCAGCTAGATTTAGCTTTGTTGATTTTAGTTGGGTTTCTGTAACGGCTAAATAAGGGCCTAGATCTTTAGCAATTTTTTCCCTTTGCTTTTTGCTTCTATTCCTGAGAATATTTTTTTTCAGCTGTACATGCACTGTTTGTGGTTTTGAATCATTCTCTTCTAATTTCAAGTAACTGGTTCATAATTGCTTTCTTGCCTTGCAGAAATCTCTAGCAGTATAATACAAAGCAAAACAAAAAACGCCAATCTAACCAATTACAGAAACAATCTCCCTAACAAAGAACAAAAAAACTCCTCATGAACTTATTAATCCCTCAGTAGGGTATCTTCCCCCATGAAGCTTAAACAGCTCTAAAGAACAAACCCAAAGCTCAGTGCTTGGTAGCCCTGGAGCAGCTGCCATCAGTGCTCCACTCACTGCTGCCTTGTGAGGTATAACCATAACTGTTGTCCTGGCCAGGAGCTTTCTTCTTCCCTGGAAGCTCAGCAATAGCACAGGAATGCTCCCTCCCACCCCCTGGGTCACCTCCTGCTTTCCTTATGGGCAGGCTTCTATTTCAAGCTTTGAAAAAAAAAAAAAAAAATGCGTAAGAAAAAAATGTAATCTACTGCTCCTTCTAAGTCTTTTAATTTACACTTGGATTCAGACACTCGGTGATTTATGTCTGGTGTTTGAAATATTTGTAATTATGTCTGCAATTGTTTTTATTACTGAAATACCCATGGTTTTACGAGCTGAACGTGGTATGTAGCTTCAGCACAGCTGTGATTTACGTTGCATCTGAGCAGTGCCCTGTATTGGCAGGACACTTGTTGTGATGTGAAGACCTTTGTAGATGCAGCATGAAACAAAACAACAAAAAATAGTAACGCTGGAAAAACTGAAGCACCAAAGAGATTATGTAATAAATGTGCCATGCTTCACATACAAGCATCTTGGGCAGGAACTTTTTTTTTTACTACAAGGAGTTGTTGACCTTATGTGGAGTCTTCGGTTCTGCCAGGCGTGAGTAAGCTCTAAACAATACATGGGAAAAGTATTTCAGATGTGTTCTCTTGTGTGGGACAGAACCTGACAGGAGGTGTCGGGGAGGGACCACGCCTGGCCTGAGGTGGGAGCTGTGGGAGCTCCCCCAGCCCTCAGCTTGCCCCAGGCTGAGGATGCCCATTGGTTTGGTGCTTGTTCTGTATGCTGGGGTTCTTCCTGGTCCGTAAGCACAGCTGTAGTGGCAATGCTAAGTTCCAGCTTGAAGCAGTGATGGAGCACCTGGTGGAAGGCAGGGCCGGCCCAGGGGAGCTCAGGTGCATGCAGTGTACCCAAGTGACTGGAAGGGTGGAGCTGGGATCCACCCCTTGCCAGACCTCTTCTAAGGGTTGGCAGTGGAGGTGAGGGTATCTCTAGAGATCTCTGTGTACCTGAGGCCTTCCAAAGGTAAGCAGCTTCTTTGCTTTATTTCTGTGCCCGCTTCTTTTGCATTTGAGCAAATCTCCACTTGCTGCGGCCTGGGATCTTGTTGCTCTGCTGTCGTTGTTGTGCTTACCATCTTGTTACAGTGGAATTGCTTTACTGCAGAAATGGGAAAATCCATGTTCTTTCTCTCTAGTTGGGATGCTACCCTCTGCTGTGAGGTGATAAAACAAGAGGCATGTCAACCAGGCTAGCAGGATGAGGCTGATAGCCTAGATTAGCTTCTGTTAGATTGTTTGGGAAAGTGCACCGTGGGAACACATGGCTTCCCTTGGGCTTGTGGTCTGTAAGGCTAGTCTCATACTGAGTGGTCTCAAAAAGCAGAGAAATGGGAATTGCAGCTGGAAGGTAAATCAGCACAGAATAAGGGATGTCACCGTTTCTGGAGCTGGTTACTTGCACTTTCTGCTGAGGTGTGTCAGGCACCAAGGTTCTGTTTTCCCTTGGCAAAATGCTGTGCAACCCTCTGAGCATTCAGAGCTGATGGGTTTTTGTAAGGTGTTTGTGCATTTAGATCTTCTGAGCAACACAAGTGGAAAAACGCTCTCTGAAGGGCTGATTATTCCACTGAGCAGTGCAGCCTCTCAGTCTAATTCAGGAGAGAGGTTTCGAATGAATGCAGTACTGCAGCGTCCAGAAGGAGCTTGAAATCTTCATCATGTTACAGGCTGTTACAGTGACAATTGCAGTACTTAATGGGTTTAGAAAAACAAACAAACAAATGTGGTGATGTTAAGAGGAAACAGTTTTACTCTGCAGAAATGAAGGGTTTTTTTGTGCAACTGCCTTGGCTGCTGGGTAACCCTGAAAGAATAAACATGGATTTGGGTTGTTAACAGAATATGGAACGTTGCAGTGCGGAGTTAATTTTCATTTGCTGTAACAAACAAGTTTTTGATCCAGTATTTTGTGTTTATTTCATGTTCTCTTCGTGTTTATGGTACACCTTAGGAGTTCTGTGGCACAGGTCTGCCTGCCTGTTGTACAGCTGTGCACTTTTATGTTTCAGGAAACAAACACAGAAGTGAATTTCAATTTTTAGTGGATCAAGTAAAAAATCGGTGGGAGAAAAGTGGTAAGAGGAAAACAGAAAGCCCACAAAAGAAAAAAGAAGGCACTTTCATAGGATTACCAGCAGGCACAGGTTAGTGATGCCTTTTAATGTAATCCCTCTCCACCTCCCTGCCTCCCGTGCTGATCAGTGCATTTCCTGGAGAAATGTTCTTTCCTCCCCTTGTTCTTCTCCCACGGTTCTTAACCATAAAACAAACGATCAGAAAACCCAAACGAATATAGAAATCAAGCAGAGCTTAAAGAGATGGACTGCCATTGATTCCAGTGTGATTCTTAAGCACAACTTGTAGTAAATGTGCAGTTTGTTTGATTTTTTTAATGTGACTGTGTACCCGTGTACTGTATCAGATGCATATTTTAACTAGCTGGGGCCTTAGGTTCTGAGCCACACGTACCAAGTTAGTAATGGGCATGTGATAGTAGGCATCATAGAAATGAAGGTGCTTGTGGGTATTGCCTGTATTGCTGCACTGTTAGCGTGATAAGGAGTCAGTAACAGAGAATTGTGGACACGTTTGGATTGGGACAAGTATTTTTCTTGTCCTGAGGTTGAAGGAGTAAAGTACTTCAGCTTCTTTTAGAATGTTTATACAGTACATTGCCTCTCTTTTTAACTTGCTTCCTTTTGAATTCATGTCCTTCAGCACAGTGAGAAGTGGGAATGCACAGCTGCAGTCACTCAGTTCTGCAGATATGCTTGGAGTTAGGAGCAGCATCCAGCGTATGTTTGTTGTCATCACTGCCCACAGCATCAGAGAAGCACCTCCGTGTGCTTTTAACTTGTTCCTTGTAGTTTTGTTCAGTCTCATTTGTTTTATGGTATTGTTTGCTGTGGCAGCGTTCAGTTAATCTTTGAATGTGTGATTTAGAAAAGCAGTCCTTGGCCTAATATTTGTGAAATTGCAGCGTATTCAGGATACTGAATTTCAAAGAGCGTTCCATTGGCCAGAATTGGATGTGCTGATGTCTGTATCCTTGGGAAAATAAGGCAGTTCAGCTGGTAGCAGCCCTCGCACATCCCTGTGCCGCCTGAGTTGAACTGCGTTCTTCTTTGGTGTGAGGCTGTCTCCTGTGCTGTCACCTTCAGCAGAGAATAAAAAGAAATGAAAATATCAGTGAAGTAGTATGAAATTCTATCCTTATCATTCCATGCAGATCTCGATGCAATGTGTGTAATCTTTTCCATACGAAGGGTGAAAGGTAAGGAATCTCAAGGATGAAGTTTGCCTCATTTGATGTAACTTACAGTGGTGTCCCTCTTCTACAGCAGAGACAGAAGCAATGTGCTATTAGATAATGGGATCACAGACTGAAATATTAATTTCTCGCTATGATTAGTGGAGAGTTTGATTCCTGAGAGTTACTTTTTCATTGTGCCTTGAACTGCAGGCTTTGAGAAGCTAAGTGAAGCCATGCAGCTTTTCCAAGGGTGCCCAGGTAGAAAATAGCTTGCAAGACTTGTATTATCCTGTATCGTGTTGACTTAAGTAGATGATGCCCCCTCATCTGGTTCTGACAAACCTTCAAGATATTCGTTACCCTTCTTGTGCACTCTGTAATCTTTAAAATGTTGCATGCGAGCAATCCTTGAAATTAGTTTCTCATTTTGTGCTGAACAGCTGTACCTAGTTGGCTGCTTATAAGCCGCCAAGAAAAGCATGAAGGGGGTGAAGGAACATAAGACCAAGGCCTTTTCTTCCTCCGTGTTTGTTATTAGCAGCACATACCTTTTTATTAAATTGGAGATTGCAGCATTGAAAGAAAACCAGCACTGGTTTGATGACTTGCCATTTGAAAACATTACTTCTAAGAAGAGCAAAGGCTTTGTATGCTTTCCTTACCCACTTATTTGGAGTCTGAAAGAGGTAGATGGTAGGTCCTGCAACTATGCAGAATTAAAACGTTCTTCTTAAAAGCTTAATATCTCCCATTGTCCTTAACTGTATTGATGGATGTAGCTTATATCTCTGTCAAAATCTTGCTTTGTTTTAATGACTTTAATCATCCCTTCCTATTCATTTGATCTTGTTTTACATCTTTAAACTTTTAAAAAATAATAATAATTTCCAGTCTGCTTTTATAACTGATAAATGTAGGATTTTGCACTGCCTAGCAGAAGCACTGTAAAAAATTGATAAATACTTTGATGTATCTATTTTGAGCTGTATTATTGTACTGGGCCTTTATTTTTAATCTCCTGATGTCAGTAATGCTGCATTAGTTAGACAGCTGACTCACTGTAATCTGCTGGTTGTTTTCAACTGACAGAAATGTGCTCCTAACAATTAAATATGCCCTTTAGCACAGGGGAAAGGCAAACCCTGGCTGAATTCATAGACTGTGTAGCTTTTCCACATTGTTGCTATAATTCTGTTTGGCCAACTCTGTCAGAACACTTTGTGGAGGTACAAAAGTGGAAGTGGTTTGGGTGGTGTGGGTGCAGAGGACACCTCTGAACTGCCGTAGTGAGAATTATTAATGAGATAAGTCTCAATATGGCTTTAATATCCCTTGCAACTTCCTGGTTAAATAATTCGTTTGAAAGAACTTGTGGGCAGAACGTAAAAGCAAGTTTTCTTTTTGTATCACACTACCTAGTCTGTATTTTCTACGTAGAGAGGTAGGAGGCATGTTTTGAGAAGACTGTTCATCTTCTAATAGTTAAAAACATTTGATAGGAAAATAATAGAATGGCTTCACAATTTGTTTGTGTTGTCTAGAAATGTTCTTTCCTATAAAGATAAATGGAAATACCAATGATCTAGACTGACATTTCATCTTTCGTGCATGCGTAAGGAAATAAATCATTATGTTTCTTCTATTGAAAACAAGCCTATTATCTTGATCTGTGAAACTCTGAAGCTATCAAGATGTCTTATGCAATGAGCAAAGTGAATTGGTTGCAAGGACCAGAGAACAGGGCTGTCTCGTTAAGTGTCTGCTAATTTCTGAAACGTGACAAATAACCTTACCCTTTATTTCTCTCCTTGTCTTTATTTGAAACTCATAACAAGGGAATATTTCTGTTTCAGGCTCTGGTTCTTAGAGGTTGTTTTTTGTTGCTGTTGGCGATAGATTCTTTTTCTGCCATAGTTTAAAAAAAATTAAACCTTTGAAACTGTGAGAGTTTGGGAAGTGAGTGGGAATGAGGCATCAGTATTCAAATGCTTAAAACCTGTTGTTTTTCTTAAAATCTGTCTTCAGAAAGCAAAAAATTAAGCAATGTTATTTTTCTTGATAGGGGAAGATCCTGAAGAGCATCACTCAGCTGCAGTCCTTGGAGAAGCCCAAGTACTTGAACCAGCAACTCCTGATGGCAAAAGGAGTGACCCTCGTTCCTCAGAGGAAGGCCAGGGCTCAGTCTCTCTTGCATTCTCAGAGTCATCTGGATCATCAAGCAGGTCAGCACAGGAGAATCTGTTCTCATTACTTTGTAGTCTGTTAGAGCAAACTGGAGAAACTTTGGCACGAGCACTGGGCCATTTGCATTTATACTCCATATCATAGAATGACCTGTGTTGAAAAGGACCGTAATGATCATCTAGTTCCAGCCTTCCTGCCACAGGCAGGGTTGCCAACCACCAGACCAGGCTACTCAGAGCCACGGAAGGTGATCCTCATTCCTTCTCTTCCACGTTTCTGGCTGTTCAGTTGCTTGAGGGATGCAGCTGAAATGCATTCAGATTCACTTAATAGCTTACTAATGGCTTGATAGAGGCACTGTAGTGGAAATGTTCCTTTTTGTACAGAAAAGTGAGTGAAATGGCTGTGGGACCAGGAGAATGTTTGATGTTTCTCTCTTCCTGCATCATCTTCCCTTTTGTTTGAGAATTTATTTGAAGAGGTTCAAAAATTGATATAGCCTAAAATCTTTTAATGGTTCTTTGAGCCAAGTATTGCTCTGAGGAATAGAATTTAAATGACCCATTACTTGCAGGCAGGGATAGAATGTCACTGAACCTTGAAGTCCTGACATCCATTTACTTTTCTTTCTTAATTCATTTAGTTTTGCTTACTGAAATGGCTTTATTTGGTCACAGGAAATGAAGGATCAAGGAAGGTTTTATAAATGTGAAGCTTTAAGTTTTTGGTACTTCAGCGCTGGTGTTATTGAAAAGACTCAGCTGTTACTAAAATCTATCTACATAGTTTTTGAAGAGTTTGTGTCTGAAAAAATGTGCTTCATAGATCACAATTTGCTAGGTACTGCTCTATCGATTGATAAAGATGGCTAATGCTAAGGTAAACATCTTTTTCAGTAAGTACTGGGTGCTGTAGGCCCAGCTTCTAGGGGAAGAGGGAAAGTAGTTGAAAGACAGGATAACTGTTTGTTGGTACACACCCTGGCCTGCACCTTGTTTGGTGCACCAGAGAACAGAGCCCTGTGCTGGCAGGACTGGCACCCCGAGAGCATCTCCATGTCTGTGCTGTCTGGGTGCAGCAGCTTCCTGGAGCTGCTCCATGCAGGACCTGTTCTGAAGGATGGCTCAGCTGGGAGGAGCAACTTCTGAGATCTTGCTTGGAGGGAAGGACCTGGCTGTGGTGCTTTGTCCTCCAGGCTGATTTCATGTGCTGAAACCTCAACTTTGCAATTGGCAGCTTTGGCACTGGCTGCTGTGCTGCTGATGGGAGCTGTGTGGTGCCTGGGGCCGTGCTTTGGTTGTGTAGCAGCAGTGGATGGGAGCCCAGGCAGAAGCTCTCCAGTCTCAGGTGTCATGTTGGACACATGTGCAAATGGTACATGGAGCTGCTTTCTTCCCACTGCAAGGCCCCTGCCCTAGGGCTCTGATTTCAGATGCACAAAATAAATGCCCTTCACTTGATCCTATCCAGAATTTGAATGAGATGTTTCCGTTCTTCTGTTTCACTCTTTTTCTTCTTTTTTCTTGCCTGCAAGCTCACCTTTTAGCATTAAGGACCCTAGAAAATCAAGAATTTTCATTTGACAGAGTGAGAAAGTTTTCCTTTCATTAGGTCATCCAAGGAATCATTAAATCTGTTCCACTGCCAACTTGGTATATAAATGATACCCTGAATGACCCTCCTGTGGCCTTTGGCATCACAGTTACATTTTCATTCTTTACCTTTCTCTGTCTGCAGACTTATGTTTATTATTCTCAAGTCTGGATGAGAGTGTGTTGAAGAGACTGTTTGCTGCAGGGTATCAATGTGCCACTGCTACTGATGGTTTGAATGTGCACTTTCCAACAAAATCTGCCAATTTGCTTCATGAAAGGACATCTGTTTGCGTCATGCCTGGCTCAGGACAAAGCTGTTTATTCCTTCTTTTCATGTATTCACTCTCTCCAAATTTCCATAGATTTCTTAACTCAAACACGGAATCTCACAGCTGTAAAGACCATTCAGTATGCCTCAGATATTTGGACCTCTTTGAAAAACCAAATGTAAGCCAACAAACACACTTACTAGCTCTTTGTGGCTTATTCTTTGCTTCGACTCCTATGGCACAGAATTGCTTTTTCAGAATCTCTCTGGGGCTTTTCTCTTTCCTTTCCTACTTTGTGCATGCTCTCTGGTTTGTATGTGCAATGTGTTTATATTTGTTTAAGTTTAGTGCAGTTTGCATAACCTTAAAAGTTAGCTTCTGTGTTGGTCAAGAAGTTCACTGCAGTAGTGCTGTGGTTTTGTTTATTTTTCCTTTCTTTTCCGCATTAAACTCAACTGACTGGCTGCTGGGCTCCATAGTGTGCCTGACCATCATGGACTGTAGGTGCTCATCCTTTGTAACATGGCTTTTTTTTTTCAGTATGTATTTTTCTGAAAAAGAGAGCAAAATAGCAGCGATGAGGCAGAAAAGCCTGGCTGGATGCTGTGTGATGCCCTGTGATTTTTGCACAGCCACTGCTGTTTGGCTGCAGTGTGCTCCTTGGGCCAGGCTCATCCTTCTTGCACTGCTTTGCCTGTGGCTCTGAGCAGCAGCTCTGGGAGCAATGTGCCTTTTGGCTGCACTGTGTGTGTTGGGCTGTGCCTCGCACTCACACAGTGCTGTTGACATCATCCAGGTTCATTTTAATTAGTAGCATTAGGTCATGATTTTGAGAGGTTGTGGAAAAACAGTTGTGTAAACTGCATGAAAGATGTGTCAATCTCTGGCTGCCATGGAGTTAATGTTCTGTGAAGTGCAGTGAAAACAAAAGAAGAATGATTTAGAGTGGGGGTGGTCTGTAGCATTGTGCTTTTTCATCAAGATATGATTTTCTGAGACTTACATTTTCTTTCTGATAATAAGAGGATATCCTTTGACAAGGGGGAACTTATTTCACATTGAAATGTCAAAACTTGAAATATATTTGGAAGTCCAAATCTGCGAGCTGTACTTTCAAGCACAGAGAGAGCACTTTTCTATGGAGCCTGATGCTGTGATGCATTAAAAGAAAATTTGGATTTTGAGCAGTGTATGGAACACAGTCAAACAGTCACAAAGGCAGAGAGCTGACATTGTTGTTCTGTTAATGGTACTGCAGTTGACTTGGTGATTCCTACCATCTGTCCTCACAAGAACTTCTACCCCTTTTCAATCCAATACCAATAGTTAAAGTTCTGCTTTGTACGACTAAGGGAGCGGTCAGGCCATATAACATATCTGTAGTAATCCTGACAGTGCTGATGTTATTCAGAAGTCGCTGCTCTACGTGAGGACAGGAGAACTCTCTGCCTGCTGGAGAAAAGGTATCAGCCAGACATGGAGGTGGTAGCATCGATCTGAATGTGTTTGGTCTTTTCAGAAATTGATGATCCCACCAATGAAGCAAAATGCTCGTAATAGATAAACAGCAGAACAAAGCCCTGACTTCTAAAGGGTACTTTTTCAAAGCTGTGAAGTCATACATAAAGCTTTCATGGAACTTTAGTTCTCCATATAAATAGTCTCACTGTGTTCTTTTACTTTCTGGGACCGAAGCCAAGCTTTATGCAAGAGTTTAAACAATAGAAAAATTATAAAAGAAACTAGGTGGGACAGTGATAAGCCAGTTAATGAACCACACAGAGGAAATATTTTATTAAAAGTACTCTATAAAACTGAGATAACATTCAGTCATTTAAACAAATTATTTCACTTTAAAACTGCTGTTAGAAGGGAGCATCAGTTCTTCGGAGCAGAGTGGAGGACTCTCAGCACAGACAATGCATCTTTGGGCTCGTCTAACGATGTTATAGTGTACAGTGAAACAGGGCGATTTAATTTTGAAACACTGACTGAAAAGTGCTGTATCTGCAGCGTGTGTGAATCTCTGCCTCTGGGATACAGAGCATCTGCAGCTCTGCCAGCTGAGCTCCTTGCCCAAGTCAGGGCGCTCACTTGCACTAAGTGGGGCTTCTTGGCACTGCGCTTGGCAGCTATTGATCAAGATGAAGGTCTGCATTTATCTGGTCACTTGCTTTGGCTTTGAGTTGAGCTTTAGTTCATCAGCTGGAGAAGGCATAGCGTGCAGAGTGGAGGGTGCTGGATGGCAGCATCCCCTGGAGACCTCTCACAGACGTGGCTTTGTCAGAGCTAGCAGTGCAGGGCGGCTGGGAGAGCTGTGAGAGGGCCTTCCTGGCACTGCAGGCTGGGATAGCCAGAGTGCTGTCCTGGTCCTGGGGCTGATCGTCTCTGGCACGAGGCAGTACGTGAGAACTGTTTTCAGTAGGGGAATAGCTGTCTTTTTTCAATTCTGTAGTTCAGTTCTGAGTTAATCTTGTGCTGCTGTGGGCCGGAGAAGGTGAACAACAAATGTTAGATGGGAGCATTTTATCTTTGATTTTTTTGGCCTCAAACATGAGTCTGTTGCATAAGGATGCTGCTGCTTCTCTGTTAATTCATACCTTTGTTCCAGCAATTGTGAGCTGTAATGTATGGGCAGAGCTGCGAGGGCTGTGGGTGGAGTCCTGGGGAGGCCCTTTACAAAGGGGACGGCTGCTGGCCTCTGGTTTGTGCAGGGTATGGTGCCTGTGCAGGATGGGTGTCAGGACATCAGATGCAGCTGTGGATTGGGCACCTTTGAGTCCTGAAAACAGATGTGAGGGCACCAGCACTCTGCATTGCCTTGGCTGCCTGACACCCTGCACACTATGGCTGTTCGTCATAGGCAGGCTGGAGTTTGGAATGGGAGCAGGAAGCAGGGCAGGAAGGTAGAGAAAAATACTTGTCCTTGCTCCTTGTGGCTGGGCATTCACCTTCAAACAGAGCTGGTGACGTGAGAGAGCCTGCAGTTGGTGCCAACAGCGAGAACTGCTCCATGCACGTGCTGGAGTGCAGGGCAGGACAGGCTGGTGAAAGGGTTCTGCTTGCTGAGCAGCCAAGAGGGAACTTAATCTGCCATAAAGCGGACAGAGACATTTGCTCCTTTCATTTTTAGAATGAGACATGTTATTTGCGACTGTCAGCTTTCTTCTATTTTAAGGTGGTGTGTTTATCTTTTAAAAGGCAAAACCAAACCAAAACCTCACTAACAAAGGGAGAGCAGGAGTAAAATCCAGCTGATGATCAAGGAAGGAGCAGTTCACTCGTTATTGCCTGTAAGTGCCCCGAGGAAGCTGACCCTCAGCCTGCAGTGGATGCTGCAGCCAAACCCTTCGTGCCCTCACTGCGCTCCTCAGCTTCTGCACCACGAGCATCTACATCTCAGAGCATTGCTGGTTTTGCTGTGAATTTACTCATCTGGAATTCTCAATGCAAGATAGGAGGAATAATTTTTATTAAAGGGAAGGACAGTAGACCTCTTGTAGGAAATTGTCTTGGATTTGGAGTCCAAGCCTGAAGGTGTGTTGTGCCTTGCCTGGCCTTGGTGTGCCTGCTGGCTGGGAAGGCAGAAGTATCTGAAGGAATGAGCAAAACTGTATGCTGAATTCTGTTTGCCCTCACTGAGTTAAAATCTGTAAAACCAGCATGCAGAACGAGGTAGCTGTTTCTTTTCAATTTCATTCATTTTCTTCAGTTTAAGTGCAGGTTGTTCAACAATAAGGAGATATGGGAAGCTTTCTGTGAGGGGAAGCAAAATTACTTAAAAATTTGAACTCGGTCAGTATTTCTTTTGGTTTAATATTAAGCATTTCAGTAAAGAGCTGAACAATGTTTTTTGATAACTGTTTTGCAGCTATCCATTTAGAGTTGTTTTTCTTCCCCACACATGGAAAATAGTACGAAGCATGAAGTCGCTGCAGCTCAGTGTCAGGAGATGGCTCGATCTTTATTTAAGAAGCTGATGTTTAGCACAGACCTAGATATGGGGAACTGTCTTAGTGACTGCCTTGGAATGATGGACATGTTTGAAGAAATGCTCGAAAAAAGGGCAGATTGGCCACAGCTGGGAAACTCATAGCCCTGCAGGCTGTCTGTGAGTGCTCAGGTGTGATGTCCTTCATCACTCAGTACAACGGAAGTGCAGGAGTTGACTTGGTTTGTGGGGGGCTCAGACCACTCTTGTGTTGATATCCCATTCCCTTACTCAGGCACGTTCTGAGGTGGTAAGTAATTCCAGTACATTTTGTGCCTGGTTTTAAAATAGTTTGGTAGGCATAAACTTTGAAATATGCATGCAAATTATGAACTTGCATTATTGTGCTGAGTGCTAGCCAAATCTTTTCACTCATATTGTTTTGCTTGTGACAAACAATTGATTAATGATAATAAGAATATATTTTTCAAGGCAATAAAGTACATGGTGTTCAGTCGTCAAACCTGTTCTTTTTCTATTTTAGGGAGCCAAACACTAAAATCTCCCTGCTTCTTTTAATGTAACTGGAGCATCAGGGCAGGATTCAGAAGTATGATAACTCATTCCCTGGGCATCTGGCCTGTGAGCCGAAGATGAATTCTTGACAGGGTGCAAATTTTGGGAGTAAAAAATAAACCTGCTAGACTTCACAACTTTCCCTGATACCATCATTTTTACAGTGTGCTTTCCTGTGTTTTTCCTTTGAGTATTTCATGTCATCTTTAGTAGTGCAGTAAGAAATCCCTGGGCATGCTGGGGTTCCCTGTTGTTCCCTCCAAGCACCCACGTGTAATGCTGGGATTTGGGCTGCTCTCCTCCAGGTGCTGTGCGTAGTGAGATTGGTAATTGGTGCAGGGGTGAAGCATTGTTCCCTATCCATGCAGTCACTGCTTTTAATTTTAGTTGCCTTTATCTCCAAATTAAAGCTGCTCTGTTGAGTAATGCTTGTAATTAGATAAATTTATGCAGCAGTTCATAAAAATTCCTGGGGAACCACAGATGAGTTTCTAAAATTGCACAACACAACTTCAAAATCCATTTTGTTTCGGAATAATGTTCTCCATATGGCAGCAGTGCTTTGTGTGTATTTTCCCTTTTTTGAACTCCTCTGTGCCGGTGGTATTTTTCTCCTATCCATGGTGCAGTCACTGTGCTGCTCATTTGGCCCTGAAGAGGAAGGTAGGAGGGAGATCGACTGGGAAGGAGAGAAGAAATCCTGCCCACAGATAGGTGTTGCACACCATTTATTCATTTCCTCAAAGAAATGGAACCTTCTGGGCTTTGGTGGAAATGATTTCCCATTGCTGATGCTGTGTGTAAGGTCTGTCTCATTTACAAGTTCTGCTGCCAGAATTAATCGTCTTGTTTAGAGACCTTTGGTGTGAGCATTGTTAAAATAACTGACGTGTGTTTTGCTTTTCCCTTCAGCTCCAGTTCAGACATCTTGAGAGATCTGGAAGCTGAGATTTGTTCGGTGTCCTCTGACAGGTAGGTAGAAATAGACAGGTGGAAAAATACTTGAGGCTGATTTCAAGTCTCTTCTGGTTTGTTGAATCCTACACGTTTTCTGCAAGAGAGGCAAATGCCATTAAAACATCAGGTTCAGTGAGAACCTCCACAGTTATTGGAGGCAAAACTTCTACAGTGTTGTTGGTTTGCTGGAAAATAATGCATGGATGTTCCAAGGATCTCCAAATGAGTGGCTGAAAATCATTGTTCCATAGTGTACATTGAGTATGGATGTATACTTAAACAAAAACCCAACAAAACAAACACAAACTGGTTTTTATGGGAAAACAAGAGACTAAATACAATAGAAAATTAATGTTAGGTTGTTGCCAGTCCTCACCTGTATCTCTGTGTCTAGTTGAATGTCCTGGAATTGCAGCATTTGCTTTGGTTGACTTTATTAGGAGAGAGAAGAGCACATTCTTGTTTCTAGAATCTTAATGTCGTCTTTTCAAAGAACAAAAATCCCCTTCTGTTACTGGTAAGACTTACAGTTTGTGTCTGGCTGTGCAAGGTGATCTGTAAAGAAACGCTGCAAAACCATCCATTGATTCCTAAAGTAATGCAGTGAAATACATGACAGTGGAGAGCAAATGTTGGACTATCTGGGGATGCTGAAGGTGTGCAGGTATAGTGAGATTTATAGTAGTGCAGTGTTAGATCAGCTGAAAAGCTTTATAGGTATCATACAAAGAAAC
The DNA here is from genome assembly GCA_037305975.1 of Chrysolophus pictus. Classification (NCBI taxonomy): domain Eukaryota; kingdom Metazoa; phylum Chordata; class Aves; order Galliformes; family Phasianidae; genus Chrysolophus; species Chrysolophus pictus. The sequence goes on from CM074587.1 coordinate 695,643, forward strand.
TGGAATGAAGACTGATTGCAACTGAGACTTCTTGCATGGGTAAGAAAAATGTGTTCATTAGTCCAGGAAGAAATAGGAATGTCAAGTGTGGAAGTTGGATTCCCTAATGGGGCGTTTCTCTTTAGCAGTATTGGATGTTAATGTTAGTTATGATATATATCCAGAGCAAAAATAATTTGTTACTTTGATAATTTCCTTCACTCAGAAAATCTCAGTCTTTTGGTTGTTTTATTTGCATGGTACCAAGGTTTGGCCAGGTTGGTAAGTGCACAAGAATATTAATTAAGTCTCGTCTATGCATTTTATTACAGCTATATTGTTCTTCATTGCAGAATTGTGTCCTGCTGGTTGCAGCAGGGGAGAGCTTTGTTTTGGCAAGCTTAGTACCTGTGAAGGCATAGGCCAGCACAAAAACATTTCGTAACCAGCACAGATTTTTGGTTTTGGGGCTGATCATCTCTCTGTTTTTGTTATGGCTGATGATTGGGTATTTGCAAAACAAGTGATATGGAAGCTTCAGCTTTTGACATATTTTAGTACATAAGAAAATTAACATTATGCTTTGGAAATAATTTAGAATGGTCTGTATTTGGCTTAGGTTCAAATGTCAATTTCTTAGTGAAGAGAACACTTCTAAATAGTCCTGTGTTCCGACTTTTACATCCTTTTATATCTGTAATTCCAAATGACATATTTGGTATTTGGGCATGAGGGCTGAAAACATTGCTGTGTGTAGCCCTAGAGGATCTCACTTTTGAGATGGGCGCTATGCTGAGGACAGGTCTAGCTATGAAATTCAGTGGGGCTTCTCTCAGGACAAGACTATGCAGAAGAGTCTCTGTTTAGAGATGGATGTGATGAGGGAGAATACATTTGTCTATACTAACAATACAAATCCATATTATTGCTCTTACTTCTGCAGGATTTCTTTGTTAACTGAAATGGAGAAAATAGTTCTTCATGAGCATTACTTGCTTTTGCCAAACGTGATTTTTCAGTACTTTTAAAACTATGTAATCTGTTCCATGTTTTTCGCAGATGGGATTCAGAAGATTTAGGGTCTGTTGTGTCTCTGGAAGGGTTAAGCTCAAGTTGGAGCTCCAGGGGAAGCAGTCTGCAGGGGCTGCTCAGCAGTCAGAGTGTGGTCACTGGTTCTGGTTGACTGTGGCTGGGGAATGCGTTCCTGGGGGCAGGGAAGCAGAGCACTGTGCAGTGGGGCAGGGAGCAGCTGTGTGTGGTGCCAGCTGCACCATGGGCTGCTTTGGTGAGCCACAGGTTTCTTATGGTTTCACAGTGCAAGTCTCTGAAAGAGAATTTGATGCTATTTAAAAAAAAAAAAAGCTTCAAACTGTCAAACTTGTGCAAATGCTTTATTCTCCCTAAGCAGGTGAGAAAATGGCAGCAGCGATGTGGTGTGTTTGGATCTCAGTATCTGTGCCTTCATTCCCAAAGCAGCCTTCCCACTGCTTAGCGTTATGCTGAGGTTGGTCAGAGCAGCTCTGCCTGTAGCACATCTCAAAGGTGTTGGAACAGTTCTGAACTGCAGCATGCTGTGCCTTTTAGAGATAGTGATCTGCTGAGCATCTTAATTTCCATGATAGATCTAATAAAGAAGCAATAAATATTCATATTCTGTGTTTAGAGTGGATTGTCTATTTCATGAAGCACTTGATGAAAATTGAGACATTACTTAAATTCCCCAGAGTCATCTTTCATCTCTGCTAATTGTCTTATTTTGACACAAAGAGATTAGGCAGTAATACTCAAAAAATAAACCTGAGTATTTTTCTATGGCATACTTGCCATTTGTTTGTGACAATGCACAGATGGAGCAGATTAGGGGTATTTTAGTGACAATTTGCAGCATATTTTTAGCAAAACATCATTCCATTCCTGAAACTAACTTAAGCACGATTTAAGCATTCTCTGAGCTCTCAAAATTTTTTTCCTTGCTTTTCATATCCTCTGTTAAGTAACAAATCCACTTGCTGTGGTATAATGCTATTGGGATACATAAATTCATATTACTCTATCTGATGAAATTGAGGCAGCGTTTCAGGCCCTCAGTAACCTCTTGGTGACCATCTAATGAAAGCCTTATGGTTCTGTGATTGTATGGCAAGCAGTGTGAGTGCTGAGCTGCAGGGATTGCTCAGCTCTGTGGGCAGCATCGGATCTGAATGCCTAAAAATTAGTGTGGGTCTGATGAAAGGCTTCTGTGCCGACTTCACCATTCACACCTTAGCTAAGTTCTTCTAGAGAGCTGTTAGTGAGATTTCAGGGAGTAAGCTGGTGGATATATTTCCTATAGGAGTGCATTGTGAAGTAAAGAATAAAAGGATGATGGGTCTCTAATTGTGCATAGTTGCAGTAAAATATCCCACCTACCTCAGAATATACTTCAGTGTTCTGAGAAACAAGCTCACCTCATTCTGAAAGAAGGGATGGGGGCTTTCTTGTTTCTTCCCCCTCCCTCTCAGGTGTTGGATGCCAGAAGTTGGAGCTCTGTCCTTGCCCAAGCCAACCACATTACAAAGTGAACCAAGGGGTATGGGAAGGGAACTACCTTTCCCAAGGATCAAACGTTGCTGTGGGAGGTCAGCCATACATGCTTTGTGCTTTCACTATTGGTGGCACTGTGCCACGTGGCCAGCAGATCAAAGCCGAAGAGTACAAAAATGTTCTGATCTATTGAAATGAATGTAAACCAAAGGAGTGGCTGGCAGCCCTGGTCCCAGCACAGTGGGTGAAGGTGTCCCATTGGAATGAGTGCCTGCTCAGCTTAGAAGGACCTGTGATCTGTATCTGCTGCTGTGTTCCTTCACTCAGGCCTGGCACCGCAGAGCGAGCACTGCAGGCACATCCCTGTTGTGCTCTCTGCCTCCTGCTCCCCACGCTGGGTCACGTACCTGAGCCTTGCCTGCTTTTCCCATCAGCCACACTCCTTATTGGTCTGTGCCGGTGGTCACGATGTCTTTGCAGAGCTACTGGCAGAGAAATGGTCTAAAGTTCTAGTTCAGAAATGGTGTGGAAGGCTTTAATCCTTCAGATATAGACTCGGTTCCTGATGAAGCAAGCATCTTTGTGCAGGTATGTGTTAGTAGCAGGGCCTTACACACCTGAATTGCATGTGACCTGCTGTGGGATGCAGTTACGTATCTGAGCTCATCTGTTCCCTTCAGGGTTCTGCTGGCACGAGGGTTATACAAATGTCAATGGCTTTGCAGATTCATGGCTTGAGAAGCATTTAATAATGTACTGACAGAGACCCTGTGTGCAGAAATTGCCTTATTAAACAAAACCTCTAGGCAATGTTTGCTTGTTTACCAGGGTATCTTTGGGTGACGTTGCTTTTCTTTCCAGTTTCAATGCTTTTTCCATGCAGTGATTGCACTGCAGTGCTTTCTCAGCAATGCTACTTATTCTGTATGCAAAGGTGGATGTTGGCAGTTGAGTTGCAAACAGGTTTTAGAGTCCCCAGGTTTCACCCAGCTCTGTACTGACCCTGGATCCCACCTGCTGACAGGTGAAGCTGTTGCTTAGAAAGCATTAGTTCTTGGCTTATTTTATTTCTGCAGGGTTTGGGAAGGCTGACTGTAGAACAGTGTAGCACTGAGTACTGCAGCAAATCGCAGAGCTGTTGTGTGGCATTGCTTCGTGTTGCTCAGTGCTCTCAGGGCTCCAGCATTCTGTTCTTCTAAACTTGCATAATCGTAGCTGCTGTGAGCGGTGCCAGCTGAGACAAAGGGCACTGTGTGTGCAGGCTGGTTGCAGTCAGTTGGTCTGGGGTGGTTTCTGTGACCAGTGCCATCTCTGGAGTAGTGCTAGCTTAGGTTACTGTAAGTCACCTTGTCAACTTCCCGCTGTTATTTTTCTGAGTCTTCTTGGTGGGTTTTTATTTGAATTCACATAGAAACTAATTAATCGCTCATTTAATTCAGTGCTAACTTTTAGTGTTTGTAACCTATCTTAAGTTCAGCAAAACAAAAGTAGAAAACATGAGGTTTCCTTATGTTTTCTAATTGATTTCAAACAAAATCTGGACAAAGATGACAAGTGATGTCTGTTGGGTTATCTGCAGAGTGGAGGCATCCTTCCATGTGTAGGCACTTTATGTGAATAAAAACCAAAACCCATTGTTTTCAAGAGCTTTAGACTTAAATGTAATTCTTTTGTTATTGGATGTTTGGTGTTGAAGACATGGGAGATTCTATAGAAGGTTTATCATAGCCTTTGGGGATGTTAGGACATGCTTTGTGATAGTATTGTCCAAATGTAGTAGGTAAATGAAGCTCGGGCTCACTGTGGAGCCTATAATCTAAAGCACACAAAGCCAGCGAAGAAAAGGGAAAGCAGTACCAAGAGGCTTGAAGGATAATTGAGTAGCAAATCAAATGAGCAATCATACTAGAAAATCAAATTGCTTGGCTGCCTGTGCGGCCGTGCTGCTTGTCAGAGCTGCTCACAAGCAGAGCAGGCAGCTGTGAGCTCCGCTGTGATCTGCAGTGCTGCGTGCTTTGTGGCTGGGCAGGAGGAATCGTGGGGAGCTGCTAGAGGCTCTGGGATGCACGTTGTTCCTGCTGATGTGTGCGTGTGTGCATCTTGCTGCTGTCAACAGGGAAAGGACTTCAGTGTTTGAGTTTCTTCGAATCACAAGGTTGGAAAGGACCTATGAGATCACCTAGTTTAACCATCCTCCTATTACCATTACTACCCACTAAGCTACTAAACTGTATCTCATAGCACCTCATCCAGACTCTTATCCAGATTTCATCTTATTTCCAGTTGTGAATTTCCTGTTTAAGCCAAATGAATAGTCCTCATAGGGTAGATTCATCCTAGCAAATGGCTTTAAAAAAAAAAAGTGTTTATGAAGAATGTTAATTAGTAATGGCTATTCACGGGCAAGAGCAGTATCTTACATGTCAACTCTGTGTGGTGTTCCAAGCTCAAAGCAGGTTGATGGAAATTAGCTGCGTAATTTAAATAAGGCTAGCTTAACTTTTTTTCCTTTAAAATTAACTGTAACTGAAATGAAAATGCTTCTTTGAGCTTCCAGTGCAACATTCCTTGTCCATAATGAGAAGAGCCTCAGGTGAAGGGTTGCAGCTGGGAGGTGGAGCCCCACGTGTTGTCCTGGTGGGACAGCCACCCCACAGCTGCTGTCCCTCCTTTTGGTGGCTGTGCTGTGCATGACTGTTCCATGCACATCTTTCTGATGTCATGTGATTGTGCCAGCACTGGAGGCTGTGGGTGAAGAACTGGGAAGGCTGTTACTCCTTCTGCTCAGATCTGTTCCAGGACAGACCTGGGCAGTGCTGGACGTGTCTGTGCACATGGGGTTTGTGGGTACTGCTACCCTCAGACGTGGAGATGGAGCGTGTTTCTGTTCATGCCCCAGTGGGACTGTGTGCTGTGGGTACTGTGCACGCAGTGCCTGCTGTGCCTTTGTACGGCCTTCGGCATCTGTCTGTTCAGAGCATCTTAGAAACCATATTTTCCACTTTTTTTTCTCAGCAACTGTCTTCTGGACCTGAGAACTAGCAAGAGGAAGGCATGCCAGTCCCGGCTGCCAGGAGGGGATCGACTGCTTCCCAGGAGCAAGAGGAAGAAGAGCTGATGCTGTGGGGCCACTGGGCTTAGGTAATGCAGGAGGCTTAAGGCTGAGAAGTGCTTCTTAGACTTCTCCTGTTTCCAGTGTATCAGGGTGCTTAATAAAGTGTTGAATTCTTGCATAACTGCCATTCAAGCTGCCTTAAAATAACCAAGTGAGTGCACAGGCACTTCTGTTTGCAGCGCTGTGCCCCATAACTGTAATGCTGCTGGGGTGCTGGGTGAACCCTCCTGCAGCCAAGCAGTGGTTCTGTGTGGCACTGCAGCCCTGCCTGCTCACATGTGCAGTGCTTGCAGTGCGGGCTTTGCAGGCCGTGGCTGCATGGAAACCCTTCCCCTCTTTGAGCACCACACTAGAAGGGCAATAGATTTGTTTGATTTGGTGTAATTTGGTTTTCTGCTAATGAAATAAACTGTAAACTCAAATGCAGAAATGCGCTGGTTTTGAATACATTCTTGGAAGCTTGTCCATTAGCAGGTGTTGCTATTTCAGCTTTGTGTTATAGCTGAAAGAAATTGGAAGGTTTTGGGGCATTGAGTATTCTGGCCTTAAAATAAATATGCAGCTGGGAGCAGGCACTGTGCTTCTGGAACTACTCCACGTAGTGTGGAATCGAGAGGTGATTTTTGTTTGGAAGAACTGTGTCTGTGGCAAGTGTGGGGTAATGCCTCTGTGGGATGGAGGAGATGCAGAGGGAAAAATAGGAAGCAGATTTTTTTGTTTGGTTGGCTGTCAGTAAGACCATGCCGTCTGAAAGAGAGCAAATATTGACTTATGCTTTTAGGTCCACCTTTTAAATCATAGTAATCAATGATGAACAAAAAAATACTGTGTGCACTTTGCCAGAGAAGAGTAGGAATGTATGTAATGGTCAGTGTCAGACTCACTGCAGCAGGTCAGCTTCCATCCACTGCTGTACATCCCAGGTCTTTATCATTATGGTTTGATTGTATTTGAGTTAATAGTAATTCATTTTCTTGGTGATATTCATTGTCATGCACAAAACATCCTCAAAAAACTCTTGTGAGTAACATTGGGACACACACTGTGAGCCGTGGCACTGAGGAGAGCTGTGAACAGTCCTCTGGCAGGAGCTAAAGGGCTGTGCCTTTTGGCCTATGTTCTGCAGAGCTGTACTGGTTGTGCTGATGTGGAGCTCTGGTTCTGATGCAGTGTAAGTGCATCATGGCTCAGGATGAGTCAAACCCACCTTTCCCCGGTTAGCACTGGTGCAGGGTGGGTGCTTGTGGTTATAGCATCACTCTCTTGGTTTTAAGTGCAATGGCAATCTGAGCATTTGGGCTGCAGTGCTGCCCATCTGCTGAGCCCAGCTGTGGCCGTGCAGTCTGAGTGCTGTGTGCTGCACAAGGAGTACAACTCCGCTGAGTCAGCAGGGAAGCAGCCCCAGCGGGAGCTTTCCTCATTAATACCTGTGTGATTGTATCAATAGCTGAGGCTTTTTGTTGACTTTGAAGCCGGATGCTGCTTGTGGAGTTAAATCTGTAGTTGATGGCAATAAATCCTGACTTGAGAGGAAAATATACTTCCATTTCCAGAGGGGGTAAATAGTCTAATTCATTAAGTGAGTATGGGCTGGAGAGTACTCAGAAAAATCAATACAGAAGGTGAGTGAGGCAGGGCGAGGAGCCAGGCACTGTGCTTGCCTTTCTGTTCTGGGGGGGAGCAGGGGGCTGGCATGGGATGCTGGGCAGCGCTGCAGGGCCAGTTGTTTGCAACCAACCCACTGACCAAAGGGAATTCACTATTAAAAAACATGAATGCTGTACTTGGTTGCATTAAAACCTGCAGAGCTGTGCATGAGCCCTGCTCCTGTGGGTGGGTGCTGCTCTGCGAGGTCGCTACCAGCACTGCAGTGTGTGTCCCCTTGTGTGAGAGGAATGTGATAAAGAACCACGTCCTTCAAAAGATGAACACCCTGAGCATGGCACAAGCTGAAGCTTTGGGAATTTGTCTTCCTTCAACAGTCTTTTGTTCAAACACAGTCCCTCCAAGCAGGAAAGCAGAGTGTGATCCTCCTCGGCTGAGTTTCTGAGGACTCCTTCCTACATGCCCGTGGGGAGGCACGAGGCTTTGTAACAGTTCTTACATCTTTGGAAATGTTCCGAATATAAACTGCTCTGTTGATGTTTGCAGTGAACCAAACCGTGGCCTGATGTCTAACATCTGCAGCAGGCTTTCCCCAAAGAGCCATTTTAAGTTGAAATAAAATGCAGATTTTTATTTCTTATGTGCATCCCATTCATCCTTTGCAAATACAGTCCTCAGCTGTTTATTTTTTTTATATTGATTGTGTCCTTTAAAGCAAGGATTGCTTGCGTTATCAGTGTCAGCTGCTGTTCCACCTGACCACTGCCCTGAGGGGGAGCTTGGCTGCTGCCCATCAGGTGTGTCCCTCCCATCACACACCTCGCTCTCCCTTTCCAGCTCAGGACGCAGCCCAGGAGATGACAGCCTCCTTTGAGGTGTGGGGGAGAGGCTGCTTTGGGAGCACTGGTGCTTGGGTTTTCACTGGGACTTTTTTGTGCTGCTCAGTAGGAAATGGATTCATGTCTCCTTCCAAGGCTGCTCAGAAGGTGGCCCTCAAGAAAAGCAAGGCTCTTTTGCCTGAAGCTCCCTGCAGGACTGCTGTCACCACTTCAGCCCCATTCTGTGCTGCCCACTGCTCCCTTCAGGAGCCCTGAACCTCTTTCCTTGGATGCTGGGCGCAGAGCTGAGTCCTGCTGGGCATTCTCTGCATCCTTCATTGGGCCACAGTTTGACCATTGCTCATTTCAGAAGTTTAATCTCCTAGTGAATAACAGTGTAATAACCACTGGTACAGATGCTAAAAGAGCTTTGCACAAAATTGCGTGAAGGTAAATTCATGGTGAGAGCAAAACTGCAAGCAAAGCATCACCAGGAAGGTTTTCAGAAGGAAAACTTCATTTTTGGGCTGTATGGAGAAAGTGGTAGTTCAGCCATAACTGCTGTTGGGTACTACAAAGGTCTCTGCCTGCAGCACAGAGCACCTGATGTGCTCTGACAATAAACCAACCCATCGCTTCTCTGTGAGCAATACTACTTATATGCGTGGTTGGAATGTGAGCTCAAATGAGTTCCTAATTGGCAATTGCTTTCCTAGTTTACCCTGTGATCTCTGTTACCGTGTCTGTGTGCGCTGGCTGCAGATGAGCATCTGTGTAAAGTTCCTCTTTGCCCAGGATGATAAATCATAATAAATCACTGCTGCAGATCTTTGCTAAGGCAGATCTGTGCTGCAGCTGTGCACACCTCTGGCTGCACTCTGCTGGCACTGAAGTCGGTCCCCATGGGGCACTGCCTCATGCAGCACTGTGCGTGGCAGGGTGAGGCTGCACGGGTTCAGTGCTCAGCTCTGCAGAGCTTGGGAGCAGAAATATTTACATTATCCCTCAGCCGGGTGCTGGAAGGTGTCAGCTTGTGATGGAAAGTACAGAGCTCTGCCGTGGGTGGGCAGTGCTCTGAAGCTCCCCATGCAGAGGGCTGTGCTGCTGTGTGGTTGGCTTTGTGCTGCCAGGCCTCAGAGCTGAGCTCTGCACGGTGACGGCCGCTGATGGGAAGGGGCTGTGCTGTGGGATGTTTGGGATGTGCCCTTGTGAATGGCAGCAGGTTGTGCTGTTCCTGTGCATCCTGGAGCTATTCGGAAGCAAAGCCCACAGCTCTGAGGAAAGCACCTGCATGGTTTCTGGTACACCTGATAGGTGAAACTGCCTGCATTGAGCTGCTGCCACCACTCACTGTGCTGCAATTGGGAATAATTGCCCTGGTGGTTTTATTTCCGTAGTTAACTGTGCAAAAGCCTTACTTTTGCTCTTGCCTTGTTCCTGGAGCAGCAGCAGCAGATGCTGTGCTTTGGGTGGAGCAGCAAAGGGCTCTGCTTTGCTCAGCTGACGGCAGGTGCTGCTGTGATCCACGTGCTGCAGTATTTCTGTGCCAGATTCACTCAGGTGCAGACCAGGTGTCTGCATGGGGCCTTCTTCCTGCAGGGAGCTGAGCCTTGGGGAATGCAGACAGCAGTCCCCATCCCCTCCTGTAGCAGGCTGGTCCCTGCCCAGAGCAGGACTGCTAGGCACTTTGGAACTCATTTCACAGCCTGGATACTTTAGAAATGAAAGAAAATATTTTGTTTTCCCAGGAGTATTGATTGCTGGCATGAGCAGCACCTGGAGCCCTTCTCATGCTGTGATGGAGAGCACTGCAGTCATAAAGGGACTCCATAAAGCAGTGCTTCTCCCTGCAGTGTTGGGGCTGTGGTGCTGCCCAGTGCTGGCAGCCCTAGCAGAGGTACATCTTTACAAAAGCCTTTTAACATTCTTTTTTTCTTCCCCTCCACATTATTAAATACCTATATTTCCTGGTTGCAGCTGAGCAAATAACTCATCATGCGTGCTTTCTGCAGAGAGTTCAGCTGCACTGCTTGCGCAGCTCTCGCAGCGATTAGCAGTGGTTTATTGCACAGTGGCTCTCTGTGCTGGGTGCTGGGCTGATGTCTGCTCTGCAGTCCATCCTCAGGTCCTCCAAATCCCTTCACTCTGACACCAAAGCGTGGGCTCTGAGCGAGAGCACTTCTGTCTGCGAGTGCTGTCAGCAGTGAATGCACTTCTGGAAGTATCTGTTGGTACCAGCTCCTCTCCCTCTCCGCTCTCCAGCAATAGGAGTGCAGGCCCTGAATGCAGCTGGAGGTGTTCCACAGGTATTTATTTGGACAACAGCACAGTGCTGCAGCAGCCCCGGCCGGGGCACTCACAGCCCTGGCTGCAGCTGGCTCAGGGCTGCACTTCCCCACCACTTCTCACTGCTGTGCTGCGGTGCCAGCAGCTGTGATGGTGCAGCCCACGGCTCCAGCCTTCCCCTGGGGCACAGCCAACGCGTGCCAGGGTGCAGTGGTGGTGGCTGGGTGCCCAGGAGGGACTCTGACTTTCTCCAAAGAGTTTTATAGGGGGCAAATTTCACTCTCAGCACTGAAGGACAGAGTTAGGAGTGCAAAGAGGAGTTTTTCAGTGTTGTGAGTCAGATACTCCTCTCCAATGTCTGCTCAGTTGAACAGCCCAGTGACGAATGGCGTGTGCATGCTGTGGGAATGGCAGATTTGTGAGCCCTTCGGTGGGAGAAGTGATCTCCCTTGCCACTTTCAGGACATGCTGCTGATGGTTTATGGCCCTTTCATAGCAGTGAGTTTGAGCTCGGGCTCCCATCCTCAAATTTTCATTCTGCTTTTCTGTGTTGGGGTTATATCAGGTTCAGACACAGCGCCGGGCAGTGTGTGAAGGGCTTGAGAGAGTCCTCATGGTTGGCACCAGTGGGATGAAGTATCACAAGTTTGGGGAAACGTAGGTCAGGTTTCTTGTGTGTGGCAAAAAGCACCACAGGAACAGTGAGGGCAACGGCAGCCGATGTGAGCTCAGACAGTGAGGAGCCATTTTAATGCTGCAAAGCCTTCAGATGCTTCTGCCCAGTGTAAAAGACAAATGCTGTGCCAGCGCTTGTAAACAACGTGAGTAGTGTTTGTAAATAAGGCTGTTCTCCACCTGAGCCCACTGTGGGTACAGCACCGTGTGGCAGCCTGCAGGGAACAGCACTGAGCCTCTGCAGCAGCAGCAGTGTGCTTTGTATAAAAATCCGTGTGAAAATAACACCAACACCACCTGCTTTTTTTCCTCCAGGTGGAGTGGACTCGAGTGATTCCATTAGGGGAGAATTGAGTTACTCTGCTTTCTGTCAGCCAGGGACCTGCCCTGTGCTCAGTGGTGAGATGAGGCAAAATGGAGCTAACCTGGCCATTACAGATGATTACTCAAAAAGAAAAATGACTTGGGTGATAATTGCTGCGGAATGGATGGGCTTTGTGCACATACGTGCTGTACCTTCTGAGGCGCTGTGCCCCTGACCCAGCCAGACAGAGGCTTCTTCAAATGCCACGCTGGAACAAAGCAGCCTGTTGGTTCCTGAGCCCAGCACTGTGGTGTGGTCCCCCCGCAGCCCCACACACACAGGGGAGGTCAGCATGGGGCCCTGCCTGCTGTGTCTGCTCGCGGTGCCCGGGGTGCAGAGCCAAGTGCTGAGTTAAGGGGTGAGCTCTGCTCTGCTGTGCGCTTTCACTCCGTGGGCCGCTTTCCCCTGAGCTGCAAATTGATGTAGGAGCACCTTATAAAACCCAGACCTGCAGCCTTCAGGTGCTGCCATGGTATCTGTGACCCTTCAGGGCAAACTCAAATGTTGCTGCTGTGCCATGCATCGTCTGCACCTCCTGCATTAGGGAAGGCAATGTGATGTGGCAGAGGATGTCCTGCAGGCTGCAGGGAGGAGCCGGGCTGCTGCTGGGTGGTGGCCCCTGGAGGACATCAGTGGGTGGGGATGGAGTGGCCACCTATCAGCAGCATTCATGGTGTGCAAACTGCTGTGGCCACAGATAATAGCAGTTTCATTGCAAATCAACTCCAGAACCCTGCTACCACCGTAATCGGCGTGTTGTGATAATGAAGCAATTACTTGAGGTTGTAGAACTGAGGCAGAGCTGCTACGGCACATTAAATACAGACATAAGTCAAACTCTTTTGCTGACGGCCTATTGGGATTAATTTGTTGTAGCACTTGTTGTTGAAGTCACCACCTACAGTCTGAAACAGTTATGCTTGCTGAAGGTGGAGGTTTTGCATAATGAATATATACTGTATGTGTGATAGATATGTAAGCATCTTCACCCACGTACTCCGAGTCTCTGAGTCCAACCACAAGTCCTCAGCGCTCACCAGAACAAGTGGGCAGTAACACCCAAGGTGGGCTCCCAGCAGCCCCTCCTGCCCATGGCTGGGGATGGAAGGAGCGATGGAGCCCTGCTGGAAGGCCCTGGGCTGCAGGTGGGCAGCAGTGGGGTGTGGGCCCAGGCAGAGCAGGGAGCTGCAATGTGGTGGGACTCAGCTCCAGCTCCAACACAACATTTCAGCTGCATTTTCATAATTAAACCCTGGGCAGTAAATGTGTTTCTTCAACATTTGGATGTGAACTAGCTCTTGGATGATGGTGTTGCTGCTGCTTCTTCTATATTACAAATCCTTCCTTCTTTCTGTTTACAAACCTCCCCGGCTGGGTCAGTGTAGGGGCTCCCATGACCAGTCAGCAGGTGCTGCAGTTGCTGATTGCAGACAGAACTTTTCCACATGCTACAAACCAGTGAGTGCAGCTGTGGGTCTGCCCTGCTCTGTGCTGCCGTTGCCTCCTGCCTGCAGTTTGTGCAGTTTTGGGGGCTGGCAGTGTGGTTGTGCTGCACTGCAGTGCTGTGTGGTGCTGTGGTGCAGTGCTGCAATGCGTTGTTGCAGCAAGGTGCTGCAGTGGGGTCAGTGCAGTGCAGTGCAGTGCAGTGCTGCAATGCCACAGGTAGCTCCCCCTGCATCCCTGGGTCAGGAGCAGCAGCACAGCTGGCCCTAAGCCCTACAGCTGCTGTGTTTCGATGAATTGCCATGCTTCAGGAGGCTGCAATTAGCGGTAATTAATACTTTGCTTTCTTTACCAGTACTTGATGCTAACCTCCTAACCTAACCTTTTAAAGCCTGAATCTAATTTCTAGTTTTCACCTCACTTGGAGTATAAGGTTAGCAATTAGAAGATGAAGTAAAGCAGCAGGTGAAGCTGTGCAAGTAGGAAGTCCTTAGGGTGAGAACATTGCTTCAGTGAGCAGTGAGGATGGAGGCAGAGGTGTAGCTGGGGGTTTGGAGACCTTGTATGTGGATTTCTGGCTGTGCATACTGTGCCATTACCTCTATGCATACGAAGTGACTTCATGAAACTTCAGTGGAAGAACTTTGTCAGTCTTTTCCCACTAAGAAGGATGGCCAAAAGTCTCTTGGCTCTTCACCAACTCTGGGGCAGATGGCCATGGGACATCTCTCTGCTGTCCGGGGCTGATGTTCCAGCCCTGGTTGTTCCACCACGGGGGGGGTCTGAAAATATCCTGGTCACATCATGGGTTGAATCCACTTATGGTTGGGAAGAACCTTGTTTTTAGGTTGAATCATGTCTCTTTTTATAGCCTGATGGTTGTGTTACTGTGATTGCAATTTCCAGCCCAAAGCAGCGCCTGCTTGGGTTAACGATCCTCGTCATGCAGAGCACAGGGGAACATATTTTGCTCGTTTCCCAGAAAAATGAGCGTCTCCTGGGGATGCTCTGTGCACTGCTTTGTGTCCCCACTGGAGGCTGGGAGCAGAACTGGTGCTGCCTGAACCCACCCCCGCTGGCAGCCCGGGGCGGGGGCCGACCCTGTGCCCTCCCTGCTCACCCCATACTCAGTGAGCTGCTCGGTGTGCAGAGCATCCCCAGGAGGTGCTGGGCCTTATGGGGTGGGCTGGGTTGAGTTGGGGGATCTCGGAGGTCTTTTCCAACCAGAATGGCTCCCTGGTTCCATGCCTTCCCTCAAGCACACTGGGCACTACAGCAGGGCTCTGTGGGGTCTGCTGCCATCCCCATCCCACAGCCCCATGCTCTGGGAACCTCTGGCAGGGCAGCAGCACACTGTGCACTGGTTTGCAATTAGTAACAATTAATTAGCCGTGATTGTGAATGACAAATGACAGCTTGGTTTTTCGATTTGCTCGTTAATTCCTGTTGGGTTTAGTTTTCATTTGTGCCCATCAGAGCCCTTTGTGTGCTGGTTCCTTTTAGGAGCCAGCTGAGAACAGTCCCACTGCTGCTCTGCTGAGATGGGGGTGAAAGAGTTGAATGTGTCTGAAGGAGGGTGACCAGCATATAGCAGGGCTTGGTTTCCTTTTGTCTTAGTTTGCATACCTGAATGTTGCTGCAAAAGGACCTGTGCTGAGGGCCTTCAGAAAAATTCTGCCGTCTTGTACTCCGTTGTGTTGGTTTTAAAGTAATGATCGTACTGAGAAAAACAAATCTGAGGAATTATGATAGAAAAAAAGCCCAGCACGTAAAAGAGAATGAGAAAATGGTGACCATAGGGCCCGCGTGACTGGTGCCTTGGTTGATATGGGGTGGGGGGAGCAGCAGCAATGCAGGGCTGGGTGAGCAGAGTGCAGTGTGGTCTGTGCTGAGTGCAGCAGTGGGCTGTGGGTTGGCAGCTGGCTGCATGCACAGAGCGGGGCTGCAGCCAGGAGGAGGTGAACACGTAACTGCAAATGGGGGTAATTGGTGATGCAAAAAGGCTGGAATAAATGGAGCTGGGCCTTGCTTTCAGATGAAGCCCTGCTGTGGGCCATCAGCTGCCCCACACTGCGCTCCCGGAGCAGAGCTGTGCACACAGTTTGCTGAGGGCTGCGTCCATCAGACAGCACAGATTTTGCTGAGGCGGTGATAAGCAGTAAAATTCTGTTTCCTTCATACAGATGTGCATGCATTAATCACATAATTTACATGTGAATCTGTATTAAAATCAGTATGCATATATGCTTAGTTTTTGTTCTGGTTCCTCTGGCTTTCTTAGAACACCAGAAGATGTTCTGTAGCTGCCCACGTGCATGAGCTGCAGTGTGTGAGTGGTCCCACCTGCGTGTAGGGATGTCCCACAGCACCAACATGAGGCTCAGGAATATGTTGCTTTGTGCACTGGTTTTGCAGGTCCCACAGAATTTGCTGGTGCATCGTTCTGACTGCTTCATAAGCACCCAAAACCCTTCGTCCCTTTCCTCTGCTCCAGATTGGTCCTGAATTTTGGGCCGCGTTTTCAGATTTCCTTTTTTAGCAGTGATTTGGGATAACCGAGTTTGATTTGGTACAGAGGCGCACACACGAGAAGTGCACCTTCAGGAGGTCCCACGTGCAGTACTGCCTTCTTACTGGGGATGGTTACTGAGGTAATTGGTGACGGTGCTGGCTTGATGCCAGCAGTGTTCAGACCGCGGGAGCAGAGGCTTTCAGCAGGAGGGGATTCCTCTGGAGGAAATGGTTTGACTCCCGTGAACCTCACAGTGACACGATGGAAACGGATCTCAGCACAGAGCGCTCTGTGCTGGCGGCTGGGACTCAGTGTTCCCAGATAAATGAAGGGAGGGAGGGAAGAAATGGTCCTGATGCACAGCAGGAACTCGTGCAAGTTCTCTTCTTCTATTGAGAAGCCCTGGGACTGCAGCACCTGTCTGTGTGCAGTCGGTCCCTGCAGCTTTTCCCCTCCAAGTAATGCTTTGATGCAGATTCCAAAGGCAGATCCGCTCCTGGCACAGCTGCTGTGCAGAGCTGCGGCTGCGTGTGGCGTGGAGCAGGAATGCTGGAATGATGGCGGTTCTGCTGTTCTTCCTTGGGTTTGTTTGCTGCTAACAGTGTGGGATGGAGCCTTTCTCATTGGTGGCACACTGCTGTGCCCTGGGGCGTGCATGGGAGGTCGGATGGGGTCACAAGCACTGTGACACAGCACGTCCCAGGGCCAGCCTTCCCTGCACCTCCAGGCGTGTAATGCTGTCCCTCATCACAGGCCCTAATTGTGGGTAATGTTATCCCACATCACAGAGCTCACTAACATAATGGACTTTCAGTGGGTGTTCTGGATGCAGTAATGCTGTATTTTGTATTGCTAGGAGATCAGAGCGCCGATGGATTGATCCATAGGGATTTCAGTCACAGCTGCCACGTTATTCCTGTGTGCACCTGTGAAGCACAGGAGAACCACTCTTTTCTCTATCCTCATTCCCCACCCTCATCTAAATATGATAACGTTCAGCAGTTTTGTTACCACAGCAGTGTTCTGCCTTTTCTGGGCGGTGTGTGCTCAGGAACACACATCTCAGTGTCTGTAGGGAAGTCACCAAAGCCGGGTCTCCTGCAGGCTGAGTGCCAGGGACACGGGGTAGGCAGGAGGGAGCGGGCAGGAGCAGCAGGTGAGCATCCCGTCCCACTGCACAGCGCCTGCAATGGCTGCAGCCGTGGGTGAGAGCTCCGCCTGAGCGGCCGTGGCTGGGACCTGAAGCATTGCCAGACCCATGTGCCATGGGGGCTGTAAAGTTGGGATTCCAGAGAGCTATTGGAAAAACTGCTATTTCGGATGCTGCAGTAAATTGAAATTAAATTTAGCCTTGGCGCTTTTGATTATTCCAACGCATGTATTTTTAAAATAAATATCTTCCCAGCTCGGCGGCGTTGTAGATGTATTAAAGCTGGAAGGAGCGGGGGGTGACTCAGAAAACCCTGTGATTCTCTCAGGCCTCTTTGCCTCAGCGCTGTTTGTTTGTTTTCTCATTGCCGGGAGCTCTGCCTGCAGATGGAGCTGCGGGGTATCCCCGCTCCGTCCCCGCGCTGGGCTGGCAGTGGGCTCGGTGCTCCCGGTGCTGCGGAGCGGCACGTCCTGCTCCTGCGGTCCCCTTCCCACACAGACATCGCAGGCTGTAGCTGCAGCCCCACGGCCGGACCCCCTCATGGCATCGTGCAGAGCAGCTGCGGGTGTCCCACCGGGCCGCCCAGCCCGGCACCGTGCCCTCACTAATTGGTGCCAGAAAGTTGACGTGTGGGTAGCGTGATGGAACTGCATCGGGCTCTCACGCATCTCTGCTGTTCCCCTTTCGAAGGGGATAGACACAAAGCAGCGGTGCCTTTCAGAAACGCGGTTTGGAGCTGTACGGTCAGAAGGGCTCCTGCAGCATGCACAGCAGCAGGCAGCAGCCACGTGCAGCTATCAGCAGAGGGTTCTGATTTCTCAGTGACTGCGCTGCTGTTGTCGGGGTGGGAGCTGCCCATCTGCCGTGCCTGCAGGCGCCGCTCCGTGCCGTGCAGGGCCGGGTCCTGCCGGGGAGATACCTGTGGGAGCTGGTTCACATCTGACGCTGACAGCCTCAGCTGCTCAAAGCAGCATTTATGGGCACCGTGAAATAATTAATTATGGCAGCTGGCAACTGCAGAGGGAGTTTGTTTTGACTGGAATTAGTGGTTCTGAGGATGGGTCGGGGGTTTCCCATAAACGGGAACTGAAAAAGTTGATGAGGGGAATGTTCAAAAGAACAAGTCCTGTGATTTCTGCCCGCTGCACCTCCTGCTCTGCACACCAAAGGGACAGCAGCACTGCTCAACCCTGGCGGTGGGGAGAGCTGCCTGGCTGGGCTGGGGGGGGTGGCACAGGGATGGGACAGGGCAGGGATGGGACAGCATGGCCCCCACCAGTGAGTGCTGGGCTCAGTCTCAGCCCACAGCTGTGAGAACTGCACGTGGTGGAGGTGACCGCCTGTCCTCGTGCAGCACTGCAGGTCCCACTGCTTGGGGAGCACCCTGGGACACTGCAGGAACTCATTCTCTGCCGAAGCACTTTGCTTTTGGGTGAATCTTTGTGGCTTGGTAAAACAACATGTCAGCTGCCAAATGGTGACAGCCAAAACTCGGGATAATAGATGAGGAAACACGTGGGAGAGTCAGATATTGTATAATAGGTGGGGCAGGTGCCAAAACCCAGTGAGTGACGTATGTCTCTGAGCCACCAGGGAGAGGAGAAACTCATATGGATGGAGATGCTGTCAGCGCTGCTCACTGCAGGCAGGCCTCATGAAGGCAGTCTGAGTGGGGCTGTCCAGCCCCAAACCTGAGGGATGTGCCTGCTGGGAGCTGGGGGTGCACAGGAGATGGGAGAGGAAAGCTGCAGGCACGCTGTGCTGTGGTACCCCAGTGGCAGTGAAGGGCTGCACGTGTAGCATGTGGCTTGCAGCACCTGCTCTCCTGGTTTGATCCCCCTCTGTGGTGGGGAGGAGTAAATCGCAGCCCTCTGGCAGGGGCCACAGGCACTCCCTGCTGCTGCTCTGCCAGGGTTTGGATGCAGAACATTCAGCCCCTGGCCTGGCTCTGCAGCCCACGCTGTGCTCTGTGCAGATGTCACCCAGAGCCAGCACATTCCAAGTGTGGCGGATGGAAACCTTTCACACCTTAAACCCCATGTTTGGACAACCAGGAGTGCAGCATTCCCCTCAGCAGCTCAGTAGGTCCCTCCTGCACCTTTAGATCAGAATGGACAGAGCATCAGGTTTGGCGTTGGCAAGGAGACAAACGGAACGAGCCCCGGCAGAGCTCCCCGGGCACCAGAAGCAGCACAGGCTGTGGTCTGCATCCAGGAGCTCCATCCTATCTCACGAAGGGCTCCTTGTAGCTGGGGCTGATGCCCCTCTGACAGCACGGAGGGGGCAGTGCTGCACCATCCCAGGGTCCACACCCCAGGTGTGTGGCAGCAGCGCGGCCGCCCCAACCCGCCCCCAGCACAACCTGCAGCTGGAGCGGGACGCCGAAGGAGCAGCGCCGAACCCGAAGGCAGCTCAGAGCTCTCCCTGACTTCACCACAGCCAGGATCTCACCGAGGTCCCTTCCTCCTACAGAACTCTCCTGAAAAAGGCAGAACGAGAGGAAAAAAAAAAAAAAAAGCATTGCCCATGGTGAGCTGCAATCCTCAGCGATTCCCACAGCGTTCTGTTGCCCGGAGGAAGAAAAGCGTGAACCCTGGAGGGAAGAACTTGCCAAAGCGTTTAACATTTTTACATTTCGCACAGAGCAAAAGGTTCCCAAAAATCTTTAAAAATAACTGCGGGGATGTTTATTCGGGGCCGAAGGGTAGGAGCGGCGGGGCTGTCGGGGAGCAGCGCGGTGGGACGGCGGCAGCACTGTGCTGGGAGGCCGCTCGGGGCTGCGCGGTGAAAAGGTGCCTGGGGGCCCCGCGTGGCCGCTGCTGCGGGGAAAGGCAGGCAGAGGTACGCGGTGCTGCAGCCGTGCGGGGCAGCGAGCCCTGAGAAAACACTGCTGTGCCCCGCCGCGCGAGGGCTGGGATCGGCACTGACGGCAAACGGTATCGAACGTGGCCGCGTATTTTTTCCTTTCTAGCGGTGGTTTAGCAGTACTCGCAGATAATCCCGAAAGCAAAACTCCTCGGGGGTCGCCGCCGCTCCGGCTGCCAGGCAGCACAGCGCGAGCAGCGGCACGCAGCTGCCATCCGCTCCCCCCCGAGGCACGGGGACACCCCGGCGGAGAGCCCCGAACCCAGCATCGCTCAGGGACGCGCCACTCTTTTCCAGCGTCAGAGCCCAAAACCGCCGCTGCCGGCCGCCGCGCAGAGGGGATCCTCATTGGGTCCCCCCCGAGCGGAGCTCTCCGAGCGCGGATCGAGGTCGGGGGCTGCACGGCGCGGAGCTGCCGCTCCCTCTCGCGGCCGCTCCGAGCGGGCGGGACCCACCTCGGTCCCATCCGTGCCCGCGGGCGGGGCGGGACGGAGCCGGCCCCCTCCCATCCCCATCCCTATCCCCGCCCCGCCCGGGGCTGGGGGTCCTCTCCGCGCTCCCCGCGCTGGAGCCGTGTGCGGCAGCGGCGGGGCCGGTGATTGCCTGCCGGACGGCGCTGCGCTCCTCTGCCGGCCCCCCCGCGTGCCGCTCCTCGCGCGTTGCTGTCGCGTCGGGTCCGCGGGCTGCGGATGCGGCGGGAGCCCGGGGTGGGGCCGGGGGGGGGCGGCTGCCGGGGGGCTCTCTGGGCACAGCCGCCCGGGGGGCACGCGGCGCTGCGTGGAGCGAGGCCGTGAGGAGCCGGGAGGTGCTCGGCTCTATGCGGGGCGGCCATGGAGAAGTTGTACCTGGCGGGGAGCGGCCTGTGGGCCAACGGCACGCTGGGGAACGGCAGCCTGCAGCCCGAGGACAGGGCGACCGTCAGGAACGGCACCGCGGACCCCCTGAAGAGGAACGAGGACATGGCCAAGGTGGAGGTGACCGTGCTCTGCCTCATCCTCTTCCTCGCCCTGAGCGGCAACTTGTGCGTGCTGCTGGCCATCCACACCACCCGGCAGAAGCACTCCCGCATGTACTTCTTCATGAAGCACCTGAGCATCGCCGACCTGGTGGTGGCCGTCTTCCAGGTCCTGCCCCAGCTCATATGGGACATCACCTTCAGGTTCTACGGCCCCGACTTCCTTTGCCGGCTGATCAAGTACTTGCAGGTGGTGGGGATGTTCGCCTCCACCTACATGCTCCTGCTGATGTCCCTGGACCGCTGCTTGGCCATCTGTCAGCCGCTGCGGTCCCTGCATAGGCGGGCGGACCGGGTCTCCGTCCTGCTCACCTGGCTGCTGTGCCTGCTGGTCAGCATCCCCCAGATCCACATCTTTTCCCTGCGGGATGTGGGGAACGGAGTGTACGACTGCTGGGCTGACTTCATCCAGCCCTGGGGACCCAAAGCCTATGTCACCTGGATAACCCTCATGGTCTACATCATCCCAGTGTTGATGCTGAGCGTCTGCTACGGCTTAATCAGCTTCAAAATCTGGCAGAACGTGAAGCTGAAGACGGCCCACGGGCCCCCCGGGGGGCTGAGCTCCACCACCCGCGGCGGAGCGACGTTTGCCAGGGTCAGCAGCACGCGGCTCATCTCCAAAGCCAAGATCCGGACGGTCAAAATGACCTTCATCATCGTGCTGGCGTTCATCGTGTGCTGGACGCCCTTCTTCTTCGTGCAGATGTGGTCGGTGTGGGACACCAACGCTCCGCAGGAAGGTACGTCCTCCCCCCGTGGCTGTGTGCGTGCAGGGACTGCGGCCGTCCGGGCCGGGGGCTGAGAGAAACAGCAACGTCTCGGGGGCCTGGAGGGGGCGAGGAGAGGTTCTGAGCGTGGAACGGCACTGGGAGAGGCGGCAGCGGCTGCCCCTGCGCTCCCCTCACTGGAGCCGCGTGTCTCCCGTGCCGAATCCTTTCTTTTCCTGCGGTATCGCTCTGTCGCCGCTGATTCTTTGCTTCCAACTCTTCTTCCCTCCCGTCCCTCCCCTCTGTTCCCACCCGCCCGGGCACTGTGCTGCTTCTGTATGGCTCTGGATGGAGCACAGGTCGTCCAAAAGCCCTCGGATTTAAGTGCAAGGTTTTGCCTCCTGGGTGCGGTGTCACTGCTTTGCTATATTTTAAGCTCGGTGCTGGCTGCTGCTGCCGTCCCCGGGGCTGCAAGCAGTGAGACTCACCGCCCGGCTCAGATCCGCGTGCTGTGCGAGCCGCTGCTGCCCCTGCACGGGAGCGTCCCCGCGTGCGGAAAACCTCTGCACAACTTTGTGAGCTGCGAGGAAGGACAGCAAAGTGCGCTCAGGGGCAGCTCTTTGGGCACCAGCGGCAGTGCGCAGTGTGAGGCTGCCTGAGGCCAACACCGGGCTGCGGCTCTGTGCTCTGCGGCTGTGTCCGGTCCGCCCGCCTGCCAGTAACGGGCTGTTGGTGGCACCGCGATGTCCCCGCAGCCCTGCGTGTGCCCTCCCAGCCGCCGGAGCAGCTCTCCTGCCCGGCTCCAGCCGCCCTCGCCGTGCCTTTCTTGCTTCTCACTTATTGCAGGTGTGGATGTTCAGCACAGCTTTTTAAGCCCTCCTGGATGCTCCCGACAGCTCTCTCTTGGTTTTCTATCTGATGAAGTCTAGCCCGAATGTCTGATTTTCAGACGCTGACGATGCCGTGTCTTTCCCTTTCACTGTGTGTCCAACCCGCAGCCCCGAGGGCTTCTCCTGACCCATCAGCGAGTAAACACGCTGGTGCTTTTTCCGCAGGGCTGCACGGAGCACCGGTCTCCCAGCTGCAGCTGCTCACAGACCGCGGCCGTGTCTGCCTCTGCTGGCCCCTGAACAGAGCAGGGAGTCCCTCCGTGTAACATCCCTATCCCTGCCATGTAATGTCCCCAGCCCTTGCCTTGGCAGGACGAGCTGGCTCTCGGGGTGCTCCTGGGGGCCCCTTCCAATGGTGCAGCCATGCACTATGAAGTGCAATTTATCAGCACCAGAGGCAGAAGAGCTGAGTCGGCGAAAGATGGATTTATATCTTTTTTTCTAAAGTGGATTGAAATGCTGTGATGTCCTCAGTTCTCTCACCACGGGTTTTCAGCAGTTTCCCTTTATTGATTAAGAGCAGCTGGAGCAGTTGTCACTAGAGCAGGAACTGTGGGTGAGCGGGTTAAAGGTGAATTTGGAAACTAGACCCACAGTTTGTGCTTTTCTTCTGGTTTCAGAGGTGTGAGTGCATTTTGGCTGAAGTGGAGAGGGAACAGGCACAGCCAGACCCAAGCGCACATCCTCGCTGCCAGTGCTTTCCAGCAGGGCACAGGGAGAGCAGGGCGGGGGCACAGGCCTGGGGGATGGCATGGCTGTGGGTCTGCAGCCCTGTTCTGATGGGATGGAGCCGGTCTGAGCTCTGGGCTGTTGGGAGGGAAAGCGCTTCGTGCCGTGCCAGCACGGTGCTGTGGCCATGGCTCTGCCCTCTGCCCGCTGTTTGTGTTCACAGCAGCAGCATGGGTGCTGAGGGCCCACAGGGGAAATCCTCACTCCCCACACCCTGACGCGCTTTCTGCCTTGCAGCCTCTCCCTTCATCATCGCCATGCTGCTGGCCAGCCTCAACAGCTGCTGCAACCCCTGGATCTACATGCTGTACACAGGGCACCTGTTCCACGACCTGATGCGGCGCTTCCTCTGCTGCTCCGCGCGGTACCTGAAGGCTCGGCCGGCCTGCGAGCTGAGCGTGGGCAGAAAGAGCCATTCGTCCTCCTTCGTGCTCAGCTGCCGCAGCAGCAGTCAGCACAGCCTGGCGCAGCCGCCTGCCACGTGAGGACACACCGGGCCGAGTGCTGGGAAACGCTGGGACTGTGAGAGGGGAGTGCAGTGTAAATATGTAGGTGTACAGACGTGTGTGGGAGAGTGCGGGCAGTACGCGGCGTCGGGCTGGGCAGCGGCGAGGGGAGCTCCGTGCTCAGGGCTGTGTAGGGCTGAGCAGCACATGAGCCCATTCCCACTGGTGGCTTTAATGCACGGACCATCATCAGAGCCCCTCCTGCATGGAGCTCATCTGGGATGGGGCTGAGGGTGGGCACCGCGGGCTGGCAGGAGTAATGCTAGCATGGGATTGGGGATCTGTGCAATAATACATCGGCTGAGCGTGCTCCAGGCTTCTCCTAAGGCATTTGGGTTACAGTGGGCTCCGTGGGGTTGAGGAGCTGCCATCTGGTCCCCCGAGGCCAAGCACTTTTCTGGGTTTGCAGCTGATAGCGTTTGATCTTTTCCACCAATGCAACCTTCTTGCTTTGTAACGCACAAAGTCATGCTCACAGCATGGGTTTTTTAACTGTTAAGGAATACCTGTAAATAAAACTTTCTGACTGTGTCTTGATGGAGGGGAGGTGCGGGAGGAGCACCGTGCCTGAGGATGAAGGCCATGGATGGCTGTGATGCATTTCACATGGTGTGAGGGTGCTGCTGAGCACAGGGCGGTGTGCGGAGTGCTGTGTGCAGTGCTCCATGTGCTGCATGAGGCGGTGCTGAGGGGGGCCCGGTGCTGCTCCCCTCACTGCCTGTAACCCCGTGGGTGCAGCAAGGCTCAGCCTTAGTGTTGGGAGTGGGTACAAAAAGTGCACTGAAATCTGTACCAGTTTCTTTTTTCACTGTCACCAGCACATACATTGTCACCTGCCATGTTGTGGCATTCCTTTCCATGTTTTCCCAGGAGCTTCAAGTGGGCTGTCAGCACACACAGCCCATCTCAGCACCTTCCACCAGACTGATTTAAGGCGTTTCCAAAGCCTTTTTTCCCCCCATGTTCATCTTCTTTCTCCCGGCAGTGGGGCAGGGCAGGGTGGGGTCCAGGGATTTGTCGCCACAGGAGGACACCAACCACGGTCTCAAAGGGCCAAAGGGAATCAGAGGCACTGCAACAGGGCAGCGTGTGCTGCCTGTGGGGCTGTAGGGATGGGAGGTGGTGGGAGCTGGGCTGGGATTCGGCTTGGGGTGGGAACAAGTAGAACAACAGCATCACGTTAGAAAGAATATAATTCCAACATGGTTTTAAATTATTTTTATTCCAACAAAAACCTTTAAAAAAATACCTGTGATAAAGTGTTTTCAGAAACATTTTTTTCCTACAAACATTCAAATATCCTTTATTACATGCAGCCACCCCGAGGCGCAGTGCTGTGCAGTATCAGTGCTACGTTGCCGAGGGCAGCAGAGCTCCACGACCCCACAGCAGAAGAGCACCACGCAAACTGTGCCTCTCTCCGTGGCATCACACTGGGAGGGACTTTGGCCTCAAGTACTTGTTGGGAGCTGAGGGAAGAATAAATTGAGAATAATATCTTAACAGAGAGACCTCCCGGGCCCTGGTTCAGCACAGCGCTTCGGGCAGCACCAGTAGAGCACACAAGTGCCTCCGTGTCCTTGACATCCCAAGGACAGCTGTGCCCAGAGCCCCGGCACGGCAGCAGAGACCCAACTGCTGTGGTTGCACTGTGGCTGCTCGGGGGCCGGCACAGCGCGGCGGTTGTGGTGCTGTTGGGATTTAGGTTTCCTTCCGCAGCACAACCCTGACGTTACTGCAGATCTTGGAGAGCGCCTCAAAGAGCGGATCACAGAAGGTGTGGATGCAGAGGGAGTAGATGCGGCTGACGCACTGGATCTCGATCAGGTAGCTCTTGATGCAGGGCACCACCGCCCAGATGTGGCAGAAGGAGATGAGGGCGAAGAGGAAGCCCCAGACCACGGCCAGGGGGATGCCCAGCACGGCCGAGAGCAGCCGGTAGCACCAATACTTGCTGACGGTGAAGGTGGTGTAGCTGCTTTTCCAGACACCGTCAAAGCTGTACGTCCCCACGGGCTCAGCTATCACATCCTCGAAATCCACCTGGCACAGCATGGAGAGAGGGAGCGTTGGCACAGGGCAAGGTGCAGGAGCTGCTGTGTGCAGGGACAGCTCGGGGGGAGGGAGTGGTTCCATCACAGGGTGAGCACAGATGCAGTGCTCAGGTTGGAGGGGCCTCGTGCCCAGCACCGCTCCGTGCCCACAGGCACAGGACATGGCCACAGGCAGGGATGGGCACAGCCATACTTAAGGAAGCCAGAGCCCATTCCTATGTTCTTTTAGCATTCAAGGACATAAGCTGCCCACACGCAGGAGGTGTTTGTAAAGCCTCACGGTCCTCCTGATCTATGATTTTCTTATTATACATCTAGAGGTGAGATACCCAGTTCTGCCTGCTTGCATTCTGCTGAAGAGGGAGGGATCAGCCTGGCCACGTCCTCGCAGGAATATCATTGCTATACACAGCCATTGGGAGCATCTCTGCCTTGCAAATATTCCTAAAAGCCTCCAAATCATGCACAGACCTCGCTGCGTTGGAAGCCATTTTTAGGGAATGCATGAACCAAGCCAATTTTCTTCAGAAAAACCCCTTTCCTTGGTTAGGCTGACATATCTGCTTATGCATTTATGTCCAACTGCAACATCTCTTCTGTTTTTGGAAGCTCTTTGATCATAAGATCATTCCGCATCACCTTTAATTTCCTGGGGCTGGCAGCAGGCATCAGGACAAACACTGACATGGGCTGGGAAAGAACAGCCCTGTGGGTGGGTGCGGGTGGGCACAGATGAGCAGCCCCAGTTCCCTCCAGACCCTGCCCAGCTGAGATCCAAACAGGTTCCAGCTGCCTGGCCCGCTAATCAGGGGATAATTAGTGAGGGCAGCGGCAGGCTATAAGAAGGAGTCTGTCCCTCCCTCTTCCTATGTATCAGGAGGGGCTATCAAGGAGAGATCGGATGCAGGCTGAATCCTGAGCTGGGCTCTGCCCCACAGCCTTCAGCGCGTGCCCCCAGGCACCACCTGCACATCGTGTGTCGTGGCCGGGAGGAGGCTGGAGGCTTCAGGGTTTTGCCACGTGCTGCTGTGTGTGTGACGGGAATTTGCTGCCTGCAGGTAGGCGCCCTTCTGCCTGTGTGGCTCTGATGTACGCCCACGGTGTTTTCTGGTGTGCTGTTGCCCAGGCTGTGGCTGCCCATGCTGTTCCAGGGGACAGCAGTGCTGGGGCTGTGGCTGTGCCTTTCCCTGCCCAGCTTATCGTCTGGTCTATTTTTGGGGCTGAAAGAATGTGAGGTGGCTTCATCAAATGCTTTGAAAGCAGAGGAAGTAGCATAATTACATGAGTTGGTGGGCTGGAAAATCCTCTGCAGGGTTTTTGGAGCTTGAGTAGGAAAAGGGGATGGGAATGACCTGTGGTTGGGGAGAGGGCCTTGCTGCAGGCACTGGGTGCTGCTCCTGCACTGCATCCCCTTCCCGCAGCTGGCCCTTATCCCCAGCAGCTCTGCTGCACAGAGGTGGGCAGCGATCAGGGCCTGCAGGCACAGCTCAGCCCTGCAGAGTGCCCAGCTCTGGCTGTCGCTGCGCAGCCCCTCAGGGCACTGCCCGGGTTTCAGCTGGAAAACAAAGCGTTTCGGCACACAAATGCTTTTCGCTGCTGCCATCGAGGTCACAGCTTGCTCAGAAGTTTTGTGAGCAGCTTGGGCTGTGCCATCCCTCCTGGTGTGCCATTTGCTTTGATCTCAAAGTAGTTTTAATAAAACTCATCCCTCTCATCCTGCCCTACTTTGGGCCAACCTTACCCCAGTGTTAGTCTAACAAATCCCATTACGTGACTGACAGAGCAGACAAGTTTCAGCGGTCAGTGCTTAGGAAGAGGCTTTTCTTTTCCCTTTCCTCTCTCTCCTCTCCCTTTTCAGAGACATGTGCTCCTTTTGATCAAAAATAGAGGCGGGTTGCTGCACTCTATGCTGGCATGCAGGGGAAACGGTCTTCTTGCAAACAGGACAGTGCTCATCTCAGTGCTCTGCTGCTCAGACTGCTGAGCTTTGAACATTAGCAACTTCTCAACTTTTTTCCAAGGTTCCCTTTCAAGCAGTGGTATGGGCTGACCCCATTTTATTTTTGGCTACCCACTGCTGTGACCAGTGAGGGCAGCCCCAAATGTTTTCAGGCCCGTGGAGGCGGGCAGGACATTCAAGGAATAGAACTACAGCACCAATGGGGCCATGTGCACTGTGGGGCCAGAGGCTGTGGCTGTTCTCCTCCCCCCCCCACCTGCAGTGCAGCCCCTGCCCTTGTGGCAGTGAAGCCCTGGCTGCTTACACTCCGTGCAATGGGGAGGGAGCTAGTGTCCTAAAAGCAGTGCTCAGGAAGTCCTTACCTTTACAACGTCTTCGTTGATCCGCTTTGGATCTCTGTTCACCAGGTCGATCTCCTTGATGTGCTGGTCCTTGATGATGATCCTCTCCTCCAGCTCTCTCTGTTCCTCAGCCATGGCTCTGGTGCTGCTGGGCTGCAGTGCTGGGGCAGTGCAGAGGGCAGGCTGTGAGAGCTGAGCAGCTGCCCCACGCCCTGGCTGTGCTCCAGGCTAAAATTAATGTCGTGTCGCATCGGTGCCCTTAAAGGGGCTGTGCTGGAGGGACCCCATGGCCTGGGGGGGGCTCTGGGGGCTGACACATCCTTGGCTAAAGCTGCTGTGGTGTAGTTTGTACATGTCCTCAGCACACATTGTGTGGGTGTCACTGGAGCAGGTTGCATGGAGAAGTTGTGGATGCCCCTCCCTGGCAGCACTCAAGGCGAGGCTGGATGAGACTGTGAGCAACCTGGTCTAGAGGGAGGTATCCCTGCCTATAGCAGGGGGTGGGAACAAGGTGATCTTAAAGGACCCTTCCGACCCAAAGCATTCTATGAGACAGGAGCAAAATAGGTGCGAAATAACCATGCAAACCCGTGAGGCTGTGTGAGGGTAAATGCCACTGGTAGGGATGGGACAAATGCTGTGAGGTGAACGAGTGGGAGGTGATGGGCAGATGGCAGCCCTGGCTGCTGCACTGGGACAGGCTTCAATAGCCATGTCCTGGTAATGGGCATTCAAGCTGAGCTTTCAACAAAGCTAAACGTGGAGATGGACAGTGATAGGTGCTGCTGTGAGGCAAGCAAAGCACACAGTGCTGCTGTGTTTGGGTTTCGGGGGCAAGGAGTGTGACAGCCATCTCACGGAGGAGCAATGCTGCTTGGCTGGGGCCCAGCACTGGATTTAGGAGTGCGGCTGCTGCGTGGTGGGGAGCTGGATCTACTCTGCTCTGCCCCACACTACTGCCCACCCGCCAGTGCAGGGCTGCTGCAGTGGGGTTGTGTGGGGCCTGCAGAGCCGCGTGCTGAGCTGGGTGCAGCCCCATGCCCTGTGCTGTGCGTCATACTCTGCCTTTGGGCTGCAGCTGGGTGCTGCAGGCATGCGGTCCGGCGTCCAGGGTGTGGGAGGAGGAACATGAGAGCTGGGCTGTCTGTGTGCAGCCAGCAGCCGCCTGGGGTAGTGCTGGGAGCTGCCTGTGGGGATATAAATAGGTCGGGGTGCTGTCAGAGTGCAAGTGGGGCACCACACAAGTTGTGATGCACAGCTGGCAAGGGGTGAAAAATAATGCTGGTTTGTTAGCACTTAGTGGCAACCAGGAGCTGAAGTGCCGTGTGTAGGCAATAATGCATTCGCTGCGTGTCTGCCTTGCTGGAGGAAGGGGCTGATGCAGAATGCTGCTGTGCTGCACTCAGGGCACACCGAAGTTCTAACTTTTCCTTTTGGGATGTTTGCTAAAAACGTGACAGGCTTCTCTCTGCAGCAACCAAGCTCCCATTGCCCTCCCAGGGTTGGCCATACATGGTCTCAAAGAGGGAGTTTCTTTTTCTAAAGTGATTATCAAGATCCGAGCTGGCCTGTGGGCTGCAAGGACCGTGGTGTGAATTCAGAAGCCTTCTTAGAGGTCAGCAAAATAACTTGCTGCTTAGGCCCAGCCAGTGAAGTAGATTTATCTAGAGCAGAGAGGAATAAAGCTAAAATAAAGTCCAGAGAAATCAAAGCTCTATGGAAAGAAATAGATGACAATGTTGGTGAGCAGCATGGCAAAACAGGGAGCTTGTGCTGTGCCCCGAGAGCATGCAGCATGGAGGGCGGGGGAACAGCAGTGCAAAGCAGTGCTGGAAATCAGGGCTGGGGCAGAGTGGGGGAAGGAGCAGTGCCCAGCTCAGTCTGTGTCGTGGGGGAGAAACGAACAGAGCTGTTGCAATTGAGGGGAGGCTGTCGCCAGGTGAGATGGTGCTGTTTGCAGTGCTTGGAGCAGAGCTCTCCTTGCATCTTCTCTAAAAAAGCGAAACAAAGTCTCCTTTTCATGTCTCCCTCCCGTGAGCTCCTTTGGGCCCTCTCTCTGCTGCAGGTGGGAGCTCAGTGTGTGGGGTCTGGTGGGGCTGGGTTGGATCTTGCTGCTCAGACCCGCTACCAGGAGCATTGGGGCTGCACTGGGGGCTTAGTGGCGTGGCCAAAATAAGTGGCTCCTGAACAAAAGTTTGAGTAGTAGCTCTGTCATGTGCAATATCAATTAAAATTAAATTTTGAGGTGGAAGTACAGAAAAACATTCATTTATCATTTGAGTCTCCTTAGTTAGTTTCAAATCAAAGCAGATTGCCCTTTAAAGCAGAGCAAAACCTGTGGTGTTTGTACACCCGTGAGGGCATGGATTCAATATCCAAGTCATTCTCCATTCCTGCCTGTGTTACAGATGCTCAGGTGGGAGCTCAGACTTCTCACGCAGCAGTGGGTGCTGTGTGCCAGGAGCAGAGGGACAGCTTCTCAGCACAGAGCAGGGAAATGGCCTGCAGTCAGCAATTCTCCTTTGTGTGAATGGTTATAAGATTCCTTTGGTTCAGATGTGCACGTCCTGGTTCTCATGGGGCTGCAGCTGGAGCAGCTCAGTGCTGGTGGTGTGACAGTGCACCCAGTGGTGTGAGGGTGCTCTGTGGATGTGGGCTGTGTGCAGCTGGCAGTGGGCACCCAGGTGCTGCATGTAGTGCTGGGTTTGATCGGCCCAATGCAATGGGCATCATAGGAAACACGAACAGCTGTATTTCTTGTGCCATAGCAGCTCAGCAGGCACTAACTGAGCCCATGCCTTCTAACTGTATCCTATTTCCTAATCACACCCTTATGGCCATGGGCAAAGCTGTGTTTTAAATGTTGAATAAATGTCCTATTTTAAGTTGGAAGGGAATAGTGAAGTGAATCAGGTTCTGGGGCAGTCAGGGTGCCTCAGCAACACAGCTGCTCCTTCAGTGTCCTCAGCTGTGGGGTCCTGGCTGGTGCTGCAGGGTTGGTGAGCTCCAGGGGTCTGGGGGCTGTGCTGGGAGAGCAGAGGGTCCCGGGCTGAGCTGCTACAGCACTGCTGGATGGTGCTGAGCCTGTTTCAAAGGCAGCCCTCACTTGCTGTGGGCACAGGGAGCTGCCATGCAGGAGCCTCTGCCCTACTCTGCCTGTGTTCTCAGCTCCTCTCAGTCTCAGTACTTATCTCTCTCCCCAGTACTCTAAATTCTTCTGGATTTTTATTTTAAAATAGCCTTGTTTGGCTTTGCCTTATCTAGTGAGACCTTCTCTTGATTTATCACTTGTCATGCCCAATTGGGTGCTCCTGTAATCAGATTTAACCAGTTCATGTGCTGCTGATGAGAACTGGGGTCCTATCTCACCACTGGCTATTTATTCTGGTGAATGAGGCTTGATTAGTTTTTTTCCTTTAATCAAAACCCATGCAGCCATAGAACAATGCTTTCCCTTTCAGCAGAGATGAACTGCTGCAGTCTGTGAATCTGGGCTCAGGTAGTGAGGAGGGACAGTGCAAGTGCATGGATGATTGTGGTCTCTGCTCAGGTGGGAGTTTTGCATCACACTGTGGTGAAGGCAGTCACAAACCTGGCACTAAAGCTGTCTGGTAAGCACATGATCCCCCCTAGCACCTGGGAAACACGTTGCTACCCCTATGGGAATGTCTGACAATTCCCTTCCAGCCCAGTAGGATGTGTGGGGTTCTCTTGCCTGTATGCTGGTAGAGCTATGCACAGAGATATGTGGCCCAAGGATGGTGCCAGGTGCCCAGCCCTTCTCTGAAGGCAGCTAGGGTAATCTGAGCCTTGAGTAAAACACTGTGTGAAGTGTTTGTACAAGGCAGCCAAAAATAAAATGCAAATCTGAAAAGCAAGGCATGTTACCCCTCATAAATAAGAGAAGATGCTGCTTTTTGGGTGATGTCATTGCAGAGATGCGCGGAGCGCTGCTTGCGGAGCTGATCGATACTGTGGCATGCCCAGAAGGCTCCTGGTGCACACAAATCAAATTGCCCTTTCCAGCCTTGGGAGGGAGGTTAGGCCCTTAATAACAGAGCAGAATATAGAGCCCTATTTCTAGCACCAGGAGCTTTGCATGTGAAAAGCTTCAGCTGCTCTTCCCTCTGTTCCTGCTCCTGACCTATTGTAGCTCTGCCCCACAGCAGTTGCCCAGAAGCTAAATATTGTGATGGCCCCAGGTGCCCAGCCGGCTGCTGGCTGCTTCCCCCCAAAATAGCAGTGGTAGAGCCAAGGCTGGTGGACATCTGGGGCTCCTGTGGCTCCAGCAGGACCTGGGTGGGTGCTGCAAGCTAGAAGGAACGCTGTCAGTCTTGGCAGGATCTGTGTCCCCACTGAGTGCACTGCTGAATGCAGTGCTGAGGCCATGGCAGCTGCAGCCCCATGGGAAGTGCTGCCCGCTGCCTCAGGGGATGTCTGTGCACAGCATCACCTAAGCAGCTCAGAGGGCACTGCCCAGACTGAGCATAGGTGCAAACCGTGCCCAATCTGTGCAGCAGCGCGATCACCCAGCCTTTAAAATCTGCTACGTGTGGCAGAGACCTCACCTCGTGGGAGCTCCTGTGAGGGCCCAGCTGGGGGTGGGGGGCTGGGGACGGCTCCTGAGTGAGCTGGAGGTGCTGTTGCTGCTTGGAATTTAAAGCTCAGCACCTTGTGCTGTGCTGTGGAGGTGGGTGCTGCAGCAGGTCAGGCGCACACCTCACCCTGCTGAGAGCTGTGCTTTTTTTCAATGCTTCAATATATGGTTTTCAGCCTGATTTACTGCCTGGGAAGATGGGTTTTGGAGCAGCAATGAGACTTGGTTATTGCTGGAGCCTGGTGTCAGCAATGCTCCAATTCCTGCCCTCGATAACAGACAGCACATGAGTGCTTTCTCCCAGCCCATCGCCTCAGGCCCTGCAGCGCCCACAGCTGCTGTTAATGCTGCACAGAGCTGGGGGCACGGCAGGGGCTGCTGCAGAACAGTGGGCTTTCCTGGTGCTGACAGTGTGCTGCTGCTGCCCTCCTACACCTCCCTTCCACATCACTGCAGCACGTGGAGACCTGCTCTGCAGCCAGGTCTGCCAAGCTCCAGCTGCTCCTTGCGGGGAGCAGCACCAAGGAAGGCCTTATCCCCTGGGAGCTGCCAAATCACACCCAGAGGAACCGTTACCTCTGTATTTTTTCTGCTAAACCTCAGTTACTGAAAACAACCCACGTGCCTTGTGCAAACATTGTGACATTTTGTTATTCACACTATGCACGATAAGGAGTTGTTTTAGGGACTGTGGTGCAGGATTTGTTTACTTTGGATGTCAGTACAGATTCGGCCTTTGGAGGAAGCACTGTAACTCCGTAGGAATGTGGATGCACAGCCAGGACCTGGTACCCAGTGTGTGGTGTTTTGGGGCAGACAGGGCACACGGGGCCATCTGGAACGCATAGAAACCAGGTGATTTTGCCAGCGTCTGCTCAAGAAGAGCTGTGAAGTTAAAGACATGTCAAGTCTTTAAATGGAGAACCACAGCATCACACGTTGCCTCACAGCACCCCGCTGTGCCCAGGTGCCTGTGGCTCTTTTTCATGTTTCTGTGATGGATAGCTGCTCTGCAAGCCTACCTGTGCTCTATTCATGGGAACACTTTGGCTTCAAGGCAAGACAGTAAAGGCTGCAAAAACGGAGCTTTCTCCTTGTTTGTATCCAAGAGCCAACTGCTGTGCCATTCTGTGCCATGCCCTGGCCTGCACTGATGGTCCATGAGCAGCCTGTGCTTCGAGCTGCAGTTTTGCAGGAGCTACCCCAAGCCATTTGCATTTTTATGGGAGTTGGCTGCCCGGGACTATTTATGACAGCAGAATTGACTGAATTAATATTCATAGACTTCCCCCAACCATATGCTGTAAATTGTGGTGGCTGTGGCAGCGTGCCCTTGCTCAAATCACAGTGATTCCTTGGGTGGTGTTGAATGGTATTTATGCATGAACTTAAGGTTTCCTGAAAGAGCTCTGTGCTCTTGGGACAAATGGGAGCTGTGCCATCGCTGCTGGGATGGGAGTGAGCCTGCTGCTTGTGGGATAATGTGAGAGATGTGGGCTAAGAGCTGTGTGGTGCTGAGCCTCACGTGAGCCCTCGATGTGTTCCTAGGGATTGAGGTGGCCCTTTGTCCCTTTGAGCTAATGGAGAACTGAGCCTTGGGATGCACTAATGGGCAGAGCTCTTCTGGGCTGGTGGATCCAGTGTGTCAGAATCAAAAGGGATGAGTTTTGTGTGTAAATCCCTCGTTGGAACCGGTATCCATATGTGGAAGAAAGCGATTCTGCTCTTCTCCTTCCACATACTATTTCTGGTGTTCTCTAAAGTCATGCCCAAGACTCGCTGGTATTTCATGAAAATGCTCTCTCTTTGAGGGAAAAGCAGCACCAGAGTGCCAGAAAAATAGATATTGTAATAGCCGTGTGATTGGATAAATGTTATTCTTTCCCTTGTTTTTGTAATGAGAAAAGGAATTTCATGAGAAAGCTGTGTCACCACAAAGACTGATATCTACCACCATTTAGCATCACTGCTCGGATGTGGAAAGGGGGAAGTTGCACATCCCTGATGGAAGCAGCAAGCAAAGCATGGCAGAGCTGCCTGGTGCTGTGCCACAGCCGTGGGGCCTTGTGAAGCCAACCAACGTTGTTGGTTGCAGACGCCCTTCTTCCACCTGGGTGGTGCAAAACAAAAATGTATTTAATGTTTTCAGCTTGATTTTATTTCGGTGCTGTTCTGTGGGTGCTTTGAGGATTAACATACAAAGAGATGCTTTGTCTGCTTGTGTACCTGCTGTGAGCAGGTTTTGCTGTTTGTGTTATATTTGCTGTTGCTGCCCCTGCGGCTTTGCTTTTTATCCTTTGGCATTATTTGTAGAACATCTGTGAAATGACAGCAGTGTCAGCCCAGTGGGTCTGAACACGTGGAGGACCAATGCACTGCATTCCCTGACAAGGCCTTGAGGAGGCCATTGGCTGGAGCTGCTCTGTGATGAGCAGTGCCTGGTAGTGAGGTTGTACTCGATAGGGCTTAAAATAGCACAGCTGTAGGTCTGGAAATGGAATGGCTCAAGAAGTCTGAGGTGAAGTTTAAAAAGAATTTGAGCTGTCAAAAGCAGGAAAGAGCATTTGAAAACATAACAATCTGTTTTCCCAGTTACTCGTGCAACCAAATCAGCTCACCCACGTGTCATCTACAGTCCGATTCCTTTTATAGTAAAAACAAATACTGGAGGGACTCAGGGCCAAACATTGCTCTTTTTTTGGGTCAATCTGCACTGTTGGCATCAATTTCAGTGCTGCTGAGCTATCAAATTTGGACCAAAGCCTGGAGAAGTGAGGGTGGTTGGCACCTTTGGGGCTGGGCTGCAGCCCTGCCACCTTGCAGCAAGTCCCTGTGCATCCCCAGCATGGCTCCAGCTGGCATCATGTTGTGGTGCATGGCATGGGCTGGGCAGGGTGCGTGGTGCATGACGATCTAACATGCCCTGCATGCACATCGCCTGCTGCTTCTGCTGGAGTGCTTCAAGCATCCCTGCAGGCAGGGGGGAATGGGCTTTGAGTAGCAGCTGCATCAGGACTAGTGACTGGAATGGGGAGGCTGCTGGCCTGGCGTGGGTAGAATCACAGAATCATGAAGGTTGGAAGAAACCTCTAAGATCACTCAGTCCAACTGCCATCCCAACCCCTCCATGTCCACTAACCACATCCTGGAACCCACAGGGTGAAGAAATTCAGGAGTGAGGAAAGAGGCAGAGCAGGGTCGGTGGGTGGGCTGGTGCTGGCTGTGCAGCAGAGCTGCCTGCTCCTTGTTTGTGGCTGAGCACTTCTGCCCCCTGCGGGGATTGCCAGGCCAGTCCTGTGGGGCTTCCGTGCTTCTGAAGGAGCAAATGTGAAGCTCTGTACTTGGGGGGTTACTACTTCTATAACTGCTGCAGCAGCAGAATACTTATTAACAGGAGTCAGTCAGCTTAATTTCTTCAGCATTAGAGTGTAGGAAGATGGGGAGTCGCATCCTAAAACTGTCTTTCCATAGCAATACTCGCGCAAGAACTGTGCGACCCTATGAGCCAAAATGGGCCTTGGACCAGGACCCAGCTGGCTCCAGAGGGGTTGGATCAGTGCAGACGAAGGTTTTGGAGTTGAGATGTTTGTGGTGGATCAAAGCAGTCCCATTTGGGCAGGGGCTGCGAGGCGCCTGGTGCTCCCTGTGCTGTGCCCACAGAGTGCTGCTGCAGTGAGATGTGCTGCGAGGGGACGACGACGACACGCACATCGATTTTGGAGAGGTTTCCCTAAATCCATACCTAGATGGAAATGAAACTGTGGGACCGGGACTCCTGAGAGTTCAGAACTGCTCTGCGTTCTGCGGTCGGGTCCCTCGCAGCGCTGACGGGCGGACTCGCAGCGCCCCCTGGCGGCCGCGTTTGGCTCCACAGCCGCTCCTGGCTCGCAGTCTGGTCTCTGCTGCACGGCCTCACACCAACCCGCTGCTGCTGGTGTTGCTCTTTTTTTTTTTTTTTTTTAATTGCTTAAATAAAATAATGTAAGTTTTGTTGCTTACATACATGATGAGCTGTATTATATCTTCTGTACGCAGACCGAGGTGATCTCCCTTTGCTGGGTGCAGCCCAGGCCCCTCGGCAGCCATGCCAGAACCTCCCTGCGTGCACCTTAAACGAAGCATGGAAGTTGCTAGTGAATCTGATTGGTGTTTTCATGCGATTTAAAGCTTCCAGGAGATCACACCTACTGTGCACGCCCAAACCTCCCGCTGCTCCCAGCACCCCGTGTCCCCGAGGGCACAGCCACCCCTGCAGAACCAGCTGCCCGCATTGCTGCTGCAGCTCTGAGCACTGACCTGCTGTGCCCGCAGCAGGGAGCTGTGCTGTGCAGACCCACCCAGCACACGTGTGCAGCACTGAGGTGAGCATTGCTACGATGGGCCCCGCAGTGTCAGCAGCCAGAGCTCCGTCCTGCTTCAGGGTGGGCTTCTGCTGGGGGCACCTGTTCTGACAGTTATTTTTACTGGTTAGAACAACTATTTTGTGCTGCGCTGTTTTATTTATTGCTTCTTCCCTTTGTGACTTCATGATAAGAGAAGATAACTGTGGTTCTGGCAGGAAGCATTGTTTTTCTGTTGAAATACCATTAATAGCTGCAGATAAAGGATTAGCACTCCAGCTTGGCAAAGGCCTGCTTTACTGTTTGAAGTACTTTGGGGCGTGTGCGTGTACTTCGGGTGGGCAAGGTGCCACGAAGAATGATTGGTACCCATCCAAAAGAGCTAAGCCCAGCTATGGGGATAAACCAGGACAGAAAAGTTTATCCCCTGTGGGTCAGAGCCAGGCATTTCTCTGGGACACACACCTGGCTGCTGCCATCCTGCTGGGCAGTTCCATAAGACACATCTGTCCCATCCCTATGGGCTGCTCCTGCTGCAGTGTGGGGACGCACAGGAGGGGTGCAGGGCCTGCAGGTGGTGGCAGAGGCAAGCGTGGGGGATGAAGTGCATCCCTGTGCTCTGAGTTCAGGCAGCCTGTGGTGCGCTGGCACTTTGCACGGGTAGAAGAGGTGTGAGGGAATTGCTGCTGGTGGCACAGCGGTGCGGCTGCAGGTTGGCTGGTAGGCAGCAAGGCTGGAGCAAATGAAGGGTTTTAGTGTGTGGGGGCAAGGGAGAGCCTGCATTTCTTCCAGCCAAGGGAACAACCTTGGGCTTGTAACACAGAAGAGTGGGCATCCACCACTCTGTAACTCTGCTGGGGGGAGATCTGGTCAGTGAGATGAAGGCTGTGCTGTGCACTTAGGTCCAAAGGAAAGTCCAAGGTGGGACTCATACTTAACAAAATGCTGCTTAATTGAAATACCTCTCACGATGGGGGCTGTGAGCTCATGCCCTTGACTGTATGTTCTTCATTAGATGCTAATATGGTGCCTGAAGAAACTCTAATGATGTGGTGCCCCGTGAAATATTGCTGTCACTGATGCTGCTGGAAAGTAATTGAGTTCTGAGGTTCCTTAATTTATGAATGAAAAGAGCTTTGATTAGCTTAAGAAATAATGAGGCTGCAGGAAGTTTGTTTAATAAGATGGAGAGAGTGACTCAGTGCAGTGCTGGGGACACTGCATGCTGCCACTGCCAGCTGTAGGGAGCTGGGGGGGCTGATGGTGATCAAAGATGGAACTTTCCCAAACTTCTGGCGGGTTCAATCCTAAATCCATTGGTTTATCAGGTGTGAGCAACTGCTGCATGCAGGGTGTGTCTGCTGGCTGCTTCAGTGCATCCCCACTGCACAGCAAGACTTGTTGGGCAGCAGTCTGAGTGCTGAGCTTCCCAGCTTTGGCCAAAGCCCATCTCAGTCTTACTGCTGCTTTAAAGCAGAGCTGTGTGTTCATGTTTATGCACTATTGTGATTTCCAACACCACCACCATAGCAACAAGTGTGCTGTTGACTTATTTGCTCAAGATTTGGGATATTTTTACCAGTCATTTAAGCCATTTTTATTGGACTGGAACTTGGTACTTAGGCTCTTATCTCCATCTTTTGTTGTAAATGGTTTTTTTAAATCCTTTCCATATTGCAAATGAGTGACCAGGTTGTCTTTGTAGCTCATGAAGAAGTGCAGTACAGCTTGGAATTAACATGAAGGATTTGCTGCAGTAGTTGCAATAAGAACTGTTGTGGTTTAACCTGGTGGGTGGCTCAGCACCACTCAACTGCTCACTAATCCCCTCTTCCCTCCCCCCCTTCCCAGTGAAGAATTGGGGGGAAAAAATAAAGTAGAACTTGTGGGCTGGGATGAAACTTAATTAAGATAAAGGAAAAGGTTAACAGTGATGACAGTACATGTATGTATGTAACAAGTGATGCACACAATTGCTCACCATCCCTGTCAGATGCCCAGCTTGCCCCCCCCACCCCAAGCAGCAGGAGGAAGAGAGCAGAATCCCCCCCTTTCTAAGCTCTCCCTCCCCACGATGTCACACGGTACGGAATGTCCCTTTGGCTGGGCTGGGTCAGCTGTCCTCACTGCATCCCCTCCCGGCCCCTTGTGCCCCATTGTAGGGCAGTGGGGAATAGTGAGTGTCCTTGGCTGCATGCAGCACTGCTCAGCGACAGCTGGGAACATCGCTGTGTTACCAACACTGCTCCTAAAACCACAGCACAGCATCATGTAGGCATGGAGGAAAACAGCTCCATCCCAGCTGAACCGAAGGCAGGAGCCTGCACGAGCAGTGGGGCATTTCCAACACAGCACGTGGCTGCTGGTTGTCATAGAAAGAAACACGGGAGGTGAATTTGGGCTCCTGGGAGGAAGGAGGAGGCTCTGAGAGATGAGCCCGGTGAGAGGGGCTGACGGCGCATCCCGGCCGGCGGTGCGGGTTGCGATGCGCGCTGTTTCGCCCGCATTCCTCTCTCACACAGGTGGGATTTCTGTGATCAGCTGCCGCGCTGTGAGCGGTCATTGCAGGAAAGCCCGGCAGCGGCGCACGGTGTCAGTGTTGCTCCATGGCAGCGCCGTGCGGGGCCGGGCCGGGAGCTGCGGCTGCGGGCTGCGCCTGGGGCAGCCGGGCTTTAGAGCGGGGGAACTGCCGGGCCGCTGCTTTCCCAAATGGGGAACGTGAGAGACTTAGGAAATGATCCTCAGGTGGTGATTAAAGAAGGTGCTGTTCTGTTTTGTTGAAGTGACTCCATTAAGTTAGAAACAACGGAGGTGGTACCGTGCATCATCACTGTGAGTCCCTGCGGGATCTGAGTTGCTTTTCGGTGAGTGTTTCAGATCCCATCTCCTCTGAGGTCTGAATTGTGGCGTTCCCACGTAAATGGCCATCGCTCATGGCTGTGTAAGAAGGAGCAGCGCTGCTGGCTTGTTCTGCTTTTAATCGTTAGTCAATTTCTTCTGTAAGCTGTCCACACAGTGGGGTGAGCAGGGAGGCTTCAAGAAACCTCTCAGTCTGAGCAGTGCTGCTGGGACAAGGTGGTGGTGAGCCCTGAGCTGTGGGGTTCCTGGCACAGCTGGCATCCAGTGATGGCCATGAACAAGTGCTGGTCCCATAGGAGCCAGCACAGTGCCCACAGCCGCCCCTACAGTGCAGGGATTCAGTAATTATGGCTGATTGATGAGTGAGTTTTGGGCAGGAGGTGCAGTAAGAAGCTGGGAACTGTAACCAATTCCATCATTTATTTAGAGGTGATCTTTAGCAAATGACAAAGCAATCATAATTACCAAATGAAATACCAGGGAAATAATTTCCCAGGGATGTACTGGAGGCTGCAGGTAGCTGTGGTTGTCATCACTCCTTTTACCTTTTGGAGCCCTGACAAATATTAGCTGATATCATTTCTCTCTCAGAAGCTGATTTTGAATAAACATTACGATTCCACTCCATCTGATTCCTGCTAGGATGTGGCAATCTCTGTTGCTCTTATTACAAACACAAAAGCAGAATTTCAGCTAGAACATACTGTCTTTTTGCCCACAGGAAAGACAAGAGCTCCCATTAAGAATGTGAGTAAATTGAAAGACCAAAATAAACTTAGAGGGAGACGGCTTAATTTTCCATGTGGTCTGTCAAAACTGGCTCTTCAGCAGATTTCTGTCTTCCAGCTCAATTCCAGCCTATAATTTCCACTTCTCAGCACCAAAAGCAGCTTGTTCACCACCCTAAGCATCTTTTCACTGTGTGGGAAAGCAGGTGCAGGGAATGTCCTGCTGTGCCAGACCCCTGGCACTATGCAGCACCTCCAGGCTGCCTTCTGCCAGCATCTTCCTCACTGTTTCAGTTTTGGAGCTTGCTGTTGGCTGCGAGTCCAAGAGCTTTTGGAGAGGAGGAGGGTTACTGTGCACCCAGTGCCTGCCTGGGGTACCCAGCATGGGGCTGCCAAGCAGTGGGAGGGGAATGAGGCAGTGCTGCCCCTCCCCGGGGTGCTGCAGGGACTGTCTGTGCTCAGAGCTGGGACCGGCCCTGCTGGCACTGGGCTGTGGGGAGAGATTTCCTGCGCTGGGTGCTTTCCTTTCTTGTGCTCTGTCATTAAATGATGCCTATTGACAGCGCTGTTCTCAGTCCAGCTCTGCAGTTTCTAATTGATGCCTTTCTTCTCCTGCTTTATTTATCAGTTTTCATGGGTTACTACATAAGCTATAATGATATAATTTAAAATCTATCCAGTTATCAAATCCAGTTGAGAAGGTTTCCATTTTAAAGCACCTGCTACCACCCTTTGATGGCTACTTCTGCCAGTTTGGCTGTGGGGTTGGGATCCTCACCCCTCTCTTTTTTTTTTTTTCAGCACCTGCCTTACAAGCACATCTCTTACAAAGCCTGTGGGAGAGCTGCAGGCCTGGGGTTCAGTGCAGCTCTTGTGCTGCAGCACAGACGAAGATGAGGCAAACAGACCCTGAGAAATTCAAGAATGTGCAGAGGAACAGAAGAAACTGACACTCCTATTTAAAAAGAAACTGCACCACCCTCCTATTTTCCCCTGTGACTCCGCATCCACCTCGTGCTTCATGGAGCCTGGCCAAGGATTTGTGCAGGGGTGGTGCTGGCAGGCCTGAGCAGGTGAGCGCGTGGCTGGGGAGCACTGCATGCTCCTGGTGTCTCATTGAGATGGTGGCTGGGCAGGCATGGGAAAGCATGGCGGGGGGCTGGAAATCTTGTAAAAGAGAGCCATTTTGCCAGCTTAAATGGGATGGTGAAGGAGGAGAGGAACACGTGAAAGATGGGGGAAGAGCATGTAGCAGGGGCTGACGTTTCAGAGTAGGGTAGTGGTTCCTTCCTTTGTGAAGGAAGTGTTTTCCAGTGCTGTTTCCAAAAGAAAAAATAAGTTTTTTAATGTGCAAAGGAGATGAATGTGCACCTGTGTGTGCAGGGAGGTGTAGGGGCAGAGCTGGGTGCTGCACCTGGGGGCTGCAGGGCTTTGCAGCAGCTCCAGGAGGTGCCTGTGGTGCTGTGATGCAGGGGCTGCCAGGCTGCATGTATGCTGGTTTTGGAAGGGTGCTTGAGTGCACCAGCAGCATGCACGTGGTGCTTTGTGTATTGCTGCTGTTATCTGCAAACAGGCCCTCCTGCTCACATCAAGCCGTCGGCATGGAAGGGTGGCAGATGCAGCACATCTGCATGGTTCCCTCTGGAGGGCTCTGCAGCAAAAGGAAGTGCAGGCACTAATGGCCTTTGTATTGCAATGCATGTTTGAAAGGGATTTGAGATGCCTGGTTCTGTACTGGCTACTCACCCATGACGTGCCTGGCACAGTGGTGCTGGGCAGCCAGGCTCAGCCACGGTGCCACACTGCCCTGCAGAGTGCTGTGCCCCAGTTCCAGCCATGGGGCAGCCATAGGGCTCAGGTGCTGCTCCACAGCAGCACACAGCAGCTCATCTTGCCTTGCTTGAAGGGCTACATGTGGGGGAGCAGTGAGCCAGGCTGCCTCTGCACCCTGGGGAGACCTCACAGCTTGCAGCTGGGCAACAAAACCATTGAGAGACCCAAACTGCGGCAACATCAGCGCATACCAATGGGTGTTGCTTGGTGCACCTGGAAGGTGTATTGTTAAGAAAAGCAAGAGAGAGCACATCAATAGATGGCAATGCCCCCAGGTGCCAGGTAGCTTGCCGGGCTGGGAGTGCAGAGATGTGGAAGACCACACAGCACCGTTACAATAAAGGGGGATGAAACATGGGTGCTTTTCTTTTGACTCACAAATGGTGATGGACCAGACAGTTTGGATAAGCAATCCAAATAGCCTAAATAATCATTGGGCCAGATTCTTTCAGGACTGAGCAGTTGCTAATGGTTGTTCAGAAACAAATATAAAACCCACTTCGTCCTCATGGAGTCATTTCTGAAGCATGAGATAAACTG
Source organism: Chrysolophus pictus (assembly GCA_037305975.1). Classification (NCBI taxonomy): domain Eukaryota; kingdom Metazoa; phylum Chordata; class Aves; order Galliformes; family Phasianidae; genus Chrysolophus; species Chrysolophus pictus. Next base: position 738,080 of record CM074587.1, read on the forward strand.
CATCCTCTGCTGCTGCCAGGGTGGGGAGCACAAACAGTGCCCTCTTAGGACACCACACCCCGATGCTACCACGAGGGCACCTGGGGCAGGAGCTGGTTCTGTCTGCTTTCCCATACCCAGGGGGTGCTTTGGCTGTCCCCAGCTTACCTGCTTGAGAGGGGGGTTGAGAGCAGCACTGGGCAGTGACAAGCAGCCAGAGAGGATGTCAGCCCCTCCTGCGCTCTGAGAGTGCTCCTGTGTGAGCATCATCAGGTGGAGCATCCCCATATGGAACATCTCTGTAAAGAGCAGCCTAGTATGAGCAACTCTGTGTGGAGCAGCCCTACAAAGAACGTCCCTGGAGGGAGATCCCTGTATGAAACAGGTCTGTATGAGTGTACCTGCAGGAAGCATTCCCAGCAAGGCACACATGGAGTGCTGATGGTCCCCTGTCCTGTGCAGTGCCCTGTGTCAGCCTCCCCCGTGCTGTGACGGAGGCCTGGCCATTCCTGGCATGTTTTCAGTAGAAGAGCATTGGCTATATTTAGATAAAAAATAAATACATTCTTGGCTGGTGCACAATTTCTAATGCCTGATGAATTACCAGAACTTCTTTCACAGGAAACTATCAAATTCCTTGGGGTGAGCGCTTGCCTCTGCCCAAGCTAAGGCAAACAGAGCTCTGCCTGCAGCAAGTGCTGGTGGAATTGTTATTAATAACCACACTGCTGTGTTTGTTATTGGTGCTGCATGAGAACGAGGAACAGAACCTGCAAGTGACACCGAGCATCCAAGTGTTGAGCAGGGAATGCTTCCTCATGGAGGATGAGGAGTGCATCGCTCACAGCATGCTGTGTTCAGCTTGCTCTCAGTGCATTGGGAAAGCAGTGTTTGCCTGCTCAGGGGCCGTGTGCTGGCACAGTGTGGCAGAGACCTGCCGTTTGGGTCTGCCATTGCTTTTCATTGGCAGGAGCACAGAGGATGGGCATCTCAGTGCTGCTGAGCCAGGCGCCAGCAGCAGTCCATGCCTGTAGGGGTGGCTGAGGGCAGCTGGGGACACTTCCAGGCACTCCTAGAGGCGCGGGGACAGATGGACATCTCTGTGCTGACAGATGGACACATCCTCCAGCACAGACAGACATTTATCTCCTCTGGCGCTGACAGAGCTGAAAGGTGTAAGGCTGTTTCACAGGGCCAGGGAAAGGCCTTTTATTCTAAAGCTGCTCCCAGCACTGTGACAGGGGTTCCTGGTCCTTCTCCATCCCCGTTACTTCTCCGTGGACTTGCCTGCCCTGCAGCCCCCTTGCTTGCATGGCCTCCCATGGTACACACAGGCTGTAGCATTGGCAGAACAGCAGATTTGCTAAAATGCTTTCATTTCCATTGCACGATTATTTCGCGCAGTGCATTTGTATAACCTGGCTGTGTGGCAGAAGGCATAAACTCTGCCCAGCGAGGCCAAGGTTTCTCACTGCTGTCCCCATGCCTGAATCTTTGAAGTTTTATAAAAAGCTCAACCTTTGGACAAAGCAGCCAGTAAATCATCCCAACCAACTGCAATTCCATCCAACAAATACACCGGCCTGGCTGCAGCAGCGGCACTTTGAGCTCAAACTCACCCTGGTGGTGGAGCAGCACAGAAGTGCAACAGGCAGAGGGATGGGATCTCCTGCCCCCAAAGGCGGCTGGGTCCCCCAGGACCATCGGTTCACCCACCCCACCCTGGGCTCTGCTCGCCCCCCGGAAGCAACAGACTGGGGGCTGCATGCTGCCCTCCCGCTGGGCACCGCTCCGCTCCCCCTGAGTTCCTGGCTTTAGCACCAATAAAATCCTGTCTCTTCCATCTGCTAGAGCAGGTTGGCTGCTTTAAGCTGAAAAGCCAAAAGCACGCTCTTCAAATATTGATATTTTCCCAGGAAAAAATAATCTGCGGTGCATTGATCTGTCCATCTCTCTTAGCACCAAAATTCTTCACATTCTGACCTCCTGACACAGCTCGCTTTTGTGGAGAAAACTGCCCTGTTTTTTCTCTCGTCTTTCCGGATCCTGGAGGCTTTTTCCAGCAGCCTGAGGTTCTCAGCATGGTAATATCATATCCGTGTTTTGCTCTCAGTAATCATCAGCTCAACTCCCATTTTAGGACATATTTTCTCTAAAACGCTGCCTTACTTGGCTTCTTCCTTCTGACGGCTCCGTTACATCACCGCCGTGCAGCCCGCTCCAAGAAGTATTGCCCTGCTCAGGGCCGTGCACAGCCGTGCCGGGGGGGATGGGCACAGCGGTGTCCCCTGATGTCACCCCTCTCCCTGCTCTCCTGCAGCAACCTTCCCGCTGGCCATGCTGGGGAATGGCAGCATCTTCTGCTGTCCAGGCCTGACCTCTTTTGCCCTCAGAATAGCAAGAAGCCAGCTGTGCAGCTTTTGCTCTAAAACGTCAGGCTGCTATTTCCCCATCTTGGCAGTGCCCGCCTGGCAGGCTGGCCCCAGCTCCTCCTGCAGTGCCTGGCGCTGCCCCTCGCCATCCCTGCAGCTGGGACAGGCTGCTCCCTGCTGCTGTGTCCTCCACTGTCTGACATCCAAGCCACGCTCTGCAAATCTGCTTTTGGCCCAAACCCCACAGTGTCATGTCCAGTGCCAAGAGTTAATTGGAAATAAAAAGGCTAATTCTGAAAGATCAGATGAAGAGGGATATTTCTGGGTTAGAGGTATTTCCCGATTACATCAACCCAAACAAAATAAAACCCACATTTTAATGACTCCTAAGAGATAAACCAAATTGTTTTCAATATTGACGGATGAATCTGATTCATTTTGCTGTGAGAAGTGGCTTTGCCAGCTTGTGCACGGAGATGTCCGGTGGCCAAGCAGCTGGGGATGGGGACGGGGACATCCCATGGCACCTGCAGGTGGTGGTGGCACCCGGTGCCCATCGCCCACAGAGGGGCCTTACGGTCACTACGTGCACCGCACTGTTCTGCACTGGGGTGGGAGGTCTTGGGAGCACATCCCAGGTGGAAGGGGTGGGGTGGAACCCGGGGCTGGGCCCGGCAGGGGGAAGCACACTTCTCCAGTGTACGCTGCTCTATTTATAGTGAGAAACCAGAGAGTGGAAAAACATCACAGAATCCATATTGGAGGCAATATTCATGAAAGAGCAGCAAAAATCGCGGTAATCCCTTTGGCAGCCTCAGGGGGGGCCGGAGTTCCCTCGGCTTCCTGCATCTATTTTTGAGATGGAGCGGCTCAGCTGCTGGAGGCATCGACCCGGAGCATGGCGCTCGGGGAGCTCCTCTGCTGCAGAGCAACCCTGATCTCCGGGCACTGTGAAGGAAGGAGACCCGCAGCCCAGCCCCTGCTCCATCCGCAGAGCTCTGGGCCTCAGCACCCCAATGGGAGCTGCGTGCTGCTGCACAGAGCGGGTGGAAACCGGGGATGCGTTGACTGGCACAGGCACCAGGAACGCACAAAATAAATTGGATTTTGTTTGGGGATTAATGAGGAAAATCTAGGGAGACTCCAGAGCACATCTGAGAAAACATGATAGTGGCAGTTAACTGCAGTGCTTCAGCCGTGGATTTATCTTAACTGTTTGGCATTTGTTTGCCCAGAACCAGAGCTGTGCTGGGCAGTGTCACCTCCCAGGGGATGAGGCTGTGCAGTACAAAGCACTGCTGTGGCCCTCTGCCTCTGGGTGGGAGCTGCATGCCCCAGTGAGGGCTTTTTATCTCTGCCCAGAGTGCTATCAGCAGCCCGAGCGATGGCACGACTGCAAATCTGCTCTGCTGGAGCTGCTGCTGAGCTGCAGCCCCTTCTGCTTCCTGCTGGCTGGGAGTGGGCTCTGTGTGAAGCAGATTTAATACGGACGGCCTTGCTGCCCAGACCCTTGGAAACAGTTTTTATCAGGGGCCCAAAGCAATGCAATTGCTTCTGCTACAACAAAACGCAGCTGGTTTGGGTTTTCTGATTTATCCCCTTGATCCTGGCCGTAAGGAGCTGCTGTTTGCCAGCCCATTGTTTCCCCATTGAAAACAGATGGTAGGGGTGAAAATCCGATTGCATTCACTACAAAGCACTGACCACCAACCTGCTGGCTGGGGCACTGTGGGGGCCTGCTTCTATCCCTGGATCACCCCAACCCTGTGATGGACATGGACACAGGGACGAGGTGCCAGACAGACAGACAGACAGATACATGGATGCCAGCAGGGCCCATCCCTGTGCCTGCTCTGACCTCACACTGCACAGAACTCTCCCCTCACTGCCTTGCTGGGAGAGGATAAGCAGGGGAATGCTTACCATCATAGCACCTTCCTGAGGCACCAATTGGTGGATAAGGGGCCGTACAGAGCAGTCACCTCAGGCAGGGCACATTTCTGCCAACATGGCATTTTCACTGAAATCAGTTGAAACTCAGTTGTTGAATATTGCAGGAGGCGTTGATACTTAGAAGTTTGTCCTGAAAAAAAAGGATCGAAACTGCTCTGCTTCCTACCCTGGTCAGCTCTCAGCACTCCTGACAGCACTCCAGGGCACTGTAGCTCAGCACCCTGAAGCAGGCAGAGCACTGAGCATCGATGCCATGAGTGCTGCATCCCGGGAGCATTGTGCCCAATGCTCAAGTAAATCCTAGCACATGCTAAACAAAGCAGAATATGCTCTTTCCTTGCTGGTAGATTTCTGCTGTAAACACCAAGATTTGATTTATTTAAACTTTTGTTCTTTTGAGGGAAAAAAAACCACATCCATCTTAAAGCATGGGGTGTCGAACTTTTCCAACTTGTTTGCACTGAAGAATGGAAGGGCTCTTCCCAATGTGCTGAGGGGCACAGAGGTCCTGCAGCAGTCCCTTAGGGGTCGGCCTCCTGCAGTCAGATCACCCCCCAGGTTGGTATTTAGCACTGCTCTGGGGATCTGCTGAGCTGCCACAGCAGCTGAGCTTGGCATCTTCCCACAGCCACCCCTCTGTGCACTGCATTCAGCAGCCAAAGCACAAAGGGCAGGAGGAGGCAGTGCTGCTGAGAGCTGCAGGGAGAGGTCCTTAAAGCTTGCTCTGTGAGCAGGATGCACATACCTCCGTGTTACTTCTGTGTACAGCTGCGCCCGGAGCCCTGAGCTAAAGTTTGCAGTGCTTTCAGAGAAGCTCACAAGGGAGATCTCAGCCCAACATGCAGGTTTGTTACATCCGTCAGCACAAGGACTGTCGACTGCTGCTCCAGTCCTGGCATTCAGCTCGCAGCCCATCCCACGCTTACAGAGGTGCTTTGGAGTCATACGGCTGGGCGCAGAGGAGGACTTTCCCAGTGTGGATATGTCAGGGTAACACCTCTGCATCCTTCGGGGAGAGTTAATATTTGGACAGTGTTAATGCATAATAGCGCTTCTGGGTTTACATTGCTGCTGTGCTGCTCCCTGCCAACCTGTGTGCTCTGCTCCCCACGCGGCACGGGGCCCAGCACTGGCACTGGGGATTTAAACAAAATACCCATTAATATCTGCAGGAGTCATGCCTGAGTAATGACTGCAGGAACAGGACACCATTATGGGCTCCAAAGGAAAATAATTAAGCTGATCAGTCACAGTATTCAGAGGGCAGCTCCGCAAATATCCTTTTTCCTCTCTCAAGAAACAAAGAATGTTTCTGAGGTTGCTTGGAGCTGTGCTCTGAATATTCATGGGGCGATACCGGCCTGTTTGCTGTGAGGATGAGGAAGGCCACATGCTGTAACCTTTGCAGCTCAGTGCCTCATTTCCTGCATCCATACACAAACTGACAGCCACAGAGCATTGGTGCCAGCAACTGCTCGGTGACATCACAGCATGGTTGGGTTAGATGGGACCCCTCTCCCAGCCCCACCCTGCTGTGTTCTGGCTGTCCCCAAGCTCAGGCTGCCCAGGGCCCATCCACAGCCTCGGGCAGCTCCAGGGATGGGGCACCCACAGCTCTGAGCAGCACTGCTGGGGCCTCACCATCCTATGAGTGATGAATTCCTTCTGGCATCCAAACTAAATCTCCCCTCTTTCAGTTTAAGGCATTCTCCCTTGTTCTATTGGCATGCATGTTCCCTGGGCAGCCCCCAGCTGGGGACACCGTGCTTCCCACACCCTGCCCAGGGCTGTGCTCTCCCCACACCCTGCCCAGGTTCCATTCCTGGTGCTTGCCAGGCAGTGTGGTTTGGCAGCACAGAGCCTGGGAACACCCATGGAAAGAGCCTGGGGGAACAGCACAGCTCTGTCCGGCACAGACACGCTCTGTGCTGCGCTTGGGGAGTGGTGGCAAATTAAAGGCTAAGGAACAAAACATCTGAATTTGGTCTGTGGTGTGTGCATGTGCAAGGCCAGAAGGAAGCGTGGCGTGCTCAGGGCTTTGTTTTGCCTTCCTCCCTCTCCATTCCCAAAGGATCAGGACCATGTAAGGCCATGCAGACACCTTACACGACCTATGCACGAACTGACCAACTGGTTACAGAGCAGCTCAAACACGAGGCACTCCAACAGCACAGCTCTGCACAGGGAGCAGCTGTGCATGGTTCAGGGCAGTGCCTTCAGTCCCCTGCCCCCATCCACATCCCCTGCTCTCCCTGCTGCCCCGTCCTGGCTCTCTACAAGGGCTGCTTTTCCAGCCCTGCCAATCTGTTTACTTAGGTGGCCTCAAGGAAGGTTCTGGCGAAGCACTAACAGGCTTCAGCTACAAAGGAGATCTTTATTCACTGCTCCGTCTGTTGGCCTAAGCCTTGTTTGACTTTTTCATTCACAGTCAGAAAATGCCCATCTCTGACCTATCAGTTCCGGCTGTGGGGCACAAAGCGTTACCTGGGTGCCCAACACCACGATTTGCTCAGAGGGCGCTTTGTTTCCCTCGCACACGGAAGCTGCTTCCCTGCAGTTTTGCTCTGTTTCTCAGGAGTGCAGTGCAGGGATACCTAAAGCTGTGAACACAACGAAGGGGGTGGAGGAGCAGCACTGCAAGGTGGGCACGGGGTGATGGCAGCTGGAGATGGCAGTGGGCAGCTGCCCCCCGGTAAGGGAGCAGCACAGCACCTGACTGCCCAGAGATTTACTTCCCTGCTGATTTGGCTGAAGAAGTGGAGTTAAAAAGTAAATAAAGCTCAAATTAGATTTATATAGACGTAATTAACCTCACATTTATAGAATAACACGTACCCATATGAACTTTATTTAGCTTGACAACAGCAGCAGCTGCTGCAGGGCTTTGGGAGGGTGCTTCCACTGCAACACAGAGCACTTCATATCCGCTCCTGCCCCTCTGCATTTTTCCCCTCTGGAGCTTTAAAGAAAGTTTATTGTGGCGTTTATACAGCCACCTCAGTCTCCCTGTAGTTTACGTTTTTCTCACTTGAAGCCACTGAATTTTGAGTGATTTTAATTATAGAATCTGAAATTCACATTTCCAAATAGGATGGAAAAGCCCATCCTCAGCTCAGCTTCTCTGCCCCTGCTGGAGGTGGCATGCAGTGTGTGCAACTAAAAGTATAAAGGAGAAATAAGAAGGCAATGCCTCACACTGCCCAGAAACCCACACTTTTGGCTGATGTGGGCACAGCAGGGGTTAAACGCCCAGAGGCATATCGACACCCAGGCTGGCACAGCAGTGCTTGGTGCAGGGCAGTGCCATCCTACTGCTGCATCCCTGCTGGCCTTGGAGATACTGCAGGACAGCCAGGCAGCATCTCCCAACAGCCTGCGCCTTGCTGCTGGAAAAACCCTTCTGAGTAAAATATTTCTGGGAAAAAAAAAAAAAAAAAAAGGATCACAAACAAGACAGCACTGCAGGAATCCGTAGATTCAGATCTGTTAAACTTTGAAAAACTGCAGCTCATAGCTGCTGCTGACCAGCAGCCCAGCCTTCCTCCTGCAGCTTGTTCAGTGGAGTAGTGTGAGCTGCCTGCTGGTGTGGTTCTGTGCTGTGCAGGGCTGTTCTCAGCTGGCATCTCAAGGCATTCTGTACCTACTAAATGTCATACACAAAGCCAACATAATACAGCATTCTCAACAGAGGAGCTTTTATTTGAAACAATGGACTGGAAACAGCTGTGGCACAAGGTGCTTTCAGTTGTCACACAACACAGTCTGCCTGAGGGCAATTCCTGCCATACACTGTAACCTTGTGAGACACCTCCGTTTCTATCAGTTTTCTGGCAGGATGCTCTGTGTGCTGCCTGCCGATGACTTTTGGCCAGACAGGCCAGCAAATCTGCACAGATTTGGCTTTCTTAATAACTGGAGCTCATGGCATGCAGGAGGTGTGCAGCAGCCTCTTTCGTTCCAGCTGATAAACCCAGCGACAACGCAGCATCCTCACCCAGGTGAACACCTTCTCATGCCTACACCGAATTTCAATTTTACTATCAAAACTAAAGACTCACATATGGTTTGAGCTGCTAGATGCATTAATTTCACGCTTCTGCTCCTGACACTTGAGAGGCACAGGATTTTGCTAAGCAGTTTAACTGCAACACATTTTTCAGCAGGCAGTATTTTACAAGCTGTAGAAATGCCTAAAAAGGCTCAAGTGGACGCCAGCAGTCCCAAAAGCCTGAAGCAGGCATGTATATGCTGAAAGTGGGACTACACTGAATTAGGAGTTATAAATCACAAAATCAAGGTCCAAACCAGCACATGCTGCAGTGGTGTCTTTTTTTCCAAGTAATGAAATAAAGCCGTTAGCTATGGAAGATTGCATTAATGCAGAATGCAAATGAAGTTGATGCTACCAGGTATGGACTACGATCAGAACCCAACAAGATAAACTCATGACTAAGGCACTTGTGTTGAGGACAGTCTTTATGTGCAAGATGGATGTGAAGCCAGGACAATGCAAAGAGTGGAGCCTTTGATTCCATTACAGAACAAGCAAGACCAGATGCAGCAGTCAGACAGCAGCTTCATTTACCCAAACACTGTGAGGAGACAGATGCCCACTTGGCATCCATCTGGGAAAGCCTGGCCTCCCCAAATTCCTCTGCGTTGACATTTACCCATCACCTACATTCCTCTAAAGCCAACACAACCAGAACCTCCACCCAAACCTCTACAATTCTTTTAACTGTGGTGGGGTGGACAGACAGCCCCCTCTGCCCAGCACATGGGGATGAGGAGCAACTCTGGAGAAGCACTTTGAGGATCCCTGAGCACACCATGCTGCTGAAGAAACACCCCAGAGCCCCCTGAGGATGGATTTACCCCCTTCTCTGTTCATTGCAACACAAACACACGGCAAGGACAACGCAGCCAACCAAGGCAAAACAAAACAGGGCAAAACACACCCAGTGAGAGCAGCCTGTCGGCAGTAGTTATTCGGTTAATTTTCTTTCACCTTTAATAACTGGATGTTTTATTGATTTTTCTTGCACTTGATTTGTTGCTGTTCTGAAGGTGTGTAATGGCTGTGCCTAGTGCGTAATGCTGTGCCCTATCTCACAGGGAAATCACTCTAAGAGGTAACTGGCTGCACATGTACATGGACAATGAGTTCCCATCAAGGAATGCTGTTTAGATGTTAATGTCTTTGCTGAAATGTTTCTTTCCTAAGTGATTCATGCTATTTCTCTCCCTGCTTACACTGAGCGTATGCGTTTTTGGCTGCCTTAACATTGTAGGGTTTAGAACTATGCCATGTCTTTAAAAATAATTTACAAAGATTGGCCATTTCCATGTAACAAAACAAAGAAGAGGCAATAAAGCTAAGCACTGGGTTTTATTTTTCAGTTCCACTTTGCTTATAACTGAAGTGCCTGTATGTAAGGCTGATCCAAGGAAGCTTTATTATTCCTCCTAGCACAACTTCAAACTCAAATCAAGGCATCCTCTGGTGGCTTGTGGCTACAAACATATGGAGGTGTCTTACATCACATCTCTCTCAACTGCCCTAAAACAGTGACCAACTCTGCTCCTCCCATGGTGGGGCACAGCTGTGACTTGTATGCAGTGGCAGGCACAGCTTCTACCAACACCCACTGGCAAGTTGCTCAGTCATAAGGAAAAAGATCCATGGAGAGCATGGAGTGGACTTTAAAGAGAGAGACCAGCAATTTCCGCAGTAGAAGGAAAACCTAGCAATTGTGAGCTCCTTACACACATCTCTGCAAAAAAATATTCCAGTTGTTTCTGGCAAAGAATGTAGACATTTAGTATAAGAAAAATGACTGAGCACACCAGCGTTGGCCAACCTGGCCTCATTGGCATTTTCTGTGACTAATGTAAGCGTTGCATGACTTAGGAAATGAACATCAGCAGCAGAGATTTAGTGCAGATCCTGGAACGATGTCACCCCAACAAGACCTGGAGCACGGGGCTGACCTCGCTCAGTGTGTTCATCCCTGCTGGATGGAGTCACTGACATACTATGGGGGAAAAAACTGGTGTTGCAGCATTTCAGGCACCAAAAAACCAACAGGACAGATTAGGCTGGAAAGCTGTTTTCCATAAAACTCCTGCTCAAAAAACAGCTGAAAAAGTTCCATACTTTAAATGCTTAACTACCTCCAGTGTATGGCAGGAGCACAATGCCTCTCTGTGCAAACACTCCCTTGAAATAACAGACGGTAGGAGGCAAGCAAGATAAAACTGGGAACAGGGGTTGGGTGAGAACTGCCAGAAGTGTTTGCATTCCAGCTCCATGGCTAAAACCCAGACTGGCGGAATTAGTTGGCTGCCCAGCACTCGCCTGCCCTTGGGGGATCTGCATGGCTCCGTCTCACTAAGGTTCAACCAACCGCTCTGTGTGCCATCTTGTTACTTGCTTTTACATTATTGTACACGTTGGAGAAAGCTACAGCTACATGTTACTGCAATTCTATATAGTATGCTTTCAGAAAGTAATTGCTCGGGTTAATCAATTTGTTCAAAACCATTGATTTAGTACAGTTGTCATCATTGTTAGCGTGAGATTTCCAGTATGGATTTCAGAAAATAAAAGCAACCCTTGTTTCTGACCATGACCATAGGTTTAGTGTGCCAAAAAATATTTTTGAGATGTGTTATTTCTGAAAGAACACTGCAAGATGTTAGTCATGAGAAGCTTTGAGAGACTTTGTAAAACAACACAAATCTCTTCTCAGTGCCCTCTAACGAGGTATGTGGGTACATCACACCCCACACGCACACACATTTCTCCTGTTTCCTCCCCTAGTAAACTTCTTTCTTCAATCTCTATTGGATGCAAAGGGGTGCTTGGTTGCTTGCAAGCGAATAACCAGACTCTACATTTTTTTTTAACTGTCCACTTTTCTCGTCAAATTACCCCATCTCCAGCTCGGCCTCAAGCACTTGCAGCAGCTGCGCGGCTCAGAGGCGCTTGCTCCGGCTGCAGGTCGCGCACCGCAGGCTGCCCTTGTCCAGGCTGAAGGCTTTGCCACTCAGCAGCGTCTCGCACTCCAGACAGGCGAAATGCTTCTTATGCCAGGCCATCCCCTCTGCCCGCTGAAACTCCTCCGAGAAGATGATCTACGGGACAAACACAGCGCTGCTCGTTTCCGCCATCCCACTGGGGCAGGCGGCCCTTGGCAGCGGGACGGAGACACCGCGGGCTGCAGGAGGAGCAGGGCCAGGCCGCCGACACAACACCCAGCACCCAGGGTGCCGTCACCCCGTGCCCGGGGCCCAGCTCCTTGCAGCCAGCGCAGCGCAGCCTGCGTCCCCAGGCCATACCTCGTCGCAGCCGGCACAGCGCGGCCGCAGGCTCTCGCAGTAGTGACGCCCGCACCAGGCAGCCCCGCTCTTCCAGAAGTAGATGAGGTCGACGAGGGGCTCGGCGCAGCGGCAGCAGACGAAGCAGGCCGGGTGCCACAGCCGTGTGTAGCCCGCCCGGTCTGCGTACACCACCGGGCAGTCCTCCGGCACCGCCTGCTTGCAGGTCTCGCAGCGCTGCAAGAGAGAGCGTAACGCTGGTGCTTCTGCTGCAAAAACTGCCGCAATGGCACTGCTGCCTGTGCTGCCTGGCTGTTTAGACACCCTTGTTCATGGCATCTTTTGATATAGTTCCTATATAGTTCCTATCCACCCATTTGGAAAGCTTGGCAAAACAAATACAGTGCCTGCAATGGCAAATGCTTCCCACCATGGAATGGTCTGAAGGGACCGCTGTGCTCTGCTCGACATCCCGTATTGCCAAGGACAGGGGAAACAAAGCATGTAATCCTGCACTGCTCAGGCTGTTTTTGTCCTAGCTCTTGCTCCGTGAAGATAAATTTAAGAATGCCAAAGCCAAATTTCAGCTTGAAAGGCACAGCAAGCAGAAAGCATCTGCAGTGATGCTATAGAAACTGCAGTGAGGTGAAAGAGCAAGAAAACACTGAACTGAAGAGAAAGAGATGCGTGCAGCTCAAGGAAAGGACTGGAAAAAATGTCTTAATCCTGTGGTGGGGCTCAGTGACACTGACAGAATCACAGAGCACTCATGGCCAACAGGAGCGACATCTCCAGCTGTACTGTCTTCGGTAAACATTTGGACAGTATTAAGTATGGATTGAGCACCAAATCTTAATTAAAAGTCATTATAAATGTGCATCTGCCAGCCCTCATCTGGAGCAGCGCTCACGGCCTTCCAGCCAAGTCCTCGGGCAAGTGAGACTGGCACTGCCCACTGCCAGCTCCATGAATGCATGGCCTCAAGGGAAATCCCCCAGAACAGCCAACCTGTACTAAAATCCAAATGTTATCTGAGAAGAAGTTAAGTCATACCACAGTGCAGAAAAATGTGTCGTGTCAAAGACAGATACTATGCATAGAAATAAGGAGCTTCGGTCTTTTCTAATTACTTCTTAACAAGTATGTCTCTACATAAGGCAGGTGTCACTCTGCACATTTCAGCAGTGCTCTCAGTTTACAGCAGTCCAAAGAGACGGACTGGGGTGACTCTGTCTGTGCCTGCAGGGTGACCCTATGGGTGGCTAACAAGCTCTGAAGCCCTGCTCTGGCAACCACGTCCAAGCGGGGCTGGCAGGCAGTGACTTCAGCTCCCATTCAATCCAGCTCACGCTCCTAAACAGCACTGGGGCTTCATCCAGCACAGCCTTGATGGCAAGGCCAGGCCTCCTCCATCAAGCATCAGCACTGCTTTCATAAATACAAGGTGCAGCGTTAAGCAGCTTGCCTGTCATATGGCCAAGTATGGGCTGAAAGCCCATAAAGCTGATCCTGGTGCAGCCTTTCTTTCTTTATGAACTTTGTGCCTAACTGCAGAGAATTTTACCCACTGTATCTAGCCCCTGTGTGCTAGTTTCTAGTATGAATACTAAAAAGATCATTCTTTTTATCTAGGGAGTTTCTCCAGCCTGCATTTCCCTTCCCAGCAGCAGGCTGTGGGTCTGCTCTACCTACACCCACCCAGCTGCTTTGCAGGGCAAGTATTCCTAGCATGCCACACATTTTGCTAGTGCCTCCTCCTCTGCTCAGTCTGGACTTGTGGGAACTGCCCCACGCAGCCCCATGATCAGTTCCACAGAGTGACAGGCACGTCCTGCTTTAGAAACAAATCTGGAGCCGTGGAAAAGGCAGTACAAGAAGACACATATCCAAGCCTGGAAGGGGATATGCCTGCTTCTAGTGCTCCATCAGCCCTTCTAAGCACTTGCAAGAACTATGCAAGTGAGCAGATAGGCTTCCAATGAGCTGCAGAAGCCATGTTCTTTCTGTTCCTCTATAAAACAGAAAAACAATCCCACTACAGGAAGTGACAGCCCACAGTGCAGAAGTGGGCTGGCCATGTGTGATGTGCTGTACCTCAGCACGGGCAGACCATGAGGGAAGCACTCTGTGCTGAGCACAGATATGTCCCCGCATCCCAACACCTTCCAGGCACCCGCCCCAAGCAGCAGCTCACTGCTCAGGGCACCCAGCCTCACTGCTGCCTTCCAGCAGCCTCCGGGCTCACCCAGCCCAGCCTCGCTTATCTTGCAGGATCTAGCAGCGAGAACAAACACGAGCAGCTTTCCAAGTCTGAGCTCAAATTTCTTGCCAGAAAGAACTACTAAAAGAAAAAAAAAAGAAAAACTAAACCCCCCGCTTATTTTGCTGCTTCTTTCTATTGCAAATTTTCACCATGCTTTTCTTAAGCATCACATAACTTGTATTCCTCTACCAGTACCACTCTAAAGAAAAAATGGCTCTTCAAATTTAAGATGGGATTACATTAAGCACTCACTTTACACCTCCATCATGTAGGAGAGGAGTGAAGACTTTATTAGTGCTGTTGCCAGAGGTGCTGTCCAAGAACACATCCCTCCCCCCCTCTGTTTTTCAGACCTGCTCTCCCCCCTGGCTGCAGCTCCCACAGAAGGAGTTCCTGCTCGGTTTTGCTGGCCTCAGATCTGCTGGAACAACGGCTAACTTGGGCCAATAGCTTAAGGATCTGATGTGTTTGTTTCCAGCACGGTGGCTTACAGCACTGGAGGACTTTGCAGTTCTGGGAGGGTTAAAGATATTTTGTGCTTGGTGGAAAGCATTCAGCTAATAGGACAGCCATGTTGCTGTGGGGCCCCTCTCTGCAGCCGAGAAAAGTTCAAGAAGCCATGTGAGCTCAGACGCCTTGTCCGCAGTGATTTACGTTGGCCCTGTTTGCTTTCCTTTACACACCATTTCAACACATCTGGCCTGAACGTGCAACAGGAGGTTTAACTGCCCAAACACGGGGACCACACAGACACCTGGGGAAACGGTCTCGGTTTATTTCTTGGTGCAGTGCTCAGTGCCTTTTGGGTCATTCTCTTCTAAAGCCAGGGTGTTTTACACCCAGCCTTCATAAATCCATGGCTCAGGCAGACACCTTGATCTGAGATAGGTGAAACCAAGCTGCTGGAGCTGACCGAATGGTATTAGATAGGTGAGAGTCTGTGCCCTACTCTTAATGGACTCAAGGAAGAAACATGACAAATTGCTCCAGAATCAGAATCTCCAAAATATGCAGTTCAGCACCCCATTGCCCTCAGTCCCTAACCCAAAGGCACTCATCTCTTCCCAAAAAGCCTTCCTCGCTGCTCTACAGAAGCAGGTCTGGGACTGGGATACACAGAGGAGGAGAGCATCCACCTCAAGCCAGGCCTGGTGGGCTGCCTCCTTGCTCTATAGGGCAGGTGCCTCCTCCTCCTCCTCCAACCTTGTGATATCCAACACAGATTTAAGTTACTACAGAAAGGTTTACCGTCTGTTATTTTTCTATGGCAGAACTTTTATCCCCATGCAGTTTTGTAAAAACCAGCAGGCCTTCTGGAATTCCTTACTGTGGGACACAGTCCATTCACTTTCCTTCAGCTGCATTAATTCCTGCACTGCAGATCACATTAAAAATGACGAGTGTTTTGTTAGAATGGGAAATAGGAGGTCTGCCTTTGGTACAGAAAGAAACCACAGCACTCTGGAGCTTGCTGCAAGCTGAGCTGCACAACACATTGGTCAAAGAGTAGCTTCTGTGATTTTGCTGCAATTCCATTTTCCAGCCAGTGCCTCAAGAAAAATAATGCTTTATACTCTAAGGAGAATAACATCCAGTTATGTATTTATTTAGAAGGACAGACTTGTAGTCTAAATAAACCCTAATTGCTACGATGACTTTTATTAATGAGTGTAATGGAAACCTTCCTTGTTTTGTTGGTTTTTTTTTTAAACTTGAAATTCTTTGTCCAAATCAATGTTTTACTGCAATACTGAAAAACTTTTACTGCATCACTGGACTCTGAAAGTCAGATATGTGTTAATAGAAAAGGACATAGCAGAGGAGAGACATTACCCAATATGGAATGAAAATGAAAACTGCTCTTAACATGTTACAATCTCAGTTTAGTAGTTGGTAGAAAAATCTTGCCTTAAAAACATTCAGATACCATTTCTCCAGCTCTAAGTCCTCTGCTGCAAGTTACCCTCCAGGGCCAGAGCGAAGTATTTTCAGTCAACACATGTTATGATAAGCATGTGTTCAGCAGTCACCATGGCCACTCAACTGCACTTGGAGAATATAAATCCAGAAGGGCATTAGGGAATCTCAGTTGTTTCCTTGTGGAAGCGTGTTTCTAAGGCCAGAGACATGTGTGCTCTGCACCAAGTTCCCCAGGCAATTGCAGCCTGGTACCACCTTCGTGTTCACAGCAGTGTTAATGAGGCTGAGACACTGCCTCCTCTTGCTTGCATTCCTTCACTTGCACTGCTCTAGAGGCAGAGCCAAAAATACTTGCTAACATGCTGTAACACACAGCTTCTGATCTTATTTACACCCCATCACCTGGGAACAGATCATATTCAATCTTTCAGAGCTGCCAGGAATCCCAAGTTGAACTCACTTGTTCTCACAGCAAACAGGGAGAGGAGGCCTTTGCCCACCTTGGTGGTTCACCAGGTATGTGCTGCCAAGAAGGACAGACAGCCCTTCCCCGCTGCCTGGATGGGTTCAGGTGGCACCCTGGGGCCTCTCAGTGCCACACCACAGACCTGGTGATGCCAACGAGCATCGTCTGCTTTGCATGGGCGTCCCAGCACTCGGACAAGCGGGAGCAGAGCAGGGGATGAGGCATGATAGCTCCCACCTGTCTGGCAATGATTTTCCAGCTGTACCCCCCAGAAGCACCCATCCTTCCAGGCAGGACTTACGTAGAGCCCCGCAGTGGCCGTGCTCTCCAGGGCCCCGTTGGTGGTCTCGGGGGGCTTTTCGGCCGCCGGGCCCGCATCCTTTGCCTTGCCCTCCTGCTTTGCATTGCCAGCCTGGCCCGGCAGGGCCACCTCCCCAACGCCCAGCGCCTCCGCCTTGTACTTCTTCACAAAGTCTTCCATCAGCTTCGCCTCACCCTCGGCCAGGCCGCGGCACTGTGACGGGTCGTGGTCGTGCACCGGGAGCTGCCGCACCAGCTGCCGCCGGCGGTAATGGGCACCGTCAGTGCCTGCCACCGGCTGCATCTCCTTGGGGATCAGCTCCATGTACTGCATGGCCTGCGAGGGTGAGAGGTGACAGTCAGGCACGGACCCCCACCCTGCCACCCCTTTAGCTTCTGACTGGCACGTGGGCAATGAAAAACCAAATGCACTCGATGCAAGCAGCAGCCAGACACTTGAGCGAGCTGGCCACAGGGATCAGGGCTTGAGGGACACGTCACTCATGGAAGGGAACTCAGAAGGGCACCCTAACCCCACCTGGCATGCACACAGGGCAATTTACGCTAAGAAATCCCTCTACAACTCCCATGAAGTCCTAAACAGGAAAGAGCAGTCAGATGGCTGTTGAGCCTGAATCTCCAAGGCCAGCACTACCAGACTGATTGTGCAATAAAGGGAAGGTGCTTTGCCACGGATGCCCCGCCATGCAGTAGATGAATGCCAAGAAACCATCCCCAATGTTCCATTTCCTACCCAGCTGGCCACTTGCCACTCCCATAATAGCAGAGCGGATCTTGGAGAGGCTCATCCTTGGAGAGGCTCACCCACATCTGCAGGAAGGGGCTGTGCCATTTACTTCTTGCTGGCCCAGCGCTTGAAGGGAAGGGAGTTTCCTACTCAAGGCATTTTTCCTATTGTAGTGTGAAGAGCAAACGGGCAGCCAGTTGGCTCTCTGCCACCGAGTTTTAAAGACCAGCATCCAGCTGCATTAGATTTGTTTCTTACTTGGTCAGCATTTGAAAATTGAATTTTAAAGGAATGGAGAAGTGATTAACTATTCACTGTACACAGTCCGGCTCAATATGGCCTTTTAAATACAGAAAAAGAACCCTGAGCAGCTCATCACACTTGTGTAAACTTCAAAGTCAGCTTCCACTTTGTCTGCCTTCAGCCAAACAGCAATATTTCAGGGCAATATTTTCGCTTGCAGCTCTATGACAGCACCAAATAAATGATTTAATGAAATCACAGCTTCTCCCCCATGTCTTGGAGCATATGGTAACCTTTCTGCACGCTACATTACACATCAGAACTCAGTCTGCTTGACTCCACGCAGTGACAGGATGGATACCTAGAAGCCTGCAGGGGCACGGTCGCAGCCTTGTGGGAAATGGTGCTGCTGGGAGGAACTGGGTACAAAGCTGGAGGATGCTGTGAAAGTGATCTGCTACCAAGATGGCTTTCACAGAAGTCAGAAGACCTAACGGAAACTACAGAAGCAAAAGACAAAAATTCACTTAAAGCTCATGCCAGGCCTCACACAGAGTGCCTCACAGAATAAAGATACAGCCATTAACACCTGACAATTGGAAAGAAACACAACCAAAACAATTATCTGCTGTATGGTGAACTTTGAGACAGAGCCCACAATGCAGCCTGCTGGCATGGCTCAGCTGCAGCAAGAGCACCAGCAGAGAGCAGTGGTGTGGTGTAACCCTAGTGGAAAGAGACCATTAAACAAAGGAGCCAAGGCTACTGCACTCTCACACCACATCTGTGAGAGCAGAACGTGCCAGAAGTGCATCTGAAGCACCTCACTGCACCCCAGGGCCCGGCTCTGAGCAACATCTCACGCTGCTCCTAAAAGGGTCTGTGTACTGAAGAGCAGCAGTTCCCAGTGTCTGAGCAGACATTCATTGTGACTTCACGCCCTGGTCAAGGGAATGCCTACAGATATAACTGCACATGTCTTAAAACGTGTCCAGAGAATAGACCAGGAAAATAACACCAAAAACTGAAGGGTAATAAAAAGCTGCTTCTTTTGCTACTATTGTGTATTACTGCTGTCAAATGCTATTTTATGGTGCCCACGTACAGATAATTTTGAGAAAGGCCATTTTAGCTTTTCACCACTAACTTCTACATTTTGGAGATATTTTAGGAAGTGCTTTATCCACTTTCCCCAAGGACCCCACATATCTACCTCCTAACTTACCGAGGCACAGCTTGATAAAAACATCCCCCAAGCTTCCCCTGTTACTGGGCCATCCACTTCAAGACAGCATTATAGAAAAAAACACCCAAGTTTCCACTTTGCCATCAGAAGGAAATCACTGGAGTGAGTCAGTTATACACTAAAAGCTTTCTGGCCAAAGTCCCTTTAGAACTATCACAAGAATTGTAGACGTCCAGTAATTTTCCCAACTCTGTCAAGTTGATCATTAAACCAAAATTTATCAAGATTGTCTTCAGAGTTCCTGAGCACTGTTTATATGAACTAAAACTCTTTCCAATCTGTTTAGGCACAACTTCAGCCTTGAGAGACAAGAAGTTCCAGGGCTCCATGAAACACCTTCACTTTGAGCCTTCTGTGTTGCTGGCTCAGCGTTGCATCCTGCTGCTTGGAGCTGTGCACTGCAATGCAAACCCACATCTGCAAAAGGGAACATCTGTGCTCAGTGCCACAAAAGTGAAAACAGTGGGACAGCAGCGGGGCTTGGGAACAGAGCAGCCCTGCCCGGGGTGCCAGGTGCTGCAGCACTGCCCTGCAGCCAGCTTTTAGCAGTGAAAATTCAATTCCTGATAAATGCAGGGCTGGGCAGCATAATTAATAAATCACATGCTAGGCTGGAGAAGTGCCATCATTGTTCTCCCCATCCCTCAGCAAGTTCCCTAATTCCCCCCGGGACCTATGGAAGGAAAACATTGGTTAAACAAACATTCCTGCTGTGCTAGCTCCAACTAACAAAAAAGAAAGAGGAAACTACAGGCGGTAGCACTGCGACTGAACAGCCAGACAGTGAAACGAGTGGCAGCCCTGGCCCTGCACTAATGCCAGGGCTCTGCTCCTGGCAGCCCCGGAGCAGCCCTCCAGCTGTGTGCCCAGCAGGGCCCTCGCAGCAGGGTGAAGGCTGCTGGGCTTAAGAATAAATAACCAGCCTGTCACTTGAGTTTGCAGCGGCAATTTCACATTTGTTTCCCAATTTGTCTTCTAAAAAAAAATCTGGTTGCAATTTTAAGTAGCTTTAAACTATTTGCATAATTTGAAGAGCAAAGGCTGTCCACTAATGAGCATAATGTGTAATATTTCCAGCACCACAACAGTCAGACATCAAATGCTTTCCCTCCAGAAGCCCTCTCCTGCATTCTCTGTACCACCCAACCTTCAGGCTGGATATTAGGAACAATTTCTTCTCCAAAGAGCGGCCAGGCACTGACAGAGGCACTGGTATGGGCTGCCCAGGGAGTGGTGGTGTCACTGCCCTGGGGGTGTTCCAGAACTGCGGGGGTGTGACACAGAGGGATGCAGGCAGTGGGCATGGTGGGGGAGGGCTGGGAATTTTAGATGCCTTCCCCAACCGTAATGATTCTGTGATTCTTCGCGGCAGGCAGATGGGATCTCTCCTCAGCAATAGTTTTATAGGACACGACCGTTACCAAAGGAGCAAGCGTTCTTGTTGTAAAACATGTAACGACTTCTACTAGAAATGTAAGCTAGCCTATAAAAACCCAAAGGCAATACGTTCCTCTTTTCTACCTACTTTGGATATTTACACAGTTTTCCAGAACACTAAGCATTATGTGCATGTTTGCCAAGGCAAACCCCGAGCTTTGCTGTTCTTCCTGGCAACTGTGCTGCAGGGCCGAGCTGTGCCCTGCTGGAACCAGCTGCTGTTCCCTTACCAGCTTCTGGGTGAGCCCCGGCGGAGCCCACTCGTATGTGATGGTGTCGAAGGTGGGGTCTTTCCTCGACACGATGGGGTTGGTGATGATCATGCGGTTCCTCTTGTAGATGCGAACGCCGTCCCCTCCTTTCACACGAGCAGTGAGTGTGGCATACTTCGAGTCTGACAGCAAGCGGCCAATTTTCCGGTCGTCCTCCACATCCGAGCTCAGGCAGTGGTCCTCCTGGCTGCATTTGCACGACTTGCATATTTTCCTATGGGCGACAAGGGACATCATGCTTTTAATACGAGCATGGAGGCTGAAGGCTCAGCCACGGAGCTCCCGGCACGTAGGAAGGTTTAAAGGCACTCTGGAGCGTGACATCAGTCAAAGACCTTCCTGGCAGAATTCCTTGGACCCTGGCACTGAGCTAGTTGCAATGGCTATAAACCAAGGAGAAGCCTGTAAGAGCATTCTCTGCTGGCCAGCATTTCTATCAAGTTTTGAAAAGACTAACTCTAATGCAAGCCCAGGGTCTTGTATTCCAGTATTCCAGCAGGGTCCTGGAACAAGCAGGATTGATTCATAACAGCAGCTAATTGCATCCATAAAAGTAAAACTAAAGGTAAACTTTTAAGAGTAGGAGAAGTGAAGGAAGGGGATGGGAGCTGGTCCCTGCTCAGTGCTCACACGGGCAAGGCACTGTGGCCCTTCCACACCCTCTGGCAGCACTCAGAGCTCTGTGCTTTCTGTGCACTCAAGGCCAATGACATGGCAGGACATGAAGGGGTGCACTCAGGGACAGGGCCCACCCCAGCAGACATTACCTCCAGGAATGCGGCTCAAAGCCCATACAGGTCCCTCTGCAGCGCAAACACGGCACCCCTCGTCCTGACTGCGGCTGGCTCATGGACATCTGGAACAGAGCAGGACATCCATGGGGAAAGGTTTGCTTCTTGATCCTTGGCATTCTCAGGGATAAAGTGTTTTTCCTTAAATTGAGGGAAGGGCAGCACCTGTTGCAGCACGAGGCAGCAGCGCTGAGATGCACAGTGCTGAGAAACCAGCAGGGCTGAGCAAGCGGCACCAAGGAACTCCCCCTGCCCCTTGCATCTTACACAGCACCTCATAGCAGAGAACAAGCCACAAGGTGCTCGTCCTCAGCAGCACACTCTGGTACCCCAGTGTCAGAGGCACTGTCAAGCGCCAGATTGCTTTAAGGCTGGCTCAAAGCTACCATGCCCTCCTTGCTGCCTGCTCCCACACATCAACTTTCTGTACACTGTCTTTATTCCAGAAGTGCTGGCGTGTGCTAGGCACCATATGTTTGCATACACATGTGGAGTCCCTCAACACACAGCTGAGGTTGCAGAGCTTTCCAGGGCTTACGAAGGGGCAGTGCCTGTCTGGCAGATCTTAATTCAGCCCGTGTTGTGACTCCCCTCTGTTTCACCACCCAGCACCCGCTGTGCCCCCCCAGCCCAGCTCCTCCCTCAGTGCCCAACACATCCCTCTGCCCCGGGCAGCAGCACTGGGGCTCTGCTGGTGCTCCCCACCCTTCCAACACTTGAGAAGCCCAGTAATGCTAATCAGGATGAAATGTTTAAGAGCAGATGGTTCCAGAAACTGCAGGACACTGCTTTGCTGACATTATGGCAATCCACAAAAATATGTTTCTAAATGTTCTAATGTGCACTTGAGTGTATGCACACACCTCCCCCTGCCTCTGACATGCAGAAAACAAAATGCTTTTGGACGCCCAGTTCAGAGCCAGCTCTCCAGAACAGGCATTATGGTTCCAGCACAGAACACATAACATCTTGTCAGTTCTGGAGCAGTGCTAGCTACGTACCAACTCATTTCTTTCCTTTTTTTTTTTTTTAAATTTAAGTAATCTCTTATCTTAATGAGTCACACAGAAGCTGAGTACAGACAAGGGACCATGAATGTTTGTTTATTCAAAATGCAAACATCTGGATTAAATAAACTCCTCTGGAAAAGTCTCATTATACAGTCCATGTGGAGAAGCAAAGGAGCTTTGTCAGCAGCAGGAGCTGTGGAGCACTGAGCAGGACAGCCCAAGGCTTCGCACCGCTTCCATTGATGCAACGCCCTCACCAAGTCCTGATCACACACCTTTCCCACCAGGAGCTCCACATCTCTTTGGAAACCTCCTCTTGCAGGTGTCCATAGCAGGATTTCACAGAGCACAGCTCTTCAATGTGTGTGCAAGCCACTGGTATACAGCTGTATGGGAACTGCTGAGTCACAGCCTGAACCACTGATTGATCACTGAGTCAAGGACCGGGTCAGCCATGGGAGCACAGGTGAGGGCAATTCAGCTGTGTGACCAGAAGGGGTGGAGCCTGGCTGCACCTCCCTTAGATCCCATTTAAGGGCTGACTGCCACTGGGCAAGGATTTCTTTTTGGAGATCCCTTCTTTTGGAGTGTTCTCTACAAGCCTGGAACACAAGTGGGCGTTTCATTTTTGACTGTCTCTTTTCACCACAATAATCTTTCTAACCATAAACCTGTAAAATACCATCTTAGCCACGCCTCTCTTTGAACCGTACTTTTGTTAATTGTACAACAGCCATAGGAAAATGTATGGGATAAATGCTATGAAAACTCAGCACGTCCCCAGGGTGACATGTAGCTCCTGTCATTGCCCTGGCAGCACCTCCCCCTGTGAGATCTCAAGGCACTGGAACATCTCCATCTGAAGGACTGCATGGTTCTTTCTCCTTTAACAGTGAGGGGAGTTTCCATCTTTGTGCAGTGATAACAGGAGCCCATGTCTGCTTTGCTGGCTGCCTGGTCAGCAGCACTTCCTGCCCAGATATGGAGCTTCATCTCACAGCTCAGCGTTAGCTCCTCAAATATGCATAAAAGGAGATTTCTTCTTTAAAACAGAAAAGGGAAAAAAAAAAAAAAAAAAAAGGAAACCCCACCGAACCCAGTAAGAATGTGAAATAAGATGACTGCCTTAGATTCTGCCAGTGTCCAAACCCATTTGGGAACAGCAGCGTTAAAAAAGATGCATGAGTTTAAGATATGAAGAGTTTGAAGGCTTTTGTAATGCCTTTAGAAAATGTCTGTGTCAACAAACTGCTTGGAAGAAATGCAAATTCTGCTCCCCATGACTAGATATACCATGCATTTTAAGACTTCTATTTTGGCTTTTTGTGTCTTATAGCATTCTTGCTACTAAGGGAAAGCAAGTCAGTGCAGAGGAAATTCTTAGGCGGTGAAATGATAGGAAATTGAGGCCATTCTACCCACAAAAACATCTCTGAACAATTTCAGGAACACGCCAGCCTCTTGGTCAGTGCAGTACTGTGGCTCATTACACTGGCCAAAGAGAAGTCCATCCTAGACACTGGTTAGTTTGCTCAATTTTTGGAAAAATAGAGAACCTGCAATGACAAATGTCAGTGTGGAAAAAAAACTCATTCTTTTTGGTTTAGACTTGTCTGTTTCGGAAAGGAACAGTGGGCTTCCAGGATGGCCAGACAGACCCTGGGTAGAAGCCATGAGCTGGCCAAGATGCAGCTCCACCAGCCCTGCTCAGCTCACAGTCAGCTGAGATTTCAGAAGACCTTTCCTGGTGGATCACCACACTCTGAGCACTCCAGCACACCTTGGCTACAGTCCCTTTGGGTCTGCTGAGGTTAATCTGAGTTTGTTGCAAGGGGCCATACTCAATGGCACACAGAGGAAGAGCTGTTTTCACATCCAGGTGACTTGAGAACCCTTTTAGATAAGCTTCTTTCTACTCTTTTCACAACAGTGATTTTAAGTGCCATTTTGTACATCTGAGAAGAGGAGACTCCAGACTAAGCTTGGTAAGCATCTCCCAGGCAGCATTCCTCTAGTAGAAACCATGCCATCCCCAGTCCAGCGCTGCAGGGAATCACAACAAGCTTCTGGATCACTGGGAGGCCAACGTGGAGCGCCCAGGGCAGAGCACACTCAGCAGCTGCCACAGGCACAGACCTTCAGAAAAGCCCCCTCCCTTCCACAGCTGCACCTCCAGTGCACAAATACTTCCCATGCTCTGTGGGGTTGGCTCAATATGGACACAGAGCCTTGAGCACACACTGCCTAAAGCTGCAGCGATGAACAGCTTACCAGCAAACACATCACATCCTCAGTTGGGATGAGGTCCTCCTGCAGCCAGTGATGAGCAGGCTGACAGGACTTCATGGCATGGAAAAACATCTATTTAACACAGAAGGACAGGGCAGCTCTAGCTCCCAGGACACTCATTCCATGAGATGCAACTGCTTTATGGGAACGGGTAGGAGAAATTCAATATTAATACAAACTCGAACAGAGTTTACAAGAAGGGCAGCATGGGAAAGCTAACACCCAATAGCTGTTTTTGCAGAGGTGATTTATCTCATGTCACTACAGGATCAGGAAGCTCCTAATATCTGCAACACAGATTAGCCAAGTGCTTTCCTTTAAGGACTTTGAGATAAGAGAGAACAGAGCACAGGAACAGCAGACGGGTATCCAACCCATCACAGCATGAGCTGAGGGGGTGCTGCACTGCTCACAGCCTGTTCCCCTCCCAGGCAGGGGCATCCACCTTCATTGAAGAATTTGCTACTGACAGCATGTAAAAGTAATGCAATTGTGACTCTAGCACTGGCTCAGCTTTCCTGCTTTTATTTTGCTATCAGACTAGGCTACTCCATACACTATCTCTTTGGCCATGCTTAGGCAAGGCACGGGGTCAAGAGAGATGATAAATTCCTCTTGACACCTAGCAAAAGTACACCACGTTGTGGGACTGGGCTGAGTGTCTCCCAAGAAAGGTGAAAACAGGAAAGGGAGCCAGCTCCAGCTGCACAATCAGTCACTGTAACAAGAACACAATAAGGAGATCCTTATCTGAGCAGGGATGCTTAGACCGTACTCCCTTGGAAGCCTTCCCTCCAGCATGCCCACCAGAACTTTGGTCTAATCACAAAACCAGCTTGCAGTTGGTGGGTCTCTGCTGCCAGGTAGCAGCAATAGGACAAGAGGTGATGGCTTCAAGTAGCACCAGGGAGGGCACACTGTGTATTAGAAATAATTTCTACTCCAAAGGGTGGTCAGGTGCTGGCACAGGCTGCCCAGGGGCGTTCCAGGAACATGGAGATGTGGCACTGAGGGATGTGGACAAAGCACTTCCAACACCACAGAGGTGATGCGGGCACCCCAGTGTGGCCCAGCCCAGCAGAGCCCTCTGGGTGGGCTCCTCCACAGCAACAATGTTTGGGGATTGAGAAGTGCAACTGTGAGAAAGGCCCTCCATCAGGGGAAAAGGTATCATATTCACAATGGGTGGGAGCAGTTTGCTTGGCAGAACTGATTCATTTCTGGTATAGGGATGGATAGCAATTAATTTATTGTCACTATTTGACTGTAGAACTAAGCTTGCATAATAGGGAAGAAAGTCAGACTTCCTTAAAGGAAGTCCAGCAGCTGGAGAGTGTGAACACCCATGCAGATGGAATTAACTTGTGCAAGCAGAAGCAACTGCCCTTACAAGTCCTTAATACACACACGTTGCTACAATAACTTTGAATCAGAACAACATAGGATAGTTCCGTTTTCTCATTTTCACAGATGAAAAATATTTATTGTAGTCATGGTCTAAAAGCAACTTGTTTCCCTTCCAGATTGAGCACATAGTTATCTAACTTACCACACTCATAGGAAAACAAATCACTTACGTACAGACTGTCTTTTGACTCAAATTCTCTCCAGAGGGTTTGTAGATGAGTTAGGATCATCTAGAATACTGGAGGCACTAACTGATGTTACACTTTGCAGAGTAAGAAGCCTATTGCCTGTTATTTCAGCAGCACAGACTGGGGAAAGGCACGGATATCTGAGGAGACTATTTCCATGGAGCTGCTCAGCCTACAGCATGTCAGAGATAACCAAACAGAGCCTCCACACACATCCTGCTCGTCCAAGAGCAAATAGTTGGCAGCATTCCTCTCTACACCAACAGTGTGCGAACTAATGATAAGAGAAGGGAGGGCTTAAAGAAAATAGGTTGAATAGATTTTTCCACAACTAAGACAGCGCTTCAGACTTCTGGACTAAACTAGGAAACCAAGAGCTGCAAGTAGGTGTGCAGAATGGGAAGAACCCAGGAGCACACAGCCGCTGTGTTTCAGCTCGCTGCCGTGTAGTCCTGCAGAGGACCGGCTGCTTTCCTAGGACAGGTTATTTCCCAATTATGTGTTACCAGGAATAACTTGCCAAAAGCTGATCCTGAGGGAATGGAGCCCCTTTCTTGGAAGGCAAGGCCCGCAGAACCCCAGCACTGAGCAGCCGACAGATGTGTACAAGTGCACCAGGTGAGCACGCTGTGTACTGGTACCACCCAGCCGTCCCAGTGCTGCAGTTTCTCTTAACCAGGGCTTTGATGCATTGCACACATCCTCATGCACTTCCCCAGTGCTTTACTTGCACAGCTCTGATTTACACATAAGCCTCCAGCACACACACTTCTGACGTTCATTAGTGCTCATTTCCATCTCACAGAGATCACCCCCTCCTCCAGGGAAGAGGAAGGGCCTTTCCTGTTCCTTGCTCCTGACTGGTTCTGAATATTTATTGCTGAGCAGGTTTGTGATGCTGCACCCAGCAAGCCAGGCCTTAACAATTTATGATGCCTCAACTCAAAGCTTCCACTGATCTCAGCTGCATGGCCAGCAGCACAGGACAGGTCTGCCGAGCTGTGGGGGACTGCAGAGCTGTGGGGGAGGTGGTGCATGCATGGAAGCCAGGCTGAGACCAGCAGGAAGCAGCTCTCCTTTTCCAAAGTCTGGAAATCACTTCCTTGAGATCTTTCTTTCAGCTCGTTCTGGAAACATCCAAATACCACTTTTCCTGAATGGCTGAAATACAATATTTCTTCCACATTTTAAAAAACAAAAGTCTCAGCCTGAACAAATACTCCAGACACTCCCTCCCTGCCGGATGAGAAGGATTTAGTAACTTGTAAATTGTACTTTATGGGTCTAGATTTAGCCCTTAGTCTAAGTCCCAAAATAAGCTCTTTAACCCATGTCCTGCTTTATGATTTCATATCTATAAATACTTGCTCAGAGCTAAGCAGGTTTCTGCATTAAGATCAACATCTGCTTCTCCAAGACAGCTGCATTTCCTCTGGCTCCAACAGTACTGCGTTGGCTACCTGGAGTGGGGATCTCAGCACACACAGCCTTACTGAGGTTTTGGGGGGCAGGCCATCACCATCCACCACCCTGCACCACCTGTAACTGCTGTGCCCACACAGAGCCCAGCAGCTCCTCAGCCAAGGGCAGCCTGACACAGAAGGTGCTGGCTTCTCATAACAAAGCCCTGAATTCCTGATAACGGAGAGCAGCACCATGAAGCAAGACAAAGTCTCGAACACATAAATAGCTTTGCAGCCCAATTGTTAAGAGTTGCAAGGTCCAGCAGCAAGGCTGAACTGCTTGCTCAGTTGCTGACAGTGCTTGCACAAGAGAGCACAAGCACATGTCGATGACTAATGCGACTGCTTTGCACACGCAGTGGCTGCAGTGTTTACTACCATTGTCACTGCACGCCCCGATTACTTGCAAGTGGCTTTGGATAGAACAGATTTCACAGATGTGCACTGCAGAGGGCTCCTTCCAGACACAGCCTCTGCTAGGAGAGCTCACTGTCCAATAGCAGCCCTGCCACAGCACTGCAGGGCAGGCACTGTACAGTGGGGAACACAGCTGTGGGTGTAGCCCAGGTGTGTGCACCTTCATCACGGGATACAGCTTATGAAGCAATATTGAGGGAATCTGAGTTTCCAACAGCCTCCAGTGTTAAAAAGCCCCACATTTGGAGCTTAAAGGGCAGATTCCCAAACCCTAGCAGCATTCTCATGCACCTCTGCAGATATGTGCAGTATTAATACATCTCAATGCTGCACCCACCCTCCACACGTGGAGAGTCCCACAGCACAGCAGTGCCTCCCTTTCCTTCTGCCATTCCTCTGCTCTCGGTGCTCGCAGAAATCCATGCTAAAGAACTGAAGAAGTAAAATGCTAAAGAACCAAGAGTTATATTAACTGAGTAAACTTTACTTTGGCTTTGAACAGTGCTTTTAGCTTAGAAGGTTATTTTCTTCTCCTGAAAAAACCTGACTGAACGCAGTGAGAACAGTACACAAATCCCGGTGCCTTCTGCGGCCACAATCCAGCTGAGCCGGCTCCAGGACGGCACAAGGTGCCAGCCATCACACTTTATCTTTGTTTCAAGTTTTAACTCTCCATTTAGAATTCAATCTAAACAACCCCTGTGCCAAGCAGAATGCCGTCCTGCTCATGCTGTTTTAATTTCCTCAGAAAGAATCCCATAATGCGCTAGGCAAGACATCAACAATAATTAAACCCAACAGTGATTGAAAATCAAATTTTCAGGGCCCTGCAACAAGTCCTAATGAGTTCCAGACCTGCCTTCCCGGCCTGCTCAGACCGGCTGCATGGTGCTGCCAAGCCAAATTAAAATCTGACAGTATTGCACCCTGTGCCCAGAAAAATTGCCCTTCTCATGATTCAGGAAATTAAACAGCCGTCTGCCACGAAGACACCCATTTGTCTTTGGGCGTATTATTCAGACAGATCCTGGCTCAGTGTTTTCTCTTGTTTTTGTTGTGCCATTCCATTTCCCGTTCAAAGTGCACAGCAGTGGGGATGGTTCCCCCCTGCCATGCTGTGTTCATGGCTGCAGCCCAGGTGAGCAGGGGCAGGCAGCACCGTGCAGACAGACACAGGGACGTGCAGCTCTGCCATATCTAGGCACAGCCTGCCCAGGTTCAAGTGAAGTGACAGCTGAAAGTGCCCCCTTTGTCCTTCATCTGTGGGGAGCTAACACCAAGCCATGTGTTCTGAAAGGGCTGGCATGGAGAAGCCTTTCATTGTGTATTTCAAGCCCTCTGAGCTACCACTGCACAGCCACATGGCTCCGGCCCCGCAGGGATGATACTCAAAGCTCCCGGCCAACATGCCCAGTGCAGACAGCTTTGTCCCACAGTGTTGCTGCTGCATGGCACAGCACCTCGCCTGCTGCTCTCACCCTATCCCCAGCCCGGGGCTGAGTCCTGAGCAGGACAAGGGCCGAGCTGGTGCTTGATACCAACCAACATGCAGCCGGACACAGCAGTGCAGCCCACAGTTGCAGCTGGGACTGACAAAGAGGCATTTCCCACTTCTGAGCGCTTCTCGCTCAGCACCTGGTAAGAGCCTGCCCCCAGCAGTGCCCCAGGTACAAGGCTGCAGCGGACCCCGCGGCCACGCTGACAGTATTGCGCTGTAGGACGTGGGATGGCACCAGAGAAGGCCCTCACCAAGCGCTGCCCCGTGCCCGCAGGACAGGGTCACCTCACTGGAGGGCAGCAGAAGCTGCAGACGGACCCCTCCCCCCGGGTCAGGAGAGGCTACCCCGGCAGCCCCGCACCGCCCCGCACAGCCGGACACGGCGATCCAGCAGCGCTGGGGGTTCCGCTCACCTCCCAGCGGTGCAGCCACAAAAAGGCACTGCACCCCGCGAGCCCGCAGGAACCGCCGCTCCCCGACAGCCCATTGCCCGCAGCGCTCCTCGCCGTTAAAGTCCCTTCCGCGCAGTTTTACACGCCAACGGAGGGCGGTCACTCAGGTTCATCTGCTCATCCCACGGCACCGCGGCAGAGGTGCGGGATTTTTCAGGTGGCCGTCAGCCCCGACGGCCCGAGCGAGGGCAGCCGGCAGCGCCCGAGGGTCGCGTTGCCCGATGCCGGGAAGGCGCTCAGCCGCGCACCACGAGCAGCCGCTGCTCCGGCAGAGCCGCACCGGAGCGCTCTCGGACCGAAGAGCACGAACCGCCCTTCCACCGAACTTAGAAACAAAGGGGAGCGAATCCACCGATCAGCCGGGAACGCTGCCGGTGAGGAGCGCAGCCACCCGAGCACCGTCCTTGGCGGGACCCCGCCGGCAATCAGAGCGCTGCTGCAGCCCCTGCCCGCAGCGATCCGCCGGCGCGGCGGCACCCGCACCGCACCGCACCGCGA
Organism: Chrysolophus pictus; assembly: GCA_037305975.1. NCBI lineage: Eukaryota > Metazoa > Chordata > Aves > Galliformes > Phasianidae > Chrysolophus > Chrysolophus pictus. The sequence continues at coordinate 768,612 of CM074587.1, forward strand.
GCACGGCCGGAACGGGACGCGGTGTCGGAAAGGCGCCCATCCCCGCGCCTCGCACGCACCTTCTGCACGCCGGGACTCAGCTCCATGCCGCGCACCGCCCGCAGCCCGCCGGTCCCGCACCGCACCGCCCGCCGCCTTTCATTGGCGGCCCCCGCGGCCCCGAACGGCCCTCGGCCAATCCGCCGCCGGCAAGAAACTTTCCCGCCCAATGGCGTGGGAGGGGGCGGGGCCTGAGGGGGAGCGCCGGGTTGTGCGGGGTCCGCGCTGCCTCGGGTCCGCGGAGCGCAGCGAAGGGGCGCCTCGGGTCAACAGCGGGCGCGGCGTCCGGCAGGCGGATGCGCGGTATTTTTAGCAATAAACGGCGTCTGAAGCCACGGCTCTCTTGGCATTGCAACGCGTTCCGAGCGACCAAACGTGCCCTCTGCGTGCTGGTACGTGGGAGGGCTGTGTCTTCTGCACGGTTTCTCACAAACATTGCAGTGCCCAGCAAATATCCTCCCTGTCCCGGTGATGGGAGGACTCACCGCCGCCCCCGCGGTTCAGGAGCCCGGGAGGAACCACCCCGAGCCACCAGAATCTCACCAGGAAAGAGGCTCTGGAGCGGTGCTGTCCCTGGCCTTACACAGACATGTGGAGCGGGCATTGTTTGTCAGCCCCACGTCGCAGAGAGCTTGGCAGCCACCGAGAGCACTTGACATGGCAATGGGATGACATGATCTCACTTTCCCAGCACACATAGGCACGTGGTGACCTGGGCAGGAGGAAAGAATTCACAAAGATTCCCCAGCCCCGTGGGGCACAGCGGGGGGACGCTGCCACCTGCACTGCTGCCACCCCAGCAGTGATGTGCATGCAGGGAGGAGGGGGCTCTGCTGGGGCAGGGATGCATCCCATGGAGAATCCCGAGTTGTGTTTGTAGCTCTTGGGAACGGCTGCAAAGCGCCACAGCAGCATGCAGTGGGTGCTGGCGGCTGGTCGGTGGGAAACCCTGGTCTGTAGGTATAGAAAAGGTGCAGAACCAAGTTCATACCTGGTGTAATCAGGGATACTGTTAGAAGATAACCTAACCAACCTTTGAGGAAGTTTCAGAGGCATCCTAGATGCTTTTATTTATAACAAAACACATCTGGGATTATTGTAATTAATGATAACAGAAAAGACTCTACCCATGCAGTGAACTGCAGCTAATCATAGCCAGAGGGTGCAGTTTCAAGGGCAGATTATTCTGATGTTCAGGGACACCTGATGGCTGCTGGCAGAGGGAAGTTGTGCCCAGCTGGGCCTGGGCATCTCAGCCTCTCAGTTAGGGGATGGCCGGGCACAGTGGGGCACAGGGCACAGTGCTGCCGGCAGGACACAGCCAGCCCAGCACAGCCTTGGGGGCGGCAGTCAGACCACAGAGCAGCTCCAAGTGGCCGCAGGACAGCCGCCAGAGCCGTTATCACCGACGGCCTCTGAATAATGGCTGTGCTATACTTAGCTCAGTGCTAGGAAAAGACAAAATCACCCTATGACTAAAGGCTGCTAAATCTCTGCAGTAGTCATGTCCCAGAAAGTGAGGACGAATCGACGAGGGGAAGTGATGGTGGGGATCTCAGCTTCCTGCTGACTCGCAGCAGCGTGTGGCAGAGCCCTGCTGGGTCACCCAGGGGTGCTCTGAGCTCAGTGTGACTCGGGGGGCTGTGGCAAGCAGAGCTGTAACACCCATTAGTGTAGTGGCAGTAACACCCATTCGTAATCACTCCTTAACCTAGCAGGGTTCCTCTCTCCTTCTGAAAAGATGCTGAAGGTGAAGGCAGATTTGCTGTCTCTTCCATGCCCGCAGCCACCTGTCTGTGGGGTGGAATGGCTGAGGACAGGGGAGGAAGGTGCTTTGGGACGTCTGTGCAGGGCTGTCCTTTCAGCACACCCCTCCCTGTGACTGATGTGTCTCAAGCAGCACAAGCACACATTGCTCAGGTCGCAGTCTGTGTTCTCAGGTGGATTTGGCCAGGTCTCCTGCAGGAGGGCGGCTGTGCAGGGTGGGAAGGTCTTTCTCCAGGATTTCTTGATTTCTTCAAGAGTCCCGCAAGGAGGAAAGGGCCAAATTCCTGCCTGGAATTTATGCTGACCCGTTTTGTGGTGAAGAAATAAAAAGAGTCACTGCAGAAAGAGGAGCAAAGTTTTGCAGCTGCTGTGTGAGTCCTCCCATGCCACACAGGAGGTGGTGCTGCCAGGCTGGCACGAGCCTCACGGATGCTCTCAGAGCAGCGCAGGTCCCCATCGATGCTGCTAATATAAAATTGCTGCATGGTTGCTCTGTGGCTGAGGCAAGTGAAAGTCTGGCTCAGAGACGATGGTGATGAGGAATGACCAGAGGTGCTGGCGATGCTGCTGACGGGCTGTGCTTGCAGGCAGTGTCTGATGGCTCTGGCAGAACTGGGAGCACCGAGTCTGGGTGCTGCTGTGGGCTCCTGCCTGCTGAGCACTGCTTGTGTGCTGCAGACTGGGGAGAGTGCTCTGCTTAGAAGGGATCACTCCAAAGTCTGATTTGTTCTCTAGTGAGAGTATTTGTGATATTACAGTCCTGGCTATTTTTCAGTTTTTCTCTTTTGTACGAATATGAAGGGATAAACGAAGTAGAAAATGTTGCTCTGCAGCTGGGTTTGGTTTTGCTCCTCTTCTATGAGCATAGGAATGAAAATGCAGATTTTCTTGAAATATTGTTGAAGAAATTTTCATTTCCTGGATCCTCAATAAGAACAAATTGATTGGAGGAGAAAGACAGAAAAATAGCTGGAAGAAAATGATCAGAAAGGCAGACGGGTGGCAATGAAAGCCTGGCAGCTCCTCTTCTGTTGACTGTCAAATGCAACAAGCTGAATCCCTGCATGTATTGGTTTTGCCTGTGGTTATCTGTAGAGATGTATGGTTGCAACAGAGAAAAAAAAAAACAAAAAACCCCAAAAACACCAAAAAAAAAACCAAACCAAACCAAACCAAACAACAACAACAAAAAAACCAACCAAACAAAAAAACCCACCAAAGCAACAACAAAAGCCCCAACAAACTGCATTTTCAGCTCCAAGAGGTATTTTGTGTCAACATCCTGGGTTTTTTCACTGGTAGTGATCAAGTGAGTCATCTAGTTTGTAGTCAGAAATAGATCCAGTAACGCAGATCAAAAAATACAACAGCAATGCGTGTGGTTATGAACGCAGCTGTTGTGATATGGCTTTCCTAATTTGGCCATATTCATGCAAGGCTTTCCTTCCAAAGATTTACGCAGTTGGTTTCATCATCAAAGGATTATTTGTAGTGAGTAAGCTCTTCAAATCATGTATCAGTCTCAGTCCCTGACTTCAGTAATACTATCAGTACAGAAGTGACAAATAGCATCGATGAAGAAAATGAATCATCTTTTTTGCCTTTTCCTTTTAAATAATCAAAGACTTTTTCCTCTTCTGCTGCCCACACCGTGGGCTTGTAGGAATTGTTCCCCTGCTGAGTTGGGGCTGCTCTGCAGTGTGCCCAGCAAAGGGGCTGGGGGGGAACAGAACTTCCTGGGAGAGCTGAGGGGAGATGCAGAGAGGCAAAGCAGTGTCCACTGAGGGATGCTCCGGGGGAAGGGAGGTTTCAGCTGATGCCCGTGTCTGTCAGAGGTCCGCAGACGGATGTGGGGACATCGGCTGCTCGTGTGCTGGGAAATGCACGCTCTGCTGGGCAGCACAGTGCTGTTTGGAGCCCGGCTCATAGGCAAGGAGCAGCTGAGGTGAGCAGCCCTTCGTCCCTCTCGTCTCACCTCCCTTCCTTTTTCCCTTTTTCGGAGCAGACCGTTCACGTCCCATTAACGCAGGGTAGGATTTATGCCGGTGATTTAGGAGGTGCAAATCACCCACTCCTGTCTCAGACACTTTGCCAGAAGTCTGGCACGCAACCCCCGTGACATGACATGGACATTCCGCCTATTTGTCTCCATTCGTCCATTGGTTCTGTGTTAATCTTGTTTATTACCTCGTTGTTACTCTTTAAAAAATGCCAGCTCATTCATCTCGGAGCGGCTCCCACTCACATGCTGTCTGCTAATTTGATTTAAGGTGCTGTAAGTCCTCAGACCTGTCACCAGGAAAGATGCCTCCTCCGGGCTCGGGGCTGCTTCAGGGAACTCGAGGCTGGAGTCAGGGCTGAGATGGATGTGGTACTGAGACACATCTCTGTCCGCAGAGAGTCCGTGTGGAGATAAACACATCTGAATGACACTTTCCAGAGAGAGTCCTTATGTTTTCATCACGGCTGACCTCTGCCGTGGGGACCTCAGCAGCAGGGGCACGTTTCCTTCCCTTGTCCCACAGCAGAGGTCACAAAACACAGCAGGTGTTGGGTGTTGAGCCCACCTGAGCCCACGCAGCGCCCCATCCTGGAGCAGGGCCCTGCAGGCTGCTGTGCTCGTTTCCTGCGGTGACTGGTGGTGACCTGTCTGCACGCAGAGCAGCGCTGCATGCACCGCTAAAAGCAAACTCCTTCCTGAAAGCTCTGCGTGCTGACCGCCCTGGGGCTCTCCTAGCAGGATTTCCTCTGGCTTGAGAAAAGCTGCGCTCTGCCCCTCCTGCATTTACACCCAGAGCACAGGGGAGGAGATAGGAAGCGGTGCAGGAGCAGGAGAGCTGCCAAAGGACGGGGCAGTGCTGCCATGCACTGAGCAGTGCTGGTGATCTCTGGGGAGCACTGAAGTCTGTAACTGTGCTTCAGTCTGGGAGGGGGGGAGGGGGCGTTTCATCCTGCTGAAAGTTGAAGTTACTTTTGTTCTCTGATTGGTCTTCAAAATATCTCCCTCCTGGGAAATTAATATAAATGAGAGACATACTCTGGTTGCTACCTAAATAGCACCAGTGTATTAATATTTTAATTCTCTCAAGTAGGTTCGGTAAAATAAATAATGCCAAAACGTAGAGCTCAGTGGTGTGCAAAATAGAAAGTCTCCTCTCATTTGCTCAGAGCAGAAATGATCTTGTTGCATTTAAGCTCGATGGCTTACTCTCAGAATGGCTGGGCAGAGCATTTATCTGTGTATCATCATGAATGGAGCTGAAATACTCTTGAATAATAGGAGCTGATCGTAACAGAATAGGAAAAATGAGAGATGGGTGTCAGCTTGGAGCACGCCGGATGCTGTGCAAACAGACCGAATGTGCTCCTCCAGCAGCAGCTCATGGCCATCAGTGTGAGCTGTGTGTCCTGTCAGAGGACCCTGCACGTGGCTAGGGCAGAGCAAGGATGAATGCACAGTTAAACTCCTGGGAGCGCTGCAGGAGGGCATGAGCAGAAGGATACTGAGCAGACCCGGACACGGGGAACAGAGATGGTCATTGCCAGGTGGACAATTCTGCCTTTTTGGAAGTGATAAAGTAACGAAATAGCTGACTTTGCTAACCTTATCATTATAGCTTTATCTAGAGTTTGATCATCATTCTAGTGCTCACAGCCAAAACATCTGCTTTCTGATGCTTACAGAGAAAACAATCTGCTTTCTAGCAAATTCTGGCCTTTTTGGTTGAATTAGCACCCAGTAAGCTGTGATTAAATTTAGGGATATTCTTATGTTATTAAATAAAAGAAAATATGACTAGGGAACGCATGAGTGCATCCGTGCGTGCTCTGTGAGTACCATCCTGCCCTGCAGGTACACTGAGCGCAGTCTGTGCTGCATGAAATATCGGGGATGGAAAGCCAGGAATGGTGCAGCTGCAGAAATGTGAGCAGGAGCTGCACCTCAGTGCATGCAGAAGAAGCCCCTGAGCTCCTGTCCTCCTGTCCTCCTGTCCTCCTGTCCTCCTGTCCTCCTGTCCCCCTGCCCGTAGGATGCAAAGCTCTGCCTGGGCTGCAGCTGCTGCTCTGTGCACAGTACAGAACCGTGCAGCTGAATAATAATAACACAAGAAGAATGAAAGAAAGCTCAAGTGTAAGCTGGAGCTACCCAAGGGTTTTTCTAATTTATTTTCTGGCCTTACCTCTGGTTTTATGTGTCTCTTTCCTTTAAGCAGTCAATAAAAACACTCCTTGCTATGGCAACTGCCTCCTTCATCATTTAGGCAGGCATAATGCACCATTCTATGGACACCCATGCCAATTAGCACTGAAAACGTGTGTAGACAAAGTATTTTAAAGCAGCAACTCTGTTACATTAGCATTTTCCATTAACCTCTTTATTTTTAACCATCCAAAATGAGTACTAATGGTCAGTCTGGAGCTGGGCTGGCTGTGCTGGGGTATTTGCTGCCCTGGGAGGCACAGCAGGAGGGAATGGAATGGCCCATCCTGCCCCTTGGTGTGCCTGTATGCAGGCCTGCTCTGAGGTCCCAGCAGAGCACAGCCCTGAATCAACTGCCAAAACTGCTTCCTTTAACTTTTAGCTGCAATGTGGGACAGACCACGTTTGCAAAACAGAGCTTGGCGCGCCTGCATAACTCACTGCTGTGGAAGGAGTCGCCGGGATGATGTATTGAAACGCAGCCATCTCCATTATGGCATGCCACGTATGTTTTTAAAAGCTATTTTTAAAATTAATAGTATTCCGTAATGCTGATAAAGTAGGAAGCATTTATAATTTGTTGCACTCTTTCTAAACCCGCATTAGTCCGCTTTCCACTTGACTGGATTGTATTTTTTTATAGATATGGTGGTTTAAAATTTATTAACGGTGTAATAAAGGAACAAAACCTTTATTATTTAATGGGTCCATAATTTTAAAATGCTACATAAGGACCGTTGTGCCTTCTTTCTACCACTAATTAATGCCTGAATATTGATGTCAGTGCTCACTGCCACGTGGATGTTCACACTCATCTACTGGCTTCCTCCTCTCTGATGGGCTCAGCAGGGCTGTGCTGTTCAAACCTTAACAAGTTCTAGCTGCTTCACGGACCAGAAGGAGTGCATACATTCATGGGACATCCAGTGTTTGGTATTGAATTCTACCACAAAGGCTCCAGGAAGCAGCACTTTGCACCTCTCTGCCCAAGGATGGAACATGCCAGTACCTGGCCAGATTTCTGCTCTAGAGCTGCAGGAGCCGAGCTGGGCTCAGCACAGCCCTGCTCGCAGTGCTGGGCATTCCTCACTGCTGCCGAGGTCCCCTCAGTGCCCCCAGGAGTACTGCTTGGCCGGGCATCCACCTCACTGCTGTCAGCATCGCTCTGCACCGGGCCTTGATGGAGCTGAGCACAGACTGGGACATAAATATGCCCAAAAGAAACGATCAAAATTATTAATGTTGTTTTTCTAACCTTTTTAATGAGGTGATACTCACTTCCATCAGCGCTGCCAGTGTTGGAATCTTTGATTTTATTTTTTTTCCAAAGAGCTTTAATTGAGCTAGGTATAAATAGCAGATCAGTAAACAAGACCTTTTGGCTGTGTGAATCACGTCTGAAATATTTGCAAGCCCTCCGCAGCCGCTGATGGTGAGGAATGTGCTCATTAGGCCGGTCCAGATGCATTCTGCTGCCCGGTGAGAACCTGGCTGCTCCAGGAGATAAATCACTGCAGCAACAATGCGCCCATCCTCAGTGCTGTGCTGTGGGTCTGCCTGGCCTTCAGATCCATCCAGATACACACAAAGGGCTTTTTGACACAAGAACTGAAGGGACCCGTGTTATGTCACCCCATTTAATTTACACTCTACTGCTGAGTGTTCCAGAGGGACTCCAATGAATCCCATAAACAAGGCTGTGCTGAAAGCAAAATGGGCACTGAAGAAAACCAGCAGTTCTTACTCCAAGTTTACTTACTTGGTAGTTTCTCAACTGGGCGCTCATGTGAGAAATGTCTCTACCAAATCTTGACGTGTAATGGAGGATGGTCCCCATCTTCTTTGGGAAAGCACTTTGTTTTCCTTCGGTGGTCTCTGTGGTATTAATTACATATGTTTGAGTGAACATAGAAGCGTTTGCAGCATTGGAAACTCTATTTCTAAAATCAAACTAAGCATAAAACTCTTCATATACGTGGGTATGCATACACACATTACCTCATTACCTAAATTATAAATGGATTTGTGAAGCAGGGGCCACAAAGTGAGAAGAGCCTTTGCCCAGAGCTGCTGGGCACACAGTGCAGTTCTGTCCCGAGTAATTAAAGCTGAATGTCTACATGTGAACATATTCTAGAACGTACTTTGGTCCCAGATCCTTCCAATTTGCCTAAAATACAAACGTGGGAGTGGAACTTTTTTATCTTGTCCAACTCCCCTTGGAAATGTAGTGTATTACATTTATACAGTGTCTGCTATCTGAGGATTTCAAAGTGTGCTGTGGATCTTAATTAAACTGATCGTATGCAGGTTTGCATCAAATTTAAACACCCTGACCCAGAGAGAGAAAATCAGTTGGTAAGGAAAGGAAGGCACCTTCCATGGAGGGTCTGAAGCCTCGAAGGGTGGTTCTGCTGTGGGTGCTGCATTACCTGCACATCTCTGTGGGTGTGGGATCACTCCGTGGTCTCACAGGATACGGAAGAGTTCCACCCTCTGTGTTGGTAAATATGTACCATTAGGAGCCTAAGCAAAAGTCTGCAGAGCATCAGTGCTCCACTCTGAAGGGTCTCTGCACATTTAAAGGGACTCTTGTCTCAGGATTGGTTCCTGCTTTTGTCGAGGTTTCACCTATCTGTTCTGTCTGAAAGCCCAGACAAGCAGAGATGCTGGCTGTGTGCAGGAGGTGCCCGTGGGCTCTGCCTGGCCAACAGAGCCGCATCCACTGCCTGCAGTCAGCTGCTGTCCCTTTGGCGGCCCTTGGGCATCGCATCAGGAGGTCACTGAAGCCCCAAACATAACCTGTGCTATTATTTTGGTAGTGTAAGTCCTAAGTCAACTCAGATGAGAAATACGAAAACAGTCCAAAATCTGAACACTGTGCATTAAATGGTTACTTTTCAGGTGTTTTCTGGGCTGAAGGAAGAACAGCTGCTACTCCCAGATTGCGCCTGGATCCCTCAGAGAAAGCAAAGCACAGTCTGTGGTCAGAGCAACCCAAAACGTCCAGAAGTAAACGAAGGTTTGCTTGAAATCTCTGCATCTACGAATCCTGGTTTGTATTTCGAAAATCAGAAAAAGATGAGCAGTGATTTTATTTTTTTTTCATTGGGAAGTTTGAGAAATGCATCCTTGATCATTTCTGATTTCTTTGTTGACTAATTACCAATTATTTCTGCAGCTAGTTAAATAAGAAATGTGATGATGCCATGAATGATTCGGTCTAAGAAGAAGTGTAAGAGCCATTAGTTAGGTCTGTTTCAGTACTTCAGAAGCACAGGTTTTCTTTAACTCTGCTCTATGGGAACTGTTGAGTCACAGCCTGAAAAACTGATTGAGCACCTGGGAAAGGAGCGGGTCAGCCCTGGGAGCACAGGTGAAGGCAATTCAGCTGCGTGACCAGAAGGGGTGGAGCCTGCCTGCACCTCTCCTAGACCTCATTTAAGGCTGACTGCCATTGGGGAAAGGTTTCTGGTTTTGGAGATTCACCCCTTGTGGAGCCTTTCCCCATGAGCTGAGATCCTTGGAGACATTCTTTTCCTTTTTGTCATTTCACTCTGTGTTGCCTTTCCACCACGGTGATCGTTCCAGCTGTAACACCTGAACTAGCAGGAGTTAGAGTAATGCTCACATACAAATGTTGAGTGTAAATGAGAGTCAAGAAGTGCTTGCCCGAATGTGAAAATGTTGAGGAGTGACTTCGTTAAGCAAGGTAGCACTCGCCATCTAGAGAGACAGGCGAGCAATGCAGGGGAGCGTGTGAGTGAGGTTGCGGGCAGACGGAGCCCGGAGCGGGGCAGCCCAGCGCCTCGGCACGGCCACCGGCTTCGTTAAAGCTTCTGCTCTGGTGGCCCAGGCGGTCATTTTGTCATTGAAAGAGAGCAGGAGGGCACCAGCGAGTCCTGCTGAGCAGGGTGTGCTCTGCCACTGCCTGACGATGCCGTGCGGCGGTGCTTGGATGCTGTGCTCGTGCTGCTCCATTCCCGATGGAGCAATGCACACACCTTGTCTTTGTTTTAATCATTTAGGTGGGAAAGTCCTCGCCTCTCGCGGCCGGCAGTGAAGATAATGATGCTCTGTCTTTTGAGGTCTGGGAGCAAAGCACGGGCAGCAGCCGCAGGGCACGGGCAGCTCATGGGCATGGGAGCCTGGGGGGCAGGATGGGAGAACAGGGGCTGTCCCAGCACAGCTGAGTGAGGTACAGCTCAGGTTGTGAAGAACGCGCTGCTGGAGCTGTGCTCTCCATAATCTCCATTTCTGGGAGCTGGTTTTAACCTGATACTACTTTTTTATTCTCATCTAGCCCATCCTTTTCTTACAGTCTTGAAAAATAGACTAACCATCATTGAAATGCTGGGTCAGGACATGAAAACAAAAAATGTTTATTTCTACAGTAATAGCACACGGCCCAGTGGCAGACTCAGCCCAGCCATGGCTACAGCACATGCAGAAGTAATTTACTCACTCATTCTGCCTCATTTTCTTGTCCTGAGTTGCCAGTATTCTCTATTCTCTTCATCACAATGCGATTTCCACAGACAATTCTTGATCTGAAGTTCATTTGTAGTTCATCTTCAGAATTAATTTCTTCTTGTTGGACACATTAATGGCGTATTACTTGTAATTCTTCTAATGAGGCTTCCAGCATTCGCAAATTCAAAATAGGCTTTAAGAAAATGTTTCCCACCTGTTTAAAATTGATTTACAGGAATGTCCCGGTGAATTGCTAAGTATTCATGAGGAGGAGTGGGTATAAAATACCTCTGAGCAAACAGAGGTGGCATCAGCAGGCATTGCGGGGAGCTGCTTCAGGCAGCAGCTGTGGGGCTGAGGGCCTGGCTGTTCTGCCCTGCCCAGGAGCACCATCCAGCACACTCCAGTCCTGTACCTGCAGTTTTTCTAGTCTTTCCTTAACTGATGTTATATATAATTCCTCCATTTTAATGGCAAAGAAGTCACGCTTAGTTGGACCAAACTGAAGAGCTCAAGATTGCAACACTTTTGTTCTCCTCTTGTAGTCTTTTGTCCGTCATTGGTTTTGTTTCAGTGGGGTAACACAGAAGGAAGGCTGCCTATAAACCTGCTTTATTAGGAGGAAAATAAATCCTGATTCCTTTCTTCTCTGGATAGAAGGGATGCGTGCAGGCTGTGGAAGATGCCAGCTGCTCTAGGTCTGTCTTCTTGCTCCCGTCTCACCCCCCAGCACCACAATGGGAGTCTGGAGGTACAGACTGGGAGTTCTCTGTGCCCCTGTAGCTGCCAGGGGGCTCTCGAATTCCCTCTGGTTTTGCACCCATGGTTTTGCACAACTTAAACTTTCACGGCTTCTGGAGTTCTGCTTCATGTTGTGGGTTCCTTATCTTGCTCTATGATGTGCTGTAAAGTTCTGCCATCAGTAATTCCTGAGGAGCCTGAAGAGTTCCCTGTTTGACAAACTGTTCCCAAGTGTATCTGGTGAGTGCTTTTCCCCTCCTTAGTTTTCTCAGTATCACACTAACTCTTGGCAGACTCATTTTTAAATGCCTGTAATTTTTATCTGTAATTTCTCATACAAATGTTCCTACATTGATTTTTAAAGCCATTCTGCCAGAGATGTGAACTCCTCTGTATTTAATGAATTGTGAGGTAATGAACGACTCCACTTCTCTATTGAACCTTCTTTCTTGATTTAAGTTTGAAATTAGAATCAATGATCCTTTGGTCATGAACACAGATATTGGACAGTAACATTTTGTTGTGGCTCCATGGACAGCAGAAGTATTTGCTGCTCTGTAGGGATGCCAGCAGCAAAACTGGGGTTACTTTTGCCAAATTTCTCTCACCTATGTGTCTGCCTGAGTATAAAGGCCTTACTTATAACACATGGCCCACAACACCACCTCCTGTGGCAAGGTGCCCCTGGAGACCCAAGGCAAAGGTCTCATTAAGACCCGATCCAATGTCCCAGCTCTGGGGAACCAGGGGTTACTGGTTGCATTCACAGCTCTCCCAGAGCCACCCAGCAGATGGTTGCCAAAACAGCAGCGTCCTTTGCTCTTTTCCTGTAGCAACAATTCTCCCGTCGTGCAGAAGCTGATGGGACACAGCTTGCCATGCTGGTGCCAGTGCTGCAGTTCCTGAGCCCTGCCTCAGCCGCAGTGAGAAGTGCAGCCTCTGCAGCCAGCAGTAACGTGGGGCTCATTGTGATTTGGTGCTGTGATATCACAGGTTTGTCCCTGAGGGGCGCTGTGGATGTCGAAGTGCTTTGACTTTGCTCCAGTAAAAACAAAGTGAGTGCGGTGAGTCTGTCCCTATTCTGTGAGAGAGCCGAGGCTCAGAGGGATTTGCAGCATGTTTCTGAGGATGGAACACTGGTGATTAACATTCATGCCGGGGCTGCTCCTTCTACATTTTTAATTTGAGTTGCACAAAACAGTGGGCAAATCAGGGGAAAGCGCCAGGCCCACCGATGATGGGGCACTGCAGGGCACTGCAGCCTGGGGATGCACTGCTGGGTTCCACTCGTGGGAGCGGATTGCAGATCTTTAAGGGCTCGGGGTGTGCATGTTGCAATGAACTTTGTAAGAATAATCGCAGGTTGACAAAGAACACACAGATCCCTGGCAAGGGAAAGGCTCGCCACAGATCATTATACCACCCCATCATGCCATAGGTGTCAAAACAAACTGTGTTTTCTGGAGGAGAGCTTGTGTGAGCTTGTATTGCCCTAATTCTTCAAAGAAAGAACAGAGGGTGAGAACGCTGCCAAGGCTCCTCCCAGCCTGCAGTGCCAGCCCTGCACCTGGGCAGCAGCTGAACTCCTTGGTGTGGGCAATGGGTCCCCAGAGCTCAGCAAACTGTGTCCCCAGGGAAATGCAGCCTTTGTCATCGATTCATCCCAGGTCTGCCTGGGAAGCAGGGATGTTTCTTCAGTAAAACCTGACAACAGCATTTCTCATAGTAGCCCATCCTCCAAAGAGCTTTTACTCATATTTTAATCTGGCTGTAATCTGATTTTACTTACTTACTTAAAATAAGTAATGACAGATCAATCGGAATTTTAATTGAAAAAGAACTGAAAGGTTTGGCTCAGATTTTGGCTCAGAAGAGGGAAAATCTGAGTATTTGACAACGTAATGCAGGGACCTTAGATAGTAATGAAAAAATACCCTGTAGGAGAGACTGGGTGATTCTTTACGTATTTCTTGTTCACTCCTCAGAAAACAATCTCTGCCCCTTAAAAATAGAAGAGAGGAGAAAAGTTCCCATAGTGGTGATCCAGCCGGGTGCAGCACTGACCACCACGGCCCCAGGCATTGCAGGGAGTGCAGCAGAGCGCCCTTCAGGCACACCATGTCTGCAGCCTTATCTGCTCTTCGTGAGGGAAACCTGCTTCTTTATCAGCCCCCTCTGATGCGATTTGGAAAAGCTGACCAAGAGGAGATGCAGGAGCTTCACAAGTGATTCATTTCTATTTTGGCTTCCCAGAGTGATGTCACACATGGTGACAGGCTCAGAGAAATATGAAGCGTGAAACACCCACTGCAAAATGCAAAAGGAAGTTACTATTCCTGCCACTAACCATCTGTAAATATTAGATGGGCTTTACAAGTATTTTCCTAGTTGCTGATCAAAATCAGAGCTTGAAACATTTACAGGAAGGAGAAGGGAGGGAGGGAAGAAGGAATGAAAGAAAGGGGAAGGAAGGAACTGTTACTGGAAACTTTTCATATTTCTTTGAAAAGCAAATATGTTTCATTTAGACTTTCATGCCACCTTTAAAACCAAGATGGCATCAGCCATTCTAGAATGTGTGGCTTCTTTTGCTTTCCACTGCAAACTAATTAGATGGTTGTTCACACCCTTGACTTTACTTATATTAGTAAAATTTGTTCGTGAATCCTTGAAATGTGATTTTGCCAGTCGAGAAGTGGCCAATGGTCACTGAAATGAAGCTGGCCCCAGTCCCTGGTGTGCCCTGCTTGCCTTCCTGGGGGCCTGACTTCATTTCCCTGAGCCAGCAGTGTTAGTTCTGCTGGCATTGATTCCCTTTCTTACCAGGCACGTGGATCCCACCCTGCAACTCGCTATTTTCCCATCCCTCAGAGAAGCTTACAATTTGAAAAGCATTGATATAGCAAAGCATTAGTGTCCCCCAAAGCTAAGATTGTCTAAAAAGTTAATGCCCAGATAATAGGAGGAAGAATGCAGCATCAGTTCTACGATGGAGTATTCAGATATATACCAATAGACACGAAAGAAATGCTTAAAGAGCCAGACAGATTAATGTAGAGATGATATCTATGTTTGGAATACCTGAATTGGGCTAATCTTATCTCTTATTAAAATTCTCTGTTGAATTTATCTATTAATAATTAACTCTTGACAAGAGACATCTTTCTACATGAGTAGGTTCTGGCTAATGTGACACTCATTAAGGGTGTGAACAGGCAGAGCAGAGCCAGCTCCTGCAGGGCTGAATGCTGGCTGCCCTGTGCTCTGTTCCTACGCCTGCTCTTACATGCAGTAGCTGGGCCTAAATTTGGGGAATCTAGTTGTCATAGTGAAAGCACATCCATTCCAAAGCTCTCCTGTATGTGGTGTCTGTGTTCCATTGCTGGATGGCTAAGGAGAGGGCCATTTAGCCATGCTGGTTAGGTGCTATCCCATCCAATCTCAGCAGATAGGCAACAGCATCCTACTTACAGCTGATCCACTTGAATGCTGCAGTGTGTGTGATTTTTAACAGATGGAAACAACAGGTAAGCTCTGGGGAAAGGTCCATTTCACTCTGAAGAATGCCAGCTAGCCCCCAACAGCAGGGAACAGGGTTTTACACTTAACTAATGTGAAGAGTTGTATACTGCCCTATTAAATGCAGGAGAGAGAAGGTTTGGGTTTCCAGATTGTCCTCTCCTTAAAGAGGGACCAGAACAAGTTTCAGGTTGATCTCTGGTATGACAGGGCTGTTCAGGACAGCCATAACGTGCACACTGCTGTCAGATAACATCTCTCTTGCAGCACAGAAATATTCAGCCCTGGGGCCTTGTACACAGGACTGATTACTTGTTTTCTTCTCATTTATGTACAACAAGGTCTGGGACACTGGAGTATTTCAGCTGCTTATCCCATACCCCACTGTGACCAAAGGCCAGCAGAGGGTGTCCCCAGCTGAGAGTAGAGGCTGGATATAAAGCAGACATCTATCACAGTGGCACTAGAAGCCTGAGGCTGTGCAGGAAGAAGTCAGGGTACAGGAATCAACAGCAGGAGTCACTGGGAAGGGCCTCTCATCTCTACAGAAGCCCTTCTGCAATGCTGCACTGCTCCTGCGCTCAGCTTCTGTGCTCCAGAAGGAAGAAGGATGCACAGGGACGGACGGGTGAGCACCGATCTGAGCTCTGGCTGCTGCTGGGCCTTGTCCTGCTGCTGGGCGGTGCTGCACAAAGCTGTCTCACACAGGGCTGCTCTGAGATGAGCTCCCAATTCAGTGAGTTCCCACCTTCCTTTCTTCACGCTTCTCCCCTTTTTAAACCAGCCGTGATCTCAGAAGCAGGGCCGGGAGTGGCAGAGCACTGCTTTGCTGAGCAGATCCCCCCAGCAGAGGACCTGCAGTCCTGCTCTGCAGCTGGTAGGAAATCAGCTCAATTCCTGGCATTCCAGCTTGGCCTGGCCATGCAGCTTTTACTCATTGCTGCTCTCTTAATTAGTCTGCAATCCCTTACAGGCAGGACGTTAATGTATCATGTTATATTTTGCATGTATTTGTTTTCGCTGCATGAAAAATCAGAACATGTAGCTGAAGGACAGACTGTAGGTTCCTATTTCTTGCTCCCACTTCAGTGCCCTCTCTTAGGCATTCTCTAAATTAATTCTTTATTCTTTATCCAGCAATCAAACACAGGTGTTTCATGGAGCAAACCCTGCAGCAAACAGCTGGAGCTTGACCTTCCTTTCATGTCAATAGGAAAACTCTCAGAACTGAGCATAAGCTAATCTCTACGTAAACTCCCTCATTAGTCTTCAACAATTAGAGGCTGATAGATGGCCTGAAGGGTGAGATACCCACCTATTAGTGGGGCTGCTCTGAACACCTCCCTCCTCCTTAGCCTTAGCCCTGGTAGAAATACAACAGGTGATCTTGCAAAAAAAGTCAATGCTGTTACAGTTGGGTTGTTTTCCTTTAGAGTTATTATGTATCTTCTCTTATACTTCACAAATATTTGGAAAACAAGAACGCTCAGCTTTTAACTAAATTGCACCAGAACAAATATTTTTATTGCTGCACTGAAAGCTGTGGATCTGCCCAAGCCAAATTCCACTTAATGTTTCTTTAACGGCCTTTGAGACAGCTTAGCCACATTCTGACGAGTGTTCAAGTGAGATGGCATTTGTTGGATTGCAGCTGTTTAAGTCCGGTGTGGCTTTGCTACCCCAACCACAAGTATTAACACTGCCCTGGGTACCCAGACAGTTGATCCTGGTTTCTCTGCTTATGACAAAAAGTAATGGTACTGCAAAATGAGGCGGCAGGAAGTTGAAGCAGTTGTGCCAGCGCTACTCAGGCTGCCTGCAGATCTTAGTGCTGCAGGATGCCTTTGTGGGCAGCTCCCAGATGGATACGTGAGAGTGGCTCCCACTGAACCACTTGAATATAGATGCAGCTGGGTTTCTGAATTTACATTCAAGATAAGACTCCCCCTTCATTTTGTATGGCCGAGGAGATTCTGGAACGCTCAGATGCACTTTTTGATAAGTCTGAGTTCCACTGAAACAGAAATCACGTTAACTCACAAAATCAAGAAGGCACTTCAGTTTAATGTATGAACTTGGCTTTTCCCTTTCTGAGAGGACTTTGGAAGGCTGCGATCTCCCAGGGCAGCTCTGGGACAATATCTCAGCACCGGGCTGCTTTCATTCTTAGAAATGCCACCGAGCAGGATTACAGAAAGGAACAGCAGTCACTGGGAGCAGTGACACTATGAGCTGACTTTGCTGTAGTTGTGGTGACTCAGTTCTGCACAAAAGTGCATCCCTTTAATGGATGATTTTTCAGAGCAAAGATGAGAAGAACAATAAGGTTGAGTGAGGTGGGAAGGATGTACGGGCTTTTCCCCTTGAAATACAGCTTAGAAAATGTCGGCAGTGGGCAGTGCTGCGTTGTGAATACAGATGTAATGAAACACCTTCTGTGATCTATGAGGACAAACGGTGCCGTTGGCTCATCATGGTGCAGTACTGGAGTTTGGAAGAAAAAATGAAGGAATGTTAACTAGATTATTTCTGCTCCTAATTCTGCTAATGAAGGGAGTGGTGGGGGTGCACCTGTGGACTGAAGCAGTTGGTGCTGAGGATGCTCCTTGCTCTTTGCCTACATACACGGGGCACTGGGTGCTCTGCGGGCCAGCACAGCAGCAGTTGGAGCACGAGGATGCGTTGGACATGTCTCCTGGTTTAGCTTTATCTGAAAGCGCCTGAAGCAGCCTTTCAAAACAGCTCCACAATGCAAATGCGAAGGGACTCAGTGGGAATGACAAGGAGTCTCGTTTCGGAGTGATGGCTCTGTCCCGAACGCTGCTAACACCCAGCCGAGGAAGCAGCTGCCGCTCCGAGCCCCACCAGGTGGCACTGCGGTAAAGCACTGCCCGCAAGGAAGATGTGCGACCGTCCGCCACGGCCCTGCACGAGGAATAAATGCCAAACACTCGGGGATCTGTAGAGCTGGAAGGTGGGTGGCATTTATGGCAAGAGTATTGATCTCCAATGGAACCGAGTCTATAATAAATGGTATTTCAGAGGATTTGGCTGTTACCATGGCTGTGAAAAGTTCATTTAGAGCTAATGGATATGGCTGTAATGATACATCTGAAGAACTAGAACTAATGAAGAAGCCTCCAGTGCGACTGAAGTACTTAGGAATAAAGCCTTATTACTTGACAGAAAGCTGTGACACCACGATAGAAACTCACAGCATCGCAAGCAATTCTGTGCAGGTAGAGCCTTGGTCCCGAGGGAAGGCAAATGTGTGAGGCTCAGCTCAGCCCAGCTGCTTTGTTTCCTTGGACCAACACTTCATTCCCAGTCAGGCAGGTTTCCTTTGTGGAAGGCTATTCTGTGTTTCTCAGGAATGAAAGCAAAACCACTTATTTTTATTGTAAATCATATTTTAAAAGCTATAATACTAACACGAGCCATCTGAAATTGACACTGATACGCCTTCACAATAGCAGGATAATTAATATCATAGTATCTCTCCTTGCACAAGATCCCCCAGGACTTTGCAGATAACAGCCTGCAGAAGCTATTGTAGCCTTCATACAAAACGTCTGGTCCGTGCAGTTTAAAAATCCCATTTTAATTTCAACTCTGCTTCCCCCTAAAGTCAATGGACTGTTTTGCCTTCCAGAGTTGAGTTAAGCCCTTTGTTTTCATTCGGTCCTTGAAAAGAAAGGAAATGAATTACAATAGTTTTGTTCAGCACCTCCCAGGGACCAAATGTTAATTGCCCTGCACAGGTAGCTGATGGGCACATGCAGTGATCGTGGCAGGGATTTCGAGGTGACACGTAACTGCTTGGAAAGTGTCTCAGGGCACTGCGGGCATCTGGAAATTCCAGATATTCCAACAAAGGCCTGAGGAAAAAAACCCTGAGTGTATGTGGTGACCTCAGGAGTGGCTGCAGCTCTCTGACCATGGCAAGAGGAAACAACCCCCCGGAACTGTCTGTTCACTGCATTACCATGAAATGATTTGAGGCACTCCAACCTTATTAGGTTAATGAACTCAAAACCCAGAATTCTTCAGTACTGAATCAACCAGAGGCTACCAGTAAAGACCAATCTGTGGGAATTGCTCTGTGCATAAAAGGACATTTTATGCTGCCCGGAGTCCTGTTGATAAAGGCTCTGTTCCTCACGTTGTCTGTGCCATCTCCCGAGACACACAGCCCAAGGCATTTGTCAGCAGGAAGGTGGGTGGGTAGAGGTCTTTGTGCTACTCCTGCCGTGGCTGAGCCATGCAGAGCAGTGGTGTGGGGCTGGCAGTGATGGCTCTGCTTCCAGCACTTCCTCCTCCGGCACACGAGTGTGGAACTGCACCCTTGGTACTCACACTGAACTCAGGCAGGCACAGCAATACCACCTCTCATCTCATCACTACAAGGCGTTCAAAGCTCATTTGCTTTGTTTAACAGCACGTAGGAAAGTTCTCAGCACTGCCAGGTGAGCCTTCCTACTTGCCTGAGAATCAAAAGGTGCCGCCAGATTTTTCGGATGCTACAAAGGCAGAAGAAGACAGCCATGTCAGAGACACTGAGGTCTGAAGCCTTGGAGGAAAATTTCCCTATTTGTGCTGTCACTGTGTGTATGGGAGGATGGAGGGCAAGGGAAAGAGTCGCCTAGGAAGAAATGGGAAGAAAGGAAACTTGATTCTGAAGAGCAGGACAGAAAATGAACTATGCATTCAGAAATGGCAAAAGATGAAGATGACAAACAGAAGAATAAGCTGGCAAACTTTGTTAGAGTTGTAAAGTGCCCATTTAAATCTACTTTCGTTCCTTGTGATTCACAGAAGTGAAAGTTAAAGTGCACCCCAGGTCCCTCAGTGCTTTCTGCACAGCCCACTGCTATGAGCTGCAGTGTTTGAGCCCCGTGGAACTGCACTGCTTTAACTGGAAAGGTGTCCCATAGAAATGAGTGGGACTGCTTCTGCCTTCCCAAGCTGCCTCCAGTCATGCACATGGACAAAGCAATCACAGGGGTAGACAGTGAATCACTGTCAGTGGAACCATCTGTATCCTACCCTAGAATATTTGAGATTGCTGTTAGCATCCAGCAGGAATGCTACATTCCTACAGACAGTGAACTGAATGAATTTTGCCTTTCTGGACAATTTCCTTTGCTGCCCTCTTCTTAAAATGCTAAAAGCCATTTACAAAATTTGCTGAGGGCAAGCACTGATTCAATTGCATATCAAAGACCTGAAGGCAATTCAGAAGTCATCTTCCTCGTGTCCTTTTACATCTTGCAGATCGTGAATCTCCGCACAGCACTGATTTGGAGAGCAGCATATTCTTTGCCTTATGTTGTCAGTGACGAGATGCCTCATTCTGCTTCAGGGGATTCTGCCAGGTGACTCTCGAGGGAGATATTTCTACTTTTGTTTCATAACCACTCTGGCAACAGCCATGCAGGTTAAGACAGAGGGAGGAGCACTGCAAAGTAAAAACTCCTTCCAATTCCTGGGATGTTCTGTACTCCCAGCACACGAAAGATCAGACTCTCTTCATTATGCTGAAAACTTTAGCTAATGACTATCAAGAAATTATACTTAAATTTCTTCTATTTCCATATAAAGCTCATACAACACTTTCTTTCAAAAAACAATGCCTTGTATCAGATGCTGAGTTTAATTCCATATGAATTTCTGTGCTGCTCATGGATGGAGAAAATCTTAGCATGATATTTGTGGGAAGAAATGAACGAGCCCCAGTATCTTCAAATGGCTTAAAATGTCCTGAGGATTTCTGTCAAACACATTTCCAGGTTTAGGTGAAACGTTTATTGAAGGAACACCAACCAGAAGGCTTTCACATGGACATCAGGGGTTACTACAGAAACTTATGTCAGTAATAATATACAGAAATATACCTAGAGATGCTGGCAGCATGGAAGAAACGCTGGTGTCTCTGCAGTGAATGGCAGAACTCAGTTCTCTGATGAATTCATTGGTAGCCACATTTCTCCTTGAAGCTGTAACTTACACATTAGAAAACATTTGTGTATCCTTCATCACAGTGAGCACTGGAAATCTTTGCTTCTGGGAGGAGCCTGCAGAGATGGGATGGGCTCCAGTGCTTTCCTTGTAGAGCTCACAGTGCTCACTAGAGAACTTCTTCCCATGGATCCTGTTAGATGAAAACCATCAGCTGTGCTTTCAGATGCAAGGGACACAGAGGCATGAGACGTGTTTGGTTTTGCAGTCTTATTTAATCTTACACCTGTCACATCCCTATCAGCCTTATATGAACAACACCTTAAAATAAGCATGCCATGCCCTGTGCTGGTCTACCCATGGGGAATAGGATAGAAACACTTGGAGATATTTAAAGAAAGCAGCCGTGTGGTAGCGTTATGCTGCTTCCAGATAAGACATCTCTGAAGTTGCATACTTCTGTTCTGAACTTTTTTGCCACTGGACATGTGGCCACAGACAGCTGCACAGAGCTGAACAGATCCCACTTAAAGACACCCTGGTAAGCAAGGTACCCGAGCACTTTTGTGGGGGATAGGTACTCACAAGGACTTCCGAGGAGTCTGAAGGCAGCGGTCCATAAAGCCCATTGAAATTCAGCAGCTGTTGGGTGTTTGAATTCATATGCAATTTGAACTCACTTTTACTTTTTATCTATTTTTCTACTTTAAATGTACCTGCTGCATTTGACCCCATGGATCATAAACCCTCTTGGGTTGCTGAGGTTGTGTGGCACAATGGTTACTGCCCTTTTCCAAATGTGGTCCTGCTTGCTGGACTCAGGCTTGCATCCAGGAATATTTTCATCTGCTCCAAAGAACCTTTTGCATACCTCAGGTGCACCTTTTATGTGGAACTTTTCTTTGTTTGGACTATGTGATGTTACCAGGAGACCTGGATTGTCATCAGTGTGAATTTCCACATGTCAACATGTCAGTGACACAGATCGCTACTTTGCTTTCCAGCCTTCCATCCCCGAGGTGCTTCTGCCTCTCAGATGCCTGCAGCTGGGCGAGCAGCAGTTTCCTGTGGCTGTGTGCAGTGCCAGAAGATGGAAATGCTTCTGAAATGGAAGCAATTAGTTGCCACGGCTCTCAGCGCTGGGGGAGGATTTTAGCAACTTGACCCTTTGAAGTTTGGACACGGAGATAAGTCAGGTTTATTCCGTCATCCAGACGAAATGTTGCTTATCCAGTGCTTTCATCTAGAAGCAGTGGTGCTGCAGAGGAGGGTCAGAATTTGCACTGATCCTGCATCCTTCCCACTCACTGCTGCTGGAACATCCTGACTGACAGCGTGAGGAAGAACAGCTCAGTCCAGATATGCACAGCCACATATGAACGCGTTTCCTTCATTATGAAGCACCCATCTGCTTAGACTCCAACTGTGCAAAATGCAGAGCTCACAAATATTGAATAGTGTTTGGTGAACACAGCAATGGGCTGCAGCTTTGTTTGGAGGCTGTGCACAGTTGGAAGCTTTTCTTCATGAGAACGGCATAAAAATGGTCCCCATGTTAAGTTATAACGTCCATTGCCTGATGAGCTGTGATTGTGCAAGTAATTCTGTGGAGGAGAGGGGCCTTTGTAACCTTCCTGCTACGACTGTCAGAAGGAAAGATCACTGCTGTGGGATACAGCTGGCTGCACCAAACCTGTCTACCAGCAGTTACATTCAAAGACACACGAAGAAAATGGAAAGGCTCTTACTGACCTCAGTGAGATTTGGACAAAGTGCTTATAAAGAGCCATCACGTACACCGGAGATAAAAATAGCCTTTGGCTGTTTCTGATAGAGCCACACTTGAACCAGAGACGCAGACAGTTCTGGGTTCTGCCTGTCCCCCGAGCCACGCTTTTCTTGCCAAGTCTGTAGTTTGAGTTCTTGTTTCATGCGGTGTGATTATTGGTGTCATAGCTCGGTTTAATTATAGATATTCAGTTATATAACCCCCCCTCTTGAACAACTTACTTTTTTCTGTTAAGGACGTTATAAGGAGAGGCTGTGACCTGAAGTACACGGATGTCCAGGGGCAAAGCCTGAGAGCTGCACGGCCCTTGGTGCATCCTGCACGGGGAGTTTCACACAAAAGCATGAAGCCATTATCCCTTTCCCACAGGCTTTCCTGTTTACTTCAATGACAACACTGAATTATAAATTTAATTTAAAAAATCTAAGGATCTGAGGTCCTTTTACCTCGATTTTAAAGCAAAAGAAAGAAAATCACTCCGTTGTCATCACGGAGGCAATCCTGCAGGGCATCCCGCTGGAGAGAGCACGTGGCTGACAGCCAGAGCTGGGGCTGTTTGCTTGTAATGTTACTATTGCTAGCCTGCTGGTTTCATGAAAGGAATTTTCTTTCTCTCTTCTGACAGGTGAAGAAGATAACTGCTTCCTTTGTCCAGTGGCTATTTTTCTGTGTCCAGCAAAAAAATTTTACGTTATTTTATTGGTTTTAACTGTGAAAAAGAACTGTTTGATAAAAGATGCATTGTTAACCGGAGAGAAATGCTTAACGCAGGGTAACCTTTGCTACTGTCCTGTGCCATTTGTAGTTCAGCAGTGCTGGATCTCTCCAACCCACAGGACTCTGCTCCGGCAGCCCTGAGCTGTGCTGTTCTGCAAGTGCTGTGACAGCACCTGAAAAAGCATGCAACTTCCCTTGGCACTGCCTCTATTATCTGCAGTCACGGAGCCTGCATGTCCTGATTCCCAGCGCAATGAATCATCAGACAATGCTGTCTGTGCTGCTTGTGTCGTTTTCTGTTTTATTAATGGCCAATGCCTTTCATAGATATTTTCCACACGACTGCAAGAACCAAACCAACAGAAGATGTCACAATTCATTAGGCACCAAGTGACTTTCTAGCTTATCTGAAACTGATGAAAAACCTGCCTTCTTGTTAAGACAGCTGATCCGGAATTTTGTCCAAAAGATGATACAATCCGGAATGCTGTCTGTAATGCTAACCACCAGACCCTGTCAGATCCCAAGGGTGCTATTATACGTTCCGTAACTGCACATCAAAATGAATCCAGAGAGAACAGCTCTGGTTCTCTCTCCATGCACCCTGACGCACAGAATTCTCTCCTGAGAAAAACTCCCAACACATCTGCTTTCTGGATTCACAGAATGCTGTGGCTACACTAATTTATGGACACGTATCAGTATGAATTGCTCTAATGACAGGGTTTCAAATTTATACACAGGAATTGGGAATCTTTTTTTTTCCAGTGGTTTGGATGATAGAAAACTAAAAAAAATTAGTAAGTCCTGGAACACAAACCCTCATTCCTCTACATTGGAAGAAAAGCCCACACATCTAAACAAACCACCTATTCTCAGTACACTTCACATCATTACCTACTGGGAACAGTGAACCATCATATCCACGATCTCCTGACATCTGTGCTGTTCAGCATTACTCATGACTCTTTATGGAATGCCCGGATGGGCTGACAATGGTTAAATAAATACCTCTCATACTTCATCACAACCATCTGGAAAACCCTTCTATGAAGGGCGTTCTAATTCTCATAACTGTCAGGCTGTACGTTTGGGAGGCAATAGGGGTTCTCCTCTTGATGGTGCAAATGGTGTGCTTTTCTGGGGGAGGCCTGAGCATGAAAAATAAACGAAACAACTTCAATTATTAGATTAATTTTAATTATCTTAGTAAATGATCCAGCTACGTCATTCCTAATTTCTGCTCTTTGTAGTTTAGAACCAGATGAGAAGGAACCAGCTGCCATTCAGTTCAGTGCTTGCTGCAAGGGAGGCAGATGATAGTGTGTGGGAGCAGAATCAGGTGCTGATGAAAGCAGGCTTTTTGCATGCAGATCTGCTACATCAACACAACTGGGGAGCCTTACAGCGGGCAGTTCCTCAGCACAAATAGAGCGTGTTGGCAGCGCATTCTGACAGCTTCAGTGTTATCGGGCTGTAAAATACGATGAAATGACTTTATTGGCTGCAGACAACTTGGGATTTATTTATTTATTTGCTTTGCAATTGTATGGCTCGCAATAATCATCCATTCTTTTCCAAAGCGAGCTGAGAGGTATTTGACATAAACACTGGAACCAGTAACAGTAATATTCTTTCTCCATAACGCTTTTTCTTGTGAGTCAGCAGGTGATAAAATACATAACACTTCACCTGCAGGTCACTGTTTTCGGTCTGATCCACATCGATACTCACAGAGCATTATCAGTCATCTTCTCCAAGGCCGCCTATGCAAAACAGTGACTGGACGGAGTTGGAGGAGCCCCTAGAAGACACTGCAGCACCAGAGCACCTCCTCTGGGTGAGACCTGAGTCACACTGACAGTGCTGCTGCCAAGGATTATGCTATGCACGAAATAAAGAGTGAATGCTTCTTTCTCAAGGAGCATGACTTCCTACTCTTCTACAGATACTTTCATGACTTTCCTACAAACTAAGTGTTCCTAGTCTTTAGATTTCTCAGTGCATCTTCTGGCTTCACAAAAGAAGAAAAGAAGACCCATGATCTGGAAGAGTTTCTAAATTATGGAACCACCTTGGCTTTCTTAGGCTGATGATGAGTACCATGCTGAGCCCAAGATGTGCTGCAGCTTGGCTAGCATTCCACATACAGCAAATGTATCACACAGCAGCGTATCCAGTAGGAAACAGAAGAAATCTTGAAGATATTCTGTTGTACCCCCAGTGAGTCATTCAGGGCTGAGAAAACTGCTTTCTCTCTTATTGTTGCTCTTCTCACACCTATTGCCCATGGCTGTCCTTTTGCAGGTTTTTGTGCCATACAGGTGCCCAACGACACAGAAATTACACATCTCTGTATTATCTTCAACCCAGAGCTGCTTGCCTGGCGTTCCTGTTTGTATCTGAAAGACGCCTGGCACTTGTCATTCAATGCAATACTTAAAATCTTTCGGTTTCCTCTTTTTAACATTCTCCTTCTCTGACTCCCCTGTATATAGAGACCAACGTATTTTGGAGACACTTCTCTCCTTTGCTTACATACTAAATATGAAACCTGATTATTCAAAGAGTCAGACTTTGCATTTAGCAAAAATAAAGTCCCTGTATTTATCAACTGAAATTTCATTTTAATTAGCACAAAGCCTGCTATGAGTGAGCCCTACAGGGAATATGGAAAGGAATGTTGTCTTTTAAAAGAAGGTGTCTGAACTCTGAATTCCCCATTCTCTATCTTCTGCCTGTGGAAAACCCAGGCTGACATCCTGAAATACTCTGACGAGGCTCTCCTAGGTTTGCTACATCCATTCACTCCCTTTCAGTTCATTAACATTCAAAAATACATGCGTGAAATGTAACGTAGATGCACAGCTAAAGGAAAACCTGGGGCAGTTGGTATCTGCAGGATGTGCTGACACCAAAGGGCACACAGACTTTTAGACATTATTTTCGTACACCCACGGATCCTTTCAAATTCAGTACCATGAACGTACCAGCTCGCTCAAAGTTAGATCACTAGCCAGGCTTATCTCACGTTGGAGATAACTTATATCAGCAGAACAGCTCATTTGCACACTAGAGTTTAACTTTTTTGAGGTTTAGTGATACAGCTGGCATATACATATATATGAAGATCTGTGTTTAGGCTTAATGAGCCTCCATGATGATGAATCATCCCATACATGGAAGCACGCAGTAGAAAGAAACTTCCCAACCTGCTAGGGAAGCACTGGCTCCAGCACGTTGGAGATTTTATTTCTGACTTGCCAGATTACAACACCACTTCTATGATACTTCCACTTACATCGGTAGTGAGGCAGAGACCTTCAGCTGGAAACAAGCACCTGCAAAGGACTGATGATCTAAAATGGCCTCAAGTTCCCATGCAGTCATTAATTGCTATGGCTTACACAATGAGGAAGAGCTGTAGTGCCGTGACTGCTGGCACATTAGAAGATTAAAACATATAAACTTGCTTACTAACTGCATTCTCGGATAGTTTAGCTTCAAATTACTCTTTGCAGAGCAAGAGCAAAGAGATTAAGCATTATTCATTAGCACATCAGATTTCTTGCAGCATCGTTTTTAAAAGCATTCAACATTTACAACAACAGTGGCTCATTTTGTGTTCTTTTCAGCGTTGGGCTCACAGCACTGACTTCAATGAGCTGGCTGAGCCATGCTGACCCCAGCTCTCCAAATGCTGCTCAGATGAGATGGCTCAGAGCAGCACAGAGCTCCTCTGCTGACAGCCTCAGGTGTGCCAGGCAGCCCTGTGAAACAGAGGGCTTTTTGTTTTGACTGCCAGTGCCTCGTGTTCCTAAAGAATCAAAAGTACCTTTATGAAGTCTTTGAAGGTAAAATGAGATTGTGTAACAGTGTGAGGTCTCGTTCTATATTTAATAAAGAGAAAAGCTAGCTGTGTCTTAGGAAAACAGCTTAAATGCGAGATATTGCATTATGGAGCAAAGCACACCTGTCATGCAAGGGGTCATTTCCCTGAAAGCTAAACACATTCCAGATGCCTATGCCTGTCTGAACTGCTTTCTTCAACATCCAGCCCCGTGTCGAGGCTGGATTTTATATCTGCTATTTTAAGTGATGCACTCCTAGACGTCTGCAACCCTGACAAACTGACCGCAGCCCAGGCAATGCCACACACTGGAAAATAAATTAGTTTTGTGCCTTACCCTGATCCTGCCTGCCCCTTTGACAGGTGCTCACACATCACTCACAGCTGAACAATTACAACAATTCCCTCCTGCTCCACGGGCAGCTGTGAGCACCAGCAGGCGAGGGTGCCTGCCTGTGGCTGTGGCCTGTGTGGGTCAGTCATGCGGGTTCTTTCTCCATCCCGAAGCAGCAGGGAGATGTTTGGGTGTCACTGTGGGCAGCACAGCCTCATGGTGTGCCCATTTCTGTGAGCATCCTGCAGCCCAGGCTCTGCAGGGCCACGAGCTGGCTGAGCCCTGCTGCCTGGCCCTGCCTGCAGGGCTGTGCCATCCTGCTTAGAAGGTGGCATGGAAGCACAGTAGTTCTGGCAAGCATGCTCTTTATCCAAGCTGTGGTGTTTCAGCAATAGCATTTGTACATGAACCGTTAATTCACAGCCTGAAGCAGTGATTGAGCACCTGTGATGGGGCACAGCCAGCCCTGTGAGCACAGGTGCAGGCAGTTCAGTGTGTGATGGGAACAGATGGGCCCTGGCTCCCCCCACCCCTAACCTCATTTAAGGGCTGGCCACGGCAGGTGAAGGTTCTCTACTTAGAAGTCACCTCTATTGGAGTGTTCAGTGAGTCCTCATCTTCTGAAAGTGGTAAGTAATTCCTTCTTTGTTACCAGACTATGATTGCTCCTTTTCTTGGGTTCAAGACAACGGTATCTGCAGCTGTTGTGATGACAAAATCCTGTGTTGTGGTGTTCATTTGTACCCCTTTTGTGGGTGGAACTGCCTGATGGAGTCTAACAGGACAGAAAGAATTCTGGAGAAGCAGACTGAAAGTTGGGCTGGGGAATCATGAGGCTTGTTTTGTTGATTTGTTTGCTTTAAGTCCTGCTGCTTGGTGGAGCGGCTGCTTTCCTTGCCACACTTATGTTACTGACTTATACCTGCATGAGGCAAATTAATCATCCCCAAAAAACCTGGTTCAGCTGATACAGTTCATTGGAAAAGGTGTGTTTTGCAGAGGTTGGTGAGTGATGTCTCCTGGTACATCCACAGCCCTCTGCTTTCTCTTGGCCTTCAGTTATTTGTTCAAGCATTTCTGGTGTGCTCTTCAGAAAGCCTTTCCTTTTTTCCTCACTAGGGAAGTTGTAATGTGGTAAGAGCGATGCCTGCACTGCACTTTAACAGCTTTTAGTTGCTGTAGTTCTCTATCCTTTAAAATATATACCTTCTAGAGGGGGCCTGAATTAAAAGCAGAATGTAGGCTTCAAGGGCGGATAATTAAGTAAGAGGTGGCAAAGTCTGGTTCGTCTCTCCATGATGTGTTTGGTCTTGTAAATTCTGACATGCTTCCTTCAGTCAGTATTTATTATCTAAGATACAGAGAAATGGGAGCCCTATCTGCAAGACAGTAAGTCACTTCACCATTTTGCAATTATCTCAGTAACAGCTGTTGCAGTAACAGAACACTGTAACATTTCAATCTTTGAGTTGGTTCCAGAGGCTTGGAGTGTGGCTTAATGAAGGCTTTTTCAGCTGTAGTTTCTGTCCTGTTGGTGTAAGTGACAGGGCTGGGTGTGAGCTCTGCACATCGATGGCATCGTGGGGAATGTAATGATGTCATTCATTGCATCTTTCCTCAGAGCTGTGCACAGCAGGTTCTGACTTCTGGTAAAGGCAGACGTGCACTTTAAGTCATGTCAGCCCAACTTAGGATTTTAAGACCAAGTTAGAAAGAAGTGAGTTCTTGTTATCCAGAGCCAAAGGCAGAATCAAATCCTACCACCCTCTGGAAGGCTTGGTCTGAGAAATGTGTGCTCAATTAAGGCTGCATTTTAGGGACTTTATGGGCAATGCTTGGTCAACCACCTCTTCAAAGTCCCCTGGCAGACACTGTTTCTTACAGGTGTGCATTTCATCCTTTGGTCATGCCCTTTTCAAACCACTTCATCATGCAGAGAAATAATATCAACAAAAGCCAAAACAATCCGGGTGTTTCATAATTTGTTTCCACCTAAACTGCCTCCTTTCTTCTGCTGTGGTTAATTACTGGGTTTCCTCTGAGGTTTATTTGGGCTGCACTTGAAATTAGGGGACGCTTGGGATAGCAGAACAGTCCTCAGGAGTGTTACTAGTCAAGGCACTGTTAGCAGCAGCTTGTCTGGAGGAATGGTAGCAAGTCTTGGATATGGGCTGCAGGGAAAGATGTGTAACAGTGTGGCTGAGGATAGGGAGAAGGGATTACAGCAGTGAGCTGAGCTGATGGAACAAGCTGAAAATCTGTAAGCTTGAACTTACAAAGAAAAACAGAAGGGTACAGGCAGTGTTCTGACTTGTGCTGTGACTGAAGAGCAGTGGTACATCACAGGTGGTAAGCCTTGAAGCAGGCTAGTATCACCTAAATGAACAAATGAAGAGGGTATTTGCACTTAGTTTTTAGTACTGTATGTCCTGCAGTTCTCTGCATCTTGATCAGTGGTGTGTTAATGTCACAGCATATACTATTTTGTTTTCCAAGTTTTGTCCCTAATCTGTTAGTTGCATTTCATTATCACCTCTAGGTCATTAGAGAAGTGACACCCCAGGGGGAAGAAAGAAATCAAATGACAATGTAGGTGATGTCTGACATTAGCCAAATGTCAGGCTTTCTGATAGAAGCATCAAAATTAATCTGAAAATGTTATACCAGTTTTAGTCATTTTCCTAAGAGATTGAAAACACAAGAAGCAGGCTGATGACATTTTGATTATAGTCTCAAATTGCAAAGACCTTACAGAACATGCTTTCTCCTCACACATAATTAAAACCTGCTGTTACCTTGATCTTTATTATATTTTTTCCATGTCCTGGCAGGTCTCTTGGGTTTTGTATGCTATTGATCCTTGTTGTCTGAGCAAATGCGGTGTGTCAATATTGCTCAGATGAGCAAATGGCTTTTTCATTTCATTTTTAAGGGTAAAGATGGAAGGAAAAATGCATGGCAGAGGCAGTACAGTGAGATTTACCCTGTAACTGCTACAGGTGTGTCAGTAGGCTGCTGAATCTGGACCCAAGCACCCATCTGAGCCAGAGGCTTGGCTCTTGTTCTTGAAATGAGAAAAAACATAGCCATCCCACATAATTGACACTTAAACTAGTGTAAATGCATCCTTGACATCTAGGCAGGTTGGGTTTCGTGGAGCAGTGGGCAGCCCTTCAAGGAAAGCTCGTGCCTCTCAGCAGAGGTGGCATTTCATTGCTGCTGCTTGGCTGCACCCTAACCTGAGAAAATGAATTGTGCGGTGGCCAGGGAAGGGAAGATTTTTTTTCCAATTTAAACCATTTTAAAGCATATTTAGTTTCACCATCTGCTGTAAACAGTAAAGCACCCTGCCTTAGTGTATTGCAAAGTGGCATTTTTATGGCAACAGAGAATATAATGGGCTTTAATATGGTTGAAGTGTACTGTATACAGCTCCAGTGGTAGAACAGCAGAGCTGTAACTGATGGGCTTGGGAACTGCAGCTGAACAGGTGAGGTGCTGTGCAGAGCTTTGGGGGAGGAGGCACAGCACAACTTCAGCAACACCTCCTGGCCCTGTTAGTGCTTGCTGGCACTCGGGTTGAATCAAGGGCAAATTTAGTCCAGCAGCCCTGGAAGTGGGCAGCTTTAGTGAGAAACGTGAATCCCAACCCGAGTGCATCTGCTTTTCCCGCAGGCGCTCTTTGCAATTCCAAAGGGTGTTTTGTGTTGTTTCTCCCTCGTAATTAACTCCTCTCTCATGCACACATCTGAGGACTGAAAGGATTGACCTGCAGATGTTTAAACCAAACCTTGTGTGAAGGTTGCACTGACACGTTAAGGCTGTTCGCACCTCTAACACAGAAAACACCGCTGTTCCCAGCTCTGGGCTCGTGCAGCTCCTGGTGATGGGCTGCTTGTGTTCAGCTGTTTTTCGCATTGGATCTTCTGTTGTTTCAGAGACTTTCCTATTCCATCCCCTCCACCAGTACTTCCTTGACACCGAATAGCCATCACTGAAGTCTGCCAGGGCTCCATCCTGCTGCTGAGTTGCAGTTCGGCCGCTATCGCTGGGAAGGCACATCTGAAAGATGTTCTGTCATTGGGTTCTTATCTCAAACCTGCTTAGTTCTACCTTTGCGGAGTTGAAGTATTACAAAATGCTGTGAGCCTGTGGTTGGGAACTTGCCGTCCTGGCCTGGGATCAAGACCTGCCAGCCCCAAAGGGATGCATGGTGGGGGTGGGCTCTGCTGCAGAGGCAGGAAGCAGCCCTGCTTGTGGGATCTTCTTTGAATTGATCTCGTGAAGGCTTTTGCAAGCAAGGTTGTCTGGCTTTAAATGAATGGTGAGGCATGTGAAATAAACATTCACGTAATGTAAGACCGTTTGTAAAACTGTGGATAGTTTGACTTGACTACAGGCATGATTTCTGGGGGTAAATTCAGCTGCAAGAAGAAACGAGGAAAACCGTCCCCAGAGGTTCTGCTGGAGTAGCTTTTCCTCAAGAATTGCACAGGGTCTCCTGTCAACAGCTTTATTTGCTGTTGCTTCTCCTGACAAATGGCTCTGGAAAAGTGGTCTTTAAGTTCATCTCTGCTCAAATTTGCATTTTCTTAATGCAAAACAGATGCACTGATATGGCTGGAGACGATGAGTTAAGCTCAGCTCAGGGTTCTCAAGGATATTAAAATGCTATGGAAGACAAATGCCTGGACAGGAAAATCCCACAACGGTCCTGCAGCGATCATGAAAAAACAATGTATATATTTGGACTTTACATTTTAATGAAACTCACTGAAAACCTTAAATCCGTTTACTGTTCCTCTTCTAGGCTTCGAGAAGAGACAATGACTGCGAGGGGAAAGTCTGGCATTAGTGTGGGTGAAGCAAAGTGTTATGTGAAGTATTAAATTCCTTTGCAGAAACTCTGTGCATGTAGAGAATAAGGAGAAGCAGGTTTAAGAAACACTGTAAAATTAGACATCATAAGATTACTTTTTTATGGAATATGCAGTAGCTGCCACATAGAATAAATGTATGTGTTTCATTATATTTTTATTACATATTTAATGCACATTAAGGAGCAAACAACCATCAAAGAAAAAGAAACTTATTAGATTTAGCAAGTAATCCTATCAGTTTTATGTATGGCCATATTTCTTGAAAACAGGGAGAGATGCACGTCAGATGTCCTTTCCGGCTATTTAGTAAGCCATTTTTCTTTGGAAGAACAATATTAATGGCTGTTTTGCTATGTTCATGCTGTATTGCATGAACATTTTGTCTTTTTTATTGTGGTTTCTTGTACGTGTGCCCACTGCAGCTCGAGCAATCCAGTAGAGCATCTGGAAAAATAGATTGCTTTGATTTTTTTATCTCTAAATGGGCATTAGTTTGTGTGTGAGCTCCTAAGTTGTTTAAACATTTAGGCAAACACTGGAGATTTTGTAGATGGCGTCGAAGAGTCATTTCACTTTGTCCTCCAGAAATGAAATTTGTGCAGTTACATGAGGAATTCAATGTTTCCTTTAATGTTGCTTCGGAATACTTAGTGATCAAGCATGCCTTCTTTCTATCAGTCTCTCTCTTGGTGCGTAATGTTGTTGTCTGTTATCTGTTCTTCACTGGTTTTAAACCTGCCTGAGCTTTTATTCTCCCCTAGCCAAAGCTCTGGGAGTTGTCCCAGTCAGACCCTGCATCCGTCCTGCAGCCGTGGCTCTGCAGTGTGGGCAGTGCTGCTGGCGCTGCTCTGTGGCTCTGCTCTGTGCTCTCCTCTGCATTACTGCATCCCCAGCAGTTGGGGCTTTGTTTCTGTTCAGGGGACCCCTGGAGGTGTCTGTGCTGCATGCTGTGTGTTCAGAAGCCCAGAGCTCATGCTGCCTGTGCTTCAGGAGATGCAATGGCTTGCGATGCTTTATTAGTGCCTGTATAGATGTGAGTTTTTATTGGCGGTGTACTTGCTAAAAGGTAATGTTTCAGAATGCTGTGAGGAGTTGCCCTTTGTTGATGCCCCTCCTGCTCACCTGGAGCAGGGCTGCTGGGCAATGGGTGCTCACTGAGCACATGGCCCTGCCTGCCTTGGGCTTGGGCAGCCTGCCCTGCAGGACTGAAGCTGCTCCAGTTGTCTCCCTGGCCTGCACAGGTGCGCCCTGACCCAAGCAGGCTGCGAAGTTACCACTTGTGGTGAGGCTGTTTGGGCTGGTTACAAGGCTGGCCCTATATCTTGGTGACTGTGTTGGTACTGGAAGGAATTCAGCCTTGAGCAGTGACTCAGATGAAGTACCCCTTTGTTGGTCTAGTAGTGACATAATACTAATGTTTTCATAGATGTTGAATGGGCACTTTAGCAGAAGATGCTGAAGTGCTGAAAGCCAAAAGGGCAATACTTGTTTTCATGCTGAGTTGCTACAGTAAATTTAGCAATGAGACCTGACATTCTCTGCCTAATGAGAGCAATTTTTATGCTCAAGTTGTGATTCTCTTTATATAAAGGAAAAATAATGCTAAGCAGTAGCATATAGCTGCTTCGGCTTCATTTTCTACAAATGTCAAAGTACTTATTCATTTAGTTGACAAATGTCACTTCAGAAGAAAATTATTTCTTAGTCGCAACCTGATTTATATTTCTATGTAACAATCCTTCCTCCTTCTTAGAATTTAAGTTTCTTTAAGGAATTGTTAAAGATTCATTCTACTGAAAGTATTCTGGGATTCCATATATTCACGCCATCTATTATTAGAGCAAAATGCTTGAATTTCTTCGTTATGGAAGCTCCTTAAGTAACTTGACCATTGTGTTTGATTCACCAGTATCCTATTAATTAATGCCTACATTATTAAGAGAATTAATTAAGGTTATTCTGCAGTCTGAGGAGTCCTAGACAAGATGGAGCTCGGTTTATCTGGGCAATGAGCTGAGCTGAGAACTGGCCCTGGCATCTGTGCTCCCAGCCGTGGTGGGAGGGCTGTCGGTAGCACGAGGTGGTGATGGCCTCTGGCTGCTCGTCCTTTCACTGGTAGCTCTGTCAGGGAGCGCTCTGAAAGCCAAGTCTTTATTTGTCTGATGCTAAAAGCCCCACGCAGCTATCAATTAAATGGCTTCAGGGCTAAACCAAACACTTGGAAAGCTTTTTATGACCCACTGTACGCTTTGTGCAGCTTTCAATGTGGGATAGGTCCAGAATTGCTTGGAAGCGTCTTCACGTGAGCAGTAGGCTTGTGAAGTCTTGAAAAACAATGAAGTATAGCCTCAAAAGCTATAAGGAAAGCTGTATAATGAGTACGTAACTTCTTCCTACAGCACCATTAAGCATTTTTGTATTTGCCTGGATTTTAGTCATTATGCTGCTAGAAAAGCACTGCTCCATTTTCACTTCATTCTAAGTGACCTTGCTTTTTCTGCAACATTTAATCAAGGCCTGCATCCAGTTGCACTAACCTATTTGGAAAAGCGTGCAGAGTGCTGGCAGTGCTGCTGCAGAAGGACCTCTCCCTTCCTGGGCTGCACCTCTCGGGTGCTGAAGGGAATACAGAGCCTGCCATGTTTTTTCATCTGCAAGAATACATGCTGTAAGACCAAGAAATGCTCAGGAAGGATTCAGGAAAAGTATACATAGATACATATATAGATGCTCCACTGCTTATCATAGGGAACTGTTCACTTTTTACAGCTACGTTTTAGTGAAGCTTAGAGTTTCCAGTTTATTTGAATGAAATGACCAAAGAATGGTAATCACAGAAGAAAATTAGGTTGTTAATTCAGTGATAAGTCTGCTTTGCTTCTATGGTAGGAAACAGTGAATGCAGCAGTGTACAGCTGGCTTGCTAAAACAGCCACCCCGGTGCTGCTTCTCCAGTGAGGAATTACTGTTTGCTTCCGTGTGCTTTCAGTGAGATGTATTTTGCTGAGGATTCATTGAATTCTGGTAAGACAGGTTATTTTGGCTTAAGACAGCGTTATTCTATAGAATTCTGAATTGATGAGCAGTTGGAAATGTTTTCCTAGATTCTCCTGCTGGTTTTCTCAGAACAGTCCGTAGGGCAACTCGCTGGTTGAGAAGGATTTGCTGCAACTTGTAAGAAACTGTTTTTTCTCCCCTCACTTCATCAGTATGTTAAATTGGTTGACTGTCTGATCTGTCATGGAAAGAACTGCTGCCCAGAATCACCTACACTGAAGTGCTGAGCAATCAATGCAGTGGTGACCTTTAGTGGAGCTGGCATTTACCGGGCGGATCGGCTGCACTCAGTACATGACTGCTTGCTAGCTGTTTGTCCCTGGAGTCCTGCTACATGATTTTCCTCTTTTGTCTTGCTCGGCCTAACTTTTATCAAGAGTTTTTTTTGCCTTTTTTGACATGATTGGCAGGAGGAAGATTATCTGTCTTTTGACCTAACAGATCAGTGAATTGAACGGTGCAGTAGATGCAGTAAAATGGAGGGCTAGATTTTTAAAACTCAAATGTTAAAGAAGCCAGATTTCTTGCATAAGGTATCTTGTTCTCCTTTTCATCGTTGTGCCCCCATTGGTAGGCAGTACGAGAAATGAGTGTCCTTGGCTGCATGCAGCACTGCCCAGCAACAACTAGAAACACTGGTGTGTTATTAACACTGTTTTGCTCCTAAAACCAAAGCACAGCATTGTGCAGATGCTCTGGAGAAAAACAATTCTGCCTCAGATGAATCTAAGGCACTTGTGTTCCCCCCTTGCCCCATAAAATACAGAGGTAAGTGCATGGTCTCTGTTCAGCCTGGGCAGGAAGGCAATAGGAGGACAGAAAATTGCACTGGGTCACTGTGGATGTGCTTTTTTTAAACCTGTCCCAACACTGCTATGCAACACTCATATCAATACATTTCTACACTTCCCCATGCCAGTGAAAGAACTGGAGTTCTTTTGACTAATTCTGTGTTCTTGGATATCCTGGGTGAGTTTGTGTGGCGAAATGAATGCTCCCTGTATTTTCTTAAGAATTTGGGCTTTCTTGTTTAAAATTTGACAGTAAAACCTCATTTATTTGACAGGAAATGCTTTGTATTTTTTAGCAAAGCTCACTTAATTGGGAGTTAGTATTGCACAGGTTCACTGGGCGTGAAGTGCTGTCTGCTCCTTTTGTCTCACCTTGCCCTTTTCCTCCTCCCCTTGGCCATACTTCTTCATGCTGCAAACAATGCACAAGAGCCCATTTTTTGCTTAAGAGTTTGTTCATCTCACTGCCTCCTGCTCTGTAAGAGAACTTGTACCTGACACGTCCCTTCTGCTCGTAATGAGCTTTCACTCAAGGCGCTGATCAATAGCAGAAAGCAGCAGGTCTGTCTCTATTGCTTGTTTTCTCTATCTTGAATCTGCCAAGATAGATTAGACCATTGCCAAGGTCACTCAATATGTTGCAAGTGAATGAAAAGGTATCTAGTTGACTTTTTAGGACAGGACTGCAAAAAGGCAAAGCTGGAGCTAAACTGAGTGCACCGTGACAGATCAAATCTATATCAAGGTCGCAGAGGGCATGTTTAAGTGAACCTTTGGCATGTGAGCGACATACGTGTCCGCTCATCAGAGGAGAGGTAGTTGCACTGTGCCCTAAGGGGAAGAATCTTGGCAGTATACCCATGGGAAGGAACAAGCAAGAATTTCAGGAAGTGCAGTCAGGAACTCAGGTGTAGCTCTCAAAATCAATGGGATATTTGTATGTTTCCCTGATGGCAGAGACTGAGCTCCCTGATGGAGCTGCAGGAGGGAGAGCAGCCTTGTGCAAAGCACCTGACTTGTGTTGGTGCAGCTGGAGGCAGCAGTGCTGGATTGCAGGTGGTGCCTGCATGAGCACTGGATTTCAGTGCCCCATGTGCTCCTCTGTCCTGGGCTGCTTGTACAGCTGGGATGTGACTGCTCCTCTCCTCAGCAACAAGAGGGAAATAGCATGAGTCATTTAGAGAAAGCTGTTTGGTAAGCAATGACTAAAATGACAGAAGCAAGATCTATAGTAAACAGTAATATATCTTCACAGACTGCTGTGGTGGGGACAAATGTCTTCATGGCTTGTATGTCTGAGAGCTTGTCTGTTTTGTTCCCAGTCCCAGTGGAAGGTCTAATAAAATATACGATCTGTATAAATCTTTCAGCCTCAGATCATCGTCTGCCACAAAACAACTAATAAAATTAGGCATCTTCCTAATATAGCTGCTTCATTTAGTGGATTGCCATGGCCACGTTGTACTGACATGAAGAGCCCCATTTGCATTAGTGCTTGTCCTTAAGCTGCAGTATCTGCATGTTGAAAGTCTTCCATGGGGAAAGTACGAGTCTTTGGGTTTAAAGAAGTAAAACTTGCTGCCATAGGAATCAAAAGAAATCTTTCTTTGCTCTTCATTCTCAGGTTTGGATATAGGACTTCTTCAAAACTGGCAACAGTTTGATCTAGGAAAACGAAGTTCACTTTCTCTGCACTGAGATGAAATGTAGCTGCATACATGATAAAACTCTGCTTTTGTACTGATTAGATTAGTTGTTTTGTTTAATTTCAGTTGGGTTATTCATACAGTCTTAAGTAGAAGCGTGTGCTTAATTGCTCTCTTGGCCTGGAACCAAAGCAGCTAGGAATGCAGCGATGAAAGTAACAGGAGCCTGAGAGATCTTGGGATGCATTAAGGAGATATGAGGACAGTTCTGATTTCCTCTGCGTTTCCCTGTCTGTAAGGACACGCTCGCAGGGCTGAGCAAAGTATGACTGATGTTAATGGATGAAGGGAGTTGTGGTAATTAGTTGAATTGTGAGAGAATTTCATAAAATTATCTGTAGGAGAAACACCATCAGATAGTTATAAACCATCAAAACGATGAGCCTACTGCAATTGTTCTGTTTGACCTGAAGCCTTCAAAGGCTGGCAAGATTTAAAACCTATTTGAGTAGTCTAACTGCACAGTGCCTGAATGTTAGCTGGGAAAACGCAAGCAGAAGACTGCAGCTGTGAGGATGCCTGCACTTATCCTACAGTTTTATCTCTGCTTCTAATTGAATTTTAAATGTGCTGACCATGAGTCAGGAGCAAGGCCAGACTAAAGCTCCAGATGAAAATGCAGCAGCGGCACTGAACCTGCCCCAGAGCTGCCTTCTGGCTTTGAGACTTCCAACATTGATCACATTGAAGCTTATCAGCTCAGTGCCTCCTGTTTACCTGCCTCCACCTGTACCGAGGCTGAGTGCATGAGAAGCTTTGAGCCCTGTGGCTGTGGTCACCACGTGTGTCCTTGAGTTGGAGAAACTGTTTTGCTCAGAGTTTGAAGCAGGCTGATTTCTTGTAGCCAGTAGGACAAGAGTTTGTACCGTTCCCTCTTTTCCTGCTCTAGCATCCATGTCACTGGGGAGTTGGGCTCTGAATTTTAGGGGACTGTGATCCCTCTGCATCCAGCACTGCAGCTGTGCTAGCAGCATTGGTGCCGGGATGCCCTGCTGCTGGCAGCTCACTGCACCTTCTTCCCCTGCACAGCCAGCCTGCTGAAAGCATGGCCTTGTGAGCTGCAGGCAAAGCAAGTGTCTGTGTTCTTTAACAAAAGGGTGTTTTAAGCAGAAATCAGACCTTGTTCTTTGCTGGGATGCCCAGAGTGGCAGTGTGATGCAGGATTTTGATTTGGCGTGGGAATTGGGTGGGCTGTGGGGGGATGCTGTGGAAGATACTCTCAACTCAACCGTAAGAATCAATTTTTAGCGTTCTGGGTTCCTTGTCTTGGTGTTGGGCTCCTTGAAAAAGCTTCAACTCGGGAGTGCC
Source organism: Chrysolophus pictus (assembly GCA_037305975.1). Classification (NCBI taxonomy): domain Eukaryota; kingdom Metazoa; phylum Chordata; class Aves; order Galliformes; family Phasianidae; genus Chrysolophus; species Chrysolophus pictus. Next base: position 807,742 of record CM074587.1, read on the forward strand.
GTTTCTATAAGATCAAGGGCAAGGGAGCTTATTAACTCAGTATGGGTAGGATTTCAAGATTCATTAGGCTGCTCCTCACCTGGCTTTCTCCTGAAGCCACTGTGGTTATCTGTGCATCATCTTCACTGTGACGAGGCTGCAGTGCGTGCTCCAAGTTCCTCCAAACCTTGCTCTCACTGGTATGCAAAGGCTGGTACATCTGGAATACTCAGTGGCTGCCAGAAAACTGGGATTTCTGCCAGAGAACTTCAACAAAATTTATAGAAAATAAATGTAGAAGTTGAGTTATGATTAGTGGTTCATGTTCCCAGGTGGTGTAACTCCATTTCTGTTAGTGAGCTGAGCTGAAATCCAACTCCCTTTACTTCTTTTAATGAGAATGGGAACCTGGTTATTTCCCAGATGGTGAGATGCTTTTTGATTGGAAAGGAAGAAGTTCACAGAAATGCTGCAGTTTTTCTTTGGCATAAAGCACAATCTGAAGCTACCTTATTAAATGTCCCTGTGAATAATAATAAACCACAAACCAAAGCCAGCAGCATGCAATTAATTTCAAAATACTTTGGGCATTTTTCTGGTTTCCAGCTGACTGTATCTGCCTCTTCCTTAGGCTATCGAGTTGATTGTAATTCCTTAAAGCTGCAGGCTTGGGATGCCCATATCATTGAGGTGATCTACTAACCTAGGAAAAAAATTACCAGTGTGTTCTGTTAAATGAAGCAGAAGCAAAGGCACTTAGCAAAGTCTTTGGTAAAGTTTTTGTAAAATGGGTGGTGGCAACTCAACTCATTTTGCATACTTCACTTGAGGAATAATAGGCTTGTGTAGCTCACTACTTTGTCCTCTTGGCACGTTGTTACGTTGCACAAGCCTGCAGACTGTAGCTGACAAGCATCAATATTGTCATCGTCATCATTACCTTCTGCAGCAGCTGAGACCTGGCCATCTCAGGGGTGCCATTGCTGGGCTGGCATCTTATTTCTCTTATCTGCAATAAGCCTCCCACTGGGCCCCATCCATAATATTCAAAGACATCAAAATGGTCTCTTGCTGCCCTAGGGACTTCTTTTATGTCTCTGCCATACAGAACACACACATTGTTTGGAAGAGGGTGGCATAGAACAATAATTTATGAACACTACAGCCCAAATATAGCATGGTTTATGTCTGACAGCACTAGGCAGGGAAAGCAACAAGATGATCTAAGATATGAGAGCTGGTAATATTTTACAAGTTTAGTGGCTTTAGAGCTTTGATCCGAAAGTAATGTACATTTCTGACCAATGCAGTCATGGTAGGGCAAGTGCAACAGCGAGGGACAGCCACTTATTTAAAGCTATTTCTTTCATTAGTGGATTCCTCTGTTAGTAACACGAGCAGCAAAACAGAATTTTGGGAATTGCTGCCTCAAAGTGTGCTTGTGATGAATGGGTTAATTGCAAGTGATATGGTGGTATCTGAAAGCTTTGGTGTGACAGCAGGGTGTCTGCATGAGCATCTGAAAGGGGGGGTGGCTGCCTTGGTGAGCAGTGAGTGGCTGTGAGGGCCCAGAGGGGATGGGCTCTGCTCCCCTACCTGGGGAACCTGGTGCCAGAAGCCAGGGGTGATGGAAGGAGGGGAAGCCCCTTCCCAGGTGGCTGGGCTGGCTGCTGAGAAATAGATAGATAGATCTGATAGATGGAATTCCATAGCTTCCCTGTGAGCTGAGTGTGAATACCAGCCTGTCAAAAACCACGCAAGAAAGAAGCTGACCTTATTTGCAGATAGATACAAATAAATTTCTTCTCAGACTTGCGCTGTTATGAATGCTTGTTCACAGAAGCTGTCAAAAGTGTCAGACATGCAAAGGAGAATCACTTTTTTCATCTTCCTTATGTAGTTCTTCCACTCAGACCTTGTCTTCCTGCTTTCCCAGACAGATTTGGTAAGTTTTCTAACTTGAGAGGTCCAGATTGGGCCTACCCTATATGGGGCACTGCCTGGATGGATCCATGGATGTGGGATGGGAAACCACACGTAGCCATGCGGCATTTCATCCAGCCTCCTATCCCAGCTGGTTGATGTTTGTACCAAACCTGTCAAAACCAAATGCCAGGCTGAAAGAATCTGGCAGAAGTTGCCCAGCAACTTGGCAAAGCAGCTGGGAATCCGTGTGGCTGTACAGATACGTGGGGAGGCTGTTAGCTGCACTTCCATAGGAACAGCCCTCTGGAGCATCAGGTCAGTGATGAAAAGCTTGGAAGAGACATGAACTTTTTCCCCTCAATTACTAAAGATTCTTTCCCATACCAAGGGGTGCTGTCGTGTCTGGAGTGCCATAAATAAGGCCAAGCATAAACATTCTTTAAAATGGTGCTTGAAGGAGTAGAATAAACCTTACATGGTGCATTGCCTCTAATCCCCTTTGTGCTTAATGTGTGGTTGCACATGAAATCTTCTATCTTGGCATTTTCTGCGGTTTGGTTCGTCTACTGGAAGAGCATACCTTTGTTCTGTGCCACGTTACTGCTCAGCTTTGCTGTGTTTGCCCATTTGGGCTGCCCTGCTGGGATGGAAGGTCCCTCAGTGCTCGAACAAAGAAAGGCTGCACAGGTTTGTCAGTGGGTTTTCTTCTTGTGCCATCACACATGACCTGAGCAGGGAAGTCAACTTCCTCTTAGTAAATACCAGTTAGCTCGTGCTCATTTTAATGTTAAATGGAACTGCAGGAAAAAGCAGCATCTTTTTATTAGGGGGAACAAATGTTGGAAAAACAGATGCACTTTTAGGCTGAAGGCTGATAGGAGCATAAGCCTTTAAGCTTGTCATTTTTGTGCAAATGCCTCAGAAGTTTTAATATTGGATATCATCTCTTATCTCTCCCTCCCAAGTCTCACTTCTCCTTCAGGTTGTTTCAGACGCAGTAACGTGGGTATTGCTGCTTAAACGCGTGTCTGAGGAGGGACCCAAACATTTCAAGTGTAACAGGGCTGTGGCCCCAAGCTCTGCAGCACTCACTCACTGAGCAGTGCCCCGTGCACTGAGCCACCTGCATCCTGCCTGGGTGCTGAGCAACACGGCTGGTGCTCCAGCTGTAGTTCTCCAGATATGATCCCAAACTGGTGGGAATTACTGCAGCAGCAGTGATGCTACCTGTCTGACTGCTCGGAGAAATGCTGCTGCTACTTTGAGCTGTGACAGGGCTCCCGTTGCACTCAGGAGGCCTGAAGTACATCTGCACCGTGTGGCTGGATGCACACGCTGGCCACTCAGCGCTCAAGGAAAATGACCCATGCTGCCATGAGAAAGCAATGCTGTCTGCCTTCCAGCACAGGCAGTAATCTGGGTCAAGCATGGAGCTCTGGCGATGTGACTGCAGTGTCAGGATCAGTGCTGGCTTGTTCACAGCTTGGAGTGTGGCCAGAATGAGCCCCTTCCTTACAGGGCTGGCCATTTCCACTGATATATTCTCCTATTTTCTGTACAGTTCCCACAGGCTCGCACGCTGGCTCCAGTGTCATGAGATAAAATTTCCTTTTATTTATGTCTCAGCTGCATGATCCAGAGAGGCTGCTGGTCTAATAATGAATGTCTGTCACATAATTCAGAGTAAATACATCCCATGATAGGTAATCATGTGTTGAACACAAGTCATTTACAAATTCAAATGCTATGTTCCCTTTTTTTTTTTTTATTTGAGGATTTAGCAATGGGGAAATTTAAAACCAGAATATCTCATCTGAGTGTCAGGTTTAATTTTCACTTACTAAAAATATTAGTTGAGATGATATTTAAGAAATTTAACACAAAGAATTTATTCAGAGGAAATGCAGGTGCCTGTGGAACCTTTGTTCTGAGTGGAAACAAAATGCTTTGTGGGATTATTAAATGCTGCTCTGTGAGCTGTGTATTTCAGACACGCTGAGTTCAAAAGCACCTGGGTTGATTGAGGACTGGGTGGAGCAGGCAGTGGCAGAGCTGCTGCTACCTGGGGCAGCTCACGCTGCCATCTGTGCAGCAGGGTAATGCACCTGCCTTGCTTCTGCAAAGTGGGACCAGCATTAATTACAATAAGAATTCTTCTTTGGGGCATAACTTCCAAATATGGAAGTTATCATTATGATAAGTAGCATGTAAGGCTACTTCTGCAGTTAGTGTTGTACACTGAGAACTGGGGATGTGGGCTTGATTCGTTATTCCACCATGCTTTTCTGTGCGACTTTGGAGATGGCTCTGCTTCTGCATTGGTGCCCGCTGGTGGCTTTTCCTCCCCTGTGCTTGTTTGTGCCCATTGCATTCTGAGCTGCGTCTGTGGGTGTGAATGCCAGCCAGATTAGAATTAGGAAGAGAATCTGGGAGATGTGGTGAGTGACTTTAAGCACCAAAAGGGATGTGCTACAGCACAGTGTTTGCCAGCCACGTCCCTTCCATCCCAATGCTTTTAAAATAAGGGCTTTTAACTAGAGAACAGTGATGTACAACAGTGTTTGTTTGTTTTCCTAATTATATCAGGTGCAAAAGAGATGACTAAGTAATACAGGGCAGTATATTCCCTTTGTGTATTAAAACTGTGGATAAAGCTTTATTGCCTAGATTTGTTCATATTAAAGACCATTGGTTTGAGTACTGAAAACTGATTTGCTCCTTTGCAGAGGCCTTTCTGCCTCAGCTAACTTGAACAAATCTGTAACCTTGGGTGTGGAGAACATAACCGTGGCTCGTGGGTGCTGCTGGATTTCAAGCAGCCCTTTGCAAGATTTCTGTGGAACTGGGGTGCTTCAGCTGCACAGCTCTTCTGCTGTGGGGAATGCAATGGGACGTGGCGGAGCAAGGAGCAGGAGAAGTTAACACTGAGCCTTTTCTGTTCGCTTGGGGGGAGAAATTCTTCTATTTTATTACTGCTCTGTGACACCCGAAGGAAGGATTTTGTTCTCAGCAGGGAGAAGATGGGTTTGTTGTCTGGAAGAGAAGCGTATCTCCACAGACATGCAGACAAGGGTGCTATTTTCCCCCACTACAGCTGGACACGTCACACCAGTGAATGAAGTTACATGCTAGGCATGAGAAAGCACTGCTGCAGGGCAGTGGGTGCTGGCACTGGCAGCATTGCAGGTGGCTGTGCGGTGAGCAGCAGGACTGGGGAACTTCAGCTTTTTGTGACATTTGTGGGGCTCTCGGGGCTTTGCTGGGGTTGACGTACTGTTCTTGGCAGGGAGGGGGAAGGCGGCTGGCCAAGGAATTGCCTCTTGGAGTAATGCTTTCTCGTGTCTGCAATACTTTCTTCTTCAACTGATGTCTTTAAGATCCTCCGACCCGAATCGCCCGCCCCTGCCGCACACGAGCAGAGCGCTCCCTTCGGCCAGACGTAGCAGCGCCGCGGAGCCCCGCGCGTCCCGGAGGCGGCGGGCACACAGCGCCCCCTGGCGGCGCACCCCGCGCTCGCACCCGCGCGGCCCCTGCGGAAATGGTCCGCCGTGTGCGGCTGGATGGGCTCCGCGCTGACGTGTTTAGCAGGAGCCGAAGGGAAGCGCTGGTTGGTGCCGCCTGTGGGGTGTGAATAAAGGCTGGCTGAGCAGGACGGTCCGAGCTGCCCCCTGCAGCAGCACACCCGGCCCTGCGCCAGCGGCTGTGTTCCGCATCACAGAGAACAGCAGCTGGAAAGGATGAGCCGTGTTCTTTCTGCGAAGGTTTTGGGGGAAACAGAGTGTGCGCTTTCACTCTTGTACATCAGGTCTCCTTTTCCAGCTATTTTCAAATAATCCTCCCCATCAAGGAGAGCTGTGGAAAGCTATGAGCATGTTTATGTGTTGCATTCTGTTTTTAGGAACAGCTGACAGCAGAGGAAGTTAAGACATACTTAAGAAACTCATAAACCAAGATTGTAACAATTTTGTGCAATTTATAGGGTTTATTTAATGAGCTCGGGTAACATGGAATGAAAATTGTTCCCCAAAGGCCCCAATCAAGTAGAATATTGAACTGGAAAGCAGACTGTAAATTGTGCTTTAACTAATGCTGTGTGGCTATTGCTTTTTCTGGAACCCCATTTCCTTTGTGGAGAAGGAATAAGGAAAGGTGGCTGCGATGCCCTGTGGGGGCTGAGAGGTGATTGTCGGGCTGTGAAGCCCTTTGGGAGGCAGAGAGGCTGTGGATGCCCACAGGAGTGGTACCCAAAGAGTGAAAGAGTGCAGCTGTCCTCTCTTTAACTCTCATCTTGTGCTTAAACCTGTGTGGGGATTTGAGTGTGGCGAAGTAAAGAGCATTAATCAGAGTGGGGAGGTATTTCTTATTTGCTTTATTCAGTGATGTGTTTTCCCTGGTTATTTGTTGGGTGGGTACAGTTTTGTCTCTGTGCTAATTAAGGTGTTACATCTGAACACAAACACCAACCCATTTGCAGTGCACTGGGCAAAATGTCAGTGCTGTCAATGCTGTGGTTTCTCTGGTGCCTGCACTCAATGTGCAGATGTTGAGTTGCTCCATTGATACCTTGAAGGAAAGCTGAGCAGTAGGGTGTGAAACTCCACTTAGAGATACATTTACTGGTTTGAAACTCAGATCAGATCATCTTTTGGTGTTTTCATCTTTTTATCCAACTTCTGAGTCAAAGCATGAATGAGAATTCTTGGGAGATACAAAGCGAATTCTATTAGTATTGCTTTCTGTTTGAATTTTTTTGACAACTTACTCTTTGTTCCCTTAACTGATGGCAAACTATTGAGTAAAAAATGTAGAATGAATGTGTATGAGAACTTGAATGGAAGAAGATTATCAGCAGACCAAAACAATGCATATTTGAAGACTAATTGTTACAAAGCTACCTTATTTGGATAAGTAAACACTTTGCAACGGGTTGTTCAGAATAATCAAGTGTCTGGTGTGAGTCTAACTGAAATCAAATGGAACTGAAGTCTCATTGGCTTCAGTGGGTAGAAACAAGAGGGCACTTCTATGTACCTGAAAGAAAGACGACTAAGATTTTTCGAGGGTAAAGTGAGGGGGAGCGATTGCTCTGCCTTTTAAGCTTTATGGATATGGTGGAGGCATGGCTCTGCTTTAGTTTTTCTGGTGAAACTGCAGTTGTCTTCAAGTCCTGCCTCCACCCATCGCGGTCTTGTTCCGATCCCAGAGGCTGTGCAGCAAGGCTAAGGAGCTCTCAGTTGTTCAGTAGTGCCCGGCGCTGTCCTGGCCAGGTCCTGGGGGGGACGATGCAGTCTGAAGGTTCGTTATGGAAAGCGCTGGGCATGGAGCATGCTGCCATGGCTCAGCTCCAGTGCTGGTGGGTGAGCTCTGGTTGGTGCTCAGCAGGGTGCAGTGCGTGGGGCCTCTGACCCAGCCCTGGGTGGCTGCCGTGGCATTTCCATCTGATATAGCCATGTTGGGCCGCGCTGGCAATAGCGAGCTGGATGTGGCAGAGGAAATTAGCACACTGACAGCTGCATGCCAAGTATCCAGTATAAATGCATCGCTGTCAGGGAGACAAGGCAACTCTGTCGCCCTTTCATCAGACGTAATTGAATGCCTACGGAGGTGGTAATTACAAATACCATCCACACTGCACAGACTCATTTGTCTTTGCTTATCATCGGAGCAAGTATATTGGTCATTACTAAAGCATTAAATATCTTTGGAGAGGAACATGAAAATCAGATTAATAAAGCCTGACGTGCGTTATAAAAAAAATGCTTCTCTGTGAAAGTCAAGTTTTCTAGGTAGAGCAGTGCCAAATGAAGTTACTCTTTTAGCAGTCTGTTGACCTCATGTTATCCTGGGAGAAACAGCATCTCTGAGAAAGCCACTTTGGGTTTTTATTACTGAAGGAGTTCTTCATATTTTGCAGCCATCTGAGTTGCTTTGAGATTTAATGTACTCTCTGGATTATGAACCTGATTGCCGTGGAGTTAGTGGTATGAAACTGCTGTAATGGAATTGTAATGAAAATCTGGTGAATAAAACTCTACGATGGAGACCAGGGTTCCAAGCTTATTTAAGGAAGATGTGACAGTACCTGCATGAAGTACGTCAGTGCAAATGGGGAACTGCATGGGCAAAGCTACTGGAATGACTTCCTATTTATTTCAGAGTAAACAGAACTTGCTCTTTCATGCAGCATTCTGACACTGGATGTTACATCCCTGTCTCAGGCTGTGGAACGGGAGTTTTAGTCCAAGCTGCTATTTTCCTCTGTGCTCATAGAAAGAATTAATTTTGCCACTGGTTTCACTGGTACTTTTTAGTTAAATTGTAGTATGTCAAAATGTTTTGAGATCCGGCTTAGCCCAAATCCTCCTCAAAAATGTGGGTTGTTATCAAGGCTTAGAGAGCCCTCCCTCCCCTGAAAACCCATTATCACTGGACGGGGTATTTCTGTCTCTTATATACACAAAGCTGTGTGCAAAATGGGGCACCACCGGGGAACTTAAGCAGCTGCTGAATCCATCATTTTGGATTTAATTTGGAATTTGTTTTATCTGAAGGGTGTGGGCCAATTGTAGTGGGCTGAAGTATTCCCTAACAGATTGGTGATTGCAGGCTATATGCACGTAGTGTGTGTGCGTTAGGAGAGGAAAAAATATGCTAAGATGTATTATTCCTCCCCTGCTTCCCCAAACATTCAGGCAGGTGGAAAAGAAACCCCTGAAGCCGCCCATCCTTGGTGTGGGTGCTGCACGTGGGGCTGGTGGAAATGGCTGTGCAGGCAGGAGGTGGCCAGAAACAGCTTTCTTCCAGGGTGGGAGACTCAGCCCTATAGATGGAGTTGTGTTTAAATATCCCTAATCAGAAAAAGCCTTTAATCACTTAGTTTTAGCCTCAATTTAGATTTTCTTGCATGCCAATTAGTAGAACCTTGTTTTCTAGAGATACAATCTTTCCTATTTTGAAAGCTTGACAGTTCTAATGCTCTCAAATTATTGAAGCTGACATGTCTCCTCAAGAATGCTTTAATCTGATTCTTCCTTCTTTTATAGTCTGTCACAATGACTCAAAAAAAGCCCAACCACCTCACAAGGAAAACAAGAACAACAAAACACCATTCCAATGAGTTTTTTTTGGCTTTCTTGAACTCTGCAAATATTACAAAGAATTTTACACGTGGTAGGAATTGCTCTGTAGGAACAGAGAAGGGTTAACTAAGAATGCCCAGAGCCTGTGAGTTGTGGTGGAGCACAGAGCAGCTTGCTGGTGAGGCTCTGTTAGGGCTCAGCACCCAGGCTGCACCAGTTTGGAGCAGGAGCCAAGGGCACGTGGCAGCTCTGAGATGAGCAGCAGCACCTCTGAGCCTTTTTTACAGAAGAGGAAGGGGCTCCTGTGAGACGATTCGGTGAGCAGAGTAAAGATGATGATAGCCAAACCGTGTTTAACCAGGCAGTGCTAAGAACTGGTGCAGCTTTGTCGCAGTGTGCCTGGTGTCCGTGCTGGCACTGCCTGCTGCTGTGCTTTGTGGTGCTTTGTGGTCTGTGCCTGCCCTGCAGCAGAGCGCTGGAGATGGGGCACTTTTGGTAAGACCGCAACTGGCTTTTCTTTCCGGAGAGCGGAACTGTGGGATTCTGATAAAATTGGAAAGCCCTTGTGGTCCATTTGTAGACCCATTGTATTCTCCTTGTAACTTGCTGATCATTTGCACCCATTCAAAGCGAGGTGGGGATGCCAGCCGTTGGGTTTAGTCCTGGTTTGTGGTCAGCCTTGCAGTCCCTTCTGACTGGGGTAAGTTACTACAGGAGATCAGCATGGGAGGGGGAAGATTGTAAAACCTAGTGATCTTCTCTGAGATGGAAGAAAATATGTGAATGGGTGATGTCAGCACTATTAGTTTTCTTTTTTCCTTAAATGAAACAAATTAATGATCGCAGTGGGAGTTTGAGTGGTGGATGGTGTAAAATAAGAGCAAGTGAGAACATCCGGATTTAATGTTAAGATGCTCAGGTATCAAGTTGTATGCTACTTGGTGCTTCAAATGCTTAGTCATAGCAGGAAGACTTGCTTATTATTCTGTGGAGGGATAGCAACAGGATATTATGCATTAACAATCTAGATTCCTAATTAAAAACAAACAGGGGATGCAATCTCTCACAATCAAAAGTGTTTAATCTGTGGAGGTTTAATTTTATGATGCCCTTAATCCACCACATCTGCATATATAATGGCAGGTAAATAACCTGTTGTGAATGATTGATGTGAAACTCTAAACAAAAGCAAATTTCATCCGTGGGTTGAAATGTCTTCTGAGTGATTTGAAATCTACTCTCCAGTTGCCTTATTTATCACAAAGGCACTGGTGGAGCACAAGATCTCTGTAGTTTTTTGTTACTGTTTACAAAAGAATTAATTTGATGCAGTTCGCACTTATTCTGTGCCTCTTAATGTTGTGTTCTCCCCACAAAATAAGGCTGTAGGAGGATGGAAAGCTGTGCTCACCTTCTCTGCAGTCCTCGTGAGAGGTGATGTGTGGTACTGAAGGAAGGGGAGGGAGGGTGCTGCGGCTGCAGGAATGTCATTTTCAATTAAACTGTCCTCTGCATCTTGTGATGTCTAACCCAGGACACGTTATCAAGTTTTCTGCTGTCTCAGGTGGCTCCAGGACTGCTCTGCTGCTCCCCTGAGCCTTCTGCTGAAACCATAGCTAGTGGGTGTGCATCCTGTAGGTACCTGAGAGACTCGCCATCATCTCTGATGGACTCTGAATCAGAGCCATGATGAATATGACAGAGCAGCATTATCTGCTAGATTGCAAGCTAGATTATAAATGGGTACAGTTGCTGATTTTAGCTTCACACCACCTGAGGATCAGCCCTTGTTTGTTGTACAAGAGGCAGTGTTCGACATTTACTCATTAGAAACAACAAGAAATGTGTATTGGGGGACAAAATATAATGGCACAAAAATTCAGAGCAGAATAAACAAAGAGGAGCTGTGTGATGAGCATGTACTCAGCTGGGAAATGCAAAGTGATAAAGACATTCATGCTAGGGAAGAATTGTAATTGCTGAGAGGAGTTGAGCAGAGTATAAACAGGCTTTGCCAGCTCAGATCTAATAAAGTCTTCATCCAAGCCCAGGAAACCTGTATGCAGTGTGCTTGTTTGCTCAACAAAGCTTCTGAATCTTCAGCACCGAGAGCAAAGGTCAAGAACTGAGGTCTCTGAGCTGAGCAAGGATGTTCTGGTTGCTTAGTGGCTAAAGGTGGATTAGGGAAGGTGAATGTAGTAGTTTTAATCAGCAGTACTGGGATGTGGGCATGGAGGTCTCCTTTGTACGCACATCTTTTGTTTTGCTGTGGTGCTACCACAGTGCAAGTGACGTTTAAATATTCGATGAACATGGACATTAAACAGGGAAAGTGTATTAAAACAGAAATTCATATTGCCTTGTATGCCACTTAATTGTGTAATGGGAGTTGCTCTTAGTGGTAATGTGCCATTACTGAGCACACTGTACATACTCACTGCACCTACTGGGGCCCATGGGCAAAGAGGATTGATTCTGCTGGAGGTATATGAAAGGGGTTTAGGATAGGATCCAGGAGAAACATCCTACAAATAGGATGGAAGATGTCCAGCAACCTAACAATGGTCAGAATCAAAGATCTGTTTTCTTCCTAAGTAGATTACTGGGTGCTTGTTCTTTACTGCAAGCATGGTTAATAACTGTAATATGACAAGATAGAAACAGGACTCTACAACTGTGAGCAAGCAGATAAGCCCCACTACTCCCAAAGCAGAGCAGTTCATTGCAGGGTATAATCTCAGCATACTGGGAAGCCAGGTTTTGCCCTGATGTGCTGTGAAGCTCCTGCTGGAGAAGCAGTGAGACACTCAGGCATGTTTTCTTGGTGCCTCGGAGGCACTTTCAGCCCAGTGCTCATTCTCTAAAGCCAACACTTGGTGTGCTGGCAGGAGCAGCTGAGAGCAAGCCTACCTGGCCAGCAGAAATCTCTGCAGCTCATTGGAAGTGCAAGGAACCTCAGCATGATGTGCTCTGCTCTGCCCGCTGACCTCAGCCCGTGGCTGCTGGGTGCCTTGGGGCTGGGCAGTGACCTCAGGCCTGTCTTTGTGTGCGGAAGATCTCTACAAGCTGTAAAGAAACTGGTGTGTGAAGTGTTCGGTAATGGGCAGGGAATTAGTTTTAAGGAGCTTGGGAAGCCTGCTTAGTTTTCTACTAGGGGGTTCTGCTTGAGGTTCAGGTGTAGCATGGAGATGACCTTCCAGTTGCTCTCCTTTCCACTTGGCAAGAAATGATGCCCATCATCTTGCACAGTGCTGCTAACACAGGAGAGGAAGGGGGATTGTGTTGTGTTCTAATGGCAAGTGAGGCTTATTGTGTAATGTCAGGAGCAACCAGTCTCTGAAAACCTGCAAGTTTGGTTATAAAAGCAACTTGAAACAAAAAAGGGAAAACTATCAGCCACTGGGTTTCAATGCATAATTGGGAGAAGAGGAAAAGTGCTGCTTTTTCTTTTTCTACCTGGTATTTGGGCTTGCTAAAATTGCTGACAAACTCTAGTAGTATGACGTGACTAATATCTAAAAACAAAAGATGAGGAGTCCAGGTGACACCAGAGCAGGAACAGCTGGGCAGTGGGACTGGCACTCAGTTCTGGTTTGTGCTGATGGAATCCCTGCAATCTCTTCGGGTACAATTCTGGCCTGCCCTTTTCAATTACTGTGCTTTATCTCCTCCTGAGCGTGAGTCACTGCGGTGCTGCGATAGCCAACTGCTGCACATACAGAGCTTGTGAGGAGTTGTGTGTGAGCTCAAGAGAAAAAACAATGGAAAGATTTGGAATAATGGAATAAATCATTTAAGGGAAGAAAAGAAAATGACTTGTTTTCTATAACAGCTTGTGACAGGAGGTTCTTTTTTCTATTCTTGTCTTATGAGGAGAAGGTGGTTCAAGGTCTGCTAATGGAGTTCTGCTTGTGCTGCCTCTTCCACAGAGGTGCCTTCTGTAATAATTTGCTAGATTCTACTCCTGCTGTTTGCAAGTGCAGAAAAATGAGATTCTGAGGCTTACTTTGAGACTTCTGCTGCAGGGAAAAGGAGCACTAATAGCAGATGAATAATTAGTCTGTTGTTCTAAGGAAGAGATAATATACTCAGTGCATGCCTGTGTTATCACAGAGGTTATGTGGCAGCTCTGATAGCGCTGCCTCTTGCTAGGGCTGCCTGACACTGCTCATTGTGAGAGTCCTTTATCAGAAGTAAAACTTAACAACATGAGCTCTTGCTGAGTTACAAGCCAAATGTAGGCACAATGCAGTATTTGCAATTGCTGCGGTCCTCTCAGAAAAGTATTTCCTGTATAGAAGAGTTTTCTTCCTGAAGTATGTCTTCCAGCTTGTGTTTCGGTTGTAAGCTGCTTCTGGAAAGTGGTTTGTTGAGAAGTAGGATTCCTTTGCATAAATCAATACCCACATAGCAATGTCAGGTGGGCAGCAGGCAAATATTTTAAACAATCAGTGTGATGAAGGCCGTCTCCAGGACAGACTGCTGCAAGCAGCTTTGCATCCCTTCCTCCAAAGTTGCACAGCACTTCCGCCTATGAGCAAGAGGTTGGCTGACACAATTTGCCTTTTTGTGATGAATGCAGGCTGCCATATGGAAGCGGCTGTACTGAAAGGTTCTGTTTTGGACTGGAGCAGTCAAGCTGACTGCTGGATTTGTAACCCTACTTGAAAGCTAATTGTGCAACAGCTGCAGTTTTCTGGAGACAGAAGTTGCTTGTCAGGGTTGTCATCTTCATGGTGGCACAGTTTGCAGCCGTCTGAGTTGTGGTCAGATGGTTGTGCCTGTGACACTTCAAGATGTGTTGTATGAAGGGTTAATGGTCACATTAGAGCAAATCAGACCAATCTGTCTTAATCGTGCTTCATCAAGCAATTATGAATGCAGATTTCAGGTCTTCATGGTTATGAGGCACCTCAGTGCTGTGCACTTCGTATAATGGTTTTTAATTTTCAGGCTTTTTTGGGCCATTCATCCTCATGATCATCTTCACCTGCAGCGCAGCCTTGTGTCCTATTTTAATTTTGGGCACTTAGGGCTGCGAAATTAAGGTAAGGGGAAAATGAGATGAGCATCCAGTGAATGAACGAGTCTGCTTGCCTTTCTAAGCAGGGGAGCAGACAGTCTTCCTTTCCTTTGAGTCGTTGTCATACTCACTCATGAAGAAGTGATTTGAGTAATTCAAAGAGATCTTTGGTGAAAATAAGTTATAATTCTGTTGCTCTATTTAAATCAAAGTTGTGCTCAGTGCAATACCAAGGGTAAATCTGCACAATACAATGATTACTTTGCCATGGACTGCTTCATTGGCCCCAGTCCCCCCATGCTGTGCATGCTCAGTATCTGTACCAGCTGCATTTGTTGAATGGGACCTCTGCTCTGCCGTGCCTCCTGCTTCAGTGGGGGAACAAATGGTTGTGCTTCTCGCAGAAAGAAACTTTACAGTGAAGGGAAGGCATCACTTACAAACATCAGCCACTGGGTACTGCCTGACTTGCAATTAGCCAGCTGTAACTTTCATGAGTTCAAGAGGGAAAACAGCAGCAGTGGTTAAACGTGCTTGTAAAGGTCAGAGAAAGTTACACGTTGAAGTAACAGAAGCATGACAAGCAGGCCCTAGCAAAAGGAATGCAGACCAGGAGCTATGCAACATGCAAAGCCTCGTTTACATTATCTCGCTAGATAAAAGACAAACAAACAAAACCCTGAGATCATCTGCAATTTGTTATTTACAGTTCATCACTGTAAAATCAATTATTGAGATGCAATTTAATTAAGTCAGGTTAACACTTAATCTAAGACTCTAAACCCATAACATGTAATTTGAGTTTACTAATCATTGTAATGCTAATGGCTGTTTGACATCTGTTCAGTTCAGTTGGGTGATCCATTTTGATGCCAATTTGCTCAGTAATCCCCCCCATTTCCTGGAGAGCAGTGCACTTGATCATAGTGAAGAATTGGGCAGTAGTAATAGAGCAGTAATGGAGAATATTGTGCCTCGTTTAATTCTTGCTGCTGTTAATATTTTGGATAAAGCTGGTCTGGGATACAGTTAACCTTTTTGTGGTCTAATATTAAGTAATTTTCCTTAACAGAGAGTTGAGTGGTTCCCCCAGCTGTTCACTGACCTGTTGGGTGACTTGAGATGTGTTTTTGACTTCTAAGTTATTAAGTAATGATTTTCTGCTTTGAGCCTGGTCACGTCTTTGTTCTTTACGTAATACGGGTGGTGTGAAGGACCTCCCAGATCTAGCTGGATTTTGAAACTGTTTGCTCCTCACCTCATTGTTATTCTGCTTTTGTTTCTCATCACCCTGAGGTAGCTGCGCTTTAATAGAAACAGCAGCAAGGAAGAAAGTGGGAATTCTAAGTATAGCAATGCTATGATTGGGAGAGCTGGAGAGGGAACAAGCTGTCATCTAAAGGGCATGCTGCAGGAAGGACATCGTGTCTGGCTGTGCTGTTGCCTTCATTCAGGGTGTGCTGAGTGCATCCGTTCCCAGGAGGTGCTTCAGCAGCACCACTGGGGGCACGGTGTCTGTCCCACAAGCCCATCTTTCACCGCCATCACCACTGCCACCCCTCAGAGCACACCATCTAACCACAGCTGTCCTGTCTCAGTCTTGCTGTCGCTCACTACAGCCACATAGAAAATAAAAAGATACCAACCACAAATGTACGCATCAGAAATCTGTATTGGGCAGGTCGAGAGACCCCAGACGGGCTCTTTTAAGGTTACTATTACGTGCTTGGAATGATGTGGGCTTCCTAAAGCTCGGATGAACTCTGATTCCTGCTGGTGCAGTTTAACCCGCGTGCCCCAGCCCTCTGCCAGCTGCACAGCCCAGGTTGTGTCTGCTCCTGGGGGGCACACGGGGGCTGTGCTCCCTCAGGTCACCCTGCTCACCAGTCAGAGCCATTGGGTTCTGACCACGCCTGCTCTGTCGTGGGGTCACGTCCAAACCAGTTACAGCCCTTTTGGGAGGAGGAATGATCAGCTGTTCTTAGCATTTCTTAGAACTTGGTTCTGTGGTTTTAAAGGCACTTGTTATTGAAGTAGAAGACTCCACGGTGCCTTAAATCGTTCTCTTCTAAGGGCGAGGAATGCTTATTGAATTTCTTCCTACGTCTTCTCAAATATTTTGCTGCAAAGAACAAATTGAACTTGAGCACTTACAGGCGTCCTACTTTCTTCCCCTTGGGACACTATTGAAAAGGAAGACAAAGGTGGTCCATAAGGAGAGGTTTGTGTGTGTGTTTCAGCTTGCTATTTTGGAATCATGCTCTGTAGACCTTAAGTGTAAAGAAAACCAGGAACTTAAGTTTTGCCCTCCCTTCCCCCTCCTTTTTTTTTTCCTTCAAAATGAGAAGGAAAGCAGCATGAGAGATCTGTCTGAGTGATGACTTTTAGGCTGTTTAAAGAAACAACTGCACTTGTTTTCTAATATATCAGCTCCAAGATGAAAATTTAAACGTGCTTTGTGAGGACAGTGCCCTGATGGGAAAATCATGGCTTTCCCCATGGTGAATGGTGAGGTTTGAGCACCGAGCTGCTGCTGCTGCTCCCTGGTGACAGTGAGCGTCTGTGGGGCTCACGCTGGTGCTGGTAGCTTCCATCAGATGAGTGGAGCTGCGTGTATTTTAACCTTATTCATCCATTTTGTCAGTGCTGCAGGGTTAGTAAATGCTATGCCTGACTCAAATTTCTTGCACCGATGGCATTTCTATGAGAAGTTAAATGCTAGAAATACTGATAAAATCTCAGTGCATAAGAAGCTATTTTTCAAATTACTTTTGGTAGATTTTCAACAGGGCCAACCAACAAAGCCTTACCTTCAGGAGAGAGCAGATTACATCAGTGCTCAACATCAGCCAAAAGCGTTCTTATTTTTGTTTGCCTTTTCAGGTGACTTCTTCAATACCGGGAAGATTTCATTGTCTTTTCCCACTACTAATATGATTTCTTATGTGTATGAGTGGCTATTCATTTAAATGCAAAAATAATTAAATGCCTTTAAGGTAGAAAGATAACAGAGCTTGGGTTTGGGAAGCGTTTGGCTACTTCTGTGTAAGGATTTTGCATAATCCTGATAATGTTTCCTTTGTTCAGTGAAATCACATTTCATTAGCAGTGCAGTCTCCAGAGCTGTAGGAATTTCTGCAGAGCTGCTGCCTCGGTCAGCTGCATACAGAACCTGGAGTTACTCCTTTGTACTGGGGGGCAGTTGGCAATTTGTTCTTCTTTAACCAAATTATTGCTGTTTTTTTTTTTTTTTTTTGAAGTATCAAAAGTACCAGTTTGTAAAAATGCTCCTCGTGGACAGAAATGGCAGTTAGGTGTATGCTGAGCGTGGCGAAGCTGATGAGCCCTGCTGAGGGTGACCACGTCAGGTTCTGTGTTGGTTTCCCCAGGCCCCAACATCTGTGCTAACAGAACTGCTGGCGGTGGTGGTGAAGTTTGTGTGAGCACGGATGTAGAACCAGACCTCTTCCAGCTTCCGAACATTACTGCATGGTACTTCCAGAACTGGCATTTGTAATTGCACCATAAAAAGGTAATATGTGGAAAGAGCTCAACTGTTCTTTTTGGGATAGGAAATACGTACTGTAATGCATTCAGAGGGTGGAAGATCAAGTTGTATTTGGATTTTCTCGTTCTCTACAATAATCATTTTTGTTGTCTTGCAAAGCTCCAGCTTCGAAGTGTATTGCATAAAAATGCTGCAATACCAACGACTGTTTCTCTTCAGTTATTTTCCAAGTGATTTGATTTCCTCAATAACATTAACTCTATGGAGGTCTAACAAGTTGTAATTAATGTATTCAGTCATTTTCTTTTGTGAAAGACCGGAATGTGAGTGACAGCAAGAAGGGAAAAAAGCAGAATAAAATTGGATGCTTGAGAAGATTATCATAACATAAAACCTGACAACTCGTTGGCTCCTGAATAACGTATTATATTACATTGAAAAGTAAGGAAAAAGCTATTTAATAATAAAAAAAAAAGTGGCCGAGAGGTTTTTTTGAAGAGGAGAAAGACTTTCAAAAGCCTCTTTAATATTAGGAGGACTTGAATATTGAAGTTCACAAAGTTTGTCACACGTCCAGAGTGTGTGTAAAGCATAGTGTGCATGGATGTGACAGAAGCCCATCTCCAGCTGATTGTGTGGCAGTATTTCCTGTGCTAACTGCAACAGATGGTGGCAGCCAGCATCTGAGGGCAGGTAGAAGGATAAGAGGAGGTGTGGCATGGTACCTTATCAATGGAAAGCAGGCTCCCCAGAGTGGATTTTGGCAGGGGTTTTAACAGCTGTGTGCACTCAGAACTGCCTTTTGTGGCAGCGAGAGCAGGAGGAGGGGAATGGGGTTATATGGGATTATGGATGGATCCCTGGGTGTTCAGGCATATTTTGCTTGAGACAAAAAAGCACTGCAATGAGATGTGGGCTCCTTGTACAAGACTGCTTATAAAAGCACTCTGAGCTCTTGGGCCTTTCTCAGCCTTACAGCACTGGTGTGGATGGGAATGGCAAATCCAGAGCAGATGCTGGGCTCCACCACCTTCAGAAATGGGATCAGTGCTGGGGGTTTCTGAAGGCATCCTGCTCCAACTCTGCGGGCAAAAGATTCAGATTACTTGGTCTGAAGTCACTTGTGTGGGGCAGTGGGGGTTCTCTAGAGGAGGTGTAGGGTTGGTGATGATCTTAGCCTGCTCCTGTCCTCCCTTATGGGAACAGACCCCATAAGGTCACCTGTACCCTTGCCCCCTTTGTGTATTTTTGAACCAATAAAATTCCCATTTGCTGTGGTACATTTTGTAATCCACAGCTTTCAGGTCAGAGATTGATTATCTGTATTCCTAGATAAAATCAAAGCACAGTACTTAAAGCAGATTTCCACTCAATTATTTCCCCTAGACAGCTTAAATGGTGCTTTGAAATCCAAGATTAACTCAGTGGTGGCTGAAAGATGCATATCTGCTTTCCTTTCTGGCATTGCTAAATTTTTTTAAAGGCATTTTTAGTGCTGATTCTATAACGTCCATGAAAAGTACAACTCATGTTTGAGGGCTCAGACTGAAGTCTGTGCATGATGCCTGAACCAGGTGAGCTTCAGGCAGTGATAAGAAGCCCCTGTTTGGAGCACGTCCCCGTATTGCATTGATAGGTGTAAGTTTTAATATTGCTAGAAGAGAAAAATACATATTTAAGCCGAAAGATTTTTCACAATTTAGTTTATAAGTCAGTTAATGTTTTAATTAGATGGGTTTGTCTTTTTTTTTTTCCACTTCTCAGAACAAGTAGTAACTCTGGAAGATGTTTGTCTGTTTTAACCCGAACCCGGTGCAACTTCAGTGAATTATTTGATGCTCTGGAGGTGATTTCACAATCAAGGCAGTGGATGTGCTGCTCAGGGAAAAAGGTCTGTTTCTTTTTGCTGTTGAAGTGCGAGTTGGAACTGCGATGACAAAGTGCAGTATCAGTTACGACAAATTGCAGCTGTATGGAGCAAAGGATTCGTTCATAGCTCACAAATAGGTTGCATGTAGTAGATTAAAAAATAATTGGAAAAGAAATCTACAGCCAGATCCTGCAGTCCCAGGGGGCTGCAGTTATACTGTAATTTCAGTGAAGTTATTCCAGCTATTCTGATTTACAAGTGCAAGTGAGATTAAAAGACTGAAACTGAGTATGATAGAATCAAAAGAGCTGCTAAAACATGAGAGCTGTGAAGGAGCAGAATATCCTGAAAGGCCTTCTAATGCAGGATGATTGCGTGTCTCTTTTGGTGTTTTAATCATGAATTTTGGCCCATTTTATTTCTTCCTTAGAGTGCCATCAGACAGGTGAAAATGGAGTAACTGCGTAAGTTCGCAATCCCATATTAAAGCTGCTGCATCTCTGACTCACTTAATGGAAGTTTTACCTTCTTTTCCCTTTTTCAGCATCATGTTTCAAACTCAATAAACTTCAAATAATATCTGTATATCACGGAAGATTCAGAGCCCTGTAACTGAACCTGTATTCCCTGAAGCGCTTTTTGGGAGCAGTGTTATCTTAATCTAGTGGTAGAAGTAAGAACAAACTCTTGGCGGTGTTCATATTTACCCCCTTGGGACAGATGATGAAGGAGCTATTTGCTCCGGTCTTTAATCAGATTTGGTGAGCAGCACGAGTGTACCTTGATCTGTATTTTGTAACTGGGACTTTTAGGGAGAGAGGAGTGACAGTCCCTTCCCAGTTGTTCCTTTGGATCTGATTCAGCAGAGCGTGGCAGGAGGGAATGGTGAGCGGCAGCTCTTTGCAGATCCAGGTGCAAAAGATGGAAGATCTCACTTCTGGTAACAACATGTGTTCTGCCACTGAGCTGGGTTTGCTGTATGTGAATAGCTCCCCAGGTTCTTGTTACAGTTTTCATATCCCAGAGCTGACTATAGGAAGCTCTGCAGGTTGCTGACTCTTTAGCAGGGTCTGTTGTGATAGGACAAGGGGAAAAGATTTCAAAGTAAAACTGGACAGATTTAGTCTGGATATAGGGCAAAGGTTCTTTGCAGTAAGGATGGTGAGGCACTGGCACAGGTTGCCCGGAGAGCTGGTGGATGCTTTGTACTTGGAGACACTCAGGGTCAGGCTGAATGGGGCACTAAGCACCTGATAGAGCTGTGTTTTCCCTGTTCATTGCAGGGGAGTTGGACAAGATGACTTTTAAGGGTCCCTTCCAACTCAAGCAATTCTGTGATTCCACGATTCCATAAAATATGTTGTTGGCTATTGAAGGACTAATTGCTGCTCTATTCAGTAGCATTTCTTGAGGAAGCTCAGAGTCATACTGTCATGTACAAATGGCTAAGGCAGTGATGCTTCTGTCACCAGCATCCTCCACTCCTGGTGATGCTTTTTGCAATGGGCAGTGACTGAAAAAGAAGGCACAGGGACACGTTTAGTGGGTGTGGTGGTGATGGGTTGGTTGGACTAGATGATCTTAGAGGTCTTTTCCAACCTTAATGATTCTGTGATTTTCTTCACTTGCTGAAACGTTCTGCAGATCTGTCTGCAGTAACACTGGAGATGCTCAAGACCTGAGTTAGCACAGCTAGATCTACTACTGTTATGCAAGGAAAACTCTTTGAACTGAGGCTGTTTGCATAATCCTCACAAGGAAGGGCTCATAGGGTATGGAGGGTGTCCTCCTGCAGCTGGTGAGGTGCTTGTGCCAGCATGTATGGAGTGCTTATGGTGAGTTAGAAGCTTTGCTCCTGGTGGGGATGGACCTTCCTGTAGGTATACATCCAGAATTGTGCTGGACATTGTGTCAGCAGAGGAGAAGCATAAGAAGAAAAGAGTGATAAAAATAGCTTTTGCTTTTTTAATACAAATTAGATCTTGTTTGGCTTCCCTTGGAAGCCTGCAAAGCTTGGCTGACCTCAGGCTGAATCAAAGTCTTGCATTCGTGTGTATAAGTGAATTTGAAGGATGGTATCCAGAGAAATTGTTAACAGCAAAGGAAGTGTGGAGAGTGCTAGTACGTAGAACTAGAGGCTGGGACAGTATCCTAGCACTTAATTGGACCTTACCTGCGGACAGAAGTTTTGCTCCAAGAATTTTTTATATTAGTTCAGTTAAACCCAAGTTTTTAAGCCATGGTCTCATGAAAACAAAGATGTTGATGCCAGTTTGTAGAGGAAGATTGTGTGTTTGGAAGGCAATTTGGTGGGGCTCCTAGGCTGCCTGCTGAGGTTACTGCAAAGAATACCAAAGCCAAGCACCCTGATGTTGCACTTTGCCTATGTTTTGAGGGAATAACTGACTTCTACTGCAATATCAAATTAACCAGCTGGCTAACGATAGGGGGTTATATGACATCTTGTGTAAGACATTGTAGTATCAAAGAACACACTTTGTTTAGATGTTATCCTTGCTGAGATGTTGTTTATTGTATTAAGTTAAAAAAAAAATCTATATGTATATATTTTAAGATCTTTGTCATTTTCTGATTGATTTCTACACTAGATTTCTCCTCTGGCTTCATGGTAGGAGAGCTTCTAGTGGCTCAACAGCAAACATCTCTGACCACTAGTGAAAATAAGGCATCAGAGCTTATCCATATTGATTAGAAGTCTAGTGTCCTCTTGTTTATTAGCCAGTGAGGATGGACAAAAGCCTTTGTCTTTTTAACTCATTGTTTACTTCAGTTTAGTGTTAACATGCTGTGATTCTGAAAGCTGGGTGATCTTACATATGTGATTGTGGTTTTTTCCATATTTGAAAGATATCAAGACAACAATTCAGTTATACAGCACAGTTCACTGATGCACCTTTGATCTCCAAATGTGCTAACGTTGCTGATAATACATCAGCTTCATAAGAACAAAAGGTTGTAAGTTATTTCTTTAGGTATAGTTAATGGAGGAGGACATCAACAAGTTACAGACCTGGAAATCTAAAATCTTCCAGCAAAGCAGACATTCTCACACCAGTTTTGGAATGGTGGGTTTGTTTGCTTGGCCCATGCAGGTGCTGCCAGGTGAGATGCAGGCAGAACTCAGTCCCCAGCATGGGGAGGTGTGGGGGGTGGGTGGGTGGGTGGGCAGCACTGCTCAGCCTGACTTCAGGGCCTTACCTTTCCTGACTGAGCACTGGAAGGTTGCTTTGTTATTGCAGGTTCACACGCTGCCCATCGCAGCATAAATCACAGTGTGCAAAGCAGCACGTGCTGTTCCAGCCTCATAGGCTCTGTTACTGCTGATTACCATTTTTAAAGGCTTTTGGAGCGCAGTCCCAGCCTGCAGGCAGTTTGAAGGCTGAGCTGCCCAGTTTGCAGAGCCAAGGGTCTAGATGTTGGCTGGATTCAGCTGATGGATGGTTGCAGTTCCTGTCATACCAATATTACCTCAGAATTTATTTTTGTTTCCCTGCCTGTGTGCTGTCTGCACGTGTTACCCCTCATAACGTGGTGCAGTTTTGGATTTTTGGATGCTGCTTACTTCCTTGCACTTACTCAGCTGCAGGGCACAGCCATGCTGTGAGTGTCCAGCACAGCTGAGGCTGTGTGCTGTCTGTGTTCCCTGCGTGTAGCTCAGGTCACTGCTGTCCTCACCTGGACGGGATGTTCTCACGTGCAGTGGATATGTATTATTTTGGGTTCTTCTCTGGGAGCTCAGAACAAAATGATTCACTCTTCATCTTAGCTTGCAACATCCGAGCAGCAGAAATGCTGCTCACCTCACACTGGTTGAGGAGGAAGGTTCTTCTGCAAACTACTGAGAAGGTTAATGGTACGAAGGATTAAATAGTCATTGTAGTTGGATTTCTCTGCATCTTTTGTGTAGAAAATAGCACAAATGCTGTAGTCTGACAAATAGTAAGTATTTGAAGTGTCTGTGCAAGTTTAGGTGCAGGATATGTAAAGTGGCTTAATATCTGTGTGAGGCCTAATGATATTTGCTGCTAAAATAATTTCATTAAAGCAAATAGCATGAAAGATCTGTGAATTAAATGCAAGGCTTCTGTGGGAATGAAGCACCTCCTTTCTTGCCTTGACCTCACCTCTGGGTTTTCTGTGCCCAAGAATGGTGGTGACCATGATTCCTGTCTGCACCAGCTGTCTGTTGAGGCTTTACAAAGTCTTCTATTTTCCAAATTTTATAGTACTTCACGTATTTGTGTGAGTCCCAGGAGCCTGGCAAAACCTGATAACATACAGACAAGAGTTCTGTTGAGTCAGATTCTGGAGGTGTAAGCAAGTCTTATCTAACTCTTTCACCTGTGACAGCAGGCTCAGATAGCAGTGTTTGAGGCAAGCTCTTGAGCACATCTTTCTTCACAATATTCTGCTTTTTCAGCAAGAGAGGACATACTTTCCAAAGATTCAGACTTTGTGCACTGACTTCTCTGATACAGTTTAACTTGTCTGGCATTTAACTTTGAAGCCAAATGAAAGAAAATCCAATAAAGATAAATGAGAGATCTATAAAGGATCCAAGAGCAAATACAGTAGAGTCAGCAATTAATTTGAAAATACAATGTGTTGAGAAACGTGAGGGTAATGGTTTGTTCGAGGCTAGGGCTCTTCACAAAGAGTTGAAAGCATATAAGATAATGAATTGCTTTGGTAGCAACAGTTCTTGAATCTGTCATGGCTGCGATTCTCTACATGATCGCCTGGCCACAAAAGTATTTTGGACTGGGTGTATAAAATACATTTTGAAAATTATGCTAAGAATTGTGCAGTAAACATCAACAAAGATGAGTTCAGCTTCCCAAAGAATTTTGTGTGGGGAACTTAAGTCTGCTTTCTCTTCAGCTGAATCTCTTCACCTCGTTTAGGTGCCCTGACCAGAAAGTTCTTCCCCTTTGTAGAGGTAGGATGGTTGAACTGCTTATTCAAAACAGGCAGCCGATGGTTCTGTCAGCTAGCTGTGCGTTACGTGGTAGTGGTCATCTTCAGATGTGTTCTCTGGATTTTTCAGGAATTAATTTCTTTCGGAATGCGTTGTCTGAGTTGTCTTTGGTTTGGCTGGTTGGGGTTGTTCGTAGTAAGAATGCATTCAAGTGAAGAATTGGAGTTATTTGTTTTTGCTGGTTAATCAAAGGTCTGTGAGCAGATGTCTAGTGAATCTACAGAAAACAAGATGGTGGAACTGTGATACACCAGATATTTGACTGCATATTTGTCATTAAGTAGTGTTATGCACGTGAGCTAAGGCGAGCAAGTTTTATGTCAGTTGTTCCCATTTGTTCAATTTTCCACCCCTGGACCACATAAGAGTACGTCTGTGTTTTCATCATGTAGAAAAAGACAGTATTTCCTATCATTTATTTACAAACCATAGCTTGGATTTTAAGAGATGCTGCTTCATTAGAAAAACTATAATTTGAAATTATGAGGTGTGATCAGCTGTAAAAAAAAAAATAAAATAAAATAAAATCTGAGGGAGTTCAGCTGGTATTAAGGAGAAGGTAAGCTGGATGTTCAGTTTGCCAGAGCTGTGCTATAAAAACCACAGCATGCTCTATGTGATCAATAGAAACAACTGAGGACCATCATCTCTGAGGACAGTGTCTGCACACACATCTGAGTGATTCTGGAGGAAGAGACTGTTCTATAGTTATGGCAGAACAATGGACAAACAGAAATCTGCACAGGCTTTTCCTTAAATACTGATGTCCAACATTGCAGAGTTCATTACATCTTGGTTCTATTCAAGTAACTATACAAAGAGGAAATGTTTCAGATTTCAAGGTCAACCACTCTGGTTACACACTGTGTGACATTAAGCAATGAGTTGCAATACTCAGGATTTCACTGTTTGCTCTCATATGCCA
This sequence comes from Chrysolophus pictus, assembly GCA_037305975.1. NCBI lineage: Eukaryota > Metazoa > Chordata > Aves > Galliformes > Phasianidae > Chrysolophus > Chrysolophus pictus. Next base: position 833,051 of record CM074587.1, read on the forward strand.
TGTGGCTTGAACAGCTTGCTCACTGCATGCTATTCTATAACTCTGTCCAATCTTCATATAAATATCCCCAATGCTAGGATTTTTTTCTTTATAAGCCTGTTTTACAATGTCTGCGTAATAAGATTTGTGCTCGAGCTGTCATTTCTGATTATGTTACTCTTTATTTATATGGCATCATTTCTAGTGGTCAACAGAACGAGTCTGTGTGAATCCTAATGCATTTCCTTTTTGCTGTAACGTGTAGGTGTCTGAAAACTGATCAAAACAGTATACCTTGATTGTACATTTTATTTCTGCCAAAAGGTTCAAATACAACAGATGAAATACTCAATGAGCATAACACAGATTGTCCAGAAGAAACAATACCATTCACCTTGTTTTGGAAGATGGGTGAACACTCTTAATTCTCTAATATATTCCACATGCATCTTCTTGCTTGACAGCTGTTATTTAAAGATTTTGCTCTAGCTTATTGCTGCACTTGAGTACTATGTTCAGTTTTGGGCCTCTCACTGCAAGAAAGACACTGAGGCCCTGGAATGAGTTCCACTGAAAGTCAGCAATATATAAATCCCAGCTTTCCTCTGGTCGCATGCCAGAAGTGGTGCATATGGTGCTGAGAATGATGGATAATGCAGGATTGCCTATGATCCTATGATCCTGGTGCTGTATTTGGTTCCCAGTCTGAATTTCTACCTTAGTAAATCAGTAATTAGCTGGGAGCGCCATACTGGGAGGAAGCAAAACACCAATGTCTCTTATCCGAAGGCTGGTGGTATACAGTGTATTCCCAAGAATAAAGTTACTGCAGTGCACATCATCTAAAAGGTTCACCAAAGCAGTCATAAACTGATTGCTTGGTACGAATATGGAGAGGGATTTGGAGCTTCTGTGCACAGCTAGTCAGAAATGTCTGCCTAGCCTTGAAGAATTTAAAAAATGCTGGTGTGAAATATTATAGGGTATTTCTAAGATCCTCGAGCAGAAAAAGTGATAGGTATTGTTCAGCCTGAGCCCTCTGATGCACGCTATTGTTAACGTTAATTTTAAATCTTTTCAAAAACATCTTCAAAATGTCTATTAAAATATTTAATTGCAAGGTGCTTTTTCTTTTCCTCCTTCATCACTCCCAAGTATATTGTTCTGTATCTCTGAAAAGGAGCACTTCTGGCTTTGACAGCCCAACCAAGGAAGGGAGGCAATCAAACAGTGCAAAAGGGTGAGAGCAGAAAAGCACTGAGAGTCCCGAGGCTGGGAGGGGAACTTTTGCTTGAAGAGGAGCGGTAGGACTTGGCAAAGGAACTGGTTTCTTATAGTTCAGTACCTGAAAGCTTCGAGTTACGTTTAGTGATTTTAGTTGTTCTCAGTGTATCAGCACAGGGAGAAGTATTTACAGAGGAGATTCTCCAAGACACAAAGGGCAGCTAAGTACCAAACTGTCACTGACTTTTAATGAGAAACAGATACTTTACCACTCTTCGGGACATTCAGAATTGCCTCTCAGGTTATCCTCTTTCCACGCTTGCTGGAATGATTTTAAAAGATGCAAAGCTTCTGTGCCAGAGAGTTTCATCACAAGATGTTGGCATCCTCCTCAGCAGACATGGGGAGCTGGTAGGCAGGATCCTGTGGGGTGATGATCTAAGGGATAAAAGAAAAGGCAGGTTCTAGAAGATCCATCAACACAACGGCAGAGCATCCTCCTGCATGGGAATGGCAGCAAAGTGGTAGGAGCTCTTATGGAAGGATCAGGAGCAATTTTAGGAGGAAAATCTGAAGAAGTTGTACAGGAGCAGTGAGGGGCTCTTGGGAAATTACAGTGAAGGCATAGCACAGGCATGTAAGGGTAAAATGAAAAGCTTAAGGAAAAAGTGTTTCATTTAGTGCCTAAGACAAAAAGCAGGAGGAAGTGGTGCTTAAGAGGTGCTATATGTACTTTAGAAATAAGAAGATTGAGAAAATACAGATTTAGTACTGGCTGGAGAAGTGACTGCTAACATTCACCTGGAGTGCAGAATAAAGGGCCAGGACAGAGAACAAACAGGCAGGAATTCATCTGGGTCTGCTACATAGCTCAGGGCACAGGATGAGAGGAAATTCTCTTTAGAAAGTACTAAAACCATTTTTGAACAAGTAGTAATTATTTTTAACAGCTTGTGTTCAGAGGAGGTCTCAGCTACCAAATGCAGATACAGATCCTAAATATAAATGGAAAAACAGTCTAGTGTATTATTGACTGTACTAACAAGTTCTCAGGAAGATTCTGGAATTAATTAATGAAAAAATCAATCCATAACACTTGGAAGGGGTGACTAAAATCAAAACAAAACAAGCACTATGGATTTGTCAAAAGCGAATTGTATCAGATCGCTCTAATTATCTGATCTGCTGGGCAAAGGGAGAACAAATAGTTATGGCATACCATCACTTCTCCCATTTCCATGGCACCTGCAGGAGTCAGAGGAGCGTCTGTAAGGTGCACATGCAGCAGTGTGGGGAATTGAGGAGTGGCTGTAATGATCTGTCTGACATTGGGACCTTGTGAAGCAGGAAGACCCATCCTTCATCTGTAGTCCGTCCTCTGTTGTAATTAGTGTTTTCTCTGATGGAGGACTTACAAACTTTGTAGGTGAGATGAAGCAGGAGGAGGAGTGCTAGAGGACAGGATTGGCTTAGTTTACCCAAAGCAAAGCACCAAAACTCACAAGGAGAAAAGCAAAGGATCAAAATAAAGCTAGTTAGCAAAATCTCCTCATTAACTTGAACCTTCAGTAAAACTTGCTGTAACTCAAACCTGTCTGTGACTGCAGTACTGTTCTGTTTGAAGGCAAAGCCAGTTCTTGCTGCCAGTAACACAATGTGCAGCAGCTAGCAATAAAAATAAGTACCTTGGCAAGGTACTTATAAAGGAGTGTCACTTACATCATCTGTTGCATGTGAATCGGGAGGGAGGAGAGCAGCTGGGAGTGGGGCTGTGGGCAGGGAGCTGCTGCTGGAGGTGAGCAGAGCAGGCTGGGCTGGGCTGATCTCACATATCTTCCTTCTTGTTGCCTGTCTTCCCTTTCTTATTTCTAGAACCATTATGTCACAGGCAGGCTGTAGAGGCTGAGGTGTAGGTGTGATGCTGCCTCTGGTGCGAGCTGCTCAGTGGTCAGAGGGAGAAGAGCTGTGACCGTTTTGTGGCATTGGCATTGAGGCAGTGCGTGTGTGCTCCTGTCTGCCTTCCAGGGCAGTGTACAGCTGGTGCAGAGAAAGCAGCATTAGGCCAATATGGTCGCTGGAACTTGGTTTTCTGTCTGTGTATGTTTGCATATAAAGGTAAAACACAACGTGCCTATTGTACTTCAGGGCAACTCCTCCTGGGTGTGCCGCACAACTGATGCTGGTGTACATGCAGCCAGGACAGCATGTGCTCCTGAGAGGCTTGTTCTTAATGTGGAAAGGGCAGTGGTGGATGTGAGGTAGCAATCATAGCAATCATCTGCAGTTGGTGCACGTGGGAGCACTGCACTGTGTGCTGCTGGCAGCCAGGCTGCCTGGTGCTGCTAGCGTGGATCAGATGCTCCTGTCAGCTCCCAGAGCTCCTTTAGCCAAGCTGCTGAGAAGTTTGTATTCCCAGCTCAAACCTCTGGAAGGCCAATTTGTATTTACCCTTTCTTAGCCAATGTTGCTGCAGAATTCATTTCCCATCCCAGTTCTCATCTCTGGCGTGTCTGCAAAGAACAAACGTTTCCCTCAGAGTTGTCTTTTTTCCTGTAAAGTCAGCCAAGCCCTATAATGCCTCTGTTATCTTTAAGGTTCTGAGCTGGATCCTGTCAATCATATTTACGTGAAATAAAACTTTACTGCACAGTTGGCTCCTTTAATGTCAGCGGGACAGGCACAGGAGAAGCAGCTGATCAATAGGTCTGCCTCACGGCCCTGGAGTCAATGGGAATTTTATTTTTACATCATTGCATTTTGAACTGAACCCAGCAGCAGTGGGGATGGGAGGATCTGGCTTTGACAGTTTATAAAATGAAATTCTTACAGACACTGAATTCATGTGGGTGAATTAGAGCTTGGAGGAAAACAGTTGAAGCTCTGGCATTTTAAAATGTAATGCCCTTTTCTTACAGTGACAAGCTGAGATTTGGGCAGTGTATGGGGAAAGATATGCTTTAGGAATGGGGCCAGGAGCAGCTGGTTCCCAGCTACAGGTCACATAGCCCCAGGAGGGGCCCCTGTCCCCAGGGGTCACCCATTTCTCATTTATGCTTTAGGGATGTGAGCTGGGACTGAGGCAATGGGCTGACAGTCTCTCTGCTCTATAGAAAACAAGTTGCAAACTGGAGGTCTTTCTCCGTCCCTCTGGATGTGGGGAAGAGGCTTTGAAAGTGAGAGAAGTCCAATGTGAACTGCTTCCCCAGGGTGAGGGGCTGTCCCCGAGGAAACGTCTGTGCCAGAGTGGATTTTAAAACAATCCTTAAACTTCAAAACTTTTTAAAAAAATGTTAAGCTCTTTTTTTTTTTTGTTCTGACATTTCTAAGAGGGAATTTCTTGCCTCGATGCTGTGAACTGCCTTATTTTTTTATAGCGGTAACAGGTAACTGACCTGAAAATGAAGGAGAGGAAATGTGATCTCACACAGAATGAGATGTTTTATTTGATAGAGACACTGCCCTTATGTTTATGAGGAGCCCCAGGGTGTCATTTTCAGTTTGGCACGAGCCCACCGCTGGCTCAGACGTGCAGCCCTGCTGCTGGGCCATCTCTCCACTGCTGCCTGTCTGCACTCTGTGCTGATGCTGACAGGGACCTCCGCCTCCCACCCCACAGGTTGGCACATCTGGGACAGAACCACAGCAGTGATACTTGGGTTTGCCCAGGAGAGGGGATGCCTGTGCTGCCTTGGAAGCCCTAGCTTGGTGCAGCTGCACCTCGTAATCCTACAGAGTCCTGTGTTGTGGACAGGGAGCTTTCACACTGTGTGTGCAGACTGGGTGACACCAGAACAAGATCTGAGCACCACCAATGCGTTCACCTCAAATAATCACATCTTACGTGGACAAAATTATCTTTATTGAAAACTAGCGAGACGAGTGGTAACTGGAAGTTGGTGCCATTCTGTTTAATGGTTCACTGAACCATTTAAAGCAGGTATTGGCTTTTATATCATCATAGATTTGTTATATGCAGTGAGAGCCAGGCTGTGGGGCTGGATGTTGAACTGCCTTTCCTGGTGGTGGTGGCAGGAGGCAGGTGAAGCTCCAGCCCTTCATCCCAGGGTGAAATGGAGCTGAAGCAGTGCTGTGCTACGGGGCTCTCCCTGCCTGCAGAGATCCTCCATGACCAGCGTGGGTTACATTCCGTGTGTCCCACCGTGGTGAGGTGGGCTACATCCTGCCTGCAGCACCAGAATGCTTTGGCACTCTGAATGATGAATCTCTGCTGCTGTCCAAGCACCTCGAGAGCTGCAGCTGTGCATCAGGGCTGTGAAATGGGGGAGAAAAGCTCTTCTTTTCCTCTGCTGTGCAGTTCTGTGCAGCCCCCAGGCTGGCAGAACAAACATTCCTGTCTTTATTTTCGGAGCCCACGTTTGGTGAACTCTGAGGCTTGAAACAAAAAGGAAGACGGGGACTCAGGAAAGTCTGTCTGCCTCTTCAGACAATCATCTGTGAAAATAAAAGTAGAGCATTGATTTCTAAATGTGTTTTATTCCTTTTCTTTTAAATGTGTGCTTAACCACACCTTAGTTCCAAACTTTAGACCTATGGCAAATAGCCAGAAAATAATATTCCAGAAAAGGAATAAAAGGCAGAGAGGAAAGTGCAAAGCTGCTCCTGCCTGCTTGCAGGAGTGCTGCTCATCTATAGGGTTGAAGTCATCTCAGTTTAAGCTTAAAAAAAAAAAGCTTAGATTTTAAAAATTCATTTACATTTCATGTGAAACTCACTTTCTTCCTATTTCCTGTACTTTAAGAGCTACTGCTCTTAAAGCAGTTTTCTCTTAGAGAAAAACTCTTTAGTGTCACAAAAGTAGTGAACAATAGGGAAAAAAAACCCTAAATTAAGTGAGTTTTTAAGACTTTAAATTTAGTCCTTGAAATGGCTGAAAATGCCATTTATTTTTCATCTTCCTTTTTTTGCTGCTCCTGAAAGTACAAAAAGAACGAAGGGGAGAGCCAATGATAGCCTGCAAGAAAAACCAAATTGTTTTTATGGGTATTAATTTATCCATTTTGTACAAATGAGTAAGAAGAAAGCCAGGAATAATTCTACAAAAATTGACATAAAAAAAACCAAAACAGCACATTTAGTCATAAAATACAGTTTGAAAAGCCATTGGCTGCTGTGTGCCTGCAGCAGTAGCTGTGTGGTCCTGTGCTGAGGCAGGGGCTGCCTGCAGTGCATGGAGCCAAGCAGAGGAAGGGCAGCAGGAATGGACTGAGCTGGGGCCGGGCTGCTGTGCTGCCCATCTCTGCAGTGCTGCCTCTGCACCCTTTCACCTCCTGTGAGAAGCCCGAGGTTTGCTGTGGCTGGTAGTGCCGTGCCCTCAGCAGGATGGATGCCCTCGGGGTGCGGTGCACAGTGCAGCCCTGCTGCCACGGTGTCACTGCTGCCTGCTCACACCTGTCTGTGCTTGTTGCAGGGTGGAGGTGTCTGTGTGTAGGATGAAAATGGACAAATGTAATGGAAATCAGTATGGCTCCATTTTTTTTCTTGTTGCAAGGAGAATTGAATTTTTCAGGCAGGTGGCACAAACAATAAAGCAATGTGATAAAAGTGACCTCAAAAACAAGCTTGGAAGAAATGCTGTGTGCTGCTTCTGCTGTGAAGGCCAGCCTGCCTCCCTCTGCCTTGGCCTTCTTCCCTCCCAGCCGCAGCTCAGCTGTGTCAGGCTGGGCTTTGGTGCAGACAGGAGCAGCCAGCCCAGGGACGAAGGTGCTGTTATTGGAGGGCAGTGCAAGCTCAGCACTGCCTGGTGCATCGCACAGAAAGCAAACTGATGTTCGTAGTGGTTCTGTTTTCTCACGTGGAGCAGCAAAACGTGGGCACTTCTGTGGGACCTCAGGAGTCAGACCTCAGAAGCTGACTTCCTTACAGCCTGCAGTTGTTGGTGAGCCTCTCGGTTGTGCTTATTCCTTAATTATCCTATGCTAAGAAAGTAATGAATTCATGCAGTTGCTAATAGGGGTGCCACAATATTTATCCTCCCTGGGAGAAAATACATTGCAAAGTGCCCAACAGTATTAATTTTTCACTGTGAGGGTATTGCATTATACAGGTTCTGAGATCTGTGATGAATACATTTAAGTTCATTATGTATGCACAGTCCCCCCCAGCCCCCTGACTTGATTAGTGCCATTATTGTGACACTAATGTTTCTGTCAAGTTTCAGTTTACTCAGTTTCAAAATCCAATTTAGGATTAGCATAGATGTTTCCTCACTTGTGATTGAAAGTGACAACGAGCGTGAAAATTGCTTTGAAAATTGTGGTTTTATGAATGTTATCTTGCAGCATTTAGAAAGAGATACCACTGTAAGAATTATTAAAAATCCACACAATAAAAAAAAGGGTTCCTCTTTAAAGCCCATGGTGCTGTGCTTCTGCCCATGGAGCTGCATGGCATGCTTCTTCCTTACAGGGAGCTGCAGCCACAGGAATGCGTTTCTGCTCAACTGTTATTGCTGGAGTTCTGAATGCATCAATATCCACAGAGCAGTGTGTCAGTTGATGAAGAGGGCGTTGAAAAATTAAGTCTGTGTTGAGTTTTCTCTGCTAGCAAATTGGAGCTGTCATAGGCACAGCCCCCAAATGTTTTTTATTAGTTCCTGTTGTAGTTTACGTTGAAGATGTTTAATGCTGATGAAAATGTCATTATAATAGATTACATCACGGCTTATCTCAGCTTCTCCTATGAGAAACACATCCTTATGGTGATTTAGATCATCTCAGCACTTAAGTGTACCCTTCAGAAGGCCACAGCTTATCCCAGAGATGGAGGTTTCTGTGTGAGAACCCTATGAAAGCTCAGCAGCTGAGGATGAGGTGCAGCAGGATGAAACCCACCCTGGTCCACAGCTCCTATGCTCTTGGGGGTGCTGACAGGGCTGCTGTTACAGCAGCACCAATTCTGTGGTCTTTGCTGTCCCAGTTGGCTGTTGTGAGATGGTGCAGCTCAGGGGAGGGAGCTGCTGCTATGGCTGGAGCCCCTTTTTGGCCAGACATTAAAAGACACTCAGACACACAAAGCAATCAAACTCAACAGCTCTCCTTTTAAATTGTCCCGGTGGCATGCACCTGCTCCTTGGAAGAAGCAAATGCTTATTTCTAGCCCAGCTGTGTTTTAGTTTCTGATCCTGCATGTCTTGTTACACTTGTTAGCTTTGATTTTATGAGCTACCTTCCTTTGCAAGTGCCTTTTCTATGTAGTTTTCGAGTTTGGCCCTCTCTTGGATAAAGTAAGACAGGGATTCTCAAGCCATGAGTTTTGAGGGTTTTGTAACTTGTTTGCTAAGCCCTTTCCTGTGTCTTCTCTCCAGGTCACAGCAGTGAATAGTCGTCCACATCTTCACATCTCCCACCCAGGTTAGCTGTGGTGCTCAGCACTGCTCAGTGCAGTGACAGAAAGCTGTGTCCCTTCACATGCAGCTTATCACAGTGCTGGGAATAACCTAAGGCAAACATTAATTGAGAGCATGCTTTTTTGGTCGGTTAAAGAACTCATGGGCTTCTGTCCCATAAATAGTTCAGACCTGTGGCAGGACTCACAGCCCTGGTCCCTACTTGGGTTCCTGGGTCTGTACCTGCAGGGGGTGAGTGCTGTGCCTGTATTAATGCCTGCTTAGAAACAGTGGAGAAATGCATCTGTAGGAACAGCTTTTGCAAAGATAGCTGAACAGCTTCACAGCTGGTCAAAACATTTCAGTATTTATAATGGGGAAAAAAAAAAAGGATTATTTTTCCAAAAGAATTTCACACTTCTCAGCCAGTGGCTGTGAATCTCAGCTCAGGTTCAAAGGTGTGCGTCTGAGTGTGTGGCGGAGTGAAATCTTTGCATAAAAGCACACCGAATGCCTGAGGAGAGGTCTGCAGAGATGTGAATAATTATGCTCACAATTAGTTCAAAGTGTTGCCATGTGCTCTCTGGCAAGGATGCTTCCAGCGCAGTCTGTGAGTTCTCTTATTTCAGAAACGAAGCACAAAGCCCGTGGCTGTCTGTGTCGGCTGATAGGGAGAAGTGTGGTACTTTGCTTTGGTGCTGGAGTGGCTCGGGGGCTCAGACTGGGTTTGCAGCGGTGAGACTTTCCATTCTCTGTTGTGTTCAGTGCACTGTTAATCTTCCCAGTGTTCTCCATGTTGTTTTTTTCTTTCGGACCTGGATTTACTTCCCTTCTTGTAGATCACTGAGACTTTTTCTGGCTAGATTTTAGCAACCTTGAAATTTGGCTGCACCTCTGTTCTGCTTTGGCTTCTTGTTATGTTCCGGTTGGAAGCCAGCTCTTCCCAGCACAGAAACAACTGCTTTCTTCAATAGATTTAATTTTCTACATTTATTTTTTGTTCCACCATTTTTTATCAAGCTGGACTAATCTGATGTGTTGTAATTGCACCTCCACGCATTCAGATTTGTTGCACTGAATGATAAAACCCATTAGGAAATGATGTCGTCTCTGAAACACGTACAATTCTGTATTTCTGTTTGTGGATGGTGTGCTCTTATTGCAGACATGTAGCAGATGGTCTAAAGGATACAGAGAAAACGTCCAGATAAATCTTGATCCCTGATAGCCCTGATGAATCATCTAATCCATCTCCTGCTGAGCAAGGTGAAAGGAATCCTATTTCTGAAGGGAGCAGCTTCCCTTCAGGCAGCCTGCGCTGACAGCAGTGAATGCAGAGCAGAGGTGGGGCTGGGGCAGGACAGTGCAGGGGGAATGAGCTGGTCAGGTGCAGCTTCAGCTTGGTTCCCAGTAACGCCCCTCCTGCTGCTGGGGGAGTCAGAAACGTTTCATAGAATGGCCTGAGTTGAAAAGGACCACAGTGATCATTTAGCTTCAACCCCCCTGCTATGTGCAGAGTTGCCAACCAGCAGACCAGGCTGCCCAGAGCCCCATCCAGCCTGGCCTGGAATGCCTCCAGGGATGGGGCATCCACAACCTTTTTGGGCACTCAGTTCTGAGCAGTGAGGCTTTTCTTGAGTTTTTAGAATGATTCTTCTGGGCCAATATAAGTCCAGCTTTGTTATGATTAATTGTCACTGCTATCCCCCTAACTAACCAAGTGGGATTTGTAAGAAGTTTTTACAGTTAACTATTAGAGGTGAAGTGGAACCCCTTGAAGTGACAGATTCATCTCTAGAGATCATCTGTGCTGAACGGCAGTGTGGGATGCATGCATGTAGATGGATGTTCGCCTCAAGCAGCATGCCTGAATGCAGCAGTTCAGCAAGAGATGCATTAGGCTGCACGTTCAGATGCACGGGTATTTCTTTTACTTTCCTTCAGTTTGCCTATGCTCTCACCTTCTTTCAGGTGCTTCTAATGTGCTTTAATTTTATTGATACAAACCTACTGAGTAGTGCATGTTTTGTGTGGAAGAGAAGAATCACCTCCATCCCTTTCTCTTTGATTCACTGTTAGGATGCTTTAGTGTCAGACCATTAACCACTGGTGCAGATGCTGCACCACAAATACAGCAGCAGTCCTGAGTGCTGCTCTGCTAATGAGAAGCAACAAATGGCTGTAGGGAGAAAGTAAAGGACTGGGGACAGGGCAAGCCAGCATAACAAACCAATCAGCAGTAATACATTGAGATTTTAAAAATTATGTACTTTACCAATGCAAATATTTGACATTGGCATCTGTCCCTGTTTGTTGTTTGCACTCAAGGGGAGCTCAGCAAGAAGTTGCTGATGTGCACAGAAGGCATGGTGAGCAGAGTGGGGAAAGGGAGAACTGTCGTGGCACCTGAGTGTGAGGGTGGGAAGTAGGTGTGGAAACGAAGGCTGCATCTGTTCTCCTAGGGTTTGTGCTGATATTTCCAGTCCTTCCACACCATGTGACAAACTGAGACCTCCGTCATGGAGGGGCTATGGGCACATCACTTGTTTCACAGGGTGCCCCTCTGCATCCCTTCAGGCTGTGTGCCTTTGGGTCGATTTGGCTCGTCAGAATTGCCAACAAAAAGTGCAGGCTGGTGTGAGTGATGTTAAAATGCTTGTGTTGCCTGAACTGACACGCATCCTGTTGCTTTATTTAAGTCATGTTTGAAAGAATAGCAGATCTTTCAAAACATGTAGAAATGGTGATGCTAAAGGGTCCAGACTGTGCAGCTTGCTGCTACCTTGAGGCTGATACTGATAAATGATATCAAACAAAAAAAGAGAGAGAGATAAACACAGCATTTTCCATTGGTATGATCTGCGAGCACTTGTACTGGCAGAGATTTTTCCAAGCAGTTTTTGAGAACCATGTGTTCCTCAGCATTTCTGTTCCTGACGTTACCTGGGGCTGGTGCTGCCTTTCCAAGCTCCCTTGGCAAGCTGTATGAAGTCACCACATCAACATGCGGGGATGTTAGATGTTATTTCAGAGTTGTCTCTCCAAGCGTTCTGTAAAATATTTGTAATCTCATATTGCTGCTTGATGGAACGTCACAGGGGATGTGCAAGGAGTCCTGGCCAACAGAATTGCTAATTCAGTTACCACACACCTTGTAGTCCAGGCAAGCCAGGCCAAGAGTCACCAGCTTGGTGGAGGGAGCAGTGTCATGGCAATTAGCATTTTATCCAGCCTATTGATCCTACCAAAAGCCTGGCATCAGCGTTTGGACAGGAGCAGCCCTTTAATTTGCAAACAGATGCCTCCACCAGCTGCTTTCTGTGTGCAGATGTCACTGCTTTGCAGTGCTGATGGAGAGGTCGCAGCAGGGCTGGGGATGTCAGGCTGCTCGCGGGGGTTGTTGGGTGCACTGCACCTGCAGTGTGTTTGTGTGCTCTGCCACTACCAGGGCTTGCTGCAGCTCCACGTTAGCAAACTTGTTTTTCTAGAGACTGAGATGTGTGTTTCAGAATAAACAGTGCTTGTTTGTAGGGCAGAGCTCAGCATGGGGTGTGTGATGGCAGCTCCTGTCACAAAGCAGAGCACTCTGGAGGGCTGTTCCAGCTCAGTGAAGCCATGGTTCTGTGCAGGGCTGGCAGGTTCCAGCCAAGGTATTGCGCAGGGCTGTGGCTTTGGGTGGCAGAGAGCAGTGGCTCTTTGGGCTGATAGCACTGACTTCCATTCCTAGCATTAAATTCCAATATCCATTTTTTCTGACTTGACAGTAGGATGCGTTTTTGTGGGGCAACCTGTTCCAGTGCGTCATCACCATCTGTGTGGAAAAACTTCCCAGTGTCAAACCTAAACCTCCCCGTCTCAATCTAAAACCATTCCCCCTTGTCCATCTTTGTCACCTCCTGCAGAGCAGTTAGCAGCATTCCTATTTGTAGACCAAAGTGGCACTGCTGATATGAATCCCTCTGCCTGTAGAACTTCCTCAAAGAGTTTTGCTCAGCATCATTTTCAGCTTTTCTGACCACAAATACAAAGCACTTTTTCCTCCTGACCTGTCCGCGTTGGTGTCGCCCAGCAATGATGCAATTTGGCATGTTGGGAGATTATTTCTATTTTCACCCACCTCGTTTAAGGTTTTCTTTTGCAGATGCTGTGAATTATGTCTGAAGCCCGCACTTGAAATAAAAGCAGTCACTGTGCTTTACTGCCAGCAGAAACAGGAATGTGATTTGCATGTCTAAACAAACAAATCTGTTATGCATAATAACTCCTGTCAAACAATGCATCGCCTATGCTGATTTTTCAGCTAGCAGTTTCAATTTATTGATAAACTGAGAGCTCACTCTTCAAAGGGCATTAGGATTTGGAGTCTTCGCTGTGCCTTGCTGGAGGGCTGAGGATCTGGCAGCTATATTCAGCCTTGTGAGACTGGGGGCAGCAGCCCTCCTGCCCTGGGGGATAGGCAGCAATTGGGGAGCAGTGATGAGATCCCAGGCCTCCGTGTGATGGTGTGCCCTGAAGCTGAAGGCAGGCTGGGGTGGGCCGGGGGCTGCTGGGTGCTGTGGCCTGGCACCAGGATACTGAGCAGGCTGCTCCACTGCTGGCTGCATGGGCACTGGGTGCCAGGGCTGCCTGTGCTCCTCCCTGCCTGGCCAACCGTAGAAATGTGTGGCACCGTTGGGTTCTGGAAGCCCTGGGGGCAGCATGGGCAGGGGTTGGTGTGACAGAACATTTCAGCAGTGGGGGCATTCATCTGACCATTGCTCCCCACGGCCACTTCAGCACTTCCCTTCCTGCACGAAGAGGAGGAGATTCTGTTGTATGTTAAAGTGCTGTTTAAGTGGTAAATATGATAAATAGTACAAAGTCTGCCAGTTGTGTCTCCTTGAAAGTTTCTTTGTGTGGATTTAGAAATAGGGGATAATGGCAGAGCTCATTTTTCACATCCATTGATTGGTTCTTTTTTTTTTTCCCACTGTAACACTTCTTTATTGAAATAATGCAATAGAAACCAAAAGCTCCTGCCAAGCCATGGGCTATTTCATCCCACCAGCAGGATGTTCCATGGGTGGGCCTGGTGTGGCACACAGTGTGCCTTGCTGGAGGTCACCAGCAGGAGCCCATTTTACACACTTCCTCCCTTCTGTCTTAGAGATACTCTGGGATATTCACACAGTTGTTGTTTACCAACCAAGAATCTGTGTTTTCGTTTGAAACAAACTAGGAAGCCTCTGCTGCACTGTTCTCATGCCAAAGTGGCACTTTTCCAGATTTCATTGCCATGAAGTGTGTAGTAATGCTAAGGAAAACAAGGAGCATGAAGAAATTACTCAGCAAAACAGAAGGAACCCCTTTACCCCCATCAGTTTTGACTGAAGGTGAGGGGCAGAAGAAGCAAGGCAGTAAAAGCTGATTCAAAATATCGTTGCTGAGGGTAACCCCCAGCTTTATTTTCCTGCTGGGGCAATATGCCTCCTTCCAATTAATCAATATTTCTAAAGTCTTCACCCAGTTTGTGTGGACAGCAAACTAATTGGAGTTTGGAAGTCTTTCTGAACTAAACAGTCTAGAGAAAACCTAAAGGGGAGAGGAGCATTCCTTTGCAAATGACCTGCAGGTGGTTTGAAGGGTTTCGACTGATTGGACAAAGAAGGCAAAAATTCCCATTTGTTCTTCAGCTGTTGACTTTGGGAAATCACCCCCAAGTGCCAGACTTGGCAGAGGGCAGTGGTTCAGCACGTGCCTGCTGTCGTATTTAGGTTGGTCTCACTGGGGAGAGCTTCTGTTTCCTGGGAGGTGAAGAAGGAGATCTGTTTTGTTTCCATACAAAGACATTTAGGAGCTAACAAAGACATGATGTTTCTTTCATTTTTTTTCTCTATTGATTTATGGAATTAGACTGCAGCTTCCCACCTAAGTGAAACAAATGATTTCTAGACAGTAGAGTAACAAACAGACAAATGGCATCCCTTTTTGCCCACTGTGTCCTTCCTTCACTCTTCTCTTGACTAAATGTCAGTCTTGCGGTGTTGTCTTATGCAACATATATCTTGTTTATCTAAGTTAATACTACCAAAAGGGTGACTGGCAGTTCCTTTTAAGTGCTGGTTATTTGCAATTAAATGCAATCAGACTGAAAATATACTTTACGCTGAAAAACAGCGTTGGAGAAGTTTCCTCAGAACACGTACTGAGGAAGGGGATCATTGCTAAAGCCACCAAGGCTGCTCTGTGGCATCAGGTGGGGTGCATGGGTGCTGAGCTTTGTGTTGGGTGGGGGCTGTGCTGCTGTTATCACTGCTCTGCTCTGCAGCAAAGGTCGTGTCCTACTGATGTGCTCTGTGCTGGGCTGGTATCGTGTCCCTGCCAGAACTGTTCTGTCAATGAGGTGGGAGAAGGGTGGGAGAAAGGGAAATATTACTGTTTCCATTTCATAGGTGGGATGCAGGAAATTAGATAGAGAGCGTTGGGTGCAGGAAAATAGAGCACTCACGCCTCTGCTTGGTATTAGTCAATACGGTACCACTGCGCCGTGTAAGCAGATAATTAACACCATTCATTGCTTTTGTACACTCTCATAGGGTGTAGTCAAGAGGTGAGGTGAAAACCCAGCCCATCCATATATCCCTGTGCAGCCAGCCAGGAGCTGTGCGTGTCCCTCTGCACTGCTAAGGCCGTGTGCTCCAGAGGGCAGGCAGGCAGGAGCTGCAGGACGGCTGGTGGCTGTGGGTCTGGGCACTGTGCTGTGCTTCCTATGGCTGTAGGGCTGCAGCCAGGCACAGCTAGTGGGGCTCACCCCGAGGAGCTGAAACTCATTAGCAGATGAAAGGTGCAGTATGGGGAGAGGGAATGACCTCCTGAGAGTGTACTGCCACAGCCTGGGGCAATCCATCACTCTGGGCACGACGTTATTAATAAGGAGTATAAACAACGTGCTAGCTCATCGTGATTGATAAGACAATAAAAGTCTTATAACAGCTTCTGAGGTCTTGCTGCTGTTGTTAATTATAGTCAAGCAATTCACTGCAAACTGCTCTCTGTGGGTGATGGGAGCTTGCCCTCTATTGAAAGGTGAAGCCGGTGCACGGGTGTTTATTTCTTTACTGCTTAGGAGGCACCAAGCAAGCTGAATGAGTGCTGAACCGTTTTCATTCAGGGAGGAAGAAAGTACATGAGGGTCCTGTGGGGTTGGGATAATATTCTGTGCAGCTCTCAACTAAAACCAGCAGTGCTTTGGGGGCCTGTGGGCCAGCTCCTCTGGCAGCTGTGCTCAGCAGAGATGGGGCATCGCAGCCCCCAAAAAGCCAGCAGAGTCTGTCACTGCTTTCCTCCATTGTGGCTTAAATAATGTAAAGGCTAGCAATAATAGTAATAACTTAAAGTTTAGTCATAATAACGGTACTTAGCGTGTGCGTTGCTATTTCTATTGCATCTACTTGAAGCTTGTGTTTTTTGTGAAACCCACGGCTTTTTTTGTTTGTTTTTAAATAAAAGGGTTTGTTAAGCACATACTTTGCATAGAAACACTTCCCGTGTGCTTTGTCAGCTATTCCTGGGGACTGTTTTTCTGAAAATACATTTTTCTGTAGGTGCTTTCAGACCTCCAAGAGCATGAAACTAAGAACAGGTCGTTAAGCAGATCTGCTGGATGTCCCAGTTGCAGTCACGTGGAAGGAGGTTGAAATAGGTGGCAGATTTCAGTCTGTAACATGTTGCTCGACTCTGAGCCAAAGCCTGGGGATGGAGCAGGGCTGCCCGGACACATTTGTTTACACAAACAATAAGAGGTGTATTTAGGAAGCAGAAGAACCAGGTGCATTTTACGTCCCCGGCACTGCTGTTGTTTCACTGGCTGTGCTCTCTCTCCAGAGGCTCTGATCTCTGGGCCCTTCCTAGCAGAGAGCACAGAATCTGGCGGAGGGTGTTTGCTTTCTCCCACCAAAGACCTCAGCTATTCCCTTAGCAGTGTTTGAGCCCTCTGAATCCCCAGCAATGTGTTATTCTAGCTAAGCATATGGTTGCTATAACTACCAGCCAAAGTGCCTCTGACATCCTCTGTACCATGGCATATGTGCCTGATCTAGCAGTGAGCTTTTCTCCTGAATTCCTGCCTCTGCTGCTGTATTTTATCTTTCTGTGCTGTGCTCGGAATTAAAGTGCCTTATTGGTTACCTGCCACATGGAATTTCTATATGTTTTCTTCTAATTTGAGGTTGGATGGTATAGGACTGTCAGGGGATAAATGAATAAAGTATGGAATAAATCAGGCATTATGAGCTTGAAGTAAAAAAAAATAATAATAAATTAGGGAATAAATTGGACATGAAGATGTCAGCAGTGCTCTGTCATCTTTGTGTGGGAAAACATGGGATGAATGTTGCTGGATCCTTTTGTTTGAGCAGTAGTCCCAAAGAGCTGCATTTGCACACATGTTTGCAAACGCCAAATCCTGGTGTACTTTGCACATCATTTAGGGACCCGAAAATGGAACAATCGTTTGATTTTTCTTTTTTAGAAAAGAGAAGGAAACTTGCTAAGAACTGTGAGTGCAGCTGGAGTTGCACGCTGTGCTCCGGGGCTGCTTTCCTTGGGCTGTTGTTCAGACACACTGCATTCTTACCTGCCAGCAGAAACACTGGGAGCATTCTGAAAACCAGCTAAAACCAAATGGCAGTTACTCATCTAATTAGTCACCAAGGGCACCGCGATAGCGATATTTACATGGCTGCTCAGCATATGACTGATTTTGAGGGACTTACAGTTTGTCGTGGAGTTAATTCAGTCATCTGCTCTCTTTGCTCCACAGCTTTGTTTATCACTGGCTCAGGTTTCTGGATTAGATTCACACCCATTACTAGGGATTTGTACAAATATTGACAAATCAGAGACATCTTTCAAATCTGACAGTTAGTACAGCCAGATCCTGATATTTTAGTATTTGCTGTTGTGCTCTTCAAAGGCTTTTTTGTTTATGTGGATTTGGATATGGGTATGGATGTGGGCATGGGCCTTTCTGTAGGTTATGACTAAATAGCGTGGTTTTTCTGAACAGATTCATTATTGTTTCTCCATCACTTAGTATTTGTAGTGCTCTTGGACACTTCTTCTAGGAATAACATGGGAATTCAGACCTCTGTCTTCAAAGTTGACTTGAATACAAGCATTGCTGTGCATGTTACTCTTCCCAAGATGCTCCATTTGTACTGAGTCTGTTCTTCTATGCCAACTCTCATTTCACCAAAACGCTGTTCAGCAATGTGAATCTGCACATGAAGTTCTTGCCTTAGGCTGATTTCGTGCCTTTTTTTTTTCCTCCTGTATCTTTAATGATCAGCTTTGGAACTCACCTTCAAAGGGTGAAGTGTGTAGGTACTGATTTGGGATCCCCAAAAATGTAAGTGTGAGAATTGTGGCCGTGGCCTGGGGTGGGAGGGCTCCCACCCTCAGGTCCTGCTGCAGGGATGCTGTGCAGGCAGCTGCCTTGTTCTGCCCTGGGAGCTCAGCGGTCACCAGGTGCTGCTGCAGCATCAGCCCGAGGGCCACAGGGCAGCTTTGAAAAGCCACACTTCTGGCAGGCTGGGAAAGGAGCACTGGTGGAGCAGCAGTGCTGCAGGCATTGTGGGATGGCACGCAGAGGACGGGAGTTTGTAACCTGCAGGTAGATATGGTATAAATGAGTGTGGCTTGTCAAGAAGAGAAATTCCCAGCAATGAAGATGTCTGTGTGGAGCAACACCTACTAGAGATGCTTATTGTGATAACGCAGTCATTCGACAGCATTCCACGCTGCTCAGCACACCTCGCCTTACAGATTTGCTTGTTTGTTCATACACACACTCAGAGTTGAGCTGTCAAAATTGTCAAGCTGCGGGAGCCAGGCAGTGGTAAACCTTTTTAATGCTCGACGAAGCATGCAATCAGAATTATACAATGTGAATACGGTCTTTCTTGGGGTATGTAAATAAATGCATAAAGAATGCCTTTATGTGTAATTCAGTTGTTCCTAATTTTTGTTTGCGTGGAGGATAATAAAGCATAATCATTGTTAAATTCATGAATGAAGTTAATCCCTGGCGTCTGTCACAAGTCTGAAAGCATCTGAATCCAAGGCTTGACTGTGTGTCCTGCCTGGAGCTGCAGGCTCAGTGCTGTGCTGGGCAGGGGTCTGTGCTGCCATGCTAAAAAGGGCTTGGGGCTTCCCTGGCAGGACAGTGGGAAAGGTTTTCCTCTCAACAGAGCGCTCCTGGGACAGGGGCTTTAACCTCTGCTCCGGCTCTGGCATGGAGGTACAAGAGGTGGAGCACTCTGGGGGCTCCTGTGCAGACCCCAGCCCTTCTGTGACGGCCAGCTGAGAAATGAGGACCACTGTGACTTGTGAGCCTATGAGAAATCCCTGAACCAAGGCAAACCGCTCATCCTGCTGTGAAGGTTGTGTGCTTTTCTCTAATTACTGGCTTTGATGTGGAGTGGTGCAGCCTGGGGGAGAGAAGAGCTGGTGCTCTGGGAGGGAACTTTGAAAAGAAACATGTGATTTGGAACAAATATGAGTGCCTTGGAAGAATCTGCATCCCATTCTCCCCTTAGGTTGGGCAGTGCTCACCCCACTCGCTCCCTGCATTCCTCTGCATCCAGATTGCCTGCTTGTGGATGGAAATGGCTTTTCAGTGCTCCCCATCAGTTGCTCTCATTCAGAAAAATGCAACGACTGCCAAAATTAAACTTTAAAAATTAGCATGCAAACAGTAATCTTCACACAGAGACTTCAGATTTGCTTATTACCAGTGGGGTTTCTGTTCTTAAGCATTTTCAAACTGTGGACTTCCTTTTGAAAAAGCTTACATTGGGATTCCGCCATCGACAAGAAATCCTGGGTCTAGCAGAGACACATCCTTACAGCATTGTTTGATTTGCACTGGAGATTTGTTATCTGCTTTTTCTTAACCTTTGCTAAGAAGTACTTCAGTAAGCTGAACAATAACATTTTCAACTGTTTCATTTACTGTTCCTAATTTCTAACCCACAAATATCCAGATGGTCATAGATATTGAAGTGATCCAACTGGAGCAATTAGACACCCCAGATACCTTGCAGACTCCTGTTCAGAATAAATACCAACCTCCTCCGAGGTTCAAAGCAGGTGGCTCATTTCTGTTTCATCATTTTTCATTTTTGTTTACCTCTGTGCTCTCAGACATCGGCCAGGAGTGAGCTAGAAATGCCATCAGGAAATGGTCTAGGAAAAAAAGATCGCTGCGAGTTGCCGTCTACTTGCATAAATCTCACCGGTAATTTGCATGTGCAAATAATAATGAACACGGTAACATTTATAAAGCTTACCCTAATGAGCAAGTTACCTATGGAAATGCTGTGCAAATGTGAGCTTGTACTTGCTCAGAGGAAATAAATTCCATGGAGTCTGGGCCGTGCTCCCCAAAATGGTCCTGGCTCCAGAGAAACTCGTGTGTGCTTCCCCCTGAGGTGGACGTGGTACTGGCAGCAGGAGGTTCTCGCACACTAATGGTGCCTGTGCAGTTTGGATCATTCTGTGTCTGACTCTCAGCCCACTCCAGTCTCAAACAACGGGCAGGCAGGGAAGTTGCTGAGGCTCAGTGGCTGAGCTGCCCTCACTTACCTGTCCCCCTCATCCATGTCGTAAGTCTGTGCATCTTAACATCACTTCATGCAGTTCTTACCTGAACGAACAGCACTCTGAGCAAGTGCTCCATCATTCAGTGAAGTCCATAAGGACAAAAATCTGCTGGTAGCTTACTGAAACCATTCATACCTATCAGCTGTTTTCTTTTATGGTTACATTTATACTGTATTTAAAACTGTGGTGCAGATGCTGCTGAAGAAATCAAATGAGTTAGAATTTTGTATACTAGCCAGAGGAGAAATCTTAGGTTGTGCAAAATAACCATAGAAAGGGTGATTTTCTTCACGTTAATTAAGTTATCATCAATTAAATGCAGATGATTGAATGAACTTCCACAACTTTTCCTTGCTCTTCCAGGTACTGAGGGAATTGTTTCCACACGACATTTAAGCCAAATCTTGCTGTGGTGAACATGGGGGCAGTTAAATCCTGGGCTGCTCTGCGTGTTTCTGTATAGATATATTTGTATGTATATGTGCAAGTCTGTTCCAGAGGTCTGTGCTTTGACAATCTCATGGAGTATGTACCCAGTGTGTGACTATGAGCCTGTAATCGTACAGGTTATTAAACAGAAGCAGCACTAATGTGCAGCTAAGTGAAAGTAGAAATCTTTCCTCGTCCTTTATTTATTTCTGATCGTTTCCACATATGGAAAGAACAGACTGGCTCATTCAAGAACAAAGTTAGAAAACTGTCATTTGCCACCATGCAGTTTCCTGCTGGGGAACGTTGTGTGTTGGTCATTTGGTCAGCAGGTCAAAGCTGGAACTGAGCAAAGGCAAAAGCATTGTTGGGGGTTGCCTGAAGCACCATCTGTGTGGGTCTTGGTCTCATCACCAGAGCTGGCTTGCTACCATGGTCCACGGAAGCTGGCAGCTGAGGGCCTGAGATGTGTGCTGAGCCACGTGTGGAGCTCATGGTATTTCCCCTGGAAAGGGAAGATCCCGTTCCTTAGTGTTTGATGGGTCCTTCTGTGGCTTTGTGTTATAAAATGCTAGAATGGCCATAAAACGATGTTCATTTCATTCTTTTTTTTCTGTCCCAGAGACTGTCTAATTAATCATGGCAGCATTAGTCTGTAGCAACAACTGGTACACAGTGTGATCAGCCCTGTTTTGTCTCACTGTGCAGGCAGCAAACCGGTTTCATGATGAAAAACACAGATTTTGCACTGTCTTGTTGGAAAAGATGTATTTATCTTCCTCCTGGGTATGCTTCTTTTCTTGTGACAGATCAGATTCATAACAGGCTATGGGCTGATTCTATGGTTTTGGTAATGAATGCAAAATTTCGTGGTCAAGAAAGTTTGGTTTAACTGCAAAGTACTGCTGACTGACTGATCCATAGGAAAGTAATGGGAAAATAGTGGAAAATAAGAGAAGTGTCAATTTAACCCAGTTCGGTACCTCCACGTCTAAAATTATATATTGTAGCAATAACAAGAACTATAATAAAACTGTATATCTATTTACATGAGTTCATTGTAGAATCTCAATGCCTTTTATAAACAGCAAAGAAGGCTTTTGCTGCTGGGCCACCGCTATTATCATTATTGTTATTATCACCATCATCGTTCTTCCACTGGAAGCACCAGCTGCTGTCCTGACTTTCAGAGCTGCCCTCCTCTCTTGCAGCAGCTTTGTGCTGAGCGATGACGAGTGCTGGCTTTTCAGCACACAGCAATTTTTTTTTTGACGTGACCTCAAGATCTACCAGCCCTTCAGGCACGTACATCTCTCTGAAACTATATGATCCATTGAAGATTAAGTAGCACGCCTAAATACTGGTATGGTGCTTTAGCAATTACTGCTCTTGCAAAACCACACTGTGTGAGTCCAGAGGGTAACACGAAATTATCCTGCTGAGTAAGACAATGAGAAATAATGGACGCGACAGAAGTAGACAGGCTATTAATGTCCACGTTAATGTTCCTGTTCCCACTTAATTCCCTAAGTAATCTTATTTGCTTGGTGACACTTTTCAGGCGATATGTTAGTACTAGTAACCTTACCCTTCAGTAGATGATCGTTTAAAACTAATTGGACCCTGAGATTAACAGCTCTGCTCAAGAGAAACAGCATGAGGAGCGAGGAGCTCGAGGTGGCACTGCCCTTCCTGACCACAGAGGAATTTTATTCTTATTAATGGAAATATATTATTGTGGGAAACTTTTCTTGTGAATATACCTGATGTGGGCCTCCAGTAAAGAGAGGAAATGCAGTCAGCTTCCTACAGACGTTGTGGTGTCGCCTTTGGAGACATTCAAAACCTGCCTGGATGTCTTCCTGCAGGGAGTTGCTTTAGCAGGGGGTTGCATTGAGGGATCTCAGAGCACTGTGGCTCTGTGATGCTGTGGTGTGGGGTGGCAGCCTGGCACTGAGCTGGCACAGCCCACCCTGCTCCTTATGGTTCGGTTGTCCACACAAGACGTGTAAGAAGTATTATTTCCTCCTTGCATTACAGCCTCTGAATAAATGGTCAGGGATACTTCCCTTTTGGGCTCAGGGTGCAGTCAGCCTGCAGCAGGTGCTGGATAGGTTCTGGCCGGGCACCAAGTTACCCAAACACCTCCTGCCATCCCCTGCTGCCCGGTAGAGGTGGTGTTGTGCTGTTTGTGGGTGCTGGAGGCCCCGGTTGCTCTGGGCCACGGGTGCCTGGGGTGCTGCTGCAGTGACAAAAGCCAGCCCCTCCAGGCTGCGTGTCTTACAGGAAGCTGCCTTTTGCTGCAAGTATTTCTTTAAATATGGACATTGTGGTCTTGTGAGGCTGAAGCAGCAAAGCAGGTTCTGTACAATTTATTTCATCTTAGGTGATGAATAACACCTCAGGAATTGATTGAAAATAAGGTCATTTTTTAGGCATTAAATGAAGGCTTGCCTGCCTAAACATCACTCATAAGTGTTACTTAACCTTTGGAAAAGCATTTTACGGGCCCCAGCTAAGATGAAGCACAAAGAGGTTTTGCCTTGTTTCTCTGTCTGCTGTTGCTCTGTGATTTGGGCTATAAAGGAATAAACCTGGTCTAAGCAAAACTAATACGGACTTTTCAGAGATAGCACATTAATCTCCTGACATTTATATAGACATCTCAGGAGCTCTGGAAAATTGAAGTTCGTGTAGGAAAAGAAGCCGTATTCGATTAACCTGAATTTGAGTTTTAGTGCTGGCTGAGCAGAGATGCTGTCGCAGCCTCCCCTCCGTCCTGCTGAGGAACAGCCCTGCTGCTGAGGAGCGTTGCTGCCCTGGTGGAGGTGCCAGCTCTGTGGGACAGCCTGCAGTCAGTTCTTTGCTGTATCTGTCTAACTCAAAGGCACCTGCTTTCTGCATCAGCCAGTAGGGTATTTTCACCTGCACTGCCACCACCGGGTGATACGAACAGGCTGTGTTTATTCCAGGTGTATCTCAATCAGAAGCAATTTGCTTATCTCAGTGTTTCCATCCTCCCTCCCCAGCCCTTGGCATTCCACTCCCTGCAAGTGGCCACTGTGTGAGCCCTGCTGCTCACACTGCTGCATGGGCAGCACCCAGCAGGAAGGCATCCCTGCCTGCAGCAGAGCATCCTGCTGTGCCCAGAGGGAGCTGCCATCCCTGTGGCTGTGCAGAGGGCCCCAGCTCTCGCTGTCCTGTGGCTGGAGGCTCAGCACAGATAGGGGCCGTGCAGTCCTTTCCTGCGGGAGGAGCAGCCCGGTGCTGGAGTTTGAGCGCTTCAGGGCTCCCTGCAGAGTTACAGCGGGGATTGCCTCGCCTTGTTTGTAGCAAGGCTTGTATTGTCTGTTTGCAGCGAACCCTGTGGGCCTTAGTGATTCTTCAACTAGCTCAGTTTTACTGCATTTGTAGTTCCAGTCCATCCAAAAGCAATTGCTAAGATGACTTGTGTATCCTTGGTTTCCAGAAGACTGAGAACAGGAGAGGGTGGGGATCTGAAAATGGGCTCTTTGTGTTCCCCTTCCCTGTAATCTTTGTGCATCCAGGGAGAAGTCAAGTAAAAGCACTGGCTGTGTTCCAGTCCCTTCACAAGATACTTTTTCACTCTTTCAGACCTAAATGAAACCATTAGGGCCTGTCAAGCTGGTGGGAAGTGAAGCACTGGGGACCCTGCTGGAAGCCTTCCTGAAACTCAGTTACAGATGTTTCTACCTGCAAAAGCTCAGGCATCTCTTCAGAGTCCGGCTTGTTCCATATAACACTGCATTTCTGCGTGTTCAGCTGTGGCCTAATGCAAAACGACATAACACAATATGATGCTTCCTAAGTGATTAAATGCAGCACAAGGTCATAAATTCAAAGTGACGCTTCAGAATTACAAATTGTTCTATTCTTTTAAGACACAGAGCTTCTCACAAACAATGCTGGAGCCAGCAGACTGCTATGCTTGCTATTATCTATATGTTCCCAGGGATCTGCTTATCCTGGAGACTCTTGTAATGCTTGCCCATTTGGCAGGATAAAGCATCCAATTAAAACACACCTAACAGAGAGATGCAAAGGTGCTTTGTGTGGTTGAAACAGCATCCTCCTCTTGGAAGCTTCAGCCCAGTGCAGTGCCCTGACCTTGTAAATACACTTTGCCATCTATGCAGTCCCTTTCAAAGGCATACTCAGTAATTTTGGCTGCGTGTGACACAGGATGTTAGTATAATAATAATAATTAAAGCAAAGTGATTTTCTGTCCTGGATGCAAGAAAAGAAGATGAGAGGTTGGAAACTGTCTGTCTTAGGAAGGGTTGTGTCTTCCCTCAATGTTACTGCCAGCCAGCTCTCACACACAATGGAAACGTGTTCTTTTCCTGCTGACTTGTGCAACAACTTCCTTGCATGGGGGGCTGCTGCTGTTCCTGCACAGGACGAGGGCAGCACTGCCCAGGACCCGGCTCTGAGCCCCATGGCTGCTGCGGTGTGCAGGGCAGGCAGTGAGCCTTTGACTGGGCTCTTGGTCCCTGTTGGAGGCACGGCAGGACAGTAGGCAGCAATGCAGGACTAGATCTGCAAGTGGGCAGTGTGTAATATCCCCACTCACTTCAGTCAAATAAGTGGTGGTTGGAAGAACTGCGTAGAAGGACCTATCAGTTCTGATAATGCTCAGTGTGCTGAACGGAAACGCAGCCTGTCTCTCACTGAAAGAATAACAAAATGAAATTAGAATTCTCGTTTTAGATCAGCTTACACAGGAGCAGCTGAACCTTTTATTTCAGATGACCTGTCTCCCGAGTAGAAGCCACGCCACTTATTTGATCCCTACAAGTTTAGATTTGAAATAGTGTCTGCTGTTTGGATGTGTGCTGCAAGAACAGTATTCCTTTGCTATTTTCCTGGGAAGGAAATTTTTGTATTTAGTTCTTACTTTTCCCAATCCACCCTCTGTGGGATAAACGTCTGCCTTTCTTCTCTGGTAGCTCTTTTGTTCCGCACCTGGCCGAGCCTGCAGAAGGGCTGTGTTGCCCAGGGAAAGCCCTGCCAGGCAGGCCCTTGGGAAAGCAGGCTGGTGGAGGTTAGCGGGGGTGAAAGAAGCAAGGGAAACTCAAAATTCAGCCTGCTGCTTTGCTGTTTGTCTCGGCTCTCAGCCATAAATGCTGTGGGGAATCTTGGAGCAGTGGTTGATCTGTAGGTGATGTTCTCTCTGATTGCAGATGGGTGGAAGTGGCTCATGGATTGCCAGTCTGTTAACGATTAAACTTCTCTGCCTCTCAAGGCCAGTGTAAGAAGAGCCATCATTTAAATTCAAATGGCATTGAATCTGTTAAATCTGGATAGGATATGACTAGACAGGGACGTTACCACCCTTCAGATGTCTTGTAAACCTTCCAGGCTATTAATTGATGTGATTTTGCCCTGTGCTATGTCAGCCTCAGCTCCCAGAGGGCAGGGGCAGGCCAATCCCTCAGCCTGGTCTCCAGCCAGGGTCTGTCGTTGGCAGCAGGATCCGAGCAGCTTCATTTACACAGCAGATTCCAGCTGGGACCGCTGTGCGTCATTTAGCCCCGATGCCACAGCTCCTCTGCAAAGCATGCCAAGGACTCTGTCCCTATGGCTCAGCGTGGGACGTGCCTCGGGGTCTTCTCCTGTAGGGTAGGGAAGGTAGCAGCACATCCCAACCCCGCAGCAGGTGTGTGCAGTTCCCAGACACATCCCAGCATCTCGGTGTGTCAGGGCAGTAGGAAGGACAGCCCCATCCCAGCAGGGGTTGGTGAATGCACAGCGTTGGGTCTCTGTGATGAAGATGTTTGTTGTGTTGAAAAAAGGGTGAGAAAGGTGCCATTTCCTTCCCCTTCTTGATGTCTGTATTGTGCAAACTCGTTACCAAGATGTATAAAGAAATAATGATAATTGTCAAAAATTAGCCCACTGCGAGAGCTCTCCTACAGTGGTACATTGGAAGTAATTGAAAGAAATGGAAGAGTAGGAGTTTGCTGCAGCTCCAGAAGGCTGGAGTTCTGAGCGCGTTGTGCAGGGACAGGATCTAATTAGTGAGCTGTATGGTGAAATAAATTGGAGGAGATGTGTTGTGTAATAGTTGCATAAGTGCCCCAACTGCTGAGCCGCCCTGTGCTTGGCTGGGGAAGGGAGGATGCGGGGCTCCTTCCATCCTGTGCAAGCACAAAGTGCTGGAACTGGGAATCAGATTGGAAGCCTGGGGAAACACTGTGAGTCCTGGATGCTGGCTTGCAGGGGAAAACAAAAATAAAAGTAAGAAAGAGGAATAAGCATTCTGTGGGGTATCCATGCGCAGTTATCACATCTCCCCTCAGCCCTTCAGGGGTCAGTCTTCCTCCACGCTGCTCCTGCACGTGGCACATCCTTGTGGATGCCACCCCACAGGGTCGTGGTGGGTGCAGCAGCCACGGCAGCAGTCAGTGCAGGCTGCAGCCCTAGCACAGAGAAACAGCAGGAATTTCCAATGGCCCCAAATGGAAGGTGTGCACCTGTCCCTTTGCTGAGCTCACAACTGTTTGCAACAGATTCTCCTCCTTCTTTCAAGTGCATCAATTTTGCTTTTCAAATGCATTTTAATTGATTACGGGACCAAGACACCCATCTCATTGTTTTTGTGTTCCTGCTGGGCCTTCTCATCACTAAAATCCCAGAGCTGCTCCTTTTTCAAATGGGGAGCAGCCTGTGCATGGCCGTGCCATGTTCCTCACACAAAGTGCTGGCAGAATCATTTTGCTTAAAAACAATTCAATGCGTTTGCATTTATTAAAATGAACAAGTGCTGTGAAATCTTTGTTTAGTTAAGATAAGAATTATTTGCTTATTTTGTTCCCTATTTGTGCAGCTGCTGCTGCTACATATTCATAGTTGCGGCTCAGATCAGCTTGTGTCATTCAAACACGCAGTGCTGCTAAATTCAATTAAAGGAGTTGTACAGTTTTTGCTGTGGTCTGACATGGCAGTTCCACCCGAGCTGTGAGCCATGAGCTGCTGCTGTGGGAGCTGGGGGTGCTGCTTGCTGTGTGCCAAACGGGGCTGTGCAGGAAGCAGGTCCATCCACATGGTGCTCATCTACACTGGGCTTTCTTTGAGCTGATGCCGTGCAATAAATAAATAAATAGGCTGTGGAATTGAGACACATAGCAGAGAAGTATGATTTCTAATCTCAGTTCATAATAAATAATACCAATTATGTGTGTAAAATGCAGCCGTCTTCTGTATATCGGATGTATTTCATTCCTGAGGGTTGCAATGGTGGCCCACAGTTTGTTGGATTTGTGCAGGCGTCCGTGTAAACCTGCATTTGGGATGCTTGGTGGGAAAAAAGGTGAGAATGAGGAATCCTGCCCTTTGTAGCCATGGCTGGTGAGACTGTGCGCTCACTGGCTCAGGATGGGACTTCTGTCATTTGACCTTGTGTTGTGTGCTGGACTGGTCCTGACCTGCACCAAGGAGGAACCTGATGGCTGTGGGGGTATCTCCAGCTTAACGTGTGCCTTGGGCACAGCCAGTTGTTTCAAAGTTGGAGAGGGTGGTTAAGCAGGCATGATCATAACCCAAAACAAAGCTGAAATAAATTCACAGGCAAAAACGAAGCACCCCTCAAAGGCTTAAACTCCAACCACAAAATGCCTTCTGGCTTTGTATTAACGAAATTGAGAACGTGTAGTGATCCAGTGACAGCGTGAGTGAGATAATACACATTTAAAACAAAGGGGAGTGGATGAGAGAAAAGGAAGAAAAACTGTGTTAACAGACTTTACGGTCATTGCCTGTTGCTTTTGTTGCTGGGGTTGTTTCCCTCCTAGTACCATTAAATTATGTTTATACCGGGTTGCTGTGTAGAAAACGGTATCATAAAGTTCTGTGATGAGGATGTGTGCGCTGGGAGCTGCCAGCCCTCCTGGGAACAGTGCTATCCGTGTGCGCCTTGTGGCCTGAGCCCATCAACAGTTGTCTTATAGTATAAGTTACTATAAAGACTGATCCATCTGTGGGTTCTACTGATCACTGGCCCTCAAAGTGCAGAATTATCGCAGCAAGGCCCCACAGTGCTCCTGCGAGCTCTTGTAAATCCAGCGTGAAAAATAGTGGGCAATTCTCCATCAGGAACCCGTGGCCAATTAGAGCTCTCTGTGTTTTGCTTACCGGTCAACTCAGGCTTCCCTGTGAGGGATCAGAGCTTCCTGCAAGGTCGCAGTGGGGTAATGGAGAATTACAGCTCAACGCAGACGCACGGCGCTCTGTGCCGTGGAGGTGGAGGCTGCTCTTTAAGCCGTGCATCATCATGATCAGTCATACGGTAAAATGAGCGACAGACAGCTTCCTCGTATCCTTGAGATTATCAGCAATGGAAGATTGATTTGGCTGCCCTTGTTCTGATAGATCTTCTCTCCAGTCCTGCAGCAGGGGGTAGAGATGTGCCATCTGACAAAGCTCTGGTGGTGTCACCTGGCGGGGATGTGAGATGCTGACTAAGGGACCGCTGTGTGGCAGTGCTCAGAAGAGCTGAAAGTTAAAGACTTTAGAAGCAGCGAAGGTTTGTTTTTTTCTTGAATTCAAATACGTATATTTCTTCTGTGAGCAAACTGGAAGTTTGGGAGAGTTCTGCCAGCTCATTGTGCTCTTGTCCTTTGTCACTGCTTGCTGCCACCCCTCCTTCAGCAGCACTGGCACAGTGGGGCTGATAGGTCAGGTCCCCTGCAGGGCCTTGGCCTGGTCTGTATCACTGAGCAGCTGTGCTGAAGTCAGAGCATCGATACTGGTGCATGGGGAAAGGATGGGGCCTCCGTGCTGGAAAGGCTGCAGAGCAGGCTGGGTCTGCTGTAGCATGTGGGAGACCATGGGGTGTAAGGGATCAGAATTGGAAGAGAATTTTCTGGTAATGGGGCTTTGGGTTCAGAGTGCCCGGGCAGGAGGCAGGCAGTGAGGAGCAGCATCCTTCAGAATGCTCCCATTGTTTCCACGTCTCCCCTGGAAGGGCTATTTCCACACACACAAAACTTATGCTGAGTCCTTTACAGCGATGAGCTCCCCCAGACACCACACCAGCAGCTTTCAGGAGTGATGCCTGTAATTAAAATTGAAAAAAATCCTCTTCGTAACTGTAGACTATGAACTTAATTTACCAATACAAACAAGGGAAGCCTGCCAAACTGCCAACACAGGTATCTAACTTGTTGACGCAGAGATCTCAGGCAGTGTTTGTTTGGTTCTGTACAGAGGTGTGCCATCCGACCAGGTCTCTAACCCTTCCACTCCTGCCCTTCCCCTTTCCCCCAGCGCAGAGTGCAGCTGGGATATTTGGGGCTGTATTTCCAGTGGTTCCAATGCCTGCATTTGCTGACCTTAGGGATGTGTTGTGAGGGGCAATGATTACACGAGGTGAGGATGGGAATGTGGTCATTCTGTCTCAGCAAGAAGCTCGTTTGGCATTCAGGCATTGTGATCTTGGGTTTTGTTTCCTGACCCATAAATAGTCTGTGTGTCACGGCAATAGTTTGATGTTTCCTCTCTGCTTCTCTTTCATACACATCCCTATGGTGGCCTCTTTCAAGTCATTGCTCGCCATACAAAATTTGCTCCTTTTCATCTTCCGTCATGAGGCATTATCGCAGTCAGTTCACCATTTGTTCCTTGTCTATGAGTTCTCTTCAATTTGTCAAAATGAATGGCTTCTAGCAATTGGTGATGATGAGAGGGTAGAGGTGTATTTAATGTGACAGTTATTTATTCTGCAGAGAAAACATCCCTGTTTTCCTTTTCAGAGGAATAGGGCTTTACATTTTCATCGCATTAGGAGAGCAGCTATCTCACAGGCTTACAGTACATTATGCAGAAGTGTTCTCTTGCAATATTTTGCTCTGCCTTCCTTCTTCTGTTGCATCTGCTCTGTGCTGGGCTGCCGGCAGCACGTGTGTTTGGAGGGCCCATTTTTCCACAGCTAGAGGCTGAGATCCCCATTTTCTGCTTTGCAGCTTTTACTGGAGGTTGGACTCTCCCAGGGCTGGCACGTGGCTGCGAAAACCACGCACTCTGCTGCTGTGAGCATGGACTGCAAGCGTGGCTCAGCAGCAGCACGCAGCCATGCTTGGCACCTGCGTCTGTGCTTATCAACACAGTTGTCGTTAGGTGGGAAGAACTTTGAAAATCGTTATTAACTTCGTTAATAAGACAAGAGGATTTTGAAGCAGTTAATTCACTGGGGGCCAGGTTCAATTAAAGCAACACAAGACTTTCCAAAGATTTCTGGTGTTCTGGATCTATTCCTAAGGACATTCCACTTTATTGATCTCAATTTGTTAATTAATCTATTGGGGCATAATGAATAATCCAACCGCCTTGAAGACCTTTCTCCCTTTGTATTAATAAATTTGTGTAACTTTAGCTCTTTAAAATGCAATATGGTATTATTTATAACTCTTACATTTTGTAAAGAATGCTTTCATTGTAATGACAGTTGTTAGTTGCTACAAAAGCAACGTTATTTTTTTAAAGCTCACCTCCCACCAGATGTGAGAGCAGGACAAGGGGAAATGGTTTGAAGTTGAGGGAGGGAAGATTGAGGTTGGATGTCAGAGGGAAGTTCTCTACTATGAGAGTGGTGAGGAGCTGGAACAGCTGCCCAGAGAGGCTGTGGATGCCCCGTCCATCCCTGGAGGTGTTCAAGGCCAGGTTGGATGGGGCCCTGGGCAGCCTGGGCTGGTGTGAAATGTGGAGGTTGGTGGCCCTCCATTTGGCAGGGGGTTGGAGATTTGTGATCCTTGAGGTCCCTTCCAACGCTGGCCATTCTGTGATTCGCACCCACACCGTGGGGCTGGGCAGTGCTGGGTTGGGATTGCTGTTGGCTGCTTTGGTGCAGCAGCCATGGCTGCCCCTGGTGCTGCAGCACGCCGTGCTCCTGCGTGACCCCAGGCCTTGCCCCAGCAGTGGAGCAGAGAGGAGCTGTGCCCCACATCCCCTGTGCTTTGGGCACCTCTTCCTCCTTCCTCCTTGGGCACCCTTCCTTCCTTCCTCCTGCTGCTATGGGTTCAGCAGCACCCACTGCTGCCTGTCATCCCTAGAGCTGTTAGTCTACTTCCATTGTTCATATGAAAGATGGGGTCAGTATCTCAGGGTTGTACAAAACAATCAGATTTAACTCTATTTTTCCATTGAACATTTGGTAAATGTAATCTTATTTCTAAGTAGTACTTTGTATTTCAAAGGCAGCATTTGTTAGGGCTTCTTAAAGCACAGAATTGATTTTAGTGGCTCATTTCTTAGTACTGAAATAGTATTATTGTTACTACTACTGACAATGGTATCACTTAATTGTTGGAGTGCCCTTCATCTTCAGGAAGATCCAACGGTTTGATAAACTCCTCCACTCTGGGAAGCTCCCACCGACGAGATACAGTGGCAGACCTCAGAGCCCCACATTGCATCTGCACTACGTTCTGGGGCAGAAAAAGAGAGCTTTCCCAAGAAAATGGCGCAGGGAATTCTACATAAGGAAGGTGCAGGTGCGCACAGTGACTTCTAGATAGTGGCTCATGAGATGC
Source organism: Chrysolophus pictus (assembly GCA_037305975.1). NCBI lineage: Eukaryota > Metazoa > Chordata > Aves > Galliformes > Phasianidae > Chrysolophus > Chrysolophus pictus. Next base: position 865,220 of record CM074587.1, read on the forward strand.
AGCTGTAGAGCTTTGCTGGCACTTGCTGCATGTGACAGCTGTGGCACTGGAGCTGTCTGCTGGTTGCCCCAAGGCTTTCCTTCCCACCCTCCCCTTGCCATCGCCCCATGATGTGCTGCTCGCTGCCTGCCTGCTGCTGCTGCAGGAGATGCTGAGATGCTGAGCCCTGGGGTGGCTCTGTGCTGTGAATGCATTGCATTTCTCTCAGTCATTTGGCTGAAGGGTTCATCCTGGCTCAAGTCCTTCTTGTAGGCTTTCTTTTCGTAGCTCAGTGAAGCAAAACCCATTTGTTTCACTGATGGTTAGGGTGGACCTTGGTGATTTTCCAGACCCTCCTTAAGATTGATCTGATACCTTTTCTTTTCAAGAAAGCCTCCATTTTGTTCTGCCTGCTCCTTTTCTGTAACAGAACGATGATGTCAAACCAGAGTATTTAGAACGTTCAAGTCCTCTGCCACAAAATAGGAGTGAACTAATCAGAGGGATGGGCAGGCTAATTACAGCAGAGAGCGCTTCTATTTATTCCCAAGTATCTTGTTAATCAGCAATAATGGAAAAGGAAATAGCAAGAAATTACATGGCAGTTAAGTGACTTTTCGGTAAAATATATATTTTTAAATTAATCTAAGTGCCTTTGAATGATGAGACTGTAATTTAATTTAATCCATTAACAATATGAAACTTGAAGCCTACTTCTCATCGTATTTTTGGAAGTGCAAATAATGAAATGTTTAGTGGTGGGTAGGTAGCGTTATTATTAGAGATTAATCGCTCCAAGGTGGAATAATATTCACCCAAATGTTTCATTATTTGGTATTACAGTCTCTGTTTAATGCAGCAGAGCTGGCTCAGATGTGGCAGGGCTGCATGGCTGCAGTGAGTCTGAGGGGACAGAAATGGCAGCAGGGTATCTCTGGTGCAAATAAACACACAGAGCTACTTCCACTTTGTTCCTGTTCTGCTTGGTTGAACCACGAGAATATTTACACAGACATCAAGATAACAAAAAAGGGCAGTGATGTCTCAGCCAATATCTGACCATTTTACAGAAAAGCATCCAGCAGCAGCATGAATGTGCACCAGATGGGTGGCCCAGGGGCCTCCCTGGTTCAGCAGTGCCTATGGGAGAAGGAGGGGAGAGGAGCAGCTTCTGCTGCAGGCAGTGTGAGCGGGGAGCTGATGCCAGCAGCAGTGCAGTGGTTCGGCCCACGCTCAGCCTGTGTTGTGCTGCCCAAATTGCCCACAGGGACCAATTCTATCGCCTCTGCCAGTTCTATGGCTCTGGCCAGCTCTGTGCGTTCCCAGGATAGCAGCACCGTTACTGCTGTTATTTTATGAAGCAGCATATTTTGCATTGCTTCGTTCTGTTCCTCTGAATCAGCCCCATCCCCTGTCATTCGTTATCTTGGGCCAGGAAGCAAAGCAGAGTTCATAATTCAATGCCCTCCTTTTAGGAGTGGAGTTTTTAGCACCCAGTTCTGCAGTGCAGGCACATTCTCTTTGGGATCAAGTCTGGAGTCTTTAGAGAGAGGCAGAAGGCAATAAGATTTGATCTTCATTTTGAGTCTGTTTAAGGTTTATGTTTGTGAATGTGTATAGTTTTCCGATTGGGAGAAAACAGCACGGCTACAAATCAAACTTTGATCCCCTGGAGTTACACAGAGGCGAGCACTAACAAGCATCTTGTGAACTGAGAATTGAATCTCATCGCACTCCAACCAAACAAGCTTGAGCAATTAAGATTAAGGGTGGAAAAATGAGACATTGGAATTAAGGCTGATGTCTGTATATGCTTCCTGCATTAGCCATGGAGCCCAAATGAAGATTTGTTTCGCACTGCAGAGGAAGAATCGTGATGGAGGCTCTGCTTTCCAAGAGCACTGTGAGGGCCATCTCTGCCAGCACTGTGGGCTGCAGCACGGCCGTGCAGCTGGTGATGGAGCAGAGCAGAGGGTTGGGCAGCACACAGCAAGCAGGGAGCAGCCAGGACTGCAGTGTGCATGCAGAGTGGCTGTTTTGGTAGCTCATGGCATGTGAGTGTTTTCCTGCAGTTTGCTCCATTTTTTTTGGATGATATTCTTCAGTTCCTTTGATGTGTGAAATGTGTTTTTCTTAGCTGCGTTTTATAGAAATGCTGCAGACTTCACTTGACCTACTGTAACTTAACCAGAGCAGCACAGCATGCTAATGGTCTGCTTAACCACTGCCTGCTTTGTCTGTGGAGCTCCTCCCCAGGCACTGCACGCCCTTGCAGGCAGTGCCCAGTGATCTCCTGCTGCGCTGGGCTCCTGGGGATGGATGTGACCCCACGTGGCGATGGGCCCCTTTTGCAACCTGCTGTCCCCACCACTCAGTCATTTTGGATCATAGCTCTTCCAGTATTCATGATTTCATCATCTTTCCTTAATTTCTGATAGTTTGATATTATCTAGAATAAAATCCTTTTGGAGGATAACTTCTTAAAGGTCTGTAGCTCCTGGAGATCCTGGAAGAAAACCTCAGGCAGGTTCTGATTTACTTGTATCGAGATAGGCTTCATAGTAACATACATGTTTTCTAAACACATCCCTGAGTATCCTGATGTTGCAAGTCTGTTTATTTATTTACCCAGGAGTATGGGAGTGGGGAGTACCAGGAGTGTCAGAGAGCGGGGCTGTGTCCTCAGAGTGGGTGAGAGTGATGCACCCAGCTGACCCACAGCAGATCATGAATTGGACCAGTGTTCTTTGTTCTGTGACTGGAATTGCTCATACACAAAGAAGGGTGCAGAGAGCGGGCTGAGAATTGGGCTCTGACTGCAGAGGATCCTGCACCAGAGCAGGGCTGGTGCTGGCTATGCTGCAGCCTCTCATCATGCTGCTGGATCCAGGCTGCTGTGCTTCCTTTCAGTTAGAAGGGCTTCTTCCTAAGATGAAGCAAAACTTATGATGCTTAATGTCCACATCAAATATAAAGTTTTCCTTTTGACACATTTAATACCGACACGGGAAGAATTGGATGATCCATTTCTAGCTGAATACTAATGAAGTAAATTATCTCCAGAAATTTCCTACTGTGTGCAGACTGCAGGAACTAACGCACCTCATTAGATGCCTGTTGATTAGAAATGTTAAAGTGGCTTTTCTTTCTTTGAATGGCAATTAAAATTAATTTGATAGATGTACCACCCACCCCCATAAGCTGGAAGAAGAGCATTGCCTTGCTGTGCACAGAGGCTCCTGGGGTACAAACTGTGGGCAGCTCCTCCGTGGGACACCTTCCTCCATGTCCCCCTGAATGCTTACTCATCTTTTCCTTTTGCAAACGTGTCCAGAGTTGTGCTTTCCTTCTCCAAGTCAGGGGTGTTGATGTGGTTAATTCAGGAAGGAGGGATGAGAAACGTGCTGAATGCAATCCTGCATTTGCAGCCCAGCAGCAGCAGTGGGAGCTCGCTGCAGGCGCAGTGTTGCTCATTGCTACCACCAGATGTGCAGCACGGGGTGATTACAGAGCTCTGAGTCACAGGCACGCCAGGGACAGAGGGGTAGCAAAAATACTTAATCAGTGGCTCCTGTAGGATTAATAGGCAAGGCAGGGGATAACATTTGTAATAGATTATATCTTCTTGAGAGTGGACTCTAGGCAGATTAAGTACTGCTCCTTACAGTTGTTTTTGTTCTCTGTGTGTATATTTGGGTCAGAAAGATTTCTAATGCTGTGAGGGACTTGCATGCTATGATAGGGAAAGATTTTGTTGTCATTGGTAAAAAGAAGAAAGTGAGTAATCTTGTGCTGCTCCCCATGAAGTGCAGGAGGTTGAAGTCCTTCATTACTCCAAACCGGCCAAAGCAGGTGGGCAGCTGGAACAGGGGAATGCAGGTCTGGAATTTTGCACTGAGGTGTTTCATGGTTTTGGCTTCTGCTCTGACTCCATTCCATATGATGGCACACTTTGCTTTCCACCTGCAGTCTTGTGCAGGCAGGAGCCTGTTTTCCTGCAGGGGAGCAGCAGCTCTGTGCAGGAGCAGCTCAGTCAGCTGTCGGGTGGGGATGAAATGCTGCATCAGAGCGGTGCCCCTTCCCCCGAGCAGCCCAGCTCTGGCGTGTCCAACAGCAGGCTGTGCCCAGTGGGGCAGGCAGCAGGATGCTGGGAGGTGCGGGGCAGCAGAAGGAAGGGGCACAGCTGAGAGTGAGCCTAAGGGGCAAATGCTGTTTCCCTCCAGGGCTTCTGCAGGGACTGCTTGCAGTGGCTGTGGACACAGCATGTGCTGTGCACCCACACCTGTCAGCTCACCATGGCATACATGCTGCGTAGCACCTTGCTCTCCTTTGGCTCTGGTACTTGCAGGGCTGGCTGTCCGGCAGCCACACCTGGAGCAGGAGCTACCTGGATGCCAGCTGCTTTGTTTTCCTCAAGCCTAGTTAAATACAGCAGCTTGTTATTTACCAATAGATAACTATTCACGTGCACCTGGCTGGGATTTAGGTGTGTAACAGCAATAACTTAAAGGAAAGTCACGTGGCACGCACTAAATGGGCATTGTATTTCTGCAAGCCAGGTTACTTGTGCAATTTGTTCAGCCTTGGCCAGCAGCTTGTAGCTGGGTCCTGTGTGCTCCTGGAGGAATGGTGCACAGGGATGAAAGAACAGGTTTTCTTTAGGCAAAAGGGAGCAGTAGGAGTCACCTCTCCCAAATAAGCTGTTTGTAAAGTGCTCATGGGGCTAACTTATGCTCAGAATTTTTTTTCACTTTCCTCTCTATTTTTTCCACTCTTTTGTGTACTCCCAGCATCTATTGAATGTTGAAATCAAGTTGTCCTGGCTTAGACATAAGGAGGTTCTCAGCTGTGATGCTGAGAGCTGCTGGTTGGGTCGAGATGGGTCACTGGGATATGAGCTGGCCACCAGGGAGAGGCACCAGGAGAAGTTCTTCGTGCTTTTTTTGTGCTTTCACAGTGGAGAGTGATAGAAGGGAGGCGGGAGTGTTATGGCTGGAAGCTATTTAGATTAGAGCATGTGTTAGGAATGGTGATACACAGCAGAACTGTAGATAAGGGTAGAGCTGAGTGAAGTAATTAGCAGGAGATGAGAGAGGAATCAGAGTGCTCAGGGCTGAACTGTACCTGGGGGAGCTGAGAGGCTGCAGGTGAGCAGCAGGTTTGGGGAATTTCTGGCTGACCCTTCAGCTTGCTGTCACTCATGGATAAGACCTGTGGCACAGGTAAGGCCAGTACAGCTTCAGTACAAATAACAAGCAGTTTCTGTGGCACGTGGTGTAGGATAGAGTATGTTCCTTCAGGTCCTCATGAACTGTGCACTGAGCAGCTGCTGGGCCCTCTGAGCCCATGGCCCACCTTGCTCCTTACTGCTGTCTGCCATCCGGACCCCCTTCTGGCCCTGCTGCCACACTGCGGTGTTCTCAGCAAGTGCTATTGATTGCTCGCAGAGCTGCAATTCTGCTTTCAAAAGAAATAAACGTTTCTAAAGGTATTGATGGCTTGGTCCTGCAGTGTGGTTGGGTTACTGCTGGAATATTGGTTTTGTGCAAATTCTTCACTTGCTTTCATAGAATCATAGAATGGCTTGGGTTGGAGTGTCCTTAAAGACCACACAGTTCCAGCCTCCCCTTGGCATGGGCAGGGTTGCCCATCAGCAGCTCAGGGTGCCCACAGAGCATCCACCTGGCTTTGAGTGCCTCTGGACATGGGGCATCCACAGCCTTCTGGGCAGCCTGTTCCAGTGTCTCACTATCCTCTGAGTATAAAATATCTTCCCATCATCTAACTTAAATCAACTCCCTTTTATTTTAAAGCCATCTCACCTCGTTCTGTCACTGTTGAACCCTTTCTGCCCTGTGCTGCACAGCCAGCTGGCTGTGGTCATGGTGGTGCTCAAGCACTCATGTTTGCCTTGAAATCTGGGGTAAAATGTTTAAAAACTTTGGATCTGATTGCATGTCTGCATGGGGAATGGCACAACCCTTTCCTGGCAGTGTGTGCTGGTGCTGCTGTGCTGGGGAGGAGCTCGGCAGGGCTGCAGCACCCACAGGATTCTGCTGCTTCTCCCCAGTGATGGCATCCCCTGACATGGCTCCAGCACATGCAGGGTGTGCAGGGCCATGTGGATCCCCAGATGGCAAGTTTTCACTTGAGTGAGTAAACCCATCGTGCAGGGCAAGTCACGGCGATCACTAACAGTGACCCAGATCTGTTTAAATACGGAGGGGCTTCAAGTCTTGTAAGTACGTTCAGTCTTGCAGGGTGCTGTGCTGCTGGGTATTTCTTTAATAAGCAGAAGCAAAAGATAATAATGATTCAGCAAGTCAGCTGTGGCCCACGGACAGCTGCTATGGGACGGCAGCGCTGCTGGGAGCCGCGGCATGCGGCAGGGAGCGCCAGGAGCTGTGGCAGTACCTGCTTTGGTATTGATTGTCTTGTATGAGCTAGCGAGGCCTGAGAGGTGCTCAGAGGAACATCTGACAGCTTCACCCAGCCCGAGCAGTGTGGGCAGGCTGACGGCAGGAGAATCTGCAAGGAATTGAGCTGACATGCGTCGCCTGGGGAGGAGAAGTTAATGCCTTTCCCAGATCAGAACTGGCCTTATTCATTATTCCTAAGCCAAAGGAGCTCAGCTGGGCTCCGATTGTATCAGCCAGGGGTTGGTGAGGGAGCTGTTCTCACTATCATCCCTGGTGTGAATACCACTATAACGTGTATCGATTCTTTTGAAATTGCAGCTGTCACCTTACACGTCCATAGCATTTATTACTCTTCCATGGAAAGATTTTCTGCCAGTTCTCCCCATTATCAACTTCATGTCATTAATATCTCCCCATAATGTCAAGCTGTAGAAAAATTCTGCAGAGGTCACTTGAAAACCTTTCTGTCATGGAGAAATGGACCCAAGCCCACACTGTTCCTTGGGTGCACAGTTTGCTGCTCTGTTTTGTCACCTACACTACCAACACAGCTGACCATCATTCACACAAACGTGTCCAGTTGCTGATCTGTGTGCAAACCCATTGGGAGAGCCTAGTATGGCTACATGACCCTTTCAATACGGCTGGAGAAAACGGGGTGAATCCTGCAGGAAGACCCTATGTGCTGCTTGGCGGTGCTGGGAGCCACCACCCCATGTCTGTGGCTCAGCCCAGGCCCCAGCTCTCTCTAAAACCCCTCAGCAGCCCCAGCTGCCCGCTGCCCTGTTAACCCACCCGCTCTACAGAGGCTGTCAGTGTCAGAGCAATTCCCGAAACAAAAAGGACATTTCTTTCTCCAACGTTATAATCCGGAAATTGTGGCTGGATCTTATTTCAGCCAAATGGGTTCACCCAGCCTGTCTATTCCTTTCTGCACTGTATTTGCAATCTAAAATCCATAAATAATTAATCAAACGCACATAAAAATCCATAGGACCACGAGGAGCTCCACAAAATGCTTCCCTCGGTGCAGGTGGGATGAGATCAGAGGCAGGCTGTTACAGTGCCTCTCACTGGGCACTGCAGAGCGGCCGACAGAAGGGTATTTTTAGAGCAAGTTATATGGGTTTAATAACATGGACCTGCTCTGCCTGTGCCTCCACCCTGGGGGAGGAACTGTCCTGGCCGTCCTGCAGGTCTGCTCCTCCCAAATCCTGGGACACGGCTGTTGCTCACCGCTTGGTTCCCAGCAGTGCCATTGCTCTGGAGGAGCATTAAGTGCCATCAACATGGAACTGCTCCTGCAGCATGTGTAGATGCACCAGGGATGCGGATTAGTTGCTGTCAGCTGGGTCCCAGAGAGTACTTCGTTAAAGTGCCTCTGAGACTCAGAAGTAGGGTTAATTATTTAGGTATCTTAATTTTCAATGCATCTCTGTCTTTTGCCTGCAGTATCAGAAAACTAAAACTCCCACCCCAGGGACAGCATTGTGCAATATTGAAGTGCAATCACTGCCGTGACAAGGAGGGGTGATTTACAACAATTTGTGATGCCTGGAGTATAAACGAATATTTATACAACGTGGGTAGGTTCTCCTGGATGCACAAAGCCCTGCACTCGCTCCAGCTGCTTTTCTCTCCATTAGCTGAGTGTCAGCTCATGGCCCCGCCGATGCCATCCATTCTGTTGTGTGCCACCACATTGCACAGCCGTGTGCTCTGCATCCAACACACACACATCCAGGTGAGCTCCCAGGCACAGCGTGTGCTGGGGATGCCGTGGTTGACGTTTCCCCAGTATTCTGTAGGAGCACTTCTGCAGTGCGTTGTATGGAGCAGGCAGTGGGAGCACAAAGTGAGAAGGTGACCTTGGTACAGAAAATGCCACAGGTGCGTGCCAGGGCTCAGCTCTGCTTCCTTCTGCAGCACAGTGGTGGCTGCCAGCACGGCTGCTGCAGGTTGAACACAATTGTGCTGTGGCACAGCTGGGCCATCCCCTGCAGCACCGCACGCTCAGCTGCTGTGCTCACCCACTTCTCCGGTGGGCAGCCATAGTCTGGGGCTGGTATGTTTGAGAAGCCACCTTTCAGTATACGTGTACACTCTAGTGAAATGACAGGAATGATTTTCTATTGTAGTTTTGTTTAATAAATAATCACAGCAATGGAAGAATTTGTTTGACTCGGTCTACTGGCATGAATTAAAACATTCAATTACAACTGCGGGGGGAAGTTTAAATATTTACTTATTCTTTAGGGGAATATAAATTAACACTAAGGACCTCCATAAACCTTATTCAAGACATTGAAGAAAACTTGACTGCAGACCTTAATTAATGTTGGGGAAAAGGAGCACAAGGCCCAGGAGACACCAGGCAGAGCAGAGCTGCAGGAGCTGTGCTCGCCTCCAGCCATGCACACACACAGCCTGCTGTAAATAAGTCAGGCTTTGGGAAAGCATCTCTGGGGGCAGCTGCAGCCCCCTGCACCTGGTGGGTGCTGCGAGGACCCCTGGGTTGTGGGCTCTAGCTGTGGCTGTGTGGGCCAGAACTTGTGTGTGTGTAATTCTGCCAGTGCCAATGCAGGTGATGCTGCAGCTGCCCTGCGGTGCTGCTCAGTGTGACGCTGCGTGGTTTGGTGCACAGTGTCGTGCTGGATGGTGCCATGCTGCCCTGGGCATTGCGGAGCCTGCAGCTGGGATGGGCACTTGGGATGGGGTGAGCACCCTGTAGGTGCTTGTACTCTTCCCAGGAGGGAAATAGGGATGGAACTGTGCTTGTCCCACGTATTCATTGCCCTTCTGTAAATTGCTAAATTAACCAGGCAAAAGTTTGCTAAGAAAACAAGACAAACAGGAAGGCTTGATTCCCATGGAGAAGAAAACATAATGATGGTTTGTGGTGCAAACACACCACGGAAAGTCATTTGTTAAGGTCTGGAGAAGCACCCTGCTGCCTGCTGTGCTTCTCTCCCCAGTTTGTGCTCCCCAGGCAGAGCAGGGAGCTCTGCGGGCAGCAGCTGGGAGGGATCTGGGGAGAGATGCACTGTGCTGCAGTAGAAAAGGTTGCCCTTCTGGGCCCTGATTTTGCTCTGAACTGATGCTGACATCTCTCTCTGATGCAGGTCTATTTTCTTGAATCATATTAATACATGGAAATCACCTTTTCTCTAAAGATTATCTTGTGTTGCAGACACTCTGAGCTCCAAAATGGAGGCACCACACCTGCAGGACAGGTGAACCTCCCATGGAAAGGGCTGGAAATTGGGGCATTCCCCCAGGGAAAGGAGCCCTAAGGATAAAAGCAGGCATATGTACTTCCCTGACCTACTTTTTCCAGCCGCTACTGGCTGTACAACAGCTTGAGTGCACAAGAAAACCTGTGTTTTGTCACATGTACACGAAAGGCCTATTTAACCTGACTAAAACCGTAAGTAAAACAAAATAAGTGGCAAAACTTATAGTGGAGCTTTGGATGAGGAGGGTACACAGCCCCCATGGATCTCTGCAGGCTCATGGAGAGCTACAGGAGGTGCATTCACTGCTAAGCTCACTTTGATGAGCAATGAAAAGCTGTTACTGATAATACCAAGTTTCTTCTTTTTAATGTGGAGGGACAGCTTTAGTTGGGCTTTTGGAAGGCGTTGGTGATGGAGGAGTTGTGGTGGTGTTTTCAAATGTTCTAGAGAGAGAAACAAAGCCCTGTGTTGGCATGGTGATGGAAGCGGAGCTCTGCTGGTCTGTGCTCTGCTCCTGGCTCTGTGGTCAGTAAGCGTGGATCTGGGGCGATGAGCCTGGTGTGCTTTATTGGTCAAGGCTCTGTTTTGTCTGATGGAAACCCTCTTTCATGAGAGGCATCAAGTGAGTGCCTCAGCTGTGAAGAATTCTTTTTCCTTAAAGGCTGTAATTTGGGGATTGCCTAATGGGAAGCTTTTGGCTAGGTTTGTTCCTGAGAGCTTCTGCAGCCAGCGGAACCCAGTGGGACCCAGAAGGAGCTCCTGATGGATGGGAGCCACTGTGGGTGGCTTTCAGGTAGGGTCCCCAGACCCTCTGACCCATGCGGGACTTCTGGGTGTGGGGAGGTGCACACCAGCTCAGTTTGTGCTGTTGAAGCTGGGTGTCTAAAACAAGCTGCCCAGAACAATGAGAACTTGTTTCTGAGATAATGGAATGAAATGTTATAATTAAACATAGAGTGTTGGCATGACAAAAACTTTCATACTGCTTTACTGTTTTAATTAAATTGTGTTCTGTGCACCAGGCAACATCTCTGGGATAGAAGTGGTTGCTAACAGAATGTTTTCAGTTCTCTGGGGAACAGAGCTATTTTATAACTGAAACATTGGGAAATCTCAGCAAATTTATTGCATAGCAGGTGCTTGGTAGTAGCTGTCATGTCTGCCACAGCCGCCATCCTCGTGCAGCACTGCGTCCCATTGGGGTGCTTTATCCCAGTACCGTCCGTGCCTCTGAAGTGGGATTGAGACAAACCTCATGGGAGAGCTGGGGGAAGCAGGGAAAGGAACAGCACTGCTAATGTTCTGTTGGTCAAAAGGAAGAAGTATTACTGAAGTTTAAACATGCCACATCAAAGAAAACCATCAGTTAATAGGAGAACTGCAGCCTATGAGTGTTAACATTCCTGTAGTGTTCGGCAGGAAAGAAGAATGTTACACATGGAACTAAGATTGCAAACGAGCTTGTGCCTGGTGATCATCCACGTTCAGTGGAATCTGCATTCACCAGGGGTTGGCTTGTTCAGCTTGGAGGAAAGAAGGCTGTGGGGTGACCTCATTGAAGCCTTTCAGTACCTAAAGGGAGCCTACAAACAGGAGGGGAATCAGCTCTTCGAAAGGATGGATAACAGCAGGACAAGGGGAAATGGTTTGAAGTTGAGGGAGGGCAGATTGAGGTTGGACGTCAGGGGGAAGTTCTTTACAGAGAGTGGTGAGGTGCTGGAACAGCTGCCCAGAGAGGCTGTGGATGCCCCGTCCATCCCTGGAGGTGTTCAAGGCCAGGTTGGATGGGGCCCTGGGCAGCCTGGGCTGGCATTAAATGTGGAGGTTGGTGGCCCTGCATGTGGTGGGGGGTTGGAGCTTCATGATCCTTGAGGTCCCTTCCAACCCTGGCCATTCTGTGATTCTGTGAAGTTTTGACAGGTTAGCATGCCAAAAAATCCCCGATTTCTTGAAGTTGAGGTAGGTGTTTTCTCTCACCTGTATTTTTTTGGATGGATGCTGTTGCAGTGTACTCTGGCAGTATAGGCAATGTGTTCATTTTCTGAATCCTGAAGTGTATGAATGAAGTGTAACGAGAAGCTGCAAGGTTCACGTGCAGTGAAATAGTCTTCTGGTAAAGAACAAGTCAAGGGTGGCATCTACAAAGTCTGCTCTGTGTTTTATCTTTTGCAGCTCTGGACTATAACCTTCAATTGCCTCTACAAATTCCTGGTGGCTTTTGGTCAATACAGTGTTGTTTTCCTGATATTCTTTTTAAAAATTTTACTCGATGCTGGGGTTGATAAAGCCATCCTAGCTCCCTGCCTGCTGGGGAATCTGTGAACCATTGGGCTTCTTTTGCTTGGGGACTTGTCACAGAGCCCCGGCCTGGGTTCACTGAGTCCCTTTTCCTGCCTCTTCTCCGTTTGCTGTGCAGAAGGACAGAGATGGCAAAAATATGACTTTGCTCATCATTTGCAATAATAGAATGATGTTGTATTGATCTAAGCGTTCGGAGCAGTCTAAACAACCAGCATGTTCATTGCACTTCTTCCAGACCACTTCCAAAGTACACTTGCTATTAAATATGAAGTGCACATCTCCAGCACTTGTTCCGCTATTAAATTCTGCTTATGGATATTAATAACAAAGGGCCTAAGGCTTGTATTTATGCAGGCAGGGAAAGAGCACCAGTTAAGTGGCAAATGGGATGAAGAATATATTTTTATGGCACACTAAAGGTGTATTCAATTTTAATACTAGTAGACTGTTTAAAATGGAATTTCTGTGGATTCCTACTTTCTGACCCATAGTATTCCTTTTTTTCTCCTTTACCCTGCGGATCTCAGGTGTTGGTTCTGTCCCAGTTTGCAGCAGGGCAATGGCCCAAACTCTCACTGCAGGTCTTGGGGCTGGGGACCAACCCAGCTCAGGTAGTCCCAGCAGAGCTGCAGCTCCTGCTGGCAGATGCAGGATGAGAGCCTGCAGCTCTTGTGCTCCAGACAAGCAGCACAATGGGTACGCCTGGCTTAAATTATTCAAAACAGAGCAAGAACATCAGCTCCTGCAGGCTGTGTCTGAATGGCTGTGGCAAGGAGAGAGCTGTTGTGCAAAATGCCGAGTCCAGAAGGTTCTCTCAGGTTCATAGGAATCGTGTGGGCTGGGCTGAGGATACTGCTTTGGTTTCCCTTACTGATGGTGATGTGCAGGTGATGTGCTCACAAAGATTCAATTTTATTTGGTGCAAAGTAAGCAGGTTTGTTACACTGCCTGTGCAAGGACAGCCACATTTCATGTTGCAAAAGAAACCTGTTAGAATTTTGGATTAGAATTAGCAAATGAGGGGAAATACTGTAAAGTGTTCTTTCTTTAGAGCAGTGTTTATTTTCATGTTTAGAATTACAATTTTCCTACCTTAATGCCCGTCCCTAGTAAGACTTGCCTTTCCACTAGCTGTGGAGTGTATTGAATGGCAGCTGGTTTCTATTGGGGAAAATCAAGTCCCAGAAGGTGTCTGTGTGCAAAAGTTGGGCTGCTGGACTGGGTAGCATGAAGCAGTTCAAAATCACGGGGGTTAATCCTGCAAATGCCTGGGTGAAACAAAGCTGATGCTGAAACTCTTTGTATTGGTGCAGATGGATCAGAAGTGTCCCGATCCCCTTTAGGCACTGTGTCAGACCAGTGCCTAAAGGGGAAACCCCAGAAGGCTGGGGTTTCATAGCAGCTGACCAGGTCTAGAGTGATATGAAGCATCCATAAAACCTCAGTATCCATCCCATCCTAAACCAAGTGGCTAAGAGAAGCCTCCCAGCCCCCTGGCTGCTGTTGTCACAGCTCACGTGGGTCAGCTGCCTGTATGGCAACTGGTGCTTGGCTGTGGGCAGCCACCTCAGCTGAGCCCAGTCCATGGGCTGCAGGCAGCTCTATGGGCCTGGCTTACCTGGCAGAATCTGAGCACCGGAGCCTCCTCAGGCTCAGGGTGAGCATCGCTTCTGGTTCTCCCAGTGTGTAGGGCTTGGATGTGATCTGCTCTTTCCAGAGGCATGGTGGTGCTGCTCCTGTTCCCCAGCTGCCTGCCTTTGTGCAGCAGTGAGGACCACAGCTCCAGCAGGAGGAGCGGTGCCTGCAGACCTGCTGTTCCTTGTTCTGCTCTTTCTGTGCTCAGCACGGTGCTTTGCTCAGTGCCTGGCTGATGGTGGCTTCAGGATGAAACGCTGGGGTCTAGTGCTGATGGGAGCAGTGAAAAAGGAAGCTTTTTACAAACTGCGTGGAAAAAACGAGCCTATGACATCTTCCATGCCCATTTCACATCCCTCAGTGTTTGTTAAGGAGAGATGCAAACCCAGGACAGCTCTGGCAGAAGCAAAGCCCTGTGCTGATGCTCATCGATCGCCAGGGAGTGCAGCTTGTGGAGGCTGCGTGAGACACAGCCCTGCCTGGGAATGAGCAGAAAAGTGGCACTCAAAGGAGATCAATACTGAAGAAAGAAACTTTCTGAACTCTCTGGGAAAGCAGCTTGACAGCTGTAACATGGATCTGTGATCATCCTTCATTTTGGTAAATCAGCAGTCAGTGTGGCAGAAGTGCAAACGCCAGGTGAGGGCAGTCAGGGCATCCTGACTTCCAGGCTCTTTGTAAGGATGAATTGCTCTCCATTTCACTTAGCTTTCATGTATGACTAATCTCTTTTTTTCTTTTAATGGTGCTTTAAAACATTGTGTTGAAAATGTACTCTTTGGAGTTACTGTACAGTTTCTGGAGTTTCTTATTTAGGACATAATAAGTACTGGAACAGATAAATGAACAGGAAGGGAGAGCTCTGGTATTTATAGTGTTATTTGCTACCTTCTCTCTGGGATGAAAATTGCATTTCCATTTCCTCTGGTACTGAAGGAATATTCTTTCTTTTACCTCAACCCTTTCCTACCAAAGATCCGAGCTTCAAGCACACAAAGCTTTTATTGGGTTGAGCTCCACAGCCCGTATTTCCAGCATGTTCCTGCTGAGCAGTGCCCAGCCATGCTGTTGCTATGGGGCTGCACTTATCAGGGTGATGTCTGCACTGTTGTACCACCTGTGTGTGTCTGGACAGCCGTATTGCATCCCCAATGGACACTGCTGTCACTTGGCTCCTCCTGGCTGTGTAACAGCATAGCACCTCTTCACATTTCTTCCTTTCTGCTTTTATGCTTTATCTTCTGTTTGAGTGACCCAGCAGCTGTTTCACACTGCCTTTGTGTGGGTCACAGCAGAAATGTGGCTGGAGGAGCCCATCTGCAGCCTCACATCTATGTGAACCTTAGGGCTGCTCTGCTTTCACTTTGCCATGCTGCACTGTGATTTATGGCCTCGTAGTGTTCTGCTGCATCCTGGATGCAGCTCCTGCATCAGCCTGAGAAAGGCGAGGAGGCAGTGGAACACTGATGCAATCTGGGGGATGTCAATAGCTGTCTGTGAGGAGGGCTCTGACTGCTGTGGAGCTGTCTTTAGGCATTAGTTATCCACTGCCAAGCTTTCCAGTGACCTTCCTCTTTTCAACCTTCATTAAATATTAAAAGATTAAAGCCAGGCTCATGCTTTATGAAGGGCAGGGTAGGCGTTGGTGTGCTGCTTGTCATGGCTCACCCTCCTCTCTGTGTGGCTTTTTGGAGGGTGTTTGTGTATCTCTGTCCCTGCAGACAGGAAGGCTGCAGAACAGTCCAGGTCCAGCACGCCCAACACCCTCCCTAAGGTGCAAAGATGAATGCTGCAAATGTCAGATTCTTTCATTCCTTTGTCGTTTTTTCCCCATTACAGTTTGCCATCTATCTAATTTTTGGAAGGGCGTGTTGTCTTTCAACAGTAATACTTTGCGACTGCTTGGGCAGGGAAGCCAAGAAAAGAAAGAATCAAGAATGAAAGGAGGAACGTTTTAGTTATCCTGATTTCTAATTGAGCAATCAGGTTTGGTAGCAGAGATGGGTGAACACAGACCTGATCCATAGGGGAAAATGGGAATTAGCAGCTAGGAGAGAGACGGTAGAAATACTCAAAGTAAAAATAGAGAATAGAGTAGGACAAGAAAATAAGACAGGATTGTTTGTAGCCTCATAAGAAGCCTTGCAAAGCAAAGTAATAGGTAGGGAAGTACAATGAAGTACAGTAAGTGGGAGAGACGAAGGCACAGTAAATATCCACAACTTCTCGCTGGCTCGGCAGCTGCTTCCATTAGTTTGTGTGTTATTAGTCCCAACCCTTCTGTATTTGCTCTCTCTTTCTCTCCCTGGTGTAATATGAACAAAAGCAATTGTTGTTGCCTCTTTACGAGGGAGTCAAACTGCAAAGAGTAAACAATTTTTCCATCAGTGGTGTTTGCTGTTTGACATACAATACCAGTAAACAGCTATTCTGGAGATCTGGTGCGCCGTTTCCTGGAGTTGTGCTTCCACGTACTGCTGGTTCCCAGTGTTGTGCTCAGGAGTAATGCTGCGTCCTCCTGCAGGCATCACTGCCTGCTGCAACCAGTTCTGCTTGTTACAGTGATGCTTAACTCAGTCCAGTGTGTGTGCTCCTCAGGCTGCACGGTGGCAGAGCAGAGTAACCCCGATAGCTGTGTCCTGTGGCAGGGGTAGACCCAAAGCCACGTGCTGATAGCAATGGTGTTCCCATTTGTGGTTGGCACTCTGCAGACAAGCTGCTAAACAAGGCTGCTGACCTCTAACAGCGTGCAACCAAAATCCAGCGCTTCTCTGGCTTTTCCTGACATTGTAAATATTGCTGAGTATAAAATATGCACACAGGAATTCAGTACGATGGAAGGTGCCTCAGTGGTAACGTCAGGGAAATGTCAGCATCTCCATGCCTTCCCTTCCCAAACTGCTTGCTTGCTGCCACCTCTCTGGAGTCCTGAGAGTGCCAACAGGCACATTACATGGTGGGTCAAAAATGAAGTATTTCCTTTGTGTTACGAGTGGTCAGGCACCCTCCTCTATTCATTTTGACCATCATACTTTAGACTGATGGCTGCTTTGCTTGGTATCAGAGAAACAGCCATGTTCAGACTGCTGGGCATAACGCTGGATGGTGTTACAATTCAGTGACACCCACTGTGTTCCCCTACCCAGAGCTTAGTGGGTCTCCAGGGCGCTGCAAATCAGGGCCTCTTCTGCAGCTATGACTATTTGTGGGACGTTGGCACCGTGCAGAGCTGCCCTGGCTGGGGCTGCTGGGGCTTCCCCAGTGCTGGCTCTGCTTCTGCTTAGGGCTCAGGGCTGGAACGGGTTGCTTCCTACACTGCATCTTCCCCAAGCAAAACGGCATTGGATCATCCTCTGCTTGCAGCCTTGGTCTGATGTGAGCTTTAGCTGCATGAGTTGCTGAGATCAAGAGAATCAGTGATGCGCAAAGCATTGCTCTGAATCTTCAGACACAGCACTGAATGTGCATCACGTTCAGCATCACGTGCACACGTATCTGTGGGTGCCTCCTGGGTCAGCATCTTAAATGAGCAAATCACACACGCTAGTTCTGCCATGCAGAGGACTTTGGAGAGACTTTTTAATCACCGCTTCTTGCTTTCTGAGCCTATAGACTGTGCCCAGGTGGGCTTTCTGGTCACATCTCTAAAGCCTTGAGGTGCAGAAAAACTTGTTTTCATCAGAGATGTTGAAGTTAAATAGACAGCACAGCTCTACCTGAAAGAACACCAAGGAAACACCAGCTATCACTGGTTTCCATCACCTTCCTGCGCAGCCTGGTATGCTACAGCTCTTAGTGACAGACTGCAGTTGGAGACATGCACTGAGAGGGGTCAGGATCTGGGGAGCCCAGTGCTCAATTCTGCCTGCATTTAGCACGGCTGGATTGAAATGCACTTTGCTTCATTGAGGGAACTGTAATTTGATGTAGTAATGACTCAAATTCAGTAAAAATAAATACTTAGATAGGCTTCTGCAAACAAAGCAGGCGTGGTGCCCTGCTCTACAGCCTGTCACTGGCTTTGATGGCAATACTGATATTGATATATTCCACTCTTGTTCCTTTTCTCTTGTAGTGAAGTGCAGCATCACAGCATTTTGTGACGAAAGCAAATGTTTCTGCTCCTCAAGGCTTGAGAGAGAAGTTCAGGATGCTCACCTGTGTGCGTGCCATGGAGCACAGCTGTCCCTCCAGCCAGCATCACCTCCATGCTGTGCCACAGTGCCCACCGTGCCCCATCCCCAGAGTGCTGCTCCACAAGCTGGCAATGACAAATGCATGCAATTATATAAACAGGACAAATTATTTTCTTTTATGCTAATTTTGGCCTGGCACTTGCGCTAAGTAGCATTGCGTTTAATTGCAGGAAGATGAATTGCAGCAGGTTACACCAAGTACACCCATTTCACTTCTGTGCTCCTCTCTTATTGTAACAGCTCACTTCAGTTTCCTTGGGGCGTGCGCCACGTGTTAATTGGGTGTGCAGTGAAAGGCCTAAACGAAAGTTAAATTAGATTTAATTCATTTTTTAATTGGGTTCTAAAGAAACTTAGAAATCATTGGGGGGAAAGTGCAGTACAACTGCAATTTTTTTTTTTTATTAATACTTTTCTTCAGTATCACTTTACGCCTGCTAGCGTTACATTCAGTGGAAGGTTAATTACCCCTAACATCTACGTAACAAAAGCCTCTGAAAGCCGGTACAAATTTTCTAGGGCTGATTATTACATTTTAAATCACTGTTTTGATATTTGCATGGGTGGAAACACTGCAATATCTTCTGCTTTTCCTCCGAGCTCTCGGGCAGATTGGAAGCAGCAGTGCAGTGTTTCCCTGATCCATCTGCGTGCAGCCTGGTGCTGCTGGAGGTGGCTGCCCCGAGGCGGTGGTGCAGTGGGGCGGTGCTGGGCACCCCTCACCATGCAGGGTGCTGGGCAGGGGCTTGCTGGCTCGCTGCTCCCATTGCTTTGGGTTTACAGTTGGCACACATGGAAAAAGACAACACTTAATGTATGGTCTATATTTAGGTTTTTATTCCCCAGATGATTCTGTTATGTTTTAAAATTACTCTGTTGCTTTGAAGATCAGTTTTATTGTAATAGATTTTAATTAATTCTACCTTCTTCTAGGTGTATCCTCAGGAGCTAATCTTTCTTTGTGTGGTGCATAATAAAATGAGGAGTTTACGATAATAAGCAGAGCAAGCTGTAACTGAGGGCTGTGCCATGGCTGTTGAAAGGTCTTCCTGCACTGAGGGTGCAACTCTGTGTTCCCATGGGTTTGTACCAATGCTATTTCCATCAGAAAGAGCAAATGTGAGAGCAGCCCTCTAACAACCTCCTGCCTGGGGAGGTGCTGAGACATGGTTTGGGGTGGTGAGAAAGCTCCATTGGCAGGGAGGCACAGGGATCTGGTTCTGCAGTTCTCTTCCCATAGAAGCGATGAGGCCTCTGTATCTGAATGCAGTTCTATCTGATGGGCTTTAAGCCTGTGTGCCACGAACTGCATCTGCAGCAACTGGGGCACTGTGTGGAGCCCATGAGTTGCTTTGTTTGTCAGCACTGTGCTTGTTTTGTGCTGTACTGAAATAACTTTGGAAATCATAATAACAAAATCCGCATCTCATCGCTGTGTCTCACAAGCTACTCCTCCTTCCATACAGTCCTACAGGCAGGGTAAACCTTCCTACCCTTCAACTTTGCACGTGCTGAACATTTCAGAATGTAACTGTAGCAGGGAGATGCATGCACAGCCTTATCCCAGCTTTTCTGCAAGCACTGGGGGTGCTTGGCTCAGCGTGAGGGAGGCTGACACCTGTGAGCAAAGCACAAATATTTAAAGAATAACCTAGGCATAAACGTCTGCAATTTTATAATACTGTGTTGGTTTCTGGTTTCCACAAAACAAAGTGCAGACCCTACATCTGAGGCAGAGTGGACCTGGCTGCAGGGAAGGGAAGGGATGGGGCAGCAGGGATGGAGCTGGTGCAGGGAGGCAGTGTGTGCATGGAGACAAGCAGCTGGCCATGGGGAGTTCTGAGGAGGACAGGGAAAAGAAAGGAACTTGTTTGGCCACTGCTGAACTTAGAGGTGCTTATGGACTTCCCTCATTTATGTTTAGCTTTTCTATGACTGTTTGCTGTTGAATTTCTGAAAGGCTCTGACCAAGTTGCCATAGCAACTTCTGTACTGCAAACAACGTGTTTGGTGCCTGCGTGATGCAAACTCCTTCCCGAGGAAACATGGGATGCCAGCTGTGTGCTCCCACCTCGCTGCTCCGTGTGCCCACCATGCCCTCGCTCACCCGGGGGCTCAGCAGCTGCTGGGATGGCCCTGGGGGCCGCGGGGCTGTGGGGTGAGGGCTCTGCTCCCCACCTCCCCACTCCTGGCTGTTGTTTCAGTCTTCTGAAGGAAGTCCGCTTTGGCTGTTAATTCTAACGCAGAGAAAATGGATGAATGTTCCTTTTGAATTTGTTTTTCTCAACTTCAGAAGGAAAGTGTTTATTTAATTTTAAAATGCGCCGTTTGTGGAGGTTTCCAAGAATTTTTTACGTGACCTTTAGAAATATTTTTTCCCTTATTTTCTTCAAATCACCATGTACATACGCAGTATTGGTGTGCCCAAAGCACTAGTTTGGATGAGTTGATCTGGAACACAAACAATAAACAGCTCAATGCAGTCGGTGGACCATTTGCTTTTATTCCCTATCAATCAAACCAACCAAAGTATCTTGGGCACTGGGAGCACGGCATGCTCAACTGTAAAAGCACATCTGCTCTTACAGCACAGCTACTGATCCAAACGGAGAGCTCCAGTGCAGCTGCAGCCATCAGTGGCCCTTCCTCGCGTGTTAACAAAGCACTGCATTGCTTCTTAATCACCGTTGGGTGCATGGAAGTGCTGGTGTGCACTGCTGCTTAGCAGTTGCAATCTTGAGCTCCTGGCCCGTGCCTGCTTATGTTGCCTGTCGGCAGAACTGACCTCAGGGCCGCAATCCACTGTTGAAGCTGATGGCCTGTTTGCATCCTCAGGTCTCCTCCATGTTAACTCTCTGCAGCAGCACAGGGACGTGGCTCTGCCCCACTTCTCAGGCAATTGAACTTACAGCTCATTGGTATTCCTCGTGAAGGCGCTGGGAAATCTTCCATTCATCATGAGTTGTGCTGTTAATGAAATATCCATTTCCCAAATCAACTGCTCAAATTTCCCATCACTTGAATGACTCGATGTAGCTTTGGAAGTATTGCTGCCAAGTGCTAACAGCCACCGAGCGCTAATGCACAGAGGAAGGGCTCTGAGCCCTGAAGATGAGTGTTCTTGCTAAAGCAAAGCATGTGCTGGCCAGGAGAGTTCTCTTCCTGCAGCTCTGTTGTTGCTAATGGGCGCTCTGCATTTCCTCTCCTTCAGTGCGCGGTGCTCCATTCCAGACTCAGGGGGACGTGGTCAGTGGGCACGGTGGGGGTGGGTTGGTTTGGTCTTGGTTATCTTAGAGTCTTTACCAGCTGAAATGATTCTACGATTGTATGAAAAGCAGTGACCAAGGAGAAGGGAGCCAAGGGGGCTGTGCCGTGCTGGTGGGGCCGCCCCCAGGGCAGAGCTGCTTGTCCCAGCCTTTGCTGAGGAGGCAGGAGCCTGGAGGAAGCCGAGCTTCAGTTTGTGCTGTAGCTGGAAGGGCTCCTTTCCACCTCACTGCCTGAATTCTTCCAGCCCAGGGCTGTATATCCCTGCCCTTTCCCTTCTGCTGTCATTAATCTTCCTCTCTCCGCTTGTTTGTATTCTCTGCGTTCCTTTCTGCCTGCTATCTTCTGTCTTACCAAAGCCAAAGCCTCTTAGCTAGCAATAAGTAGCATTTAACCACTCAAACAGTGTGGGCTCACTTCATTGACCCCACAAAGCCATTCTGCTGGCATCATGCTCACAGAACTCCAGGAAATAATATGTTATCATTTTGAGTTAGTGCTGAAATGCTATACTCTCAGGATTTTGTTTAAAACGTGAGGTTTTAAGCCAGCATTCATCCTTTACAGAGGCAGCGTCCTTGTTTGCTGGGTGGTCAGTTCAGCAGTGCTGCTCCTGCTCACAGCACGCTGGGATGCGGAACCACGGTGGGAGTGATGCTGGGCTGGGGATCCTGCAGCAGCTAGGGCTGGGGATGGGTCTGTATGGGCCATGCTGGTGCGCCATGGCGGTGAGAAGGGAGCACGAAGCCTGGCAGAGAACTGCTGCTGAGAGTGAAATTGGCTGAGTTGTTCAATATGAGGGTGAATGGGATGGGATGCCTGCAGGGAGGGCTGGGGCAGCAAGGGCAGAGTGCTGTGTGTGAGGGCTGCGTGAGGCAGAAGAGGGGAGGAACCGCTGTGAAATATGCTTCTGTCATGATTCTGAGCAGCGTAAATATTTCTAGGGATATTAAAAAAAAGACATTGTGGTGTTAAGAAGGGAAAAAAGATATTTCTTTCCAGGAGGTCATATTCTAAAAATTAATAATTTACTGTCTGTGATTTATGCTGATAATTTCAATTTCTGTCTTCTTGATTCTGAGGCCGCAGCAGACTGCCACGCGTGCGGTGCTGAGGGCGCTGTTATGGCAAAGTCCCGGCCCGTGCATCTCGTGACTCCAGTTTCAAATCCCATCATTTACCTCTGCCTCTGTTCTGCTGCGCCGTATTCGAGATACGTGCTATGCGTCCTGTGTGCCAGGAAGATGTTTCAGTTTGTTATCTTTATGAATGACCGCATTATTTGTTTGGAATACGCCAAATGCCAACAAGCACCCCTGCAAGCAGAAAGCAAAACCTCAAGCAAACAATGTGACGCTAATCTGTTGTTTGTGCTAAAATACAGAAAGGGAATGACTGCTTGGCTGTCAGCAGCTCATAAAGGAAAGAAAGAAAAATGCCACCAAAGAGGAATAAGCTCCAAAAGAAAGTTCCATTATCAGTTTGTTTCATGCCTTGTAGCTCCAGCTGCAAACAATCCCTTTCATAAAGACACCCTGAAGATAAATGGCAGCGAGGTGCTGGTGGTGTCGGGGAGATAAAGCTGTGGGTCCCCTGTTCTGGGGGAGGGGAGAGCTCTGCTTTATTTTCTTCCATCTCATCACCATCTTGGGGGAGAGAATGAATATGTATCGTCTGTTATCTTGTCATTTTTGAGCCAAACATCTTAAAATACATTTTCTCTGGAAATAACCTCAGGGATTTCAAGACTGGAATAAATTATTAGAGCAATTTGAGATTGGAGGCCCTCTATCTGCTTTAAACATGGGAAACACTGTTCCCACTGTTAGACTTGGCCGTTTGCTTACCAACCGAGGCTAAGATAGCCAAAGAAACAAAAAGCAGTGACATGCAGTGCTCCTGTCTGAGCAGGTGCGTGCTGAGACCCAAAGGGCGTGTGGCAATGGGAGCATTTAGTGCCTCCTGGGGTCTCGAGCTGCAGATAATTATATATAATATATATATAATTAATAATCGAGCTGCAGAGCCCCGTGTTGAAGCCGCCCGCTCTGAGTGCTGCCCTGCTCCTTGCTGGTTGCTGCTGGGAGGCACTGGGCTGCAGCCTGCTTTGGTTTTGGCTGTGCTGGCTCCATCCCATGCTGCCATCGCAGGAGGAATTGGTTCCTCAAATTGGTGCTGTTTTAAAAACATCAGAGCCCAAATCATGTCATATTCTCAGCGAAACATTCACAGAGCGAATGTGGAGTCCTGGAGAGAAAAATGTTATTCCTGATTTCCACATAATGGAGTTGCAGTGTAGAAATGCTCTGTGCTGAGTAACTGGGGAAGTAGAACCCAAAATATAATGCAAGGTTTATTCAGAGCGAGTGTCAGTCTCCCACAGCAAGCATAAAAGCTAAATTTCTGTCAGCGTGAGCTCAGCTTTGCACAGGTCCCACCTGTGGATGTTTCTTGGTGCAGGGAATGGGCCCCAACAAGGACCCATCATGGCATTGGCTGGTAAAAGCTGAAAAAGCACTTTTCTTTGCTCCTTACTTTAGAGTTGGCTTTGATTGCTGGGAAGTCAATGAGCACTTTGTTGTTGTGTGCAGGAGCGGGGCTGTCAGATCTGGAGGGCTGTGTTTGTTTGGGCCCTTGGAGGTAACGGGTGGTGCTGGGGCAGAGCTGCAACCTGCTGGTCCTGGGGCCGTGGGGCTGCTCAGCTCCCAGTGCTGCACCCACTGCCCCCCCAGCCAGCACTGAACGCTGCCCTGCGTGCACCCCCGGCTACTCACAGCCTTCTGAGCAGTGCAGGGCATTGGAAATCTTTGCTCCATCCCTCCAGACCGGTGTGGAAATTTGTCTCGAAGTTGAAGGCTATCTGAAATCAATATCATCATCAACTTGACCCGCGTTTACAAAGATAATATTTCCATAATGTTGTCTGACTTCAAACGGAAGAAGAAAAGCTTTGCAACAGAAAAAGTCATAAAAGGTATTGCGGCGAAGCAGCATTAAATTTCAGAAAACTTTTCTGAGACCATTAATTGAACTTCGTTACAAGATTTAAATGAGATATTGAAAATCAAACGCTGCGGCCCGGTTTTAATTGCCTCCTCTCAGACACAGCATAATCTTAGAGATGTAGTCCCTGTTTTGTATCTGTAAAGAAGGATTCGGCAACCCGTGGAGAACTGGTGTCATCTGTTTGCTGCTTTGGAGATTGATGAAACATTGATGTAACATTTACAGTCATCCGTGTGTGGGTTTGTTCCTCACCTGAGCCCGTTTGTGGCACTGCTCTCAGGAGCAGCCAAACAGGTGAAGATAGAACTGTCGGTCTGTACCTGGACAAAGCACAAGTTATATTAGGAGAATATCCAGAAAGAGTTTTTCCCATCCTCTTTACTTGTGTTCCATTTCTTGTAGCTGTTACCCACCACTGCTGTAAACTCAGAGTATTTCCACAACGATGACAGAGCTGCTCCAGGCTGACAGCCATCGCCCTGAGCTGCCCTGGTGGGATGCCCAGACACGAAGCCAGGCTCTGCTCCCTGACTTGGTGGCAGTGAGCTGTCTTTCAGAGGGAAAATGCGTGGTTTGCCATTCCTCACTGTCTTCAGAGAGATGTCCCAGGCAGGAGGACAGGCGTTTCGCAGCGCTGAGCTGTGGATGCTCCCAGCACGCAGTGCCGGTGCTGCAGCCCGGTGAGGGCACACAGTGCTGGGCGTGGGGCTTCCTGTGGTGCTGCAGCAGGGAAAGCACGAAATGTATTCCCTCCGTTGTTTTCCCAGTTTAAATTTTCATAGGCTGCTGAATATTTGATGAAAACAAACCAGACCTTACTGTGTTTCCTGTGCATATCAGTGCAGGGCTTGCTTTGGGGTCTGGAGGTTTCCTTTTGGTTGTACTTTTATTGTTTATTTGTAAATAAATGCACCTGCAGGATGCACTTAGTCCTCTTTTCTAAGTGTTACAGAAGAAACTCCAGGAGTGAGAGTGTGTGGTTGGTGGCACAGAAGGCTTAATGCAGCCTGGTAGAAGTGAATTTCTGATGCAGCAACAATCCAGTAATAGCCATAATGTCTGGCTTAATGGACAAGTAAACAACTCTGCAGAAATTAAAATAATTCACTGTATTAATACTGCAGGTTGAGCAGTAAATAGGACACATATTCATGAAAAAGAGACCAATTTAAATCCAAAGGGTATTAACTCCATCCTTTCAAGAATCTGCACAGCTACTTATCTTTTGTAGCTGACAGCACCGGTTCAGTGAAAGGGATTTCTGCTCCACCACAGCAGCAACAGGCGCAATTACCATCTGCTTTGTATTACCAGCAGAAGAAGCCACGGCTTATTTTCTTCCCCCAGTCAGCTACGTGCCACCACAGCCTCCATTGCGGCACTGAGCGGCGTCACCCAGCGCTGGCCATGGGGACACGTGGCCCAGCCACCATGCGGGGAGCACCTCGGCTCTCTGCTCCTGGGGCGCGTTCACTGTGCTTCGCAATGACTTTCTTAATCTGTTATCTCTGCCTGAATCACATCCCTATGAAATGGGACTTCTGACCCAAAGTTAAGTGGATGCTTAAAGGCTGCAGACGGATGAGAGCAAAAAACTGGACAGCTAAAGGCTGTGTGCATTGGAGATGGCAGATGCACTGATGACAGCAGAGGCAAAATATGGATAAATCTGACAGTTTGGAGAACTGTGATATTTACACCTGAAGAATGTGCAAAGAGAGTGCCTGTGATGGTGCCTCCATCCCTAACTAATGGTTCCTCCCTTCCGCACCTCCTTCCCTTCCCTTTCCTTCCCTTCCCTCCTTCCCTCCTTTTGGCTTTTATTTTTTTGGGTGAGAATTCATTTACAGAAAACTGGCAAACCTGAATTACAGAGGTGCAGATCTCCTTATTGTTGGATGAAAAGAAGTACCACGCTCCTAAAAGAGAAGCTAGAATGTATTTGTTGACACAGCATCAATGTAATGTAGTAATTTACAGCAACGTGGCAAGATTCGGGATGGCTGGATACTCTACTGCTTCCAGGGTGGGACAGTGGCACAACGGAGTGACTTCACAGAGCTGAGCAGTGTGTAGGGCAGCACAGTGCTGCAGGTACAAGTGCTGGCTTTGCCCGGATCCGTAGTTTTAAGCCATAAACCCTCATTTCAGGTAAGCACATTGCCAAGTCCCCGCTGTGGGGGTCTGATGTGCATTCCCAGTCTTCAGTCCTGTTCTCTCAATGCATGATTTTGAATGTTTGGAGCAAGCTGAAGATGTTAATACCTCGCACTCTGAGGTCTCCATTCATTTGAGCTGATCGCCTGGAGCAGAGTTTCCTCTTGCTCTCCTGTTTTCATTGCAGTTCCGTTTTTTCAGTTGAAGTTTTCAACAAATGCAAGATTATTGCAGCACTAATCTCAGAAGTAGGTATTGATCCAGCTCCTTGCTGCTATCCCTGTTATTTTAGTGTGGTTTTGTACTGTTTACTGGAAACTTAAGTTTCCAAATATGAGAGAGAAAAACAACTGAAATATATACAAAACCGACCTTTCCCTATTGCTGCCACTGAACAGCAGGAATTATTAAGTGAAAACACAATTTCAGAGGTTGCAGTGCCTGTAACAGAATTCGTATTGTTTTGATAGAGGCGAGAGATGCGACTCCGTAGGTAAAACCAAGCTGAATTTCACACTGTGGACACATTTGTTTTTCTTCTGAGTTTAATCCTGATGCAATTTACTCTATTTACAAAGAACAGCCCTGGGATGGAGGAGTACTGCATGTCTCTGCATTGTGCTTTGCTCCAGATGGAGCGCACTTAACTTGCTGCCTTAACTTTGTCGTGCTGTAGTACTCCTTGTCTTCATATCCACTTATTTATTGATTTGCTTTATGTGAATCAGCCTAAATCTTTGCTACTCCTTCTAAATCTTGGAGTGACCAAACTAATCTGCCCTGACATCTTTTACTGTGAAATTGCACTAGATGCATGAAGGATTGTGGGCTTATCAGTGACTGTACGCTACCTGTTTCACCCTGTACCCAAACCTGAGGAAATACAGTTGTTTTACAGATATTTAATGGCCTCTACGTTTTTACTACACTGAATGCAATGAAAAAAATCAATGGGAGCTGCAGCAGAAATGCTGAGTCACGGCCTGAAGCAGTGATGGAGCACCTGGTGGAAGGCAGGGCCAGCCCAGGGGAGCTCAGGTGCATGCAATGTACTGAGTGATGGAAGGGATGGAGCCAGGATCCACGCCTTGTCAGACCTCATTTAAGGGTTGGCAATGGAGGTGAGGGAATCTTGCAGGAGATCTCTGTGTATCTGAGGACTTCCAAAGGTGGGCTGTTTCTCTCTTTTGTTTCTGTGTCCACAGCTGCTGCATTTGAGCATTCTCGTTTGTTGCAGCCTAGGACTTTTCAGCTTCACTACTATTGCTGCTTTTTCCATTGTGTTACAGAGTTATGGGAGCTTTCACGTATGCTGGCAGGACTGCTTGCTGTTCATAGTCCAACAGGTATATGCACAGACACAAAGCCAGCACCACGTACAGAACTGGAGCTTCGCCATCAGTTTTACCACTTAGTTCCCTTATTTTTCTGGTCAAATAGTTGTTGGATTACTAACCTCTCTTCATTAATTACCAGCACTGCTGTGGTTTTGGCTCCTGGGTATTAAAGAATGAAATGCCCAAAGAGCAGCCACAGCAGTTGAAGATAGCAGTGGGTTACTTTGTAGGCATAATGTGATCAAAAACACTTGTCTTCACCCATGATTAATACTAGATCATGGCTATTGTGATTCCTGCTTTAGGTTTTAGTTTAAAACAATCTGTTGAAACACCAGCTGCACAGAAAGAAAATTATAACAGCTTTCGTTGAATTGGAAACAGAAGTTTTGTGCTTTCTTAGAAATTAAAAAAATACAGCTGTGTAAAAACTCAGCCTCGTGTAATAACATGTTGGCTTTGTTGGATAAGGAGAATTTAGGTGTGAAATTACACCATCAGTCTTAACAGTTGCACAGGATAAGAGCATCCTTGCACTACAAGAAGCGGTGCAGAAGCACTCAGTGTTTTCCAGTGGGACGTGTGCTCCTGTGAGCGCAGGGGTGGGAAAAGCAGTTCTGAGTGCTCCTTGGAAGGGCACAGCCCAAATATCTCACCTCTAGCTTCACGACTTATTTTGCTTTAGTGTCGTTACTTCTGTGGCATCTGGATTTTCTCCATTATGAAACGTGAGGAGAATAGCGACGTCCGACCTTTTTGAAATAGAGAGCCCCAAACAAATGTGTTAATGTGTTAACTCCAACCTGGGGGCATTCATAACTTTTTCTCTCTGTAGCTCAGTGTTGCTCAGCACATTATTCATAATGAAAATGGGTGTAACAGCAGAGATAACTTGTACTAATGGCACACGGGAGGAAAATTGGGAAGGTTGCCTTCTGCTGAGCGGGTGAGCGAGCAGAATATCAGCTTGACCAAACCAGCGCAGGAGCTGCAGGTTTTTGCTTGAATGGAACTTTATTTTATTTTGTGTGTAAATCTTCTCAGGCCGTTGGTCAAGGTGTTTCCATGGCAACTGGAGTAATTTCGTTGTGGTGATGGGGAGCAGTGGGCTCGCGGCAGGCGGTGGCTGGGGGTGAGCAGAGAGGGATGGGGCTCCTCATCTGTAGAACTGCCTTATGTAGATTTTAAATCAAAAAGCAGCTCATCCATGGGCGTCACATCTGTGCCAATGAGGTATGAGATGTACTGTTGGTATAAGGCATAGCTATAGCTGTAGTAGACAGAAGAAAGCTAATTTCCTTTCTTTCTTGAGGAGATCAATATTCCACAGCAGGGAAGGATTTCTATTCCCGGCTATAGTTTTATAAACAACATCCCATTACACCTATTATCATAACAACCCTTTTTATCTCCTCTGTCAATATTTGTCTCTATCATGCAATGCATTTCTTTAAAAACAGAAATCCATCATTGTGGCAAAAGGGAAGAAGAAAACGCGCTAGCAGCCCACCTGGTAACTGGTACTTAAACCTTGAGGCCCTGAAGTGTTCTTAAGCACTCTTGTCTAAAACCAGTAGGGTGTGTATTAATTATGGATTGGAAATGGCCAAGGAGTTTGGTTCTTCCCACGGCTCCTGGCTTTGGCCCAGGCAGTGTGCCGTGGTGATGGGTTGCATGGCATGGGGATCCTGTGGGCTCCAGCAGCCCCACTCAGTGATAAAGCAGCACACGCGTGGTGCTCCTGATGTCTTAAATCTGTTGAAATTATAATGGAATCTGTGATGGAAGGGTGCTTCTGAAGCACACGGTGCCTCAAGGAACAGGTGTAGGCTTTGCATCTCTCATGCTTTGCTCTTGGAAGTGGTGCAGGAGTGGTGTTACTGGAAGCTTTACTCCAATGTCTTCGTAGCACTGCTGAGGCTAACCAGCACTCTGTTCTGACACACTACTGGTTCTAGTTCTGTCAAATGCATATCGGCAGAAAAATATCAGGTATCAGCTTAAGGGAGAATGCGTTACTTTTCATCAATATAGCAATTATTTTAACCATTTCTGCTGAGAAAAATACACGAGGCATTTCAGATGTCTATAATTTCCATTCTAATTCATCTCGAGCTCTATGGCAAAAGTATGTGGTGTATTTTTATTCCACTTTGACATTGCACACACACTTCTGTGCTGCAGACTGCGTTGATAACCAAGCCTACAAAATTGCATATAATGTGTGTAACACCCAGTAATTATAGATCTTAAATTGTATGACAGGCATCAGGAATAGAAATGTTACTTCTTCCTCGCTTAAATATGCAGGGGACAGCATACCCAGAACAGAGCGAGTACCTTTAGTTGGCTGAGCTCTGTGCTCATTTTGTCTGACAGAAAACAGTTTCAGGATTGGAATTGTTACTGTGAGCTGCTTTGGTGCAAACCAGTAAGTCATTATTCAGTAGAATGATAAAGAAAATACAGAATAAGTTACCTGTGTGTTATTCTTGTTTGCTTGTGGGCGAGGAAAGTACCTTGGTGCATTTAAAACACGAAACCTGCAGCCATCCAGGCCCTTTCCTTTTGGTCTGGTGAGTGTAGTGAGCATAAAGGGGGAGGTCTGGGATAGGATGGGATGGGATGGGATAGAATAGAGTGGTATAGAATGGAACAGAACAGCACTGAGAGTTGCTGCTGCGCTGTGCCATGCAACCTGGCAGCATGTGTCCAGGCACAGCAGGAGGGGAGAAGAAAATCAAATGCAAATGGGGAAAATGTCTTCAAAACAGCTCCCAGCCGTTGGTGCACAGCCCGTCAGATGCAGCATATAGGCAAATCACGTCGTTTTCAAAAGGTTAACACCTTGGCAGAGCTAATTGCTGTTCTTCCTCTAGATTTGCAGTGTAATTTCTAATTTTTGACTTCGCTTCTTATCCTTCAATTAAATAGATATTAATAAAACAAATATTTATGCCAGGGGAGCATAATAGCATAAACACTTAAGGAAAGTGAAGCAAACAAAACGTAATAGCATCAATATTTAAGGACTGTGGAGTAAATAGAAGGAAAAAAAACAGGCAGATGAAGGAAACTTCCTCAAAAACCTGGTCAAGAAAGCACCATATCAAAAAACCTGTAAGTTAATCATTAGTCACTGAGTTGAGTGATATTTGTGTATTAAACTTCTCCTTCCCGTGTTGGGGTTCTTTGATCCCACTTTCTGCCTTGCCCTCAGTCTTTGTTTTCTTCCTTTCTGTGTGCAGAATGGATTCTGAAAGTTCTGCATTATCCCTAGGAACTGTTCCATGTTTGTGTATCTTTTCAAAGAATTCTGCATCCAATATTTCTGACATGCAGTCCGTTTAACAGGCGATATATAAGCAGGTATTTATTACAACAGTGGTTGTATTGTCATCCTCCATCAGGTGCAAAAATGTGCTTCTGTTACCAAATTCCCCTGGCTGGAAATATCCATTGACACAGCTGGCACACAAGGCGCTGTTAGCAGGGTGGATCAGGAGGATGCTGTGTGGGCAGCAGCTGAAGCATGGGAGTACAGAACAAGTTTAATTGAGCTGGTGCTCCCATGGGATGGAGCGTAGCTCCGAGAGCTGTGCAGTGAATAACAGAGCTGTGTGTATAGTTCTGTAGCAGTGGGATAGGCAGGATTTTATGACAGTATCACAGGTTCTGTCCTTAAAGGTGTGATGGCATTATTTCCAGGTTGCCCTCAGGCACTGGGGAGACCAGCCTGTGTGAAGAGGACAGGTGTCTGTGTGCGACTGTAGCAATCAGAATTTCATCTGCTGGGTGGAATTCAGCGTGCGTTGCAGAGCAGCTTTCCTCCCCATCTCAGCCTTTACTGCTTTTTAATGCTCCAGGTGGGTCACTGCTTGGGCCAGACAAAGGTGTGGGTCTGTGCAGTCCTATGGTGAGGCTGGACATGGGCTTAAGAAGCTTCTTAATGTTACAGGGAAAAAAGTGTTTTTTGCATTTCTTTTCTTTGCAGTCTCTCAGGGCCATGAAGGTTCTTTATCAGACTTAGAAGGTTTATTTGTTTTATTTCATGAATTGTTTTGGGTTAGAATGCAGCACTGTCCTTTCCTGCACTGGCATTTGAACTGTGTGCTATGTGAGGAAGCGTGGGAGAAGCTGCAGCATTTGAAGTCTGTGCTCATACACGTATATAACACGTGTGTATACATTCACCCAGACACATACACTGTACGTACCTTTTAAGAGAAGCAGTCTCAGCTGGAGCCACACAGATCAGTTCAGGCTCAGACCAGAGCCCGCAGTGTGCCGTGCTGCTTCCTCCCCCACCGCAGTGCCCACTGCCTCGTGCCTCCATCCATACACATCCATATCCATCCATATGCGTCCATACGCATCCTTGCCCTCTAGTGTCTACAAGTTGTACATCACCCTTAATTATTCTGAGCAAAGATTTATTATTTTTGTAAAGTGAAAAAAATCAGCAATTCTGGATTATTTCATTATTCACCATTTCCTGTTTCTTGAAGGTTTCAGATGAGAGCTGTACTACATGGTAAGCAATTTCTGAAAAGTTCTTTCTATTTGTTCCTCCATTACCTTGAGTTTTGCTTTCTCAATCTCTCAGGGTTCACCTGTTGGGTTCTGTGACTCCCAGCAAACAATGCTAATGAGCGACTCTGTGCACAGTGATTCCAGGGAAGCGTGCTTAGAACAAGTCTCTAGAGGCAGGTGATGCTGATGATAACATCTAAGCCCTGAAAAAATGTGAAGACTTTGAGCTGAAGTCCTCAGTCCTTTTCTTACAAACTGTGCTGTGAGTGTGATGGGTTGCAGGTAGAGGTGGGAGGTTCTGTAAGCTGAACCTGCACATTTCCCTGTCCTCACCTTTAACAAGGCAGTGTAATACATCAGGTGTCTGAAAGCTGTGGGTGCAGAGCTGCCTGAGCCAAACGCCCCATACACACATCCCCTGTCATTCACGTGTTCCTCCTTTTCCTCGTCAATCCTATAAAGATACCTTTATATAAATGTATTTGCTGTAGTTTTGAATCATGTTTTCTCGAAGGCACATCACCATTTGCTTACTTAGTCAGCAGACACTGTCTTCCAGCATTCACACAAGAGATGAAACAGAGAAGTATTTTTAGGACAGGGAAAGCTTCTGCAGTAGCAATTAGCATGTTGGGACCAACGTCACCAAATAAGTGGGTAAGCAGATGTAGATAAGACCAATGTGCTTGTAGGAAATGCATTTTGTGCTTTGCACAGCCACTCCTCGGCTGCAGTCACTACAAGAAGTGATGCATGCGGTGACTGACTGGCAGCAGCCAGTGGCTCAGTGTGGTCCCCTCTGCTCAGAGTGGTGTTGGTCTGCATGACACTCAGGTACCTTCATCTATTCCCTACAGCCAGTCCTGTTCTCTTTTCCTTCCTTGTAGCTCCTTTTAGTCTTCCCACATCAATAATGCATTAAGCTTATTTATGGCTGAGGTGCACTTCTCTAGCTATTGGTGATACTGGCTGCTTGTTCTCACAGTGATGGGCACCTGGAAGCAGCCTGGAAGCACCAAGCAGAAGGCATGAAGAGGCCAGAAGTAGCCCTGCTCTTCCACAAAGCCCTGCTGCCTGGTTTTTAACATCCAGTAATCTCTAACTGTTCTCCAGCCTTTTTTTCTGGCAGCAGGGAAAGGCACATGCTGTATAATTTATCTGTTCTGAGGCCACATGTGAGAGAGCAGATACAGGATTATAGCAGCAGAAAAGTTAGTGCAAGCCTCTCTTATCTTAGGATTTAATATAGTAGGAGGTGGTCATTTTTATAAGTTAAAAAGCAATAGATTGAGATATACATTCAGCACAGATTAACTAAATTTCTTCCTTGAAGGGGCTCATTGAAATGTATGTGATGTTCACTCAGTGTTGTGAGAGATGCTGCTCAGAACTTTCAGCAATACAATAAAAGCTTGTGGTGTGGAGAAAGAGCTGCAGTCCTTTGCTGGATCTAATATAACTCTTTGGCTGGGACAAAAGCCTGTGACAAGACCAGACAGAGCCCAGTGCTTACGGGTTACTTCAGTAGGGTGGAAGGAAAGACATTTGGTTACTGCAGTCAGGGTGCTGTGCATACCAAAAAATTAAGAAGACCACACAAAATCGAGTAATTCTTGCACAGCCCCTGGCAAGGTGGGCAGGGTCTGTGTGCAGCTCAGGGCTGTGAGGATGGCCCCAGGAGCAGCCATTATTTCGCCAGGAATGCTTCATCCCAGGGACAATAATTAACCTGTCATAGAAAATTGTCCCAAGCCAATCACGTGCCAGAAAACACAATTATTGCCTAACAGACCTTAAACAAAAGGCTGATTCATGTGCCTAATTACCATGCTTTAGACTAATTGCAAGATGTGGATAACCAGCCCCAAGTGTCAGGTGCTCCTCATTTACATCCCCTTTGGGTGCTGCTGGCCATGCAGGGCTCTGGGAGGCGCTGATTTGATGACCCTTCCCATGCTAGTGCATTGCAAGTCATCTGTCACCAGCCTTGTTGGGCTTCATAGAAGTCAGATCAATGCTGAGATTTACCCCTACCTCAGAGCTGGGGAGGAGCATGTGGAAGGCCCCTGTCCTCGCCCAGGGAACAGAGCGTGTCAGCCTGGGTCAGGGCTGTAAGTAACAGCCAGGGCCTGCTGAGCACCGTGGGATGGAGCAGATGACACTTAGTGATGGATGGAATAAGAAGATTAGGTTAACTAAAGATTTTCATAGCAGCTAATGGGTTCAGAAAAATAGCTAAAGCTACTCAAATACATTTTGCACAGACCATTAGGCTGCCAAGAAAACCCATTTGCTCGCTGAATAGCATCAATAGTCCACATGTTATTCACATTGTATAAGTTCTATGAGATGAATTACATATAAAATTAATTGCAGTTCTGAAGAAGTAACTGGCACAAGAAGTCACATTTTGGTTAAGTTACTTCAGTAAGGTACTTGTCCTGTGTTTGTAAGTGAAAGACAAACAAATACATTTTGTACTAAATGAAATAGCCCTTACAAAGAGCTCACCTCTACTAAAAGCAGCCTGCCTCTTCTCTGCAACACACCTACAAAGCACTGTCCTTAGAGCAGCTTTCTGCTTTGCATCCCAGTGGCAGGGTGGTAAGCTCCTGCTGAAGGTTGGGGACTATGACAAGGGAAGGCTCTTCTCTTTGCTTTCCATACTTTCTCCTGTTTGGTTTTATTCTGTTAACAGGAGTTAGTTGGTAAGCTTCCTCGAGATCCTGCTATCTTAAAATTTCATGAACAAACAAAAGTTAACACTGAGTCACTTATCTATGGGCAAAAAGCATGTTTATGCTTTTCCATATGGTACTACAGTGCATAAATTCATCCCTCACTAAGCACTGCCCACATGTACCCTGAAGGGTTTATTTTTTCCACTTTGACTAACACATGTTCGACAGCTTGAGTCAACCTGTAAAAAATGTATAAAGGAAGTCACAGCCCCAATAAAACATGCTTAGATGAAGACCTTTAAATTATTGCTGGTTAATTTGAGGCAAACACAGCACATCAGTTTACTGCTAGCCAGAGGAGCTTTAGGACAACACTGCCTGCCTGGAGCAGCTCACAGCCTGCCCAGTGCTTAGGCTGGGCATGCTGCAGGACCATACTGGCTGTAGGATGCTGCTGACTATAGGACACTCCCAGCTGTAGGAACATACTGATGTCATGTTGTTCCTCCTGATGATCCTGCAGACACAAAGAGACTCACAGGGAGTAGTAGAGATGATTCAGAGGTGCCAGAAGGGGTAGGGCTGCCCTCCACAGCAAGATACAGGCCATGTTTCTGCCCTGGGACAACACTTAAGCTTGCAGTGGGGCACTTCTTAGCCATTTACCATATCCTTTGGCCTGATATCTGAGGCTGCGTAACTATATTAAGTACTAAAAGGGGGGTGAGGGAGATTTTCCATAGAGACATGATTAAGGTCCCCTTAGCGATGAAAACTGGTGTTGATCATGATGTCTGCAGCCATGAACCTGTCACTGGGGGTGGGGGGACTACTGATCCCCCAACATGCAAGTAGGCTGCACCACTTCAGTCCTACTTGCACTTTCCAAGGTCATTCTATTTTATGGGTACCAGATTCTAGGTTTTCAGGGGTAGGGAGCAGAAGATTATTTTCATTGCCAATTTGTGGTCTTACCCAATTACTGGTGCCTGTAATGTGGTCTGCCGCATCTTCAGGGCACTGGGTGGGCCATCTCTGGGTCTTTCATTCATGAAGTCTCTTCGTCCACCCCTGCAGGGACTGAAAGCCTGTCTCCAGGGCAGCCTTAAGAATAACATGATAGCATTCAATAAAAAGCCTTCTGTAGAAAGGTGATAAGGGCAGAGTACTCCTCCAGCTGAGACAGGCAACCCATTGTGCCACTGTTTGTGCTTGGGCCACCCTGTCTTAGGAAAGTGGGTCAGATCTTGCACTCACCCCTGAAATGGCAAGGTGGTCTTAACTATGACTTCAGATGTTTGAGTTATTGGCTCCACCACCTGTATTGTGGAGTAGGCAGCCAATAACTGTTTTTCATTGACTGCTTTTGGAATACCTGTGTGAGTCCTGATTGATGAGACCGTGGTGCAACGTCTGGATATTATGCTCTGTCTCCTCCAGATCAGCAGCTTGTTGGATGATGGCTTCTGAGGCCACTAAAGGGTTCAGTATGGACACCAGTGTGCCATTACTGGTGGGGAGGGTCCTGTTGTAGTATGAGATCCCTCATTCTTGCCAAGAACTTAACCAGGTCAGAACCCTCTAATGCATCATTATAAATAGCCTTCTTCATTCCTAGTTCTCTGATATAATATTGGAGTTCTTCCATCGAGGTCAAAAAGCCAGTATTTGTCAGTATGTCACTGTTGTTCAGCCAGGTAATTCTACATGCCACCATTATCCACTGAATTAGAGGATGGTTCTCATCACTGTGTATTACCATTGCCTCTGAGGGCTGGATGTGTGGTAACAGATGCAAGTTTGGAAATCTCAGGCCCATTAGTTACCACACTTTCAACCCCCACATCCCATAATCTCAAACATCATGCTGGTATGCTCTCCTGGGGTTGTTTAAATTGTTGCAACAAATCCATAAGTTCAGCAGCTACGTATGGGATGCTGTTACCTGAGGTGCAGTGTGGGCACTGGGCCACTCTTCGCCCAACCCTGCTGGTCTACCCTGGATTTTCTTGGTCTTTTGAGTTATTATTAGTCTTAATTCTAGAGGATCTGAGGTTCCCAGATTTTCTACTTGGATTTTAGTCTGCTTGGCCTTTTTGTTCCTGAATTCAACTAGGATCCAAGGATCTTGATGATCCAAGTACTTTTCCCCTTCTAATGGTATGGGTTTTAATTTCAAAGGAGAAGTTCTATTTGAAGGAGAGGCAGTTCATCCTGTCAAAGATGTAGTTTTATTTTTCAGTTGTCTAATATGGGCTTTTAAAAGCTCATTTTCATCTTTTAATTCTTCCTCAGAGGAATGATATGAGTTAATAGTAGCAGCAGCCGTGCCATAGCAGATGCTGCTATTACTCTTTCCTTAGTTGTCAAAATATTTTGTCCTAATTTAAGAAAAATTCAGCCATTCATGAAGGGGATTTAATAATGGGACCATTGTCCCTAACAGGTCCCTATTCTTCAATAATTCATGCAGAACTTAGCCATATGGAACCTAGGAATCCCAGAGTTTCCCCCAGGAGTTTCTTTTCAGGTGTATTAGTGGCCCCAGTGACCATCCAATACACCTTTTTTTTTTTTTTTTTTTTTTAGATAATTCATCCTAAATAAAAACTGGCTGGCTCATCAAATCTAATGCAATAATGTGATGGAAAGTACAATTATAATAGTGGAGTGTCAAAGTTTTTGGCTACAGCAAGCAAAGACAAACCCAAATACAGCAACTGCAGAAATGAAGGAAAAGAGCAGCTTACCTTTGAAAGGCTTCAGACAGGCAGGAATCTTCCTCGAAATGCCTTTGCTTCCACTGCCTACCCTTAAATAGGTCTGACAAGGGGTGGATCCTGGCCCCACCCCTTTCATCATTCAGGTACATTGCATGCACCTGAGCTCCCCTGGGCTGGCCCTGCCTTCCACCAGGTGCTCAATCAGTGGAACAAGCCCTGACTCACCATTTCTGCTACAGATGCTCCTGGCTGTAGGATGCTGAGTGTCTGATGTCCAAGGAGCAGCTCAGTTTTTTTTATCTTGATCCTCACAAATCTGAAACTCTTAAGAAAAACAATGGGCCAAAATTGTGTTAATGTCAAAAAGTCATACAAATATAGTTTCCTTTTTTAAGAGATTAAGGAAGATTTTTACCCTTTGGAGTGTAAAAGCACTGCCAAGGATTAAAAGCAGCCTGCTTAGCAGCAGCCTTGTTGTGTTTCCGCCAGCAGGGACTGAGCCCGGCTCTTTGGAGCTGAAGCCCTGAGCACCTGCCCAAATTAAAACCTAGAACCTGACAGTGTGGTTGCAGAAACCCAATTGGTCCCCACCACCCGTGGCAGTGGGGCCTCCCACCACAGGCCTCTCCATCACTGCTCAGCACCGTGCCCTCCCCTCCCCAAATTCCACATGACAGAGCCCCAATGCTGGCCCAAAATAAATGATCCGTACTGAGTAAAAATCCTGCTGGCTCTTAAACATTTAGCATTTTAGCTTTAAATAATGCCAGGTTAAGATCACAGCCATTCACATTCACTCTACGATTTTTCTGTCTGCGAAATGAATAAAATGAGTATGCAGGCAAAAATGGGGCCTGAACTCGTTAGTATGAAACAGCTGTGTCCCTTGGCTCAAGCTGGCTGTGCTCCTGCCATCACCGAGCCCTTGGTCTGCCTGGACACCCCAGCATGGTGCTGCCTGGCCGGCAGCAGCCGAAGGGCATGAGATGCTCTCCTTTCACTTCTTTCTTTTGTGGTTGTAACAACCCTTACCTACACAGCCAGGGCTCAGATGTACCTTGTAATTCATGCACTTTTATCTTTTCCCCTATTTTTGTGCAGTTTGCCCGGGGCAGAGCCCTCGGCTGCAGTGCCGTGGATTCCAGGGTCAGACACAGCACTGCCAAGCTGTCCTGTGATGCAGAGCTACCGGCCAGGGAGAGGTCTGTGGGGACAGCTGGGGTTCTGTGGGTTGAGCAGAACGGCTTGCTGCCACCCACTGCCCTGGGATTCAGCCGTGTTTGTTAGGGCAGCACTCCACCACGTGAAAACTTTGGTTTAAAAACCATTCTCCTCCTCTCATTGAGTAAAGCTAAGATCTGTTCGAGATCCAGCCAAAAAATGCAAGACATCGGGCATGAGCATCCTGCACTCAGCCCCCTGGGTGCCTGCACATCTTCATTGGCCCAGTCTGGAAATGAGAATGGGTACGTGTTCAGAAATACCCACCAGAGCAGTGACTTTGTGAGGAATGTCAAGCACTTCCTTCATTCCTTGTGAAAAAATGGCTATTTTTCTATTTCATTCTATTACTTCACAGTACTCAGGGCATACCAGATGTGATGTATGCAGGCAGCAGCATACATAGGTTACCATCCTTTTCTGCCATCATCTGCTCACTGACATCCAACCGCTCCTCTGTGCACTGCTTGCAATTCTTCAGACCAAAAAACACGGGCGTTTTTTTACATGCATCACACCCATGTCATAGGTTTAAAATTGCCTGCAGGAACTTACACTTGCAGGTGTGAAACACAGAGCAGAGAAATAGCTTGGGATGCTGCTGCCCAATCCCTTCCTAACGCCCCGCACACCTCCATCACAGCACTCCAAACCCAAATCTGCCTCTTGGGAGCATCGCTGTGCTGGGCAGCACTGCTGTGGGAATCCCAGCATGCAGAGCAGCAGGGAGGCAGCGCCGCTCCCCCCGCCCTCACCCAGCATTAATAGTATTAATTGCACATCTAGCACAAAGAGCAATTATCAAAACATTCTGCTAAGCATCTTATCCAATAGACTGTTTACTGGAAAACACTCAACTGTATCAAAGCCTTTACAGAAAGCTCTTAGAAATTAATAAAAACGTTTGATTAGCACTTTCATGGATGCACAGATTCTGTATATGGCTGTATTATGGTGCATTTAATTATATATAAAGACAATTAATGTCACAAATGAAAACTAAGCTCTGACTCAGCCTAAATAATTGTCATTATCCATCACATAGCATGTCCAGAAAGCTTAACTCCGCAATAATATTTATGAACAATAAACATGGCATTAATTCACTCATAGAATGTGGGCAAGATTCAGCCTCTGTAATAAATGGCATAAAAAAAAAAAACCAAACCAAAAAACAACACTCTGTTCCCTCAGGACTTTTTTAGTGGGTCTTTTTCCTGGTATGTACCACAACATTAGTGAGGAACATTATTCTCGTGTGTGTGCTCAGGTGGGTACCACCATGCTGCAGCTCACACGCATGTGCACGTGGTCCCTTCTTACTCTGCATGCATGCTCCTCCAGCGTCCGTCTGTCTGTACCTGTGCTGCACTATTCTGCTGTATGTCTTGCCATGCCCACAGGCACAGGATCACGGCTTCTGTGAAGGAAACTCCACCAGCTCTTCTTATCTAAACAAAGTCCTTCTTCGTCATGTAACTGCATGTTGCCATCAGCTGTCACATGCATGACACCACCTGTGCCAGCAGCAGATGGGGACAGCAAGGCACACCACTATACCTGTGTGTAGGACTGCTAGAGGTGCTCTGAAAACAAAGGTAACACTGCATTGCTGCGAGGCACAGTCATTTGCAACATACAGGGCTCAAATGGAGGTAAGGACTCAGTTTTGGTTTGAAAATGTGCAGTATGGGTGTAATAGCACGGTGTGACCGCTGGGATGGAAAAGCAGACACTGCAGCTTCACATCTTCACTGTGCCAGAGCCCCAGAGCTCTGCTCTCACCTCTGTGACTCCCTCCAGAGGTTGGATACAGAGTGGGAGAGGTGGCCCAGAAGCCAGCTAATGCACTCACATTTTGAACACCAACATTCAACATAAATGCTTGTTCTTCTAAATTGTATCTGTGTGTGCAGATTCATGCATACATATACGGCTATTCATGTCCTTCATCAATAAATGTGGTACACTAGAGGTGCACTTACCGCAGCCTGACGCTGGCTCTGCCCTTGCGTTTATGGTCTGTGCAGAGAAAACAGAGAACATTGCACAGCCACTGTTTTCATTATTTGTTGGGCTGATAATTCATTTCTTGCTAACAAAGCCTTTATTTGCATGGAACGTCATCTTTTGTCTGCTGCAATTCATGACTCAATCTGTGAGTATTAGCACAGCCATGGAAGGCTGAGCAGCACCCCCGGCCCCCAGTCAGTCCATGCAGTCAGTCCAGCTCTGCCACTGAGGTCTTCATCGCCATGCGCTGGGGCTGTCCCACAGCTGTCAGAGTCTCTTTTGATGCTGATTAACTTCATCAGTATAATTGATCAAGTTGTCTAGAGAAAATGGGAGGCTAAATGCTCTGCAAAGCAATCGTCAGATGTCACCCAAAGCAGCTTCTGCAGGTGCTGTGCTGCAGTCTGAATGAGCTTCCTCTCACCTCTTGTCGCAATGCTTTTCCTTTCCCCCCAGCTCTCTCAACAATTGCCCACTAGATTGACTTTGATTACTTGTTGATTCAACTGCATTTCAGTGGCTGTTGGAAAGAATATCCTTGAATGTCACCAAGAAGACTCAAAAGCTGAAGGGAGCACTCGAGCTGCGAAACACAGAGAGGTGAGGCGGGCTGTCTGTGCGGCTGAGCATCAGCTTCCAGCACTCGGGTCCCAGCACTTAGCACTGCGATTTGCCTTTTCCTTCTTTCCCTCCCCAGTGTCCTCCCACTCTTCTCCCACACCCCGGTTTCAGCTGACGCCCATGGCTGATGTGATGGGGTTGTGCTGGCGGCCCACAGAGCCCCAGGGGGTTGGGATCTCCAGCAGTGTCACGAAATAAAGTGTAGTCACAAGGGGGGAGGGGGAGGGAACAACTGAAAAAATATATTTATTGGAGTAAATAAAAAAAAGTTAACCAAAACCCTTTATTGATACATTCTTGGATAATATCACAAGATCGAGAGAATGGAAAGGAAGGGAGGAGGTCGCGGCAGAGATTGGTTTCACTAAATTGGCACATAAGCAGCAAGATTAACGAAATTACTTATTACAAACAGTATAAAACATACATGCTTTGTAAGTCCTTACCACACTGGTCAGTCATGGTGGGGCATCAACAAAGAAAAACCTCAAGACATGTAAAAGCCATATTCTTCCTTCCAAATATCATAAGAATTATTGAAATTATTGCAAAATAGTCAGATACCTTAAATAAAATAACAAAATAGAACACAAATACAAATATCAAACATAAATTATTAACATGTACCATAAAATACATTACTGGCATGCATTCCAAATATCAAGACCTGTACTAAAACTCAGCAAAAATCCCATCTGCATCCTCCGCAGCCATCGACGTGGGGGGGCTCACCTCGCCAGCACAGTTTTTGGTCTTTAAATTCTTTTTTGTTTGTTTTTGTTGTTAAAAAAAATATATGGATTGCGGTGATACAATAGTAATCATACAGGTCATGTACATAGGTCTTTTAGATCCTTAGATTTGTTTTAATGTGCTAAGTCTCCGAGAATAGGGCCTCAATGAAACTGTGCATTCAAAAAAAACCAAAAAAAAACAAAACAAAAACAGTGACCTCGAAACAACATGGATGGCAATATGCAAAAATCCTCACAAACTGTACAGAAAGTTCAAAAACTTGCAGTCTGGAAGTACATAGAAAGACAGAACAGCCCCTGTGAGTCCTCGCAGTGCCGGGGAGCGCTCCTCCGTGCCGTGGGCTCGGCAGCTCCGCGGCGGAGCAGGGCCAGGCTGTGGCCCCATGGCCGCATCTCACCGCCCAGCCCACGCCGGGCACACGGAGCGGCCGTGGGCAGCAGCTCCCGGCCTCTGCTGGCGGCGGGGCCGGCTGGAGGCC
Organism: Chrysolophus pictus; assembly: GCA_037305975.1. Taxonomy (NCBI): domain Eukaryota; kingdom Metazoa; phylum Chordata; class Aves; order Galliformes; family Phasianidae; genus Chrysolophus; species Chrysolophus pictus. The sequence goes on from CM074587.1 coordinate 907,776, forward strand.
CGTGCCCGCAGCGCATGGAAGTCCTCTCCGTCCTCGCGCCCGTGGCGGAGCGGGCTAGATAACCAGGTTGTTATAACTGACGTACTTCTTTTTTGCAGCAGGGCCTGAAAGACAAGTGGGAGACAGTCACCGCAGCGGTTGGCAAAGGCCTCCGTGAGGAGGTTTGTTGCTGTTCTGCCAGTCAGGAACGCGGAGGCAACCAGAGCCTCCGGAACCCAGCGCTGCCCATCGGTGTGCTCTGAGCCCTTCCCTTGGCTGAGCACCTGCTGAACGCCCTCACTACGTCCCGTGTGGGACTTCAGGACTTCTTCCAACTGTGATGACATTCTCTCCAACTTCTTGCACCTCCTGGGCTAGGAGTTGGCTTTCTTGCGGGGGGTTCCAGATTTATGACTTCTGGGATTTTTTCAGTGTGGGGGTGAAGGCACCAGCTTTCCTAATTGTGGCCTTCAAATTAAATCTGCTCGCACACATTAATTAGTAAAAGCAGCCAGAACCTATATTGTGAGCAATGCTCCACACTTCTGTTAGTATGTTGTGAATATTTGCAGCTAAATACTGAGCAAAATGCAGTGCAGTACCCTGGCAGCACTGACAGCTTAGGGACTTGGATGGCACGTTCTCCATCAGGCACGTTAACAAAAACATCACTGTTTATACGCAGATTCTGTAACGAGGATGTGACTTCATGCCCTGAGCTGATGGGGTTCTGTATTGAACTGCGTTCAGTGACTGAAGAAAAGGTCCTCCTCCTCTTCTAAAGGACTTCATAGCATTACTCTGAAACCCCACTTATCTGTTCTACCATGCCCTACACAACAGTCGGTGCTGTTTGCCCAGTCAAGGCCTGATCCTGCAAAATGCTGATCTTCAATTCCCATTAACTGCTCTGGGGCGTGAAGGTGTTCAACACATGGGAGGATGAAACTCATTATCCTGCAAGACTAGACCGCAAATATCCAATAAACTATGGTATACTATTAAATGCTGAAGAGAGGTAAAATGCAATTGGAAAAAAAATGTGTAATCAGGAAACGGGTTGCAAAGTAATTACATGTATTATTTTGTGATCTATTTCAGCCTTATCCATTACATGCTCCAATTTCAAATAGCAGCAGAGTTCCCATAACAGAGAACGAGATTTTGATACTCCCCATGGCTGCTTCATGTAACATCACCCCTCCATCGCTTACAGGGCATTCACTTTACCATCCAGCAACCCTGAAATTTTGCTTAATGAGTTTTCTCACAAATTCTACCACAGCACCTCATCTCCCATTTTCAATGTGACACCAGTGCCAAGTGAAGTCAACTAAGAAATATTCTGATAGCTTGTACTCCTGTCACCTCCCTGTGAAAAGATGAGCCCCATGTGTCTCAGTCCTAGACAATAAGATTATTTCTGGAACTGCTCTGTTTCAACAGAAAAATGTACACGATAAAAGTATCACCCGTAATTCAGATAAAGTGATCAATAAAAGCTTCATGGTAATTCTAGGAGAGCAAAGATGATCTTCCCTGGTTCTTAAGACTGTTCTCAAGACTGAAGAGATCACATCTCTAGTTACACAGCTGCTGCATTTCACAGCTGCTCCTTCACTGACGCCAGGAACTCGGAGCCCAGCTGAAGCCTTCCAGAGAAGCTCCGATATGAAGACATCAGGAGAGTGACGGTCTGCCTCGATAATGAGTGTCAGCTCTTCATTATCATTGGGCAATTAGCACCAGGTACAGATTTGATTTTTCTCAAAGAAATTAATTTACATGAAGATGAGGAATGCTAATGAAACATCAGCATTACCAGGACTCACCATGCTTTAATACACGAGCATGCCCTGTTCTTTAACTGGGAAACAGACACAGATCTCATTCACCATGCTGCTGTTCGTGTTAACAGACAATGGCTTTCCAACAATGAAAACAGACTGTCTTCCCACAAGTTGCATATACATAGTAATTAATATGCATATAATTATGTCAACCTCAGCTGGCCACTGACTTGGCTGTACTGGAGGTGAGCCAGTAGCTGTGCTATGCAGAATGCACAGTGCTGGATGGATCCTCCAGCGCAGAGACACACACACCAAATGCAGCCCATTTCCTGAGGTCAGAGCTCAGAAATAAGCAAATAAGCCAAGTGAGCAACGTGGGCTGCTAGCTATTCTTAAATATGGGCTGCCCTGAGGAAAGGAAACATTCTGGACACAGATTGACTGCTGATTTGCAAATATGCTTCGTCTTGAAGAATTTGTAACTTGTAATTTGTTTTCAGAAAAGGTGACCACCTGTTACAAGAAGCTACATGTTGCTGTTGGTGACAAGGGTCTTCTGTCTCTAATTGTGGTAAATAGCAATGATGTTAGCAGGGGAAGAATACAACGCTATTGACACAGGACAGCTAAACTGCAAACAGCCTCCAGGCAGGGGCCCTGACATAGGTAAGCACCTCACGTAAGTGTTCTCACGCTTGTCAAGCACGGCACAGCACAGGGTTCTTCAGCTCCCACTGTATTATGCCTTAACTTTGCTCCACTTAAATGAAAATTGTTTGGTCCACGTTACGCTGGAAACCACTGGAGGCTGTCACACTTCCAAAAGGACGTGAAGATTTGCTCCAGGGATGCACAGAATGTGGACATGCCATGACACATTACTGTGATGGAAGGAAGGGGCAGTTCTACGAACGTTACACTTATTCTCAATATGAAAGTAATCAGAAACTTTCAATGAGCAAGAAGTCAAGAGCAACACTTTCCAAGAAGGTCTGAAATGGAACTGACACGCGATTTGCTAGCAGCTGGACTGCTGGGAGCACAGAGAGGCACTCAGTCACCACAAAGCCCAGGCATTTCATGGCATGGCATGGCACTGATTTTAAGGATGAAACTGCATTCAAGATACCACAAGAGATGCTTGCAGATGAGCTAACATATTAAATTACAATTGTTAGGTACTGGTTGTTGGTATCTTGTATGCAATAGCCTTTCCCATTCTCCAGGAGCAGATCCCCATCCTCTTCACATGCAGGCACTTACTTCAAGCTGCCCTCACACTGCCTGCAGCTGAGCAACCCAGTGGGAAGAACATGCTCACACTCACTGCAGCTTATGGAAATGAAGATGACCTGTCTATCTGCACATGGAAAATAAACACTATTTATTCAAAACACAAGAATTTATCAGAACTCTTCCTTTTTCAGCTACTATCCAGCCTCCCCAACGGGTTGGGGGGCAGTGATAGTCTAAACCCATCCCCTGCCATAAGTGGATGACAGAAATTGAAGTGACTGTATCGCCTGTGCCAACAACATATTAAAAACAAATACATAGAAGGAAAAATCCTCTTTGGATGTATGTTTCATCACTTGACTGGTTTTCATTATCTTGAGCACAGGCCACAAAAAAGAAGCTCCCAGAGCATCCAAAAGCAAGGCAGATCTGTCAATACTTGCTCAGAGTGAGATTTAATCACTTTCACTTCAATTTTATGCACATTTGTTAACTCTTCCAAGCTTAAAGAGGAAAGATTTACAGTGCAAAAGATGAATTTTATTGCAGCCTACGGGCATCCCAGGCTATTAAAGATATGAAACATTGTCTTAGTACTTCCAGCACTGAGCAAGAGCTGACATTGTGATGGCTACAAGCTTGGATCTGCTCTGATTTCCTTTGCAGTCATCGTGGCAGATCATGCTTACTTCTCTTTTTATATTTTCTTAATTCTCACCTGGAAACCGGTACCATCCATGCCAGGTAAAGCAGCAGCTGGTTATTAAACTCCACTTCTGGCTCATCCAACACAGAGGTGGACACGTGTGGCCCCTCCTATGGCTCTGTGCTGAAAAGCAGAGCTGTGCACATGCTGCCTTTAGCCGGGCAATACACGAGTAGGAACTGAGAGCAACAGCCCTGAATACTTTCACATACTCACCACAAACATGACAAAATTATATCTAATATCTAAATGTACATAAATTGTTGCATCACGTTTTCACATCTCTCCCGCTCTGTTCACTACCATCGTGTTGGCAATGTATCCATAACAGAGATGCTACCATTCTACAACAAATTCCTTGCTCAGTGCCTGTGTTGGTGGGCCGCTGTTTGTCTCTGAACTGCAGCCCGAACCGCCTGACTTTTACACAGATTATTCAGAACCTCATGTTTTAATAATAGGATACGAATATATTAAATTACAAATACAACATGAGTTAAAAGAGCGTTGCTCCATAATTGCTTTACAGCCTTCTCTTCTCATAAATTACATCGTGTTTAGCTGTCACACGTCCTTGTCACTCTCAGCAAAGCAGCAACAATTAGCAGTTCAGCACTGAACACAACCATAAATATCAGTGCTGTTTGAGTCGCCGAGAGGTTTGTCAGCAGATCAAGAATTACAACAGGGAGTGAGAAGTTGCTAAAGAGATTGTTTCTTTTTCCCAGTCGCTAACTTACCCAGTACCTAAAGGTCTGATGGCAGCCTGGTGACAAGCACAAAGGTGACAAGGGCTGACTGTGCTGCCCAGTGAGGAGATAACCCCATGCCACACAGCTCTGCCACCCCCCGGCCCACCAGCTCCTGACAGGAGACCACCCCCAGCCCACGCTCAGCCCTGCCATACCTGGCAGGCCAGTGAGAAGACAGAGTCCTGCTCGGATAATAAATACCATGGGAATGGGTTCTTTCTGTTTGTGTGACTTTATCAGCCACCTGTCCTCCAGGAAAGCTCCTGAAGCATGCTGGAGAAGTGCTTCTGTTAAATATGGGCAAAACATTATAGTCTGCAAAGCACTCAGCTGAGCATTTGAATAACTTTTAGTTCTACTTAAAAGCCCTGCTGAATTGCAGTACACTTGACAGCAGCACACTAAGAAGAATGCAAGTTTTTATTTTTTTTCTAATATATGCAGGACATATATCTATTCTGATGAGCACGGCCCTCCAGATTCTGCACATTATGCAGAACTCCCAGCAAGGGCTGCTTGGAGAGTAAATGCACTTTGGAAATTAATAGAAGAACAATTATGTAATAGAACTGTATAGATTTATACAGTCATCATGTATTTCTGTAGCTGCTCTTGTGACACGCCGTGCATTACAGCATGTATTACTAATATACAACTTGTAATCTGCATGAGATGCTGGAAAATCAAAACCAGAATGAAAGTGGGTGGTGTCAATTATATTTTAAGTTTGCCTTTACTTTTTTTTTGTTGGTTTTCTTTTTTAAATTCCTTAGTAAGATTTCATCCCCCTGCTTTGCTTTTGGGAATTGGTTTTCTTCCTTCTTTTGAAGGAAGAAATGGGAGGGATGCCACCATGAAGTTCTGTGAGCAACCAGGGCAGGATCTGCCCAGAGATGCTGCACACCAGGCAGGGCAGGTCTGCCCCTGCAGGATCCAGAATCCCCAGAAACTTCATCCCCATCTCTTTGGGATAAATGCAAACTTCCAGTACAAGATCACTTCAGTTCTGTTGGATATCACTCATTAGGAACACTGCTGATTTCATGCAGCCCTCATGCAGCTGCCTCACCCTCTTGTAATTTAAGCTAAGGAACTCTTAGGAAACATGAGGTCAGACATTAATAAAGGATGTGCTGCGTGTGACAGCAGCAGTAAAAATACATGGAGTGGCAGCCAGAGAGACAGGCCTGGGGCTGGCTGATCCTCCAGAAGAGCAGGCATCTCTGAACAGTGTAATTAGTTCATTAAATGCCATCAGAGAGGACGGAGGGATGGATGATGGCCTCGGGATGCTGAGATGAGGGCCCGCAGGTGCTGTCCAGCAGGCAGTGAGCCCGGCTTCCCATTTCACTTTCACCAGCTCCAAACCCAAATGTGTTTTTTAAGTGTGACAATCGGTACATTTTGTGTGAATCATTATCAGAGGCACAAGACCCTACACTGTCACTGCAAATAGGATCAAATTAAGCAGCCGCAGACACGGAGCACAAAGCTGAGAAGGAGCTGAAATGGCAGAAATGGAAATAGAGCCAAGTTGCTTAGCAACCATCCCCTCTTCCCCTGGATTGTGTGGGCCCTGAGACACCCGCACTGCCAGCAGCTGTTGCTTGTAACGTAAAGGAGCGTGCCCATATTGCCGTGTGCCAAGCAGCACCGCGCTGTGCCGCACGAGTAACGTGTTCCACGCATGGCAGGGTCTGCTCAGCACAGCCACAGGGCCCTGCAATGCCACGGCCATTTGCTTTCCTAAAAGCAGGGCAGCTCACCTGGCTAGGGTGGTCTTCTCCAGGGAAAAGTCACTAGGAATGTGGAACAGGGAAGGCTCTTCATCTGCAAAATTCCTTCTTCAGCACCAGACTGAAACCCTCACTCGCACTGTGCTGATGCTCCAGAAACCTCAGCCTGGGCATGCAGGGCCATTTCTGAAGGAACACACCAAAGTTTGCATATCTCTGTTCCCATCTATGGGCAGAAGGGTTCCATTTAGGAGGTAGTCAGATTGTTGCAGAGGCTGCATTTTCTTCATTTACTTTGCTAATGAATAGTTTCCTGGATGGATGCAGCTTTGGAGGCATTCATCTCAGACCCTTCTGTAGAGATAACACTAAAATCCACCTGTGTGCTGAAGTGATGCTTGGCTTTGCAGCCTGAGTGGCCAGCATTGAGTGCAGCCCTGTGGAGGTGCTCAGCTGGAGGGCAGCCCTGAGGGGACGCTTCTGCCTGGGCTCTGGTCCTCTCTTTTAAGAATTTAGTTTTGTTCAATGCTAATCTCTTCTCAAGTTTTATTCATTTGATTGGAAGTGCTGCAGGGTGCCAGGAGATAATGGTAATAAATAATAAATAATAAATTTCACTAGGTGTTAGGAAAAGCTTTAAAGTCTGCCAAAGGTAATTTAAATATTTCCATCAGATGTTCTTTGAAAGATGAGTTTTGCTAACAAACGCTTTCCGGTGCCATTATGGTATTTAATTTGGCTTTGCTGAGGTTCATTAGGTTGGAAGACACATGCAAAACAAGGCTGGAAAAACTGCCCTCCTCAGCCCTGCCTGCACACTGCAGAGGAGGCAGGGCTGTTCTGCAGCAGGTTGGCATGCAGAGGAGGTGTTCCTGCTGCTTCACATAGAAAGTGTTATCTGTGAGACTCCTGCTAGCAGGGAGAGAGAAAACACATTTATGTAGTCGGGAAGATGGAAGTCTTGCCTTTTTCTCATATATCCATATAAAGCAAACAGCTTGTGAAAGGAAACCAACCCAAACCCACATGCACAAAAACTGTGTAAAAACATGCAATAAAGTTTCTGAAACAAAATTCTTCAGATTAATTACAAGTAGCTGATAGGTGACAATAATAAAACTGCTGCTCCTGGAGCCACGCACGGTGTCCTGCAGGACGTTGAAGATCACCACATGGGTACCTGCAGACACATTTGCTCCAGGCACCCCACCAACATGCCAGGGTTGGTCTGAGCGCTTTGAGCAGAACCAGCTGGGTGAGGAATATAAGAATGAGATCACCGTCTCTTGGGAAGCAAAAGTAAGTGGCTTTTTAAGTATCCCACGGTTGAAATTCATTCACCTGTTGCTGCTAGGAACACATGCGAGGATGGAATTCAGCGCTGAGAGTTCACCTGGTGGGATGGGAAGTGGTGAAGAAAATCCTAACGCTGCCTGAAATCACCACAAGTCAGATTGGACAACGTCAACAAACTTTACCTTGTGTAACCATGTAGCACAGTACTAATGAGGTGTCACAAAAACACCAAATGCTTCAAAAATAACCAACAGGAAAGCCACCAAACAAGCCTCCCCCGCAGTAATTCAGAAGGGACAAGGCCAGCTTCTCTTCTGGCTGAGCTCTGCAGCTCCAGCAGGATGCTGGAAGCCAGACGTCCAGCCAGCCCACCCAGCTGCATCACCACTGCCATCCAGAATCACTTCCAATCTGCAGAATGGTGATAATGTTTATAAGCTCCTACGTCCAAAGGAAATCACAAGGTGAACCTAATGCCCAAGAATGATGAATAAGTGATTAATGTCAGCAGAGCACAATCAGAAGAATAGCCTAAGCAATCTTGCACTTCAGTGCTGTTTCACATACATTTGATAAAGTGGATTCACCTGGTTCACCTCCGCTGCTTTCAGAATGCAATTAATAACGAAACAATTACTTCCAATTATTAGAATAATTACACTTATGCATATGCATACAAACGTAATGTACACAGCAGGGTTGGGTAAATGCTGCGTGCGTATTTCTACATGAAGAATGTTCACACGTTCCTGTTTACACAAATTTATTCCACATCTAAATGTGTCGCATTCTAACCAGGGCTACATTTTTCCTTCAAGGCTTTTTTCTTATTAGCCCTTTCAGAAATGGATATTTACCCTGTGTATTATACAGCCCCTAGGCAAACTCAGACTGTATGGCTGGCGGAGTGGATTATATAGCTACACTTGAAGTGAGCCTTGTGCCCAGGGGACTGGCAAAATATCGTACCGAGTAGTGCCAGGGCCATAAGTAACAATTACAAATATCCACTATAATGGATTCTTTTAACTAGGATTGCTTTGAAGTTCCCAGAAGGATTTAATAGGAAGAAAAGTACGACCTTGCCAGCTCCCCAGAGCGCACTGGGATTTGAAGAGGGGTTTTCTTTAAGCAAAAGTCCATTTTGCCTACAAGGATTTCAAGTACTGAACTGCTACCAGAGGTGTAGGTTTTCAGTTCATCTTTTTTTTTTTTTTGTGAGCATAGAAAATGGATGTGATAGGAAGAATAATAAAGACAGCTCTTAGGTGAGATAATGACATAGCAAGAGGAAATCAGCTGAGGCCAAAGTGGAAACGACCTGGTATTTTTATAGCCTAAGATGGTTTGTAAGAGTTTGAGTAGATAAAATATGTTTGTATTGTTGTTCTGCAGATGTATTAGATTGAGACCAATGGGCTCTTGAGTTTTTTTCTTGATAGCGACATGAAGATTCTAAGCTCAGCAACGTAGAGAAAGCAGCTGTATTAGATGGATGCTTGCCACACAGTACAGAGCTGGAAAATTCTGAATAATCCCCATTAATTTCAGTGAAGAAGGCTTTACCGAGCGAATCCCAGAAAGGATGAGGTGCTTTTCATACTGATCACTCCAAAAGCCACAAAATGATGTAAAGATTAGTTTGCGAAGTCAGTACGCACCATTGCCCTTGGCACTCTCCTCTTGAGCAAAAGCAAAGATTGAATCACATATCTGAAAGTCAGGCACATTTTCATACGGTGCATTGGGTAAATAATGAAACGTCTCTCGCACGCTGACTTTGAAGTCACACCTCCCTAGCACAAGGGGAAAGTAATACAGGTGGAAGTGCTTGGAAGTTTTGTCTAATGATGTAGGGCAGCCCTTACTCTTCCCTAACTTTGCCCTCTGGGCAGTAAATGCAAACTGTACAAAGACAAGCAAGGAAAAAAATCAACAGAACGTGGCACAAGCATACACTGCTCATTTTTGTGACAGCTTGATGGTGAACTCCACTCTCAAGTTCCACCTCTACAGGCCAGAGCAGCACAGCGCTCTGTGGCTGAAATCCTGCTCATGCAGAGTTATGGGGAAAGCACCTGCTGGTTCTAGCAAAGTCAGGATTGCTCGCAAGAAAAGTTCACAGTACAGTATAAAGTTACTGCCTTCTGACAGTGTTTCTATAGCATCTTTCCACCTGAACAAAGGGAGAAATTCTGTGTTTCTCATGCTGTTCTGTATCAAACTGTGCACCCACAGCCATCCTCCCTGCAGCCAAAGCCCCAGCAGCACTGCAGGACAGCCGTCCTTCCTGCTCCAAACGCTGCTGAGGAGCACTACCAAAGTGCAATGGCCTGATGGGAGATGTGCATACAGCACCAGTAATGCTGAGTGCTACAGGAAATTCACTCCTCTGAAGAATATTATAAAGATACGTACCTGTGTTAATTCTGATCAGATCTAAAAATAGACTATAAATGGAATATGTGAGACACATTCCCCCTTTGCAACGGTAAGAGAATATAATCATTTATGAATATTTACCAATGGAAGTGATAGTTCTATGGAAACACACAAAAGCATGTCATTTATTTCTCTGCTTCTGAGCTGCTTATGCTGATAACTCTGTCAGAGTCAATAAACTCCTTTTGTTGAGCTGGAAAGATGATCTAAACTACCTGCAGTGACAGACACTGCTTTCAGCCTCCTCAGGACTGTGCTAAAAGATAATTTTTATCAGCCACACCTTCGACTACTTTGCAAGATATTATTAAGGCAGATGCCTTCAGAGACAGACTCAGAGGCTGCTGTCAGTGTTAATTTTCCCATCTGAGCTGTTAGAGGAAAACATGACTTTGTGTCAAAGAACAGAGCCCGACAAATAACATTTACAGCTTGAGAAAGCATCATGTTTTTGCCAGAAAGATGCCTGTAAGACTGAGATTTTGAGTCAGGTAATAACATTGCAATAGAAGAGGATTAGTTTTATCCTCCTAAATAAAAGCACAAGCCAACAAAATATTGTACCACTGAAGAGCATCAATCTTGAGCATGTTTGGCAGCACCTGTCTCCTATCTCCTACTTGTTCAGCTTGCAGATAAAAACTTCTGGGTCAGGTGAGGTTTGAAAGCATCTGCAATACTGGGCACTGGGATCAAAGAATAAACAGCAGAAAGCCTTATCAATGTTTCCAGCAAATGAAAAGATTGCAGAGAGGCTTTAAGAAGACCTTGCAGGAAGAGCAGTCACAACTCGCTGGAGCATTTATGCACTTAAGATGGGAGATGCAGCTACGGGATGGGGTCAGGGAGCAGAACCCCCGACCTGTGCAGATAGGGCAGAGCTGCTCCCCAGGCAGCTCTCACTGCCTGAACCTTCCTACCACCACATTCCCAGCACTCCTCTGCTGGCAGCAGTGCCCCAGCACAGAGCAAACAGGAGCTTAGGAAATGGACTTTCAAATCTTTACGAGACGGTGGCAGGGAAGAAACAAAACTGATTCGCATCGCTCTTTAATTGGAGCTGACAGCACAGAAAACATACTAATTTCAGCTACAAGTAAAATGCTTCTGTTTGAATGCTGTTGACTAGAAAGATAACGAATAGTAGCAAATTATTTTCACCTGCTTAAAACAAAGCAATTAATAGTACTTTGGTTATCTCACCTGGAAAGCCAGGCTCTGTTGAGAGCTGTTAAAGCTGAACGTGAAAACAGTTTGCATGAAACATAATTAAAACTATGACCTGAGCGATCCTCTAAAACGTCTCAAAGGAGCCCTGAGTCGGTGCTGTAAGAAATGATTCCTCTCTGCCACCTTTCTTCCTGATGCTGTTCCAGCTGGTTCCACAGACCATTCCGTCCTGCCCAGAAAAAACATTTCTGATGCTCTTTCCTAGGAAGCACCATTTTCCAGTCAGTCCCCATCCTGGAAACCTCAGCACTTCTCCATGCAAATCATTTTCTTTCTTACTGTCACATTCAGTAAATACAGCTCTACACGTGCAGCAACTTGGATTCGTTCAACGATCAAACTGCTGAAAATACTTTTGTAATTAATCATTTTACTTAATAAAGATCAAGCAGTTCAGAATGCTGCACAGTTGCTAAACAACAGGAATATAGGATTGAACAACATGCACTTATTTTTCCTAAAGAAACCTGTAGTCAATAATGGGTTTCACGCTGAGTCGAAGTACAACAGTGTTTTCTCTTTACTCTGTTAAGGAATTACAAAGGACTTCTTTACCTGCTCTGACTTTCCCAGCTCTCCTCCTGCCTACCTGTGCCTTATCCCCCATGCAGCCTTCAGCACAGCAGATGTGTCCTTCTGCAGGCAGAGGGAAGCCTTGCAGGGCCCTGGGTTCAAACAAAGCAACCCTTTTCCACCATACAGCTCAGGCGCTCATAGAGTCAAAACCCAATCCAAGAACTGGAAGTGCAAAGTGCTTTTTTAACAGAAAAACGAAAATAAGGTGACACCCGATGAGAAAAGTTTTGCAGAGTTTGGATTTTGGCTCAAGTCAATCTCCCCATCAATGAACTGCCCATCGGTGCCATCATGCACATTCCTCAGCAAACACAGCCCTGCACCTGATGGACGTGGCAAGGAAACCAGGCAGTGGATCAAGACAGAGCAACTGAGGCACTCCCACACACTGAGAAAAACACAACGCAGCATTTTAAATAATATCCCCTTACTGCCTTAGGATTCGGCATGCCAGCTTAAAACACACAAATTTAAGCACATTAAACCACACGCCTCTTGGCATGGAAAATATGTACAGGTACTTCTGATAGTTTCTCACAAAGAATGTATGTGTGTGTTTGTTAGTCTGCCTGGACGGCTGGGTATGCTGTACTGCAAAGCAGAAGAGGACACACACACAGAGCACCGTTCCTCCTTGTGGGAACTCTGAACGACTGCAGTACGGTGCAAAAGCACTGCGTGCCCCTGCCTTCCCTTTCTTCAGCTTGCCCTGCTCCAACCACCTGGCGGGGAGCTGCAAGTAACAAACAGCTTAACAGAAAAACCAAGGATATTCATGAAGTGCAAAGAGGCTAAGTTCACTGGAATATTTATTCATGCTGTATAATTCTGTAATACCGAATGTCTAACAAAATTATGTTTTGAGCTGCACAGCGCAACAGCACCATTTCACTGCAATCAACGTTTGTTTTTTTTTTTTTTTGCAGAAAGTCTTGATTTCAAATATCTTGAAAATGTTTAACAGCTGATATTAGCAGGAGCACAGATTTAATACAAGGCTCTTTATTCTGCCGACATGATAAGCATCGTGACAAGGGGTGTAACTATGGCAACTATTTCCCCCTGTTCTCCACAGAGCTGCAAGAGCAGACATCTCCCTTGATGCAGTGCCAGATGTCCCCCAGGTAAGCCTCAGTGCTGTTACAGAGCAGTAACTGAGCAGAACCACAGATCCCAGGGCTGGAACACCTTTCTTTTCTATTTTGTGTTTCAGTTGTGTTTCATGGGCATTTACATGTATTTAGATATGAGTCTAATTCTCTTCCTTTTTATGCAGCATGGCTGGAAAGCAAAAACATACCTCCTTCTCCTTTACTGTCAGAGTTCAAAACAGATGAACTCATCGCAAACTCAAAACACTGATTTTCTTGAAGAAAAGGATGCTCTCCTCTTTAATGTATCAGCATATGTCGCTGGAAAGAGACACGCACATTTCCTTCCCTGAAGCTAATATAGAGAAAAAACACCACTGCTTTGCAGAGGTGCTGGATGTGAAAGTAGTGCGTATTTGCAATATGAGAGATGCACTGAGAAAGACCAATTTCTCATATGCTATTTATTTGTTTTTCTTACTGGCCCCAAAAAACACAAACAAAACCAGGCCCCTTCTGCACAAATCTATTCTCTGTTTGCTACCTGTGTCAACATAAAATAATATCTATCTCATTTTACAGTGCAGTTCTGTGTCAGTGACAAACTCTCAGCTCTACCTTACGTTCTTTTTACTCATGTGCTCCTCCAGTTCATCAGCACTGCCATTTCCAGGCGCCGTGCTGAAATTCTGTACGGGTTTGTTTTTCCCAAGGATGACAACATCCAGCAAGGCTTGAGTAAAAACACCAGATACACAGCTGCACGCAGGAACCTGCTTGGATAATGCTACCTGTGTATCATGGAAGCAAACCAGGAATTTTTGAGTTCCTCGACCAGAGGAATGACAGCTATCACAAACATGAGTACTTTGTTTTTTCCCCCTGATTCTCTGCCCCTCCCATGAGTGGCTGCGAGGTGCTGAGCCACCCGCAGGGTCAAACCACAACAAACATGCAAAGGAAAAGTGGACACTGAAAGTGATTTTTAAGTTTTATCTTTCAGTTTATCTGTCAAGATCTGGGTCAGACTTGTGCTCACAAACATTTATAACTGATACGAGCATCACTGAATCTCAGAGCCTAAGTGCTTCCATCATGCATTGTAAAGTAGTACAAAAATCTGACACTGAATTGAAGTGACTAATTGTTTGCAACATAAACAAGAAGACGGGGCTTCCTCCCGTTCCTGGGTGGAATCTCCTGTCCACAGCCAGGGCTTTGGTAAAAGAAACACCACCAAGCTACTTGGCAGCACTTACAGTCCTGTCACAGATAGGACTCCTTGTTTTGGTGAGCATGGGCTGTAAGGAGCCTGAAGCTCTGCTTGCAGCTCGGGTGACATCTCCAGCAGCAAACCCAGCAGAGCCCTGTGGGGACTCACAGGAGGCAAACCCAGAGCAGTGCCTTTCTCTCACCTCCTCTGGGCAGCCCTGCACCGCCTACATCCCGCCTGCCAGCTCCATGCACCCATCTGCCCTCTACCTATGGGGAGGGTGATGAAGGGAGTTGCCCTCACAGCAGCTCAGCTCATGAGGACTTTTGTTGACAGAACTCCACTGCCACATCCACTCAATCCTGTTCCTTCAGTGACAGCTATGAACAGAACTCCTCCTTATACCAGAGGGGAAAACAATTTAAGTCACTCATTTAATACAGGTTTTGCACCTAACCTTATCATCCATATAGATTTCATCACACATGGAAGTCACTCACTTCTAAACCAGATGTTAGATGTCCTTAAAATAATTCACATCGCCGTCCTTCCCTCCCCACAGCATGTGACAGCTGCTGTGGTGCTGATGGCTGCAAACCATTTCGCAGGAACAGAAGCAGGGCTGCTTCACGGCTGTTTTAATTCAGCACAGAATTTGTTAAGGAGAAGAAAAAGAGAAAGGAAAAACATCTTTCCTTGGCAAACGGGAGGATAAATGTGTGTCCCAGGGGTGCGTTACTGGCTGCCATTGGCCAGAGCTGGGCACAATGAAGTGTGTAAGTGAAGAAACCCCTCAGCAGGACCACCGAGCTGCAGGTAGCTGAGTTACAGCACAGAACGGCCACTGAGCAGCAAATTTAAGCATGGTTGCTGCACTTCACAGCCCATTAGAAACATCCCCAGGGTTCTGCATCTCCAGCATCCTGAAGGCCTGTCCTTACTGCCCTCTCTGCATCCCAAGCCCTGACCCTGGGCTCTGTTATCCGGCTGCGTGTGAATAACAATGATAAATGCAATTAATGCACTGCAATAACCGCAGACAAACTAAAGTGGCTGCAAAACAAATACATGGGCCTCAAAAATCACCAGTTGCAAATCAGATCAAGAAAACATGCAAAGATCCTAAATTGGAAAGTCTCAAATTCAGCTTCCTCGCTTTCTCCGAAGGCACAACAGAGCACAAAGCTCAGTAGATACCTCCTTCCATCTTCGACTTCATGGCTCTTATCTGCACTCTCCTAGAATCTCTTTTCCAGCTACTTCTGGTCAAACTGCCCACACTTCCACACAGCGCTCACTTTTCTGTCTGTGTCAGCCGGTCTTTATCGGGCACTGGAGGCCTTTGTATCCAGTCGGGTTTTACACTGAGGTCACAGAACAGGCAGCTCTTGGGAACAGTTACACTGTATTCACAGCAGAAAGAACACTAAACGAAAGCTGCAACGTGCAATTGTAACGCTTCCCATTGCTGGGGTGGAGGAGAAACGAATCGGGTCCCAAACATTCCGAGTCCCAGCCGGGGCAATCTCAGTGCTTTCAGAGACATTGAGCTGAGAACGTCCAGCCTTATCTCACAATCCTATTTCTCCTTCTTTTGATACCTCATTAACATCGACGTGGGCATGGGAGTGCAGCAGCCACCACGTGAGAGCAGCAGCAAGGCAGGGCTGGCTGGTGACATCCAGCCTCCTCAGGAGGGGAGATTCATTATAACTGTATGGATGACAAGAGAGCCAAATATCCTTGTCTTTTCACCGATATTACGGCTTAGGAATTTGACAAATTCTCCCAGAGAGGATGTGAGAATGTGTAAATGAGCCAAAGGGATAACTCAGCACTGCTGAGAGTTTACCAGGCAAGAAGTGAAGCGGGACTGGGCCATGAGGTACAGCAGTGTACATGCAAAATCTGCAGCTTGCTCGTCTTCCAAATTTCCTGGGAGAAAAGATCACAGAAAAGGACAAAGAACGGAACAGAAGAGGAATGCTAATTCTAATAAAAGAATTAATGCTCATCTGTGTCTCAAAGATATCTATGCAGCTATCTACATTTGTAATAATCAAAGCATCTACAGTCAAGAATAACGTGTACAACGAGCACTGTTCAAACCTCACACCACAGGGTCCTTACTTAAATAATTTCATCGTTTTTCAGTGGAAACAGACCAACACCGCACCTGTTTGCAATCTTGTATCATAAAAGGCACGAGACAGTAAAATATCCCTTTGGGAGCATGCAACAGAGTGGATATAGGAAAGCACATCAGCAGTACCAGGTATTCTGCAGCACCACAGGACAGGCCCGGTCCTTGTGCATGCGAACAGGAGGGCCGGCTATGGGCTGCAGGCTTTGTGCCCACCTGGGTGCTGCTGGATCCCCGTGTCCCACAGCTCCTTCCTGCTCTGCAGTGCCACACACACAGCTTCCCCAGCAAGATTTCCTGCCCACATGATAGCAGTAAGCAAAATAAATCTTCTAAGTAACTCAAATCCAACAAAGCTTGAAGCCAAAAAGACAAAACTTGGCTTCCCCAGACCTGTCTTCAAGCCTCGGTCAAGGTCTAGTTGCACCAGATTTATTTCTGAGAGGTCTTAAAGGAAAGCTTTAAATAACTCAGACTTCTCTCAGCCATACGAACTGTGGTGGTGGCATAAGAAATATTTATTCACCGCAATGGATACCCTTCAAATCTTGAAACATCATGAGAGGAGTCCAACTTTGCACTGCTGAGGAGAATAATTGCAAAATCACTTGTACAGCTCATAAGATGTTTAGAGAGAATAATTCCTGGCACGGCCTGGCTGCTGGGCAGCAGGATGCTGCCATGGATATATGAACGCTGAAGGAAAACATTGATTCAAATCGATATTGAGAGCTTGAGAGATGGGTAAAAATTGTAATGCAGACGGAATGTATAAATGCGAATTGTGGGGTGGTGAAGGATGGGGCTCTGCTTCTTTATTAAAGAGGGAACCACATCACATGTAGCTGGGCTCAGAAAATATGTGCTATACATAAGTAATTTCTGAAATAATACCTCCATTTCAGTTCCTAGCTGGAATTTGCAAAAGTATGGGAGCACGAGGGCTGGATAAAGGAGCCCTGCTTGCATCTCTCGACCACAGGCATGTCTGCAACAGGTCCTGACCTCTTCAGAGGCAGCTCAGGAAAAGCAGTACGTACTGATTGTGAGAAGAGGGAGAAAAATCATTTCTGAGCTGTAGCAAATTGAAAATAAAAAAAACCTCCTGTAGTCTGCAGTGTGGCACAACAGCAGAAAATCCATCTTATTCAAAGATGCATAAAAATAAGAATTAACATCAATAATATTTAAAAGATTCTGAACTTCGTTAAATGCAAATGACAATTCAATCTGTTACAAAAAGAAACATTCTTGTTAAGTCTTTCACAGATGCCACCATTGCTGCAACTCTCCCACAGCAGGGAGCAAGGAAAGCCTGGCCATGGATTGAAGGACCATCTGACAGAGCAGTGCCCAGCAGGGAGTCACACCTGCCCTGATCTGAAGAGATGCAGCTGAGATGTTCCTCATGTCCCATTTATTGCCCAGTTCCTTGTGCCAAGTCCAAACCAAAAGAAAAGAGCAGCTCAAGGGTCAGTTAAGAACGGCAGGAAAAACTCTCAGGTTTTACAATAAGAAGTAACTGAACCAAGCTGCAAAGCTACTGCAGAGGAAGCAACTTATAACCCACAACTCAAGTTTCAATAGTTCAATCGTTCAGATCAATAGTTCAGAATGCTTATTTTCCTAAGCTAGAAGAAATGGGGGAAGGCCATGTTATTCAAGAACAGATCCTTCTCAGCAGGGGGTGAAAAAACCAACTTTACCTGAAAAACTTGCTAAATAAAGAGGTTAATTTGCTCATGCATTTGGTGCCTGAGCCCCTCAGGCATGACATCATATCATTTGGAATCCATTCTCCAGGCAGAGTGCTGCAGCCAGTGCACAGAAGATGCTTGTTCGGATGCAACTGTGCAATGCTTAAAAAGTGAGCATATCATAGCTAGGAGAAATCTATGATAAATGTTTATTTCTCAGTAAGTTATTCTAGAATATAAATAGATGCAGTGAAGACCTGTCAAAGTCTTTCACTTATCAATTTTCACTGCGTATTCTCATTTCTTAGCAGTCGTACTGAACAGAAAATCCTTCAAGTGAGGTTAAACACAGAGCACTATTTCTTGGGATGAAACTAGTGGGATTTAAAATGAAAATGATGCTTCAATCTAGAAAATAATGGCTCTACACTGCACACTCTAAGGCGGGATGAGCTCTGGAGCATCCTGCAGTTTGGACACGAGGCAGCCAGGTCCTGAGCTGCTGGCCTCATGGGGGTGCACAGCCCAGGGGCTGCTTGACCCTTTTGCCTCTTGCAGCAGCAGAGATTGGTTTGTAATCATGTCATGGCTCACGTCATTATTGCACAGCCTAAGCAATGGCACACGTATCCCAGAAGCACAACCCAGGAATGTAAGTAACGACTTCACATAACATAACGTGGTGCCACACACACCTCACAAACCATCCCAGCGCTTTGCAATCACCATGGAAATTCCTCTACATACAAATTGAGCAAAAAAACCAGCTTGTAAAGCAGAAGAAAGTCTTGGGAAGAGGAAGGTCTGCCCAGATGCTGGGAGGTAAGGCCACAGGCAGCACCCAGCACTCCCAGACCGGCACACAGAATGAGGTGGGGGAACCTCAGCACGAACCAGAAGGGATCCATCTGCTCCATGTAAGCATCTCTCAGCCCTCGCTGGCAGGAGCACCAGGCCGGGCTGCAGACAGGAGTGCAGCACTTGTGCACTCAATGCTTCTTTGCCTCGTTTGGGTGATGGCGATAGTTTCTCCTGACCCACATACCGTGTGGGGTTTTTCAAGCCTTGTATTTTAATCAGTCTCACAGGAAAGAAGTCCTATTTGTCACTCAAAGAAAACAGTTTAAAAGCATTATGAACACATCCTTCCATGCATCACGTAGCAGAAATTGATACCGTCAAGCAGCAGTTTAAGCACCATGTTCATACTGACATACAAATATGTTACTACCAAAATAAAGTCAATTTACAACTAAGTTGATGTTTTCCCAATATCACTGCTTTGCTTTTAATGTAGTGTCGTGTTCTTTGACTTTTTTGTTTTGTTTTATATTACTGGAAAAACAAATCAAAACACAGCAAGCAGAGCTCCAGCAGCCAGCCCAGCTGGAAAAGGAACACTTGTGAGAGGAACAGAGAACATCACCCAGTGCAGAACAGCTGCAGAGCGGGCGTATTTCATGGCTTTGCATGATCTTAACATCTGAACAAAGAATCTGAATGGCCAATTGCCTTTTGTAGGGTGTGGATGACAAAACTATGTGTGCCTCTACAGATACCTTCCATTATATGGTAATGTTCCATTTATTTTTATAAAATCTGTTTTTGGAAACACATCAGCTCCTATTGCCTTACATTTTAAACACTTTTTAAAGATCTTACACGAAAAGGTGATTTCTCCCAAGATTCACAGTCTCATATATCCCCATTGTCCTCCTGCTCTCCTTCCTTTAGCAATGTCATCTCCATGTAGTCGCCTTTTACTCTTTCACATTACATTTGCAATGGCACTCTGAGCATCTCCTCCTCCCTCCAACTACTCTGTCATTTCCCTCAACACCCATCACCAACCACCGACCTTCCTGACTTCAGCCCTCAGGTAAGTCAGTCGTTCTGATGCTCACACAGAGCAGCACACCTTAAAAAAGGCTTTCTGCCAGAGCCGGGCAAGTTAGAATAACAGGCATGATTCAAACACAATAAAAAGCAATTTGAACACTTCACAAGAACTCAAGCTGAATTGAAACTGGAGCTGTGGCAATTTACACCAGCTAAGGTTATTAGAGTCGGGTTTTATTTTTGCCCTGTGACTCAGTGACTCAATTCTAGCAACATTCCTACCTTTGCTGATACAAGTTCCCACCTATTAGGGATAAGCTCAACAAGGTTTTGAAAGCTGTGTATACAGCAATTTCTTCTAGCCCTGACTGCACAGCACCACAGCAACCAGGGCAGTGCCTTTCAGACCTGGCCAAAGCCTCAAAGGAGCAGGCAAAGCTGGATGAGCACACACAGCTGCAGATATGAGAAATAATTATTAATGGCTGTTAGCTTCTCATCCCCCTAATTTCACTAGAAAAACAGCAGTTTCTGGTTCATGGAGTCACAAAGACGACATCAGTGCAAGAGATGACGACGCAGGCAGTCACAACACTTAGAAAAAGCCAGCCCTCAAAAATTGTTCACTTGTGGTTATTCAGTAGCAGTCACCCACAGTGAAGGAAAAAAAGTAGTTTGCAGACTTATTGTGGGGGCAATTTATAATGTAAAAAATAGTGCTTGCACATCCACATCTGTTATTTCCACATGGCCAGGCAACCCCAAAAGGATTCTGTTAGCTGTTAGATCCGATTGCCATAATCACATTTTGGATGTGAAAAAGGAACAAACGCCTCCAGAGGGTTTCCTGGGAACCACATCCCATGGGGGTAGCAGGGCCCACCAGGCTCCTGTCCTCCTGCAGCACTGGTGAGCACTGCCCACTTCTGCCCTTCCCTCCCTGCAGCACGCCCTTCGCGTGGGTGCTTTCGGCAGAGGACGTGTGAACAATTTTTAAGGCAGACTCTTGTTCTGACATAGCTGCACTAATGCACATTCCTCATTTACTCATGTGAGACAATAATTATTTGAGAATAAAGTAATAATAAGCTAGATTTTTTCCTTACCTTTTTGGAAAGCAGGCAAAAGCTATACAGTAGGTGGAAGAGTGTACCAAGTAACAGACTTTTGAACACTCTTTCTTACTGGTGGTATGCAGTCTACAGGAAAAGTAAATACATTGGTATGTACAATGCATCTGTTCACAATAAACTCTTCAAATTTTTCCCTGTCGCTGGAGCCATGATATTAATCTGACCAAAAACTCAGATGAGAGCAGTAATAATGGACAGCTGAGATACACTGATACACGAAATTAGCTCTGGGTTGGGAATAAAGGAACCAGTTCATAGAAGTTCAGGTATCTCTGAGCATGGGAGCAGCTGCTCACAGCAGAGCAGATCTGGTTGAATTTTTTCCTCTGCCCTGAACAAACTCCAGAGCATTCTGGTTTCCATTTAACATTCCCCAGTCCTTCTACATCTCTGAGCTCACTCTTGGTTTCCTCAGCATCATTGACAAGCGTTTTAGTTTCTTCCCGTCAGAGAGTGGAATAGGCAATGTCATGTCAGTGATGTTAAGAATCAACATGGATGAATACACGAGCAGAGCAGAGCGCAGCACGGCAGCATTTGCATAGCAGTGTTTGTACATCTGCAGAGATGTCTGCAGCCCACATTTACTATTCACACTTTACTGATGACAAAGTCAATGTCCGTTCCCAACACATGGAGAAAAACGAGGACTGACGTGCCCCGTTCTCATCATTGTGCTGGTCAGAGTTAGGAGGTGGCAGCAAGCAGGAAAGCAATATTCTAAAATGGAAATGTTTCTAGAAAAACAGGCAGAGATTTCACTTCACTCCTGGAAATTGAATCAACTGCCAAATATTTTCTACTTAATGCTAAGGAAAGGAGAAAGGAAAAAAAATAAAGCCATTTTGCAGATGCTTGAGTAGGTATTGAGTCCTCAAAGCTCCTGCTAACTTGAAAGCCCACAGGCTTACAGTGCTATGGAAAATCGGATCCTTCTAACCGTTCAGATCTTAACCTTCATGGCTGGCACACAGGGACACAACCCTTTGCTGCTTCTCACCAGATCTCAGCAAAACTCCTCACATCTCCTCCTGCATGCTGCCATTCCTTCCCAGCTGCTCTTTGCCACATGGGTGTCCCTGGCTTTGCCACAGAGATGCTGCACACCTCCTGTTCCCTGCACTTACTAGTGGGTGCAACACATCTCTTGGCCTCAGAGCTTTATCAGCATAGCACAGAAGAGCAAAATGTGAGAATGAACTTGTCCACAGCCACTCTCATAGATGGTGAGCAGGAAGATGTGCTGGTCCAGCCCATGAGAAGCTCAACCTCCTTATTATCGAACAATCAAGATTTCCCCGTTGCTGTGTTTGGAAAAGCCGTGAATTAAGTTGCTAAGGAGAAGGAATAATTACATGTAAATCTCAATATAAGTTAAGTATGGGTTGGAGGTTCAAATGTTTTCTCAGAGTCTGACACCACTGTTGCAGCAGAAACAAACACAGAGCCCAGCAGGAGCACCACTACCAGCTCAGCTTCAGGCGTGATGAGAAGCATCTGCCCCAGCACAGAAATCCACCAAAGACACACAGCACAGGATGCACTCATTGCACACACACTGCACACACACAGCTGCTGTGCCCCCAGTTTCCGCTCATCTTTGCTGCGCAATGTTTCAGATGCAAACATGTATTAGCAGAAAAAAGCTGTTGAATGAGTAAAAGCGTGCCCATGGCAGATGGAAAACTGGAATGATTAAAAGAGTGACAAAGTTCCAGATTGAAAAGCGGGGCCTTAATATAACCCTCTCAGCATGGAAACCCTCCCAGGTCAGGGCTCGGGGGCTCAGCCTGTGAAATTTCTCACTTCTGAGACATCCTGAAGCAAAAACTGCAACACAATGAATCCTCGCTCCTCCAACAGGGCAGGATGTCGGGTCACTGCATTTCCAGTGGCTTTCCAGCCACATTAGTGTGGTTTCTTCTTCTATACTGGCTCTGCAATCCCAGCTTGAACCCATCTCTCCTAAGCACAGGGACCCTGCCCACCCCTGGCCATGTCCCCCATTCCCCAGCCCAGCTTGCAGTGGGGCTCACAGCCAACTCCGACAGAGCAAAAAAGAGCCTCATTTCAGGTATTCAATGAACTACTCCATAGACGTACACACAGAATGTTGTCTGATTAGGGCCTGACTGACATCCCACTGAATACCATGCAAAGCTCCCATCAGATGTAGCAGTGGTCTGTGGGGGTGGAAAATGTACCCTGCTACTTCAAGTACAGCAGTAGTGTATTTCATCTGATCTTCTAGTAATATATATTAACAGACATGCAAGGGATGACATAAGAGTGGTAGGTGCACCATGTAATATGAACATAGGTTGATATATTTATCTATGTAATTAATTAAAAGTTTTAGAAGATAACGTTCTCTGCAAACGTTACAGACTAAAAAGCCCAATACCTGCAGAAAACCACTTAATAACTGCACACGTTCTGACTGGCAAGCTTTTACAAGCAAATGTGTACTCTTCTGAGTCCTATATGTAAGCCAATGAGACCACAGAAAGCACTTTCCTGTCACCTACTTCAATTTCAAAGCTGGGATGGCATCTCTCCCAGCAGACTGTGCACAGACTTCCCAGCAGTGCCAGCAGCCCAGGCCTGAAGGTGGGATTCTTAGGGCAGAAACTCACAGGGGAGGAATCCACCCTTACTGCCTCTTAAAAGCACATCTTAGCATACAGTCCCTGGGTGAAAAAATGATTTTTAATAGGAAATATGAGGCTTTAATTGAGTCCTGGTTAATAAAAATATCTCCTTCCAGGGAAAAATGTGACTGCTTTTGGGAAGGGGAGGAAAGAATCCTCCAAAGCCTGGAAACAGCAAATAAATGCAGCTCAGGAGAATGAGATCAGAAGGGGAAACCAAGAGTGTGAAACCCCCAAACTGCAGTCCCACGGGGCAACACTTCTGTTACCACACTGAACATTTCAGCATTAGAACTATTTTTTACTTTTCTTGCGTTTTATGTTTTTAAGTGCAAACTGTTAGATTTTATTTAGTTTTTTTTCTAGAGGAGAAACTCACCCCAACTCATGTGACCAGCACAGCAATCAGTGAAACGCAGTTCAGCAAATCCAACTCCCTTTCCCTCTCCTATTGGCCCTCAGGGACTGCTTCCCTCCTCACCTTTCCTCCTCCTTTCCCCCCACAGACAACGCACAGAGGAGCTGCCCCACATGCAGGAGGGCTCAACCCCAGCATCAGAGCAGGAGAATTAGGGATTGAAGGGCAGGGCTGCTTCTTGGCAGCCTTTGACAGCCATGCAGTGCAGTAGAGCGTTCTGCAGCTCCCACTCTGGCTATAATACCAACTATAATACCAATACCCTAACGCAGAAGTAGATTTATTCCCTTGAGCGGTGAAGTTCTGTTCAGAGGAGGCATGATACGGTCCTTCATTTGTTAGAAACATTTCCAGAACTGTGAGACAGTTCACAGTTTCTGAAGGCAGATGCTTTTTTTCCAGTTAGAATAGGGTTTCACAGAATCACAGAGTGGATTGGGTTGGAAGGGACCTTAAAGATCACGCAGTTCCAACCCCTGCCGTGGGCTGGGTGCAGGGCAGGGGCGATCCATCCACCAGGTGAGCTGTATGATACGGCAACGCAGAAACAACACACAGGGGTGAATAAAGGGTGGAAAAGTGCTGTGACAATAATTTGCTGGCTGCTCCCTCTTTGCTTTGACAGCAGAGTTTCTGCTTTGAGGCAGATATTCAGACAGCAGTTTAATAGACAAGAAGTGGCAGAAATTGCATCAGCAAATGGATAAACGGATCACAGGCAGGCATAGGGCACTCCTCCACATTCAGACCTGTTTTTCATAAAAACTGCAGAAATGCCCAAACCTTTCCACTCTGCTACAAAGTTGTGCAGCTGTCTCCTTCCTCAGCTCCCTCCAGATTCAAACGGAAATCAAATATATGATGGCCTCAGTATGTAATTTTGTGCTACAGTATACCATACTACATGCATTGAGGAAATTGGCAGCATCTTTTTGATCTGTTTTCCTTTTAAATCAATGACAAAATTTGCATTCAGTTTTACAGGACCGGATCAAGCCTACATGGGAGCCTTCAAGGATGGTGAGATTCTGGCAAAGAAACTTTGCAGGGAATGTAATTGTATCTAAGGTAATGGGGTTCCTGCTGAGCTCAGTGCCTGTCCCTCCTCCCAGCCTGCAGGGCCGGAGGGTTTGGTGTGGTACGGGTTGGAGGTGCTGCAGCACCTGAGGGTGTTGGCACGGAGGAGGGGAAGGAGGAGGTTCCCTCATGGCTACCACACGCTGTGCTGCCAGCCGGCACGACTCAAAAAGCAAGGAGGAAAGAGTGAAATTCATAAAACCAAAGCCGAGCCATCAAAAATCTTTAAATGCAAAGGGCAAACGACACGGATTCCCCAGGACTCCGGCACCGCTCAAGGTCTCTAACACACACACACACACACGAAGGAGAGCTGAGTACTCACTGTTGGGGTCCACGTTCTCGCAGAGCTCCGTCTTGGCCTCGCCGTTGGGCCTGTCGCTGGGCTTGTGTGAGAGCCGGGACGACATGGTGGCGGCCGTCACCACGGCCTTGAAGCTGCGCTTCCGCTTCTGCACGTTGAGCTCGGGGTGGAAGATGATGATGTACACTTTCGGCATGTAAAGCATCCCCAGGGCCACTGAAGCACTTAGGTTCATGGATATTGTAAGTGTGGTAGTTTGTATGTAGAGCTAGGAGACAGAACACATGAGGCACTGTTACAGAGCAGGCTGGGCAGCGGGCGCAGCGCTTACAGCAGAACATGGGCTTCAGCCCTGGGGCTCACTGCAGGAACAGCAGCACGGCCCCAGCTGGGCTGCTCTGACCCACCGGGCTTCTCAGCATTCACATGGGTGCTCTAGGGTTGTAACACGGCTCTCTGACCTTGCTAACCATCCAAATAGCTTTTCTTTTTAAATCATTTTTTTAATGAGTTTTAACCTAATATGTGTGAGCCAGGAACTGTGCTGCAAACTGCTGTGATGTGCAGCAGCCAGCAGCTCCCACAGACCTTCAGTGCCTGCACCCACACAGTCCCTCTCACACTCACAGCTTCCTTCCACTCACAGACCGAAGAACAGATGTGGATTTCAATAAAACTGGTATAAACTGAAACTTACGTCTACTCTAAGTTATAAAAGAAGAACATTAAATCTATAATAATATGGGTTAGTAAAAACTTACCTTAAAAAAAAGAAAGGAAGGGTTTTTTATTATTTTTAGTATGCTTTAATTCTGTACAGTTCATTGAAATAACTGTGCAGACGATACACGGTGATTTGTGTGTTCCCAATGCTCAGCTATGTTCAGTATGAAAAGCTTGTGTATGTGCAAGCTGGAGATCAGCTGCTCCCGTGAGATGAGTATTCAAAGGAACACAAGGATTGCCAAGTGTACTCTGCAAACACAGAAAGCAGAAAAGCCTTTCTTCCTTTTTTAATTACCTTTTAGAGGAAACACTTGATAAGTGAACTATAATGATTATTGTGAGTTAAAAGGCACAGAGACAGCCAATACAGGTGCTGAAAGAAGTAGTAAACTCCCTGCAGATCGTGCTCAAAAGGTAAATATATGGTACATCCATTCAGATGCAAAAGTTAATACACATTGTGGGCAATCCCTTCAGATCACTATTTTCTCTTCTCCTGCTATTCAGCGCTAATCAGTTTGTATTTCTGCTGGAAGAGCTCCATAAATAAATACAATGGCACAGGAAAATGCTGACCCTGCTCAGATACTTCCAAAGTCCCACACTTGGAAAAATATGAATGTCTGTAGACTTGCTGTTACATCTCCATAACTGCTGCTATCACACTGATTAAGACAACCACTAGAAGCAATAAAGTGCCTACAGAAAACATAAGAAATGTGCTGTGCACGACATCTCTCTATACCAACACACACTGCAAAGCAAAGACTGCAGTGCCTTCTCAACATCTCTGTACCCATTATCAGACGGGAATGGCATCGATGTGATCAGAATTTTGTCAAGGCTGGAATGTTAGGACAAATCCCATCCCACCCTGTGAAGCAGTGCTGGGCCAAGTCCCACCATGCAGCCACGTGGTGAAAAACACACAGTGGTGCTCTGCAACCTCACTTCCCTGGAGAACACAAGAACCCTTACAGAGAAAGCAAGAATTTGGACCACTGGAGGACAAAATAAAGCTGCTGGCTGAGCACTGCAGCTTAACACACAGCGTTCTGCAGGCAAAAACGCCACCTCTCTGTTAGACTGCCAACTTTATCCACTCAACTCCTATTTCTCCTTTGGCCCCTTGGCCAACTGCTCCCTGTAGGAGCTTTGACAAACTTGCCAGCAATGCGACCTGGTGCTGTGTCAGCACAGAGGGAGGAGCAGCAGCCAGCCGTACTCACAGTGTGCCAGCACTGGAGCCTTCAGAAAAAAGGAGACATGCAGCTGAGTAGGAGCTACTTTGAAAAGCATTACACACCAAGAAGTTTTCAAATGGATCCTCAGCAAGAGAAGTATTTGTTACCTTTGCCAGGCATCCTAGAGCAGCTTTGAGAAGTGATGCTAACATCTCTTTCTGGGAACAGAATACCGTGCTCTGAGAGAAGCTCTCTGCCCCACTCCCTGGGAAGTGCTGCTCAGCTGTGGGTGCTGGAGCTCAGCAGTGTGGCTGCAGCATCCCTCAGCCATTCCCCACGGGCTGCTCCACGTCTGGACTCCCAGTGGGATTTTCCCAGTGCTCCCACCCAGCAGGGCTGCTGCCATCGCCATGCATGCCAGGAGTGCTTTTAGCCGGGTGCATGCAGGTGCTGAGCACCATTTCCTCATGCTTATGGGACGGAAGGTCAGACTGCTATGCAGTTATCTCAGCAGTGGGGTCCTCTGCAGCATGTGCCAGCAAAGGTTCCTGCCTGGGAATGGCCGATGGGAGATAAAAGGAGAGCGAGAAAAGAGCTTTTGTAGAACAAGGCAGGATGAGTGACACATAATGCTTCTCATGACAAATGGGAGCTTTATAAAGATAAGGGAAACTAAGAGATATGCTTATTATGCAGAACCTTAGTTTTATGTATTTTATCTCTGCTTTGTGGCTTTTACCAGTCAAACATAAAAATGCAGTTTACATGAAACTATTTCATTTCTTATTTCACTTCTTCTGATAAATTCTCTGAAAGCATTTTAGATGAATGCAAATTGGTGATTTAAAATACAAAGAATGAGATTTAACCAACAATGCAGGTCTGATAACTCATACGTACCTTTTATAGATGGGCGAGTGAAACCCGGTTCCCAAACTGGAGATGAAATTAAGAAATTAAGAAGCAGATTCAGCAAGGGAGGCTCTAACCTGAGGTGAATGAGAAGTAGGGCTGAGCTGAGTGCTTCCAGCGGAAACCAAAGCTTCCTAAAGTGGTGCTTTTGGTCTGCAAGCCCAATTCCACTGAGGTTTGAAGCTACGTTTGCTGCACCATGAGGACAAAGCCACCTGGGGGTCACTCACTTGCATCCTTCCAAGGCAGGCTCTCGTTTTTGATGGATTCTAACCTGGTGTTAAACACACTGCCGTTACAGCTACAAGTGCATCAGACTTTGAAGCGCTGCACTGGAGAAAACGAAGCCCTGAGGATATCATTCACATGCAGAGACACCTAGCTCTTATCATCTATTTTACATACAGGATTCCCATTTGAATTTTAGATTTTGGTATTTTGCAGATTCTTGCTCTATTCATGCAAATGATGAAAATTACCCTAAAAACCTTGAAAGAAAATTAGACTGGTTTCAAAAATACGCATCTAAGAACCAGCAATTTTTATAGTGCAAAAAAATATCAGTGGACAATTTTGTATGAGTGGGAATGGATCTCAGAAGCGAAGCACCACAGGACCAGGCCTGTCAGTCTGCACTAATGCAGTGCCAGATTTGCACTGCTGGGCCATGATCACCGAACTGATAGCAGCATTCCTTAGAAAAGACTTTTTAGCAGTTCGCAGTACTTTTTGTAGGCTAATTCTTTGCATTCATAGTCTAATCAGGAGCAAGAGTTCCTTTTATCTAACTCAGTGTTGTAATTAGGCAGTGAATGGTGTTATTTTGCAGTATGGAAATAAATGGGTAACTTCAGATATTTTTGGGCTTGTGTTATCACAAACCAATTTATCTTACTTTTATATGGGAATTAAAACAAACGTTCTTACTTATGAAGTAGACAGTTTATAAATCTCCCAGAAGACTCTTCCAGGTCATCTGAAGATTTCAGCTCATCCCTTGCATTACGTTACACAGACATAAGAACAAGAAACATTTCTTAATAAAAACCAGGATTAGCTCCCACTGCATGATGTGTTAGCAAAAATGCGGAAAGCAAAAAGACTTGAATACAAATGTTCTCAGACATTTTAGTGCCCAATGCCCCTTTCTGCACCAAAGATAGCAGGGCATTTTACAGGCAAATTAAACAAAGATGAAATAGCTTTTACTCACTGGAAGTTTTGTTCTTTGCATAGAAAGAACCAGTGCCCTCTCCCTCCTGATGAGCTGTGGCCGTTTGCACCTCACCCAGCAGTCAGGACCCAGGGCAGATGTCACTGCAGAGAAACAGCGGTGGCAGAGAACCCCTAAAACCCTGTTGGTGCAGGAGAACACCACTGGCAGCTCCAGCTCCCTGGTGGGACTGATGGATGAGTGCCTCAGGGAAAGGCAGCTCCCTCCAGGCAGACACGGGCACACAGCAGCTCAGCTGCAGACACCGCACTATGCTGTATGCTGGTGACTTGCAGGACCCTGCCTCCACCCACATCCCTTTGAGCATCATAATCTGCTGAAGTTGTCATTTAGCAGTGCCCTTTAGAGAATTGAGCAGCTTGAAAAAAACCCCACCCAATCTCTTTTCCCAGATTAGAAAGCTTTAGCAGCGCTGAGGGCAAATGGTTTGCCCTTCTTTCAGGCTAACATTATTTTGAGGGGAAAGGAAAAAAAAGCCACAACAGCAACAAAGCCTTGTGGACAGCAGGTTCTGGCATCCCCCGGTGACTTTCCAGGAGGGTCGCTTTTTCAACAAAAGTGGCAAATATCTGTCATGGATGCAGGTAGCAGAGATTAGCCATTGCAGGGGGGATCTGACAGATAGATGGGGACCTACACCGTGTGCCCTCCGCTGCAGCCTCCTGCTCCTAATGCTATTAGCATAATCCACACCACGCCAGCAGCTCATCATCCCTTATTGCCTTTGATTATTTTGTCAGTGGGACACACACACAACCCAATGCTCTGTGTGTGTGACAACACCAGGCGCTGTGACACCAAGCCATGCAGTGCTGTAAGCTGCCTGGGCTCCATACGTTGCCTGAGCACCGCAACGTGGCCAGCAGCACAGCCACAGCCTGCTGAGAGCTCACCATCCAACGTAATGGGTGGCTGCTCACTGAACACACTCTTGTCCCATCACTTTTCAACCTCTCACTTCCATTGCTCAGCAACCGCACCTTTTGTATGAGTGTCCCTGTTGTGAAGATACAACTCTTCCTTTGTTTTGCAGAATTTCACAACTTCACGAACCCAACTGATTACAATGCCGTTGACCATTAGAGGAAAACTAACTTATCCTTATGTGAGCAGGAAAGACATCAGGTGGTGTTGGAAAGAGAGGCCAACAGCTGCACCCATTTGAGCACAGAGCACAGAGCAGCCCTTCTGCTCTGTGAGCATCAGTGGAGCTTCAGCACCTCAGCAGTGTGGCACAGGAATGCTATGTAAATTGTGGTGCTCACCAACTTCTATGAACGACAACGGATGCTACCCAGGGGACGTTTGATAAACAAATCATAGTAGTTATGCTGATTGCAGTTATTACAGTACAAAATAGCAAGGCACGCAAATAGCCTTTGTGAAACGTCTATGCGAATGTCACAGAATCAGTCACACCATCTAATTATAAATTCTCTGCTCGGTAATTATGTGAAAGGTGACACTGGAGAAAATGATGGGATTTCAGTGTCAGAAGATTTCCCTTTACCCACCCTGTTCTGCAGGCTGGCAGCACTGGGGGCTCGGCTGGAACAGCCGTGTGCTGGCGGTGCTGGAGGTGTGCAGTGCAGCAGCTCTGCAGATGGAGCCCTGTGTGAGGAACTTCCACTTCTACTTACTGCAACTTCACGAAAAGGAGACTTTCTGTGCTGTGTCTTGATTTAAGAAGCCCAGAAATGAGGCAGGACTGTGATCCTTGCTGTAGGCCATCTCCTTTCCTGGTCTCACCGACTGCAATATTAGAACAATTCTCAGGTTTGAAGAAGGTCTTTAATTTTACAGAATCAGTCTGAAATGCCCTTCTGCAGGCCTCTCACTAGCTGGTGGGGCTCTGGCACTCTGTGCCCATCGACTTCTACATCCCCTACATTTATATACACTGTACAGAAATATGCAACACACTTGTGGCGAAGACAATTCAATAGACATTAAACGGACTGAAGCAGAATTAAATGGTGATGAGGTAAGCATATATTTTTTCTTTTCAACTTCATTTCCAAGCTAAAAACCATGTTTGTTCTGCAGCGTGGAGAGGAGCTCTGTGCTCCTGATGGGAAGCACACCCTCCTGCTTACAGCAGACCCAGGGCTGGGTGACTTTCAGCAGTGAGCACAGTGGGGTTGTTAAGTTAGTGTTCTTCACAGGGTCATTTAGGCTGGAAAAGACCTCCAGGATCCCCAAACTTAAGTCCAACTCACCCCTCCATGCCCACTGTCTGTGTCCCTCAGTGCCACATGCCCACAGCTCTGGAACACCTCCAGGGATGGTGACCCCAGCGCTCCCCGGGCAGCCCATAGCAGTGCCTGCGTCAATGCCTGACTGCTTTTTCTGAACATCTCACAGTGTTACTTCTGGTAGGTCACATAAAGCTTTGGTTAACCTTGCAGGTGCATTTCAGCGTAACTGAAAAACAGAATTCCACAGTAACAGCAAAGGATTCACAGCACAGCATCACGATCCCTTACGAGGTACGAAAGTGAAGAAGATTAAAGTTTGGAAAGCAGCTCCTCAAATTACTTTTCCACATGCTAATAACAACCATATCTCACTCTAGAAAGAGCTCATCAGCCATCTGCCTGCCCTCAGCAAACAAGAGCTCACGTCAGCACAGCAGCACCTATCTGCTGCACCAGCCCCAGGCCCTGGTGGGCTGAAAACAGGATGGCACCCTCAAAAATCTGAAGATGATTCATTTTTGTCAGGGCAGTTCAAGACAACTTTCTTCCAACAGTCTTTTAAGTCTTGTTCTTTTTTTTTAAATTATTGTTTGCAAATGATGACACGAATAAATACCACACTCTTCTGTTTGCTTTGTTTTAACTTAAAAAAATATTTAGTCTGATCTGTTTGTTTATCCTTCATTAAATAGAACTTTGGAGTTCTGTATGAACTATCAAAGTAATGACAGATCACCATACAATAAACTTCATGTGCCTGGGTGAGCTTCTTCCACGCACTCAGCTGGAGACAGCCACTGTTCCTACCACAAGAATGGATGGGAGAAAAGACTCCAGATTTGAAGAATCACCACCACTGAGGCAGAAAACAAAAGACGTCACTTTCTGCCCCAGGAAAGAAGCCGAGCCCTGCGTGCTGTGTGCAACACACCCTCAGCTCATCAGCTGCGATTCCACAGCTCCACCTCCACAGGGGAACCTGCTCTGCACAATACGTGCCGGACCGAATGACTACATCCAGTTGTCCCAGACAAGCAAACACAAAAAGGACTCCCTCCAAGAGTTATGTCCGTAAATGCTGCCTTCGAGGACTGTACATAATAACAGGTTGCTGCCCAGATCTGCTCTTCTCTGGGCTAGATTAAAATTTGCCATGGTTTCGCATATCAAAGGGAAAACTGGGGTTATATTCTGATGGATTTCCTCCTACAAAGGCCAAGTGCAAGGCAGACCACATAGCAAAGCATGTTCCAGAAGCACCAATTTCCAGTTCCCTCTGCTCGCACTATAAAACTGCTCCTTCTAATGTCACTCTGCCAAAACCAACTTAAATTTTCATGTCCTAAATCAGAGCATCCAACACGTCTAGCTTTTCAGCTTGCATTTCATGGCCAAACAGAGTAAAGATGAAGTAAATACATATATTTGCAATACGTTTCAGCTATTTGTGTCAGTTATTTTATACAGCATGTTTCCTTATAAAAGGAATTTCCTTACGCTAGAAACTTGCATACGTCAGAAAAAATATTTATGGATTATATCTGTAACTTGAATGACAATTCCAAATACTAAATGCTAAGGCACTTGCTCTGAGGGTTACTATGCAGTTGAAGGAGGAATTTTGTCTCTCCTTCCTTTGAGAGAAACTCTAGGAGCTTATCTAGAAGGAAATTAAATTATTCAGATAATTGGACTGAGCAATGAAGGAAAAGGATGCTGCTGCTTTCAAAGGGCATCACATGGCTAAAAGACAAATTGAAGCAGCATCCAAGACAATCCCACAAATCAAATAGTTTACACAGTACGTACTGCAGGGATTGGACATCTGCTGGAGAAAGGAATCTGTTTTACTCCTGTGTCACTTACAGACACAACGAAGATGCCCATGGACTGCTCAGAACCTCTAGGAGTTGCTAAGCCAAGAAACAAGCAGTTTCAATTCAAAACTCATGACAATTTTGAATGTTGTCATCTCTTTGAAGCAGGGATTTGGCATAGAGGAATGTGCCAGCAAAGCAAACTTTGTGCAAAATAGTGATGCTTGGAGCAGGGTCCTCCGTGTGCATCCAGCACTGAGATAAGATGAAGTTCTGTCTTCTCGTGCTCTGCTTCTGGAACCCAGCACAGGCACCAAACTGCTTGGCTGGGGTCACTGCACAGCCTTCAGGCAAAACAACCAACAGCCACAGCCTGGTTGGGCAGCTCTCAAGCACAGGCAGGCACAAACAGCTCAGGAACCCGTTATCAATCCTCAGAACTGTCTAGTGTCCCCTGCTTGACATTCGTGATAATAGCAGTACAATAAGTATCACAAAAGAGACAAACACAAAGCAACGTATATCCCCCATTTCTATTATTAAAATAATGGCTTTTCCCTCCCCCGGTGACTGAGCACTTAGCTTTTTTGAGTTAGAAATAATTCGTCATGTCATTTTTTCTGAAGATTACATCATCGGAGAAAGACTTCATTTCATTCCTCACGGCTGCACTCCTAAATTGACTGACACACAATCTTGGCATTTTGGGGTATTCAGCGCCAGGCTTCGGCTGCTGGTATAAATCACATTTCTTCACTCTTATTGCATTTTATTCATTTTATACATGACCAGAGATTAGAGTTCAAATGAAATAGATTTTACTATCCTTCTTATACTCCAGATGCTACCAGTCTAGAAATCTTTAATTTTACTCACTTCAACTACTGAATTATTCAATGCAAGGGGAAAAAACAACATTTGATACTCTGAAATTCCAAGAAAAATAAGCAGAGGACACCCTGACTGCAGGAGGGGACCTCTGCCTACCATGCTTGTGATGCACACCTGCAGGTACTGCCCAGCAGCACCAACATCTCGGGGCACACAAACCCTTTGCACCTTCATGCAGTGGCTGGCATTTGAAAAGGTGCGGCTGTGAACTGATGCTTTTCAAGCAACCTAACACCTGCAGTTCCCCAAATCACCAACTCCTGCTTTCAGCCTTCGAGAGAATGTTTGTGGAAGTGACATACAGAACTCAAAGAAATGCTGGCAAGCCAGCAGGAAGCCAGAGCCCCAGAAAGGAACGGGGTGCAACCTGAACCTCCCAGCAACACCTCGGGGAGCCAGCACTGCTCCTGACCGCAGGGACCAGACTGCCTGGCCACAGGTACAGCCCTGCTTCACCTAATAGTTGCTAAATGAACACGAGGCAAAGCTATTTCACATTTTTTCTTAAATTATTAACGTATTCTAGGATAGAAAATAAACTTAGGTCAATTGCCTTCCAGTCGATTCCATTTCTGTTTTATGGAGGAATAAGGAAGAGTGAGTATCGAGTGAAAGGTATCGATTATAAAAATGAACAGTAAGCTAATGTGTGTATAAGTAAATACATAAATGGGCAAACGGACCAGGAAACTAAAAACATTATGACCCTCATAAATATCCCTGTGTAACAAAGCAGCCTTAAGGAACGCTGCCACCTGGACCAGCTGCCTTGCTCTCCAGAATTACACTCTGCAGTTATCCAGGATACATGGTACTAATTCATACGTTAAGAAAAGGAAAAAAAAATTGTTTTCTCCTCGAAAAACAATTTAAGATTCTTTAGATTCTGCCTTGACAGTGGGGTAAGGCAAACATCTACGATCCCCAGTCTGAGAATTCGGATGTTCTCAGCACAGGTCTCTATCAGACCAGAGAGGTGCTGGCATTTGTGACTCGCCAGGAAAACCCGAGATGTCAGGCTGTGTATCTCCCCACACTGTGGGGGTCTTGCCCTCTGGAGAAAAATAATAAAGCATGGAGAAAACACGGAGAAAGCAGCAGAACATGGCAAGAGGAAGCATCCAGCACGGCCATGGAGGAGCCTGCCCCACAACGGCGCAGTGCCAGCGGCCCTAAGTGGGGCTTGGGCACGTGGAGAAAACATATGAAGGAAAGCGTACCACAAACTGGCACCTGGGTACTGGGCCATGCACTCAGTGTACTCTGAACAAACAAACACAGCTTTCCAAAGCCTCCGCTGCCCGAGGCCATGCGATGGAGCTGCAGCTTCCAGTCTGCTTGAAGTAGGGCTGGGTGCACAGGGGAATGCAAACTGACGGAATGACCTCAAACAACCATTGAAACATACCAACAACGCAGAGATTTCTCAAATTCTACAAATTTCAGCTGCAGAACAAAAGAGATTTACTTGCTAATTGCTACGTCTTCTTAAACGTTACTTTTTTCTGGTGAAGCAAAAATGTTTGTCCAAGTGGCACTGGCTTGGGTTGAGGCTACACAGACAGTGCATCATATAAAAAGCAAACCAGCCAGTTTTAGCATTGTGGTGGTGGTAGAGCCCCAGGAACAACACTCATGCTGCAGCTATGTATGGGTAGAAAGCAGAGGCAAGGTGCCATGGGTATCCTACTCACAGCAACCAGAGCACAGCCTGCTCCATTCTCCCCTGCAGCAGCCAGGCTGGAAAAATTGTTTTTTCCTTAAAACATTTTCCTGTGCTGTTTCTTTCTCTATGCAAAAAGCACGAATAAATGTGAAAAAGTAACAAACTGACCTTTATTTAGAGACAGATCTTCTCAACTGGGAGCGAGCTGTCTAGCAGCACAGAAGTATGCATTTATTCAGTAAAACTTCTACCGACCTTCCTCTCAGGCAGTCTGCACACACACTGACAGTGCCAGAAGCAATGAGGGGTGCTGCACACCCTGCCCTGGGCACAGCTCTGCCTGCACACCCTGCTGCTGCCCGGCGGAGCACTGCATGGAGCTGCAGACAGAACGGCCTCAATGGAACTGAAGGGTTGGCCTCTAAGGAAAGGGGATGGAAACGTGGAGATGCGAGGAGCCTCTGCCATGGCTGTGAGCACCCAGGTTGGTTCTTTTTGCTCCATGTGCTCCTATTTGTGCGGGCAGTTGTGGCACAGTGCAGGCGGGCTCCTCTGCCACGCTGCTGACACGCACAGCAGCTCGAGTATTTGCACCATGTTGTCATGGCAATGCAATGTCTGCAGGTGCAGCTGAGAGCACGCTGCTGCTCTGCCTTGGCAGTGCTGGGGAACGTTGCCAAAATTATTCATAGCTTGGAAATCAGGGAGGTGCAAATGCCCTGATGGTTTCCCCCTATTATATACCGTTAACCATTTTGGGCTTTGCAGTTTTCTTTAATTTTACTGGATGGTAAATGAGTCAAGCCTTACATTACAAAGGCAGACAGCCCTTTCATTTCATTCATTTAGCTCTTCCAAAAAGTAAAATTTATAATTCAAAATAAATGTGGGCATTTTTATAGGTTTATAATCACACATTAGTAAGTTAATACTGCAAAACAGAAGGAAACCACCAAGAGCCAAGCAGCAGCTCCCTCAGAAGGGCCAACCCTGGCAGCCCTGCAGAGGAGCTCTGCCCACCACGCAGTTCTCCGGCTTCTCGGGGCTGCATGGAGCTGCTGGGACAACGTGCACACAGCACCTGAGCCAGTCCTGCTCTGTGAGCCTACATCTTCCCCAGCTGTCAGCTCGGGCTTAACAAGGAAAAAAATAAATGCTATTTCAGCCCATGCTATGCTCCTAATGAAAAGCAGGACTCCACGCAGAAGATTCATTTTACAGAGCAAGCTTCAAGTTTTTTTCTGGCCTTTCACCTCCAATTTTGTCTTCCCCACTCCAGCCGTATGAATGTTTTATTTATATCCCGTCACTTCCACCCTGTTGGAAGGCATTTTCTGAAATAAAATTGCTCTTTTTCTGAGACAGTCTAGTTAATAGATTCCCTTCGCATTCACTTTTCAGCAGCTGAACCTCCTTGACGCCCTGTTGTACCCAAACCATCACACCGCCAAACAGAAGTCCTCCAGCCCTCCCAGAAGAGCAAGGCCCATTCTCCTCCACAGCTGGGAGCCATACCTCTACACCATCGTTAGCTATTACTGAACACACAGCTTGGTGGTACTGCAGGAAGCTACACGCAGTCAGGTGGCATCCTGCCATGCTATGCTGCCACTGGGCACTTCACCACGCCAACTTCTTTTCACCAGGCCTGGTAACATTTTCTGGCTAACTTGATTTCTCATAATCCCACTGACGTCTTGCTTATTCAACTCCTTCTCTAGGCTATCTATCTCTGGGAGCATCAATGCAAACACTTGTTCCATCCCCACAGTTCTCTCAGAGCTGTCTCCACCTGAGGGATGAGGAAGGTCTCTACTAATGGCTTCCATGTGGGATGTGAAAGCAAACAAGGATTCTTCCACATGAGAACAACTGGTGTGCAAAACCTCAAAGCCATCCCAGGAAAAACACCCTGCTCCTCTAACACATCAAAGAATTGAACTGTGCCAGCAGCACTGCTCTTTCTGTGCTAAATGTGGTCATCTTGGGTTCCCTCCATCGCTGTGGCCCTACTGTAAGCTCAAAAAAAGCCAATGGGAATCATTCAGTGTCAGTGAAGTTCAACTATATTGAAAACAGATTCCATATATTTGCATACAAAATAAGATTTAATTCTGCTTAGAGACCTTCAGGGAAATTCAAAGTGCAAAATGGTGTCAGCAGAGTGCTGGGGCAGAAAAGGGCTAATCTTCCTCATCTGACGTTTCTTTAAAGACCTTCAGAGAGTAGAACACTGATTATTAAAGCACACCGATACATATATATGTATATATAGATATATAAAAGCAAGCCAGCTTCTGGTTGCCTTTTTAGATTATAATGTAATTATTATTTAAAACAGAGTATTTACATATTGCTTTTACTACTTAGAACCAAACTTGCTGTTGCTGGGAGTGTCCTTTCCATTTAACATTATCACAGTGCTGCACACGGGGTTGCGTGACTGTGCAGCTGGGCCTGGCTTGGGATCTAACACTTGCATTCAAGCACAAAAGGCACCCTGCAATTCTAGCCAGCCAGTTACTTCTACTGGGTCCAATTTATTACTATCAGAATTATTTTGCTTTCTAAAGTTCAAATGTAAACTGAGTGTTTTAGAGCTGCATGAAGAATAGTTGGAGTCAGAGGAGGGCAAGCTATGGCAGCAAAGCCTTCATCCCAGACCAGCTGTCCTTTGGAGTTTAAACCCCTGCAAATGAAGAAAGACAACCCCTCATTAAAAAGTTACACATTTTCCTTTTCTGTTAGTTACTCAAGGATGCATTTCTATTTTGGTCTGGTCTGAGTGCTAAGAAGCACCCAAGGGCAAAAAGAAGCAGAGCAGGGTGAACGTGCTGCAGGACAGGAGGCTCTACAATGCAAACTTCAGCATTTTCTGAAAGCAAGGCTGTGCTCTTTGTGACTGTAACACGTCTTCCTGACAGGACAGTCAGGCCTGTCAGCCATCCCCACCCCAACCCCCGTTCCAAACGCAGCGCAGTGGCTGTCCTGCTCCCCAGCTCACAGCACTGAATCACAGAATGGCCTGGGTTGCAAAGGCCCACAATGCTCATCCAGTTCCAACCCCCTGCTATGTGCAGGTCGCCAACCAGAGACCAGGCTGCCCAGAGCCACATCCAGCCTGGCCTTGAATGCCTGCAGGGATGGGGCATCCACAGCCTCCTTGGGCAACCTGTTCCACCACCCTCTGTGTGAAGAACTTCCTCCTAATACCCAACCTAAACCATCCCTGCTGCAGGCAGACAGGCTGCAAACCACTCGTCGAGGACACAGAAATGCTTTGCAATTTTTTAAAGACAAATTGTTCACATTTTACAGGTGTGCACTGGTAGGTGTTAAATTTATCTATTATTTCGTCAGAGCTGTCCAAGTTTGCATCCAATTAACTTGAGCCATCCAAGTCTTGTTGCTGCTAATGTATCTCAATTAGAACAAACTGTCGGCATGGCAACTGCTAAATCCATCATAACTCATGGATGGGGCAAGCTTGTTTGTGGCTTATGCAATCCTTGAGTTTCCAGAGCTCACAGATGGGCATTTATTGTTAGGTTAAACTGGGAATGGGTAATCCTGGAATAGAAGATGATTTCGGTGCTCGTTTATTTGAGAACTTAATTACAAGCAGCCAATCATTTTAGGAGCTGAGGAGTTTCAGTCATCCCACAATCCCCCGCACTGGTGGGCAGTTAGGAGACATCCTTGCCTGTCAACCAAATCACAGCACCAAGAAAGAGCTTCCACTCCTAATTAGCAAATACGGCACTTATTTCATTACAGCAATAAACTAAATCTCTGTCTCATTTAAAGCTGCAATGACAGCTTACAGCAATAGCCAAACCATTTTCCAATAGAGTCTAACAAGGTGACACTATGTGCTGTGCTACTGCACAACAGCTCACAATTCCTCATTACCAGCTCTGAATTAACTCAGAAATGGACTCCAATGCATCACACCTCTGAGACAGCATTACAAGTTGCCAGGAGTTATTTAGTGCTCCACACCTGCAGTTTCCTTTGAGGTACTTACACAGAAAGCAATCGGGAATATTAAAGGATAACAACAACTTGAGTTTGAAGCCAAATCAGCTCATGTTTAACTAGCCATGGTCTGACAAAAGTTAATGACCCAAGGAGCCAGTTCTACATCTATACTTTATTAAACATTTTACATTAAAATTATATATAATTATACAGATTTATATAGATAATCTTTGGGATCCCTTCCAACTTAAGCCATCCTATGACTCTATTTGTTGCTGTATTCACAGCACACCTGTCTTTATTCTCCACTGAGATGTATTTACCCCTGACACTGAGATGTCTTCTACCCCTTCCTAGGCATCAAGAAATAAACGCTGAGGGTCTGGCAGTTCCCTTATCGCTCATGAGGAAGCCACAAGGAAGCCAGTAAGTACAAGGCTGAATTTGTGCAAAACGAAGCCCTCAGTCAGCAGCCCCAAGGGACACGGAGCATTACGAGGAGGAATTTCTCCGTGCATGATTGCAATCAAATCAAGCCAGCGCAGCCCCCAGGGAAGCTTGCCCTAACAGACACTGCCTCCACGGCCCACCTCCTGCTCCCTGCACTCAGCAGGCACTGTGGCCATGTCCAGCAGTGAGTCCTCCCCTCCCAGCCACGCTGTCACCTATTTCCTCCCCAACACGTCTTGCTCAGCCCCGGCTGGAGGAGGCTGGCTGTCGGCATGGCCTTCCTTTCCATCTGGAGTCATTAACAGATCTCATCCTCCAGTCAATAAAATGAGCTGAAACTACATTGATTCTGAAGTTCTGGAGAATCAAAACACTCGATCTTCCCACTTGAACTTCCCTAGTGCTCCAATTAAGGTACAGAACAAATCTTACCCGCTTGCTGACACCAGCTCCAACAATGCCCTCTCCAGCTGTAATCACGCTTTGAGCACTGACCACCTTGCCTACACTAATTGATTTTCCTGTTACCATCTCCTAATGCAGTCTAGTTTTAAGCTTTTAAATGCATTTTACTCCTCAGTTTACTGCTGAAGTATTGTTGCTAGTTACGCTCTTAGCAGGAGCTGCTCCTCCCCTAAAAAGAGCCCTATTGCCTTCAAATCTTATTCAGCTGTCTCCATTAAGTATTCCAGGTTGCTCTGATGTTGAAAATGCAAATCACAGAATAAGAGGAAGACGATAGCATATTGTTCATCTCGTATTTTGTCCTCCTACTCCCTCTACATTCTTTTAAATAAATGTCTCCATCTCTAAGTATAATGCAACGAAGAGATCGTGTGAACGTGAGATATTAAATGTACAACACATACATTATTTTTTTAGTTGCTATAAACACAGAATGAACGTTACTTAATCAGTGGGACTGCATGACTCAGGGGCACAGGCAGGGTGAAACCTGGGGTTTCCCCGCTCCAGCAGAAGGTGGTTAATGGCTGAGTGGATTGCATTTAATGGGCAATTAGCGGTACAAGACAGACAGTTAGGGCTGAGCGGAAAACATCTTTGTAAATATGAGTTTCACCTCATTTCCCCAGCCTGGGTTTTGTCACCACAGACATGTCAGCCATTTAAAGGCCAAATGCCAACACAGAATGAATAATCTGGTGCTAAAGTGCCTGACATCATTAACTGCAAAGTGCTAAAGCTGAGAAACCCTTCATACAACCTTGGCAATTAAAGAGGTCAACAAGCTCTCCCTGCCACCGCAGATGACCCTATCAACATAGGTTTGGTTGGGGAATATCTGCCAGAAAAGGGACCTTTTCTCGTGAATACTGTTTAATACCACTAGAGCTCACAGGGTAAGTTCCAGCGGCTGGCAAACACTTGCCTAACTCCACTATTCAGTTTGGGAAGGAAAACATTTGGACCATCAGTCACTGTCACAACACAAAGATGGCACATCAACAATAGGAAAGTTTAGGATGGAAATGACACCAAACCAACTCAATGCAGAAGGGAACACTGCAGCCAAACCGCAGCCCCTCTTCCATCAAGCACAGCACCTTCCCAGCGAGATCCCTTCCTTCACAGGGAAAACAACAGCCGAGAAAGTTTCTCTAGCACCTATTCTCTAGGAGGTTTCCTTTTTTCTTCCAATTCATCTCTCAGCTCGCACATCACGAGCAGCTGCTCTTGTGCATGCTTGCAGGCAGCCCTCCTTTGGCAGTGGCAGACTAAGCCCCTTCTCTAAGAGACACTCTGCATTTGTCACAGGGTATCAGCCCCCCAGCGACAATTCCCAGCCACTCTATGCTGCACCGACAGCACAACACACTTCTGGAGCTAACTATGAAGCCAGGGGCTGGTGCCAGCTTGGGTCCTGCTCAGTACACCCAACATCACACCAGGAAGGTGGGGGACAGGGACAAGGGGCAGCATGGCTGCAGGTCAGAAGGGAGCTTCGCAGCCCGTGTCTGTGAGGGATGTGAACACGCATACAAAAAAGCCTTTGTTTCAAAATGTAGAAGTAGAAATGTGCTCCAAAGCACTTTTGAAGGGGTTCACATGGGACGCAAGGTCTCCTTGTTTCTTTTTAACCTTCTAAGTTTATGCCTCAAAGACAAAATGCAAGGCAATTGCTTTGACTGAGTACCGTAATTTCTACTTTTATTATTATTACATGCCTGCTTAAGCCATTTAAAACAACAAATAAATCCTTCAGGTCAATACTTGTGCAAGCATTTCTTACGTACAGTGAAACCTATTTTTTAGCTTTGCGTTAAAGCGGCCATGCAAGACTGAAAATGCGCCTTCATGAAGAGCTGTTTGCTTCCACTATGCAAACCCAGCTATATTTAGTCGCTGGTTTGCACAGAGGACCTGACATTTCTGTTAGACGACTCTATTTAAAACAAACTGCAACAATCTTCTCCACCAGCAGAGGCTTTGCTTGGCAATGCGGGGCACCTCCTCACCAGTCCCCATGACTTGGGACGGAGCTGAACTCAGCCCAGCTGTTGGGCCTTCTGCTCCCATTCTGCTTCTGCTTATTTCAAAATGAACAGAAGAAAACCAGCTCTGAACGGGTCACCCACACGAGGGCAGTAAGCGAGGCTGCTCCGTGCCCTGCTGACAAGGGTCCTTGATTGAGCACCCCTGCACGCGCTGCTTTCATAACCCATTCACACACAGTGACAAAAGTACTTAAGGACCCATTCTTTCTGCTCAAATGGTTTGACTCCTGCATACAAGTTCAGCAAGAAAATTGAGAAACATCTGCATGGCTTATGTTGTACTGAATAAGCCCGTCATGGTTTTCTTTTTGTTCCTGGATGAGCTTGGAATCAGCAGCCATTATTTCTTACTCAAAATAACATTATTATGTTTCTACAATACCCGTGGGGTTCAGAAACTGGTTATGATCTGCTCTCACAAAGTGATACTTCAGTTCCCAGCGTTCAGCTCACAGCGTCAGCCATGATCTATGGGATTGTTCTGAAGAGATGATTAACTCTTATTCAGACAAAGGGGCATCAATGGGAAACAAAGGTTTCTACAGAAAAAATCAAACTGCTCTATCACAGCATGAGACCATGAAACAAGGCTCCCTAAAAACGCGCACGAGAATCAGCGTTGTAGGAACACAACAACACCTCAGGGAAACCACAGCATCTTCACCACCTCTGTGGGCAGCCTATGCCAGTGCCTGACCTCTCTTTCCAAGAAGAAATGCTTCCTTTTACCCACCATAACCCTACCCTGCCACAACCCAAAGCAGGGCTGTGCAGGACTCCCAGTGCTGCAAGCACCCCGCGCGATGCCAAGGAGCAGTTGCACGGTCAGGGCAACAGCTCTGCAGGAAGGATTATGCTGTCAGTGCAAGTGAGTTTGACACTGCAGAGATATCAAAGCGCAAGCAAAGAGAAAAGTTTCGTCAACAAAGTAATTGCTCTGCTGGACTCAATGGAGCTGCAATTATTCCTCGCTGAGGTGTTGTCAGTTTGTACTGCAGATAGAAACTGTTGCATAACACAGATACGGGCATGTGCAGAGATTGCTTTTCATATGTAAAACTCTCTTGGCAGCTCTACGTTTTCTATTAAAATAAAGAAAGAAAAAAAAAAAAGAACCAAAAAAGTACATGTCGACACTATGCATTAAACACCCACATGCTTTTCCCTTTCAAAATTACGTTGCTTTTTAGCCAGTTAAATTTGCACTAGAAATCACAGAATGAGAAGATACCCTCCTTCTACACTTTGCCCAGCACTTGCTGGAAACAAGCCCAGTGCTTGCCCACGCTCACAGGACGTGCAGCACCCAGCACCCACTGCACGGAGCCACCCAGCACCCACTGCACGGAGCCACCCAGCCCCAGCAGTGCCGGGACATGGGGGGACCACAGCCACAGTGATCAGGAGAGCCCAGGTTTGTCATTCCTGATGGCTAATAAAGCAAAACTGAATGCAGATTGGAGAGGAGGAAGAGCTGGGTTTGGTTCCCAATTCAGTAACTTGGTGAACGCTTCGGCTGCTCGTGGCTATGCTAGCAGTGTGGAAGAAAAGTTCTCCCCCAGGTGCCAATGAAATTCTTCATTTGTGGTTTTGCCTCCAGTGCACAGCACTGTACATGCAGCCGCACTCTGCTGTGAGCTGCTCTCCCGGAGCTCTCTGCAGGGAACTGGAGCTCTCTTCAAGGAGCGGGTGCTTCCATCTCTATTGGGTTTTGGTCTCCTCCAGTAGTCCTAATGCAGCGCCAAGCAGCAGCCCTGCAGCACTGTGCTCCTGCTCACTGGGGCAGCACGGGACAGCAGTGAGTGCCCAGTGGGGGGTCAGGGCATTTCCCTCCCCTCCAAACTCACGCTCCTTCCCGACTTCCATTTATTTTTTCAACTTCCCAATGAGATTTTTTTCTCTGTTCTCATCACAGAAGGGA
Organism: Chrysolophus pictus; assembly: GCA_037305975.1. Lineage (NCBI taxonomy): Eukaryota > Metazoa > Chordata > Aves > Galliformes > Phasianidae > Chrysolophus > Chrysolophus pictus. Next base: position 952,584 of record CM074587.1, read on the forward strand.
ATGGAAAAGGCTAGAATTATCACAGTGAAGAGATCCCTCACTTTCTACATCAGACATCAAAGCAGCATGCTCGCAGGCTTCAAAGAGTCCCTTGGTGACTGCAGAACCACCGCAGGGCTGCAAACTTCAACTAATTCCTGCTTAAATGAACACATCTCTACTACGAGACAGCCACATGCAAATTTAAAAGTAGTATTATTACTCCATTATGAAGATACCTGTTCCAATTTTGTGACAATTTCACAAAATGAATTGATTGTTAATTATCTTTTAGCACTCACCTATATGTTCCTGCAAGGCTATTACTGTACATGCATGAACACAACGACGGCACTGCTTCTGCCTGACTAACGGTTGGTGGCATCCCTTCATTGCAGATGTATACCCTCCTCCTCAGGTAATTATGTGAAACATGATTGTGGCCTTGGGCTCTGCCTGCTCAGTGTTTTCAATTAGATTTTACTACAAAAGTACATATTAACATTAAAGGAGCATTACAATGCAGCAAATGTGATAAAACAGATCAATGGTAGACATACCTTCTGCCTCTGTTGTTTCAAGAATCATAATTGCCATTAATTTACGGTCTTCTGAGAAAGATCTAATTGCTTTAATCATCCCTTATTTCACCCACAGTGTGCACGTTTTCTGTTACCCAGCTTTACCAGCAGCCTTGCAAACCTAGGCAGCAGACCAGCGCTCAGCTGTCTGCATGGCCTCGGCCCAGCCTTCATGGTGCTGAGCAGCTGCAGACCTGGGCAGAGCTCTGGGCTGGAGAAGGTGCTCCAGGGGCACAGAGGATCCTTCTGGAAGAGCCCTGATCGGCGCATGGTGCAGACGTGGGTACATGAGTGCTTTTGGACACGTTTACAGCCAGTATTTCTTCATTCTTCCAGACACTGAAGATGCCTCTGAAAAGCACAGGTGTCAAATCCTGGCCAAATCCTGGCTGGGTGGTTGTTTTCTGACTGGTTGGAATCCTCCAAGCTTTCTGATGGATGCTGCTCCATTGAGTGGGTGATACAACCACAGGGACGTGGCACATCCCTGTGATGAACACAGAACGACACCCAACCGCCTGCCCTGAACCGCAGGGCTGAGTGCTGTGCAAACTGCTGCAGGATGGCTGATGCAATGCTTCTACCCCATGGGTCCTCAATCCGTCTGTTGGATGCTTCAGGCTTCTATTGCTGTTATCATTGTACTCACAAACATTAAAACCTTTGGTTGGCTGAATACTACACGAGATCGTGGCTGACAAAAATCCAGAATCACCAGACAGCTCCAGGAGTAAGTGAGAATGAAAGCTTTTAAAGGACATTTAAGCACACAGAGGTATGTTCCCACCAGTCACTGTTTCCTAATCCACGAAGCCACGCAGTTCCAAGAAGTTCCACAGCACCGACGCAGCCCTGCAGCCTCACATCACAGAGCAGCACAAGTTCAGGGAACACGTTTCAAAGAACATGTAATTTGCCTTCCATGGGGCCAGGGTCCCATGTGGGCTGAGGCCAGCAGCCTGGTCTCACTGCAGGACAGCCCCAGCCCACGGCACCGCAGGGCTGCATGAAACCCCACACACTCCTCAGACCCGATGCTGGATGAAGTTAAGAACTTCAGTACCTGAACACGCAGATCCTCACAGCTCCTGAAAACATAATACAGCTGTAGGAGAACTCTACTGCAGAACAGTGAGAGAAATGAGTATTTGCAGTTATAAAGTTCTAAGCAGCCACTGTTATTAGAACCAGTCTTCATTTCTGTTTTGAAATGCAGGGGCATTATAAAGAATAAACATTAGCATTATTTAAAGCTATTCATTTCAAAGGGTGATAAATTACATTTCTTTAGAAGAAAGCTACAGCTCACAATCCTCCGTGTGCCCCCACTATGCCAGATTCAAAGTCGTGCTCCAAATGAGCCTCAAAGCCCGATTTCCTCACCCACCCAACAGTATAAGACTCCAGCAAATGTGGTATTGAAATCCTCATAACTCCCAAATCCACATATGTATGGTTGCTATAGCAACTGTCATCTCAAGCCTTCCCAGCAGAGAAAATAAGTGTGTGTCCTACCTGGTTAATCGGTATTTGTATTATGGAGAATTGAAGGGTAACTTTGTTTCGCCAAAAAATAGAACAGGCACTGAAGTGCTACTGTGCTAATGTGATATTATTTAATCTGAACAAGAATCCACTTTGCATGTGCCTTGAAATTATAGTATTTATGTAACATTCAACACAATAAGTAAAAATGTTGCTGCCAAATATACTTGGCTTACCCCGCTTACTGATTTGAATAGAAGGAACATGAAAAAAGGCCCAGAAATCTGAAGGAAGGTGGAAGACTGCATGGGATCGAGGGCTGCAAGTTTCACGGTGGCTGTATTACAGTCAAGACAAATAAAAAAGCCAAAGGTTAATGCAATCTGGATTCAAAAATAGGCTGATGGAAAGCCAAGAATACATGGGCGGTGTTTTCTCATTTCTCTTCATTTCAGGATGAAGAAAGCTCCCAGCATGGAAGACCACACTGGCTGAAAACCATCACTCACTCAGAGTCATGATTACAACCTTTTTTTACTTGAAAAATGTCCTCAAAATACTTCAAGAAGTCCCACTTGTAGCACCTATCCAGGAGCGTGCTGACAGCCATTACTGCCTAGGAGACATACCCAGAAATTTATTATTTTAATCTCAGCAATTACTAAATAAAAGTGATCACAGCTACTAAGCAATAAAGTCTCCGCAGAACATTAAAATACAATGATGACTTATCCCTCATATTAGTTCAATGGCACCATTTGAGAAAATAAGATCTTAGGGGAAGATGCAATGTAGAGAACTACACCTGCATGCTGATGCCGAGTACGAGAACGGACTTCAGACCTGTGCACACAACGAGTTCTTTTAATCTCACAGTTATAGCCTGATTCCAAACGACATTTCTTCTTCAAACCATGATGGGCACACGAAGCACAGACCTGTGCACGTTAACGAGCCCAATGTGGCACTGCAGATCAGACACACTGCTGGGCCCTGGCATGTCTGCTACATGGAGCAGATTGATGCTCAGGTTGGCCATTAAAGGGATCTAGTTCTTCAGCACTACATCCTAGAGATTTAGAAATGTAACGTAAGCGACAGTACTCATACATGGAGATACTGAATCCCCACAGGAGAAAATAGCTTGTGATCTCAGACTTTCATAACCAGGGTTGAACATGGTGAGAAGAAATGGAGAATGAGGTGGTGAGAAAAGAGCCCCAACCCCGCGCCCGCTATTTCTGACACAGCCTCCAACAAGTCCTCCTGCCCTGTTAACTCCTCCTAGCATCAACAGCATTGCGTGGAAAAAGTAAAATGGTACTAAACAAGTGCTGAGAGGTATTGTTTTCTCAACAATAAACTGACTTTTATGTACAGAGACAGCAAGACGGTATTTTAAGAACTCTTCCTATCACATTGATTTAACTACAGATGGTTTTTCCCTTCACTGTATTTTTCTTTGTTTTTTGCCATGAAAGCTTTGCCTCTGGTAATCCTTGCTGTGCAAGTCTTAAAAATATTTACTTTAAGAGAGAGTCATAATAATAAAAAAGCAGCTACCAGCACCACCTGCAAATGGATGCTTCCAGATGCACCAGAGCGCATCGCATGCTGCCATACTGCTGCTTTAACACACTGCCTGTAAAAACCTGAAAATGGTCCAACACATAAAGGGAAATGAAAGATCCGTGAGACCCAGCGATCTCAGATGTGTGCCCTGAAGTCTGCCCTGTGGCAATGGGGCACGGCCACGTGGCCCCACACGGTGACCCCACCACCATGGGGCCCAGAAAGGCAGGAGAAGGCAATGGTAGGAGCAGGCACTGCTGACCCACCCACAGCCTCAGGGCAGGGGAAAGCACAAGCCCGAAGGCTCCCTCCCACCACTCTCTCCCATCCGTGCTCCAAGATTTTGGCTCAGTTCGGAGCATCGATCGAGCTGTGCTCCACCTGACCTCACTGAGCAACCCGTGCTCTCTTCAAGTGCTGCTCCGTATCGACTCTGCTGCAGAGCTAGGGCTCCTGTAATTGGTTTAACAGCTTTTTGAGGCCACTTTGCTTCTGATAAGATGCCCACACATCCACTGAGGATTGAACGCAGTTTTGTTGTCAAAAACAATTGTCCAGGAGCACAGTGGCAGCGCTTGGCAGCATGGGCCCTCGCTGGAGGAGCAGGGCAGCACAGCAAGGTGCACAAGGATGGGTGGGTACCACCCTCAGCCCCAAGGCCCCCGAGCCTCCACTGGGAGCTGCTCAATACAGCGCAATGGGAGGGACCCACCAGCTCCATGCTCAGAGTTTGGTATCCAAGGAAGGATCTTTCTGAGTAAAAACACGACATGGTTCCTATGTCCTCCAGCAAAGGCCACAGCAGCATTTTGGAACACATACCAATAGCTACAGCAAAGCGCACTAAAAGAAGAAAGCACCCCAAAACATGACCCAAAACCCAGAGAGCAACAGAGCAGCAGGCAGGCAGGAACATGGGGCACAACCACCATGCAAGGGCTGGCAGCAGCTCACAGGGACCATGGGCTGCACCCAGCAGCAGGCTGTGGCACCAAGGAAGCCTGACTTTCTGACATCACAGCTGACCAGGGCAGTTCTGAAGGCTAAGGGCAGACTAAGAGTCTGCAAGCTATGAATTTGCTTTTCCCATATACCACCTCCCATATACCCCATAGGTTTTACATCCAGCCTGCAGCTCTGGCCCTTCCTCAGCCCTCGTCGCTCCTTCCTCTCTGCTGATGGAATTATTTGCCTTTGATGAAATACCTGCAGCATGTTTTAGTCTTTTTTTTTTTTTAACCTGCACTGAACAAGAGATGTATACTTAATATGCTTCCTACCAAACAACATTATAGTCGTATTTATTGATAAAATAAAATAAATCCATACAATGAAAAGCATGGCGTTATATATAACACCATTCCTCAGCTTAAAAGATTGGGCTGCATGAGATTTTCAGCATGTACAATTTCCATTTCAGCAAAGACTTGCGTGGCTAAGATCATGCCCAATATTTTCCAGAGAAAATATCTGACAGAAAATCACTAGCAATCACAAAAAAAGTACAACACCCCCTGCCCTGCCAAAAAAAAAAAAGAAAAAAGAGAGTAAGAAAAAGAGACAGAAATGAAAGCCAAGAAGCAAAGCTACTCAGCGTAGGCACGAAGGCCTCTCTAGATGGGGAGGAGACCTGGCACATCTCATGGCTCAGATGTGCTACAGCCGCCATCTGTCTGTGCCCACACGCCGGGGACCATCTCTGGGGATGATACCCAAGTGCAACCACGCGTGTTGTGAGCTGCACGTCGCTCAGGTGAGGTCACACTGAGGGCAGAACTGCAGTCAGCCCCAGCGTGTTTGCACACATCGTGCTGTGGAGATGGACCTCTGCCCTCCTCACAGACACCAGTTCTGCAGGGCTGCGCTGACACAGGCTGCAAGGCTGTTTGCTCTGTTGGCATCATGTCCTGCACTCGGAGTGAAAACAAATTAATAATATCTTTTGCTGTCCTACGTGAATTCGTGCAAGAATCTTTCACTTTCAAAGCAAGTTAATTCAGTTCTACAGGTGAACTCGCGGAAAACTAAAGGTTTTGCTGCCAAATGATTCTTAATCCCAGCAGCAGCCTTTGACATTCTTCCAGTCTTTCTATCACGTGCTCAAACCTTTGCAGAAGCTCAAAGCCACCATCTCGGTTACCTGCAGGCCTGACACGCTCCCAGGCAAGCAGCACAAGAGCTGCTCTGCGCTTGCTGCATCAGACCAAAGCTACACACAGACCCAGCTGGGTTGAAAGCTGCCCATGTTGTTCCTTATCTCACTCTCGACAAGGAGAGTAGTAGGGTTTGAAATACCTGAGATGTGGCAGCACTCCTTTCCAGCAGAAATCACCACCCTTCGAGATGCAGCTGGAGCTCAGGACAGACTCTTTACCCCGCGGTGTAAATAAGCCCTGAGGCTGCTGCTAACAGAGCTGAGCACGCATCAGACAACTACGCGTTGAATTTAGCACTGACCTCTAGAAGCACAGACATCTCTTAATCATTTTTTAACATTATTTTCTCATATCTTGTACTTGAAATGACTTAGTTAAGAGATCTCCTTTTGTGAATGATATGACAGCTAATTCCCACTTATTCTACTGAAAAGGGACAATTGAAATAGATGCAACAATAAAAAGAGTGGCTAATACAATTGCCATTGATCATTTGCCAGTTTATCAAATGAAGATCCCACCAGCTAACTGGAGAAGGAAAATAGTGCTGTATATTGCATGTCTCTGTAACAGGCTAACTGGACAGCTCATCTGAAAATCTTTGTAAGAAGTTGGACATCAGCATACAATTTATAGCTGCAATGAAAGCTTTTCTAGCAGACGCCCGGGAGCTCATTTTCACCTACCTTTTCAGCTGACTGGGCAGTGCCAAAAAATATTGGAATGAAGGCAAGCCATACTATACAGGTAGTGTACATAGTGAATCCAATGGGTTTAGCTTCATTAAAATTCTCTGGGACACCCCGAGTCTTGATGGCATACACAGTACATGTAACCATTAGAAGAATGCTATAACCCAAGGAACAAATGATTTGTAGATCCGTTATGTCACATTTGAGAACTCCTCTGGCTTGATCAGGGTTCATAGTTTTCTGCTCATCATAATCTATAATGATGTTGGGTGGGTCAACTGCAAACCAAATAAAGACACCTAGAAGCTGCACAGATATCAAACTCGACGTGATCGCCAGCTGCGACGTGGGGCTGATAAGCCTGGGTGCTGTCACTGACTTTTTGCCCTGCTCAAATATGCGGTAGATGCGGTTTGTTTTAGTCAGCAGGGCTGCGTAGCTGATGCACATCCCCAGCCCCAGGAAGATGCGCCGGAAGGAGCACACGGCGACGTTTGGCTTGGCGATCATCAGGAAGGTGATGATGTAGCAGAGGAAGATCCCCGTCAGCAGGACGTAGCTGAGCTCCCGCCCCGAGGCCCGGACGATGGGGGTATCGTTGTAGCGAATGAAGGTCGCCATGACAAAAATGGTGGCGATAATCCCGAGCATGGCCAAGAAGACAGGGATCACGGCCCAGGGCGAGTGCCACTCCAGCTTGACGATGGGGATGGAGCGGCAGCCGGTGCGGTTCTCGTTGGGCCGCTCGTTGTAGGAGCACAGCAGGCAGGTGACCTCATCGGCCTGGTACTGGTACCCGTCGCACAGCTCGCAGTGCCAGCAGCACGGCATCCCCTTCACCATCTTCTTCCTCTCTCCCGGCTTGCAAGGCAGGCTGCAGACCGAGGACGGGACTTGTCGCACTCCTTTACCCCACTGCATGTCGTCGATCTAGGAGACATGTGAAGCAGAAGGAGGCTGTTATGTAGGTGTTACCGCCGGACCACGGGGCAGCATGCTGCAACAAACAAATGGAAAACATCACATGTGGCCGACTGTGCTTTTCCAGACTGCACATCAGTGCCTTCACGTGGGACTGTAACCCAACACTATTTACTACAGCCATTTTTCACGTTTCTCACTAATAAATTTGCGTAGAATGACAGAGCGCCAGATAAAACAGCAGCGTGGAAACCCTTTTTGCTGCATGAAAATCAGTGAGAGCACTTGATTTGGCTTATGGGAAGGCAGCAGACACACTGTCAGACTGCCTTTTGTGCACCCAGAGCCTGGGGCTTCTCACCGAGACCACAGCAAGTGCTCTCCCCTCCTGGAACTACTGCTACAGGGGAACACTTTGAACGAGGTGGAAACGTCCCTAGGGGCTGGAATTGGTGGGAATGTGGTGAGATCTGTGATGAGAGCTGCGTAAGAACTACGAGGTACAAAGAAAATAGTCATCAGTGAAAAACACCGTAATTAGATAATACTTCATTTCAAAGTCACGTCCAGCTTTTGAAATACCATGCGTGCTTCTGGGAATGCAAATTATCAACGACTGTATTAAGTAAATGGAACGTCTCATTTGTTCCGTAGTCTAAAGAATCCTAAATCCAAAGAATCCTAAACTCCAAGTCTAACTCAAAATACTGCACAAAATTGGAGTCACAAATCATTCCAAAATATTCCAGACTGACCAGCTGCTAAGAACCCGGGAGGTTCAGCACTGAAGCTCCCCTGCAATAGCCCAGTCTGGGACCACGGGGAGGTCCTGACACCCAGCACCGACTCACGGCACCAGATCCAGCTCAGCCACACAGCAGAAACCTCAGAGACCCCTCAACCTGCAGCACATGTGTGTGCACAGCTTTTCCTGACGCACTACCTGATCTGCTGGGGCAGATGTGAGTAAGTCTAACTAAAACAACATTGCAGCTAATAATTCGGGTTCTTCAATGTTTACACGCTCCAATATTTCCTACAACTGAGGGATTTTAAGGTGAGCTGTCTGTGATTACTGATGTGCGCAGGAAGACTGGGGTTAGAATGTCTTAAACTGAAGGATTAAGGTGCACCCTTCTAATTTAATTCAAAATAGACCCCGTACCAACTTTGTTTCAAATACTTGAAAAAACATCGAAGCCACAGACTGCTCAAATATTATACTACTGAGAGCCTGCAGCCAACGTTACAGAAATAATCCCTCGATAACAGATACTTGAGAGGTCTGCCACTGCTCAAGAAACTTCATTAACCTTCAATATTCACTGCTTATGCTGAAAGAAAAAAAGACCCAGCAACTCTTCCCTAGCATCGCACTGAGCTGAAGGCTTGCAGCTCACACAAACTGAAGAATGATTCCTCCTTACCACTGCCCTCTATCTCACCTTCCTAGAAAGATGGAAGCTGAGGCAGGGCAACTGCCCCATACCAGTGCTGGTACAGCTACCGAGTGGCACGCCAGCCCAGGCTGTAGCCCCCATTTGCTATTACAGCTACTAAACACAGAACGTACTTGATGCTGGTTTCACAGCATGCATTGATATGAAATGAGGAAAGCATCTACATGCGTGCATTTTGACCCAGGCTGCAGCAATGAAAGGGTTCTCACCAATTTTCTACATACCTCAGAGAGCCACAGAGTTATTAATGCATCATCACATCCCCCTACACCTGCAGACCCAGAAAAGGGAGAATTTCCATATTCTCAAAAGTATCCCGTGCATTGCCAGATAGCGGCGACAGCCTGAAGGTATCTCATTCTGCACAGATACTGGTGTGAGGAGATAAATAGGAGATCGGGCAAAATTATGGAAAGTTCTTTTCTGGTCTGCTGGGACCACACCATGATAACTCTGTATCGCTGCCCTCAGAAAGCCTCACGGTGCTCCGTTGCTTCTGGCTAGAAAATTAATAATGAAAACTGCTGTCAGATAAGCCACCTGCCACCGAGGCAGGCGCTGGGAGCGGAGAATCCGATCCAAAGTGAAGATGCTTCCCCCCCCCCCACACACACAAAGAGTATTTTTGAAGCATTTCTCATCTTTGTAATAAATTATTGCTTTGTAACTGCTTTCAGAAGTGTAAACAAAAGCAACGAACTGTTCAGCTGTGCATCGGGAGCCCTGGGAGCTGATGGCTGTACCCAGCGTACATTATTCTGTTCTCCTCTTCCCATCCTTTACTGCAGTTTCTGTAAATAGGCTTTTGAGAACCTGAATCTAGAGAAATTTCTATTGTGTTGAGGAATTGTTACATTCAGTTCCTTCTTTTATTTACTTAAACCTATAAGCCTGCTTCTATTTAATGGCACTTTTCCCAGTACTTCTTGCCTACCTGAGCTGGAAACGACTTACTTTCAGATTTTGCCAAGTTCAGAGTTTCAGGATCAGGACCATGATGAAAAAGCAGGAATAATTTTTGTTCACAATTACTGTAATAGCACTGTCAACAAAACAAAACAGCAGAGTGTTTCATTCAATACAATCTAACTAATAGCAGCAAACCACGGGATTTGCTGCTGTTAGGTTCAGGTAAAAGCAGTATTTTTAAGCAGTCCATATGAAAGCAAGCACTTCTGGTCTCTGCTTCTGCCCTCAGCCACCTCAGCATAGTGCCAGCCCTGCCTTCAGATCGGCACCTAATCTGCAACTGCTCAGAATCCGGATGGCAGATGAGGAACAGGAGGACAGGCACTTCGTCACGGCCTTGCCAATTAGCGTTCCTAATGCTGGCAGAGCACTGTGCTTTGTGCTCCCTCCCCGGCTGCCCCATGCTGCCATGATACCGCATGCACACCCCGCACTGCTGCCCCTTTGTGCTCCCTGAAGGCTGCACACCACCACGTCTTTCACCTCCTGGGTTCATTTCAAGATGCTGAACCCACAGGTGAGGCTGTTCGTGGCTGTGAGCAGTGAGCAGCCAGGAGCAGAGCCCACAGCTCACTGCCCACTCCATGAACACCTCGGCGCGATGGGATCCGGCCCCAGCATTAATTCTCATCATGCTCACCACAGAATAAACATCAGCAAGAAATGCTTAGTCCGTCTCATAAGGCCTAGCATAATTGTTCATTTTAATGAATAAAGTAACTCGATATATGTCTATAATTTAAACATCCCTGCTTCTTTTCTCAGCACCACAAACATTTCTGTAATAAGCTATTTGTTCTGAACCAAATTGTTTCATGCATTGTTTGATTAAAATGAAAGTCAGTACAAAAATAATTACGTTACTGATAATTAACCTTCTCAGGAAGAAGATAGCTACTTTCCCCAATAGGATGCTTATAACGGCGCTGCCATTAATTTCATGGACATATTAGGAAACAATTGCAGAGGATTGCGCTCAGATTTATTGCTATCTCACAGACTGCTTTCAGGCTCCTGTCACTAAGTCAGAGTTCAAACAGTTTTTGTACATTCAACTTCCCAGATAGCAATATTTGCATGACTTAGCTCTTCAGGCTTAGCTATTATTGTCTTGTAATTAGTTTTTCAATCCAGGGCTTTAATGTGATAACAGTTTTAAGCTAAGAATATGTCAACAACACACAGTCAACAAAGCTTCCTGCAAAATATCAACTAAAATCCCTTAAACAGATAACAGCAGCGATAAGCCAAACTACCAGGGAAAGACACAAATCTACCACAGCGACTCACGCAGACACTGCCAACACCGCGTTTCACCCACTGCTGTAACTTCCCCCTTCAGCTCCGTTCCCTGGGGGCAGTGGCACCCAGCCCTGCAGGAGGGGCTCCTCCCCACCACCCCGTCCGTCCCCATGGCTGAGGCTCCTAACAGCCCTGGCGCTGCCCCCTCCTGCGCCTGCTGCTGGGTTCCAAAATGGATCCAAAATGGGCAGCTTCAGAGGAGCACCTCAGTTTTCCCACTCTGTTGAGATATTCATCTTAAATCCATCCTCCTTAAATCCATTCTCCTCTTAAAACAGGAGTTAAAAGTCTCTCTATGCGTGTCCTGCTCTGGTCTCTCCTACCACTGCCCGCTTTGTGCCAGGGAGGGCTGCGGGCACAGATACAGCCATATCTATCATTTAGTCATCGTTTATGTGATGAGTAAATCAGTGTTCAAACCAAAGGCAGTGCAAACTCATCACTGCTCGCAGGCTTGCAGCCAAAACCCGGCAGTTCTGTGCACAGCTCCTTCAGCTCACACACCATGCCCTGCTGCCAAACCCTGAGCTCTGCGCCGTACTGCTGCCCACCAGCCTGAGATCCACGGGCTCTATGTTGTAGCTGTTTTTTGGTGATCTCATAACAATCAGTTCTCAACCTACACGGAAACACGACGCATCTTCCTTTTCTCATCTTCCTGCTTGTTTAGTTTAATACTTGTAGTTATTTTCCACTGATCTCACCTGCCTCGGTAGCCCCGGACACCGACTGCAATGAGTAACAACGGTAATGAGATCCAAAGCCTGTTTGTTCTACATTAAACCAAGGACAATTTTAGCACAGCACTGATTCAGAGAGAAACGCTTAATCTACAGTTTTTGCAAAAATGCTCATTATATATTCCTGTTGACACACAATAAAGCCGAAAATTAATTATTTTAATGCTTTTATATCTGGCTACAGCTTCCTGTTGTCTTCTCGGTAATGGGATGGGATGGGCCATGCATCTTCAGAATTCATCCTGCAGCCTCTGCATAACTTTTTAAATTAAAATAGAACATATACTTCCAAATGTGCATTTATAATAAGCAGTAGTTATCTATTTAAGTTGATAAGTTAGAGCAAATCTATCTTCTCGAAGTAATCCAAGAGAATTTGTCATCCTGAAGTGGCTCACAATTAGTTTCTGCAATCAGCACCAAGCCCATTGCTCAGACCAACACCGACTTCTGCTGTCCTTTGTGCTGTGCTCAGCATTTCGCCCCCAGCACGCTCCATTGCCAGCCCTGTCAGAGCAGACTCGAGGCCAATATCTTCTTCCCTACTTCACAAAACAGAAATAAGCTCACGGTGCCTTTAATATTTTACATGCAGAAAATAACATGGGGGGAGCAACACTGCCACACTTACACACCAGCCCTCATTTCAGAGCCTAACACGTTCATTCAAAGATAATAAAACCAGCCCCTGTTGTCCCTTGTCCTTACGTTGTGGTCACTCAACCAATATCAGAAACTTCTAGGGGAAAATCTGGTTTCCAAAGCTTTTCTTCATTCCCTACTACAACCTACTGTAGTGCAAACCTTGGTGACAAATTATCTGATCTTTTTAAAGGGCATCTAGGGAAAAAAAGGGAAGGGAAGAAAACCCACTGCAAGGCATTGTGGGGATATTTATACATCAGATTTCAGCTTCGTACAGGAAGACAATGGCTCACTGTGAGGCCACCCCTAAATGCCTTAATCAAGTGATGCTCCCACTGATATCAATTGGAGCTTTGCTTCAGTGAGGAACTGATGGATCGGTGTTTAATTAAACCATAAATCAACTTGAAATCACCAGCAGTTACCCCCAGGACGCCCAGGAGGAACAGCCATCAGGCGTAGATCGCATTGTAAGAAGTGCTAACACTCTAAAAGCTTATACTCTTGGAGTCTTGGGGGGGAAGGAAAGGAGGAGTGGATTTAGCAACGCGGTGCGGGGACCATGAAAAAATACCTCATTTCAGTTCAGCTACTCACTGATACTGCATGGAGCACAGACAATCTGCAATTCTGAGTCTCCCTGTTACTGAAACTGGACCAACATTTAACCCAGCATCACCTATCTGGAGAGCATCAGTGGGACAGCCCATTTAAGGGCTGGTTCAGTGGACAGGACCGGGAGCAGGGCGGGCTGGCCAGCAGGGCTCAGTGAGGCATCCCTGGCACCGCTCACAACCCACAGATGTCAGCCTGAAAAGAGCCCAGTTGTCCCACTGCTGGCAGCCCACACTTCTGCCAGCTCCTGATGTTTCCGTGGCCGTGTAGAAGGAGATAAAACACTGCTTAATTAAAGGAGCAATTTACAGCTTGTCTGGCACCTAGCTGGGACAATGAAAGCAGGTTATGAGCATAGTAGCCTGGACTATTATGAGCATTTTATGCCTTTGGCATAAGCTAACTTGTCCTTTCGTGTCACGGCCCTCAACAAAGCGCAGCTGGAGCCGGAGCCGTGTGTGGCCGCCCTGCACGCACCTCCATGCAGCGCAGCACTCGTATGCACCGTGGTGTGAAACAGAGATGAAAGGCTTCATTTCAAAGCGAGGTGGCCCAGTTCAGACTCGTATAAGAGAAACTGCTCAATATTTTACAGCCGGGCAGGAAAGGGCCTTAGCAAAGTTGCCTTCAATCACAGATTTCTGCTTTCGTCTGCTTTTTGGGACGGTCAGACACGACGGCATGTGTCTTATTTCAAATAGACCCACGTTGCCATCAGAATAAAAATAAGAAACTTAAAAGTCATGAGGTATGCAATAAATACTTAGATAAGGGAACCTCACACCTGGCTCCTGACAAGGAGGGCTGAAATGGTCCCACAACCCCCCTGCTGCTTCCACCCCAACGTCTGTAAGCAGCAGCGAACGCAGCGGCACGTGCTAAATAGGATGGAGGAAGCTCTGCATTCAGTGTAATAAGGCACAGCACAGCAAGATGAAAGCCAAGGCAGCAGCACATGCAGCTTTCTGTACGTGCCCAAGGACTCGAACAGACCTTCCCTGGGTATTTGAAGCTCTGCGCTTGTTCCATGGCTGTCCTAGAAATGAAGACTAAAGGGATTCATTGTGCAGGATGACAAAAATCCCTCAATCCAAAGTACCAAACCACCCAAAAAACAGCTTGATATTGGGTCAAAGTAATTGCTCGGTATTTAAGTGAACAGTTGAAATCAAATGTTCTCTTTTAATACGTTCATAATACTCAGAAATTTTCAAGTTCAAGTCCCAAATAACAGTATGAGATGACAAGGGCAGCTAGAAGCAAAGGCAGGAATTCTGATTTTTCTCCCCAGAACTCATTTTCAGAGCTATTTTTCATAGTACGGCCATGAGTTGACCTTACCCAGGTTTTGAGAAAAGGATTATCCCCTGATGCTTATTTATCTCTGCTTATGAGCTAATAACTTCTTTTTCTGTTATTTATGGTTGTGAAAAAGAAATACATCTGCCAAATCTGATATATTACGTTCAAAATGGAAAGGGTAATAACTAGAGATGTACCAAATGGCAGGTGTGTAATTTGGATAGCATTTATCTTGAAGTGCCTGCCAACTCAAAATGCTTCAGTTTATTTATCCTACTAATTTCCAAGCTGATTCAAAGACCAGTATGTGCTAGTCAAATTATTTGGTCCTGGTCTTCCCCTTTTAAAGGATCAGCATCAATTGTACAGTAATTTCCTCGTCATGGCTAGTGAGCATGGCATAATGACACACAGGCTGGGGAAGCAAGATGAAAGAACCACAAAATTCCAAGTGATACTCAGCACCTAACTCCTTTAGGCCCTAATTAGGTTGCTGCAGTATTATTAATGCTACTAAATTTTCCTGCTCGGGTTCGACTCGGTCCCAACCACTGCAGATGGTACACAGAAAATTAGGGCTGGCTAATGGGACCAATTATCCTTCACATGGAGGCTACTTTTCCACCAAGGCTGAGGTCATGTCGTGCTGAAACAGGGCTGGGAAGGAAGAGCAAAGGAGGCGGCTGTCACTGCACAGTGATGGCACAGGGCGTGCTGCTGCTTTGAAGGTTACATGGAATGCCGGTTTGCTTGGGCTGTGCAGGGTGGGTAAACTGGCACAACACATATGAAAGGACACATCTGAAAGGCTACGATGGCATGCAAAACAGAAAAAGAAGATAAAAATAAATAGATAAAAATAAAAAGAAAATAAATAAGAGTAAAAATATTATCCTCCAATTGCATCATTAACGGTGCTGTCTTCCTGCGCTTCCACCGAAATTCTGCAGCCAACTGCAGAGCTTTATTTCCTACACTAACCATGGCAAGTTAAGGAATTTTGTGCCTCAGTACACTTTCGCAGACTTAATCAGAAATAACCAACACCTTGCATTTTTCTCCCCGCTGTACCCTTTTCACCTCTCTGAAAAGTGAGCACAGCGATGGGGAGCAACTTCTCATGCCCTCCTGCTGAGCACCCTCAATATGCCACCGCTGGGCATCCCCTGCAGCACTGACACTCTTCCTTCCCTCTCCTCCCCAGGCATACAGAAATGCATTACAGTTACAGAAGCATCCCAACTAGCAGAGAACAGCCTGTGCTGCTTTTTCCAGTCGTATTTCTGAAAGAAAAGTCATCCAAGCTCTGGCTTTTGCCAAGGGAAGTGGAAGTCCATACCGCTGATTTCATTTCACCAGCCTGTCTGAAAGACAGACAGTGCAAGAATGGAACAAAATACCTCATTATAGGCAATATTTCTAGCTGCTATTGGGAGCTGGATGCTCAGAAGCCACATTTAATGGTCAAATACACACCCTCCATATCATTAAAAGGTGCAATTAACAAGTAAACAAGGTTGTTGCCTGGGAATCATCTACTGCAGCGTTTTCATATTAAAAGTACATTTTCAGATCAGTGGAAGAAGAAGCAAACAAACAATGAAACAAAACAAATAAACTTTAGGGAAGGCCTCTTTTAAGTGCAAACTAAAGGCACTTCTCAGCTCTATTTGGGGCTGTTATTGCCTGCCATACAAATGATTAGCCTGAGACATTGCAATGCATACTATATACCCAATATTGTACTCTTCCCACAAACCACATCGATTTTCTATGTAAGTTGGCATCCAGGGACATCTGAAAATGATTATTTTTGACGCACTCACTGCATGGACTCCTTTGAGAACCTTTATAATTTGCTTAATCATTGGAAATTCTAATGGCCACTCACACAGCCCTGGTGGGGGCAGAGCCTCTTGAAAACCCTGTATGGAATTTCTTCCTTCCCTCGAAAGAAAACCATCATGATTCCGTTCTGCTATCCTCGCTTCTCACATCTGTATGGTCTCAACATTTTGCTTTACAAAACACAGCTGGATTGTGCTCTGGGGCAACAAGAACAGCACGACACCAATCATTCCTCTGTCTGTTAATGCAATACCCTAAAATACTTTGCAAAAAAAAAAAAAAAAAAGATGACAAAACAGGAGCTGGAAGCTTCTCCCGGATGACCCTGGGTTTAATCCTTCCCAGGCCTCTGAGCGGATCCATAGACCATCTCAAGTCCCATCACACAGCTCCTATGAGTGAGCCCGGCAGTCCACAGTAGTGATGTGTAGGAGAGCAAATACATCACCTATTTTAAAAGTGCAACTTAGTTCTTTTTTGATCTCTTATTTCTTACCTTACTCGCTCTCAGAGGAGATCTGGTTGCCTATTGGCTCCTGGACATTTAGGAGAACACAAGATGAGGCAAATTCCGAAGCCAGTAAGTTGCCTGATACACTTTCTTTCCTTTCTAGCTTGTATGAGTTTCTTACCTTTTTTTTTGCAATGCCTTTGAAAAGATGCCTTATATTTTAGGTACTCTCTCAATCTGGTTTCTCTTAGCATTTATGTCCTTACAAACATTTTACCCTGTGACATTCTCAGACCTGGGAAAATTATACCAATGCTCACAGTTACCCAAAGCTGATATAGCTTCATTCATTTCGCTTTGCCTAAGGTAGTGCAGCTCATGCAGCATACATTACCACCTCAGCAAAATGGGTCAATAATGAACAAGAAATGACATTTCATATCTTTAATCCCAAGTCTGAGTCAGTTTTCAAAGCGAGGTGCAAGATTTAACTATTGCCTTCCTACTTATATGTAGTACAAATCTAAATGGAAAGCGCAAACCACAGAATAAACTTCTACTTAAAATACATGCATATATATATACATTTATATATACATATACATACATATGTATAGATATACAAATATACATATATATATATCGTTTTTGTGACTTCCAGGCATGGGAAGCAAGCTCCAGGAATACCATTGAGCACTGCATGTCACTGAATAGCTGCCTGGATCCAGTTGCTGTTCTGGATATTTCCCTACAAAGGCCATGTAGGTCTCCTGCCAGAAGATCAGACATCTCATTATTCGTTCTTTTAGATCTCTATTTATAACATTTATTTTCAAATTCTGTAACAGAGATGTTTGTGGCACTGAAATAGATCAGTCTGAGCAGAAGTAGCTGAATAGGTGCTGAACAGCTGATAACAAAATTGCCTAATATATTTGTGGGGAAAAAAAGAACCCCAGTGTGGAAGTGGCACTGTTACCCTATAACCTCCCTGAGGCCAGGGCCAGATCCCTGCTCCTGTACATCCATTGACACCGAGGGTCATGGATGTTACTTGAAAACATGGCTGTTTTCTGCCCATCTTCCCTCTCCTCTAAATCACTGCACTGAACCCACAGTGAAAAAAATAACACAGCAAAGCTACTTTCCCAAGGATGAGGGAGTTTATTAATAAGCACAGAGTGATTTCCTTTGCACTGTAGAACACGAGACAGGATTTATAAGCAGTTAGATTCATGTAGTGTACACGTTTATGGAACACTATTGATGATTATCAATACAATTCATCTCCTAAGCACTTATTCAGAAAGATTGCAGTGATAAATTACTTATTGCTGGAGGAGATTATAAAAAGAGCAAGGAATTGCCCAGCTGTTGGCCTTCTGACTCTGCACCAATGGCTCTATTCAGGTGGCAGTCATGTTCCAACATCTACACTGCTTAATGCTGCTAAATTATTTGCCATTCGAGGGCACATCATTAAAGCAATACAGATTTGTTTATTTCTGCACACAGGGTTTTTAGGCATCTTTAATATGTATTTGCTCCTGCTTACAAAAAAAATTAATTAGAGATACTGTAATTTCACTTGGAACTAACAGTGAATTCAGTCTGATGCTCTGCAAGTGACAAGTTTCAAGCCGGGGCTCCCTGAAATCTCTGCAGTATAGCAGTGGGCAGAGCAACAGGCTTTCCACCTCTGCTCTTTATCAGCTGGGGATGCAGCTTCAGTCATCCTGAAAAATGCACTTCAGCCTCAGACCATCACCCAGCTGCCCAGTGGCACCTTTACATGCCACAGCACCGAGCAGGAGATGTTGATGCAATTAAAATAATATGATGTGACCTACACAGACAATAGATGGGAGGCACAGCTCTCAGCCCAGACCTGCAGCTCATTGTGCGGGTCCTCAGTGCCAACAACTCAACTCATTTGTTCCCTCTGCAAAGGCCCAGACCTGCTGGGATGGGGTGCTGCTGCCATGTGCTGGCACAGCTGCACCAAGTCCAAGCTCAGTGGGATTCAACCCACAACAAACTGCCAACGGCAAACAGCGTTGGCTTTAATGACTCCAAGAGCTTGTCAATGCAAAACAGGAAAGTGGGGTACAGACGGAAGAAAAGGGCTGTTCAAAGACAGCAGGATGCTGCTTGTGCAGCAAATGGCACAGGGGTGTGGGAGTGAGTTCAGGCACTGCGGGGAAACGGTGGAGACAAGTATGGGATGGAGTCCCAGGGAACATGATAAAGAATGCTGCTGTGCTAGGGTATGCAATAGACAAATCCTTGGAAAAACAAGATTCAGCAATTTCATGGGGATTTTTTTCCCTTTACTTTTGGATTTTGACAGCTCAAGGGCAGTTGCAGAGGTTTGGACATGAAAACATAATAAACCTGAGACATGCTGAGTTAACTACATAGCGAAAGAGAAGCAGTATCACTACATCTCCCACGAGAACCTCCCATTCCTCTAGAGGCAATCCATTTCTGCCTCCTTCAGACGCATCAGCTCCTCCAGGAGAGGCGTTTGTCCTTTTCAGGTACCTCAAAGCATTGCAAGTCGCATTCACAGAAGTCAGCCAGTTCTGCCATTTCTAAGTGCCTTCCATTGGCCAACCCCTAAGTGCTTTATGGAGGAACAGAGGCACACACGCCAGGAAGGTACCCATTATAGGATCTGTGGGGTAAAACAGCACAGACAGTTCACTGCCTTTCTAAAATTCAAAGTTCAAATCAAGCTTCCCTATTTCTTACTGCATGAATAGCACAAATAACAGTAATCAAGTTATTCAAACAAACAAACAACAACACAACAAAAACAAAATCCTCCACACACTAGAAGTTACCCACTGCAAAACAAACAAAACCCAGCTGCTATCTGACACCTTTCCCCCACGGTAAATTTCCTCCTTTCCATCAGTGGCACTGTTTGTTCTGGAACACATTCAGAATAGTTCTCCTTGTACTGATGCTTACATGTTATAAATACATTTTACATATATATAATAATAAACGAGCATACTCTCAGCACTAGCACAGTACAAGAGAGTCCAGATTTCCAACGCTGATGTGAAACCTAGAACATAGGCCAGCAATGCTCTCATCCAATTGCACGGGCTGCATCTCTGCTACTGAGCAGGATCTGGGGTTCACCAGACTGCACGTCAGTGGGGACGCAGCTGGCTGAGTTTCCAGCCCTAAAATCCAGGGAAAGCATTTCAAACCATAAGAGGGCACAAACTATAAATACTGTTTACTAAATCCGTGTGCCGGGGGCTGACAGAACTTGACATAACCCTCGTGACATGCTCTGCCATGACCTCCTGTGGGAGATGGTGGGGCATCGTGTAATCAACCTCACTGCAGGGAGAACACAGCACTGCAACAGTTTTTCATGGAACACTGGCCAAACCATTTAAAATTAGACATCTGCTCATTTTACCCTTGCGTAGATATCTGTGAAATACAGCCAACGTTTTCACTAAATCATGCCTTGAGCGTTAGGCTAAGCTGTGTTAGATTGCTTGAGATCAAGCAAGTGAAAGAAAATTTGGTAATTACATCGGCCTTATGTAAAAACTACGTTATGGCCCAACTTTGCTGCAGTGAGAGCAAAGTGTTTTCTTGGTAATCAATAAAATTCTGACCTCAGATACAGAAACGTAAATGCAGGGTGAGTCAGCTGCACCCAGAGGAGACACCTCACATACAGGCAGATCTGAGCCTGGCTCCTGTGTGTGGGGAGCAGACATCTGCCTTCTCCAAACACTGCTGCCAGACAAGAAAGCAAACGGGATACAAAGACGTGGAGAAGCAACTGGGATGGAGAGAAACACAGACATCTCAAAAAAACCAGGTTTGTAAACTGATGGTAACAACGAGAAAACAAACTGGCATGGCTTACTGTAAGACTTGTAAATACATGTTGCTAAAGATCTCCTCAGCCGACCTATTGTCTTTTGCAACAGAAAAAAAGTCAAAGTTATGGTGAAAAAAATATGGTGCAGCTAATCAAGATTAATCAGCATCCTAACTCCACACTTCTGCCTCTCACTGCAGAAGGGTGACAATGGGAAGACAACATACACCACTGTAGGACTGGACTGACCATAGACTGAACAGCAACACTGCTTCCATGGGAAAGAAAACAGCAAAATGCTCTTAGCTTCTTTGAATGAGGACAATAGTAAAGAAAAAACCACATTACTCACCTAGAACAGTCTTTGGCACTTATCTGCCTACTGCTTTTGAGACCTGGAGCACCCTTACCATTAATGGCAGCATAACTGGGCAGAACAGCTTCTCTTTTGTGATGGAGAACATTCAGACACACAGAACTAAACCAGACAGCCCCAAATGGCCAGTCTTGTGGAAAACAGAGCATCATTTCAGCATTTTCTAAATTAAAATCAGCACTCTCACCAACCATCCTTTGTCTCCCCTCTTGTATTGGTATTAAAGAAATGAGAATTGGGAAAATATCCTGAAGCGTTACCTCAACATCCATTACTGAAAGTAAATTGCAGACTTTGGCAGTTTTCCTGGGAGATATTTAATAGCAGCTTCTATTTTGTTTGGTTATTTTAGGGCATCCTTGACTCCTCTAAACTCCAGAATGTTCCTTATTATTGTAAGAAAAAACACAGGGACTGTCATATCAAAGCTAATCCTGTGCGTGAGGAGAAGGGAAGTTAGTGAGACAGTCTCAGCTATTGACACAACACTGTAGCCTTCAGGATATGAGGGTGAGGAATGCTTTTTATCGAAACATGTAGCACAACGGCAGGAATACAAATCAAGCTCCATTAATTTAGTTTTAAATATTAATGAGCCAGGATACGTAGTTTATATAAAGATTTACTTAATAAAATATTAAAATTTTTGCTAAAAGAATTGTAAATTCCAAGTCTATAAAGGAGAGTCAAGCACCAGAAGTTGTAAAAGACGGAAATAGCAAATCAAAGAGCATCAGGATTCAAGAAGAGCACAACATTGTGGTTAGTCTCAAAGGCTGCACCCTTGGTAATCCACATTAATTATTGTTTGGACCAGGAGAGGAAAGCCCTTCTGTAGCAACTGGCATTCCACTTCAGCAGCACCTTGGCTTTATGCCACTTCTGTTGCTGCAGAACAGTCAGATTGGACCGGAGGAATCATCTCTCTGCTTTTGTGACAATCTGTAGGGAGCCGAAGAGCTCCGTGGTTAACCAGCACGTCTCCTCCATGTCTATGGGGCACAAGCACATGCACAATGTCAGGCAGGAAACCTGAGCCCAGATCTCCGGAGATCTGTAGGCCAGGGACCTGTCATCACCCTCATGTGGATAGAGCTGACAAGAGCTCCCAGCTTTCTCAGCCAACCGTCATATTTGTTTGTTCATCTGGGCAACATCAAAATGTCTGGGGAATCTTTGATCGCCTATTCTTACATCCTTACTTTTCTTTCAGGCATCGTTACAAAAGAGATATCTCATTCATATGGATATATTTCACTTAAAAGTAACACAGGAAAAGTGACTCACTCAAGAAATACTTCATTTCAGCTTTCTTAAAAACAGAAAAACTGAAGAGCATCCACAAATGAAAGCCCATTGGTTTCAAACCACAACGCGTTACTGGTTCATTTTCCAGTGTGGCAACTGGGGACTCCAGATATGCAGAGGTAATAAAATTTGCATGACTGCCTGATGTCCTTATCTGTCTGAGGAGCTTCGGTACTCACAGCACAGATAAAAGGTGTCAGGAGAGATGCAAGAAATAATGCACTGCGCAGCTGCAGAGAAATAGTAATTACGTTACTTCCTGCACAGTGGGGAGAAAGGAAAACAGAACTAAACCATTTAATCACTGTACCTGAAAGCAAACAAATGAGTGAGGAAAAACTGGCATGGACTCACATTGAGCTGGAGGTCATCTGTCCACTGGCCGACGAGGCGGTAGCCCGGGGTGCTGGTGTTGGTGGTGTGGTACTGGAAGATGTCGTAGCGCCCTGGTGCATCACCATTTTTGTTAAACATCACTGGAGTGCCAGCACTGCCTGGGGGAAGGAAACAAGACCAAATCCAACCAAAAAAAAAAGAAAAAAAAAAAAAAGAAAAAGCCAAAGCTTTACAGCAGCTATTTTATTTAGTCACGCCTGGGAGCTTTCAGACTGGCAGTGTATTTCAGGCACTGGTTACCTATCACCAAGCCATCTAATGCAGATACTTCAGGACACGCTGGAATAATCCTAGTTCTCTTCCCTGATTAATTACTACTGCCCAGGCCCACTGACTAAAAATAAAATGAAGCAAAACCAGATCAGTTTTCCTTCATTCGAGCTTTGCAAACAGCAAGAAATATCAGAAGGCTTTTCTTCCTGCCCTCCAGCCTCCCTCCCCATCTCTCTTTCCTTAGGGAGTTCTTTACTGAAAATCACACTTGTGAATGGAGCCTTTAAATGATTCTTTTTTCCCCCAGAAAATGTTCCATCTGCTTCTGAGAGATACTGCTGTCAGAAGTCAGCCCAGGTCTAGTGAATCTTGATTGGCATCCAGAAATAGCTTCCTCCTCCACAATATGTTCTTATTCCTGTAATCAGCATGCAGTTGGGGTGGAAAAGAACAGACTAAACTATAGGAAGATCATTCCTTGTGTGCTCCCTTATTGAGTCTCTGTGAAACTGACACAGGCTGAAAAGCACCTCGGGTTGGAGCCATTCAGATCAGGATGCTGCATCAACTTCACCTGCCATGTACCAGGGTAACCAACACAGGGCTTGGACGCAGGGCAGCAGCAAAGCAAGCATCCCTCCAGAGCCCCCCCATGCTGCTGCTGAGCAGAGCTGCCTAGCACTGACCCCCAGTGCTGCTACCAACCATTCCCAATCCCTGCATGCCCCCCAGGGCACCTGCATCTTAACTGCCATGGTGTCAGAAGTGAACTTTTTCCTATAGGAGAACGTAGAGCAGTGCTGCGTTTCCTTTAAGGGTCACAGTTATTACAACATACATTAAAATAGGCTTTGGTGTGGCAGAGTAATATTGTGTCAAGATTGAAGATTTCAGCTCTAGGATCTCTATATTCAAAGCTGCTTCCTTCTGCATAACTTCTCTTTTTTTTCCCCCAAAGCAATGAAAAATCTCTCCTGCAGTAGCACTGAACTTTAAGATTATGGTTTTCTTCATGATTCCCATTCTTCATTGAATTCCAGAGAGCAAAAGAAAATTTAAAGAAGTAAATTAGCATAGTTTTCATTGCAGCCCTGGTAAATGGCTTCCTGTCTATCCTGCAAGCCTCACAGATCAGATGTGGATTCAGTTCAAAGGCTGGTACAGAAAATCTTCCACAGAGATCTCTCCGGTTCCTTATGAGCACAAAGCTGATATTTAATTGTCATTACAGATTCATGCACCCGGAACACATTTATAATGAAAATGCTTAGAATGAAGAGGAATGGCCATAACTCCTTAACTCCTCGGCTCCTCCTGAAAGTCAGCACAAATGGGAAATGGTGTTTTGCTAATCACGACTTCGAAAGGGCTGTATATTATTAGTTAAGCTTGTTTCTGTTTTGTTTTTCTCCCAGAACTGATAAAAATAAAGGTGCAATCCAGAGCTACTACTCCAAGCTGTGCTGTTTCTGTGCTGTGTGGGGGCAGTAAAACATTTTGTCCGTTCCTGCTAATTGTTGCACACAGGCAGTTTTTAAGGATTACTTTGAATACCACCGCTGAAGAGCAGTGCTGTACATGGCTGCTGCAGGACTGGCATGGGACAGCATCAGTGCTGGGTCACCTCCACAGCACAGCTCCTGGGACAAGGACCATAATGCACTGATGTGGGTACCTGACTGCAGTGCACACCTGTTGCTGTCTACAGGTCACCACCATTTCTGCTTTAGAATCACACAGGAAAAAAAAACAACCTGTGAAACAGGTTGCGAACTGCAGGGAAGACAACCAGCTATAGGAATGCAGAGAACTGGGACAGTCCCAGGCCAGAAGTCAAGTCAAAGCCTCCTGTTTTCCAGCTTTGAAGTTGGAGTAACTGCACTCCCAGCCAAGGACCTGCTTTGTAAGCACCAACCTTCTGCAGCCTTTGCTGGGCTCTGCTGTGCGCTGGTGCTCTGTCTGCAGGGACGCCATCGCTCCCATCCTGCCCTAAATCACTGCAGCATTTCAGCCTGTGCAGTTCCAGCTCCTTTGTGCACTCATGAAAATAAGGGATGCATGAAAACCTCCTCACAGAGACAAAAGGATTTCCAAAATTGATTCTATTTATTACTTGACTTCTTGATCTTATAATTATTACAATATTTGGTTGATGAGCTTTCACTTTTTTTTTTAATATAATTTAGGATTTATTTTCCTTCTGCTAAGATTCACACCATTTTGCTACAGCTCCAGCAAGCACTTCAGAAACCGAGCAGTAGCCTGCAGGCTGCAGCTCCTTGCTCATTCAGAGGCTATGACAATTTAATTCATCTTCAGCTCCCAACAAATAAGCTGTCCTTTCACCACACAGATGGAGAGCACATGACACCCATTCACCTGCAGGATGCATCCGAGAGGAGATGCAATCTGACTGAATTTGTAGAATTTCAATCCCTTAATCACCACAAGATGAGAAATGAATTAATAGGAGGAGGACAGGATGGCAGGCAGGTGTGCCTAGCCAAGGTGTTTCTTTATTATTCCATCCACGTTGACTGCGGTTTGAGGACCTGAAGGGCTCGGATGAACAAAGCCTTCAGCTTTTTCACTGGGGAAAAATACAACCTCCACTCTGCACCGTAGGATTTTCAGAATCCTACTGCATGAGCACTTGGAGTTTTAAGTTTTCTGTATTTGGAGGCTTTCTGTTCTGAAGATAATGTGACAATATCAAAATTCACACTGAGCTCCTCGTACAAATCCAGTCTCTCTTCATTAAAACGTTCCTTGAGCTCCTTCTGCATGAATGTCATTACCTTTGCAGGGAAGAAAGGGCTTTGGAAGCAGTTTCAGACGAGATGGCTTCAGCTTCATCGTGACAGAGAGAGCCATTAAATGCACTGAGATCTCCAG
The DNA here is from genome assembly GCA_037305975.1 of Chrysolophus pictus. Taxonomy (NCBI): domain Eukaryota; kingdom Metazoa; phylum Chordata; class Aves; order Galliformes; family Phasianidae; genus Chrysolophus; species Chrysolophus pictus. The sequence continues at coordinate 978,349 of CM074587.1, forward strand.
CTCATGGGCTCAGGGTGGGCTTGGAAATGGGCTGCATTTTTTCTCTCCAGCTCACAGTTCAGGCAAAGCACCCCCACTGCTCTGCTCTGTTTCTACTCCACGTTTAGGCAGAGAACTGGCCGAACAAGATTTTAAGCGCAGACCAAATATTGTTTTCCAAGGCCTACCTCTGATGGAAAGAATTGCATGGCTGCACCAGCGACCTAGAGAAGGGCAGGATGAGGGCAAGGATAATAGCAAGGCCGCTGAAGCAAACCCAGCAGTCCCACCACAGCGTGATGCCAAGGCAGACGTGGGCACCAGCACTGCTGTCCCCAGGGCTCCCAGGCCTTACCACAACTGCACTTCACAACCCAGACCTACAAGTGCCTCTCTCGTTGCTTCTGCTCCCACATCCACCTGCGTTTGCAGGCTGGCCGCTCAGTGTCTTATATGGCAGCTGTTGATCCTAGGATGGCTGAATGAATTGACTGCAATTTGGGGAATTTACTTTTATAAAGCACAGAAAAAAGCAAGCTCTGCAGAACCTGTCTCCACATCCACAGGAACCTCCCCCACGAGGGCTGCAGCTGAATGCTGAGCACGGGTGTGCAAACCCATGCACAGTTCTGCACTGTTCTTTTCCCACTGGAAATGTCCAAGGCTGAATAGCCATGAGCAGTTTAAAGGTTTTAAGCCTCTCTTCACTTTGTCACCATCCTCCTTCCTCCAGTAATAAAGCAAACTACTACTTCAAGTCTCTGTGCTGGATGCCAGTTACATGTATGCAAACAAAGAAAAACACCACATGGCCATGTAAATCAATCACAAACGGAGGAAGAAAAGTCATCTCTTAAAGGATCGACCAAGAAAACACAAAGAAGGAAACTAAAGTTAGCATGCACCAACTCTGGAAGATAGGCAGTAGGCACCCAGTCTCTCAAATTATTTCTCAGCTCTATTAAAATGGCTCCTGGTTAAGACTCAGACCTTTATCTTATTCAGAGATAGGGCAGAGCAGTCAGACCTCCTGGTACACACATTAGCAATGTTTATGAAGAGGAAATAACATTAGGTTGCTGTAATGCTACCCCTGCAAGCAATCAGCTCTGGTCCCCCTCTAGTTGCAGGCGAGTGTTGGTTAATGAAACTGTAATAAGATTACAGTAAAACGTACAGAGGCAGAGAAATGTTCCTAATATTCAGTCTAATTCATACAGTGCAATGCAAATAAAGATATGTGAAAGCCCATTGTGTTGTATGAAACACAGGGTTGCTATTGCAGCCATTACCATCCACTGGTAAAAAGTTGGTAGATAAACAATAAGCACAAAAAAGGATAAAGTCATCCCATCCCCACTCCTATGATGTTACAACTCCTCTAAATACCTACTGGAGGAGTAGAGGTTGGGTAATTACTCTGTCTACATTATAGACGTGATTCTGCAAATGGACCTGGCTCTTTGGCTGTCCTCTCTTCTCCTGAGTGCTGAGCTAAGTCAGGTAAGATACCAGAATTTCTTCCAGTTAGCTTGCTCCAAATACAGGAAAGAACACAAATGGGGACAGACATATTAAGACGAAGAAAAACTTGAGCATTTACTCTGCTATTTCTCCCACAGGAAATCACAGGCTTTGGGAAGGCATCCTAGAACAGCAGCAGCAATTTCTGTCTTTGCAGAACAGTAGCCTACCTAGCTCAGCTAAAGCAGGATGCTTTCAGATGCTGTATAGACACGGTCTTCTGCCACAAACTCTAGTGAAATTGTAAAACAAAAGCATCACCTGAACGGAATGAATAAATACACCGGGTGAAACCGAATGGAAAGACAAGCCATGCAGGCAGGGTGCAACAGCTGGAGCAGCTCTCACTCACCGTTGAAGTTAACGCTGCGGATGTACTTGAGCAGCTTCTTGCCGCCCGCGTGCTCCATCTCAGGGCAGACCCCGGCGTAGTCAGCACACAGATCCTTGCTCATGTGGTGCAGCGCGTGTGCCATGGCGTACACAGCATCGATCACAAACTGCACCTTCCCCTCCTGCTCGTAGTGGGAGTCCTTGCCGATGCGCTCCTGCCCTGCACATCACACACACAGGACAGTCAGGTGCGGTGCTTTCTGCTGTCTCTTGGAGTACGTGGAAAGCAACGTGTGTTTTAGGCAATACAATAAGAACGTTATGATTTTACTAATTAAAACAAATTAAAAAAAAAAGGTATCTTTCATTCTTGACAGCAGAATCATCAACGCTTGCAAGTTACTCCACAAATCCTACCACTATCACAAACTCGAAACTGTAACCCACAGGGACCACCTCAGACAGAGAACACCAGGCTCTGCGCGCTCCCAAAGCGTGGCTTTGAAAGAAGAAAGCGTTTAAAAATAAAGCACAGCTGGTATTTTAAAGTCTGATGGTTTGTTGTGCTCCAAATCCCAGTCTCTAATTGAAAGTCACAGCCAGACTGGGGGAAGAAAGCACCACTTCAGATGCAGCCAAAGGGACACTCCAGAGAACTGTGCGAACACGCCTGCTATTAGCACAGCCTCGGGAAGCTCCAGTTGTTTGCACTAACTTACACCCCTTCCCTGTACCTACAGAGATTGAAACATCCTTTAGAATGCACTGATTGCCTTTAAAATGTTATGACAGCTGAGAGCTTAAGGAATGCAAACCCTCCACGCCATACGAACTGCAGCAGCTTTGGCAGCCGTCTGTCACCGCAGCACCCAGCATGGCAGGATGCACAACCTCAGTGCTCCTCTCACCTGCTGGGACATCAAACGCAAGAGACAGGAGAACTGTTTTGCAGATGGAAAATGGGAACTCAGAAATTAGGCCACAGAGACCCAAGGTGCTCAGCAGCAGAGATGAGTGGAATGCAATATTTTAAGTCGTGGGCTTGCACCCTGAGCATTTACTGGCAGACATGAGACACAAGAGTAACCTGGTAACATCACCTGGTAAATGCAGGCAGTAAGGCAGCTTTCTTGCCATTGCCATAGAAGCAACAACTGCTGCACAGCAAACAGTTCTGCCAGAGCATAAAGCAAGGCATCACAGAGATATGGCAGCCTTTGAGTTTTCTCTGAAATTGCCCACTAACACCTTGTCTTGCCTTGGCCAAGTAACACCTGCATAATTCAATCTGTCTGGCTGCCAAACATGCGATTATACTTACCCATATCACCGGGGATTTGTGAAACATAATTACTGCTTGTTCAGTGTCCTGAGCTGTGCGAGGAAAGCAGCAGAAGTGCAATCCATTATTTCCCATGGGCGGCAGCACGGCAGCCCAGTCGTTCCACCAGCCCTGCCTGCCCTCCTGCAGGGCTGGGCACGGACAGAAGCACGGACAGAAGCACGGACACAGCTCTCAAAATCACCCTGCAAATGCCTTAGGGATTTTCAATCAAAGGAAATACTCATGCTGGGGACAGAAGAGGGAAAAGACGCTTTTGTAACACCACTGTGCAGCACCGTGCCCAGCAGCCTGCCCTGTGCCAGCTGTGTGTCTTCCTGCACTGCGCTCACTGAGGGGCTGGGCACCAAAAAGGAGCTGGGCCACACTGCCAAGATCACACCACGTTCACACAATCCCTTTTTCCTCCTTTGAGAAGGGTGGTGGTGGACTGGAATTACAAACGAGCAGAGAAGAGCACCATCTTCCAGAAATCCTACAAGCACAAGAAGTGCCTTACCCTGTCTGCAATAGTGAGGACCTTGAAAATAAATGAAAACACAACCCCCCTCTATGAACATCTTAATTGCCTACACTTTTTCCCTGTCATAGTTTCCCCCTCCAACTACCATCGTGCACCACTGAAGCCTCATCCACTCAACCTGTTTTGGCTGAGATTCCCTCTACCAAAGCCTCAGTTTTGCATTTCAACTATGTTGGAAACACTGAAATTCTGAAAATAATTCAGCAGAGTGAGAGCTTCCAGAGTGTGAAGATTCACATACTGTCGTTTTCATTATTTCACTCCCCTCTCATTGATTACAGACCTTATTACATCTCCAGCCCTGACAAGGAAAAAGCTTTTAAGTGGTTTCAGCTCAGCTACACTACCAAATTAGCAATGCAACAGAAATGCATGCCAAGGGAAGAGGAGCTGGGATTGAAATTCTGCACACAAACAATACTGATTAGGCATATTAAGTTCCAGAGGCACAGTTGGCTGAACGCACAGCAAAGGTATCTGCAAGAAACCTGAGCAAAACGAGCTTAAAAAAAAGAGCAATATTAACAATACCCAAGTATGAAAGTCTCAGAGATGAACTGGATTTGAAAAACATAATTGAATTTCCAGTAACAAGGATGAAATCTGCTGCAAAGAGCCATTCTGCTGAGTACTACACACAGTTTGTGTACAGTCTGGATATGGAGTCAAATGCAACTCCCCACCCAGAAAGGCATGCATGATTTCATTTACAAAATAGGAGATCTTGCACTAACAGGAGCATAGTGCTGTTCATAGAAACACAGACTGAGCTGCCTTTTAACAGATAGGGCATTACTGCAAGCACAACTTCAGCCTAAATTTGATTTGGCAGATGTCATTCAAAACAATAGCCATGTTTTACACGGCAAACTGCCTTCAGACTTCATTACTTAGAAAACTCCACGTAGGTGGGTTCTCTCCTGCTCCCTCTAGCTGACACCAAACCAACATCACAGCAGCACATCAGCAGACCGATGCCTGAGGTTTGCTTTCAGACACGATGGGCACCACCTTAACTGCAACTTCAGCAGTTTTATTTTGGTGAGCATTTTGCTGTCTTGGGTTTTCCTGGAGAAGCCAAGCAGAAAGTTGCATACACTTCAGGAATAGCATATAGGGGTGCATACAAATTAAATTATTAATTATTCCTGGAAGAGAAGAAAACCCACAGAAGACATTAGCTTCCTGCAGACAAAAGCAGCAGTGCCAGGAGCTTCAGCATTGGCTGTGTACATCTCCCAACAGAGGGGCAGGCCTGCAGGCTGCGTGGCATTGGGGGCCTTGGAGGAGCCAGCAGATGAACTCAGGCATCAGGTGCAGCAAGAAACTGAGCAATGCCTCGTGTGTGACTGGGAGACACCAAGCAGCACAGAAGGGAAACAAACCCATCTGCACTGGGGCACCCAAATCTTCTGTGCCTTGATCCCTAAAGAGGGCTTTAAAAAAATATATATATATATATACAAAAAAGCTGAACAACCCAAACTTGGAGATCTTCAGGGAACCACACAATAACTATTTTCTTCAAGAATGAGGAAGATGGCACCGGAGGCACATGCACACAGAGTGACTGGGAGAGAATGCACTTTTGTGCCACAGATTTGAAATGAAGTACGTGGGGATGTCAGGAAAAGGGAGAAACACAAAAGCAATTTATCGACATGAGGATTTTTTGCTTCCAAAAGATCTGTATGAAGGTGATGACAAATAATTTAACCTCACTTCCTACTACAGTCTCAAGTGCTCATCATCATGATTCCTAAGAGACTGAGAGATGGGTCCCTTGCTTCAGGCAAATCTTCGCAAGAGAAAAATACTGCAACAGAGCGAGAGAAAAAGAACCAACAACCACCACCCACCAGAGCAGCAAGAATACAGAGAGGAAGAAGTCCTCATATATAATCTCCTTCAGAAGTGAAGAGCAGCTTTAAGAACTCATGGCTGCACTTTTTGCATCACCGTCAGGGTGATGCTTAACACTCCCTCCTATGGGAAAGGAGCTGAAAACCTTGTTTTTCATTTTTTCTTCTGCATTTCTCCTTCAGATGATTTCTCTAGACTCATCACCAGTATTCACAGAACGCCAGCAGTATGATACAAAGTGTAAAGCATGCTGCAAGGACAATTTCTGTGGCATGTAATTCATACAATGAACAGACTTCAAAATCCCAATTAATCAGCTCTTACAGTAGATGAATGCAGACATTGGTTCAGTTTCTGGAGGATTAAGCACATTTTCAAAGGAACTTAACACAATAATACTGTTGAGAACCTGCTGATAGCCATCATTAACAAGAGATGTAATTGAAAGATTGCAGAACGCTTGCAGGATGGAGCAGGCAGCCGCTATTTGGACAAGAACTCATCAGCCGGCTGAGTGCTGGCAAAACCACACACACTTCCCACGTCCAGAGCACAGTTAGCAGCCGCACAAACCTGATGCCTGATAGCCAGGAGATGCCCACCATGCAGGTACCAGTCTGCAACTGCCCATACATCGCCTCAGCCACGCTGCAGCCGCCTCCTCCACCTCATCCTGTGCAGAGCTCAGCAGTGCAGCTGCTCCTGCTGTGCCCGCGCCCCTCACAAACAAGCTCTGCAGCACAGAACAGCTCTAACAGACAAAGACGTAGACCCAGGGCTTGTCAGAACAAGGTCAGAGCTATTACTCCTCCCACGCTCTCTCATGGAACAGGCACTGCTGTGCACACAGGGGCTGTAGAATCTGAAGTTTTCTCCAAATAAGATCTTTATTTGAAAGTAGACAAATATCAGAGTCTGAGAAAAGCTAACAATGTGCGAGAGTAAATATTGTAATTTGAACATGAGGAGAACGACAATCAGGCCCCTTTGCAATATAATCCATGTATTGTCTTTTTACAAAGAAATTCAAGATCCAATAATACCACTATGTAGTTACAGACATCTATCCAGTCCATGCTAATTCAGATCTCATTATAGACAAAAGCTTTTATCTCAACACTATCAATCCAATCCCCATGGATTCTGTTGAGGGAAGTAGATGAACTCTCAGATTTCCACTGCTCTTTGAACAAGAACATCTCCCCGTGCTTGGACCAGACCTGGCACACGGCACCACCTCATGCAGGCCCAGGGGCAGAGGCACCAGCCAGGGCAGCCCAGCCAGCTGAGCACCTGCCTTGGTGCTGACACTCACACCTGGGTCTTGCTGCCTCTTCATCTGCTGTACCCCTCCATGTCAGCATGGCTCTAGAGCTCCTGCAGCTCTGCCTGGGATGGGAAACTTCATATTGTACACAGATGTACCAATCAGGACAATTGGTCTACACCAGTAACAAGCGGGGATGACCTGTACAACTAGAATATGTGTTGTACTCTCTTGATCCACTCTCAGACATCATCAACATACAGCTGTGCTTAGTGGTTCCACCAGAACCCAGCCAACCCAGAAGCACACGTAGCCAGCTTCAACTATACCTCTTCAGCTAATACTAATTCTTTCTCAATTACACTGATTCAACCCACTGTAGCAGCCTCTGTTCTCTGGTGTGTATGTGTATCTAAGAGAACAGATTTGAGATTAGAAAACTGACCTAACTTTCTTATTCAATATGTTTTCTGTGCATTCAGCAGTCCTATTAAAGCATCTGCAATAGCTGTCATTTGCACTCCAACACTGAAGCAGCACAGCCATAAGAAGTCAGCACCAGCAGTGTAAGCCACCGACACTTCACAGCTTGAGCTTCCCAACGTGCAAATAAAGCAAGCTTCCTGTAGCAGTAACTGCTGGTCAAGTCAGTGACCACGGAAACATATAGAAGAAGCACTTAAATATTAGAAGGCTTAAATTAGAGCCAGCTTTATATTTAAGCACCTGGGTAAATTCATAGTTTGCAAATAGAGGAACATATGTAAAAAGCAAGGAGAGAGCCATAGAATCGCAGGGCTTTGTTGTCAAATCACCTTGACGATCTAGAAATAAAAGCACCTGGTAAGAAATATATTTCAGAAAGATAATAGAGTTTAGAAAACCATAAAACTGGTTTACCTTAAGAATAAACTGTTCAAGGTTGGTTTAATGTTGGTTGAATCAATCACTGCAGGGTTCTTTCAGGAAATTGGGCTCTGTATGTTTTGAAGTACTTGATGCTACACGAGATTAACTGTTTGAGCTGAAGGTTTGGAGGTCATTAAGTTATAACACAGACTTGGGACAATCTAATGCTCTGTGAAAAAATATGTTGTTCAGGAACACACAGAGCCAGTCAGCTTGCACACTGGTGCTTACCGTGGTTCATTTGCTCCTCAACTTCTGCACAGCACATTTTCCTTTCTCACGGATGTTAGCACCGAGAAGTTTCAGCAGGCTACAGACAGTGGAAGTACCACAAAATAGGATGCAAGGCGAAGGACTAGAATTCTGAGTTTCAAACTGAAGTCAAACATTCACCAACCAGGGAAGCTCACGTCAGCCTCAGGATCTCTCAGCTACAGCAGCACTGGCCCACAAAGTTCCTGGAGTCCCCCAGAGATGAGCTGCAGCTGGGAGATGCATCTCAGCAAAGAACCCACGTGTGTTCCAGTAAAACTCCATCTTGGATCTTTTTTCCCTGCAAACACCGCACTTTGAGAGAACCTACAACTGCTGTCATGTATAATGTGAAAGAGTGTCAGAGGAAAAAGAGCCAGCCAGCAGAAGTTGTTGATGGCAGTGTTTTACAGACATATAAATAAGGCACTCACTAGCAAGGAAATACTATGCATATGTCCAGAGAAAAGAGAAAGGCTTCCCGGCCGATGCTCCTTACATCATCATTTGAATGCAGCACCTTTGTCACCAGGTGCCCCCTCCCCCCTTCAGACCCATCACAGCCCAGAGATGCACCCCCAGGGTTTTGGGGCACAGGAGCTCACTCCCCATTCACTGCAATGTGGGGATCTGCATTCCCAATGCTGCACGAGGTTCTCAGAGTGCACAGCACTGAGACAGCCCCTGTGCAAACACTGCAGGACCACGGGCTGCTCCCCTGGAGGCTCTCTTGTTCCAGTTGAAATACTAAGCACAACACTCCCTTTTTCACTAAGGCCTTTGCTACGTTTCTGTCACTTTGGCTTGCAGGGAGCCTTGCCTTTTCTTTAGAGCAAGTCATTGCTTGAGCCAACATCAGGGCTGTGCCATCAGACTGATTACACTTCCAGATAATTAGAAAAGCTCTCTGAGCAGTCTCCATTCTGAGAGATGACATCCAAGGTGACACCACCCTGATATCTCTTCATTAAGTCTCCTTGAGTGTAAAGCCTTCTGAATTAAAAGCTATGTTTAAAAAGTGAAAACAGTCAAGTGTTGCAATTTCCTTTTCAGTTAGCACTACACTCCAGGATGGCATTTCATTAAAAATGCAGGTCCTCCTCGTGTAGCTGATGCTGCTGGGTATTGCAAGTCCTTGCATTTCTTTTGCGTGCGCCTTTCTGCCATGCTTGGGCACAGGTGCTTCCTTTGGAGCAGGAAAGAGTCCACAGCCACACGTGAAGCTGCTGCTGCAGCAAATGGGAGCACCCATGGGACGGCCACACTGCTAGCATGGCAACCTGCAGGCACAGCCCCACTGCCTGCATGGGTGGGGGGTCATGGTGCAGTAACTCCAAATATTCTGCATTGCATATTTGATTTCAGTAACCACTTTGAAACTTATGTACAACCTGGTTCATGGCAATATATACACGAATATCTGTTTTAATGTCTTAATTCTGACTCCTTCCATCTCAGAGCACTGAAGGCACTGGCACAACACGGTTTTTCCTCACTGAAATGCTTCAGCTGAGCTCATAACCAGAGCACACACCTCATCTCCTCGTCTCTAGGCATGTGAGCAGAGCATTCTGCAAGGCTCTCCCCACAGCTATTTACTACAGTTTTGCTCTCCTCTATAAAAGCAGCTGCTTTCTTCTGTTAAATCTTTCCTATTTAAACAAGCACGTGAACACTTTTGGCACAATACATGGTACTAAAGACTCATTTTTGTCAAAATACTTCTGCATTACCTTGACGTGGCCTGTTTTGGCTGAAGGGAGTCATTGGTATTCTGGAAAGTAAGCAGCAAGAAGTAAACCAACAAAGAACTGTCTGAAACCAATACTTTGTACTATTGTGCTGCTTCAGTGATTGCGTGAGATTCCCCATAGAGTTTGATGAAGTGTCCTCAAAAGCAAATCACAGCGTTCCTCAAGGACAGAGGCAGTGCCTCCAGGGGCTGGCAGGCCCCAAAAGCAGCACCTGGCTGAAGCAAGGCTGTTTGGTGCATACAGAACTGATCCCTCTCTGCTTTGGGGAAAAGCAGAGGTCTTGGCTGTCCCTGTTGTACACTTCCACGCTGCTGTGACATGGCCTGCATCCCAGCAGAAATTACTGCACAACAATACAGGTGTCCTTGGCAGTGGCACGACTTGCAGTGCTGGATCGTGTCCTGTATTATGCCAAAGTCAGTCACTTGCTAGAAACAGTGTTAATTACAGCAATACGTTACATTTAGCCTTGTCTAGAAATAAGGCATGGTGTGCTAAATGCCCTTTAATTTTCTCACCTCACATCTATCCATCCCAATCAGGACAAATTTTTCATGCATAAATGATGCTACAAGCTTCGTGTGGAGAGATCCCTCAGAAAGCTGCAGTGTTAAAAGGCCAGGTGCCCACAAGGCGGACTCTTGGAGGGGCCTTTCTTTGTCACCTAAATACATCTGTATGAGCCAGAGACTCCTTGCAATGTGCACGAGCTCAGCTCAGGAGCAGGAGCCCCAGTGCTCAGCAGCACGAGCTCTGTCAGAAACTGATGGCCTGCGGCCCAGCACCTCGCTGCATTACAAATTACCAATCAAGTTCTGAAATAATGATGATCATTCATGATATTATCACATCAAAGGGGCATTAAGATTCTCATACCAGCAATATAATTCAAAGCTAATGTTTTTTCTGATGCACGATTTACCTCGGTTTGTACAAGAGGGAAGGAAGATGTCAGGGCAGGGCATGTCACTGGTGCAATGCCCAGCTATAACGTGGTACTTCAGTGCAGTAGGATAAGTTAGCCATCAAAAATAAATGTTTCTGCTGAATCTAAGGTGTGGGAAGGGTGAACACCATTCTTTATTCGCATCAGAAGGCACAATCTGTGAGCAACTCATCCTCTTTTCTAACAAAATAATGGCAGAAAAAATAAGGGCACTGAAAACTTTTAGGGATTATCCTCAAGATCTTTCAGTGATTTTTATTTCAATTCCAGCCTTCAAAGGGAGATTCCAAATGCTAAATTTAATGGCAACGTATTCCCAGCGGTAACCGCACTGCTTCTGTGCACAGCCCTCCTACTCCCATCCATGAATTGAAATCAGAAACAGATGATATGAAATATGGAAAGTTTTCATCAGTTTTCAATCAAAGTAAAACATATCCTCCTATGAACTAATTTTCTTTGATCAAAATTCAACACAATTATTCAACACAACATTTTAACTGCTGCTACGAAAAACTGAAAGGAAGGGGAAGGAAAGGCAAAGGCTCAATGTCACATTACTGGCTCTAATTACCCTCTCATGATATTGATGGTAATGTGACTGAAAAAACCTCATTCCGACTTTTCCAGTAGCATTGAAATAACACAATTTTCTTCCATCTAAAATGAAAATATTTCATCCGCTGCCAATACTTTCCTACAGGTGCATTTCCATAGGACAAGAAGAAATGACCTCCAGTTGTGCCAGGGGAGGTTCAGGTTGGATGTCAGGAAGAATTTCTTCTCAGAAAAGGAGGTCAGGCAGTGGCACGGGCTGCTCAGGGAGTGCTGGGTCACCATCCATAAGGGTGTTTAAGGGAGGATAGTTGTAGTACTTTGGGACATGGTTTAGTGGCATATATTGGCAGAAGATGGACAGTTGGACTGGATGATCCTAGAGGTCTTTTCCAGCCTGACTGTATGATTTCCCCCTCAAAAGTCAAAACTGCAGGCAGATGGGTATTGCAGGACCTCTCTGCTGGCTTACGAGCAGGAGGTGCTTTGACACGGCTGGTGGCCACTCTGTGATTTGCAGACACACGAAAGGCTCAAGCATGGGAATATTCTCCATCTAAAATCAACTTTCAGAAACCCAGCAAGCTACTCTGTGCTCAAATGAAAGTCCTTCTGGGTCCCGTGGAAAATACTGATTTTCCTTCTACATGGACAGCCAGAAAAAGGAAGAAAGAAGAATGAAATGTTGTCTCTCTTCACCTACTCTTGTCCCTCAAGGCTGATGCTGCTGTTCCATTTTCTCTACAACCAACAAACATTCAATTTATTTTTTCAGTCTGCCTGCAGCCAAGCTTCCCTGCATCAGCTGTGCAGCCGCCCCAGCACGGCCTCATTCAGCAGCACGAGGAGGGAGCAGTGACTGGACTTACCTGTGCATTTGCGGTCTGTATCCTCTTTCTTCGACCCGCTGATGGTCAGCTTGCAGTTGAAGTTCTCCTCCCAGTACTCAGCAAACCACACGTTCCTCCTGTTGTTCTCCAGGGTGCGGGAGGTGAAGTAGGCATCGAACCCTGGAGGAGGAGACAGACAAAGCTCAAGCTTAGCTCCTGCTTCATGGTGAGTGTTCCAGCCTGAGGAACAAAGCCACTGCTCGCATCTCCTTCAACACCAGGCACGTGTTCATGCCTGTCCGCCACATGAGAAGCCCACGGAGAGAATGGAAATCAATTGCACATTTTATCTCCTCAGCTGCACCTTGCAAGATGCACTCAGCTACTAGCTGAGAGTTACAAAACTAGGTAAAATACATGTAAAGAGATTAATATTAAAAAGAAAGTTATAAGCAAGAAGCGCGGATTAGATATATACAGATAAGGAATGAAGATAAATGATACTTGATGGGGCTCAATACAACTGTAATTTTTTAATTAACCTCTCCAGACCTCTGGAGAATGCAGCTCCATCTCACTCAGCTGGCCATTATCAGTACAACTTAATACTTTTGCATCGTGTCTCTTCATCTCCCCTCCAGACACACAAACATAGCACAGAACGTCGAAGAGGTGACTGGAAAGCAAAGCTGGGTGCTTGGCTTAAATGACCTCCATAGGCAGTGGAAGGTTTGCAGGCCCAAGCCCATCAGACTCGGACCATTACTGAGGCAGTGCAGGCACAAAGCCCCTGTGTTTTATTTTTTATTTATCAAAGCGCTTAGCGTTCTGTAGCATCTGCAAGAAAATACTGCATAGCTGTGTAGCACTGAGTATTTCATAATTTTTATCTGGCTCATACCTATCTCCTATCTCTCTTTAGCACCTCAACTTGCCAAGAAAAAGAGACTTCGATTTTTTTTTTCCAGTTCATTAAGTTCTGGTAACAAATTGGATCTGCCATAGTGGAGCTATAGTTTCAAATCAAGCCAAGTATTCTTTAACAATACAGACAATTCCCTTCAAAGATCATCCTCATTTTAATGGAGTTTTCCTTACAATAGCATACAGAACTCCAGGAGAAATATTTATTTTCCCAATAAGCAGTGATAGTTTTAGTCCAAATCACTAAATACCCAGGGCACTGCTGTTTGCCCCTGTATTTAAGCACTCTTCCATCAGCTGTTCTCTTTCAAAGCTGAGATAACTCCTTACAGCCTGAAGGAACCCTTGTGCATACAGATACTTGCCAATCAATAGGCAGATAGCCACGATGCCAGCAATCTGGCCTTTGCACTGCAATGAGCAGAGCTCCCAGGCCCTGCCTGCTCTCCCAGTGAAACCATGCTCTCCATCTCCACTTTTTTTCCTTTTACCATCCCAGCTTGCTTTGGATTTTGCTTGTCTGTTTAGTAAGGAAAATATTTGCATGGGACAAATGCAGCACTGCATGAGCACATGCTTGTACACAAACTTTTTTCTTTTGGTAGCCAGTATACATATGCAGGTAGGTGTCATGTATGCATACAGCAGGTAGTACAGACATCACAAATACATGCATATATGATCTGCAGTACTGATAGGTCTATTGCAGCTTTCTCCATTTTAAAGCAAAACCTCTTATTTCTTCTTCCTGGCCAACACTACCGCTCTAGCTATGCCAGCAAAGACATTTAAGGCACAATCAAGACAAATTTCCTTCCTGAAGTTTCACAGATGAGTCGAAAAGTCAGCAGCAGCACCTGGCCCTCCCAGCCAGCTCAGCACAGAGCTCTGCCTGGAGGTACTGCTGGGGAAGGCAGATATATTCATCTGTTACTCTGAGCAGTCATTATACTAATTTCCCAAACCCGACAGCCACTGTGCAGTAAGGGGGCTGTGCTCATTCTCTTCAGAGAGTTACATAATTCTTATAGCAAGTGTAATTCAATAGCAGGATATTCATCACTGCTGCTGGCAGAGAGGAGTTCTCCTATGTCTTTCAAGTTATGTCTTTAGTCTGCAATGAGCAACATGAGAGCTTTTGCTTAAGGAGACAGCCTAGATTCACTGTTTTGAATGTAACCTTCCAGAACTGTAATCAAATTTCAAATTCTGGTTACAAGGCAGTTTTGCCTCTTGTTACAAAGACAGTTGAAGTATTCAAACTATCGCACAGAATCACATAGAAAACTGCGATGATCTGAAGCATAAGGCAGATCACAAGTAAAGAAGGCTTGAAAAAGTCTGGTTGTACACAGAGAGGCTCAGGGTAAGTTACCTGACATCCTAAAAGGTGCAAATCCACCAAAGAGGCAAATCTCAACTTTTCTGTCTTGTTCCTTTGCGTAGCTTTGCAGGTTATAAAGGTTCCACGGGGTGGAAACAAGGAAACAGCAAGCTCTTACAATACTAAACGATCTCTGACTCTTCTGATTTTGCAGTTAAGAGTTGCAGTAAATACATATCCTATTGAAAGAGAAAAAAAGTTCCCTGCACCATGGCCAACAATTTATCTCTCTGAAATAAGTGGGTAAATTGACTCAATCTGGCACCCCACACAGTGAAATGAAGGCAGAAGAAAAGCATATGGCTTCATTAAATTAGCTTAGCAACCCATGTACTATGGGATAAAAATAGACAGCATGTAAACAGATGTTTTCAAACGAGAAAGAAAATGAGGAGTGGGGTCAACCTGTCTCCTCACGTTAGCTCTGTGCCCTACTGACCCAACCAGAACACATTTTCCTAATTCTGAGTCCACTGTTTACGAGGTGCATCCAAAGCCTACTGCTCATAAAGCATAATGCATATCAACGCCAAAGAGATAAATACCGGGGTCTTCCAAAACCAGGCTGAATGCAGTTTCAATGTTGTCTGCAGCCAAGCTTGAAAATATGCCCCTTCTGCTAAAAATACACCGGAATGCCTCCAAACCACCACAAGCTGTGAGCAGTGTGCCCCCAAAGCTTCGTGCTGCGCTGCCCAGCCGATGACCAGCACCCCAAGGACCGCAACCTGCAAGCAAAACATCAGCATGGGATAGAAGGCCTCAGTGCCGCGTGTAAGCAATCCTGCAGACTCACCCTGGATATGTGCATCATCTCCATACACTCAACACTGCTGTCCAGCCCTTAGTGTTGTTTTTGCAGCTTGAAATGAAAACTTTCCAGAGTAAAACTGGACAAAGCTGCGGGAAAAGAGCAGAGCTGCGATGGCTGAGACCCCACACCTCTCCAGCTGTGCATTTATCCCAAGGGAGGCACCTAACAGGGATCCCCACCTTTTAAGGAAACCAAAACCCTGTTTTGCTGTTCAGCTGTTCCATTGCGTTAAGTTCCATGTTCCACTTTGGGGTTTCTTTCTTCCCACTGCCTCTAGAAAGGAGAGCGCAATTTCTGCTCGTCTGAGCTGCAGCATCCTATGGAAAACACTTGTTTAACAGAAGCCAAAATCTAAGAGTATTTCCTAGGTTTTCTTGTTGCATACCAGCTAAACCCGCTTTCCTGTAAACCTACGTGTATTAATTTTATTACTGCTTAAACAAGCATTTCAAAGGGGATCTGTGGTCATAAAATCTGCAATGAATAGATCTTGGAAAGAGAAACAATATACTTGACCAATGTTCCAAAGTAAGTGACCTCTATGAAAAGTGCTCTACAGCTTAATAAGATAAAATCAATACGTCTTGATAAAACTGTAATAGAATTCCACAAGAATTACTCTAAACCTTTACAGATTTAATAACAAATAATAATGTTCTCATCGATTTTTTAATGATCCCTCCCCACTCTCAAGAAGACAGATCCCTATTAAAGAGTGAACATTTTTAATCATTGTTTTCTATTGACCAAGCTGAGCAGCCGAGTGACTGACGGAGGGTCAGAGGTAAGCAGAGGCCAAATGTCCATTAAGTTGACTGTGTAGAAACTCTCAGCCCTCCCTTAATTCTGACACAGCCTATCATAACTGAACTCTGCCTGCTTACAGTAGATCAGATTTCCTCCAGCTTAGTTACAGGTTGGTTTAGAATGCTCAGTAAAATCCCACTGCTCCCAGAATGTGGGTGGGTTACTCTGTATTGGCTTTGTTTTCTCCCTATATCGTATTATTCACAAGAATGCAGACAAAAGGAGTTATTACCACTGTCTGAACTGAACATGCACCACACTCATTGCTCTGTGACTTCAGACAGCAATCATCAGCATTTCTTTTTTTTTTTTCCACTGTTATTTTTAGACAGGTAATTGTATGAAATACAATTTAAAGCAATTTTTAAGAAGGAACCCAGAAGAAAATATAAGCTTTTCAATTAAGAGGAAAAAGGATGTATCTTTACTATTTATAAACGCCCCATTAGATGCATGGCTAACAAGTAAACAAGACCCAAGTATTCTACAGTTCAGTCTTCATCAATCATTTGCCAGAGTGGCAATATTGCTGCCTTGCAACCAACCTTGCCATGGATTAGAATAAAATATCACAAATCCCATGACGAATTCTATGACTTTCTACTGAAGAACAGCCTGTGTTGAGCATTATCGTATTTTGAACGCTAATTGTAAGGCTATGGTGGGACTATGGAAAGACACATGCTATGTGATTACTTTAAGATGACCCATACAGATTTAGTTACTGTGAGTTTATTTAACAGCTCGGACTCCAGCAGCTTATCCTGATCCATGATTACAATCAACAGCTCTTTCCATTTCAGAAGGCTGACAACAGCCTTCAGAACATCAGTTTTACTTCAGTGTGTTGGGTGTGAACCATTTCGAGCGTCACGTTATCACTGAGCAGTTCCTGCAGTGTTTTACCACCCAAAGCCCAGGATCCCACCCACCACAGGTCCCTAACGTGGTACCCAGCCTCACCCGACAGGGCCACGCACTTGGGTGTCCATCTGACAGCTTTCCTCCTGTTAGCACTCCAACATCTTGCACATCACATTAGCAGCACATTTGCTCGGGCTAATTACATTAAAGTGATTGAATTTCTTCAGATGGAAATTATAAATGATACAATTACATACAAAATAGAGCTGCTGCAACACCTGTCTTAGAAACCCTGCAGATACTGCTAATTTCCTCTCTCACCCCTCCTCCCATCTCCCACAGCCTGGAGATCCCTCAGTGCACCCTCCGCACTACAGCAGGTTCCCTACAGTCAGCTTCTCAAGTCACTGAGGATTAGGTAACTTTCCACTATATTCAGCCTGACCTGTAATTTGTTAATTCTTGGAAAAAGCCCAAACTTGAATCTGCCTCAAAGATGTACAAACACACAGTCCCAAGTCCCTTAGTCAGCACTGTTTCTGCACCTCCCACACACCGAGCAGCTGTCCTGTTAACACGAACAGCTCCATCAGAGCCCGTGGCTTTGAATCAGAGGACATCTTAAACACACACCTAATTCTACACACTTTTTTGGAATTATTCTGATTCAGAAACCATTAAAATTTAACGTGTGCAAACGCGTTCTCTATAATGACAGACTTTAAGCGGGTGTTTAAGCTTCATCTTTTTGAACTGAAGCCAACAAAACAACTTAAATGCAGAAGGCTGAGCACAGGAGCAAGAGTTTGGGATTCAGGGGCTCGGGGAGTTGGATGACCCAACCGAAAAAGCTGGATGCTTAAATGTATATGTATGAATAATCACTTCTTACTTTTGTACACGGCTAAGTATTACTCCAGTGTGGCAAGATTTAGCGATTTCCCAATGTTGCCCATATATCATACTTAAGAAAATTACTTTTTCAGCAAATACCTCTAAGATATAGATAGCTATTTTATGAGATTTTACAAATGAAAATAACTTCTTATTACTTTAAATCCTTGTGATTTCATTAAATCATTACTCTTACACAGGGAAAGATGATATTACCTAATGGGTTTATTTTCTACCCTGGGGGATTAATACAGAAATTAATCACGTGGTGAAGACGCAGAGTTTTTAAGAGAGGGGGTGCAGGGGGAGGGACCAGATCCCCACTCAGCCTTCTGCTGGGGATGTCCAGGTGAGGTCGGAGTCCTCACCAGGCTGCAATGACACCGTGCTCTGAGTACATCCATACGTGCCCTACTTTGTGCAGGGCACTCACGTGGCCACTGCACAGACATTCCCTATCGGGATAGGAACCATCACCAGCACTGCAACGGACTCAGAATTTACCAGAGGCCGGTAAGAAACTCCGCGTATCAGTTTGATCTGAGCGCTTTGTTCTGTGCTGTTTGTGGTCAGCCAGCCAAAATGAAAACATCAGCACAGCATGCAGCCCTTCTGAGGAAATGCTCGCGGAGATCCAACCTCCTCATCGCTTCTCAGAAAGGTCCTCCAGGCCCAGGCACTGCAAAGGAAGGAGGATACCCCCGCGTCGAGGAGCCGGCAATGACAAGAGCTGTGGCTCATCCTCAAGCGGAAAATGAGGCTTGCTAACCTGTGGCTGTTTTTTACACAAAGAATCCCCCAATGATTTATTTCTAACATTAATCTCGCATCTCTCCTTCCATCTGATGTTACACGCTGCCCATTTTCTGCCTGGAAGCATAATGCTCGCTTCCCTGGCAGTGATGGCCAAGGGAATTATACGTGCTTTGGAGGCTAAACCAGGCTCCAGGGCTAACGATGTGGTTTTCCATGGTCAACTGCCTTACAGCAGGGAGGGGAGTAGTGGGGAAAAGAGAAGACAAGTTGACAGACGAGGCAGTTATCATGGAGAAAACAGCAGGCAAATACCAATAGGGAAAGAACGGGCAGCAAGGAGAGATGCTCCCGTTCCCCTGCAGTTCTGCCCAAGAGCCAACACTAAACTGGCTCCAGTGATACCAGCAGCAGCCAAAAGAAGTTTCCAGTATCCCAGAAGAGGAACTCTGGGCAGGCTGGTCTAGGAGTATCCTCAGTGGTGATGCACGATTGGTGTGGATGAAGAAGCTATTCCTAAATAAGCCTTCTATGCCACTTCTTGTTTACCACATCATTGCTATGCGCTGTGAAGCATTACTTTCATGCATCAGTAATGATTTCGAGGGCAGTCAGGTCATTGGTGGTTGTTATTTAATAAGGAAAATAATAAAACCAGAGCATTTGACCTAACACATCTCTGTGCCTGAAGTGTTTTCATTCTCAGACCACGTGGTCTGTGAGCAAATACAACAGATTGACCTAATTTCATGAGCAGTTTTTATTAGTTTACATTATTTTTATTCTTCTCTACTTTGTCCAAAGCCTGTCCACACTAATAAAGGCCAGCTACACAAATTTCATTCACCCAGCCAGTAAGTCACCACTTACTTATGGTTACTGATGCCACGTGAGTTGAGAGCAGCTACCCAATTTTCTGATTTCCTTAGCCTTCAAGCCAAAATGGTTTAATTCACTAACATTAAATCTGGGATAAAAGCATTAGATATGGAACGATAAGACGGATTTTTAAAGGCAGCCAGTCTTTTTTCAGATTTCATTACATTGCTCCAGCTGCATACTATGTAGTATTGTGGAATTGTTAAGACAGTTTACAGATTTTCTTGACCTCCTCAGTAAGACTATAACATGGAAAGGTTTTGTTAACTTCCTTCATGACACACACACACAAAAAAGCATTTTTATAACAGTTGCAGATTGAAACATTGACAAAGGGTACGTTGGCTGATGTCACGTCTGAAATGTTTTCGTTATACACCACATACATCATGGACAAAGGAAATTCAGCTTACAGTGCCTAGGGCAAATCTGTGAGTTTAAGCTGTAAAGCTTCTATTATGGAAATAGATGTATGTTGGCTAAGTATCATTGTTATCACTTTTATGAAATTATACAGCTGCCATGACAATGAGATCATGACCCAGGTGGTGTCTAGACAGCACTGCAGAAGGAAGGTTAAATACACAAGTATATTATTATTCATTATTCTACACTTCACGGCCTTCGGGCACTTCTTAGTGTCACAAAGCTCCCATTTATATCAATATAAGAGTTGGAGGAAAATCCAAATTTTATTTATTCTATTGTTGATTTTATTGCTGTATCAGCTGAGAATGAGTGTTTTCCTATTGCAGCAGGCTCCGGAGACACATACAACAAAGAGCTGATCCCTATCCCCTGCTGCTACAATCCTTGGGATGGCATCACACATATCCCCTCACCGGAGCAGGAGATTGTGTTTTAACCCAACAGGAACCACTGTTTTCTCTACCAAAAGGAGAAGACCAAATCCGTGTCTCAGAGAGCAAGGGAGCTGTTACAGGGCAGAAGATGAAGACAGCTTGAGCTCTCTTCCCCCTAACAACTGCAGACTTCATAATGCGTGAGATTTTTGCATTTTAAGCCACAGAGGGACTTTCTAAGTTGACATCACTGTAAGTCACCGGGCTGCTTTATGTACACTGTGCTCTCCTTTCAGCTGAATACTCGACTTCTTATTCAAACGACTCCTGCTGCTGGGATGAATAATTCTTTTATGAAGTGGAATGTGCAGTCACATAAGCCCACTCTTGCTAGTGAGGATCTGTAACTGCTGCAAAGACTATCACCAGATTCAGGCAAAACCTAATAGCTTTAAGAATATATCCAGAAGTAGAATGTTTCTCAGTAATTCTCCTTATCCTGCTACCCACTTATTAGAAATGGGATATTTGTGTTGCAAGGGCCTTATCCTGGAAGTATTCGCTTTTCCTCCCACCTGAAGATGGGGTAAAATGCTTCACATTTTTTTATTAGCTATATTGCAAGGCAACAAGATAATAGCCTTCTTCCCCTCTCGCTCTCATAGCCTGCCTTGAAATTATCAGCTGCTTTCTGCTGCTGGAAGCTAAATCAGCTTTTGCATCGATCTCCTCCAGCAGCAGCAAAACTGCAATGGAGTGAAACAGGGACTCGAGCCAGGGCAGGGAGCAAAGCAGAGCTCAGTCAGGGCAAGGTGCAGAAAGCAGATCACTCTTTCCTATTACTGGCAGTTACCCTCAAAGCATGAGCTATTATTTCAATATTTTATTTACAAATAAGTATCTAGCTAATCTCCTTGCATGCATCAATACCTTCCTCCCTGCACTTCTCTGGGTTCGTTCCTTCTTCTCACCCTTTCTCCCTGCTCCACAGATGGCCTGTTTCATTTTAATAACGTAGAGCAGTGAAATCAGAGAGATACAGAGAGTCTAAATGCAGAACATGCCGGAGTGGCTCCTTCCCTTTGATAGCAGCAGCAGACAAAATGCACATTGCACATCCTTAAAAGCATTTAAACTCCAGTCATCTGCCTGCATAATTTAAGAACACGGATAAAAGTACAGACATCTGCCTACGTGGTGATGCAGCAACCAGAGAAACCCCCAAACACGATGGGTGCATTACTGACAGCAGGACACGCAGTGCTGGGTGACAGCAGGACAGAGGGGCCGCATCCCAGCGCTATGGGGCATGCAACCCAAACCTCCTCCTCACAGAGCATCCATGCTGATGGGGCCGAGGCCCTCATGGCCACCACACAGCAGGGCCATGCACTCACTGCTCGTCACACACCATCCATGTGCACTGCATTCACCTCTTTCAGTGCTGAGTCCATGTCCCGTCTGTGTGTGCATCGCTGAGCTTACCGTATCGACAGCAGTAGTCTCCCCCTGTACATATATTTATGCATCCTCAAACACATGTGCACAGTCCCATACTGACAAACCAGGCATGGAGAGATGCTGCTTTTTCTCTTTTCTTTTCAACTGTTGACATGGTAACACCAGCAGGATAAAAGTATCAACATTCCTTCAGATTGCTGTTTAACATGGTGCCTTTTTTTCCTGCAGAAATGTGATTTACAGAATACATGTGGCAGCACATCCCAGTGCAGGTGATCAGCAGGGCTCACCGGCGTTTGGGCACAGGTAGCTGTGCACAGCAGCTGGGTCACTTCTTAAACTGCTGCATATGCTAGCAATCTTACCTACAAGTTCCACTTGAGAGAATATCCCTCAGAAAGAATTACTTGAGATCTCCATTGCACTCCTGCTCTTTTTTTTTTTTTTTTGTGGGGGGAAGAGAAAAAAGATTTGCTTCCTTGATTTTGACAGCTGAGTTCTTAGTTACAATCAGGTTTTAATAATTCCATCCGCTAGAGCATGCACGGATGGGAGCAGCACAGAATAACAGCTATTCCCTTCTTCTCTACAGCCTCCTCAGCTGATGCTGCTAACACAGTTGCAGCACTCACTCCAGCTGTGCACATTAGTCATGTCAAACTGCAAGGTGCTATCAAAAACAAGCGCTCAGACTGACACGTGAAAAGGCAAATACAAAAATAATTCAGATTTCTGCAGCCAGAGGATGCAGTTCCCCCACGGGATCTCTTGCATCGCCCCCAGTCACCTGTACTTGAAACACCAAGAATATTTTAGGGAAAAGAAGAAAACTTCCACTTCTATTTAAATATTCCAGGAGCAAAATATCCTCTAGGCACATAATCCTCATCCTTTGATCACCTCTGCTGGCTTTTTCCTTCCCTCCTCTCCCTGTCTCAGGGCTATCCCATCCTGTCATGGTTTTGGCTGTGATAGTCAATTTTCTTTGTAGAGATTTGTACAGCTCTGCGTTATCAATTTTTGATAGAAATAATGGCTATAACACACTGAGGTCATGGCTTTGGTTTCCCCACTTTTCCAGTAAGAAGCCAGCAGACTGCACTCAGAAACCCCAGCCTTGTCTCTAAGGAACCACACACAGACCTGAGAAGATGCACATCCTGCAGTAGTAACTCCTCAAGCTGATACAGGGCTGCCAACAGTGAGCATCAGCGAGAGCAGAGCTGTGGGACACGGGGCAGCAGGGCTGTGACCCCGCAGAGCGGAGAGACTGCAGGGTATCTCCCAGCAGAAACGCCTCTGCAGAGTTGAATAAGGCAATGTGAACATAAGGGAACTTTTAAATGGCTCTCAAGTTGCAAGATAATTTGTATTCCCCTCTTCATACCAACACATTAACCAAATACATTATTTCCATAATGAGGAGATGAACATCTGTGTGGCTTCCCAAAATTTCAAGTGGCAATACTTGAGACAAGTATTCTCTCCTTAGGGATTGACACATCAGCATTTTAAATCATTGCCAAAGCTAAAAACATCATTTAAATTCCCAGGAGGCACTAAAGAACGATTTCAGGTATGATTTAGATTTTTTTTAAATCAAGTACACCAATTTACTTCCACGAATTCGATTGCAGCAGTATTGTATTAGACTTCGTACTCAGCCCCACGTGTGAAAGTTTGCATTAGTCGTCTCACTCAGAGTGCAAGACAGAAGTGCCTGAACTACAGCCACCTTCAGGATGGAGGCACACAGAGCTCAGAGCCCCTCTGAGCTGAGCTCATCCCACTCTGCAGCACGTCAGCCCCACCAGCCAGGTGTGCAGAGGCACTTCTAACCAGCACAGCTCCGTTGCTTCCTATCTGCAATGGAGTAAATCCACTAAACCCAAACATTTACTCAAACAAAGGGAAATTTTCAGCTTCTGTAGTGGTTGGTGGCTGATTTTCTGTAAACAATTTCTTGACCAACTATGGGACCTGACCCACTTAGCAAACAAACTTTTGGCCAGAGAGCACCTCAAGACCACAAAGACCCCACGCACAAACCCAGTATTCACACAGCATGAGTAGCATTAGATTTTACTTTGTATAGGTGGGCACTTCATAGAAATTATGTGAATATTCACATATGTTGAACATGACAACGGGTTGCTTTCTGCATGGTCTGCGCCTGTAACCAACCAAAGACAAATCTGTTTTTTCAGCATGACCTTAAGGGGCATAGAGGGATGGCACTTCTTGCCAACAGATAATTCTGCACTATCCTGCAATTATATTTCAATTATGAGACAAGAAGTTTGTGTTTATCTGTCCTTACCAGGAAAAAAATTCCATGATCTTCTGACTCCAGTTTCATTATCCTAAGAGCTGGAACGTGTGATCACATTGAGGATTTTTTCCTAAATAATTTTCAGTTTCTGTCATTAGAGCATTATCACACAGTCACCAAAATGAAAACCTATTCCCAAAGCACGTCTGCAAGCCCAGTGTGAGTAAAGTGGGCACTTCAGCATTCATTGTATCATCTTTAGGGAAATTATGTGTATTATTTCCCAGACTATTACTACTTTCAAAAGCCCATCATCCTTCAAGCATTACCAACACAAACCAAAAGGAAAAAGAACAACAACTAAACAAAACCAAGCGCCTTTCACAGCCCTGCACAGCAGAGGAGCTGCAGACAGCACAGAGCCCTCCCTGTGTGCTCCACACCCCCACATCATCCATAGATGCTCACGCAGGAAAAGATAGATGGTTGTGCAGCCACTATCAAACACGTCATACCTACGGCGAATATATTTGTAACGTATAATGTAAGCAGATTCATTTGCCACTTGCAAACATAAATACCATATTTGCATTTTACTCTCATAAAAAGTTCAAACATTTTTATTTTTTGCTTTCCTTGATTTATTGTGAAGTGGTATTTATTTTCAGGCTTACTAATAAAGAGGATGAATAAACGAATCATAGGACATGTCAGAGAGTAATTTTAAGTGGCCCCGAGGGACAATTTCATTGGGTTATAGCTATGGTCAGAAATGGCATGAGGAAAAAAAGCGTGTTGAATTAAGAAACCTTTGCTTTCAGTATCAACAGCTGAACCCAAAGAGGAAATTCACACTCATTAAGATTTGTAAAGAGTGATGGAATAGCTGATAACAAAAGATAAAGAAATGCTGAGATGCATGAATTTACGAATGCATGAAATAACGCGTTACTGTAAATATATCAAAGTAATCCTGGGACAAGATGTACTACACAGGACTGACCCACACCTAAATTTTTCGATATTCTGGTAAGACAGGAGGGTTGCTAAAGGAGCAGAAGGGAGGAGCACCACAGATATGCACCTGCCTTGTACCTGGTTTTAAGTTGAGGGAGGGGAGATTTAGGTTGGACGTCAGGGGGAAATTCTTTACAGAGAGAGTGGTGAGGTGCTGGAACAGCTGCCCAGAGAGGCTGTGGATGCCCCGTCCATCCCTGGAGGTGTTCAAGGCCAGGTTGGATGGGGCCCTGGGCAGCCTGGTGTGGTATGAAATGTGGAGGTTGGTGACTCTGCATGTGGCAGGGGGTTGGAGATTCATGGTCCTTGAGGTCCCTTCCAGCCCTGGCCATTCTGTGATTCTGCCAGGCAGGGGGTGAGGAAGGAGATGCAAAGACCAGAGCAAACCCATGGGTGCCTGAGGGTGCTGACAGTGTTGGCACAGCATGTCCCAGCTCCTCCCTGCTGTCCCACAGGACCTGCCTTGCCTCGTGCCTGCATAGCACAGGACCCATGGCAGGGCTGGGAGGCCGCTGCCTCTGCATGCACAGACACTCCTCCAATGGGTTGCACTGGTATTTGCTTAGCAGATGGAAGGGGGTTTGTTTCTTCCATTTTAACTCCTAATATACGAGGCTATTTTAATTCCTCGTTGCAAAAAATAACCCTTGTAGAAGTGACTGATGACGGAACCTTTTATTTCTTCCATCACCTTATGGCACAAGCAGATTGTATTTGTATTCTGTATTTCACTGCCCCCAATTTCAGTGTTTGAAGCTTCCTAAATTAAAACAGTGTGATCATTGTGAAGGAAAATAAACAGCCAGGTCTGTGGACGTAATCCCTAAGTTCCCCCTTTGGAACTCTTTCTTGGGACCAAACTCGTCACACGTGGGAATCAACACTAGGAGAAACCACCAGTGCTTCTGATCAAACAAGTGGCATCCCTGATGGCCTGTCTGGCAGCAGCTTTGGGTAGTCCACCAGGCGCTGGACTGGAAATGCTACACACTGTGTTGAACTCCCTCCTGCTTTGCCAAAGCCAAACATCAGAGATGACAAATGACCTGTGCCATTACGAGCAGCCTGTGGTTCCCAGCCCTCCTGCAGAGCGGTGCTTTCAAAACTAGATGCATGGCTGCTTTTACCTGAAACAAACAGTTTATTTCAGAGTTCTCTTGCAATTCCTTCCTTACTAGAAAAATATGTTAAATATGAATGGTGAAAGGAATATTCTGCTCATATTACTTTCCTTGGAGGTAGAAAAACACGTTAACCTCTCCTGCCCCTTTGTTTCTGCAGTGAGGCTGCTCGTCTCCTCGCACAGCTCTGGTGCATCACCTCAGCTCCCTGCACCGCCTGCGCTGAGTCGCAGAGACAACCACAACGTGAGCGCTGTGCCTGGCATGGTCCCAGTGCCAAACTGCTCTGAGCGAGTGGGAGAAGGTGACGAAATCTTTTCTGACTCCTGTTTCTATGCCTGAAGAAAACGACAAACTAAAACATTATTTTTTATACTTCTCGTGAGCTGGATCTGCTCAGCAGCTCAGGAGGGGCTCCTCTGTGCCAGTGCAATGACATTCCCTGAGCTTCACCCCCACAGCACACCTCTCTGAGAAGTGCTCGAAAATTCAGATCAGCCAAAGGTTCTTCTGTATTTCTGAAGTGGTTGGAAATGGCTCAGCCAAGCCACGTTGGGACTCTTCCTCCCTACAAGTTAAGCACCAATAGAAAAGGTCTAATTGAGCATTGCTCATTGCCAGACCCAGAGAATGTCATTGCATACAAAAGGAAACCACTTCCTGCAGTGACTGACATGAAGCAACACCTTGCTGAATCCTTTCCTAGCTTTGAGATCATGAGATTTGTTTTTAGATCATGGGAAAAGCCTTTTGCACACCTTCAGGATTGCTCTTTACCTTCTGGTATTACCTAACATTCCTCCCCGGGGACAAAGAAAGAGGAACTTTGGCTGCTAAGTCTTTCTATATACATTACAGATCCTGGAAATCCTGCCAGTTTTACTAACAGATGGAAAATGAATTCAAACAAATGAGTCTTGAAACTCTGCATGGAAGCAGGGACTAACAGCACTAGAAAACACCAGGATTTCCTAATGGTCCGCTTTGGGGGGTTGAACAAGAAGCAGGCATTTGCCTTGTGTGCCGGCCGTGCACTGCTCTCACAGGGATGGGGTGGCTGTGTGCCAACCTCAGCTGCCCCCAGCTCTGAGTCCTTGCAGAAGTGCTGCAGGCAGCACAGGGCTGTCAGCTGTGGAGCACAAAGCGTGTCTCTGTAATGGCACGTCCCCATTAGTGCCCAGACATCCTTACCATGGCGCAGGCAGATCAGGAGATGGCACATGGTAACAGCAGGCTTCTGAAAACAAAATGCTTTCCTTCTGGATGGAAATACCTGTCTGGGTGTGCCCAGCAGGCAGCTTCATCGCTGGATCACAGAGGGGAACATTGGTCTTAGGAGGTGCAGTTCAGACTGATTCAAAGTAAAGACCACTCACAGCAGACCCGAGCAGCGATCAACAGCTCAACAGCTTTATCCCATGAATTCTCTCTTCTTACAGTGCCAGCCACTCTGGTGTGTACACAAGTGAATCTCAGCACAACCACCCACACAACCTCCAGCATCCTGAAATAACACCTAAACACGAACACCGAAAGGAAAACGCCAACGTGAGCCCAGGGAGGAATGCACCAAAGAGTTAAGGGAGCAGCGCGTGCATCTGCAGAGTGAGCCACAGCTGGCCCAGGTCAGGAGATGCCCATCTCACAGCCCACGTCTGGCAGGGCTGGGTGAGCCCTTCCACTCAATGAGCCATGGATAAGGTCCCTAAATCTGTGCTGTAAGGCACTTCCTTTCCAATTAGAGCTTTTCCATGAAGCAACTACACCGTTAGGAAAGTACTGCTTCAAACTTGATTTGAGACTACAAACAATGTTGATTTGGAACTCTATAGAAGCTGTGTGTCTTAACTTTCCTGTATCTGCATACTAAAAAAAAAAAAATGCTGCCCTTAAGGCACTGTCTCTTTGAACCTACTAACCTCTCCTTGGGCCTTCATCTCAGCCCTTTAAAGCCCAGCACTGCAGTGCTTCTGTGCCTCCATGAGGACGGTTCCTGCCTCCAGCCGGGTGGGCAATGCCAGCCATCCTGCCACACCATGCCCTGCTCTTTAAGTCAGCACAGGGGCAGAGGCGGTGACAGCCAGCACTCAGACTGAAGAACCACAGCTGATCCTCCCTCCCAAAGTGACTTTCCAACACTCTCAGATCGATACGCAATAAACTTTTCACAGCTGCAAGTGTCCCGGGCTCCCAGGTAGCCACGGAACTAATTTAAATTCAATTAATGACTTCATCAGCATTGGGAAAGATGCATTCTCAACAAGTTTGCAGATCAAATGACTTTAAGCGCTGAGTGACAGAAGAACAGAAAGGTAAATTCTTCCTTCAGCTGCACTTGGCCAGCCGAGGCGTTTGTCAGAATGGAGAGCATCCATTTGATAAACTGCACCGGGTGAAATAAGAAACACAGCTAAACAGATGACACATCTCACCTCACACATCAGCACCACAGAGTACCCCCAGCATTTTAATTCCAAAGCTGTTCAATACAACTTACTCCCAGGAAGAATGCAGATAAACTTATCCAAAACAGAGTGCTGCTCCCAAAGCACTGCCACAAAGCAGCACAACTCCCATTGCTGCTGTCTGTGCTTGGCTATGGGAGCCAGAGGTGGACCCTGCTGAGCTCAGTCCCAGGGATACGGGGCAGCACCTCGAGAAGAACAGAGCACTGTAACAAGCTCTAAGCCAGGCTGTAAGCAAGAAGAATCCCAAACTGGTCACTTCACAAACGCTGATAGGAGGTGCATGGTGCTTTTCTGTTCTGTTCAGGGAGGAGATGGGTAAACACTGCACCAAACAAGCACATCTCTCCCAGAAAAACATCCCAGGGCAAAGGGGGCTGTAGCTGAGTACAGGACAGCAGGACTGGGTTCGTTACTACTGGCTAGAATTCAGTACTGCCTGTAACGCAGAGCAAAATGAACCTGCAGCTCTTTGCCTCAGTAGGCTGGCGATGTGGAGGTAAAATATGTGAAACCACTAAACTGTGAGAGATGACCTCATTCTGTTTTTTTTTTTTCTTGACTCACTATTCTTTCAGTGCTTTTTTCTACATGTAACACTGCTCAAACAGAGAAAGAAGCAAAACAGCTCTTGTTGGAAATAAAAACTAAACCACTGAAAGCACAGTTCGCCATCTTTTTGGAAGACAAGCAACAGAACAATTCAAGGACAGTTTTATGCTGGTTTACAGCATTTGCAATGCTTCTGTTGCTTGTTTTTTTTTTTCTTTTTTTTTTTTTTTCCAAATAGCTGTGCACTTTCCTGTGCTCAATTTGAGCCATCCGTTAACCTCAGAGCTGAGTGCTTCATGAGACTGCAAACCTCAGCCGCATGCAGCGCTCGCTGGAATTGAATCATTTATCTCAAAT
Source organism: Chrysolophus pictus (assembly GCA_037305975.1). Lineage (NCBI taxonomy): Eukaryota > Metazoa > Chordata > Aves > Galliformes > Phasianidae > Chrysolophus > Chrysolophus pictus. The sequence goes on from CM074587.1 coordinate 1,007,793, forward strand.
CTGCTTGAATGTCACTGTTTTGTTGCATCGAATTCTGACCTCAGACCATAAGCAATACTTCTTTCACTATAGGAAATCATTTCAGTAGACTTTCAAAACAATGAACATTATGTATGTAGGTTACTCCAAAAGTAATGCCTCCTATTTATTTCCACAGGAAAGACAACAGTTACAAAGAGCATGATAGCACCAATAGAGAAAATTCTCAGCTGCACAACAATATCTTTTTATGTACTCACCGCCATTAGCCATGCATTTTCACCAGCCATAAACAAGAGCCTGCATTTGTAACAGTGTGCACCACTGGAGATGACCACTGCCACTGTCATCACTGCTGAAATGCACCAGCCACCCCTCACAACCACTGTTTAGTCTCCATAAATGTTGATGAATGTTACTGGGAGCCAATTTTTTCACCTATAGGAACCTCAGTTCCACCCCTTTGCTTCATACACACTTCCACATCACACACCATTCGTCGCACGGCAACAAAATGGAACGGCACAGTGGTGTGGGAAGGTTCCACCCCTACTGCTGTACCACCAACACCCACCTCTGAAGTTCTGGGCCAACATCACAATATAGGAGGCATTACTTTCAGAGCAGTCCTCATATAAATAGCCACAGAAATGTGTTCCAAATGCCGAACCAGGATCCTGAATGTTCCTGCTCTACCTGTTCTCTGTGCTCTCTACTCCTCTGTCACGCTGTTCAAGGGCTCTAATGAGCCAGATTCAATCTTAATGGATACTAAAGACTGATACCAGCAAATTTAAAATCTGAAGCGTGGATATTGCTTAGACTTGAAGAAAAGATGGGAAAGGGGAGGGAAGATCATCATTCTGCATCCAGAGATCATCAGTATCACACAGTCCTCTGACTTAAATACCTGCCTGTAGATGCATCTAACAGCCTTCCCAATTTAATTCGGCAAATACTGCACAAACCTACTCCAGAATGATGAGGCTTTTCCTTCCCTCATGGCACAGACGCTTTCTTATCATTGGCAGAAAGTACTTCTTCTCTGGGGACAGAATTTAGGAACTCCTGACTTGGAAGCTGCCTGCTAGGGAGAACTTCAGTCGATGCCTGGGCCAGAAGTCTTATCATCTTTAATCAGAGGGCCATCCTGATATCTCTTATAGACACGTATATGGTGTAATAAAGACAGCTACCCCGGGCAGATAACAAGGATTATTAGATTTGGGCAAAGCAGTAATAATGAGAGAAGGAAATACTCTAAAATTGAATAAATCTACTGAAAAATGAAGAAGCAAAGTGGCAGCAGAATACTGAAAGGTCACTTTGTGATTAACAAAGATTAGCGTGGAAGAAGTTCACTTAAATCTACAAAGAAGTGGGGTTGTGGTTCATCACTTTGGGAGCTCCGCTGCTGGAAATGGGTGAGCCACGGGGGGGGGGGGGGGGGGATGGGGGGGGGGGGAGGGAAGGGAGCATCAGCACTGTTTGTTTATGGCTGCTTTGAGCAGCCTACAATGCTTCTGGGGCTTGGAGTGAAAAATAGGACAAATGAACAACGCTCTCTTAGACCATCCCTGCCTAAAGAAAGGAAAACCAACCCAGCAATTTGCTGGTCTGAAGGCAAACAGCTCAGCGGAACTGCAAGCACAAAACACTTCTGTTTTGAAATCTCAGCCTTTCTTCTCATTTTCCGCTGTGCTTCCATTTTCCCTGCAGCGATCGAACTTTTGGGAGCTTGTTATACTCGCCTCAACGTCTCCCATTTATCCATTATCCTGATGGCATCACTGCTTCAAAACAGCCCAAACTCTTCCTCTGCAGCCCCCAGCTGCTCCTCCTCACAGCACCGCACCTCCCCAGGACCAGCAGCACCGCCTCCTCTGGGCTGACATGGGAACCTCCCCACACGCACAGCTCACACGAGTGGAAGGAGGAAGAAGAGGCTTTTCGAGGAGCGCAGCAGCAGAAGGTAACACTGCACCAAATGCATTTTGGAGAAGAAAGACGTTCTGCAGATTTTTTGTTGTGCTTTTGTGAACGTCACGCGCACGCAGAGCCACAGATGTTCATCATTTCTACATGATTGTAAAATGAACGCAATAATAACGATTATAAGAACGCGTGCCCGTTCAAATTTTAATTATGAAAAAAACATCCTTTGTCTTTCATTTAAACTGGTTTTTTTTTTCCCCTCACATCCCAACACTGCTATTTGCTCCGTGGTTACACTGTGCCTTTCCACAGCCATGGCACAGGGCTGCATTCGGAGCGAGACACAACTGGAACTCACCAACACAAGCCCTGCTACGTGCAGCGTGCTCACAGCTTCTGGACTGGGCTGATGCTTTAACAGCCCATGAGCAAGAGGACGCACCATTAGAGCCTTTTTCGTGGGAACAGTTCAGAGCACCAGTAACTGCAATGCACTGTTCTGTTGCAGTGGCTGTTCCAGAAGCACGCTCTGCTTGTTTCCCTTGAAGTTGAAGCTTCGTTGAAGTTGGCTGTGGAGCTTGTTTCAAACACACAAGTTTCTGTGCAGTGATTACTATTTAAGTTTGCACTTCCTCTGGCTCACTGTCTACTGCAATTATGCAAATAAGATGCAACTTTATCCCTTCAGCATAATTACATCAAACACAATCGGGCTATATTAAGACTGACTTAAGAGGAACAAATTCAGTTCATGTAATGATTTCCTAAATCACCCCATGGGGCTATGGCAAAGAAAAAGCTGTCCCAAGGGTGACATCAAGCATCTAGACAAATAACCACACATCTGGGGCCTGACACTACATGCTTCACGTCTGTGTTCTGCATCCAAGAACCATGGCTGGAGGAGTGGTAGTAAAAAAATGTCTTTTTCTGTAAACTGACCATTTCAGCTTACGACTTTTGTGACCAACAGCTCTTGAAATGTCAAAAATCTGATAATCCAGAGCTCCCATGCATGCTTTAACATGATGGCACATTAATTTTCAATGCAATTTAACTTTTCCTGGCCTATAAGACTTACAATTTTTCCTAAAGTGTGAGAAGAGGTTGGCAGCATCACTTATTTAATATCAATATGATATTTTCTAGACGGGGGAAGCTGTTTGCTTCCAATGAAGTTGGCTGGGAATCCTTTTCTAACATACTACAAATCATCTTTAACACAACGGTCAGTCATAAGAAACAGAAGGCAAATGTTCTTAAGTAAAACCAGGACAACCCCCTTACTCATCCCTACCAGAGAAGCACTCACTGAGCCCAGCAGAAGGCAGCTGGTGCCTTGTGGTGCCTGCAGCCCTCGAGCCGCACCGTCGGCAGCAGCACTGCAGGGAAAGGAGCCTGCCAGGCTGGGCACTGCTCAAGATATCCTCCTTTAGGGCAAATTGAGTTCCGTTCTGCTAATTTAGTTTGTTTCCATCAATTTATAGGGAAAGTCAGGGCTTCTTATTTCATTTATTTTATGTATTCTCCCACAGAAATACATTACTAAATTCTAGTAGCAGATGTTCATTGCTGGATGATAAAAGAACAACGTTAAAATGTCTGTTTCCAGTTCTCTTGGATTCAATGCCAAATGAAATTACTACAGAAAGAAAAACAAAACAACATACAGCAGTCTGAATGCAAGAAATGAAGATAATCCATACGGGTAGCAGCCGCACTAAACAAAGAAACACCTGAGGAATCCTTGCTTCTGTCAGTAACTGACTTCAGTGGATGCTTCTCACGGGGAATGAAAGAGAAATGGAATTGGTTTGAAAGGAGAAACATTGAATTCCGGAAAACTGCTTCACACACCAAGAGGAGCACTCAGCAAGGCAGGCACGAGGGCTGTGCTGGAGAAGGACAGTATGGGAACGACTGCACAGGAGAAGGGAAACGCGCTCTGCGCTCATAACCATCCCTTTACTCTTCCCCCTAACAGGGCTAAGCAGATGGCAAATACAGATGGTAATTAGGGATGGATGAACGAAACTGAAAAAGGTAAGAACCAGCCTGAACCTTTCTAGTGGTCACAGAGCGTGCAGGAATCATTTGCTACTGACATTGGAACTGCAGCTCTAGGACATTGTGCTCTGCCTCTCCCTTCACACCCAGCATGGCACCAACCTTTGGCTGATGGCTTTCCCCCTTCTGGAAAACAACACTCAAAATATGTACCTGTCTGCATGGCAGAACGAATGCAATTATATATATAGGCAAAATATAATTCAAGCCTCACAAACCTTACAAGCAGTAATCGTGCAGTCTGTGCGGGTGCAAGCGCAGAATGCAACGAGCCAGCTTCTAGGCAGAAGCCCAATTTAGCTGGGGAATAAGCTGTGTACAGGCTCAATGCTCATGCATCATGCAAGGCACTACATGTGCTGATATTTGTAACTGTTACTTAACCAACTTTCTGTACCTGCGTCCCTTCAGCCTGTCATTGTAACTCATTATTTCCAAAAGAAAACTCCATTACGTCCAAAGTGTTTAATGTGTAACGCAGAAGGAAAATATTTTAAAACAAACACATTTGGAAAGTTTTTCTTTCTGTGTGCTGTTGGCAGACTTCGAGACTTTCTGTCAGAAACCCTCAGGGATGAATACAAACAGTAGGGAAAGATTATTAAAATGCTGTGTTTTTCAGAAACAAACCACTTCATTCTCTACCAACTTTACGTGTTTATGGAGAAATAACATGTAAAAATGCCTCTAGGGTTCAAAAATTTAATATTAGGGACCTGAGAAGAATAACTAACGAGGTGGCAGCACATACACAGTAAAAATGAATGCAAACGTTTGCTTTCCCTGTGAGTGAAGCCACCAAAGCCCATTTTTGTGTGCACAACACATTGCAGGGACTCTCATGCCATGCACAACAGAGGAGTTCGTTCTCTTTATTCTGTGTCTATGAAGAATTTTCTTTTTCATGTCAAGGAGAACATGGACTCTAATCAGCCTGCTTGGTTTGCCCAGAGGAAAATGGTCGGATAGTTAAGCATCTCCACAGAGGGGACAGCAAATTAAGGACGGATCAGACACAGACTTCAGGGAGAAGAGAAATGCTGAGAAAGGAGAAATTCTGTAACAGAAGTTCCTCAATCTTCATATAGATGCACGCACATCTACGAATACATATATTGGTAGGGTACACAAAAAATATAAATACATATAAGCATATGATCTGAATAAAATACAAGTTAAGCTAAATAAAGGGAAACTGCTGGCATGAACCTGAATTTTTACTTCCTCGTTATGGAGTTTATCTGCTGTTTCTGTATGTAACTGCAGCGCATTTTCTCTTCCTACATGCATACATGACACATTAAGATCAGTCTGGTTTACTGCCTTTAAGGTGACACACACAACTGCTGGTAGCTTTTCAGCTGCAGATATAGCATATAGTTCTCAGATGAGGAACACAGACATTCAGGAAAATTCCAGGGGATAAAGACCAGCTCAGTGTATTTTATACCCTTCCAATACAACCACATCAGATACAGCCACCCAAAAAAACGCACACAAGACACAAATACAGGCAATCCATTTTGTGCCACTTGTTTTCAGGAAACAAGAAGCAGGGCAAGAAGATATGAGAGAAGGTGGGCAGAGCTCTTACCCTCGATGGTCGCTCGCTTGGGCAGGATGGTGATGGCCCCCTCAGCCACGTCCTCCTGCTGCAGCAGTGGGCTCACCTTGGAGCCCCACGTGTCTGAGCCCACCCATAGGAAGTGCCCCACTTGGTCAGCCCTCTTGGCAGCTGCCAGGATTTGCCTGTGGAAGAGGACAGTTTGTTCACGAGTTAGTTTCATTTTAACATTGGCATTTAGTATGTTTGGTAAAAAATGGTGCGTGGCAATTGCAGAATGAGTTTATTTCTGTAACCAACAGAACCAGAAATTTCACAACACATCGTGCCATGATCTGAGCAGCAAAGATTGAACCTTCCTTTTAATTCACCCACTATCCTAAGAACGAAATCCCACTGTCTTCACTGAAACTTTATCCCAACTTCTTGTGTCTCACTTTGGAGAACTGAGCCTCTCAGCACCTCCCAGTGCCATCAAAACGTCAGGATAATTTAAAATTCTTAAGTTAGAAATAAGCCATGCTTTTAAAATATTCTGCACATAATTTTAATGGCAAGTGGTATCTGAACGATATGAGCATTCAAATCAGTTTATCATCAGTAACCATAACCTGTCATAAAATACACTCTGAATTAAGGAATTACTCATTGTAGTACGAGCTTGGAGAGAGGAGCATTTTCTTAATGTCTCTGAGGTAAGGTCAGGTCTGCCACGAGTAATTCTACAATAGGAAAAACCTTCAGACCTTCATCCAGGGCTGGATGGGGCCCTGGGCAGCCTGGTCTAGTATTAAATGTGGAGGTTGGCAGCCCTGCCTGTGGCGGGGGATTGGAGTTTCATGATCCATAAGTCCCTTCCAACCCAAGCCATTCTAAGATTCACCCCTTGCAGCCCATCGCTCCCTCCTCCCCACAGCACGATCCAAGGTGCCAAAAGAGCCAGGCAGCAGCAGGAGCCCAGTGTGACCCTGCAAATGGCAAACCCCACAGCCCCACACAGCTCCTACCAACAGGCATTCCCTCTTTGTTATCTGTGTTCTTACTTGCTTTCTTTTTTCTGCACAGCTACCAAGCACAAATGAATTAGTCCCCTCAGCCATCCTTACTTTATGTCCTCGTCGTTGGCAAAAATAACGATGGCCCTGGCATTGGGAGTTTCTAAGAGCTGCTTGATGATTTTATCGAAGTCGATGGTCTTGTCCTTGCGATCCTGTGGGATTTTCAGGGACTGAGCGATGCAGAGCCCACCTGTGGAAGAAAGAAGAGAAGGGCTCAGTCAGCAGGGAGCGTGGGAAAGGGAGTGGGAGATACTTGTAGACTGGAGGGGCAGCCTGGACGGAAAACACCCTGATCCAAACGTCCTTGCAGAGCACTTAAGCCTCCCTCCAGGCATCCCGAGGTGTGAGTACAGTTTGTTGCTGTCAAGGTGGGACACAGCTTCATTCATAGACCCATACACACAGCGCACGCCAGAGCAGGGCCGTGCATTGAACAGGTGGGTGCAAACACCATCATGGAGAAATAAACAAACAAACCAGACAATTGGGTGTGAAAACAACAAAAACCAGCACAAACCATGGAAAAGCTTAGACTGACACAGAAAAATAAACACAACAGGCTGAAATGTAAACGATGTTGACAAGGAATTACACTTTATCTCGGTGAAGAGCAGGGATCCTTTTTGATTTTGAGTTGAAAGGTATTGGGAGAAAAAGCTTCCACTGAAGCAGCTTATTTGAAACAGGAACAACAAAAGAGTCAAAATGTTGGCAAAGGGAAGATTGGTCATGAAAATCTGTACTCATTGAAACGTCCATCACCAAATGGGATGGAGCTGCCTTGAGATACAGCACATCTGTGGAGCTGGACATCTCGTAAACACACAGGTAGTAGTGAAAAAAGCGAGTATCAATCAGTAACACCAATAAATACATCCATACAAAAGGAACACTCATTTTTAACACATTTCACACATTACAGTTATTATGCTCGGCTGGGAAAAAAAACAATTAAAAAATAAAAATCACATCTCCCCTGACATTGTGCTTGTCGATCGAGGCAGATGAAGTCACACTTTTGCCTTTATTATTTTGTTTCTCAGCAATAAACTCTTTCATCTTTTCTGGCATCTTAGATAACAACTTTCTCAGTATACTGCACAGTGTGTTAATTAATAGTTTTAGAGGTGCACAGTAAGAACCTGAAGTAGGGATGAATTAATTAAAAGCCAGCAGGATAAAGGAGCTATTTACTGGTGTGCTTTAAGTTGCAGATTTGAAAGAACAGTCAAACGAAGAAATAGAGAGGGTGTTTCTATAGGACAGCATGCAAGAGGAGGAGTGCCCACATAGGAAAACAAGCACAAAATCACAAGCTGCTACAAAGGGCCAAGATTTATCACACAAAAACGACTGTGCTCCCACGATGGTGTCCATCCCAGAGGCCTCTGCCCACTCTGATACAGCAGAGCAGGAGAGGACGTCTTTGGCAGCACTGAGACCAAGGGTTTGGCATGCTGGGTGGGTCTGCTACTCCGACACTTCTGAAGTGCTGTGCAGATCCCTGGTGATCCCTCCCAGCTCTCCATTACTTTCATTCAGAGAAAGCTCTCAGCAGGATCAGACACAGCTCCCAACAAGAGGCACTTGCAGAGAGATGTGGAACAAGGTTCCCCTCATCTGCTGATCTCAAATATCGTACCAACAGGAACTTCTAAAGCCAGGATGGAAGAATGCCTGCAGTTGCTTTTGCCCAGGTATGGCACTGCACACACGGGGCAGCAGTGATACAGGAGCAGCAGCAGTGGGGCAGAGAGCTGGAACCACAGCAGAACCCATCAGAGAGGAGCAGTGTTCTGTGCTTTCCTTATAGAATCTTTGCATTTGAGGGATAAAGTAAAAACCAAAACCTATATCCAGGTGATACATTCTGGTTATAAAACTATTATAAAAACACAGTATCTAATATTAAGTAATTGACACCTACGTGATTTAGGTGCATGAAATGAAGGGTTGAAACAGTTGGCAAGGCTGCTGGCTCAGCAACCCCTCCTGACAATAATTACACCTCTTGTGTGGGTCATGCAATCTCTGCTGCCTGGATAGAGGAGCCAAAAATCTGATTATGGTCGATAATGATTACAGCTGAACTGAGCATCTCTGGACAGGGACAGCTGTGGCCAGACTCTCAACAGTGAGGAAAAAAAGCCTCCAACACAACATACAAAGTATGTAATTCTTGTGCGTGTGGAACTAGGGTGGAGAAAATGTGGAAACTGGGAGGGCTGGTTTTGGGTCTTTTTTATGCCACAGAGTTTATGCTTCCTGGGGAAAGTCAGCTCCTGGTTTCCCTGCTGCCTGCCACAGGTCAGCAGTAATGATGGATAAATGGCAAATGTCACAGAATCATCACAGGATCATAGAATGGCTTGGGTTGAAAGGGACCCCAAGTATCACCAAGTTCCAACGCCACTGCCACCAACCTCCAGATCTGACACTGGGGCCCAGGGCCCCATCCAACCTGGCCTTGAACACCTCCAGGGATGGAGCATCCACAGTCTCTCTGTGCAGCTGTCCCAGTACCTCACCACTCTCTCTGTGAAGAATTTTCCCCTGGCATCCAATCTAAACCTTCCATCCTTGAGCTCAAGTCAGTGATCAAACCCCAAATACACTGTTTTACAGCATAGTAGCACTGTTAAATGGCTCAGCTGCCATGGGAACCCGAAGGGGAGAACTGCACAAGAACCAGGAGACAGCCTTAACCAGGCACCTACAGAGCAACATCAGGAGCAAACAGGGCTAAAGCAACACAAGGCCTGGGCAAATATAAAAGGCAGAAAGTGAGAGGGAAGAGGAACAAGGCTCGGGTGATACAAGACAAAGGTGTTGATAGATATCCTGATTTTAAATTGCCAGCATCTCTTCCAGGAAAGCGACGCTACTCCCGATTAACTAATACCAGATTAACTAATACTTGCTCCAAGTTGGGTCAAGATGTATTACTGTCTTTATTTGCCTTGCTCAAACCTATGCTGGGCAGCTCTCACACCCAACTCCAAGCTTGTCCCAAGTGTGCGATCAGGGCCAGCTCTGCAGGCTGTGCTGGCTGTGCCAGCTCACACAGCTCCTGCCTGCAGAGGCTCTGAGCTGGCTGCAGGCTGCCCTGACCTCTGTGGGGCCCTCGTGGCAGGCAGGGGCACTTCTCTCTCGTCAGCAGCAAAGGATGCTCAAGGAGCTTCCTATTACAGTAGGTAACACACGTGCATAGTTATTCCAGCTGTTAATTCATAGTGCTCCTGATGTAAAACCTCTGAGGGAATTAAGCAGTAGAAGTGTGGAAGTTGCAAATTAAGGATTTCTACATTAAAATATGACTCCTGCAGGACTGGTGAGCAGGCATACGGTGTTACCAGCTACAGCGTGCTGTGGCAACTGCTGGAAGCCACGAGGCTTCAAGTGCCCCAGCCTGCCCTGTGCTGCACCACGAGCTGTTGGTGTGCAGTGCTGCAGGGACTGGCATTCTGCATCCCAGTGCAGGCTCCACCACTAAGATAAAGGGTGCTAGAGAGGCATAAAGAAGATCTGAACTATACCTTAGATGAAACAGTGCTCAGCAAACAACATGCTTGCTTGTCTTGCTCCCCCAGCACACAGCACATACAGCCCATGCAGCTGGTGCCTCCATTTATCCATTCACAGTGGAAAAATGTAAAAGCAGTATAATTGAACCAGGGGAGAAAAATTATCTTTTCTCCAGAAATGTCCAAGTTCCTGAAACTGATGGATTTGAAATTTTTATAACCAAATCCTTAAGATTTCCTCCGTACTGTAGAAGTGGGAGTACTTCTTTTGGGAAAATGAGAGTGCTAGAGGAAAATGGAGGAATGTTTAATTCCTTGAAAGATGGAATTTGAGGAATTCGCAGGAAAAAGCAGACAAAGAGCAGTCACAGCAGGGACTGTGGCAGCCAACTCTCTACCACTCTGCTCTTGGAACAATGTCTTTTCTCCTCGGGGCTATGTATAGAAGTCCAACATTGGCATCTCTTCCACCCTTCCCTGCTGCCAGCAAATGTTTCCTAATAACACGAATCTGGGAACAGAGCACCAGGAGCAGACCCAGCAGGTTCAGCCCTTCCAGATGTGCCTTTGTCCAGCAAGTAAGCCACAAAAACGTGCAGTAATCCACAGAAGGGAGGAGACAACAAGGCCAACCATTTCCTCCAAAAACGACTTGAAAATTATTTTGTTTCCTAGCTTCTAGTTTTCCCAGGGGTTTGTGCCACATTGGCAAACTGACCCAGTGGTTTCAAACTATTCCAAGCATTAAAATTCCCCCCTCTGTAAGCCACTGACAGCACTCAAAAAACAGAAATGCTAACATTTCAACCAAAATTAACAGTGCCTCCTGATTTCTTGTTCTTTTATTTTTTTTTTGGCAAACAAACCAAACACAGCACAGCCAGCCTGCTGAGGGCCCAACGCTTCATCTCACATCAACCATCAGTGTGCAATTAACACAAAAGGAAGGAAGGGAACCATCCTCTCAGAACATCCCAAAACTCAGGGAGGTGCTGCATTGGCACCCGAAGTCTTCTTTCATTTCTGCAGACGATTGTTACCAATTAGGAACAAAGTCTTGAAGCAAAGTGAAGGAAAGATCTGCAATGGTGATCACAAGTTTGGGCCTTGGGAGTAGAACAGGATGAGCAGGTTAACAGAAATAGGCTGAAAATGAGCTGTTGTGTAAGAGCTGGGAAGCACACAGGGGCTTGGGAGAAGGAGCCGTAAAAAATATCAGGGCTGCCTTGGTTCACCCACTGATGGGTGATGTGCTCTGCCTGTGAGAGGAAAACCTCAGGAGAGTTCTCTGTGCAAGTTCACGCAGTCATGCATCAAATTGTTTGGGGCATTAAACACCCAGCTCTGGTATTTAAGGGTAATGGATGTATCTGGTAATCGAAGTGTTGCTCCAGTATCCATGGATACCCGTGATTAAGTGGTATTTTGATTCTGGTACAACACTAAGTACATTATTCTGCTTCCCTGAAATTTTCCAAGAGCTATTTTTCTTATCACCCCTTAATTGGATTACCAGGTAGCACAGGAGACAATTTAACACTTTTTCAGATGATTTCTCTGCAGAGATTCCCTTTTTGGGGAAGACACTTTCAGCACTGCTTTAGAAAGTTAGAGTGGCCATTTCTAATTAATAAAAGGAATTCTCAATTCAATTGATGTGTTACCTCAGTATGAGCAGCTGCCAGAATCTCTCCCTGGATGTTTATGGGAGGGGATGCTGTTGGGCTCATGCGACTTCCTGAGGAATGTTGGTGTCCATGGAAATGCTCAGCTGTCCTATAGCTTACAAACAGGTTTTCAACCCTGAACACCACAAAGGAGGGCTGACCCCCACCCCAGTGGTCCATCACCAGCACACCCACACCATGGGCAGCTCCAGGAGCAGCAAAGCCTGTGCTTCACTAGGGAAACAGCAGAGAGTTTGCGTGAGTTTGGGATGGCCCAGAGGAGAGGAATTAATTGTGGAAGAAGGAAAATACATATCAAAGACATATTGTGTTTTTTTTCCTTTGTTGCTGTCACTGCTGGGTTTTGGTATATAATTATATATTCCACATATACAATTTATTAGCTCAAATGAATTTTACTTCTAAACCTCATCTATTTTATAGAGGAAAAGGAAACCAAAGGACAAATACCGAAGACCGACTTCTGTCCCTGAGTAGTGCTTGAACGGCCCAACCAGTATCATCCCCACAAACAGACCTTCATACTCCATAACTGAGTTCCTGAAAAAGCAGAATTAGGTCCTAGAGGAACTGGAATGATAAAGGTTATTACCCACTCCTGTGCTATCAGCCTCCTGCAGGAAACAGGAAGAATTGCAGCAATCGAACCTAGGAAAACTCCCAGTGCCATTTCCAAACATGTAAACTCACAATAAACAAAGCTAGAAAAGTAAATCCTGACTACATGGCTGAACTCTGAGCATTGACCTGGCTGTCCTTTAAGCCAAAAATCCCAACGTGCTGGGAGAGCCAGAAATGGCAGTCGGGTCCCAACGTCCAAAATTGAAGTTCTAATGAGGCTCTGTATTAGGCGTTCTTTCTTTAATAAGAAAGGCAAATAATGCGGGTAACCAAGAGTTACGGTGTTCCCACATGTGCCAGGAAAACAAGTTTACAGCTGCATTGGTGTGCAGACTGGACAGGATTTAAATCAAGTCTCCACAGTATCATAATTCAATTGGAAAAGTAAAATGTGCCCCCGTAATAAAACTACATTAAAACACAGAAATTGTCCACAACCATCCTTGTGGATATGCAACAGCCTTCACTTGGAAGCTTCCTGCATGGGAAGATTCTACGGAATCATTTTTAACCTTCAATTTTGGCTGTTTGTCATCTCATCTTTTCACGTTAGATCGCATCATGATCAAAAAACAGAAGGCAAAGTGACACAGAAGGCTAATACTTGAAGTACATTATTCATTAATGCTCAATTCTGTCGCATCATAGCATAGCTCTGTGTTTCATGGCATTCCTCATGCGTTTTATCACCTCAAAATTGTCCTTTACTATGGCAGACAAACCCCAGCAGTATTCAAAGATTAGGAACGCTGCATTAAGTTACGAGTGGTAAAAAATCATCATTTTCAAGGATTCAGAAAAGCTCTGATTGCTAGGCAGAAAATGCAGAAGGCTCTCTGGTTGGTACCACAGCTGCCCATGCTCCCCAAGCACACGTTTGCTCTCTTTGCAATGCTCCAAAGCATCTGAACCAGACTCAGCCGAGGTGTTTGCAGGGAAGCGACTCCAGATTTATCAGTATCCTAAACTCTGTATGACAAAAAGCACATTTGAGCCGTTCTGAAGATCTTCCAGATGAAAACCCAGGGCTGGAGTCTGAAGAACCAGATTCCCACCTAAATAACATTACTTATGCATAGACTTTTACCACATACCAATTTCCAGAAAGAAATGCCTATTATCCAACAGAAAAGCGGGGTCCCAAATTCAGACACCAGAATTATGTTGCAATGAATGTAATTAAAGGCCTGTAGAGAAGTCTCAGGTGCATCTGCTGATCAATAGGATGAATATTGCAATGCAAAACATTTTGTGTAATCTCGTACAGGGAGAAACCAAAAATAATGCGGCCCTTCCTCTGCCTTTAAGATCTGCTTTAGTCAGACTTTAGACCAACTCCGCTGTGTTGTGCATAAAAATAGAAAAGGCAAAGTTCTCAGAAATAGTGTCAGAACACTTCAGCAAACACAGTTTCTTTAGGAACAACTGTAGGCGGTGAAATCTCTGGCTGTGGATAGAGACAGAAACAAAGTGCCAAAAATACCACGTTTAAAAGCACCATGCACAGCCAAGCAATGATACAAATTAGAGCTCTGCTCAACACAAAAAACAACGCTAAGGATCTTAGCCTTGCAGCTGGTTCATAAACCCTCAAAACTGCCAAATTCGATGCCCTAAACTGAACTTTGCATTGAGAACAAAGCAAGACAGTCATCTCCAGCATCACAGAACCACGGGGGTAGGAAGGGACCTCTGGAGAACCACCTCAACCAACTCCTGAGAGGGCTTCCACGCTGTGGAGGAGGCTCCAGGGAGCCCCCCTGGTTCCCAGCTTGCTGTGAACACGCTCAGCAGTGGGAGGCAGAACTCCAGCTGGGTGCAACCAGCAGGACATGGGCAGCAGCCTCAGGGTTCACAAAGAGCTGTTCCAGTGCATCAACTAAGGAACGCGCTGATGAAATATTTTGCTTTCCCATAAATCGATGTTAAGACTGAGATGTATTCAGGCACAATCAGAGGGAACGCTGCCAAGACCCTGGGGCACGGACCCATCCTCTGCTTGGCACAGTGAGGCTGGACCAGCTCACCTCCCGGTCGGCTGCGTGGGCAGCCCAGCTCACCCACCACTCATCCCCAGCACCTTGTTTGCCTCCCCGGTGCCTGAATGCAACGCTGCTCACAAACAATGCCTGCCTTGGCTCCCTTGCAAAAAGCAATTTCCTGCAACCTTCACATACACTAAAGAATCCTGTGCTCTATGACACGGTTTTATTTGTCTGAACTGCCTCTTGGAGCTCCACTCTGTAATTTAGGAGACTGCTTAGCGCTGTGCTGTTCTTGCAGGATATTTCCCCCCTAGTAATAATGATGCCACCTCTGGATAGTGAATCATTATAAATTGCAAGCACAAAATAATCTCTAATGATGAAGCTTTTCTAACTACAATTTGGAGTGTTCCCATGTTTCTAATTCATTTTTTTTCTTGGAGAGGTAGCATAGTATTTTAGCCTTCTCTCAGATAATGGCATTTTCTTGGTTGCTATATATCTGTAAGGGCAAGTAAAGACTTGTCAGTTCTTCAAAGAATGAGAAATCCAGAGTACAGCAATGACAAAATGACAAATCTGGGTGGGAAGGGAGGGAGGATTAGAAATCTTTTAAGTATTCTTTTGGAACGAAGCCTGTTTTCTAATTTTTCCACCAAAGAAAAGACTAGCATTCACAACAAAAAAATATCTGTCATGAACCAAGTGTCAGGCTTGCAAAAACTCCATGGGATACAAGGAACATGAAAACCAAATGATAGGAACTGATGGGCTTTGAGTCAGAGAGGACAAAAAGCAAGATGTGGGACCAGAGCACAGCCCTGGAAAGATCAACTACTGTTTTGGTATCAAAACAAAAGGTAGCAGGACATCAGGCTGGGAGACACAGAGGATTAGAGGAAAAGACAGTGGGGCTTCCACGTCATTTTGTTTGACCTCCAGTTTCTCCTATCTCACGCAAACCAAAGCAGAAAAGATCTACTTATTACTCCTATACACTTCAAGCAGGATGAAGGTCTCTTCTTCGGATGCTTCAGCAGCCATCCCAAATCCTCTTCCAGGGGACTGTTCTCTAATTAGCACATGCTATCCTGCACGCTGCTTTCCAAGATTAATTGAAATCATAAGCAACACTGCTCCCACAGCCCCAGTCCTCAGTTCTGCAGCACTGCAGGCCCCGTCCCCACAGAGATCACAACAGAATCAAACTTCACGTGGTCTAATTTTACAGACAGACAATTTCATGATGCACCATTAGCAAACTGTCATTACCCCGTGCACGTCCATATTTCACAGCGTTTTGGTGAAAGCTGAATAAAGCTCTGACTCACACATTTCTTAAAAGCACATATAAGCACATCATTCTGAAAAGTCTCAAATGCAAATCATCTCTGGAGACAGGATGGGCAGATGGCAGTTGGGATGACTGAGATACCAACAGACACTGTTAGGTCCTAGCCAGGTTTCTGAGCCCTCGGTCTCGCTGCAGAGACAAAGGCATTGCTGCAGACGTGCAGACTGACCGCTGATCTCTGGGACTGGAAAAATGCATTCAGCAAAAGCAAGAACTATTTGAACAGAACAGCTTTCCAGCCTTTGGAGGAGGGAAATAAAAAATAGAAACAAAACACTGAAGAGTCTTTGGTCTCTTCTTCACTTTCTCATAATCCTCATCTCCTGCACGTTGGAGGAACGCTCTTAATGCACAATTCTGTGCTTTAATAACCCACTCTCAAATGACTACTAAAAATGCAGTATAGTTCAATAAAAACACTATCTCAGCATTGCAAAAAACACCTCCCTATATACTGCCCACAGATTATCAGTTCATTTTAAGGAAGCTTTGCACAAAACGTTGTAAGAGGCACAGAAGTAAGGAGCAAGCTCTCAGGATGCAGTCCGGGTTCCGGCCCAGCAGTGCCTTACCTCACGTTTAGCAGCTGGCAGCAGGTTGGAACCTGATGATCCTTGAGGTCTCTTCTAACCCAAGCCATTCTATGATTCTGTGTTGGGTGAACACTGCATATCACAGCCACAGCACAAGTGGACCAGGTGTCCTGGGGACCCCACGAGGAGGGCTCAGCATGGGGCAGGAGCCCCCTGGCTTTGTACCACACTGGGTTGGGAGCTCTCAGATGCCAAAAGCACCAGGGTCAAAGACTTGGCACTCAGCCCTGTCTTTCTTTATCGGCTTTCAAGAGCAGAGAATGGGGCACTGAGCTGCAGCCCACCTGCTCCAACCTGGCAGAGAGTTCCTATGGACACCAGGGGCCAAGGGAGGAGGGAGTGCTGCTGCTGCGTGGTGGATGTGCAGGACACAGCACCAGGATTGCTGTCTATCTCAGCAGCAAGGCTCTGCTTCACAGCCTTGGAACCACTGCCAAGCCAGATTCCTGGAACGTCAGACCACATCAGCTCTCAGATGAAAGCTGCCACAACGCTGAGTGATCTCAGTAATATTTGCAGCAGCCTGGCCTCTGCTTAGTGGGTGCCTTTCAGTTTTCCCATTCACCTGCAATCTGTGTGGCCAAGTCACAGGTACAGGCATACAGGTTTGGGAGCACCAACCCTTCATCAGCAGAAGATGTGCTTGACCTGAGCACCAGCCTCCAGCACACGGCCATTTGCATTCAGTTCCAACGGGAGTGAACTGAATATGGTCATACATGAGTTCTTATAGCACAAAGCTCTTCACTGACTGTTTTCTGTAGAGGTTTTTTGATGAACAACCCATCAGAGATATGATTCCCTTCTCTGGACACTGAATTCAAGAGGTGTATGACATACTTGTCAATATTCATACTACTTAATGTGTATAACTGAAAGAAAAGTGGTTGCTGCTGAAATCAGTCCTGCAGTAAAAGCCCCTATTTCTCCCACTGCATCCAAAAGCATTATGAATCTTTAAAATCTTCATTTTTCTTTCAACAGTGGCCACAGTGGCTATAGTATGCCTGTATCTCTGACAGACCACGTTTTTAAAAGTCCTTCCTTTCCTTCATGGAAGGAAGAACAAAACCCGATTTGTTTTCTGCTTTTACTGCATACAATAAAAAGTCCAAAGCTCAGCATTAGGACTTATGGGAACCACACTCTTATTTTCTGGACTGAAGTGAATGGAACGACCCAGCCAAGCGGCTCCTGGACAGAGAGGAAGGGAAGGCTGCACAGTGCACGTTCCTAGCACTGAACTTGTTACGTGCTGGCTTAAAAATGTGACTTATAAAACAAGTGAAACCGAGTGAAAACATACACAAAAATAGCAGCAAATAGATAAACCACACTATTCAGGATTTTGAGGTAACAATTTCCAGAGAACATTTCTTAAGCACCATTGTTAAGCAATGGAAAAACAACTTGTGCTTTCCTTAATTGAATGCACAGTGCAGAATAACCACCACCAATATTATGTTGTGATTCTCTCCTCATCCTGTAAGTTTTAAAGACCCCAAGAAGCTTACAGTGATACGCTGAACGTCCCAGACAAAAAGGAGCAGCGCACTGAGCATCCGAGAACAACAAGAACTTGAGAATCAAGAATCTCAGCTCTCTTACAAAGGCTGCCTTTGCACTGATGTGAATCCATAGACACTGACAGGTATTTTCACGGTGCGAGCAGGAGAAGGATGGAGTGTCAAGTCTGCCTGAGGTCTGTCTGCCACAGTCCTGGTTCAGCGGGCTGCCATCCAGTGCTGCTGTGCTGTGGGACATGCTGCACAACGTTACTGTGCTAATCAATAACAGACTAATCCTACTGGCAAGTAATTTTACTTTACAGCAATAACCTCACAGAATCAAAATATTTTTATCTTCTACTCTTTGTTACTTCAGGAGGCAAGAAATGAGGTCACAAGCTTCCAAATCAACAGATAAATATTTAAACAACCCTTACGTAGCAAGAAAGCTTGATCCCTAGACTTTCTCTGGAAACTTCATATGAGAAGGGAATGCTAGAAAGGCTGGAATTCAAGAGACCAAAGAGACCAAAGAGTGGATAAGAAAAAATTAATATGCTGAATATGTCCCTTTCCCTTACTGCTGGGGCACTCATCACATTAGTCTAAATTTAATTAAATTTTCTTACATTATTTGCAGATCAAATTTCACACTTCCAACTACACCTCGCAATACACACCTACAGCCATACAGAGCAGAGCAGCCCTCTGTTTCAATTGCCATATATTATATCTCACAGGAATTTAAGAGATAAAAAGCCCAGCTCGATAGCTTAAAATGTACATGTGTAACTAATTAGTATGAAGAGGAATTCTGCTTGCTTTATAAACCCCCATGCTTTGGGATGTGACTGCACCACTCAATGCTCACACAGACATACAGTGAGTATGGGCTGTTCCCCAGCCCAGGCTGTAATACACCCAACAGGGGTCGATGTTGGTTTCTCTGCAGTCATAGCTGCACCTATTTCACTGGAACCATTGCATATCTGACACCTTCCACAAAGGCCAGCTGGCGGCTGCCACAGGCTTCAACATCTTTAACCCATAACAACCAAGAAGGGACACCAATACTCTCACTTGAGATTGTTAGGCCTATTACTGGTATGAATTTAAATAGTATGTTGAACAGCATTTTTTGCTTCTTTAAGACCCATGTGGGCACTGTCAGGGTGCTGCAACCCTCCCCAGGTGGCAGAAGCTCCTCTGCCTGCACCCTGGTGCCAGAGCATTGCTTCTCTCCGCACATCTAAAGGAGCAACACTCAGCCGTGAGTTGAGTGGGGCTGAAGCACATCTGAGAGAAGCACGAGGTTTTGGCAACCATGGCACAACACTGCACCTTTATCAGAGCCACACAACGTCCTCTGCATAGAAAAGGGATAAAAAGAATAGACGCGTCTCGTTTAATCCATTTGGCTCTAACAGAGCTGTTGTTTGGAAGAAATGAGTTTTGTTTTTTATTTTTAATTAAGTTGCCTGCCTAGTTACTTGAGTAATATCTGACTGTCAGACGTTTTAACCATTCCACTCTACCCGAGCAGTGTACGTGCACCAATAGCTCCGGTTTATTGTGATAAAGCAATTTGTTGAGTCATGCTCTTTTCCCCTCCACATTCCATTTTGATTCCCCAGACAGAGTCAGTTCTCCGTTTGTTAATCCATATTTAATTTTTAAATCACAAAACACCCTGGTTTTAAAGATAAGCTTTTAAAATGCCCTCCTACACAGCCTTTCTCGCCGTCTCTCGGGATATTGCTGATAATAAGCAAAATCACACACTTCAAATATTAATGAAGAAACCACTGCTGCAAACAGAGAACTTTGAGGCCAGGTGATTACAGTACGTATGTGATTTTAAATACATCCTGGAGAGAAACGAGGCTAAAACACCTGTACAAGAGGTGCAAAGGAGCTCCCCTCCTGTGTTTTCCAGTATCACAGGCTGTAGGAATGAGAACAAAATGGCAACGATTCTGAGATGTACCTCCGACCCTCAGTACCACTGCCCATGTCAGACTCACCCAGCACAGCTCCTCTCCTCGGCAACCTCTGGGAAATCACCCAACAAAGGTTTCACAACGCCTTGTGAAGCCTTGAGCCCACAGACATCCCAGCCTCTCCCCAAAGACTCCTATTTCTAAGGGCTGTTTCATTCCATTACCATTATTTCAACTTTATGCAGTAGTTTAGAAACATGATGTGCCGTTTGGCTCTATACAGAATCACAGAGTTCAAAGATGTTCGCGTCCTCTGCCTGGGCCTGGAGAATACTAAATTAACCTTGGCTTCAAGGCACAGTGCTTCTGTAGCAGAGGATGGTGAAGAAAAATAACTGCTTTCTTTTTTTCTCCCACATTTCAACCATATTATGAATGTTCCCACAGGTTTTAAATAAGTATAAGGGCTTTCTTTTAAGACAACTCTTGTGAAATAGCTGGGGGCACAGTACAAAATATTTTTAAATATGCTTTCATTCTTGAAAAAGCACACAGATACCACTGAGAATAGCAGAAGGAAAACAAACATCAGAATTGCAGCTCGGCACCAGCACATCATTATCTCCCCAGCACACCGTAAGTGCACGACGCTCTCATGCATTTGATGTAGTGCAATGGCAGTGCTGGGACAAGGGAAGGACGTGGGAGCCCAACCTCTGCTTTGTGTTCCCTTCTGCTTTGTCATCAGCCAGAAGTTCAACTGAACGTGCTCCAAATGTTTACTTCCTTCTAAGTAAATAAATGAAATTCTTACAATGACAGTTTGAGTGATTCACCCCAAGTCAGTAAAGCGGGGTATCGTGAAAACAAAATGATGCTTCAACACTCAGCCTCATGTTACTTAACATCTCCTGACAAAAAAAAAACCATTTTAAAGCCCCATCAAGTCTCATTTATCAGATGTCCTCAATAAGTCCATTTTAGTTCATTAGAAAAATCCCACAGTTCATGAGGGTGTTTGAATCCAAAACACAAACTGCATAAACTCCCTTACCTGACACTACTGGAAATGCACTTAGAGGAGACAAACAGCATCCCTGCTCGTTCACTACTAATAAAGCTATTGCTTTCATAAATAGCACCTCCTCAGCTCAGCTGCAGGCCTTCTCCTTCGGATGCAAGGTTTCAGGGTTGCAGGAGGGTGCTGTATTTTTCTTGTAATTAAAGTACATAAATCAGAGCAGCGGATGGGCTTCTGTTTCCAAGGGAAGGCACGTCCTTTGGGGAACACGCAACTGTTGCATTCAGCCTCAATGGAAGGGATTCACAATGAATCAGTGGCAAATGCACTCCTGAACCAGTCAATAAAATGATGCTTCGTACAAGTTTGAGCCCGTCTGTCAGGCAACGCATCTAGAAAACATGATTTGTAAAATTAATTTTCCCAAGAAACCTTGCATTCAAATATAAGCCATGTAAAGAGCTCATTTCCCCTTTGTCCTCCAGGAACGTTATTCATAGGATTATCACTATCAGGGAAATTATCGCAGGCAACTGAACATTTTCATCTCTCGCTGTCTCATTAGGGAGATGCTGGGCTTCATGGACCCCTCCTCTCCATCCCCTGCTGCCGCCTCCCCACAATCAGCGCAGCATTTTCCACCAGTAACCTCAGACCCCCTCAAGGGAGAGCAGCCTTATCATGGCAGCGTATCCGGATGACACGATAAAGCCACCAGGCAAAGCTTTTATCCAAACAATCTGCTAAAAGGTCGGTACAAAATTGAGGGATGGATTAAAGGAAGAGTTGCAGAAAAACATGTTCAATTGTGTTCAAACAATTTTGCTCCACATTTTCTTTCTTTGCACGCCGGTTTTGGTTCCGCGTTCTTCTCCTCTGCTTTCTTACTAGAAAGAGAGCTCAAAGAGCCTGAAAAGAAATGACTTAAAAAGAATAATTGGAAACTAGAAGGGAGGGTGAGATGGACCTGAGAAGGTAACCATGAGAGACGGATGTAATTAAAACCACGCCACGCCAGAAGGGCACAGCTCAGCCAGGTTGGCTCAGCTGCAGCACAGACCTGCCCTGTGCCATCACCGTGGGGTCTTGTTTTTTCTGAAGAAGATGTAATGCCTTCTGCAGTAAAAAAAAAAAAAAAAAAAAAGATGATTTTCAATAGGCAGTAATAACTTCCCGGTAATAGAGTTACTCTCTCTGAATAAAACCAGCCCTCTTTCACAGGAAGCATTCATGCAGAGGAGAACGGGAGAGCCAATAACCCCTCCATCGTGACCTCTCCAAGATAACTGCCTTCTAGAAGATGGCTTTCGGAGTAACGCTGCATTTTCCTTTTTCTCTTATCTTCATGAATGCACCACTTCACGTCTGACATACGAGAGCTCTTCTCCTCCAGAATTACATTTTTATGCTAAGCAGGGACAAATGCCCAGGGCCAGGAACCTTGGTGCTGTGCAGGGCGAGGAGCTGCCTGTAGGCAGCTGTGGGATGGCTGCTGCTGCTGCTGCCCCCGAGAACAGCCCTCCTCAGAGCGTGCCAGGCTGACACTGGCAATGTCAGAAAGCCCAGGGACTTCTGAACAAATTCATCGTGTGATCAGTTCATCTGACAAAAAAAGAGAAACTTTTCCCCTAAACAATTCCTTGTTCCTAATTGAGAGGGAAAGGAAAACGACACTTAACAAAAAGTAACCAATGAAAGAAGTGATTGCAGAGATCTTCTCTTTCCCATTTCTTTTTTCCTTTCAGTCCATAGGGTGCATGCAGCACCTTATCTACACCCTGTGCTTAGAGAAACCTAGCTGCTGTGCTCTCAGCATCTCCTATCCGAGCCCCCAGCGGCTTCAGCAAGGAGCAGAACCCATCCCCAGCCCAGACAGATGTGTGCCATTGGCTGTGCGCTGCCCGGCTGTGGTGTCAGACCCAAACTCAGGTGGACTGCAGGGAGGGGCTGAGGTCATCCCAAGCATCGGGCTGTGCCCATGGCCCCACACTCTTTTCCTCCTTCCTCTTCCTGCATGCATTTGTGATCTCCTCAACGTTGCTCCAGAGCAACCAGTCGACACAAATTTACAGACAAACACAGCGTACTGCAGTCTTACACGAGCTACATCATAGGAATATTCATATGAATGATGGGATTTATGTTTAACGTTGCAAGTCACCAAGGGTTGAAAGAGAAATGGAAACACTTTTTAACCTATCAAAACACCGAGTTCAATGTTCTGTGCTTCCCTGCAACAGCTGAAGGCATCACTAACACCTAAAGCAGAGCAAAGAGCTGCATGTGAGTACTGAACATCTAAGGATGCAGAAATAACTGTGGTTCCCCTCACCTGTCTAATGGGATGTATCCTAAAGCACATATACAATTTAAACCAATGGAAAACATACCTTTCTCCATGCCCACTAAATAATATTGTTTTCTAATAACTGTTTCTGAGGAGATGGGATGGGAAATGCTGCTGGCCAGTCAGGGCACTGCTGCTCGGTGCTGTG
Source organism: Chrysolophus pictus (assembly GCA_037305975.1). Taxonomy (NCBI): domain Eukaryota; kingdom Metazoa; phylum Chordata; class Aves; order Galliformes; family Phasianidae; genus Chrysolophus; species Chrysolophus pictus. The sequence continues at coordinate 1,031,125 of CM074587.1, forward strand.
CAGCATCTCCTGTGGGAGAGCTGGATTGGTTAAATGTAGTGCATTTAGTAGTGTTGGCACAGTCCAAAAGGAAAGATGTAGGAAGAAAAACAAACACGGAGAAATGCAGAAGTGGAAGGAACAAAACAAGAAAATATTTATTTTAGTGAAGATCAGCTGTAATTACTGACAACTGCCAGTAACCAATAAACAACACCCAACACTGCAGAAATTAATGCTGTTTGCAACTTGAGTAAGCAAATGGATCACAGCTTCTATGCATGCTAAATTTTTCTTCATCAGTTCTACCTTCTGAGTGGGTTTGATATTTGCTAATATCCTCAGATTTCAAAGGAAGATGATATAATACCTGCTGAAAAACAGCAGATTGTTCTATGCCTTTTTTTTTTTTTTCCAAGCAGACATTCAGACTCGTTCAAAATTTCCATCCAAATTAGATAGGAGCACAGAATAAGAGAGGGTACCGATGCTCAGGAGCAAAAGAAATTGCAAACAAGACTTGTTAGAGGCCGTAGCATTGCCCTGAAGTGGGCTAGACAAAAACATGTACAAATCAATACTTACTGAGACAGGTTATATCTCATTAGTAACTCCTGGTTCATTTGCTGCCTTTTATACTGTCCCTGTAAGCCTCCCAGCAGCTCGCAGCCCTCGGCACACGACAGCTACCTTTCAGAAGAGTAATGCCTTCATACTCAGGCAGAAGCCAGGAGACATAATTCTCCTACTGCTTAAGCACGAAGCCAGATACAACGCAGCGCTGCAAAAAGCATCGGCGTGCTGCTTTCTGCTGGCCTTATGGACAGCTGAGGGCTGCGAGGAGGCCCACGTGGGCTGCTGCTTCCACCCGTGCCTTTGTTTAACGCTGCCGAGTGTCGGCTGGGAGGCGGCGATGCGTGAAACCCAATGCTAAAGAAATTCAAAAATAATGATAAACAGAGCCATTCCTCTTTGTGGTTGATTTCCATTTAGCTGTACCTGCACATAAAAGAGCTATCAAAGAAAGCTATCTGTTACTTGCCAATTCAAAATGACTTCAGAAAGCAGTCCCCAAGCTTCCAGTGATAGATGTCCAACAAAACAACTTCCTAATCTCTGCAAATTGTTGCTAAGAGCTACATTAAACCAGCCTGCCATCAATCTTTGTTCTCTTTGCTGTAACTCAACTGGATGTACTACCTGAAAGTACTTAGAAGGAACAACTGCAGTAAGCTGCTGTGGCAAAAGTAAAGCCAGCAGCACAAAATGAGAGCTTTGCTTTCAGAATCCCAGCGCCTACGGCTGCTGCACCAGTGGGAAACGAGGGAAGGAACGACAATTAGTACTGACAGTGCTTCAGTTTTGCCTTTGTTTCAAAACATTTTCCCCATTCTTACTCCTGACAAGAACAGCTTCCTTGGACAAGCTCAAAACCCTTTTTTTTCTTTTTAAATAAAAGGATAAATTAAGTTAAAAAAAAAAAAAAAAAAAAAAGTCCCGACTGCAGTAGCTTTGTGGCTCCAAGGTAGCTTGGTGAATTATTAGTGTTGAGTCACGTTTAATTTGGGTTCTTCAAAGGTGGAAGAGTTAAAGAAATCAAGGAGACCGACCATACCTCCCATATCCTACAGAACTGCCCTTGGGCTTCTGCCCGTCAACCAGAATGTGAGCCGAAGTGAAGTGATAGCCCTCCTGCTAACAGACAGAAATGAATTAAAAGTGTTTTGTTTTCCAGTATGGTTAAAACTCACTCTGCGTTAAATACTTTGGTACTCCTACCAGTTCTGGGAACAGCATTATTCCTGCCTCTAAATCCATCCCAAATATCTTATTTATGCAGTCACCAGGACCTGAAATTCCACAAAAGCCCAAATCCATACAAAGGACAGGACAATGCAGCCCATTTTGTCCTGTTTCAGGAACAGATTATGCAGACCAAGCACAGTGACAGCAGAGCATTCAAGCACTCACCAGACTCACAAGAAGATATGCTGAAAAATTGAACAATTTTGGACAATTTCTTTAATGTTTCAATCATGTTCTTAGTTATTTTATCTTTAAATCACCCATTTTGTCAGATGTTAGCATATCTTATATGGCAGAACAGCTGCTGCATCTTTTCCAGATGAAACCCAAGGCCCCTTCCATTGTCCCCCCCAGCCCCATATTGCATATCCACCCCCATTCAGAGGAGACGGGGTACCAGGACCTCTCAGAGCTCGACCACATCCCCATTTCTCAAGTGGTTTCAGAAAAGGCAGATCGTTTTCCAAAGGCCCAACTACTCAGGCAAAATGAGAGATAATCTAAGAAAAATCACAGCGAATTTCCTGCAAGTTACTGGCATTATAGCAGTTACCTATTTTTATACTACTTTAAAGCATCTATTTGTTTCAGGTGAACAGCAGTTGGTATTTTTACTGCCGTTATTTAGTAGGTGAGGTAAGGAAAGTACAGTGCTGGTGCCGAGGGAATTGTTTCTGGATTAAACACCGCGTCAGTACCTATGATATTCTTATTCAAGGCTCTTTTTATTTTCCATTGATTTTTCTCCAGCAATGTCACTTGTGATAACAGATCCAGATCCTCGTTGACCTACATAATAATATGCCTGGTACAGAAAGCACCACAGCTTTTCACTATTTCTGTGAAACATCGAGGTAAATGTACATGGTTTACTGGGTTATCACGCTGCTCAGTAGTTAGAAACATCGAATTTGAACAGATGTTCCAAGTTTATCCAATTTGTAAGCCAAATTCACAGATCCGTTGCTTTTTTTCCAGAAGTATACAACAATTAAATAGGTTTATTATTTTGTACTGAGGAATAAATCTTCCTGTTCTACACTAATGCGACAATAGAGAGCTTCAATCTAAGGACGGCCATCTCTGACCTAAGGGAAGGAGTGGACAGAAGCTCTCCTTCAGCCCCTGCCCACGTTGATCAGTTTACAGCAAGAAGCAAACACAGTAAGATAGGAAGAGAGAAGCATCAAAATGATTCCACGCTTTTTTTCTATTATGAGTTACTTTCTAACTGCCACAAATGAATCCTTCAAAATGACAGACCTGTTGTTCTCCCTTCTTGCTGCCTCACTCTTCCTTTGCCTAAAATTTAATGGCAGCCTCACCTGCCCGCCGTTTCCAAAGCAGCACAGAGCAATTGCTTTCACATCCACGCTTCCAATCAACTTCAGTAATAAAATAACCCCAATTAACTTAGTTGATATATATACGATTAAAAAACATCCTGTACAAAAGGCACACGACAATTCAGCGGGTAACACACCGAGCACGCTATCTGCACAGCAGTCATTTTCACAGCTGTACTCTGCACCGCTATTCCTGCAGATCCCCATCTCCGCAGCACAGGGAGGTCAGCCCCATCCCGGGTGTCCCAGAGCTCTGGCTGAGCAGATCCCTTTTGCTCCCCAGGCTCCAAAGGCAGAAGAAAGATTAGAACGGCTCTGTAAGTAGAGCCATGGCTAGCAAACATGAGGTCTGAGTGACGAGCCTGGAGCTGACTCGTGGCTTCCAGCGCTCCATCCAACTTATTGATATTCAGTTCATGACCCAATGGACAACATTTCGTAAGTTCAAAACCATGTGTGTTTATAGACATTAAGGAGGTTTGATTCAAAATAACCAAAAAAACCAAAACCACGCTAAAAACTGGCCATGCAACTAAAAACTGGAGAAGTAAGATGCAACAGGAAAACGAGTCTAGAAAAATAAATTACCATAGAGCTTACAGAATCAGTGCTAGGCTTATATTCGGTTTTGTTACAGCCTATGAAGGCTCTGACCCTCACTGTGGTGCAGTCAGAGAGCCCCAGCCCATGGCAGAGCTGGAGCTGACCGCTGGCTCTCACTGCTGCTGGGGAATGGCAGAGCCAAGGGATGAACCCACTGGGAAACAAACAACCCAAAAAGGACACATTTGCCAAAGTAGTGTTTGTACCTATTACAATGCAGAAACTTTAATCCATCTCTGTTCATCTCAGCCTCCTCACTTTGGCATGTTCTGTCCTTCCTTGCAAGGCTTACAGGGTATTCGCTGTCAGTAATCTTGTTTACTTTAATAAAGAAGTCAGTAATGAAAACAAAATCCCGTGAATCAAATGTTGACTCAAAACTGAAGAGAAATTCCCACAGGCAAATCTTTTCAGTACTCTGTCAGCATAACTAATTCAATTAACACCAGTCAGAGAAAGATTATACAAAGCTACAAAGCTGTATGTATATAAATATATGTATACAATAAGAAAGTCTACAAGTGAAGGAACACTCTTTGTTCCAAGTTAGAGTTGCATTGTACTTTGCACTGTAAGTACTGGTACAAAATTCTGACTGCTACACCCCTAACACACCAAATATTCACGGAGAGCAGAGCACTGATTGATTCATCCTCAGGTATAGACATCACTTTATAGAGAGCAACGATAATGATAAGGCCCAGGAGGGCACAAATGTTAACCTGGTTAGCAGGTCCACCAGAGTTAATAGCACTATTTGGTGCTTAAATACTTTATGAGTTTAGGTTAATGAGTTCAGTGTCTCTCAGGACCAATCCCTACATCTCCCCATGCTGTTATTTTTATTGCCCATTTGACTCCAGGAAGCATTTACAAATTTCTAGACGTGCTCAATGCTGAGGTTTTAGAACCCTCTGTTTTCATGACTTTTTTTTCCCCCAATTAAATCGTTACTGGAAGTCGTCTGCATCAGTAACCATGCACATGCACAAAACACAGCAAGAAATGGAAAGGTACTGATTTAATAAAGAGCACAACGAAGCCCCATCCTTCACTCTTTCCCCCAGCAGTAAATCAGAGTCTTCATGAAGTACATGAAAGAAAGTCACTAGAAAATCAAGGATGTGGGAAGAAGCTTGGGGCTCACCCATGCAAGGAGAGAACCGAGGTCTGCTCTTGACAACCTTTTCACAAAGCAGCCTATCTAGGCAGTCAGAAAGCATTTTTTACAAGAAAATATCTTCTTGGGTTTTTTTTTCTTGGACTTGAGAAATGGAACTTTGAAAACCCACCTAACCAAGCAACCAACGAGAACCCTTCATCACCTGTATATGAATTATCACCTGAAAACAGGAATTGAAATGGAATGAATGTGAATTCCTGCGCTGGACAGTCCAGGCAGTCTGGCTGCTTTTATTTCAGAACAAACGCGGCAATCTGTGCACTGGAACTGCATGGCTTCACCTCGCTGGGTGTCGAAGAATACAAAAAGTTTTCAGAACAAATCTCATATTTTCTTTCCTGTTAAAAGCACTGAAATTTCCTGCTTTGGGTCTTCCTTCAGGCTAATTTAACACTCGAGATCAGCCAGAGCAAATCAAAACTTCATCAGCATGCACCAAGGAATGACAAAGTCCCATATTCGTATCATTTTTGCTTGAAAAACGAGCTTGAAGTAAAAATTATATACTACTTATAAGTGTCTGAATCAAGGCCAACTAGAACTTAAAATAAAATGCAAGATAAACAGACATATGGGAAGCTCTGAGAGAAAGGCAGGAGGAGGATCAGTGCATATCAGAAAGCTGTGATTTTGCATGGGCTGCTGTAGGTGACTGCATCTGGTGCCTAGGTCCCAATAACAACCACAGCTTTACTGCTCTACCACAGCTTCCAGGAGGACCTCAAGGCTGTTAACCGAGAATATTTGGAAGCCTAAATGCAAAATAAACCTGCATCGCTCTGACTTTGCCCTTGGGGAAGCTGAAATAGCATGGTGAAAAATTTCATTGACTTCTTTTGACCTCAGCTGGCTTCGGAATATTCCACTGAAAAACTTGGCCAAAGCTCTGAATTTCATCTGCACCAGAGCTACAGATCCAACATCCAGCTTTCCCCAGCACCGCGTACCGAACCAAATGCTATCGTCGCTGGATTGGAACAAGCCCAAGGATGCTCTGGACAACACGCAGCATGGAATTTTAAAAATAGTGAAGTAGAGGCTGGAGAAGTTGCCTTTTTTAAATGGTTTTAATTGTTATTTTAAGCATAAGGGCATCATGCACTCCAGCAAGCCTGCCCAGCAGCAGGCTGAACCAACCAGGGGTCTGCAGATGCACAAGGGCAGTGTAACATGTTGGGTGCAATATGTTCTGAGTGCTCCTGCAATGCTAACATTGCAGCTCTCTCCTAAGGCTCCACATGTCCTCCAGATCGGTGACAACTCCGTATCCCCGACAAAGGGACCAAACCCTCCTCATATCCACATGCAAGGCACAAAGTCTGGGTACCTGCACTGTGAACAGAATAGATTTAAGAAACAGGGATGAGGAGCAAGTGCACTATGCAAGTATAGCAGAGTGAAAAGGAGAGATACACAGCAATCTATACACACAAATTTTGAGGGAACGGGGAAAGCAGAAGACAAGAAGTCACTGCGTGTCACACACAGACTGTCTCTGTTATTTTTAACCACAGCTTGTGGAAGAATGCTGCTGCTCTGAGCTGCTTGTTTATGTCTGTCTTCTGTGAGAGCAAAGGTGAATTTCTAGAGGTTTTTATATTCACATCCTTGAAAGAATAATGAATACATAAATCTGCAGAGGGGAACAGCAATCCGTACAGACAAAACCTAAGTGTTAGAGTGCCTCATGGAACAGCCAGCTGTAAAAGATTTCCGATTCCTTGAGATAAATATTGCATCCTCCACCACTGCACAACTTACAGGATATTCAAGGCAAGCACAAGGGTAACTGCCCAGACTCCGGGCAAGGATGCGATCTGTGGGAGTGGAAGCCAGGTCTGGTTTTCTCTCTTTTTTTTTTTTAAACACTGCTTCCTCCCACAAAGATGCAATCTTACGGTCACTCTGCCCTTCGTCTTTCCAATGTCTATTTGATTTGCTTCAGAGTAAATCATTTATGGTAGATTTAATTTCTTGGAACTGATAATGAGTGTAGCTAGATATGGATCCTTTCATTTAGAACTCTTCCTTGCCATTTAATCAGGCTTCTCAGCTGCACCACTAGCTTGAAAGCAAAGTGGGATGGCTGCATTAGGGGAATAAAGAATGCAGAAAATGGACAGAAGTTAAATTAATTATTTTATCAGAAACACTGAGCTGCTCTCTATAATCAGTTTAACTGCATTGCTCCCTCTCCCCAAAGCAGTGCTGCTCCACAGAGGACTGCTCTGCTGCAAGCAGCCTGGGGGCTGTCTGGTGGGAGAACACTTGTCTCCATCCTTCCCAACACGCTGTTCCATCCCGAGCACAGGGCTCAGTCTGTGTGCACAACACCAGGACAGAAATACCTCCGTTCACACTGATTTCCCCCTCCTAAGCTTAAGAAACCTTTTCTGAACAACACATCGTGATGCTCACAGATACTGCAGTGGCCACCAGCGAGGGCAGCAGGAGCTGCAGGACAGATGGCTGCGCTTTGAGCCCTCACCTCCTGTTACAAGCAGCGTTCAGCTTCCCCTGCCTCAGCCTTGGGACTGACACCATGCCCACACGCCAAGTTAAAACCCATTATTTACCAAAAGCAATCAACATCTATCTTCTTACCACCAGCACGCTATTCCCAGCAATGTTAACCTTCCTGCTTTGTCACAGACACAGAAGATTTGGATCAATGGAGATGGGAGACTTAATTATAAGAAATGACTGACTACCTATAGAGAAATTCCAGATTTCGGAGCAAAATCACCAGTCAGATTTCATTCTTGTCCCCCTCCCTATTAATACAGTTCCACATTTGACCATTTTGTTTTCCATCTATTTTCTTGTTTCGTCTTTGTAGAATGTGTGTCCTTGAATGTTTACATAAAAACTGATTCAACTGGTAAAAAGAATGCATCTACACAAAGAAGAGAAGTATAATCATGTCTTACATAAATAATATGGAAATGAGAAATATATCGTAACCGATGACTGAATTATTTCCCCTTAAAGGTATTTGATTTAGGACAGGAAGCTTAGAAACAAACTGACAGAATCAAATGGCTTATCTCACTGAAAGTATGTCATTTTTACAGAAGAGTTAATTTTTCAAGAATAACATCAGCTGCCAAAGCAATGAGACATTTAAACTTGATAAGGATGTGTAAAGACTTGCAGGGAAAACTTTCGCCGTTCTCCGTAATAGGATTAGAAACCTCCCAAATGGCTCCAAGAGCTGGAGCTTTGCCCTGAACAACAGAGAAATGCCCCCAGAGCAACTAGAAGAGAACCCCGGCTGAATTTCTGCATTTTGTCATTTTTTACAGGAAAATGTCATCAGTAAGATATTCCCTAACTTCAACATACAAGCTTTAAAGTTTTTCCAAGTCATGCTCACTTTAGAAAAAAAATAAAAATATATTCATGCTCTTTATCTGCCAGTTCCCCTAGTGACATCCTGAGAAACCCACAGAGAGCCTCTGTTCTTCCTCCATCTCTAACACAGCGATACCAGCACCTGCTCACATCGCAGAGGAAGAGATGCACTAGGCCACCAATGAGGTCATTTACATGTACGTATATTCACTGAACCACAGAACCATTCAGGTTGGAAAAGACCTCCAGAATCCCCGTGCCCAGCCCCAACCATCCCGCCATGCCCACATCCCGCAGAGCCACATCTCTGTGGTTCTGAACACCTCCAGGGATGGTGACCCCACCTCTCCCTGGGCAGCCCATGCCAGTACCTCAGAGTCTGCGTTGTATGAAGGTATATCATGAATGCAGCTGCAACCACAGCACAGAAAATCTACAGTTTGCTCCTCCCTTCACGTTTCCTATGCTTCCTGAAGAAGCACTGGGGTTCCAGCTGCACCCAGGCAGCACGGCACCCAGCCTCTTTCCATGGAAGGTGCTCCATTTGGCAACCTAGTTAGTTTTCCTCTTAAAGAAAAAGCAAGGCTAAAAATTTACACATATGTAAGAGAGATGAAAACCTGAGATATGAAACTCTGAGATGCTGTATAATAAGATACTACTTTTCTTGACTTGGTGTCAGCTGCTGCAACTTGAAAATGGAAATGTATTATTTCACAGACCTGCATTATCCTCTACAGATAAAGTTATCTTTATTAAACTTTGAAGGTTATTCATGGAACTAAAAGTGGCTTTTCTCAAGTATGATATATGCTTTGGCAACTGCAGAATCCCTTAAGTGCTGGTATGCCAGTGACCACATCTATGAACCCTTATCACCAAACACTTTGCGATTTCCCTCTAATTAATGTAGCCTGGCAACCTTTCCATCTCTAGCCATAGTGCCCAGCACTTTACAGTAAGTCACATTGATTTAACGACAGCACTGATCTTTGTTTGAAAAGCATTTCCCCAGTCCGTACATTGGATCAGGAAAATCAGAAGTTGAGGGTATAGTTTTCTCACTTAGGCCAATTTCTCTCCCCAGATGATGTTCTCCCAGGCTGTTCTAAGTATGGCTCTTAGTTAAAATAATGCAACTGCCTGTCTGATCATGTCACTGTCACATACTATGGCCTGGAATATTTAGGATTTTGCACTTTTCTGATCTTGTCTCCAGATTTCTGATTTCCCCTATCACTGTTATTTGCATATTTTGTGCTGCCAACGAGTCTTTTGCTAGATTAATTCCCTAGTAATGCTCTTCTCTGTAATTCAGCACACGATGAATTCTGTACCGTGGCAAACAAGACTAGAGATGAGGTGTACCAGTTAAACTTGAAAAAGAAATTGGACACCATTTTTCTTCAGCACTAAACAGAAATAGACACAAGTGTGATTTTTATCCTTTCTCCATCTACTCCACATCACCCTGATTTACAGACAAGACTGAGACATGTCCCTCCTGCCCCACACCACCAGCATGCTCATGGGTGCTTATCTCATGCTGCAGAGATGCCCTTACAGATAAGGGATACCATCATTAATTTATGTCAAGTCTGCTTCTGGCGCAGGGAGGAAGGAAAGCTGCATATCTACGTAACTGTAGGCTTGTTCCTTAAAACTGAAAGCTGACATTGGAGGCAAATCCCTCACAGAAGCCCTGTGCAGGAGCCCAGAGCAGCCCTGCAGCCCTCATGCTGCACACTGCTGCCAGCACTGCCAGCCCTGGGCTGGGGAGCAGATTGGGATGGATTTGCCATCCCAAGCAACATTCCAGAGACTGGCTGGTTGAAAAAGAGAGGAAAGAACTCCTCTTGGATGGAGACCAATCCATGACACAGCTACTCCATGAGCAAAGGATGTAGCTGCAAAATAAGCTTTCAATACCAAACATTTTAAACCACTTTCGCAATAGGACAGGGCAAGAAAAATCCTACATTCAAACCCAGCTGCTAATACACCTGTGCGCATTCATCTATGAAAGAGAAAAGCAGCTTAAGTACCAATGACACCCAAATTACATCTTTCCCATCTTTAATGTTTATGATTCCTAGCTCCTTTTAAGAAAAATATGTCACTAAAGCTTAATCAGTAGTATTCTGCTTTAAGAAAGGCTTTCTGAAACTGACAAGAACCACATAGGTTTTGCTTTGAAACCTACCAGGATTGGAGCAACGATGAAAAGAACATGTTTTCTTTTTTGTGTTAGGGAGGTCATTGAAATCTCACAGGAAAATCAAACAGCAAAACCGAGCACGATCTCATCTTGCCTTGTTTGCCTGCAGTGCGGGTCTGAACCTTCAGAGCTGCCTGTGCCCAATGTGGGTGCATCCCCCCGCAGCTGTGGGGTGCGATGAGGAGGAGGAGCTCTCTGAGAAGCCCCAAACCCAGTGATGGCTACCAATAATAGAACATATTCCACCCAAAACCAGGAAGATGGTTACCCTGGAAAGCAGTCGTTCCTTCACCACACTTGTCTCGCTCTCATCAATGTCCAGCATCTCCCACTGCAAGGAACTGAACTGCATTGTTTGCCCCTTTTATTTTTGTTCTCGGGAAGCAGGATTACAAGTTGCTGGCTTGACTGCACTACAGCCTCATCTCCTTTATTTGTTTTTGGAAAAGACTGAAAAAAAATGCATCAAAGGCATCTCGAGTAAAACAGCAATTTTTTTTGCCAGAGCCTCAAGAGGCAGAAGACTAATAAAATTTTGCAAAGCACTCCAAAGTGCTAATTGCTTTTTTACTGCATCTTACAGAGCACTGGCGTTATAGGGCATCTAAGTGTGAAGAACCTCAACAGGGGCTGTGCAGTCCGGAGCTTCTGTAGAGATTTTTTCAAAGATGTTTATTTCAAGGAACAGCTTTGTGTACGACGTTCTTTGGCTGCCACTTTGTGATGCTGCTTCTCTGTCTTCCCTCCTGATGATAATAAACAAAAGCTACTCGATTACAGCAATCGGAGTTTGAGATGAGTGCTGGCTGCTATGAACATCCACAGGAACACAAGAAATGGACCAGTTCAGGCAATCACTGAGGGGGAATGGGAACTCAATAGAAAGTGGGAATATCCAAGTTGAAATTCATTCCGGCTCCAGGGGAACGAGGCACCGTTATCACCCAGTTCGAGCTGGCTAAATAAGACCAATTTTAATAAACCAACATCCAAAGAGAGCACACCTCATCCCAAGCTCCAAATAAACACTCTCCAGCAATAAACCAGCAGGCTCAGCAGAGGGATGAGTTATTTATCAAAGTGAATGGTGTTACTCTCCGGGAGCATGACTCCTTCTGGGATTTAGTCTCTGATAAGACACGTCAGCGGGCCGCGGCATTACAGCTCCAGAGCTCAGCTCTCAGGGCTGTCAATCTCCCACCACACATGAATGCTGAGGCCGCAGCGTGGAGACAACCGCTGAAGGCCAGATTGATTTCTGTGTGCACGGAGCAATTGCATCTCCAATCAATTTTAATGGAAGCCACGAATGCTCAGTGTTTTGGAGAAAATCAAGGCTCTCCACTCCCTTCGTATAGATTCAGATGTCCAAACATAAGAATTCAAGTGGGACTTGTTTTTGACGTTGAGACATGAAAAGAGCAATCACAGGGAATAATAAAAGCATGCTCGGCAAAAGGTGCGTGCCACAAAGCAAAAGCCCTTCTTACCCAGAGTCCACACATTATCCAGCAATGATACACCCGCCATATAACCTTAATTAGCTAATAAAAGTTTTTAGACAATCTGTCTAGACTTTCTTTCGCCTGGATATAAAAATGGCTTTAAAAGAAATATATAAACAGCAATGAAAAGTCAGCAAAAAGCTTTCAAATAAGCCTCCTGCTGTTTCACATCCTCATCCTGCACTCTTCTTAACGCACAGTCCTATCAGCAAAACCCTTCCTTTTTGAAGCAGAAGAGCTGCTCTCTTTGGGACTCCCACACTACAGACACCCTGCCTGCCAGGGCAGCTGTTCACCTGCAGGACTGTCCTATGAAGCCCCAATCAGCACAGCTCAACATATGCCTGGAGGGAACCCAAGCATTAGAAATAACCATAACTCCAGCTAATGCCAAGTCTTAAGATCACGTTGTCTTTAAAATGGCCTTTGCACCAGTGCACTTGTGTCACTGGTGCACTGATTCAGGTAGAGGAGACACTGTTTTACAGTAAAGCTAGAACTTAAGCCACTGCAGAATAGCACTGTGCTGCCCAGAGCTGCACAGCTCAACTTCAGCCCTGTTCTGCAGAGCAGCACCAAGACATTGCAGAGGGAGAAGGGAGATCTGAGGAGAAATATCAGGCTACAGGAGGACAAAGTACAGACAAAAGATAAATCAGAAGTCAATTAGAGGGTTGATTAGACATATGGATTAGTGAAATTACAGGGAGACACTAAATGCATTCAGGGAATTAAATTATAACTTCTCTTAAACTAAAGCAGGCTGAAATAGCCACGTGCAGACTTCTCCATCCAGACAAAACCTTTCATTGCTGGGCAGCCACCTGAAAGCACCGAGCTGCTGGCAGCAAACACCCACACCTGATGGACTGCATAGAGCAGCTCTGAGATGGTCCATCCCCAAAGCCTGAGTACAGAATCCCAGGGGTAACAGTCACAGGTGGCTCCGAGGGGCAGCACGGCAGCTGAGCTGCTCCATCAGCTCATCCAAACCCCACATCATCAGCCCGACCTCGCTCTCTCTGGAGGGACTGGAGCACCCAGGAGCTGCAACAGCTTGTCTTACAAGGGATTCCTGCCTTATTTTCAGTCAAATCCTGGATACAGAGTTGATCTGTGTCATACCTGTGCTCCTCCAGACAAACAGCAACATAGCAGAGCACTCCTGTCTTCCATCAGTATGGAGAGAGCTCACTTATGTGGAATAGTACCCAGTGTTAGCATAAAATCTGATTCAAACTTCCAGCAACATCCACACATTTGAGCTGCCTCTGCATTACTCAAAGTTTACTCTGTTTCATCACCAATGAAATACAAACAAAATCTTTTGCTGCTGCTAATGATGCGAGTTCAAGTAGCCCAGGTACTTGAAACGCTGTCTTACTAACCACCTTTCCTGCAAATGCGTAAAGAAAAAAGGATGAACTTAATTGATCACAATTGAAGACATACCTGCTACAATTTTGCCAAGTGGGCTTTTTTTCTCTGCTTGATCTTTTTTTTTTTCTGTACCAAGGAAGGTTTGCATGGCTCCAGGGCTGGGCCAGGCAATATTCCAGGCAATGGAGATCACAGCGATGCACAGAGCCATCCTCCAAGGGCAAAGGGCTTGGGATGCCTGTCAGCCTCTGCTGTCCAAGGGGAAGGGACGGGGAGGGCGCGTGATGGAAGACGCAGCTCAGCATTATTTATGTGCTGCTGCTCCCCCATGGCTATGAAAGCTGTTCCTTGCATTAGCAAGAAGTGAAAGGGACTGGCAAGTGTGGAAAGTGCAAGATGAGGCGATATTTTGTATTTCCTCTTGAGATGCTCAATTTCCATGACAGAAACAGCAGTAACTTGCTGTGTTTGATTCTACCTCACCCCTCAGATGCAGAACTGCACCCTGAGATGGTCCAAAATGATGTTCCAACACATTTATCCCACTCTGTAAAATGGACACATCGCATGGGATGGGCTCAACGTAATCATAACATTTCTATTTTCTGTAGGGAAAGTCCAAATGAGAGCAGGGGACACCTCAGCAGGAGGTGTTTGTGAAATGCACGCTGTTCCTCCAGGAAAGCAGACGAGATGCTTCAAACTGAAGCAGGGCTGGGGTCACCCTGGGGGGCTGGGAGGTGGGCAGGAGGTGTGAGGAGGGACAAAGCACTTGGAGGCTTCAGCAGCAGCCTGGCAGCACTGTCCTCTGGCAGAAAACGTGAGCTTTGGACAGAAATTCTGCTTCAGAACCGAACACAGTTCTGCTTCTGAAATCATTAATTTCTCAACAAAATAAATACTTTTTTCTAGCCCACTCTCTACGGCAAGGCTTCCTTATTCATGGATTTTTTCCCCTGCTGTGATTCAATCTTTCCAACCCCAGCTACTTCTATCAATTTTTATTTCACAGCTCTTCATCTCTCCTTCCATAACAGTCATACCTGCCTCGCTGTCCGCAGACTTCTCCTTCCTATTATTGCTCAATAAATCCCAACTCCCCTCTGCCCCTTCTACCAGTCCTTCCCAAAACAACATCAGCTTTTGAACTTCAGCAGGACTTTCCCCCCAAGCTTCTGGATACGCATTAACTGATTTATTCTCCCTTCCCCTAATGTTTCCATCACTGTTCCCTCCCCCCCCGACTTCTCTTCTTCCCAGCAGAAGATGGCTGCAGAACGAACACAGGGGCTCTTGCTGCTCTGTTCCTACTCTGTACTGCTATCTTTACCAAGAGGAACACTTTACCCGTGAGATGTAGGAAGCCTTTCAACAGACAAACGAAAAAAAGCAGCTGGATGGGGGTGAACAGCTTACTGACTCCACATCAAACCAAATCCTTCACTCGGGTACCGTGGGACACGCACACGGCAAGGCACAGGAGCATCCCCTGGGGCTGTCTAACTTGACTGGTAAAAATAAAGGCTCAACAGCACATTGCTCTGCTTTGGAATAACAAAGACTTAACCAATCATTTATTTTCAACTGATCCACAAGATACATTTCACATAACCATGAAAGCAATGTTTTTTTAAATTTGGGGTAACATTTTTAAGGGATGCTGGCAGTTATTTCTTTAGTAACAAGACTTTGCTATTTCAATTTTATTCTGCTCCTTGAAAAGCAATCTCAGAACATTCAATAAATGCCATAAAAAGGCAGATATTATCATTAAAGTGACTTATGCCACAACTGTGACAACAGACTGTTACAGCTTTCCAATAACACTTGAATACTTTTCAGCCTGGAAAGCAGCTGTGTGAGATCACTCAGGAGGACAGCAGAAAAGTTTCTGCATGTATCAGCACGGAATGGGTCTCAAATTTCACATAAGCAGACCCTGAGGTAGTCACAGTGTCACATCTTTATCTCCTTGCTACTCCCCGAACTCCACTGTATTGATTTTACATGAGTCTATTTGAGAAGGAAGAATCACTCAGACCCCCACTAGTTCCAGCACAGAATTACACCACTATCCGAGCTGCAGGATTTCCGGGCACCTAAACCACGTGCTCCTAATTCCCACCCTGAGCAAGATCCTAAGAACTTCAAACACCTATACCATGCATTTATCTTCAAACAACGACAAAAGATAGAAGAATACACCTATCACATTTACACCAATGCACAGATTCTTTGCAAAATTCTAATACTTTAATCTCATGCTTCTGTTCGGTGCCTGCATCCCCACGAGACACCCAGATGTTCCTAAACATGGACAACTCAGACCTCGTCACCCTATCCCAGCTCTGCCATATCCAGAGGGATTCTCCCCATGAAGCCAGGCACCTGCTGGGCTCTAACCAGCACCAGTGGGAAGCCAGAAGCAGTGCCTGGAGGACGTGGCTGCTCTCACTGAGGTTGCCTCTCCAGCAGAGCACGGCCATGGCAGCAGCTGGGCGCTGTGCTTTGGATGATGCTCATTCCTTCTCGCTGTCAAGACAATATTTAATCAACTGCAATCCAAAGCTCCAGAGCATCTTCTACTGGATCGGTTACAGTTTAAAAAGAATCTTTCTGTGAATTATTTCCTGCATTTCTGTTGGTATGAAGGTATGGAGCAAGGCTCCATTCATGGTTACACTGGCAGCCAAGGCATGTTCACCAACTTCTAAATCAAATGGAAATTTTTGTGTCTTGCATGAACCTGACAAGATTTCATTTGGGAGTGCTGAATATTCTAGAAATACTGCTATGATTGCTTTTGCATCTCTAAAAACAGCATCAGGAAGACGCTGGTAAAGGCACTGCTGTTGTCCCAGCACCAGAATGGAACATAAGCAACGCCTGTAGTACAGAACCTACAACAGGCTGCAGCACACAACACGACCTGGTACAACTTTAGAGATTTCCCAACTGCTGAACATGACAGAACAATTGTTACTTCGTGAAACACAGGAAGGAAAGCAACAGTTTTCATATTGCATTGAACCACAGAGTGGTTGAGCCTGGAAGGGGTCTGAAGGACCACCTGGTTCCAAATCCTTGCAGTTTGTGGGACACCCCCAGTAGAGCAGCTTGCCCAAAGCCCACATTTCACATCAGTGTTTGTGGCAATGCACTTCTCCCTACAGCACGTATCCTAAAAGCAGGCGGCAGTGCTTCAGTGGGTAAGAAAAGATGTTTTATTAGTATCAAAACGCATGATAAAAGAAATCCTGAGTTTCTACGTGCCAATAGGAATCAGTACTCTACTGGAGATGCTGGCAGAACAGCCTCCCTTCTCTCAGAATGCTGTCAGTGTGCACAGCTCCCTCCTAGCAATGATTTAACTCTCATGTTCTCCAGTGATAATCTGCACAAACGGCATTCCCAAAGACAGCACAGAAGTTAAGTCCTACTAAAAAACATGGATTCAGGGCCATAATAGGCAGCTGTACAGACCTACAGGAGCCCAGAGAAAAGCTGTGTGAGGCAGGTATGTCAACTTCCATGCATCTAATGCACAGATTTTAATGGCACTCCAAAAAATGATTCACCTGATGGAACGACACATTAAATCTGTCAGGCGTGAGGGCAACGCATCTCATAGAGCCTCATACACGTGTGCATATGCGTGTTTTCTGCTAGGAAATATAAATCTGGAAAAACAAGATAAAAAGAAAGTCAAGGATAGGAAAGAAATACTGGCCAACGTCACGGCTGGAAAAAACCTCATTACCAGGAGGAGGGTTCAGACCAGCAGGGTCCCCTCTCTGCCCAGGCAATGGATGGCTGTGGATGCTTCTTCCCCTCCTGAGCCAGCCCGACCGCCCTGCTGTGCACTGCTGTCCCAGCCTTATGTAAGGGCTGCTGCATGGCATCGAGGATCGGGGAAAAAGAGGAATTAAAGAAATGAATATTTCAAAAAACTCTTCAAAAAATAAAGAATAAAAAGGAAAAGAAGTTGAAGAGACCGTTGCAAATGCTGCGCTTCCTACGTGAGAGCGGATTAAAGTTTATTCCACCTTTTTGTTCTGTCAAGGTGGTGACGGCCTTTTCAGAGATATGACACCACAACTAAAAGTTGTTGGGAAAAGCTTCCATATACATCATAATCACATCAGCCCTCCGATACAAGGGCTTTAATCTCTTTTTTTGCATTTTTGGAACACAAAGCAAAATGACAGTGCTCCAGAATCTGCCTCTTCCATCCCTTCCAAGTGGCTGAGAACAACACCTGGATGAACTCTTGGCTTGCAGAGTGACACATGGTTGCTGGCAGCCCTTTCTATGAGATACAACAGCTCTGCTCTGTGCACAGCCCAACCAAGCCCAGGAGCTGCCCAGCTATGGGCAATGGGAGCAGAGCTGAGGGAAGCAGAAGGGAGGAGCTGGGTCTGGGTGCCTGGCTAACACACGCTGCTGCACAGCAGAGCTGCCAGGGCACTGATCTGAAAACAGGCAATTACACAGAATCACAGAGTGGCCCAGGTTGGAAGGGACCTCAAGGATCATCATCCAATCCCCTTGCCACAGACAGAGCCACCAACCTCCCCAAGGAGTCTGGGGAGAGGAATTCAGGAGAGAAAATGATTCAGAGAGAGGAAAAGATGGATAAATGCACGCTGGATCTTTCATTTATCTGTTAGGAGGCAGTCAAGTGGTTTTTCGCTAACGACTTCAATATATATATGTGTCTTACAGATAGCAATTAACCTTCTGGTACAGATTAATCTTTTAAAAAATCAAAGATGAATTAATCTTTGAAATTTGAGTATTCAGTAGTTTCATTAATAATCTGAAATTGTCCTTTAGATTTTCCGCAATTAGAGCATTCTCTAATTTATTAATCCCACAGACTGCAGAGCATGTTTCAAATCCTCATCCCCTGCCACAATGACATATTCAAACTCGCTTGAAGCACTCATAATAAAAGTCACTTTGTGAAGAATTATTAACTCAAAGGATCAAGCAAAGTCGTTATATACCAGAGCACATTTAAACACTGAGCATGGATAATGCTTCCTACTCATCCTTGCCATTCCTAAGATCTTGGCTGAATCAGAAACCAGTCTGGACGAAGCGCTGAATTTAGGATAATTAGCTGGCTGTTCCAGGCCAAAGACAGGAAGCATGCTGGTACCTATGGACTAAATGCCAAACCATGCTGATTATGAGATACGAGGCAGCTGTCTGCAGGTGACAACAGCTGCCAACAGCCTGCACATCTCAGGCTTGGGCATGAGTTGCACAGCCCCTGGGCATTGCCTACGGCCACCAGTGGCAGAGCTCCATGGCAGCAGGTGGGGCTGGGGGGCTTTAAGGTCCTTTCCAACCCAACCATGCTGTGGTTCTGTGATTCCACAATGCACCTGGCAGCAGGCCCTCCTGCTACTTTCCTGGGCTCTAGAGGAGCAGGAGCGTGCTGATGGGCTGAACCCTCTCAGAACCTCACCCAGTCTTTATCTGCACGACACAGAGCTGTGGCAGGCACGGCCTACATCACCCTGCACACAAAGCTGCTGTATGCAGGGCGTTCATGTGGGTTTATGCTTTATTCTTTAAGAACGTTGACTTACAAGTTGACTGCATTAGCAGCTCCAGTCATTAAGTTAATTCTGCCAAAGTCTATGAAGTGATAGAGTATTATTCAGCTAGAGTTTGTCCTTGACGTAGAGAACACACTTCTTGTAAGATTTTGCAACAGTGGATATTTGCAAATAAAGTAAATTTTAAATTATAATGAACGCTGGTATTTGTCACTTCCTATGGTATTAAATCCCAAACCATTTTCTTTAATACTGCATAAATATGCATTCAAACGAACAGACAAATTCATGCAAATACAGCCTCACTGCATGGAACCAGCAGAACACAACAGCTCTGACACCCCTCCAAAGCCCCTTCCCCTCACCCCCTGCAGCCCAGCAAGGTGAGCACTGGCTGCAGGTCCCAGCATATGCAGTGGGTGCTGCAGGGCATCACTGTCCTGTCCAAGTCCCCTCACCCCACGCCAACAGCCCCTTCCCCACCTGCCCAGTGAGTCCTGTCGTTCAAGACTGAATTCTGGCTCAGTTTATATCAGCTTTTTGCAATGGGACGACAGGGCAGCTGCAGGATGGGACACCTGCCACTTCCTGCAGGCACTGCAACTGGGCTTGTTCTTATAGAGTGAGGACACATTTCTGGTCCTCCCTGCCACAGCAGGACACATCAGCGTCCATTCCTGGAGTTGGCTCTTATATAGCTCACTGCCGATGACATCTTCTGCCTATTTCTCCTTCCTAGCACAGAGATCTGCTTCTCACGTTTCAGTTTACAAATGTTAATGATTCAGCATTACATATCAGCTTGCTCCCCAGCAATACCATCCAAAGCCCTCCGATGTTTTGTCATCAAAGCTATTTCACCTGAAGAGTAAGCTACCGAGACAAGGATGTGAGCATACAGACACAGCAGCCACCCCTCCAGGGCAGGTCTGCCCTGCGTTCTGAACCACAACCAGAAAGCCAACTGCAAAATTAGGTTTCCTGTCAACAAAATTGTGATGGTTCAAGCCTATACCACAAGCCTGAACAGGCATAGCATAAGGCACAGCATCTCATTGTCCTCCTGGAATGTCTCCCGCTCACAAGAGTGGTTCTACAGCACACTGAAAAAAAGCTTTAGAGAAAAGAGAAAAGAAAAAAAAAGAGAAAAGAAACACTCAGGCAACAAGAAAAGCATTTTGCATCCCACTAGAGGCCTGGTGTGCCTCACACCATGCTGCAGGGCTTTGTGCCTCCTTACCCCAGGACAGCAATCCTGAGCCTTTCAGGTAAGATGTACGAGTTTTCTCAAAAGAATTGGTCAAGAGGAATGCTACAGAAAAGCAATACACCAGCAGCAATCTGAGACATGCACAGCAGCAGCATGACACGAGTCAATGTGTAGCAACAAGCAGCCTTCAAACAATTTCTAGCTGTGGAGAGATAAAAGCTCAGCATTTTAAAATCTGTCTTCTACCCATGTCAACATAATATAATGCTGTCCAGCAGAATACCAGAAGCTTGATAAGACTCTGGGCTTTCTATTTTCTCCAGAAACAGATTGAAAAACACTAACGTTTCAAATTCTCTGAAACTCTATAAGCAATTTAGGAAAGAGAGCATCCAGGAGCCGTTACAGAGGCATTGCAAAGAACTGAGCAACTTTAGAATCAAATATACGTTCCAGAAAAACAACACAACATTTGGTACAAAATAACATCCGTGACTTCTACAGCATTTTCTGGAGGGAGGACGGGTGTTGCCTACCTGCCTCTCTGGAAATTTGCATGAAGGACTCGACTCCTTTTTCTCCATAATTCCCTTCAGATGCCAAAGTGGACACATAATTCCATCCCAAAGCTTTCACAATGTCCACCATTGCTTGCGCTTGGAAGGAATCTGGAGGAACCACACGTGAGAAGAAATCATAGCGCCTGTCATCACTCAACTCTGGTGCAGTTGAGGCATAACTGATTTGTGGGATCTGTAGAAAAAAATAATTTCTGATAAATATACACATTCACATACGATTGCACTTGTCACAGCAGTTAGCCAAAGCATCTAGCTTCTGCTGAGCCTAAGTTCATCTTCCTTGCACCCATCTACGTTTCTCTGCCACATTCCATTGCAATGCACAAATCAAAACACCAATCTTTTCATTGAAATTGAGCAGAAAGATGTAAAACCAGGCAAAATCAGTCGAATTAGAACAGAGGCGTATATGTTCCTTTCACACAACCCAATGCAGCGCACACCAACCACTCCTCTTCTCACCGCTGCCTTTTCATCAGCGTTCTGCTGTGAGCACCATTGGGTCACTTTGGATGCTGAATTCAGCAGAACCGAAATCCAGCCCTGTTCTGGCTGGAAGCCAGAAGGAGCCTTCCTCTGTTTGTGGGGAGATGGTGGGTTACTTCGTATAAAACACTGGGATATTGTCTAGGGCTATTTTCTCCCAGATAACAAAGGCTGTGAAGCTGTTACCAAGCTGACAGTATGTTAATCTCCAAACACATTATGCAACCGTTTGAGTAACAGTCTGGGACTTCTTAATTTAAGGAGCCTTCCGTAATTCTCACTCGAGATGCCAAAGAAGGGGAAAAAAAGACTCGAGATATATACAAACATGATCATATATAATGATTTTAGATTGTTAGGCTGTGGCAAGGTCAGTATTTCTTGTCTCAGCCCAAATATCTCCTGCACACTCTCCCTACTCAGCATTTCTATGGGTATTTATTAGTTCTCCTGCCCTCTCAGCAGAGGCAGCCTTACACCATGGGCTCAGTGCCTTCCCTGCCCACAGAGGTCAGGGCAGACAGAGCCAACACAGCATTCCAAAGGGACACGGGCTGTGTGCCACAGCCAAAGCAGAGCTGCTGCTGCAGACCTAGCAGGCAAAGAGAACCATGCAAACAACCCGAAATTATGAACGATGCAGGCACTTGTTGAGACGCACTCCAGACACAGAACATTAAAGAAGTTAAAATTGAGGCTGGCAGCAAGAAGAGCGCGGTTCTGACCAGTGGCACGTGATTTCTTTGCTCACTGCTTTGCCTGTGGGCCAGCAAAGCTTGGGGACCACTCTCAAAACACAAATAAATCAATGGTGCTGATTTACTGCGGTTCTCGATTTCTCACCTGGCTCAGGGTTGCACACAGAACACTGAGCACCTTCACGATAACTCACATTCCTAATTTGCTGGTGTCTGCGTTCACCACAACAGCGATATTTTGGGATTGCTCTCTTCTCCTTTGTACAATGCAGCCAATGGAGCTTGCTCAGCTGCTGATCAGCTTAATTCATCACGCCATTGGATGGTGTTACATTAAGTGCAACAGTTAACTTCACAGGCGCTGCCAATTGCACGAGCATCCAGTATATGCAGCCCCATACACAGAGTTGGGCTGAGACAGCTGAGTGCAGCACCATTAATTATAAATAAAAGGAAGGAAGAAATGATTTTTTAATCTGTGGCAAGTGTTTGTATTCCAACTTGTAAACAGCTACTTTTTCAACTCGAAATCAAAAGGATCATGGTTTGCACTACTGCAGAAAGAGAAGCTCCGACAGAATTTGCTCCAGCACTTATATTACTTAGGAGACCTTTTGTTTTTTAAGTCTTTTTCCTCTGTCCATAAAATATTAAACACTTTTGGCTGTTTAAATCACTTCAGTATTCAGAGCATATATTGGTTTCTCTACAACACCTCTTACAGGTGGTCTGAAAGTAACATGAAATCATACAGTCAGAGTAGAATCTTGGTAACGTTTTGTGTGGATTCAACAAGAAATCATTAAATACTACACACTTATTTTAATTACCCAGACAAATATTTGGTCACATCTAAGGGATTTAATTTTCCCTTCCTCCACTGCAGCAGCTGCTGCCCACAGGTTACAGCAGGGACCAGCAGCCAGAAGGGCAGGAAGATGCCCAGAGCTCCATGATGGATGCAGAGGTGCCAGCAGAGGGAGAGCAGGTCCTGGGCAGAGACAGGATTGTAAGAAGGCAACCTTCATGTTTTCAGCAGGATTGTGACAAACATCACACCCCACAGCTTCTCATATTGCTTCCTTGGCCGATGTTCTGATTACAATAACACTGAATGATTAATGCTGGGAGCGTTGCATTAGTCAGTGATTAATTAATTTTAATTTATTTTTAACATTGAGCATTATTCTTCATTTATCTCATTTTCTTCTGCTAATGGAGAGGTTCTCCCTGGATCCCTGCACCACTCTTGGTTGGGCTGCTGGAAAAGCAGGGTCTGCGTGAAACATTTTCCAACATTAGGCCTAGAACTGTGTGTTTCTGAGAAAAACACGACTGAGAAAATGTTAACTTGTAGAGTTCTGAAGGGTTTGCTCTGTGGTAAAATCTGAGTTATCCATCTTCCTCCCCATACGCTCCCACTTTGGACACATCAAAACTGATCTGCCCATGCAGTAGCTCCCTTCTCCTCAGTAACCCACTGAAGGATGAATGAAACGGCCCACCTGAGCCTCCTCAGCAAAGGACAGTCACTAGAAACCTGGAGAAAGGCAATTTTCCTAAGGATCAGGTGCAAATTAAGATAATGCATGAGTATACCTGTTGAGATATTAATGAGCTCCCACCAGGGTAATATCAAGTTCACAGTTGGCTGCAACCTTACTTTCAACTTCCCATCAGGTTCCACTGATATGAGTTCCTGACCACGGAAAAAAAAATATATATATATATATATATATATACCCCACTTTGATAAAGTCTCTTGACTGTCTCTTGTTTGGCAGAGCAGCATCAGTCTGCACGAAGTGCAAAATCCTGCCAGCAACTCCACTTTGCACAAGTAAGATGCCTGAAGACTTCTCCCTCCTCTGCTGAACACTTTGGTGTGAGCTGATGGATGACTAACAGTCTTGAATCTGTTTAGGTCTTGGATTTTATTCATGTAGAAATCCCTCATGTCAGGATTTGATCATCGGTTGGTACAACTTTTGTTCACCATTTACATTGCATAACAAACAGCTTCAGCACCCTGTGAACTGCACATAATTGTTTTTATTGCCTTGAAATAGAACTGTTCAAAGTTTCTAACTGGCCATTTTCTCAGGGCAAAAGTCATCTACAGTTTTTACATTTCACTTTGTTCCCAACAGGAAAAATGTTTTACTAGAGGTATAAAACGAGACTCAGTCACATCCCAGTGCTGGCATGGACAGCTGGAGGGAGATTTCCCATTGAACCCCTCCAGGATGGGGTGGGACCTGGAGCCTGTTAGCCCACAGCCAACACCAGCAGGGCATCCCCAGCCCTGCAGCATGGCTGGACAGTAACAGATGTACAACGAGTACCATTCCACAATCCAAGCTCAGCACTGGTTGTCCTGAGCTGCCAATCTAGCACCACGTGTCCTGTTCTGGGTGTCTTCCTGAAACGTGTGCAAGTGGACAAATATCCTGCAATTCTTCCTGTAGGGCTGGTAAAAGACTGGATGGTAATATTCCCAACAGCCTTAGATAATGATGAGAGCAAATCCTACTAAAGCCCTTGGATAATCCCTCTCTATTATGTTTTATTATGAAATTTCACAAGTAGTGCATTTCAAGCTGATTTTTTTACATTCAAGAATCAAATGTTGACAATTAGAAAACGAGGCAAAACAATTTGCAAAAATACTTTCATGTAAATCAATTGTCAGAACAATAAGGAACATCTCTCGGCAGCTCTGCCATGGTGTAAAAGGTGCAAACAACTGGCAAACCTGCCGCTGCACGCACAAGTTACCAAGGAGCAAAGTCCTTTGTGCCACTACAGAAGCAGCACATCTAAAGAAGGGCATTTGTATATCAGAAGATGTTCAGAAACATGAATCTACTTATGCCTCACCTCGGTTTCTCTCATTCTGCTCACCAATTACTAAAGCTATTGGTGTTCAAACAGGGTCCTGTTTGCTCACATCACCACCTCCCTTACTTTATCCACAGTGAATTCCCAATGATGTATTAGAGACCAACACAATCACTACACGGGAATTGGATAGATATTTCAGAAGGTACAGAAATACAAATATAAACAACATCAGATACAAATGAGAAGCTGAGCCTGGAGGAGAAGCGCATCGAATAAAACAGAAATATCTTCAAGAGCACAAAAAGAAACACTAAGAAAAGCAACACAATAAATGATTCATGCACACGAATTGAGCCTGCATCCAAGTTGGCCCCTTCTGGCAAAGCCCAGCACTCTGTGAGCTCCACCTCCCCCGTCTGCACAGCGAGTGGGTCTTCTCCGAACCTCATTTCAGAGACCAACAGGACAATTAACACAGCAACCCAATTCCATTTTTCAAAGCATTTTAGCTTTTCAAAAGTGCTCAGCTCCTGCAATAGAGGAGCTCTGTCAGAGCTTCCAACCCTCGCTCAAGCTCTTTTTTCCTTTGGGGAGTTTCCAAAATTCCTTATTTATAGAGAACTATTGGTGTTCTTGACACATCATCAGTGAAAAGCCAGACAAGGTCACTGTGGTATGGACCTCTCAGCATCAGATAATTCATGAGTGACACAGCAGCAGGAGAATGAAGCAGTGCCAGGAAGGGTAATGGACCAACAGGACGCAGGGAACGACAGGAGGAGATATCCATAACTTCACTCCAAGGAACTGTCTCACTGTACTGCACATATTTCAGTTCCACTACACAATGAACAAACTCCAGAAGCATGGTGCAGACTGTGGGGTGAAAGTTAAGAGGGAAGAGCAGCCCTTGGGAAGGACTGAGAGCTGAGCAGGGCAGTGCCAGACCTCAGCAGGGCCGTAATGAGCAGTGAGGCACTTCCATCTGCAGCTCCTTCAACTGCCAGCACTGCACTGGGGGAAACCCATTACCAAAAGCAGCATCTCCAACACCACTTGAGATTTCTTAAATATACAACAGAAGGACCTCTGATTTTCTCATTTAATACAAATATATTTAATTTACTTGCTTGGTTGGTAGGGATTACTTTATTTTGTTTTAAATTTAATCCAGACCTGACAAGAGTATATGAAAAAGACCCTTCACAGGCAACCTTCATCCCTAGTATAACTTCTATGGCAGTCAAGTAGAAAGACAATCTAAATGACTTTGGCAAGTCAGGAGTATTTTCTGTGTATCTACAGGGTGTTTTCTGTTTCCTTTTCTGGAGCAGGTAAGTAATCCTATGAATTATTCCAGCCAAAATAATGGTAGCAATTATGGGAACAATAATCATGGCAATTAGTACTGTCCACGTAGCTCATGGGAGCATTTTATCAACTCAGAAAGCAGAAACAAAAAAAAAAATATATAAGTGCACTGTAACGTGAGAGGTACCCACAAAATGGGAATACCCTCCACTGGTTCTGCCTTGGCCTACGTCTACTTGTGGCAACCAGGAGCTTAGTTTTTTGGACTTTTGCAGCTGCAAAAGGAGGTGATCTCTTAGCTTTTAAATGCTAAAAGAACACTGAGTGGATGACTTGAAGCCAAGATCTACAATTGTGGTGGAAACTGCTCTTGGCACTGGAGTACAAACCTCATCTCTTTATGAGGCTGGACAACATCCTACTGTCCTTCTCAAAAATGAGGACACCTGTCTCAACAAGCTTACCTATTCCGCTCTAAGAATTTTGCATTTATACTTCCATTGTTGATACTTCAGTTGTCTAATCTGTGCATTACGGTGTGAGGCACACAGACAGCTTACTGTCCTACTAAATGTATTCCAGGTGGCTAAGATCTGCAAATTCTTGTACTGTGAATCAATTTATAATGAACCTACAGGCTCATTGCTTTTCCTACAAAGTTATAAATGAAATTAAAAAAAACTCTTCCATGACATTGCACTCCTTGCAGAGCAAGACTTTCCCATTTAACGTGACTGCAGTCGCTTTAACCTGTTCCTATCCAGGCAGCTTCAGCACTATCAGAAAACTGTAAAAAACACTTAAAAAAAAAAAAAGAACTGCTATTCATTTTAGAAAAAAAAGTAGAGCAAGCATTTTAGATTTTTTTTCAATACAGTGTACAGAAAGAGGAGGTACAAGAACAAAGTTGAAAGCAACATCTATGGGGCTGCAATTCCAGACTTTTATCCCTAAGCCAAGCCTGCCTGCATTACCCCCATACACAGCAAGGACCCACCAAAGGGCTGCTCGAGAACCTCCTGCAAACAGAGAGCTACCAAATGAATGAAGCAGCAATATTGGTATGACCTGCTCTGTTGAATGCTTGGAGATTTACAGTTCCAATGAGTAACTTCTCCCGCATTTCAAAATCTAATAACATTTTTTTCAAGGGCAAAGACCATTCTTTATAGCCAAGCCCCACTGAGCAGGGTCTGTGACCCATTTCAGAAAGTTCCCGGTGCCTACAAACCATTAATTCAAGCCTTCAGACCAGGCAGGCCAAAGCTCCCTCTGTGCTGCTGCTGCAGAAGCTGAATGCCTCTGAGGAAGGCAGAATAGGGTTTCAACAGCACTGCCAATATTGCACATTATTTCAGAAACAGGTGAGGCCCAAATGGAATTAAACTGTTCTTTCACTATCTTCCCCTATGGAAAATGCTACAATAAAAATCTCAGTCTATCATGCAGCTTGGACACAAAAGCTTCATACATATTTAAGGCTGCTCTTTTAGGAGGCAAAAATATGCTCCTGTGTTTATCAAAAGACACGTCGTATCCCTTACCATTCCAGTGGGATCAGCTGTGATCAGCACAGCAGCAACAGCACGAACAAAGCATTCCTTTGGTTGGCAGATATTATTTGTGTTCGCAGCACCAACCGCTATGGCACGAGCAGTTAATTTTTCCTGCATATTGCCATACTTCAGGACTTTTTTCCCCAACGCATCTTCGGAACATCCATTTTCAAAAGAAAAAAAACAACCAGAAATCAGTTTTTCAATTTACAGTGAAATGGAGAAAGATAACTCAATGCACAGCTGCCTGATCTGCACGTAGAAAGTTCTCTCTAGCCATAAAGCTGCATTTATGTAGTCAGGAAGAACATGGCTTCTCAATGATCACTTCTTAGAAGCAAGACCAATTTTTTCTTATATTCCCTACATTTCAGTCTCTCTTGTTCTATCTACATCTTGACTTAACCTTTAAAAAAATTCAAGTTACTTTAAATATGATCATTTCTATCCCTATTTCCCCAGGATTCTCCTTGCAGGTGGGATTCCCTGCTGGGCACTGGGTCCCCTCCTTAATGCCACAGCTCGCCCAGCTCCCATGCAAACACAGCCCACAACAGGGAGCCTCCGACAGCCCCCAGAAGGGAACAACATTACTCATCTCCTGCATCAGATATGCTATGGATAATAATGACAAAAGGACACGTAACGTTACAGAACTTCTGCACTTCATGTTCTTAAGTGAACGTTTAAGTTGTTAAGAATCATAGCTGGCTTGCTCATAAACTAGCAAAGCAACAACACTATAATGATTTGCAGATCTGGAGGATGAGATACGACCAGCACAGCACATTTATATCTACTAGTGCATATTCATTGATTTTACAATATTAACCAGAATATTCCTCCTAGGATACATCAGTTAGAATATCAGCAGTGATTGCCCATCCATTGCAATGCAAGAATGCACAGCTCTTCATATTTTAACTCTGGTGCTGATAGAATGTAAGCTTGAGAGCAGTATTAAAATAATAGATGGCACTCTGCTAGAGGTAATTCGAAATCTTAACAAAGCATCAAAGCTTCTTGTCTATTATGAGCTAATACTTCAAGCCAAATTTTAGCTGAACTCACAGAAGGTGATGGGAGCACAGGGACCCTCTAACAGCCACATTTTGTAATCACGTGGTACCACACAGCAGCTTCTGCACCCACACACTTACCAACCTTGTGTTGCGATTCAGATGCAGACTACAAAATAAATCTATGGATATTCTGTCACACTTTCTTCCCATGACGCTGTGTTGCCTGAAATGTAATTACAAAGATCCTATAGAAGGAACAAAAAAGCTTCAGAGGTGCATTCTGCACTGAGTCCGTGCCAAGACTGAACGCACTTGGTTGTTTACTTCTATCACAGCTTAAGGTCTGTGGCAGATAAAACAGGCAATGACATATCAAAGAGACCAAACTGAGGTCAGCCCATTAAATACCGCACATCACAAGCCAGCTCATGTCAAAAATAAATCCAGACTGCTAAGATTAATGTTTGCCTTAACACAGGGTGTCTCGGGGGGGCAGAGGTGGGTCCAGCACTGAGTGGGCTTACACTGAAGCTTCCCACATCCCTCAGTCCCACATAGGAAGAGGGAAGGCACGTTCTGAGCACGTTTCAATACATCCTTGACTCAGAAGTAATCCCTCAAGTTTTGAAGCCCACTTACTACAGCGTGAAGGTTTGCACCCAACAAAGCACTCTGGGGACTGCTTCAACCACTCAGAGGCGCTGAGCAGAGCACCGGGGGCTGAACGCCATCTACACGGCAGCAGCAGGTGGATTTCTTTTTCCCTTTCACACGTACACCATTCCCTGACACTTATGCCACGTTTCCAAAACCTGACAAGTCAGTCACTGCGACCAGACCGAGATGTTAATGCATGTATAAGAATGTTGATATACACAAATACTTACAAAGGTATGGATACGCTCGCAGTGATCAGAACTCACACATCCCAATACAGATTCAGAAATGCTAATTATTGTTTTGAAAATAAAGCAGAAGCAGAAGACAAACACAGCAAACAGGCTTTTATGTTTTATTTATGTGCACACACTGCTCCAGTCTCCTAAACACATAATTGAACCTTACATTGTCTACGCATATTTCAAAAAATTTTTTTTTAATCAGCAAGTATTAATCTCATTGATTTTGAAAGTATCCCCACAAAGATGAAGACAGTCAAGACCCACCCCTGTAGACAGGCTGATATGCAGAAAAGCCTGATAAGACGACACAGCTTCCTGCAAGTAATACACAGATGCACCCAAAGCCACCACAGAGGAAACAAATTGCAGTGGGGCACAACACAAAGCACAGTCATCCTTCAGAGCTCAGTTATTGGGCTGCATGAGAGCTGTCAAGTCCGGCTCTGAGCACATCTCCAATTGCATTTCGAGCCGAGCCTCCGCGTCTGTTGTGCAAAATAAGGCTGTTTGTTTGCAATTCTGAAGTAAAGATGAACTTCCAGCAAGCAGCTGAATAATCCTAACGAGCTAAACTGGACTCCTGTGAATGGCTTTTGCTGATCAGATGTTACAGACAAGTGGAACCACACAGAGACATCTCCAAGTGTTACCCACTGCTGGGACGGTGCAGCTCCATGGCCCAGCTGCAATCCCCACCATTCCCAGTGTGGATGAGCAGCACTGCAGGACAGCAGGAGGAGCCACTGCAGCTGGGCTCCTGCGTGTTTCAAACACACTGTTACGTTCCCAGCATCTCTGCATTAAACCAGCGCAGCATTAAACATGACTTTGGACTTGGGAAGCTGCTGATAAAGGATGGAACGCTGATAACATCAGTGATCTTTGGCTAATGGCTGCAGATTGAATACACAGAGCAGATTATCCTGTGCCAGCATATAGAGCATTCATTCTCCCTCCTGCCATAAACTGATGCTCACAACTAGAGACAAGCTATGGTCTAAACAGATAATAAGATAAAATCTAACCTGTAGGTTCCTATTTTCCCAGTGACACAATTGCTTTATTTCCGTGACAAAACACAGAAGAGAATTTCTCTGAAAAAAGTGTGCTGAGTTCCAGAGGTATCCAGTACTTATGGCACAGAGCTATTTCCTACAGTAAAATACTTCTGTGCACGGGGAAGAACACAATGAAGTATGAGTACTGCACATCCTTCCTGAATTGCGTTGTTAATAGGAAATTCCTACATACATACCATTTAAGCAGATGTATGATACGAGTGCATTCTCAATTTCCAATATCTGGAGTGAAGTCTCCATTTCAGAAGAGCACTTAGAAGCCTTTTATTCACTTGTGTTCATTACTGCTGTAGCAGTAGCCTAGTATATTTGAGTTTGTGTAATAAAATCCTTGATAAGTTATTTGTACCTCTATAGGAAGTTACCTTTCTGCTGCAGCACGACAACCCTACAGGAAAACTGTTGCTGTTAAACTTCCATAACAGGAACTTAACATAAAGGCTTTACTATGTAAGTATGAGCTACATGAACTGTAGCCAAGGCTAAACTAGAACTAGAAATACACGCAGTATGACACAAACATGGGGCACTCTGTGTACGATGCAGATGGAAAAGGAATACGAGCAGGATTTTATTTATAACAGAGAGAGAACTTATAAATATAAGCTTAAAAACTCATTTAATGAGAAATCTCTCTCAGAGAAACCAGGCACATGCTTAAAGTTCAGCACATTTATATCATCATTTGATGAAAGTCAAGTGTTTCTCCAAGAGCCAGCAACCCAACCCTTGGGTGCAGGGAGACTGCGCTGACCCTGGGTGCAGGGACTGATCTCAGCAGTGAGGCTGTGAGTTGGTCCTTGGCCTCCCCTGATTTCATGTTATTTTTTTTAACTCAAAAATCAACATTAGGATGAATGAGATGACCTCGTCTCCTAAGAGCATAAGAAGCCCAACAAGGTCCTTTGGGACGAAGGTGTAAGGCATAACAGAGAGCGAGGAAATGCAGCAAGAAGAGATGTGAGAGTAGATTATAATTACATGGGAAATCCGCACGTGACATTCCTTCTAAAATACAAGTGAGAATTCTAGGACATAATGACGTTTCAGTGGTTATCTATACCTTTTATTTCCTTACATGTTATCTCCGGCCTTTTAGAAATTGTGTCATCAAGATGCAATTCTACACGTATATAAATATTTATGCCCTACCCCAGGAAAAACAGAAGGCAATCACACTTTTACCTTCACTGGTTTTCTTCACCTCAACATTATGCTTGCCAGCTAAATAATTACATTCCTTCTTATCTAACTTGTGGGAAAACAAATTTAATAACAGAAATACAGCTAGAAAGAAAAATACTTAGGGGAGAATAATTTTCAGACTTAAACTTCACAAGCTCGATAGATTATTCTGGACACTGGATAATTACTAGGCATGTCTTTATCACGAAAGTGCCCGGACATTCTAATTAATCCAAATTGCTTTCTAAGGGCCATGTTATTAGACACATGCAGAAGCAACTAGACACAGAACAGTTTTACTTTTTTTTAAAGGCTTCAAGCAGCTCTGTCCTTTGTGCCCTGATGAAATCCACCCCACCAAGGCCACCAGCTCCCTCCCCCATTACACCCTCCAGCCCAAGCTGCTCTATGATTCCCTGGAAGGGAAGCAATCTGCAGCCAACTCTACACAACAAGAAACAACCAGACAAAGCTGTGCAGGCTGCACCCTGAAGTCTTTGTAATGAATGATGAATAATGCTACCCAAGCAGAGGTGAGAGGGAGCAGTGCCTCCCACCCACCGCGCAGGACACAGACCTCTTACTTATCCATTTGCCTCTCTATTTCCTTATTTTGCATTCTTTCTCATGGGAAATTACCAATTTCTACCTCGTGACACCTCCAAGGGAGAATCGTTCTGAAATATCCCCATCTGCAATGCAACTCCTCATGGGGCTCCTTCCTCAACCTGAGCTCGTGCTTCAGCCTGCATCTCAGCTCTGCCCCGCAGCCTGCAGGGATGAAGCATTAGGGGTTGGAGTAGGTGCAGTTCTCTTCCCCAGCTCTCATGGCCAGCCATGGCCAACATGGACTAATCCCCTGAGGCAACAGTGCTGGTAAACTGAGTCGCTTCTAGGATTACAGAACTGCAGAAGTCTATGTTTTGTACAGTTATTTATATCATCATCCATCCTCTTTGATATCCTCCTTGAATACGATTTTGTGTCCCATATGAACTTATAATTAAAGTGTCTGTTTAAATGAAGGTCATATATACAACTTTGGGCAGCAGTTCATCCAACGTTCTCCCTCAGCAAACATTCCTACAAAGTCAGATAGATGGTGAATGACTGAAATTACATGGACCAACAAAAAGGTACGGAAATGTTTTGCCACTCAAGGAAACGCTCATCTATGCCTATGATCCAACTAACACTAAGTAAAATCTATCAGTAGCCATTTCAAATTAATAAAGATCCCTTTCCCAGTCCTCATTTGTATCCGTTCAGCAAAGCTGTAAGACATGTTCACCCATCATTAACTGAATTTTTAGCCGTTAAAAAAGAACCACAGTTTTCAACCACGTGTCCTTGTGAAGCACCTCTGTAAATTGCTGTCAGTATTCAACACGTGGGGATACTGCACACAGCTGTTCAAAGAAAATGTCTGTGCAGCAGGGCTGGTGGGTTTCTCTCCTACACAAGAAGTGTTCTGCTGGATTTGCCCTGTGATGTATGGCTGTAGTTGTGTACGGTTGGGTTTGCTTACATACTGTACAACGAAGTGCGAATAAAGCCACTTTTGCCCAGATACTAAGAGTTGATAGTTTTTCCTCTCTCACAATTCTCTTCCTTTAGCATGAAAAATACGCGTCTGTTGGAAATCAGACTGGCAACTGCAGGACCCACACGTCAACATTTGGAGTGTTTTCCTCCAGCAGAGCGATGTCTCAGGCTCTCCTTGGCACTGCCCTGCCTTCTGGACAGGCTTTCTGGCCGGCTCACCGCTGTGCCGCCGAGTTGGCTTCAAGCTCTGAGATCAAACTGCTAATGGGTTCCTGGGCAGCCTCACATCTTTGTAACCTTTCTTTCCACGTTCGGCTCATTCTCAGTTGTGGGGATTTTGCTGGCAGCTACGTCTTCAAGTTTTGCATAATTTTTAGCAGATCCATGTTCAGGGCGAGCGAACTTCGTTAAGATGAAAGAGCTCGTTCTGACCCTGAAACCTCAACAAATAAAAGATACAGAGCTCAAATCTGGAAAGCACTAAATATTTCAAGATCCCTGCTCTGTGTAACAGCGTGTTAATCATGGAGGTCCTCGTGCTCATCATTACTCCGGGTTTGATCCTGCAAGCTGTTACGCACAACCTGACAGAGCATAGAAACCTATTTACTTCCAGGCACCGCATGAAGTGAGTGAACTGTTCCATACTCAGAAATTCAAGCTCATGTTCGAGCACCTGCCTGGCCCAAAGTCCCAGAGCCAGGAAGGAAAAGCTCTGCACTCCTCCACTGCGTTCTGAGGCACAGACAGCAAAGCTCCCACTGCACCCAAACAGGCACTGCTGCACGCAGCATCCAGAGCCCATCAGCAGCCATCTGCATCCCGATGGAAACGCAAAGTGCTTCTGCACTTAGTCCCGATAATGTACTGCTTACATTTCTGCTTTATTGTTTTCAGAGTTGTGTACACAGAGGAATGCGATCACACAAACCAGCAGCTGCCAGTTAGGTAATGCTACCGAGCCACCCTTCCCTGCCTTCCAGCTGCCACCAACCCGTGCCCAAAGCCAAAGGGACCCAGAGGAGCAGGCAGCACAGAGGGCCCTGCAGCCCCAGCCAGCCCTCGCCCTGTCCAACAGTGCTGCTGCCCTCCGTTTATGGAAGAAACCACAATTACAGACTTCATCATCCCGATGGAAGCAGAATAGAGGAAAAGCTGCAGGCAAGAAAGAATGATGTGATACCATATATTTTCCCTTTTATGAAATAAAAATTGCACATGGAGCATCACATCCTCAGCTGGAGAAAATTGCCATTGGCCTCAATGGAGCTCCACCACTTTGCACAGCTTGAAGATCTGATCCACAAAATTAACACCACCATGAATGGCACTCTGCAAATAATTGTGCATCTGTATTTATCATATTAAAATGAGCTTCGTGACTTTGGAGATCACCTCATGTTTATGCATGTGCAGCTTATACCCTAAATCACTATTATTTTTTTCACTTCCCTCTGAACAGATATTTGTAAAAGAAAGTTTATGCAAAATGGCGGGCATAGATTATTCTGAACAACAGAACATAACAGGTCTCCATCAGTCAGCTCTCACTAAACAAATTAAGCAGTGCCGGGAGGACTGCGGGCAGCAGCTCGCTGTGCTGATGGGATGTGATGTTCCCCATTAGGGCCGGCCAGCAGGGCGATGCTCTGTGCATCATCCTCACTGCCAGGAATCAGGCAGGCACAGTGACCTGTGCTCACAGAAGCCTGAAGCATCACATTGTGTAACTCCTGCCCGGTCCCTGCAGCCCCAGCTCCGCACAGTGAGAAGAGGGGGGAGGAGAAGGGAACTTTGATCTCTGTTGGCTGAGAATTTGGAATGCCAAAAGTATCCGCATGGATGCAAAGTGTCAGCGTTCACAACATGACATGCAAGCTGTGCCTGTGACCACCTTCATTGTGTGTGACAAACCATAATAAAACATGAATGACACGAGGGCATTCTTGCAGCCCTCAGCCAACAACTGCTGCTCTGCTGCTGCACCCCCTGCTCCGCAGCACAGCACTTCCATCAGGCTGCTGGGAGCTTCTGAATGCAGCCTCTTTTCACTTAAGTCTTGCAAATGTCTATCAGATTCCTAGGTGTCAGCTCTCGAAATAAGCACAGGGTTTTTATTTCCTTCTTCATTACTTTTTTTTCTCCCCCAATTCCCTTCCCTTCGGTTATTTATTCCTCTGGAGGGTAAAAGAACAGCACGGAGGAACAAGCCCCTTGTGCATACTCCATCAAGATCCATAGACTCGCTACTAATTACTGCAGTCACACCTATCAACCTTACAAGCAGTTGAAAAGGAGGAAGCAGAGCTGCAATGTGCTCAGCAGGTCCCGCTCAGCCCGCAGCCCTGCAGCTCACAGCCCAGCAGCACGGCGGGTTTGGAAACGCTGCCTTCTGCTCTCACGAGCAACCAACGGGAAAATTAGCATTGTAAAATGGCAACCTCATTTAGATAAGCACTATGTGAATTCATCTAATTTGTATACAGAGTCATTATATGGTCACAACTGAGTGACTCAAGCATTTTTTCTTTTCTTTTTTCCACCCCCACCCCTAAATAACTGTGCTCGGGGAGTATCCTTACTTAGCTGTGCATTGCTGCCTGTTGGCAGCTCGCTGGCAGGCATTAAATGGCAGCAGCATCGTTGCTGATAAGCACGGACAGCCAGCTGTCAGCGGGGGCAGCAGCACCACCCTCAGCACAGCACTGGGCACGCAGCAGCCCCTTCCCACACCAGGACACCCCTGTGCCCAAACACCCCCTGCACTGCTCAGCACGTTGCTATCAGAGGTGTTCTAGAGCTGCACGAAATGGTTGGCAGCCTCTCCCCTCCAATACCACATTTACTACTGAGATGCTCTTGCTGTTCTGCACTTGGGCAGGGGTGATGCCCAAAGCCCCCCCCCAGACCAACCAACACACACAGCTGCTCACTGCCACACCTGCAGGAGCCACTCCATGGGGCTGTGTTCTGAGGACTGTCCCACCGCTCTCCAGCCTGGAATGCCAGCTTCCAACAGTACAGACAGCTAGGAAAGCACACTTAACAACAGAAAACCAAAGGGGAAGCAGACAAACAAATACTTTCCACCTGCATACTGTCCCGGTCCATTTAAATTATTGCAGACATCCCAGAGATCTGCAACAAGGTGCTTACACCACTTCCATCACCATGGCATCCAAGCAGCTCTCAAGTCTTTAAAAAAAGAACTAATAGCATTTCCTCCTTATTTCTTCTGCATTTCAAGCTTTCAAGAGAAATGATTAATTCATTTATGGCTTTATTTTATTTATTCATTTGTTTGTGGAAGAGGCTGAGTGAAGCACATAGCTTCATATAAAAAAAATAATCGTAGCAGAATTGTATCTGCTGTCATGCACATCCTGAGCCCAGGTGCCTGCAGGTGCTGAGGTCTCTGGGGACTTGTTTTCCTCATCTTGATCCCCAAACCCGGTGCCCTGGCTGCAGCACCTTCCCTGGGCGGGGTGACAGAGTGGGGATGCCAACAGCACCACCAGTTAAGAGCAATTCTATACAGAGCTTTAATTAACAAGTGTAGAGATGCTGATTCACGGGAAGCAGCCCCTGGCACTGCATTTTTTCAGTTCTCTGCTGACTCAGGGCAGTGCCCCGAGTGCCACCACCTGCTCCAGCATCACCTTCTATGTTTCCTGCTCAGAGAAACAGGTAAGGACATTCTCTATACTTGCTTTTCAATCCTTCTTTATGATCCATGTTCATAGTGAGATGCTAAGAGCTCTGCAGGCTTCTTGAAGAGTTTCAGCTCACCCCTGAAGGCACCCAGCTCCTGACCCCAGCTGCAGGACAGGCAGCCAGAGCCACGGACCTGTGCAGTGCCCTGGGCAATGCAGTGCTGTGGCTTTGGGGCATCCTGCTCAGCACTATGAGGTGACACACTACTGGGATAGGTTCCTCAGGAGGGGGACATGTGAACATTCCCCAGGTTTGTGCACAACATGCCACCCTTCTCTAGCAACGTGAGGAAATGTTTTCTCAATAGCTTTCAATAGGAAGAGAGAGAGCAAGACTCACAAAAAACAGGCAGGAAATTCTCCCACCTTTCATTGCTGTGTTCTAGGACTACAGAAACTAGAAGTGGAAAACTCTGAGCACCCAGCCCAGGTGGAATTCAAGGGAATCACAGCATTTCTGGGCCAGCACAGAGGAGCATTCCCTGCAGATCCTATGCTGCTTACTGCAGAATAATTACAGAGAGCAGCGTGGCTCCGTGTTTCCCCAGAAGCAAACCTCCACCTCCTCCTTACATCTGTGAACCTGTGGGTGTCCCAGCAGCCCCAGCTGTGGTGCTCCTGCAGGAAGGATGTGGCTCTGCACACCAGGCTCACGGCCAGCACAAAGCTCAGCCCCACGTGTGCACTGCCCCACATCTCCACCATCACAAGAGAAGGAAGAGATACTAATTAGCTCAGTGCTCTGCAGGAATACATGAATATTAATGCAACCATCCGGACTAATTTTGCCAATTACAACTGTTACAGCAGCTCTGTTACAATTGATAAATGAGGACTGATACAAAGCTCTCTGCCTTTGAGAGGGGAGAAGTCCTGTTCGCAGGGCTCCATCGCACTGCTGCTAACACCAACAAGTTTGGGAACATTTTAATACTGTAAGAAATAACAAACATCTGCAAAGATTTTAAGAATGCAAAGTCTGGATCATTTGGTAGGAAACAGCTCCCATCCAGCACACAGAGATGCTTTTAGGGCCATTAATCAGGCTGGCAGGATCTGAGTGCCACTTTCCTCCAGTCAGACCAGCAAGGTCGTTGCCTTTCTGCTGGGGGCGATGAGCAATGCTGGCTCTACCTGAAGCATTTGTGCAGATTGTCTTTTCTCAAACCCAGAGTGCTCCCTTCACCACACAGCACAGCGAGGGTGGTCACCTCCTGCTTCTCAGAACTCACACACGGAGATACGGCTCAGAGAGACCAAACCATTAAACCAACAAATGGAGTCTGCATTAGGGATCTTTGTTCTCTTCTACTGCAATATTCCTCTCTGAAGTGTGTGATCTCAGAAAGACATCAGTAATATGAAATGGTCAATTAATTATGATACATTGAAGCTTAAATGTACTTTTACCATGGATATAGCACAACATTTATGTTGTTATTTTCTTCCATAATATTTCTTTACTTCCCTGCAAATATTGCCAATACGTGGAGGCTATAAACCTAAAATCTACAGAAAATAAAGAGAAACGACGTCATTCCATGGAAGAAAAAAAAGTGATACAAATTTTGATTGTGTTATCAAGTTAAATTGATTCAAACCAACAGTAAATTGTTACTTTTATTTCTGAGCTGAAGATGACCACAGCTTGACAGCTGCCCACTGTGATTTCAATACCAGCACCTGTCTGCAGTCAGAAGGCATTGGAGCTCCAGGACAGCACCAGGCACTGGGATACACATCAGGGCTCCAAAAAGCTGAGCCTGGGCAGACAGATGAGGCAGTGGCACTTCCCAGTAGACCAATACCAATGCAATAAAAATTAGCATTAAGATTGGTATCACAGGGGCTCCAATG
Source organism: Chrysolophus pictus (assembly GCA_037305975.1). Classification (NCBI taxonomy): domain Eukaryota; kingdom Metazoa; phylum Chordata; class Aves; order Galliformes; family Phasianidae; genus Chrysolophus; species Chrysolophus pictus. The sequence goes on from CM074587.1 coordinate 1,070,058, forward strand.
GTGCAATCTGGTCCCGATGCTGCCGGCACAGACAGGACTGCACACTGAACCACCTAACGCTGTGCCAGGTGCTTAACAAAGGTCCTTTCGATTTCAGGGAGGCTGTAACCCAATTTAACAAATAGCAAACGGAAGGGTCTGAGTACACATTTGCCCTCCTGTTGCTTATGATGCATAAAAGCATGAAAAAGAATATGAAACAAAATAGAAAAAACCAACACCGGTAATGAACAACAGAGCAAGCTGTTCTAAAAATCACCTGGCTCAGGCTGTTGTGGACCAGATGCAGGGCTCAGCAAAATTACATGGTATTTTCTATCCCCTAATGGCTTGCAATTTGGGAGGAAAACAGCATCTCTGTGAACAGCATGGGAACACACAAGAGCCTTCAAGAGTTTTTTTTCTCTGCTTCCACCTGCTGGCCAGAGGAACACAGCAGGTTTGGTGGCCAGCATGGGCAGAGCCGGGGAGCAGAGCCCACCCGTGAGCAGCAGCAGGTGGGCACAATGCCCCATCCCCTCTGCCCTGCTCTGCTGGCTGCTCACAGCTCCTGTAACCACAGGCACAGGGTCACATTCTGCCACTGCTGTCCACGTCACCACACGTTTACTCCCTCGCTATGAGATGTCCACGCGCAGATTCTGGGCACAGCATTACTCAATATAAAAAGAAAGTAAAATGAAAGCAAAGAGCCTCTGTCAGCTCTGTGATTTCTCCGGCAACACCTAAAAAGATGCATCTCAAATCCAGAACATGGGATTTGGCAAACAGTAATCATCTGGGTGAAAACCAAGTTATCCACTGCAGGACTCAGTTCTCTGCAGGAAGGATGCTCGCTGAAAACTGGAACAGCATCATGAAAACTGTTCCTAGAGATAATTATTCCTAATGACTTTCATCCAGAATGAACACTGAATCAGTGCCACATTCTGTTGTGATATATCCCCACATAAGTAATCCAGGATTTTAATTTAAATTGCTGTATTTGCTAGAAGTCAGACTTGCCTACAACAACCACCATCTTCAACGTTTCCATGCTGCGTTCTCCCACCTTCAGACAACACACCTGGGTGCTGCCCCAAACACATGTATGCACGAGATGCTGATGAGGCGAGACCATCTTGTTCATCTCAAAAAGCCATGGAATGCTGCAGATTGGAGTGAACCTGAAAGCCCCCCCAGTCCCCACCCCTGCCATGGGCTGGTTGCCCACACCAGATCAGGTACAAACACTGAGCTTGTCTACAGAGGCTCCATTACTGTGAGCGGTGCACTTGAGGCTATGCACAGACCTTCATCATCCTCCACATTAGTAATTCTAGGAAATTATGGCATGCTGCACACAAACAGGAAAACAGAGGATAAAACAAACAAACCCAAGCGCTACAAGGGATTACTTCTAAGCAAAAGAAGTGGCAGTGTGAAAGGACAGCTTCAGAACAAGCCAGGCTGTACCCTTCAAGCAACTTTTACTTGCTTCCTGATGTTTGTTTTTCATTTCTTAAATCAAGTCCTTACACCAGCATTGCTTCTATCAGACCAGTGCTGCTGCACAGAAGCAGTGCAGGAGGAGGAGGCAGAGGCACCCAGGTTAAGGATAGTTGGAGCTGAGTCTTTTTTTTTGGTGAGCCCAAGCAGGAGACAGCACTGTTTGTGCACACACAAGTGCCAGCTGCTGAGTGCCCACCTCAGGTGGGGACACACGTGCCCCAGCTGTGACGTGCATTTTCAGGTCCAGCTTACTAAGCTTAACAGCAGTGATGATCTCTCAGTTTTCTCAATCATGCAACCAAACAAAAATCATTTGCATCTTCCCCAGAGGAAAAAAAAAGTGAAGCACCAGAAGCTAAGCTGGCAGCCCAACAGCTAAAGCTGGAGGTGAAGAGCTGGGTGTCTGACCCGCAGCCATGGGCAGTGCAGGCAGAGCTGGAACACCACTGCTGGGTATTCACACCTCTCCCTTCTTATCAGAGCCACAGCACTGCTAATGGGGTAAAACAGAAGCAAAGTGTGCAACAGCGGTGAAATAGCCATGTTTAGACAGAAAAAAAGGTATTGGAAATGATCCAGCTTGCTCTGCAAACCCGCTCTCATTGCTGTACCTTTTGTCATGGCTGCTTTTATGCAGCTCTTTCCATTGAGGGCTGGGGCTTTGGATTCTTCCCCTCAAGGCCTGAGAAGCTTTTATTTTTTCTGGGTTTATCTTTAAAGACATTGCCTATATTTCCAAGTCTTTCATGTTTCTCTGTTCCATACCCCTGCTCCATCTGGCATTTGCAACACCTTCCAATTTAGATTCATCTGGAACAAATCCAGCAACAGCTTCAGCAATACTGAAGCAGATGCTTCAAACAATGCCTCTTCACCTTGCACGGGGGGGGGAAGCCAGGAGCCATCAAACCCTCCTGCCCTGCACAGCAGTGCCTCAAACGCCATCCTCAGCCCTAACCCAAGGCCCAGAGGAGGTGGCAGAGGCTTCAAGTGCAGCACTCATCCAAGGCGGTCTGGGCATGGGATGCTCCCAGTGCACCCCTCCCAACAAAACCCCATCCTCCTTCTCTGGAGGTTTGCTGCCCCTCCTCTGCGCCTGCAGCTACTTTCACCCATCACCTCCATCACCAAAAGGAGGAAGCACAGGGGATGTCCCGTTCCCAAGCCCGACCATTTGGGGCCAGGACAACAGCAGCAGCAGGTGTCCACAGGGACTGTCTGTGGTTTGCAGGAGTCCCTGAGCTGCCAGCAGCGAGACCAAGTGGCTGCCTTTTCATCTCTGGGATTATTGCCTATCAGTCAGTAGGACATTGCATCTATAATTCAAAGTAGAGCTCTAGTTTATAATGAGAATGAAGTGTAGCATTGATCCAGCTTCTTTTAATGCTGTAATAAATATAAATCAGACCAGCAACCCTTCCCATTTTCAAATACAAACCTATCACCCGGCAGCCAACCTTATTCTAACATTTTCCAAGTGTGGCTAATTTTTCAAGCAGGTACACGAACAGATTTGTTCATCCCCTCAGGACTTACACACAGGCTGAACCCAACCTGTGCCAGCTTAATTGCAACCTCTGAGAAGTTCTCCCTAAATATGCCACTCTGAGAAGACTTCTACAGCAGCCAGCCCTCACCACATGGGCAGATGTGCTAACTGAGAATAGAGGTGTCCAACACCATGCTGCCTTTAGACGCTGCAGTGATTTAACTTACCTAAACCATTAAAGAAAGCTGGGGTTCAGCAAGTGCTCTGGAGAGAAAGGCAGCAGAGCACAGGTGAGCACATGCTGTCTCCCCTTCCAGGTCAGCCCTGCATGCATCAGAGCTGTGTGTAAATTAGGTGCCCTTAAACATGGAATTAAGGTTTTGAGAACAGAAGATTAACTTCACTTACAGTACCATACTAAACTGATATAAAAAAAACCTTCCTTCACAGTTCTGTCTGAAAAATGCTGTGCACATAATGAAATCATAGAATGGCTTGGGTTGGAAGGGACCCCAAAGATCATCAAGTTCCAACCCCCCAGCCTTCATAGGCAGGGCTGCTAACCTCCACATTTAGTACCAGCCCAGGCTCCCATCCAGCCTGCCCTTGAACACCTCAGGGATGGACGGGGCATCCACAGCCTCTCTGGGCAGCTGTTCCAGCACCTCACCACTCTCATAGCAAAGAACTTCCCCCGACATCCAACCTCAATCTTCCCTCTTTCAACTTAAAAACCATTTCACCTTGTCTTACTATTATCTATCATTTCAGTGAGTTGAAATGATATAGTTAATAAAAATAAAAAGAAAGAAAACTAAGGGTTTGATAGCAAAGAAAACGATGTTCTCAGATCTGATTTCAAAATGATGCTGAGCAAACGAGAAAGCAGATTTAACAGTTGCATTCTACTGTATCATTAAGGGAAAATGAGAACAATCTACTTATCACTAACCTGCATTTTTTAAACAAAAAAATAAAGCCACTTAAAATACCCATCTGATAGAAAGCCCATACAGCTGGGTTAATTACAACAAATAGGCTGGGGAAGGGCTCAGGCAAGGTGCCAGCTTGTCATGGTGCATTCAGACACCAAACTGCTGCATGCCTGAGCAAAGGGACATGGCCTGGGGTGGGGAATGGAAAGGGAAGCGAGGCAATGCCCACTGCACCATGTCAGGATAAAGCCACAGAGCTGTCCATGTGCTTCACCATGCCGAGACCTGCAAGGGGTTCTACCCTCATGTAATGTAGTGCCTCAGGAAAAAGAAAGACATGACAACAGTGACAGGACTATTTTCTCCTTAGGATTTGGATGCATGTGGATTCAGTACAGTCTGTCCTTAAGTCCTCACCGCAGGATAAAAAAAGTCAGAAACATTTGCAAACACATGCTTGGCTCCCCATATAAATAAAGGGATGAAAAAAGTTTGCAGCCTCACTGAGGCTGGAACAGGCAGGAGATGCTCTCTGCTGCAGAGCATTTATAATGCAGCACATGCAGAGCCAACCACCAAACTGGTTTACAAAACCGGTGGCTTAACTCCGCCAGCGACGCCAGGGAGAACAGGAACGCCTGAATGCACCAACTCTAAGGGATGTCAGAACCAGAAGAGGCTTTTGATATATATTTAATCGCCAAACTCAAAGAAAATCCAAAAGCAACCTGAGGTGAATAACCGAGATGAGAGATTCAGTTGGAGAGCTCAGAGAAATGCAAGGAACTGCACATTTTCCCCCAGCTGAATACTTTAGACAACACTTCAAACAGGGAACAAAGACCCAGAAGTGAAAGGCACTGCTCAGCATCCCAAGGGCCGGGCAGGGTGCTCAGACTGGGGGAACTCAGGGCTCTAGCAGCTGGGAACACGCTGCTGTGCCTTAGCACCAGCCACTGGGAGACATGGCCTCACCACCCAAATGTGTTCTGGAGTCGTGGGGCAAGCAAACAGGAGATGCAACCTTTGCTTAAGAGACGAGATGCTTTATCTCGCCCTCAGAGAATATGTATTAAAATTTAATTCTCATAAATACCTTTTACAGCTTAGAGAGTTAATTAGATTGAATCCATTTAGTTTTCGAACCATTAAATAAAGTTTATCATTGATTTACAGATTATAGGTTGATACATCACAGCAGAGCTCCTTCCTGTTTCATTATCCCCATCAAATCCCTTCTGAAAATATTATTCTGTCTGAAATCAATAACTTCCCTGGCAAAGGAAAATCAGCTACAGAAAGGCTCCCAAATGCAAGCTTTCCACCCCTGGGCTCATCCTGCCCCAAAAGCCAAGGAAGCATTTTGATTTTGTCCCAGGGGAAGACAGATGTGCTGGTTCTTTAACCTGCACTCCTGCTTATTTTCATTTCCCACAGCAACATTTTTCACACTGAAAAAAAGACACATAGCCACAAGCCTTTTACAGAACAAGCAAACACCTGAGGTTCTCTATCATTGGCCTTTCATCCATTTTGATGATGTTTTTATATGGTTTTCAAATAATCACATGGATTGGTTTGGTAGAGCATGACATTTTCCACAAGAAGTGGGAAATACATCAAACATGACAATTACATTGCAAAAATTGTATTTCTGAAGTCATCCTTCAGCAAGCAGGACATTTTCCCCCAAACCTTCAACCAGTTCAGCAGCTAATGAGTCACTGCGCTGCCCGAAGACATTCGAGACCTCCAGCAAGATCTCCTGGGTAGGGGTGAAGCCATAAAACACAGCCTGCTCCAAAATAAAGAGGGTGTGTGCTCACTGCAGGACAGGTCCTTGTGCAGCACCCCACCCTCCAACACCCCTGTGCTGCAGCATACAGAGGTCGGTAAGCAGATGGCTGAGAAATGACAGCACCTTGCACTGGTGCTTTTACAGATGAATGCCCAGACATCCATCACCTGCAGGTGGGCAGCACCAGCAGTGCAGAACAAGGCGCAGTGAGCACCAGCACCAAGAGCATCCCACCAGCACTATACGATGCTGAGAAGGCAGGAACCGGGGAGGAGGAGGAGACACCACGATGGTGTCACTGGTACCACTGTCAGTAGAGAGCCACACACTCCTCAAGCTTCAATGGAAAAGTTAGCTAATAAAATGAGCAGATGCATCATCAGATTCCGTCCCAGCCACTTCAAGTGTGTTCAGACAGCGATATTCCTACTGGGAACATGCCAGGCAGAGGAATAAATATGCAGCTAATTCCTTCCCCACTTAGATACCATACCTAGCAGTGCCTGCCCAGCAAGTCTGGGAAGACTGAAATATATGAGCCCGTGGCAGAGCTTTTGTAATCTTCCCAGCTCTAAGCTCAAATCGACTCCTTCTGTGAGGACAGATTCATCACGAGCAACAAAATGCAATTTACATATTTTCACGGCAGAAAACTTATACATTATAAAACCTCACTATTTCTCATCTACCCTTTCTAAATAAGGCTTATGTAGCTGTGAAGAAAGGATAATTGTGTTGCTATTTTAAATGGAAAGCAATAAGACACTCCTTGATGCCACCAGGAACTGCATCAGAGGACATCATTTGTGCTGCAGCCCTGCAGCACCACGTGTCGCATGCATCCCATTTCCCCCCACTGCTTTTACACTGGTGTTAACGATAGCTGCCTCCAAGTCTTGCTACAGTACCATAAGACTGACTGGAATCATAGAACTGTGAGAGTTGGATAAGACCCCCAGGATCCCCAAACCCAGTCCTCCATGCCCACAGTGCTGGAACACCCCCAGGGATGGTGACCCCACCAGTCCCTGGGCAGCCCATAGCAGTGCCTGTGTCAGTGCCTGACTGCTCTTTTGGAGATTTTTCCTAATATTTAACATGAACTTCCCCCAGCATATAATCCTGCTCATTTATTGCTCCTAGTTAACTTTTTTCCTACGTTCTACACAAATATTTTCAGTTTTTACACACTACCTTTATCACATTCTTTTATTTAAAAATGTCTAAAGCTCAGTGTCCTGCTTTTTTTTAATTTGCTTTAGTGCCTTTGCATTGCTGGTTTCATCCAACATCAGAGCCCTTCATTACTCCCTTTTGCATGGTGCCTAACACATCTAATCTACACATCTAATCTCCCACTTTACTCTCGTTGTCTTCTATCCCATACACTTTGATCATAAGTTTCTTCTGGCTGATTCAGTTTCACCAAATGGATGCACTTCAGAGAAACAACTCCAGAAGCCCTAATTCCTCCCTCATTCACCTTCTAAAACATTCCTGCCCTCTGCAGCCCCCATCCAGCTGAACGCCCTGTGCCTCCACAGGTGAATTTCTCTCTCTGAGCATAAAGGTCCCACCATGACCACTGCAGGGACAGAAGATCCTCTGGTACAAAAAGCCCATTTTATGTTTCTTGCCCAGGGCTCCCCTGGGTAGCACTAGGGGAAGCAGCTGCAGCTGAGCAGCGTTTATCAGCAACTTCCAGCATAAAAATCCAGTGCAGGGAGGCAGGGCCCCATGTGCACCAACACAGAGGCAGGTCCGAGCCGCCCCAGAAAGCAGCTCTTTGGAAATCACTGACACTCAATTGCACTTCTGTAGCTTGCACAGAAAGCACAATTTTAAATAGGAAAACACCTTATTTTCCCTATGCAGAGAGAATCAGCTCCCAGGCAGCATTATTACTGTACTCTTCTGCCCAGTACAACTCAGAGAGGAAAAGCTATTACTGACTTGCATGATAATGAAGGTTTTTCTTTACCTGATCTACTTCTGAAAGAATACAATCAGAAATGGCACTTTCAATCTAAGCAGCGCTTTGACACAAAATGTATACCTTAAAAAGACACAAAACAGGCCAAAAAATAAATCTATTTGCTTTCTACTGCACTGCTTGCCCATTTCATTTGCTTAAGGAGAAGACGACATCCTTGCAAGGGATGCTGTGGGGCACACCGGCTCCATTGGTCACTCCCTGCAGCATTTTTTGGTCCTTGCAAAGCAATATGGGCAGTTCTGACTCACTTCCACCTGCTATGGCAGAGTATTCCCCCCCACAGAAGGAAGCATAACCACAGGACAGGGGAAGAAGGGAAGCTGGCTGCAGCTGATCGCAGTGAGGCCATCCTGCTCTGCAGCTACTGCTTGTCTCACCACAAACCAAGTGGAAGAAACTAACAAACCCAGGTTCCTTATCAGCATGCACTGCTAATAGGGGTGATGGCCAAGATGAAAGGCAGTAGAGAAATGTGTGCTTTTACAAATCAGTGGTGGTAACATTACATATGAATATATAATACATAAACATCAGGAGATGAAGCCAAGATGCATTGTAACTGCTGCATGCAACACGTGTGGATACGAAGATCTGAGCGCAGCCACAAGAGTAAGGGATGCTGAAACACGCAGCTCCCTCTCAGCATCCTCAGGGGGAAGACAAGTTTATAACTTTACCATCTAATAGAGTCTTTTGAAACTTTCTACTGAATCGTTTCCCTCTGAAGTTTCTGCAGTTACTCTTAGCTGTGGTGAATATTTCAAAGCAGATGCCACGCTTTTATTTCAATTATTCTTTTTTTTCCCTCCCTTGTTTTTCAGGGAATGGCAGTTTTCTGCTCAGAACAGCATACTTCACATTTTCAGATCTGCATTTAAAGAGAAACCACAGGGAAGCCAGTCAGTATGTGCCTGCCGTGCTCCCTCCAGTGCACGATGCTGTCCTGCTCTGCAGGTCCACCACGCAGACTGCAGTAAGCAGGCACACACACAGCTGTGCCCTATAACACCTGGGTGCCTTTTGGTTAAACCCATGGTGGGACAACACCAAACAACTCAGTCTGAACATTACCCATAGCAGCTGGGGAAGAAACTTGGAATTATCTCACCAACTCCTATCACACCCCTCTTCATATTGATCAGACAAACGATGAACTGACCGATTTAAAAACAACTAAATATTCTATGTTGGTGAATCTGAAGTTTCATGATGAAATTAATGTCATTTGTTGCTTGAAATGAGAGAAAGACGCATATGAAATATCCGCCTGGGGATCCAGCAAAACAATTGACTTTGAACTCAAATATTTCCTTGACACCAGTAATCTCAATAGCAGCCTAGCATTTAACAGAAGCCTATGTCTTTAAAAGAACGGGTGGTGATGTAGGTACACGTTTAAGACTGCATGCCTGAAAATCCTCATTCAGGTTTCCCTTGCCCTGCAGACATGATTGCAAAGTTCACCAAACTGCTCCAGCCAGAGAGGAATTTGGACTTCATTAAGTAAATTTATAAGCATAATTGGCCCATTTTCATCAATATAAACTCTATTATCTGCTACCACCAGTGTTATGCGCAGGCAGTTCAAGGACAGATCCCCAACTCCTCAGAAACCAGGACCAGTTCTTCTCCCTCCAAACAGAACAGCCTAAATGATGCCAACCAACCTCATCTTTTGAGGAACTGAAAGCCATCTCAGTTGACAGTTGGACTCAATGATCTTTTCCCAACCTTAATGATCCCATGACCAACAGTTGGCTGATGAAGTACACCTACATTTGGCATCTAGAAGTCTCCCTCTCAAGTGACAAAGACTTTGTTCTATGGTCATTCTACAGGTCAAGACTACAGACAGCTTCTAAGAGAGAAGCGATTCAGTCTGTCAGCTTAATGGGGGAAATAAAGAAAAAAGTAAAACCAGAGATGGGTAGCCATAAAACTCTGTAGATCAAATGCCAAGGAGTAATTAAAAAGAAAGGGGATTTCTATGGAACTGAATGCATAATTAGGGCAGGAAGCACACACCGCTTAATAATCTCATTGTAAAAACTGACAGAAGTTGCACTGTAAGTATGAACTATCTAGAATTGGGAGTTTGAAAATGAAATAGAAAAGAGGTGCTTGTACTGTTAAACACTGGATCGTACAAGTCTCAAGCAAAAAAGCTTCTCGATTGAAATACCTGCAATATAGTGCCATTACTTATCAGCTGAAATGTGTTTAGCACCACTTTTCTCCTCGGAATGCAAATGCTCACTGGATTGGGAAATTAAGAGCCAGATTCAGTGAAGTGTTGATCTCTGTCCTCGTGACAAAGCAAAGCCCCCAAACACTGGACTTTCCATATCACTCAGGAGAGAGGCTTTTAATCATGACACTCCTTCCCTGTCCTAGCCATTAAATCTGGAAAGAATAAACCTTACAGAAATTGGAGGACTTGGGTATTTTTATGCTAGACCTAACAGCACCTTTCAGAACAGGAATCAAGCAGAGCAGCAGACCTCAGCACGCAGTGTAGCACAAAGGTATTTTCACACAATAAGTTTACAGTCCAACCTATTGCAAGACAAAGGCACCCTTCAGCAAATGTACATCACTACAGAGTGACACAGACTGCGCTGCTTTATCCCCTCCCTGACCACTGGTGTGTGCTGATGTGGCCATGCTGCTACAGAAGCCAAGGGGCTTTAAACACTTAAAGCTGCTGCCAGATGCAGAAAACAGGCAGGAAAAGTGAGCTTTGTCTTGAGCTATGCCTGATATGCTCAGTGTCACAGGGCAGGCAAGGCTCCCTCACCACCAGTCCAACAGCCAAGGCAGGTGTGGGACACAACTCCTTCAGCCAGGAGGTGCAGTGAGCGATGCCTGCACCTGCAGGGCCTGGGGAAACCCACCCACAGCAAGTGATGGACATCACCGCTTTGATCTGAGCCAAGAGAAGCAAGAGGAAGCAGGTCTGTGCTGCTCCTGATGCTCGGCACCAGGAAGGTGACACAGCCTGGGGCCACCGACCACCTTCTTTGTCAGTTCTCATAACCTGGACTCAAATTCTGCTGACATTCAGCACTGAGCACTTCTGACCAAGGTTTTCCAATCCGGGTCCTAATTACATATCACGTACTGATACATCCTACTGTGGTTAATGTTGTAGGGCAGAAGGTGACCTATGAAGATCTGAGGTACCCCAGAGCCAGCAGCTTCAGCAGGGAGCCTGGCCATGCAGCCCCAGCTCACCTCCAATGTCCTCTGCAGGCAGCACACATGGAATCCAGAGCTGAGCTTCACCTCACCGTCACGGCTTATTCCCTTGCACTAAATTACAGATGCTAGACAATTCTGAGATAGGAGTGTTAATTATTAATAGAAATTATCTGAATTGATTTTCAATTACAGAATATTTTCTATTACCTTGCAATAAGACTGGAGGAATTCCATTAAATTCAAAATGAGGATCATCAATTACCTTTAAGACGCATGTAAACTAAATACATTACATCTCTGTTGAAGCCAATGATTTCCATTACCTATTTCCATTAATTTCCATTCATTTGAAGCGACTCCATTTCAAATGGGTTTTAACAACTTGATGGCTTATCAGCATTCTGGGCTTTCCAATGTGATGGGGACATAACCCAGCTGCCATCATCTCCTCCTGCACGTTCAGATGCTGAAAACCTCTACAGGACACTGCTGCAGCAGGCAGCCAACAGGCTCAGCCGTCCAAAGCCTGCTGTGGCTTCTGATGCAGCAGGGAATCTGCCTTTGGAAACATGATGTGTTAAGATTGACAACTTGGGTTTCTTTTTCCTGATTAAGAAGTCCGTCCCCATGACCTTTTTCTCAGGCTGATTTGTGTTTTGACCATTTCTGTGGTCAAGCTAAGCCTGCTGACGCCAGCCAATATTCATTGCTCACAACCACTGAAAGCAGAGATAGAATTTTCCCTGAAATTTGCATAACAATGTACATATGTGATACTGCTAAAAGCAAGGTACAGCACAGAGTGGTTTGCTGACCCAGTGCCAGCCACACAACTCTTTACCTTCCAGATAACACAATGTGGAAAGCTAAGAGCTGTGCCTGCCTTTAAATAGGAGATGCTATCTCCTACACACACAATTATGGAGAAGAGGTTATTTTTCTACGAGTCTGCCTTCACTTGTACCCTAAACAGCACAGTTACAAGTGTAATGCTCTAACATCATTTTCATTTCCAAGAATTTCTCCCAGGTTTACCCCAGTAAACAAGACATCTCTCTTCTCAATAAAGGAATAAGGCCTTGGGTAAATCACATTTACCCAAATTGCTGCATCACTGCTACTACAGAAAAATCACAGGCTGCAGATCCCACCCTCACTGGTGCTGGGTGGCATCATGGTGGATAAACATCCTTGCCAGTTTAAATAACAACACTTTTTAAAAAAGATAAGAAACATTATCAAAGTCAACTTCTTATTACTTTATTTCACTTCTATGAGCAGGCTTAGGGCCATCCTGCATTAGAGCACAAATGCATCAAAACCTGACACGGCTGCTTCCGACCTCCTCCTGCTCCCAGCTCCTGAAGCTGGGCCTGATTTCAGACCACTTTATTTTCACCCTGTGCTCCCAGCACCCCCAAGAGGAGCACAAGCCCTGACAGCCCACAGCTCAACAAGCACAAATCTGCTTTCTATTTTTTTTTTTAAATGAAAAACCTGACCTATACAGCAGAACTCCATATGCTTTCCACATCACAGACAGCCAAGCACTTCTGAATACAACTCACCCATTCCCCACATGGATTACATCCATCTTTGAGATTATAAGACACAGAGCACTGTATGCACCAATACTAAAATAGTGATTTATCTCTGAGCTCTCTGCAGTAAAACAGTGCATTTAAACAAAAAAGTTTCTTAACATCATCTTGAAGCATGCAATGAGAGAAGCAGCCTATTTCTGTGATGAGCAGCCATACAAACCCTATGCAGGTGGCATGGCACAAGCATCCAGATGGCCAATGTTTTTTGGTAACATTTTGTTGGTTTTTTTTTTGCCTGCTGCTTCTGATACTCACTGCTTAAATATTATTTCAATTGTTAAAGGTATTCTTTCAGCATAAAATGGACAGAGCACTCACATCACAAATACAAAGTTGTCTTCGGTTCAGCTGGGATGGAGCTGTTTTCCTCCATGCCTGCACGATGCTGTGCTGTGGTTTTAGGAGCAGTGTTGGTAACACAGCGATGTTCCCAGCTGTCGCTGAGCAGTGCTGCATGCAGCCAAGGACACTCACTATTCCCCACTGCCCTACAATGGGGCACAAGGGGCCGGGAGGGGATGCAGTGAGGACAGCTGACCCAGCCCAGCCAAAGGGACATTCCGTACTGTGTGACATCGTGGGGAGGGAGAGCTTAGAAAGGGGGGGATTCTGCTCTCTTCCTCCTGCTGCTCGGGGTGGGGGGGGCAAGCTGGGCATCCTACAGGGATGGTGAGCAATTGTGTGCATCACTTGTTACATACATACATGTACTGTCATCACTGTTAACCTTCTCCTTTATCTTAATTAAGTTTCATCCCAGCCCACAAGTCCTACTTGGTTTTTTCCCCCTGATTCTCTGCCCCTCCTGCTGGGAAGAGGAAGCAAGCAGCTGTGTTGGTGGGTGCTGAGCCACAAACCAGGTTAAACCACAACAAAAGTCAACAGATTAAAGCCCCAAATACAGTAAAAATTCTCCCACAAGAGTCATATAAGTGATATCTAGTTTGGCTACAGAAGGCAACTTGTCAATCAACAAGAACATTGCTATTGCTTACTAAACCATGATGTACTACAGCGCAGTGAGTCCCCACCACGTCAGGTACTCTGATCAACATAAGTCACAATTCATTCATCATGGGAGTCAGTGTCTGAAATAAAACAATCCCAAGCTAATGAAGTAGAAGGATCACTAGGATTAGTTATATTGCAGAGTAAAAAATAACCCTGCAGAAGGGCTCACTCCTTTCCCCCCCTTCCCTCCCCACAGGCCTTTATCATTTTTTTTCTTCTTCTTTGTGTGTAGGAAGAAGAGCTCTGTAATGACTGGGAGCAGATGGGTAGGATCCATGCACCCTGTTCTGAACTGCATTCCCTGATGCAGCACCAGCTGGGAGCAACCCAGTGGGCAGCAGGGACCCGTGCTGCCTTCCATGTGACTCCCATAATCGCTAATCATTTTGAATTGATGTTTACTGGACTCACACCTTGCTCGCATAGCCTCAGAGCTGAGGTCTCTTGGCACATTCAGAGCCAGCGTGGGAGGAGAAAGCTGGAGGGGACAGACAGACAGAGCAGGGGGAGGAAGAAGGCAGGCAGGAAGGCACCAGCAATAGGAACACAGGGAACAGAGGTGCCTCGAATCCTGCAGATTATTCAAGATGGGATGGACTGATAAAAATTTTTCTCTATGTAATATTCTAGCATATTATTCTAAGAACCTACAAATCTAGAATTCCTGACAGACAGCAGGTATTACACACGTTAGAAGATGCACTTCCAGATTTGCAACTATATCCCACTTTACAGAAACCGATTCTATTTCCTACATAGCATTAAACATAAAGTTTTAAAACCCTTTAGAAAAAGACCATTTTCTGCTACAAAAGTTTAAGCCAAGTTAGTCATTAATGATTTCCTATCCTTGAGAAATTGTATGGTTTCTTCAGATGGGCTGTAATAACTTCTGGACAACATCCCTGATCCATTCAGAAACACCTGGGAATTAAATAGGCATCAGTAGGCAGAGTCCAATTGATTTTGGAGAAAACCAGGACAGGAAAGAAGTAGATGAGCCACATATTACCTTCTTCATCTGTTTAGCATATTAACTTCCTCCAGCATCTATATCATCAAACAGTCAAACAGTTGATGGCAGCTTTACAGAAGAAGCAAAAACCAACCCAGCTCAAACTGCCATCTCAAATGCCTCACCTACCATACAGAATGTAATGGGAACAGAACCAGGGAGGGGATGAGGAGGGGCAGACTGGGGCCAGGGCAGGCAGGGGGATGAGGATGGGGCTGGGACAGTTCTCTGGGAAGCACCTGAGATGCTGACATTGTGGGAATTTACAACTGGTAAGACTTCATTCAGCACTTCTACATTGCTATCCGAAAGAGCTGCCAGCAGAATATGAAAGAAATGCATGATGTCCAGTGTCTGCTTCACTCACAAAATCAGCACTGCTTGAAGTACTACAGTTTGCCTTTCTTTGCTTTGGCACAGTTGTTTTCTGAGAAGTTTTATTCCTCGACAGAAGAAATAATTGCAAAATTCTCATTTGTTTGCTTTGATGTGAATTAAGCATTGCAATAAAGGCATTTGTTTATCAAGTTTCCACTGATCATAAAATGCTTTCCAATGAATGATAAGCACAAGGAGCCTTCACTCCAGCCCATACGGTCAAATGCCTTTAGGCGTACAGCACTTACATCATCTACGTTGACCTGAAGATGTTCTACAGGGGGAATGCATGATTCTGAATGGGCACCAACCTGCAAGACAACTTATGGAAGGGCATATCACCCAAGCATGCTCTGTGCCCCTTTCCAAAGCCTCCAGCTGTCACAGCCATCCTTCTCACCCCACCTACTCTGCTATCACCATTCACACAGGTGAAGCTCCTTCCCTGCACAGCCTGGAGTTGGTCCTGCTGGCTCCTGCTGCCAGAGCGTCCCTGCCACAACAGACAGCCCTTAAACACTGACAACGATCTACTAATGGTTCTACGGGGTTAATTAACTGTTTCTTTTTTGGAGATAATAGGATTTTCAACGAGGAACATCAGCATTATCTTTAGTGCCACCTCTTCAAAGGGAGAATACAGGGTAATTGGTACTGCTATGCATTGCCTATTATGCATAAAATTAAGGGAGGGAGTTTACACATAGTGATTACTATTGGTACTTTATTACTTCAAATTCATATATAGATTGCACACAACGGGTGTGCAAGAAACCCCATTTCTGTCTCTTAGTATTAAATCCATATATTCCGCTAGAACATCCTTGTCCATTATTTCAGTACTTTATTTTTTCCTTCCTCCCAGACCTTGTGAAAACATGTAAAGCATTCCATATCACATCATGTTTATTAGAATAAAATAGAATGGCCTGAGTTGCAAAGGCCCAAATGCTCATCAGTCCCAACCCCCTGCTGTGTGCAGGTCGCCAACCAGCAGCCCAGGCTGCCCAGAGCCACATCCAGCCTGGCCTTGAATGCCTGCAGGGATGGGGCATCCACAGCCTCCTTGGGCAACCTGTTCCAGTGCCTCTCCACCCTCTGGCTGAAAAACTTCCTCCTCATATCCAACCTAAACCTCCCCTGTCAGTTTAAGACCATTTCCCCTTGTCCTACCCTATGAATTGTTTCTCTATCAATTCTGAAATCTGAACACTACAGTTAAGACAAAGCAGATGTGAGAGCCTGGAATGATCCCGTCCTCAGCAAGTGGCATTGCCATGGGAAAGCACAGCTGAGAGGAAAAAAGGAGAAGTCATTTTCTCATTCAGTGCTCTGGGAACTGAGTGCATTACCAGCCATCCTTTACTGGTAGGATCTTGGCACTGGGACTACAGTTACTGGCATCCCCCTGTACCCACTGTCTTTTAAAAAAAAAATCAGAGTTTTCTTATGAAAAGCACAAGCTTAGCTTAGTTTCTGCTGCACACACTGAAAGCCCAAACTTTTTAGCAGAAACTCTTTAGTAGAAACAAACCCAAAAATAGTGGCAAAAAAAAAGTCTCCAGCTTCGCAACAGGCAGAGCAGCAGCAGAGGAGAAACAGCAGCAGTGCAGCCACAAAGCACAGCTCTGCCCCTACACCACCCCACACCCAGGTGCCTGAAGATGCTGCTTTCTCCCGAATGCATCCAGGTTTATGGACTCCTTTTTCCATAAGATGCAATAACACGAAACCTGAATGTGATTTATCTTTTTCCTTCAGAAAGCTGATTTTTCCACGCTTGGCCTAACACAACAGAGCTTACATCAATATCCATTACTGCAGCAGCAGCCTTGCCATGGGTATGGCAACCTGCAGCCGTAACTCACCCAACAGTGACAGATACTGCACAGTTAGTGCTGCCTCCGACTTGGCACTGCCAGCCTCCCTGTGACCCTGGAGCATCCAAAATCCAAATATTGCCCTGGTCCAATCATTTATCTTTTTTTTTCCTAGGACCTAGAAAGGCTATTTTGACAAGGTGGGAAATAAATGGGGTGGGCATTCTTTCCAAACCAGATTTTCTGCGGTTTCTCAGACAAGACAGAGGATGCAGGTATCTCTTCTCCCCCTCTCTCCCTCCCATTAAAGGTGAATACACTCAGCAGCTGATTGCAGACTTCTTAGCTCACGGTTCCCCCACGCACCTGCAGTGCCAAGCACCCCATGCTTGCAAAGTGCCCATCGCACAGCAGCTGCCTCCTCTCCCCCATGCCTGCTGGCAGAGCAGAGGCACTTGTTGCAGCTGCACATGGGCTAACAGATAGACAGATGTGAAGTTTCTTTGGAGCAAATTCTGTTCCCAATTGCAACACTCAGGAGAAGTATTACAGCCACTCACCAAGCAAAAGCAAGTCAAATATTTGCAGATCATTTTACTCCTCCCTTCATTTCAAGCTTTATGCATTCTTCTCATCTTTGTCCCCTAACAACAAAGACAGCAATGAAGCTACAAAATCATGTTGAGCGCCTTGTAACTAAAACTAAACAGTCCCAAATTTAAATATTAGTGGTGCACATTTTTTTCCTATGACTCATCAAATGTCTTACCCTTCTGCAGCACAGGAGATCAGTGAGTTCTAATTGCTCCACAGCCCCATTTTTCTTTTATGAACAGACACTCCATCCCAGGTGGTCTAGAAGCAGCTAATTAAATCTCCACACCCCCACCCCCTCGCAGAGCTCACTGCAGGTCCGAGGCCAGCCCCTCTCTGCACTCAGGACATCACTGCTCCTCCTCCCTGCAAGGCACTGAATGCTGATGGCACCAAGGAGGTTGCTTGCTTCTGCTGGTCTTTACTTTCTCATCATTGTTTATTTCTCCTCTTTGGGATCTGCTCATTTGCTCAACTCTTTGATGTTTTTAATCATATATCAAAGTCTCTTTTGCTAATCTCCTATTGAAAGACGGGCTCCTTTTGCCATTATGCATAATTAACTCACTGATGCCAGCTGCCTAATGGACAAGTTTCTGTATTCTCCTTTGAGTTAGCCTAGAAGATAGCTACTGTTACTGTTGACCCTAATTAACAGTGTGCCTTATTAAGTAGGTGGTGTTGTACCATCCTTACATGTGAATTTCACAATATTAGTATTACCACATCCTTCACGTGATTACAATACAGGAACTGTCAGCTAAATCTGTATCACCAATAAACAGCAGCATAGGGAAACATGCACAAACCTAAGTGTGTCACTGCAAATCTTTCCAGAAATTTCCTCCATCAGGTCCTCACCAATCCTCATCTGCGCAGCCACTTGCGGTAGATTCATTTGGGGTTTGTGCCAATGCACTGGAGAGCCCTGTAATCCCTTGTCATGAATATGAAGGATTTCACCCAGCCTATTAATAAGCAGAATTACAGATAGTCGGGGAGTAAATCATCCACCGTTTTCAGTCACATCAACAATAGATTGAGAAAAATTACTCATTCATTTTTATAATCCTTTAATTCTTGCAGATGTTCCTTTGAAAATTGATTTAAATTGATGAATCACGGGGCAAGATTGGTGTAAATTTTTCAAGCTGAAGACAATTGCCTTCGATAGAGTAATCACAGCACACATCCCTGTACCTCCTATAACTCATCGGTTCTCAATGTTTAATGCCACTGCAACTCTGGAGCCAGCTCCTGAGGCAACAAGAGGAAACGGTTTGTAATTAGATGAAACCCAGCCTGCTCTGATAGATTTTCTCCCTCCCTGTTTCTCAGATAGAGGAGGAAGGCAAGATAAAGAAACAGAAATTCACCCTGATTTGGGCAAGTAATCAAAGAAGGTTGGAGGAATCGGGAAGGGAAGCAGTGGCAGCCTTGCCCTGCCCAACCCGGGGACACTGCAGCAATACCCACATCTCTGTGCCGTAACTCCAGCAGAAAGACTGAAAGAGCTCCAGGCTCACGCCAGCACAAACTGCATGGCAGAACTTGGTATCAGCCAGAGGGAAAGCAGCACACCTTCCAGATCCTGACATGGTTTGGTTCTGCAAAGAAAATCAGGAGGGAGCTCACCCACTTCAGAGCATTGCTAGTCAGCTGCTTCAGAAGCTTCATCTGCATGAAGTAATTCACAAGAAGATAAACTAAACTAAACCCCTGACTTGATCATAATCACTTATTCTGTGGCTAGAAAGGATGATGCGGAGCTGCCAGCTAAGCCAGGAAAATCTCTCATGCAGTAACAGAAGAACACAAATCTTTGTTGCCTGTGTCCCATGGAGTTACTGGACTGAGTCCATGCAATAGTGGAAGGCAACAGGAAAAAAATATTTACAGATACATATAAAAACATCTTAGAAGTGCCTCAAATCTCATTTGATCAAGTTTCAGTCCTTGTCTTGTTTCCATAGGGGCAGTGCCACAAGAGTGTGATTGCTGTGCAATAGCAAGGAAGCCCTTTCCATACCTAAAGGCAATCCGACCAGGAGCACGAGCAGACAAACACAGCTTGCCACAAGCAGAGAAGCAGAGTTCCGCACCTGATACTGCTGTTGGGTACAGGACATCTCCAAACACTGCGCTTGCTCTTGAACACTGCACATGAAGAATGAGGCAGACTGACATTGGAGCAGCTCTAAGGCCAGTTTGCTAATGCCTATGCAGTGTTAAAGGAAATCAGCAGCAGCTCTATCCCTTTGGGGATGCCACTGCCCACACCCCTGCAGGAGACCACCCCCACATCACTGCCAGCAGCACGCCATGAGCTGTAAGTTGGGTAGAAATGGATTCCCTTGGAACAACAATAACTTGGTGGAACAAGGTGAGAGCCGCTTCTCATCCCTGGGGGAGTGGAGAGGTAGCTGTCTGCATGGGCACAGCAGCCTCTGCTCCCTCAGCCTCACCTGGATCATAGAACGGCCTGGGTTGAAAAGGACCACAATGATCATCTGTCTCAACCCCCTGCTATGTGCAGGATCGCCAACCATCAGACCCAGAGCCACATCCAACCTGGCCTTGAATGCCTCCAGGGATGGGGCATCCACAACCTCCTTGGGCAACCTGTTCCAGTGTGTGAAACGTGGAGTGGGGTCACAGAACATCAGAGCACCCCTTTGCTGAAGCACAAACCTGGGCTGCACCTGCAGTGACAGCAGGTCCTGGTAGCAGTGCACCTGCACAGAGCCCCTGCACCCACAGACAGACAGGGGCAGTCCCACCGCAGTCATGCAGCTCCCACATCACTTCTGAAGGCACAACCTTACTGCTGAATTCCAGCTGCTGTTTGGTTTGCCAAGGAATGCCTTTAGGGCTGCTTAAGCGCGTGGATAATGTGTGTGCTGCAGTAATTGTTTCTTTTTCTGGGGGTTAAAAAAGCTCCATTATTCTTGCAGATGACAATGCCTTCAGTGTAAGGACACGATGCAGCTCCCAAACGAGGAGAGCTCTGTCAAAGCAGTGAATGATGACTGTTTTCAGCGGTTCTCTTTCCCTGCAATTGTTTTTAATAAGTAAAAAGTTCCTAGGGGGCCACAGTTTTTTTTCCTCTCCCAGCAGAGCGTGGGCAATTGTGCTGGATATCAGTAATAAAGAAGCTTCTCATCCATCTGAAAATAACATGACACCGAGGGCTCATTCAACAACGCGATTTTAACAAACAAATGGAAGGAGATCGAATCTGGACCAGCACCAAACTCATGTGAAAGATGGTCATTCTTGAGGGCAGAGAGAGGACAGCAATTTGAATTAAGAGAAGCGGAGCCAAAGACCAATTACTTTCCTGGAGCTCCTCACTTTCCCCTTCACATCTGTGCATAGGACAGCAAGAACAAGCGGCATATTCATCTTCCCAAAGAGCAGACAAATGGCACAAGTGACACGATTTATGAGCCGCTGGGCAGTCCCTGCAGCTTTACCTCCCTCTACACGCTGCCATGAGCACTGCTGAGACAGCCACAGGGCCCTGGGCAGACACCACAGGAAAACCAGTCCCTCCAAGCACACCAGGGTGCCGGTCTGCAGCCCCAACAGGAAGGCAGCAAGGGCTTTTCTGGGAAAGCCAGCTCATTTCAGACAAACAAGGCAATATCTTCACACTGGCATACAAGGGGACTTATAAAATTCACATTAGTATCACCACCATTTTTTATTTAAGATATTGCTTTGACATTCAAAACCACTGCCATTAAGTTCTTTGTAAACAACAGCTGAATATACCCAGGGCTCACATAATTAATTTGCAGGTGCCTTCAGCCTGGCTTCCTGCTGTGCATCTGCCAGAGCACACAGGGGGCAGTGCCAGGGGAAGGGCTGAGCCCCAGTGACCCAGGTGGGGAACCCTCAGCTGCTGAGGCACACCAGGCACCCCAGATAATGAAGCAGCTTTGCACACAGCACTGCTGATACTTGAATTTTAGCTAGGCTTATTATTGTTTTTAAGTGTTTAATGAGCCCAGCAGAGCTGCCCCCACTCTCCATCACCCACTGGCAGAACATGAGGTGGCCATTCCTTCCAAAGGCCAGGATGTCCCCACACAGTGCCCATAAGGGACAGTAACATGCACTGCCAGTACCTGCAGGCACTGACTGTGCTGGTTTTATGGTGCTGCAAAGCCCCAGGAGCCCGAGGTCCAGAATTTAACTCTGTATTCTTTCCCTGAGTGTGTAAAACACCAAGCTACGCAGTCTGAAACAGCTTAAACTCCTCTTAGCTGAATACGCAGCTAATAATTACCAACAGCAATCACTAGGTTCTGCAAGAAAAACTTGTTTATTATTATCTTTTCCTTACTCTGAAGACCAATTTATTATCAGATAGACAAAAGCAGAGGAGTTCCAATTAAATATACAGTAAGTTTCATTTCCTTCTTTCAGAATCACTTGAGTAAAGAGAGCAGCCACACATCCTGACAGCCAGGAGAGGCAGTGCTTCAAGGTGGAAGGGCCCTACCTGTCCTGGGAAACGACACTGCTAAATCAAATGCATGTGAAAGCCTGGTCTATTCCCATTGAAGTCAACAAACAGAAGTCCCACTGTCTTCTAGAGTGCATGTTAAAGTCCTGAAGGCTAAGAATGAGCTAGACAAGTCCTACTCCATCCGTCTGTTCCTGTTTCTTTTGTTCACACAGCAAGCCCTACAGTAAGATTTTTTTTTCCCATCCCAACCTCAAACACATCGAAGAGTGAGCCCTCAATGTGGAGCCTGTGCATCCCACCTCCTGATGGGAGCTGCACGCTCTGCCTTGGGGTGTGGGCTTCTCAATGCGAGGCTGAGAGTAGAACAGTGCGGAAAAAGAAACTGAGTGGCATGTAAATGGCTCACAGATGCAACGTACAACTGAACAAACACATTCAGCATTGCTGCCCTGGTCACTCACACACTGCCACAGCCTGAAGTCTCCCAGGAACACAAAGCTCTCCAGGATAGGAAGGTGGCCCAAAGAGGCTGATGTTCCAGGAGGCCAGGGTTGGTTTTGCTCCACTCTATGCCCCCCTGGGGCATGCTCCTGGTGGGCTGCAGGCACACAGCTCATGGAGATGAGGAGTTTGCTGTGGGACAAGAAGTCCACAAAAAGTAGGGCACCAGCTGAAGAACCAGGGCAGCTGATGGGCAGGAGTCAGGAGGTGAGCAACAGTGATGAGGCACCCATCCTGGGAACACTGCTGTGACTGAGCCATGAGCAGCCAGGGAGCTGCATAGGGGTCAGCACCTGCACAGATCAGGGCTGATCCACAGAACCAGTCTCCCCAGCTCCCTCGCTCACACTCCCAAGGCTCCCTCTGATGTTCCATCATTGAACCATGGAATCAACAAGGCTGGAAAAAAGCCACCAAGCCCAACCCCAGCCCCACCACCACCATGCCCACATCTCCACATTCCTGGAACACCTCTGGGGATAGTGACCCCATCACTGCCTGGGCAGCCCATGCCAGCACCTGATTGCTCTTTTGGAGAAGCTGTCCCTAATACCTGACCTGTTTGTCTCTTAAAAGAAACAAACGTACTTCAAGCCCCACATGCAGCACAGAGCTGACATAGCAAACGCTTTCATTAAGGAGTTCAAAGGAGTGGTGAGGAAGAAGCACTCCATGAAATCTAGAGCACTGTGTGCATATTAATTCCGCGCGGAGACAACAAGCTCTGAACGTAAGTGGAAGCGACACGGGGACTTGTGACACGCCAGGGATCAGGACACGTTACACAACAGCTCCTGTCAGCCTTCCTGGAGAATCAGCCCATACCCTGCAACCTGCCTCTCCCGCACGCCGGCTGCAGCGGACATGAAGCTCCCTGACAGCAAGGGCAGAACCGGGCCTCGTCAGGCAGGAAACCAGCCAGGGCTCCCAAACACTTTAATAATTAACAGTGACCGCATTAGTGATGTGTGCTAATGCTTTAACAGCTTCTAACCAATTTGTAGGCAAGAAGAAAAGCCTGCCAGCCCTGCGCTCCACTTTTTGTTCCTAATCTTTGATCTCATGTAAAAATGAAAGACATTCCAGCGTGCACAATGATGAGGACAATTAGAGGACACCATCTCCAATAACATAAATAAGCCATTCAAGAAAAGTATTTCTTGTAGCACTCTTCTAAATCAACAATGTTATTTCTCAAGTTTGTTTTTTTCAAAACAGGATGTTGTAAATTCCATCTAATCTGAAATTCTATGAACTCAACCTAAAAAGAGAATTTTGCTTGTTTGATGCTATGACTGCTCGACGTTTACACAAGTGTTGGGGAAATAATTAGAAAGTTCCTGACTAAAATAAGAATTACTTGCTTAAAATGCATCTCACAAAGACCGTGAGGCAGCGCTACAGCTGGCATTGCTCTATGTAGTAAAGGAGCTTCCAGCACCCAAAGCATATCTGACCACAGGGCAGCAGTGCCCACAACAGAGCTGAGAACAGGATCCTTTTCCTTCCAGTAATAAAACTAATGATTTCATTAACTCTCAATGTTTGAAGGATCAAATAGACAAGAGACAAAAACAGAGGAGGAACAAAAGCAACTGAGGCAGGATGGAGTCCTCCAGCTGGAGCACTGCTACTCCTGTGACCCCTCCAGCTCACAGTACCAACACAGCAAGCCCCAGCCCTTGGGAAATAAAGGTCCCAAGGCCAGGCAGCACCAGGCTCTGAGCAATGTGACAGAGCTGTAGGCATCCCTGCTCACTGCAAGGACGCGGACTAGATGACCTGTAGGGGTTCCTTCCAACTCACACAGATCTATGGCTCTATGAGCAGAGCTTGCCAAGAGCACACGGACACATGATGAGCACCTGTACTTGGATCAGTTTGATTCATAGCATTAACAACAACAAAACCTTTCTTAAGCTAAGAGAGCTGTTCATAAATCCAGACAGTGAGAAGCTACAGTTAATCTGAGCCACCAGGAGATTGCTTTTACAGGCAATGCAGATCTATTTAATACTCAGCCTGCAGTAATGATAACGCAAGCAGATATTTGGCCTACTGACATGATTGCTAGAATTGACTTACTAGCAAGACTTGCAACAGTTTTCAATAAATCTAATATTTCCAAGTATTCTTTCTGCCAAAATAGCACTTTATATTTCTGTAATTTATTAAAGCGAGCAGTAATACATTTTAGATCTAATAGTCTTCACTGAGGGACCTCAGAGTGTTTTGCCAACATTAAATAACTACAGTGCAAGATGTAAGGAAACTCATACGTAAAGATCATTTCCCCACAACTTAAAGAAAAAAGTAGCTACTCCATATTGAAGTTTGAAAGATAGCAACAACACCCACCTTGCACATACGTGTGGGAAAACACATGATTCAGAGGGAAAGTTCCACAGAAGAGAACTCGCTCCTCAGAGCTGAGATTTAGCAGGAGACACCCCAGTAAACACATCTGTTCTTCAGCAGCCACAGCTCCTTGAACAGCTAGTGTGATCATAGGAAGGAGAACAGCAAAAGCTTGGAGTCTAAAATAATTTCATGCTATAATAGTTTGCTGTTGATTGAAATGTGAAGTCACTAAACCTACAACTGCTGGCATTTAGATACTCCATCCAGAGCTGGAGCAGCTTGGCTTCCCAGACATGACCAAAATAACAAAAGCTGCATCAATTCAGGGCCGCCTTCTTCCACAGAGTATGAAAACGTTATTGGATTTGAACTACCTAAAACATGCATCATTAGCTGTTTGCAGAGACAGGCATAAACCTTCAGCATATTGAAATGCACAATTACTTGGGCTTCCCTTTGTTAATTTCAAGCAGACAGAGCTATTTCCCTTAAATGCAGCAGGAGGTTACAGCAAAGAGCAGCCAGCTGGGCTGAGCTGCCCACCAGGCTGCAGAATGGAGGGCGTGCACAGCAAGCATCCCACAGCTGGAGTGAGAAGGTGAGAACCTGACCCACCAGCACCCTCAGCTCCTGAGCACAGAGCTGGCTATGAGTCTGTGCAGCTTCCCAGGCTCCACATTGCCAAGGGTGATGTATCACATGAATCTACAGCCTCTGCCTCAAGCGCCTGACAACTGGGAAGAAGTTACGCGAGTGTTTGTCATCGATATGGATGCCTACAGTGTAAGAAACCCAGGATGGCCAAAAATAATCTCCTATTCATCAGTGAGCATTTCAAGAAGCAGAGCAGCCAGGAGGAAAACCATGATTTCTGATTCTATTGACTTTCCCACAGCTTCTTGGCTAGAAGAATGGATTTTTCTTCATTTCTGGATCAGAAACATCTTTACGTTCATACACACGTAGTGGATATGGCTCAGAAGCACGTTGTCTGCTAAGTGTTGGACCTTACTTGCAGTGTACAAAGGCCTGGTTGAGGCAGGAGGACAGGCAGGCTTCATTTGCTTGCAGACCTTGACCAACAACACGCCTCATAAGACAACTTCTCAGAGCCCTCAAACTGAGTCAATAGGTTGTAGAAACCTATGCGAATAAGTCCTAACAGTTACAAATTGGACATTCCTGCTTCTGTTTCACTCTTTGCCTGTATGAGTTTGTTGGTTGAAGACTGCAAATTCTGAACCCTTTCAGAATTAGTGCAGCCTTGGAAGCGAGGTGACTGAAGCCAGACTCCCTGTCTAGAGCCACATGAGCATGCTACGCAGGGAGCATGCCTGCTCTGCCCCATGCAGTGGCCACAGCATGACATAGAGGACATAATTACATATTTTTCTGCACTCTTTCAAGTGCTCCTGTGTGTCCTCTGCTTCTTACCGCCCTCAGTCATAAGAAGAATCTCAAATTGGAAAACTTGCTTTGGTTAAGAAGAGAAATCTTCAAAGAAAGGAGCCCAATAAAATGGGCTTTGATTTAGCTCCCCTCTTTTTCCTATTGACCTCACATAAATAACTCACATTAAGCTCCAGTTTTTTTGATGCAGTCATCTCCATTTTTTCCTACAGTGCCTTTTCTGCTGATCACCACAGAGCAACAACATCTTTTTGCAAAGTTACAATCTAGATCATCACACGCACGACAGACTGTTTTAGCACCGTTCCAGGCTTTGTGACTTAGGCTAGCAGGTTCCAGATCTGCAGCATATGCGGCCACACAAAGTTTTTCAGAACTGGGGCTGACAAATGCCAGCAAGCAGATAACTCGTCTTCCACCTCACCACCAGGCTCCTCTGCCTTTCCTCAGTGCCACAGAGCCGCCGAGCTGCAGAGCCATGGCAGCACAAAGCCCTGCTCAGCTGCTGCTCTGCTCGTATGGCCACAGTGATGCCAAGATGTAACCCAGAAAGAAGAGCACACAGCCACCAAAGGATTTGGCTGCGTGGCAGCATTCAAGCCAGACTAAAATTTAATTAAAATGTAATGACTTACATGAATCAGTGAAGTTTTCTTAATGAAAGATATTAGAGGTTTTATAGATGCAAAAATAAACACATTTGCTCATATCACTAGAGTTTGGATAATGCATTTATTACTTTTTCCTCTACAGTTAACCTCAAAAACATCCTTCTCCAGCTGGCTGATAACTGTGATAGAAAAAGCAGTTTCGATCTGACTGACACAGGGACCACGCTTTAAAACAATTATTTTCCTGCACTCTCAGGGTACTCAGATTCCCAGCTGCTGAAGGGAAGGCTCAGCAGCAGTTTCCATCAGCACTGGGCAGGGCTGGCTGGGTGGAGACAGGCAGATGTGGAACTCAGCATCGTGGAGCATGAGGAGCAGGGGAGCCCCAGGCTGCTCACACCCAGTTCTGAAGCATGAGGACAAGGAGTGGAAGCAGCCAACAGCGACCTACCAAAGGGAGCTCATACAGGCCAGCCTGCCAAGGAAGAACAAAATGAGACCCACCAAAGTGAGAAGAACCTTGGAAAGCATGCACTGCACATAGGGTCTGCAGAGAGACAGGTGGCCTTTGAAATTAATCAAAGACTGCCTACAGGAAAGAAGATGGGAAATGCCATATTCAGGAATTACTGTCTAGTTAGGAAGGCTGACAAAACAGGGTCCCTTACTCTCTTCTCTGAATTGGCTTCTGAAGAATTCGGGTGAGCTATGGAGCCCTGCAACAGAAGTTTATAGAAAAACCCCTAGAAATGCAAGATAAAGGATGCATTTTTATGCCTCACACAAAAGTTACCATCTGGGTTGGGTGCACAGTTCCAATTCTTTTTTTTTTTCCCAGCTTACATTCCCTACAAACTGCAAAAATCAGGTGCTCACCACCAGTTACACCAATACACCCTCAAGAAACACGAACTGGTTCCAAAGTCCACAGGAACAGCTGGGCTGCTTGCATTGCCATATGCCAGCTGAGTGCTTCCCTCAGGGGTGCAGGGCACAGACACCCCCAGACTGCTGCTAGCAGTGCTGCACGTCAGGAGGAGACACTGCAGCTCAAAAAAACATCTTCACAAAACGTCAAGTTCACTTGCTGGGTGAGGGCAGCAATTAGAACTCCTATCTGCAAGAACTGGGATGTGTGTTTTAATTCCAAAGAAATTCAGTATACCTGGGAAACTCTGCGACTGGCCTAAGTGGAGGTTGGTAAATACAGCCCTGAAAGAACAGGAGCAGCTTTGATCACTGGTTCCCGTTATCATCTTTGCATCTAGCATTAAAGGCTAAGCTACTTACAGGGAGCTTTCCTCCACTGTCCTGCATCTTAGAGGAGCAGCTTCGGGTCTTAAAGGTTTAATCTTTAGCCTTGTAAGAAAGGCAGTGCCATTTTCTTCCTCCTCCCTGCTTCAGAGGTTGGGTTCCTCAAGAATAAGGCATTGCTCTGAGCCGCACCGCTGCTGCCCTGGGCTCAGGCACTGTTTACTTCCACTGCTACCAGCAGAGCTCCCCGTTATTAATTCAAACCAACTGGGTAATTAGTTGCTGAAAACTGCATGCTTCCCCCTCAAAAATTAAATGCTTGCATAAAAGCACATTCCAGTCTTCAAATCTGATGGCACGGTTGACAAAGCACAGTTACTGCTAAGAAATGCAGAGGCTTATGCTCCGTAACCCAAATAGATGGAAGGGTGAGTCACGCAGACAAACTTCAAGAGAGTCTCTGGTATATTTATATTAAATAAGTTTACTGCTGAGATAAGCACTGATTCGGGGCTCATTTGGAAGCAGTGCATTTGAGGCAGTTGAAGTTTGCAGTGAGTTACACTAATTAGGTAATCCATTACAGTGGGGTTAATATTTCAATGCTGACGCTATCTGCAGCTATCAGCAGCCACATTTTCCTCACCACTCCGAAGGGCAACTCGATGCCAAGGAAACCCGAGCTGGGAGCGAGGCACAGAGAGGTGCATTAGGAGAAGAGCATTTCTTGGAATTCCCTCCCTCCTCGTCTTGCTAATGACATTAGAGTGGACAGACAGACACAGGGGGTTATGAAATATTTAGCAACCAACCAGGAGTACCAAGGATTTTCTTAGCCTTGTGCCCAGAGCCCCATCTTCACAAGGAAAACAGAGCCTTCAGGGTCTCGTGTACATGACTCATTCATATGAACAGTGGCAACAAACAGCCCTCACATGGCAAAGAAACCTTTGAAATGACTCAAGAAAAACCTAAACTGCCACCCTACTTGAAAGATACTTCTAAAGTTACCACTTATATGTAATCACAGTATTTTTCTTCACCACCAGCATCCCATGCTGGTGCTTCTCTACAGAAGAGAGAAGCACCTCAGTGCGGGGCAAGGGACCGAGAGAACTACAGGGTGCAGCAGGTCCCCAGCCCTACAACACAGCCCCACAGCACTCGCCCTGTGCCAGGACATCTCCACAAACAAGCATTTCAGGGCAGCACCATTCCGTGGTGGCACAGCCATGCTGCAGGGCAACAGGCTTTAGAACAGGAATTGGGAGAGAGGGCAAACCAATTGCCCCCCCCAGTAATTTCATTACACCGAGAGTGAGCTTAGCATATTGAGAAGGCCCAGAAATAGCTGGTGGTTTCATTAAGTTGGTGTTATGTGCAGAAATGCCGAGTGCTGGGTCAGACTTCTCTCATTATCATAATGGGGATACCACTCGCAGGGACAGAGATGATGCCTGCCTACCTGTCACAGCAGCTCTAACAAACTGTGCTGGGAATAGAGATGAGGGGGAAGAGATGCAGACTCAAACTGCGTAAAATCAAAGTTGGTGATAAAAAAAATCAAATGTCCTGCACATCAAGTCACTGCCAGTGGCAGCATGACTTGGGCCAAGCCTCAATTCACCCACTGGCAAGCAATAGGACCCCTGGCAGCCCTGCAGAGCTGTGGGGCACGGGCTGCTCCGCCAGCGGAGCGCGGTGTGACTTTCTGCAGGGCATCCGAATGACTAAGTACACAAAAGCAGCTGAAATCAAATGATTATCCACTCGGATTTCTGCCAACCTCCAGATTACGTTGCCAAATTACTTTCCATTAACTTTCATTTTTCCCCACAGCCATTCAGTTCTCCACTACGCTTTAGCCTTTTGCCAGTAAGCGGCTTAATTGCCAGCATCGCTTTCCTTCAGCTGTCTCGGGGTGGTCTGGTGGCCTGCAACCCCATTTTTCCTCTGCACATTGGCAGGCTGCAATGCAGAAACACTGTGTAACGCCTATAGGCTGAGCGCAAAGCCCACCCAAGCCTAAGAATAACTCCATCCATTTTCAGTCTTGAAAGGAAAAAGCAAAGGATTACGCTACAGAAACACTACGTGTACGTGTGCATATGTAGCCTAGGATTACAGCTGCTCCTGTGCGCAGCTCCACTCTTTCATTGCTTCTCCAAAACCATATCACATTTAGCAAGCATCAGTGTATATTCTATCTCATGTGACGTCTAGTTTGGTAAACTTTCAATATCCTGAGGTGAAATTTAGTAGCAGTCTAATTGAAAGCAAGACTGAAGATGACAGAGGGGGAATGATGAGCAATGCTGGAGGCTTCCAGCCTGGCCACTAAGGAAATTTAGGTGGTCTGATGTCAAACTGTCACTGTTTCCATAAGCAAGGAGCTGTCAGCTGATGGATGAGGATGCACACACATCTCTATTTCACAGGCAGAAGAGGGATTGAGAGTAGAAATATTACCACCTCTGATGTGACAGTCTCACTCAAAGTCACCAGGCCTCACAATGTTTTACTCTAGGTCTGTCCAGCAGAAACCACCTCAGTTACTCAGTTTGCAGTCTGCCTTCCAGCCACCTGGCTGGGTCTAATTGTGCTGCTTCGAGGGAAGCACCTGCAGAACAATGCTGTAACACCTGTAGGCAGAGACGGAGCCCTGCAGGCTGTGGCCAGGATTGTCTGTACAAGAGCAGAGCAGGCAGAACACCACAGAAATAAGGGCAACTGCTGCTGGGCACTGTGGAAACACAGCAAGCAATGCAAGTCGGGCCATGTAATTTTGGCCCCATTCGAGTCAGGTTTTTTCTACCTGAGGGATATCTCAATCACAACATTAGTAGCACATTTCTAAAGTATGGAAGTCAGCTTGGTGAGAAAATCACCCCTCCATTAACAAATCTTGATTTCCCTGCAAATTTTCTGTGTATTTCTCTGCCCTGCACTCACCCCTGCAGTGGCAGAGGCTCACGGAGCTGGGAGCAGCCAGCCAACACATTCATTCACATAATACTTGTGAGTCTATAAATATGACTTGAAAATATCCCCTTTGATAACATCAGGCCAGATTTCGTAACTTATTTACTACAAACAGCAGCTAACTCCACAAATAATCCCACTGACTGCAGGAGGATTACTTCCACCAATGCATACGATGGGCAGCAGAACGCAGCACTGCTTTGTGCTCTGTACTGAGGTACAATTTATGCTTTTCAAGGCATTTTGGGTGAGTCCCCTACCCAGAGTTTGGCTGGTCCAGAACCAACTACCTTGCCAGGGCCTTTGGGACACAGACAGGATCTTGCTGTCACTCTGTGCTGCCCACTTTGCCACTATGATGCTTGCCCAAAGCAACCCACAGCATCTGCAAGGAGAAATGCCAAGTGTCCTACCAACAGCTCAAACAGCACACACACAGTGCCCTACAAAAGGAGGCTGGGACAACAGCCTCCTGGTCCCAGCAGAGCCAGGCACAGCCAAGGGCCATTCCTAGCTCATGTGTTCCAGTTTGGAACACAGCTGTCCGCTGATCCAGCCTTCATCTCAAGCTCAGCCCTGAAGGATCCCCCGTGCTGCACCAGAGAAAGCCAAAAGTTCCCAAAACAGTACAAAGCTAACACTGGAAAATGCATTAACCCAGATCTCGGTACTCAGGAGCTCTGCGCTTTGCTGCGCTCACTTTGATTTCATTTGCAGCACACCCTGCTCCTGCCCAAAATAACAGCTCGTTTCTGTCTGCTGGCCATAGAGGACAGTGCCTGGCAAGGATTTCAGGTCAGGCACGGTGGGGCCTTCCTGTAATGAATGGATTAATCCTCACTGCACACACCAGGACTTCTCTTCCTAAACTTATCTCACAGACTCAGCAGTTAAAGATGCCCAAACGGCACTGCAGAGAGCAGAGCTGTGCACACACAGGTACCCAGCAGGACCCCGATCCCAACACAAACCCACAGCTCCAGCCCCAGAGCACATCACTGCTTCCTGCACTGCCTGTAATTGTGTTGACAATTCCTCCTCTTCTTTGATGTTGCTTTTCTTGTAGAAAGAGGAGCGGGCGGAGTTTTATTTTTGTTTTCTGTGCTTAAGAAAGGCTCATTAAAATGCGCTTTGGGATGCACTTCCTTTTCCTCAAGTATTTTTCATTATTCTTCAGATTAATTTCCTTGAAGCATCATCAGGGGACCAAGCCACATGTACATTTTAAGCTATATCATTTGTTTTTCAACCATAAGCAAGATTTTAAACAAAACAGAGCGATTTATATTGTGTGAGACACATTAATAGATGCAGCAGGCGCAAGCTGGATCCCAAGTCAATGACAGATCTTCCTCCAGCTAAAGCCCGCACCAATCACTCTGTCAGACACAGGCATGATTAAATTCTTTCATCAGGAAAGCAGCCTGGGACCCGGCTCCTGCCTGAGAGGAAAAGAACCTTGCGAGAGCAGCACCTTGCCCTGGCTGCAGATGTGGGGAGCGTGGCTGTGGCTGCCATCCACAGGCACTGCAGGTAAGAAAGCCACACGTGTGCAAGTGTGGCCATGGCAGGAGGGGGCTGCAGGAACTGATGTGCTGGAGCAGCAGCTGTCTGGAGGAGCTGCTCCATCAGCCTGTGCTCACTGCTGCCGGCCAAAGAGGCCTGCCAGGGTGTTCTGTACAGAGAGCAGTGAGGCAGATGGGGCCCACACAGCACCCCAACACAGCTGCCCTCAGCAGGCAGCACCAGGGCTGAGCAGCTCTTCATTCACTCCTTCTGGTGCCACTCCAATGCTGATCTGCACAGCCAACACAGAACTCCTTTCATCTAAGCTGCCTGTGAGGATGACACCATCAATCCTGTGCTGTACTCACAACATCTATTATTTGTTTCCATCTGAGAGAGATCACTGCTGGATTACACTGTTGCTGACAGGGATTTATATTTACATTTGCAGTAAGCAAAACACATGTCCTATTTTTCTTTAAAGTCATCTACACAAATGGGAAAGAGGGAAGAAAAATTAAAATCAACACGTATGCACTCATGAATGCTGGCAGATCATGGTCTGCAGCTTCTTTCCTTCAGACAATATTGCAAATCAGTCAGCATCCATACAACAGCAGCACAGGCTGGATAATATTGAAAGAATTAAAGGATATTACTGAGACAGTTCTTAATCTTACGTGGCTGTGAAACCAAACACTTCAGTGTTAGTATGAGAGATGGAAAACGCATCCAGTTGTGCTCCTGTGACATCATATCCGACAGCATAAATCCTCACCTTTAACATATTAAACAAGCATATTAACTCCCAGAAATGGATTCGCCATATAGAAGTGTCAGACCATGAAAAACAGGACTGTAAAGATTAAGGGCAGAAGAGACAGAGTTTCAGGAGATATTACATTTATCTAGTCCGACCTGTTGAGCAGCATAAAGCTTGTAAAGCAGCAGATTCCACCAATAAGTCTTTTGACATAAATCTCACGGGATGTACAGAACGGGGATGCATCACAAAACTGGCTGAACTCCACCTTCCTGTGTAGCTCAGGAAAGAAACAGCTTATCTCTGATTCTGCGCATCGCCCACAGAAGCAGCTCACAGAAGTTGCAGCTTCTCTGAAAAGCAAAGCTGCTTGGGTGGGAGCTGAACCAAAGAGGAGCCAGGCACTAAGTCCTCCCGAGGGGAAACTAAAGCAAAGTGCCCTCCAGGACAAGGGCAGGAGGAACTGCAACCAACGCCAGCCTCTTGTTAAAGGTCCTAGGTGCCTGCTGCACATTCATTCATGTGCCCTCCCTTATTCAGTCAGTTTGTTCACAATATTTCCCACCATACTCCCCCCCATTACCTGGATGACACTGCCGTTCACATCGGACCAAGGGGTCTGACCCAAACTCATTGCCTTCATATATATATATGAATATATATACACATCAGCCTATACATCAGTATACATCAGCCTAGAGTTCGTTCCTCAGCCATTTTCCCCATCCTGTTCAGGCAACTGCAGGACACAGAAGCAGTGCTATAAAGCAAAGAGCATACCACCACTTTCTTACAAGTCTGATTTACCTGGAGCAGCTGCAGAATAACTCTAAGTACTGGTGCAAAGTAAAGACCGTAATGGGCTGGAACAGCCAGACCCAAGCCAAGGAGCTCAAACCCCTTCTTTTCACAGCTCATGCTCACCCTTCATCTCCCCCAGTGCCCAGCAGTGCTGCCATCTACCACTGAAGTCTGCAGAACATTGAAGCCAAGCCTTCCAAATAGCACACCGTATTGCATCATCAATGCCCTATAACAAAAGAACCTGAGAGTTTGATACTTCGGTTGGTTTTGTTTGTTTTTAACATCTATTTGTTATTTATTTAATCACAGAAAAACATTTGTCTTAGAAATTACTTTTGCTTGGATGGACGCATAAACAAGGAATTGCAACAATTTATGTAGCAAGGTGTGAAGAAGCCGGCATATTTCTTAGCTCCGTGCCCTGTCCTGCTGCAAGCAGACTTGTTTACACAGACTGTACAAGGGCTTCCAATCGAATCAGACTGACACAAAGTTATTCAAAGATGAGTCAGAGAGAAAAATAGTGCCCAATAGATTAAATCAGCCATTGTGAAGCCCAATCTGTTCAAAACTCATTGACACAACTGTCTGAGGAGGCTGCCAAAGTGGCAGATGTTGAAGCCTGCACAGCACAGCAGCTGGATGGCACACTGGCTGTTCAGCCACAGAGCAGTGGGAGGAAGAGTGCAGGCGGTGAGCAGGGCAAGGTTCCTCTCTGCAGGGCCCTGCAATGCTGGGGGGACTGCAGGCACAGATAGCCAGAAGTGTCAGCATCTCCTCCATTACTGAGGCACATCCCAGTCTAGAATGCTTCCTATTGAAAAACAGTTGCACTTGTTGCACCAAACTGAACCAAACTGTTGCCTTGGAGCAACCTCTGAGAGCAGCACCTACACTAGAAGTGGACATGATTAAAACAACAATTAGAAAAAAGCAGCCCCCGCTCCAAAGAACAGCTTTTCATTAATTCATTACTTCAAGCATGCAGAGCAGGTGGAGCATCCACTCACCATTTCTTCCCATTTCACAGTAAAGAAAAAAATCTAAAGAAGTAAAGGAGGAATTGTGTGATGCATCTTACTTCTTTCGGGGCACTGGTAGAAAGGACTGTGACAAGAAGGTTTGGGATGAGCAGGAGCAGCCCAACAGGCAGCACTGCTGCAGGGCTGGGGCACAGCGTGGGGCACTGAGCGTGGGGGAGCCCAGCAAACTGGGAGCAGTGCCCAGGCTGGCTTCAGGGAAACTGTGATTTGTGCATCTGTGAAAACAGATTAAATTGCGCCTAGTCATCTTCAAAAGCAATTGGAGAAATGACCCTGAAATTGGTTAGAAAATATTACACGTATTTATCACTGCTTCCACTAGACATGGGGAAAGCAGCTCCATAAAAACATGAGAACTTCCCCCTTTCTCCTTCACCTCTTGATGCATTTCTTTCGCATTCCAAGACATTAGTGCTGTTTTGTGAAGTTACAAAAACACATCTCAGCAATTCTTCTGCTGTAATCCAAGAGGCAAGAAGGAAATCTGAGACTTGCTCACGCGGCAAAAAAAGTAATTCAGACACCTAAATCTGGGAGTTCAGAAGTGAACACCTGAACTCAGCCTTCTGTATGAACACTTACTCCTAAGTCCAAAGTCAGGTTATTTCACTGCCAAGCAAGCTAAACCAAACCAGCTGGCTTGGAAGGAGCCTTCTGCATAAAGACTGAACACACGTCTCAAAAACCAAACAAACAGGAAACGTGAGGTATCCAACCTATTTTATTTTAATAGATCCTCACATGGTTATATTGCCAGACAGAAAGACCCAGCAGGAACATAGCTAATCAGAACAGCATCTTGCAATGATTTATGATAATTGATATCTAATGGTATAATTTTAGACTGGTGCAGTTAGCTTTGAAACCTGAGAAATTTGCAGAATCCTGCAGTGGGTTATTGGTGCACAGAGGAAGCTGCCAGGGGTCTCCGAGAAACACTCAGCCACCCTCTTCAAAGTGGATAAACAGATGTCCCTCAGAGACCACTTTTTAGTAATCCTTCCTTATTGAAATGGACTGCTGGGAGAGAAGGAGAAAACAGCAGAGGTCTGGCTATGGGATGCACAACTGAATGCTGACAGCAGGGCTGGAGAGAGCCCAAGGGGAGATAACAGGAAGGGATGGGGAACACCAGGTGGGCAGACATCCCACAGGGCCTGGCAGTGCTGGCATCTCCCGGGAAACAGGGCATGAACAAAGCTGCAAATGTGAGATTAGGTTTCCAACTTCCTTTGGAAGAAGCAGAATGAGTATACCAGACACTAAGACACCAGGAAATAACAAATCATGTTACCACCTTCTCTATCACCTACTGCTTCAGAACACAGCTCAGAAGGCACAGGAATCACTCAGTGCTGGCAGGTGCCCCCTACAAACCAGTTGGAGGCACACACCTGTGGCAGAGCACAAGCCAGCAGGATGCCCTGTCCCACAGACACAAGCATGGTCTGGAGCCTCCTGCTCCTCAGCTTCCTGTCCTGTACGTGGAGATCACATCAAACCTTCTCACTGCACAACAAGGAGCCTCTTCCTGCTCCAGCAGCCGAGGACGTGGATGGTTATTTAAAATGCTTTTAAGTATATTCCTTTGATTTGTATGTTCGTATTCACAAGGCAGAAAAATAGGCCAAAAATAGGATTTGCTTTAATGCGGTCTCATCTTCTTGTTTATTTCTTATTGTTTCCTCCCTGTATAACTATGTAGGTCAAACAGATCGCGTTAATTTTGGTGCATCTGTCTGAACACCGCTAACATGTAGGTTAAATGGCAGCAATGCTGGGC
Organism: Chrysolophus pictus; assembly: GCA_037305975.1. NCBI lineage: Eukaryota > Metazoa > Chordata > Aves > Galliformes > Phasianidae > Chrysolophus > Chrysolophus pictus. Next base: position 1,106,885 of record CM074587.1, read on the forward strand.
TCTCTTAGCAGGGATACAGCAGCATTAGCTCCCTCAGCTTGAATAAGTTTGACCCATTTATCAAACTCCAGCTTCACAGCCAACATCCCATAATCTGCTTAAAGCTGCAGATACTTGGTCTCGTCAGAAGGCTCCGTGCCCCCGCTGCAGCCCCTGGAAGAACACAGTCACCAGGAGCACAGGAGACCCAGAGGTGCCTCCCAGTACCAGCACCTCTGTGGCTATCACAGGCCAACTTGGAAATCGGCCCTTCCAACAGGGAGCGGATTTGCAACAAGATTTGGGTAATTTATTCCTAAAGGCAATGCATTTCTAAGTGCTTTCTTAAGGCAGCCAACAACTGCTAGCAGAACAGCACAGAAACTCTGGCATGTCACATTTGCCTGCAGTCACTGAGCACTGCCAGCCCAACATGTACCACTCATGCTGGCTGACACCGGCATCTCAAAGCCCCCTCCCTAAACAGCTTGCTCAAAAAAAAAATTGATGTCCCAGGAAAAAATACTATACTATTTTTTAAGCAAACATTAATAGATTTCAGCAGAACTTGAGCCAGACTTTCTGGAGACCAAAATCCCTGGAAGCCACAAAGCTGCAAGTCCCTGTGCTCCCCAGTGTCCCAGCCCTCCCCTCCAGGCACAGTTGTATGAGTCAGACACAGCTCAATCCCATTCTTCTCAATGAGCACAGATTTATCTGAATTACAGCATCGTTTGCAGAAAACAAAGGTATTATTATGAAAAGCATTTTTGGAGGAGAAAGGCTTTTTGTGGTTGAGTGAGAAATCCATAACCTGATAGGACTCCCAATTCCATGGCCTCCTCATAGGCAAAAACTCAGCACATCATGTTTGACCAATTGTGATTTCAAGTCATTTTACCTTATTTATGGGAGACTGCAAAGACACTTGAGCTAGTAAAAATAATTCATACTTGTTCGCACAAAAAACAAATTTAAAATACAGCCTTCTTCAAAACAGAGATCTGCATTATGAGGAGTGCATTCAAAGTCATTCTTTCTAGAAGGTTCACAGCACAAGCTCTAAAGCACTGCCGTTCTTGCTCTCAAGCCTGAACTTTCCCAAGGTACACATGACCACCTCATGCTCCATCCAAAGAGTCCCAGCACGTACTGTGGAGAGCCAGGTTTCTCCTGCACAGATTCACTGATGCCAAAGCTCCTATTGGGAGCCAGCCCCCAGCAGAAGTTATGTATTAGCTTTCAAGATGAACAAACACCAAATGGAATCCGAGCCTCTTCTCCCCGTGCAGGGAGAGTAATAGAGAGCAAGTAGCACACACATCATGATGAGGGAGGAATCCCACCTGGGAACTTCCAAGCTCTTGCTTTAACAGCACAGAAACCTCACTAGATGGAAAAGCTAAAAGATTGTTCTCACCAAGATACCTTCTGGAGTTCCTAAACAAAAACACCTCGCCCACAAGCAGGGCATCTCAGTACCTCTGAAACTGATTCGTTGTACCAGAAGCAGTTACCTCACTGTTTGGATGATCCACGCTCCTCCACAAACCACATCCTCTCCCCACAAAGCTCCTTGTTGTCCTCCTGGAGCCCCCCACCACTCCTCAGCCACCCCTCCCCCATTTCTCACCTCCCTCACTTTCCCCTATTAGTCCCACCTGCACACATCTCCCCAGCCAGCACACACAGCACTGCTGCCCCAGGCCAGGACTCCTCTCTCCTTTCTTAAAAGAACCCCCAGTAGCTTTCAGCTCTGTAACACCATGGAAAGCACAGCAATAACAGCAGAGCAGCAAGATCCCAAGCTACAGCAAGCAAGGATCTACTCAAACACAACAGCTATGAGCACAGAAATAAAGCAAAGAAGCTGCTTACCTTTGGAAGGCCTCAGCTACACAGGGATCTCCAACAAGACCCCCTTCCCTCCACTGCCAGCCCTTAAATGAGGTCTGGCAAGGCGTGGATCCTGGCTCCACCTCTTCATCACTCAGTACATTGCATGCACCTGAGCTCCCCTGGGCTGGCCCTGCCTTCCACCAGGTGCTCAATCAGTGGAACAAACCCTGACTTGTCTTTCCACTATAAGCTCCCTCAACATTTCCACCCCTGTATTTTACATCCGAATTTAACAGTAGAAACAGGTGTTTATGAGCTAGCTTCTAACCAAGCATCGATATTTATTACCTGGTCAACTTGTTCTCCTGCCTGGCAAAAGGAAACCTTGTCACTTTGGGAAAGCAAAGATGAGGTGGTGCAACCTTTCATTGCTCCATCGGGAGCTTTTGCCTGAGCTGCCAGCAGTGCAGATGGGAGCTGTGGAAGCTGTGCTGGACTGCAGGGCTCCAAACATGAGAAAGCAGAGGATCTCCCACCCCGTGGCACACCGCTGCCTGCATGGGAAGGACAGTTGTGCAGCGTGCACTAACCATGTTCACTGCACAGCTCTCACAGACTGCCTTACACCATCAGAGCCCATTTACTTCATCTGTTATGCCTCTCAGTTCTCCATCTGCAGCAGGGAGATAACACATCTCTCCTCCAAAGCCTTTGTTTTTTTTCTGCTTAGATAGTAAAATCTTTAGAGCGGGGAACGTCTCACTGTACGTTTAAACAAAGCCTTGAAGAATGCCTTGGGTTGGGGCCTTCTGAGTCCTCAGAAACACCACCCACAGAAAGCCGAACAGGCTGGCACCAAACCAGAATTCTGCCTCTTCTCATCAGGAATAAGCAGCATCCCGATGATCTTGCTTACCTTCCCCATGGTCTGAGAAATTGCTGGAGGATTTATTTTTGTGTTTTCTTTCAACATTCAATGATAAACAAAGGATGCCAACGTTGAAAGCTTTTGAATGTACACACACACACACATACAAATGCTACAGCATCTTTTACATTCGATGTGTTCTGAATTTAATTTTGCCCCAAAATGCTCTGGGAGGATTTGTACAGTTATTTTAATAGTCCTGGTTTTAAATCCATTTAAATGTATTTATGCACCTTTAGACCAAACTCGTTCAGGCATTTACACCACAGTAATGAATTGTATGACAGCAATGTATACACAGAAAGAAATCCTTTCCTTTTGTAGATCGTGTATTAGCAGAGATTTATGAATTCAATGGTTAAGTTCATTGGCATGCATGAGTCGAGGGACCTTTGTCAAAGTAGGACTTTTGATGATGACTGTTTGAGAAGACACGCATTGAGAAAGTCTTTCCTATTTTCATGTCAGGAAATTAGAAATATTATAATGAATTCCAGTTTTTCACATCTTTCATCAAAGCCTTTGAAAAAGGTCAGTATTTAAACGCATCATTTTAAATGCCTGCTGCAATTTGCCTTACCGTGGTAATTATAAGGGAAGATCCCATGGCATAACAGCAAAACAATCCTGGGGGACTCGGGAGAGTCCTGATCGTCAATGAATTTCAGCATCCGAAGGAAAAAAAGGATGCACGTCATAGGCACGATGAGTACGATGGCCACAGCGAGCATTATATAAAGTATTTACATTTCATGCTGTCTCTGAACTGGGAGCTCCCTAAAGCCTGGGGTAGCCAAATATGCTGAAATACAGATTTACATTCACACTTTCAAATCAGTTCTATAAGTATTTTCTTAGTCAAAACTATTTCAAGGCGACCTGCTGATCTGACCCCATTTTGAAGAGGTCACCTGCCCTGCCCCCAGCAGGTTTTGGCTGCAGGTACTCCCAGCTGCACGAGCCAGCTCAGATCCACACACAGGCCTTTCATCTCTATTACTTCCTCACATTCTGTCCTTGCTCCAAGAAATCGGGAGCTGTTCCCATCCCAGAGACGTCTGAATAACACGAACCCCATGCAGAATGACAGCCTGCACCCCATCTCCAGCACAGCCACTTTCTGAGCACAGTTCAGGGCTGGCTGTCCTCATCACAGCCCCCAGACACAGGGCCAGGCCTCACCTCCTCTATCTGAACAAAGGAAGCGTTCCGTACCTCCTACAAAGGAAAAGCCACCTCCAGCCCTTTTTGAAGCATCTCTCCCCACGCCGCTATTGAAAGACATCACCCCTGCCAGCAGCCTCGCAGAGTTTAAGAGAGGACGGCTGCTGGTTAATGAGAGACAGCAGTGCTGCTCAACGCCTACCAGGTAGTCCAGCACTGCCTGCACTTGGCTTCGATCCTCCCTTATTAGCGTTGCAAAAAGCCTTGATATCTGATTGATACAAACTAATGCTTTTGTGCGCTTCCAGTGATTGTAACTAAATGCAGTTAACCTTAGAAAGCCACTTTTACAAACCGAGTAGATTTATCTGCATTTAAATGTTAGTTCTTGTTCAAAGACTTAAGAACAGGTTCCTCCCCATTATTCAATTTAACAATAATAATAAAAACCTCCATGACAACTGTAACAAAAAGACTCTGATAAAGCCTGAAACCTTTTTGATAATGAAACATACAATTTCCCTGTTTGAAGCATCATTCCCCAGAGAACATTAAAAAAAAAAAAGACACAGAAGAACTGACGTTTAAAAACTGTTAATGTAAAGAACTGCGTACGTGAATGGTCCGTGTAAAAAATAGACTTTGAGAAAAGCTACAGAAAAAATAGTGGGTGGGAGAGGCGAGACAACTTAAATGCAGTGTCTCATTAGGACAATTACAGGAGTCAATAAAAACTGGCAAAATTGAAAAAGATTCACTACGCTGCTCAGTTCAATTTCCATTTAATGCAGAGACAGATAGGTCAGCTGCAGCCAGCAGTCATCTCATTTGGATCCCGTGGTGCTGAGGACACGGCAATATTGGTAACTGCCTTTTTTCTCGTACCTTTGTGGGATCATGACAGCTACTCACCATCTCGCTGCTTTTTTAAGTAGGTCTATAATCACACATCTATACTGTAGTTCCAACAACATTAATTAAGAGCAGATAAACTGTCATAGAAGAAACAGTAACGCATTAATTAAGGTTGGTTCCACTCTGACTCGATTCAATTCTAAGTCTTCCAACTTTTTTCATCAATACCTTTTCATTATAATGCCAGAGGGGATTTAATGCACCGAGAGGATGTCAACTGTTCGAAGAGGCTCAAGCACGTGGGATGCCAACAGAACCATCAGAAGTGCCAGATGAATCCACTGGGGACAAATGAGATAGTGAAGAGGTGCACAAGCATGCAGGCAGCAGGTCACACAGCTGTGCCACGGAGCACTGACATGAGACAGCTGTGTGAATGACGAGTTCCGTTTAATGCACCCCGTGATTCTCACTTCTTACCGTGCGTGATTCAAATCAGATTTCAATACTGTTTGGTAGTAGTGAGCACTTCTAAATTGGAGAGCGCAGGACCTCTGTATTTTAACATGCCTACCTTCGCTTGGCAGAGCTCCAGAATCACCCGAATCAATACTGAACAATTGCTTACAAACACCTGTTTGTTTCAAGCTTAGGCTCTTTGCTCTACTGGAAAAAGCCTTGAGAAATGTCCCGCACATCTCACAGCACTGAAATCCTCCTGCAGCCGCCATCACTTCTGCATCGCTTTATACTCACGGTAGCCATGAGCTCCTGCCGCAACCTCAGCTTTCATGAAAACTATTGGTCAGCTCCACGCAGTTTTTGAGCCTCTCGGGAAGGCTGATGTCTGCAAGTTTCATTTCAAACAATCTGGAGTCTTTGCTGACTGAGTAGGGAGCTTACATCTTTTTTTTTTTTTTTTAAACACAAAAAATGCCCATCTCCAGAGTGCAAAGAGTGCAACCACATCATTTCTTCTATCTAGCCAGCCTGCTGAGTCCAGTGCACTGCTCCTATCTCTCAGGACCTCGCAGGTGCCCATGGTCAGACACTTTCCCAGGAAAGCTGGAGCACAGCTCCCCAGAAGCATGTTCTTGTCAACAAAGTGTGAGTTTAAAAACTCATTTGGAGATACAAAAGCAACTAATTAGCCTGAGAAGTTCATTTTAACAGAGGTAAGGCTGAAAAAAAATACTAGTCTATATTTTCTTCCCCTTAGGATCCGCCCCATCAGTACCCAAAAGCTATGGCCGGAACCAGCACTGCCCTTAATACTGGACTCCCAGCACGCATAGATCTGTTCCCATTATGCTCCAGATCACCTGGGATTCCCAAGCAGAGATGCTTATAAATTAGCCATCCTGGCAGTGAGAGACACATCCGTGCTCAAAGTAGGCAGGACTTCCTTCAGTGAGAAGATGCTTTGTTTTGTCAGATCATCAGCAGGCTCCTTCCTTCCAAAGCTGCAGAGGAAAACGCTGAGCTGGTTCTTTATGAGCAGGTTTCATGTTCGCCTCTGGAAGGCAATGAGCAGAATCCTAAGGTAATGGCTCTGCTGACAAGTTCCCTTCAGATGAAGAGATGGTGCTGTTTACGTGCTTTCATTATGATAATGTCTATACTTGCAGTACGATGCTGGCTGTCAGGAGCTCCAGGAAAGGTCAAAACCTCATAGGACAGCTTCCTCAGCATGCGGACTTCAGTGCTCACGCTGAAGGGTTTTATGCACAGCTCATAATCTGTGATAAGCTACCCCCTGACTTCTATGGCAATGTCTATTTTGCAGGTCAAAAATAAACAAATAATGTCTTCCAAATATTTTTCTTAAATCACTGCTGCCTCACACAAAGATGAGCAACGTTCCTTTACAAAGATGGTGAAGAATTTCATGAGCTTTGCACCTGCCAATGGGTCCAGCACCTATTCTGCTTTGCTGACTGCTAAGGCAGTGACACCGACTGCACCACACTGTGCTTCATTTATATGTGCACTGGGATGGAGGGCAGAACGAGCAAACTTTTTTTTTTTTAAGCCTTCAGTTTCCTTGATGTTCTGACAATAATCTCAGCAAGACCTTCCCTGTGCTGAGTGGGAGGACACACAGGGCTGGGGGCTGCGGGTCTGTAGGCAAGGCAGCACGCGGGAGGAGATCAAATCACATCTCCATCTTTCCTGGGCTGACACCAAGCAAGCTCATCTGCCAGATGCAGAAGCCAGGTCGTGTACTACCTCCTGAAATCAGATGTTATCTCGGCCCAGCAGACTTCACATGATGTGATTTCCCAGCAAATAACGGAGCCCTGCAGAGCAGCCAAGCCCCGCACTCTGTTCCCCCATTGCCTCCTGGAGCAGCAGCAAGTCCTAAACTGAACAAGGAAAAGCTGAAGCCGGGGCAGTTCTCTGCCTAAATTAAAATACATATAAATTGGACACAGGCAGCCATGTCTGAGCAGCAGCTCTTCTCCCTCCTTCAGCTTGCTGCCGTGGCCCCACTCGCAACCTCCATCTGAGCACAGCTCAGGGCCATTAGGACCAATTCCATCTGAGTGCTATGTACCTTCAAGTCCATTTTCTCCCTGGCTTCTATTTTTAAAATTGCTTTAGCTTAGATGAGTATTTCGCCCTGTGCAGTGTCAGGCTGCCATTTGGTCTGAACGCGTCCCTTCCCTGCGATAAGCATCCCACTGAGCACAGACGCCTGCCTGAGGGCTGCACTCAGCCGTCTGTGGGCTCTGAGCAGAGGTCCTGTGTCACCTCCTGTCCCCGTGTCCCAGGGAACACCATGGGCTGGGAGAAAACACTCCCAGGACAGGAGGGCACAGCATCCCAAAACAAAGTGAGGAGCTGACCCTGCAAACACAGACTGTAGACAGTGTCAGGCTGTCCCCACACGTCGTGCAGTCTCCCCATTCCAGGCACCGTAGCACCTCACGTGCCTCACAGCACCACAAGCCACCCAGGGGGGCTCAGCACACCTCCCCAGTAATTGATTTCATTAGATATCTGACGGTCTTGATTCATCTTCAGGGGACACATTCAAAAAACTGTCAACAAAATATGGCAAAAAAGGTTCACAGAGAGTACAAACACAATTCAATTGAGAAAGATATTTTCTCCTAGCTGTGTGTTTAAGCTAAACTTCATTATTTTTTATTATTTTTAATGTGTGCCATATTTATTATAATTTAAGTGACAAGACTTAACACGCTCCATGAAAACAGTGGGAAAGACAAAGAGAACACTTTGCTCATTTTGCTAGCTCAACCATACCTTTATAATGGCATAAGAAAAAACTTCCTTTTCTAAACCCAACACCATCTTATCTCAAATTCACCCTGGAGATTAAGATCAGCTGTCAGAGCAATTTTCCAGACTGCTTAGGAGCTGAGAAAGGAACAGTTGAGGGAGGGAAGAGGTAGAAACACACATTTATCACTAAATAAAATGAAGTTAAAAAATTAAAAAAAAAAAAAAATAGCAAAAGGAAAAAACAAAGCAGTATACATAACTAAAACATCATATCAAGATGCATGTTGTAATAATGCACTGCATTGAGGTACCACAAAAGAGCTGGTTTGCCCCCATGGAACAGCTGATATGTTTGATAAACTCGCACAACTTGCTTTCATAGCTCACAGAATGCAGCTGGCTGGCTGCTGCAGCATTTCCCTGCTGCCCGGTGTGTGGGCACGTCCTGCTGCCACCAGGAGACTTCCCAGCTGATGCCAGCTGTGCTGGGGCTCTCACTCTGCCTGGCTGGGGGTCAGCAGCTCACAGAATCAAAGAGTCACAAAATGGCCAGGGTTGGAAGGGACCTCAAGGATCACGAATCTCCAACCCCCTGCCACATGCAGGGCCACCAACCTTCACATTTAAGACCAGCCCAGGCTGCCCAGGGCCCCATCCAACCTGGCCTTGAACACCTCCAGGGATGGACGGGGCATCCACAGCCTCTCTGGGCAGCTGTTCCAGCACCTCACCACTCTCTCTGTAAAGAATTTCCCCCTGACATCCAACCTAAATCTTCCCTCCCTCAACTTAAAACTATTTCCCCTGGTCCTGCAGTTATCTACCCTTTCAAAGAGTTGATTCCCCTCCTGTTTGTAGGCTCCCTTTAGGTACCGAAATGCTGCAATGAGGTCACCCCGCAGCCTTCTTTTCTCCAGGCTGAACAAGCCCAGCTCCCTCAGCCTGTCCTCATAGGGGAGGTGCTCCAGTCCCCTGATCATCTTTGTGGCCCTCTTCTGGACCCTCTCCAACAGCTCCCTGTCTTTTTTGTACTGGGGGCTCCACACTTGGACGCAGTACTCCAGATGGGGCCTCACAAGAGCAGAGTAGAGGGGAACTATCACCTCCCTGTCCCTGCTGGCCACCCCTCTGCTGATGGAGCCCAGGATACCATTTGCCTTCCGAGCCGCAAGGGCACACTGCTGGCTCATGTTCAGTTTTTCATCCATCAAGACCCCCAGGTCCTTCTCCACAGAGCTGCTCTCAAGGACCGCTCCTCCCAGTCTGTATGGATGCCTGGGATTCCTCTGGCCCAAGTGCAAAACTCTGCGCTTTGCCGTGTTGAACCTCATCAGGTTCACTTGGGTCCACCTTTCCAGCCTGTTGAGATCCCTCTGAATGGCATCCCTTCCTTCAACCACTCAGCTTGGTGTCATCAGCAAACTTGCTGAGGGTGCACTCGATTCTGTCATCGATGTCATTGATAAAGATGTTACAGAGCACCAGTCCCAAGACAGACCCCTGGGGGACGCCGCTCGTTACCAGCCTCCACCTGGACATGGAGCCATTGATGACCACCCTCTGTCTGCGGCCTTTCAACCAGTTTCTTATCCATCGAGTGGTCCACCCATCAAATTCACATCCCTCCAATTTGGAGATAAGGATGTGGTGGGGGACCATGTCAAAGGCCTTGCTCAAGTCCAGGTAAATGACATCGGTCGCCTTTCCCTTGTCCACCGATGCCGTCACTCCATCATAAAAGGCCACCAGGTTGGTCAAGCATGACCTTCCTCTGGTGAAGCCATGCTGGCTGTCACGGATCACACGCCCTTTCCTCATGTGATCAAGCATGTCATCCAGGATGATCTGTTCCATGATCTTCCCAGGCACAGAGGTGAGACTCACCGGCCTGTAGTTCCCAGGGTCCTCCCTGCTCCCTTTCTTGCAAATGGCAGTGACGTGACCCTTCCTCCAGTCATCCGGGACCTCACCTGAAACCACGACTTTTCAAATATGATGGTGAGCGGCTCTACAACCACCTCAGCCAGCTCCTTCAGAACCCTGGGATGCAGGCCATCCGGCCCCGTAGGCTTGTACATTCAGTCTCATGAAGCACAGTTGAGGGCAACCATCAGGGCAGGCACTGCACACAACCAAGCACAGCGTTACAGCACCGTGCAGCTCCGAGACAACTGCAGGCTTCATTTCAGATACATGCTCTTATCATAAGCACCGCAATGCACGTTTTAGTAGGTGATTATCATCTCCCTAACAGATGGATTTCTTAAAGAGCAGTGGATGTTCTGCTCGTCTCAAGAAGGACATGTTACAGAAGGGTTATCAGCCCCACTCCTCGGCGCTTTTGTGTGTAGAGGTATTTATTTTCTTCTGAAATATAAGAAGATTCTTTCTGAGAAAATAAGCATAAGACTTGGATGCCATTTTTTAATAACAACTTGATTCTTCAACAAAATGCATTTACCAACAGCGAGAAAAAGTGTAAAGATTCCTTTCACAGCTTCATGGACTTCAGGCCCTCCAGCTTACCGTCTCATCAAAAGAATCCCTGAAGATGGAAGGGACCTCGCAGCAGCCTCCAGCCCCCTGCAGCCCCCTCTCAGCCAGGGCAGCCCTGGGTGCAGAAGGAGCGGAGCACTGGGGCCGCCTCTCATCCCCACCTATTTTACTTTGGGAGCAAAGTGAGAACCAGGCGTGACTCCTCCAGGGCTGAGATGCCATCATAGTTGCTGGAGGCAGACTGAAAATTAATTTTTTGTGTCAGCCTGAAGAGCGGCGTGTTCAGTACACAAATCTCTATGGCTGTGACACCAACACTATACTAAAGGAAATGTTTGCAAGTACTGGAACAGGTGCAGAGCTCCCAGTTTGCTGCTGGGAAATAGAAGCAGAGGAACGTACCTTCCTGATCTGGAAAACCTTCCCTATACCAAAGGCATAGGCACAGTACAAAGACAATTCCCTGCATGTCGCTAATGCTCTGACATTCTCTGTACTGTTTTCAGGCAGGAAAACTGCAAGAAGTCATTTAATTAATTTTTATTGTCAATATCACTTCTGTGCACTCAAATACTCCAGCAAAATTACCTTGTTTAGAAATTACAAAAACAACTCTATTGGTTCTGAATTTTATTTATATGAAGATTATGACTTCCAGCCAAATCTGAGTTGACAGTTTCCTTTTAGCTTTTGACTTATTCCTACCACATTTTACTGAACGGGATTTGGATCCCTACCTCATGGGACTCCATCTCAGTGGGGTCAGCATGGGAAACGATTGGGCACTCTGTCTTTTCTTTATAGCTGCAGGGCACCAGCACCACTAGAACGGATGGCCATGTCACACCATCCATGTTCTTACACCCTGCTGTTATATTCAAGGCACCAAGAGAGCTGATTAGCTTTCAGCCACCCATTGAGCCAGTCCCAGTGTTAACCCATCTTGCTCACCCCTTCACTATGGATTTCCCAAGAGAAACAACTATGTAAGGAAATCTGATGTCCCAGTGATCACAGACCTGGGGAACGTACCCATTCCCAAAGCAAAGCAGGCAGGCTGAGCAGCCCCAGCAGCACACAGCCCCTGCAGCTGGCCCTGTTCTGCCACAGCCCCGACCACCCTGCACCAACTGGTGCCTCTGTATCTCAATTTGCACTTTATCTGTGATCTTCTTTTAATGAGGTCATTTGTTGTTGTTGCTGGAAATAGAAACCTGCCCAGCTCTTAAGGATAACTCTTTTTTTCATGGAAGAGAACCTGCTGTTGTCCTGTTGGTTCTGGTACACTGAACGTGCCAAGGGCTATGGATGAAAATTCTGCAAAGATATCAACTCTGCCAGTCGCCAAGCACTGCAGTACATTTTACAAAGGAATTGCACTCCAATTGTACTGCATGTAAAAATACCATGCATATAATTACGAGGCTGAATTTAATAACATTGAAACAAATCTCCGTTCTGATGAATGCATAATTACTGTTATTAAAATATTTATGAAATAATAAATTTATTAGAAAGCCTTCTGCATATGAGCTTGCAGAATATTGTTCTACACGACTGCTAAAATGGCAGCAGAGAAAATAAGCCAGCAAGGCATGGAACCCAAGCACTTCCCTCTCAGGGAATAATACAGGCACAAAGACTTCCTGAGTTTCCTCTCCAGAACTTGAAGAGCCAGAATAATAAATTCTCAATTTTCTATTTTCTTCTTTTGCAAATTTGTCACTTCTTTCCACAAAGGCTGCTGAGGAAGCAAATTCCTTGGGGAGTTTTTGTTTGGTTGTTTTTTGTTGTTCTTGTTTAGAAACTGGAAAAGCACCACTGAAATGACACAGAAGTGAGAGCAGCCTCCAGCACTCATCCGGACCATCAGGGGTTTAGGCTTTAGATGAGCCTGAATCAGACAGAGGCATTTCCCAGGTCCCAGCTGACTGTTAAGCTCAAGGAGAAATCTCTCACCAAAGCACTCACAAAGTCTAGTTTTTGGTACCTAACTTCCAGCAAAGAAGAAAAGCAGAAATCTTGCTTCAGAAGGTACCTATTGCATCTTATGTTGCACTTAAGCCTCATCGCCTGCTGTGAGAGTACAGTCAAGACAAAACCAGGGAAATTTCCAGCACAGAAGATAAAAGCCACCTATTTAGGACAAAACCACCTGTTTCTTAGTCACTGGCTTTGGTATTATAGGTTGGTCTCTGATTATTCTTGTTTTAGGAGGCCTCCTGGAACCAGGACAAATAGAAGCTTAAAGATGCCCCAAGCAATTAGATGGACTTTCATCCAGCTGCCATCCCACTGACATCCACCAGTGCTGGATGGACTCTCCGGAGAAAATGCTGGAAAACTGTGCTAAGAGAAGCATGTGCTAAGAGAAGCAATCTTCAGATTTATAGTCCCATTTATTTATTGGCACTCTTCTAAGAAAGGTTAGGATTAGGTCTGTTGTGTATGATAGTAATAAATGGCTGCTATAAATATCGCATATGGGGATGTATATAGTCACTTTTACACCGTATCTTCTCCATCTGAAATTTAGTTTATGAACAGCAAGATGGCTTTTCCATCTAGCCCCGGAAAGTCTCTGTTATACCGCAGTCAGATTCCTCGTGCCTACAGCAATACAGGTGTGCAGTCTGACAAAGGAAGCAGAGGTAGGGTTGTATCGAGCCATGCAAGGAGAACCTGGATCACAGTCATTTTTCAGTGCAGATCTGCAGCTTAAGGCTTTGGCTTTGTCAGCAGTTGTTATACCCACAAGCGAAAAGGCAAAAACAGTTGTAAAACAGTGAAAGCAAGATCTAAGGGCATATCTGCAGCATGCAGTGGAGCAAAGGGACCACACCAAAGCCAGGTCTAGGTTATCTTGCTTTTGAACTGAAAACAGTTAGGCAGCTTCAGCAAGGCTGGGCCAGACCTGAGGCTTCAGAGGACGACTGCCCCCAGCCAGCAGCCTCCCCACAGGGCATCTCCCCCTGCCCCAGCTTCATGCTGACCTTGGAACTTCTCATGCCCATCGTGGGTTACGCTCATCTTCCGTCACCTCCAGGCTGGGCAAACTGAGTGCAACCTACTGCCTGTGCTGCTCAATGCCTTTGAGGTGGTTCTGTGTTACCAGAGCACACCCTTCCTCTACAAATCCCACACCCATGATTCTTCTAAGCCCTGGCACTGTAACAGTGTGAGATTTTCACAGCCAAGAGCTGAGCAGCCCAATGACGCACCCACAGCAGCAGGAATGGAAGCACAGGCACACTCCATCCAACCTGCCCCAGCACAGCCTGGCACTGGGACCCACTGCTCCACGCCAGCTCCATCCCCAAGCAGTGCTCTGACAGATGGGTCACTGGTACCTACAAAATATCCGAAAAGCAATAAATAGATAATATAGATATACAATATGTATGTTTACGAAATGATATATACACATAGGTATGTGGTCTAGTACCAGATCTGGAGGTTGGTGGCCCTGCCTGTGGCATGGGGGTTGGAGCTTTTGGATCCTTGGTGTCCCTTCCAACCCAAGCCATTCTATGATTCTATATTATATATATATAAAATATATATTATATTATATATGAACACTTATATATATAACACCTACATAAACAAACAGGTTCATAGAGGTTAATGCAGAACCATCAAAATGAACAGAAATCTTACAACTCCCGACACTGCTGTAGCCTTCCTTCCCCAGTGGGTCAGATTCTCCTTTTACCAAACCCAGAGCTGTCTGACATGCCCTACATGTGAGGCTGCATCCGTGCCTTGCAGCACAAGGCCCCCAAATGAAGGTCTCCCAGGCCTGCTTCCTCTTCTATCCGGATCGAGGCCAGGCGCTCTGAGTGCCTCCCATGCTCTCAGGCACAGAGTGGTGATCTCTAATGAGAGGCACCTCACAGGCCTTTGGCATGCTCCCCAAGTTCATTTAAAAACACTCCGAAGTGAGGTCCTGGCTTGCATTTCCACCTCAGCAAAGAATACAAAGATATCTACTTCTCAACGCACGCATCCGTACAGCATGCTAATGCCTCCCCAAACATCTCAAATGACACAGCAGAAGCATCACTTATCTCAGTAGGAACTAAACGGCATTACAGGGACACCGGGCAGTGCTGCTGGAGCTGTAACAGCAGCAGTCAGCTGGTGTGAGTGGACGTGTCCAACCCTCAGAAAGGGACAGACCCAGGTGAAGGTGACTGTCACCCTCGCTCCACTGCAACGCCCTGCACCCAGCCTGGGTGCACGCTTTGTCTGACCCCTGGCCGTGCCATAAGAGAGGCATTCACATGACAGCCCCGAGACATGGGAGCAAGAGAAAAGTATTCAGACTGTGCCCAATGTCCATTGGTGTCACCTGCTCTTCTCAGAGCAGCACAGCCATTAGGTAGAAACTCGAACTCTGCAGATAGGAGAGCTTCTCCAGCAAGCTTCAGTCCATGAAAGAGCTTGTGTGGTGTCTGTGCATGAATGACCACTGCCAAGGGCCGGGGCTCCATGTTTTAATGTGGTCATGCTTGACTGTCCCTCCTACTGGTAATTAATCATAATAGTTCTGTTGCCCTTAGCTGAAGGGTTTTCAGGACCTCGTGAATCATCAGTAGCGTGGAAGGCTTTGAGAAATACTTGTTTTTCTTCAGAATTCTCTCTGCCTGGATGCCCATTCCACCACGCTAATGACCCAACTATATTGGATACCATGCTCTCAAACAGCCTTAATTACATGCTTCATGTCTTCCAATATTATGATAAAATTCACCATAGTCCTATGTCTGGGACAGTCATCATTGTCACTCATTGAGATTAATTTGCGTATCACTATAAATAGATAACAACGTCTGACATTATGATGCAGAATATTGCATGAGGTGGTTTTAACGCCTCCAAGCAAAACTCATTTAATAAAATAAAATATAGAATAGAGTACACGTAGTTTTACAGTATCAGGATTATGAGACTCAAAACCAGATCAATATTTCTTTCATAAAAAAATAATGCCTTGAAACGATCCCTCCATTCGTCATTCCAAAGAGGTCACCTTCTTTCATTTCAAAGAGTGAACGGGGAATCACACAAAGGCACTTGCTGCATGCATGCAACCCTACCAACCCTTACCAACCAGGCTGCCCCTGCACCAGCCCAGCTGCCTGCTGACCCTTTGCTCTCATGAGCAAACTCATCCTTATACCTCTCTGCATGGATAAGCATCCATCCCCTGGCAGCACCACTCTGCTTCCTGCTGCCTCCATTCCCTTCTACTAGAATCCTATGGAACAGCACCTGAGGTGGGATTAAGAGCTGAGATTATTGCTAATGATGAACTTTGCCTTGTCAGAAGTATGACTTTTACCTACAAAATGCAGTGTTCCAGAGGAATATACTCGTAACACCTCCAACACACCACTAGAAACTCCACATGGAAGAAAAGGAGTTGTTGACACACAGATTTTCCAGTACTTTTGAATTACACAGAGCAAATAAGACTTCACATCTGTTAAATGTAGCCAGTTATTTAGGTAACAATAAAACTGCATGGACCAGGCAGGCATTAGTTGCATCAACAGCAACAAGCACCAATATTTAGAGATTTAAGGAAATTAGAGCTTGCCAAGAAACACAGAAGCCTTTTAATTTTTTTGAAACTTTACCCTCTCCTATTTTCAGCTTTTCTTGAAATTCACTAAGAGTAACCATAAAAAGTAGTTCTCCTCAGTCTTTTAAAAATTGTATCATCATTCACTAAAACCAGCAGCATCTTACTGAAAGTTAGGAGAAGCAGCAATGAATTGGCAATGAGTTCAAGGCCTACCACTAGCACTAGAGAAAAACAACACTATGGCATGCTGAGTTTCTCCCAACCACCAGCAAGAACCCAGGAGCCCCATAGGTACCCTGCAGGAAATCAACTCTGCCCCAGGAATCCACTCCTTTGGCCCTGCAGGAGGGGCTCTGCAGGGGCCTTCGGGGTTGTACCCAGGTCCTACACAGACACCAATATCTGGGCACACGTGATGTGAGTGGGAAGCTTTAACCAAGTGATGGGGAGAGCAAGAAAACTCTTATTGTGGAGCGAAGGAGACTGTAGAAGCTGATCGGATTAAAATCACCTGGAAATGATACAAACACGCATTCTGAAGCAATTCTCATAGAGCTCTCACAATCCTCCACTTGGCAATGCCGGCCCACCAGAGCAGGACCTGGTGGCCACTAAAACGCCCCATGCGGGTCCCTGAGGCCAGCTGTGATCCAGCTGCAGCCCAGCCACACAGGCAGCCCCAGTGCACCAGCAGGATCCACCCTTGGGTTTCACTGGGAAAGGCACACCCCCTTCTAGGGAAAGAAGTGCCCAGCTCAGAGCTGCACTTGTAAGCTGTATTCCTTTCCAAATAATCTCATTTCTCCCGGTCTCATTGTGTCTACAGCAGAAAGCAGGCACTGCAACTTCCATCCTTCTCACTTAGTACCGAGGTACCCGCAGAAGGAAATACAGTAAAAGCACCCAGGGGATTCTAAGGAGTTTCAATTTACACTTCCAATCTAGTCGTACACCTTCATCCCACTCTGTTTTCTAAACTGTTTCCTGAAGGGGCACAGTAATGCATCTTATGGGCCACAGGAACCATCAGTGATGTAAAGCAAAAGGCATTCAGATGAAGAACAGCTGCTGATTGACTATTTAAAACAACATCCACCAAGGACAGAAACCTGGAGAACTAATTAGTTCATTATTAAAGCCTGTAATGAGAAGTCTGCAGTTCTAAGGGTGTCCAAAAATGAGTTTTCCAGTATAAAAAAAAAGAAATCAGCGTGCTGATTCTCTCCACACTGCATGGTTTAACTCATAGAAGATATGATACATCTGGCATTGTTTCAGCATACTTACTGAATTTCATGGAGTTGAATTCACAGGGAAACCTATGACACTGTAAAGTAACAATTTATTCTTTTACAATGTGAAACCAGCAGCCTAAAAAACACATCGCCTTGAAATCTCCGATGCGTTTAGAAAGAGCTTCCCAAATTGTTTGTCTTATTTTTAGAGCAGATATTTAATTTACAATCTGCACACTGCTTATCTCATGCTCTCACAGAATTGTAATGTGAAGAAGTCATCCTACTTGACACACTTCAGTATTTATGCCTTTCCATCTCCATGCTCTGCCGCACGCATCGCTCCTCCTGTTGCATCCATGCTGCACCCTGGCAGAGATGACGCAGCCCTCTTCCCCAAATTTGCAGCTTAACAAACATTTCCAAACGACATTCTGCAGCGTCCTAGAAAAATCTATGACAAAGCATCACCTTCCACACAGCAAAGGAAACGCAACTTCTTGCACATAAGCCCACAGCCTTCAGCGAGGCAGCCTGACGACCGTGATGGTTCCAGCCCGTGGCTGCAGCACCCAGCAAACACTGCCCAGGGCTGGATGGGAACGTGGCGGTCTCCCCTCCCCACTCTGCTTCTGAGAGGAGGAAATGGAATAACAACGAGGTGCTAAAAGCAAGCATTCAGCCGGAGGCACCCCCATCTCCATCCCTTTCACAGCCAGTCACTGTCAGGCCCAGGCTGCTGCCTTCAGAGCAGCACGGGATGCTCCCAGCAGGGTCAGGGTCAGACCGGCTGCTGGTGGGATGCACCCAAACATCCAAACCAAAGCGTCTTGCTTGAGGTCCGCACAAAACCGACCGCAAAACCAGACCCTGAATTCAGGCTGAAAGACTTCTTCCTTCCTCTAAATCCTGAGCACGGTTGCATCTCTCATCAGCTGTAATTGTGGAAGAGAAATCCTTGTGCACTTGGCCTTTGGAGGCACACTGCCCTCCCTGGCAGCTCCCGCACCTGTCACAGAAAGACCTGCACATCCCTTGTGCCCCACAGAGCAGCGACCTGCTCCATCACACAGCCACAGCCGGGGAGCAGCATCCCTCATGGGGCTCAGCCCTTCCCCAGGCTCCAGGCAGAGCCCTGCCCCAACCCATCCCAGCTGCTCTCGCTGAGGGTGCCACTCAGCTCCAAGAGATGCAAGGAGGACTCGTCCTTTGATCACACAGAAAATAAACCAACATATCTAATGCAGATCCTTTGCATAGTTTTGTTTGTTGTTTTTTTTTTTTTTTTTAACCAAACAAAAGCTTCCACACAGCTTCAAACAGTAATGGCACAGATGAATTCAAGTCAGAGGACCTCACTATAGCTTTCCCTGCTGCTGCACCTGTTGGCATTGGCTGGAGATGCTCCCAGAGCTCTGTGCTGTAACAGGAACAGATGAGTGAGCTGCACGCACGGCTGCTGCAATTCCATATGCAGAGAGCAAGAGGAATGGCCCAAGTCCTACCCTTCCTGCAGAGAAAGCCCATAAGCATCAGTAGCTGCCTGAGGAAACCCCGCTGTGCTCTGCGTGGGTTATATCCATTTCTTTCCCCATGCATTAAGGTACAGCGTGAGTACTTCGGTTCTCTTCCAAAACACTGTCAGAGAAATGCAACCACCAGTAATGTCTCTTTGCAGAGGCCTCCACAGATGGAAGGAGACATCAGGGAAAAGGCAGCCTATGCATAAAACCAAATGTCTGGGAGCCCCCACCCCCTCACCACAGGGTCAGCAAATGCTGCAGGGACCTACGAGAGCCACACAGCAGCAGAAGCGAATGCATTTCAGCAAATGTGCAGGTTAACAAGTTTGTTGCTGTGTATCTTTCCAGTACCTCACTGCTTCTCACTCCCCACACAACTGCACTCTGTCGTTTAACAGGTCCTCTCCTGCTCCTACCTCAAAATATTTCTTATTTCTCCCTGGCTGGGACGTGCTCTGAACTGTGCTTTGAAGGATGAGAAGGATGAGAGTTCTAGCAGTTCTAGCATGCAGAAAATGTGCTTAAAGCAGGCAGAACCAATCTGCAGATACATACTCAGAGAGATCTCTGTGTGCACCAGTTCCTGCATTCTGGATGATTTGGATAAAGAGCAATTTGGAACAGATGCTTAGTCACAATATGTTAAAATGTTTAGAGATATATAAATATCGCTACGTGCAGGAACTGCTCAAATGCCTCATTTTCTGCAAACTCCCTTATGTAACATCAACACCACCGAGGATCTCGCAGGTACCGTGGTGTTACGGGAGGGCTCGGAGCGCCCGGGCTTCCCTTCCCAACGGGATTTCAGCGCCCAGGATTCGCCCGTGGCTGCGGCTCGATTCGGACAGTTGCCGCCCGCTGAGCCATCCTCCGGCACAACTTCGGCCCCGGTTCGGGAGGAGCGGGACCGCAGCCCACGGAGGGCTGTCGGCAATGGGAGAAGCGCGGAGCGAAAGGAGAGCCGCGCAAACAGCAGCCTCAGGAGACAGCATCCCAGCGCCGGTACGGCCGCGCAAATTGCCGGGGATTCAGCGCACCGCAGTCTGCCGGGCGGGGGAGGAGAGCGAGGAAAACAGAACCGCGTCCTTCGTGCTCTCTGGGAAGAACGGACAGCACCGAGACCAGAGCGACCGGGCAGGTTCCGCACCGCGCCGGGCGGCTGCCCCGGCCCCGGGGATGGGGACGCGGAGCGGCGGTGGCTGCTGACACCAGATGGGCTCTGCCGGGAAAACCTCCACAAGTTTCCAGCCGGGAAAAGCGGGGGATATCTCCGCCCGCTGCAAAAAGAAAAAAAAAAAAAAATAACCCAGACAAAATAATAAAAATAACCCCACCAGCACCTTCCGCGTGCGAAGGCGGAGGATAGGAAGCGAGAAACTCCGCCGCTCGCGATGCATCTGGTGGCGGTGCTGCCGCTGTCCCCGCGCTGCGCAGCGCCCAGAAGCGGCGGATCCCCTGGGGGTGGGGGACGAAGCCCCCCCCGGTCCCCGGCCCGGCCGTACCCTGCCGCCGAGCCATATTTCTCTCTAACGCAAACCCGTCTCAATCACCGCCTTTATTTTTTCCTCTCCTCCTTTCCTTTCACGGATTGCTTCTTGCAAATGGGGCGATAAATCCAGAAAGTGCCATGCACCGTAGAGAAGGGAGACGGGGGAGGATGCTGGCATAGAGGGGGCGGCTGGGAGGGAAACGAGAGGCTCCGGAGGGGAAGCGAATGAAGCACCTGAGGGGGCGCGGGCAGAGTTCGCCTCCGCCGCGCGGCTCTGCACGGCTCGGTTCGGCACGGCTCGTTCGGTTCGGCTCTCCGCTACCCGGCGCCGCGCAGCCCTACCTGGAAGAGCCGGAGGATGTTGGCCACCATAATAGACACGGAACTTCCCGACGCCCCGATCACTCCAACTACTTTCTCCGGCTTGACGAAGACGGGCGGCTCTCCGTTGGTGCACCTCACGTCGGAGGTGTCCTTCTGGATGAGCGCCTGCACGAAGGTGAGCGACTGCTCCAGCGCGTAGGTGTCTCGGGAGCAGGTGTCCAGGATGCGAGCGCCCAGCGTGACATTGGGCAGCAGCTCCGGGTCGCTGTTGATCTGGTCCAGGGCGTAGAGCATCGCTTCCAGCCTGTGGATGCCGTTCTCCTTCTTAATGTCCCCGCAGGGCACGCCCGGGGGACCTTTGGCGTGGACAGGGAAGAGCCCCCCCAGCGTGATGTCCCCCTCCAGCCGGATGGAGTGCGGCGCGTACATCTCCTGCCCCAGGGCCGCCTCGGAGAGCAGGAACTCCAGCAGGCAGCAGGGCAACTTCACCAGAGTCAGGAGCCGCAGCAGCCTGCCCAGGCGGAGCATGGTGCTGCCGGTCGCCCCCGGGCGCTGCCCCGCGCCCCCCTGCGCCTTCATCCGCCCGCCGGGGCGCGACGCGGGGGTCGGGGCGGGATGCGGGGCTCCGGCCGCTCCCGCCCGCCGCTGCCTCCGCCGCGCTCCGCGGCAGCTCGGCACAAGGGAACCGCGCCGCGCCGCTGCCGCTTTAAATGGTGGCCGGGGCCTCTCCGCCCCCCGCCCCCTCCGCCGCCCCGCCCCGGGGCCGCCGCTGCGCAGGATGCGGCCGAGCCGGGGCCGGGTGTGGAGGCGGTGCGGCCGCGGTAGCTCCGGCGGTTCGGCCCCGCGGGGCTACAGGTGGAGGAGCGCGGTCCGGCGGAGCCGGCGATGGATGGGCAGCGCCGGGGACGTGCGGAGCTGGGGATGGATGGGCATAAACGGGGACGAATGGGCAGAGCCGAGGGCGTGCAGAACCGGAGCAGCCTCGCTCCCCGGCTCCGGGAGCCGGGGCAGGGCAGGCGGGAGGCGAGCGGAGCCCCCGGTCACCGAGGAGCCGCGGCCAGCCCGGCCCCGGCAACCGGAGCGACATTCCGGCCAGCCCTCGGCGTCAAAGCGGAGAGCCCGGCTCTGCCATGGGAGCGCATCCTCCTTGCCGCTAATACCGGTGGAGCCAGTGAGGAGAAGGAGGAGTTTGGATGTAACCCCATATTCCCAAAACCGAAGTAATGCAGCTGAACACATGCTTTTTTTTTTTTTTAAGAGGTCCAGACCCATTTTGTCCCGTGCATCAAGATCTCAAGGATGCTAGAACATCTGGTTTTGTCCCATTCAGCCCCGAACTGTAATAGCCAAGGAGATGACACCTGTTGCTGTTCTCTGTTGAGCAGCAAATCCATATCCTGATCCCTTCCCAACTCGAGAGTAATGCAAAATACAGTTCTGGTGTTTGGTTCCTGCCAGGCCAAGCACGTATTTTTGGAAACTGTCTTTCATTCCTTCTGCACGAATACTGGGTCAAGCAGAGCTGCTGTTCATCATCCTGCCTGCTCCAGCTGCAGCCCTGATGTGTTCCCCTCACAGCTGTGGGCCTGCCTGCATTCCAGTTTTCAGCCTTTTTCCTTTTCCCTATGTCCATTTGTCAGAAGTTACTGAAACCAGGTTTTCCAGTGTTGCTCCTCAGTTCCACCTCACACATATATTCCTCAGTGAGGGAGGGTGCGTGGGGAGCAGCAGCAGAACTGGCAGACGTAGCAGGTCCAGGGGTTTTGCAGCAGGGCCAGGATGTAACAAGGATAACCACCGATAAAAGCTGGAATTCTCTGCCAGAAACTGGCGGGGTTAGCACCAAAATTTAGTTTTTCCATGCACTGAAAAATCTCTTTAGAGACTAGTTCTTAGTAATTTCACTACTGTGATCCGCATGTGCCATCGCTCAGCCTTTATTTATCGGTTTTATTCCTCACACGGAGAAAGCACAGCCACGCTGCCTCAACAGATCAGTACTTGCCCACTGCTGCCCTGGGACGCTCAGGGTCAGACATCCCTCATTCTCCAGCCCCACCAGCCAGAGCTGCCCAGCCAATGCCAGCAATGCCCACACACATCTCAGCTCTGTGCATGGGCTCAGCTGCTGCTCAGTGTCAGCAGTTCCTCCCGAACCATTCCTCGATAACATCAGCCTCAGCCCCTTTCACATCTCAGTGTGTGTGATTGAATGTAAGCTCTTCAGAGCCTATTTACCTCTTGCCCACTCGAAGCTCCTCATCGAGAATCTTTGCTGTATTTATTATCATTAAAAAATCCAACTCTAGTGGCTGTTCAGGAGAGGTTGCAAGCACGACTCAGGCTTGCCTTAAGTGCTCAAGCTTCAGAAAGAATTTAAATATAACCCATCTTTTCTAATAGATCACATTGTTTTGTGGAATGCTACTATCTGAATTTAGAAGTTTTTTTAAGTTTTTTTTTTTTTCTTGTTTTCTTTTTGGCAAACCCATGCTTCGTTTTGCAGGAAGCTGCATCATCATTTTGAGAGCTTTCTTGCTTTTTAACCTTTTATTTTTTTTTCCTTGGGCAAATCCACAATTACATTCAACATGTTTATCCTCTCAGAATTGCAGAAAACCCATCTGCCGTCTACTTCATGGTTCTTTTCATCACACCCTGGTTACCTAAAAAATTAGACTATGTATTCCACAGCAGATTCCCTGCGGGAACATAGAAAATTACACACTTGATCAAGGTAGACCTGGGATCTGTCCTAGCCCGGTATCTTGCCTTGGAACGAGCAGCAGATGCTGCAGAAGAAAAGACAGGAGCTCTGCAGCATGCAGATGCCTTTAATCTGCTCCTACCATAAATCTCATCCTGGTTTCTCATATATAGGAATTGGTTTAAACCATGAAGCATGAAAAATTATTTTAATTACATTCCAAATTTTATCTAGTCAATCATTACTCTGGATATTCTAGATATCCATAAACATGCCCAGTCCCTTTTCATTTGGTTTCAATGGCATCTGGTGGTAACAAATAGCACCATTTGATTGGACACTGCCTGAAAAAAAGTCCTGCTTTTGCCAGTTTTCTATTCCCTGCTTTATAAATGTAAGTCTTAAAGCAGTCAGTAATCTCCCCTTTATTGTGCATGTTCTCCTTCCACTGCATGCAGTTTTCTACCTACAAACATTCGGTGGTTGCAGAGAAGAAACTAAAGCCAATAACCCAATCACCTGCATATCTGTGACTGCCACGATTTACTTTGAAGGAACTTGTCATTTGGTTTGGGTTATTGAACGCCTGGAGGTGAAACGACTCCAGCTAAATACCATCTTCAACACGTCACTCACACGTCATGACATATCACAACATATCTGTGCTTCAGAACCTGCACTGCATGGCAGCCCCTGTCCTGTTGGATCTAAAAAGCATTTCTCCTCAACTACCACCCACCAGAACGGTTCTGCTCCGCAAGGATTCAGCCCCTGGTTCCTCAGCATACATTAGATTCTGTCCACTCCAGGCTGAACTTCCCCACTCTTAAAGCTGTCAGTGAGGATTTAGAGTTACAACATACTAAATCACGTTAAACTTGTATCCCTAATCTGAAATGACTCTCAGAAAGCAATGTTATTACAGTAAAGCCGCAGAGTGACAACGTTGTATATATTTAATGGGAATATTGATAGAAGCGTATTTTTATTTTTCCACTGGTGGGAAAGTCGTTTCAATGTTATGCTTAGTATTTCACCTCATAATTAGTCATTCTTGCACTAAATCAAATTCCCAGCAAAAGTCACTCTCTAAGTTCCCAGAGAGCGGCGAATGCTTTCTTTAGATGCCCTAATTCAGTGCTGGAGCACTGTGCTCACATTGGAGCAGGGTGTGGGCCTGGTGTGATAGGAATGGAGCTATTCCATATCTCTCCCTGAAAGCAATAGGGGAGGAGAGGGCTGCAGGGCGTTGCAGAGCACACGAGCAGTGCTGTCCCTGCCCCCAGCTCTGGGGATGCCCTCTGCCTCCCACCAGGAAGGTTTGCTTCACAAAAAAAACCCAACAAAATGAGATATAAAACAGAACTTCGCAAAAATCCTGACCTGATCTTTTCAGCAAGGGAATTTGTTTACAAGTAAACCGCTAGTGGTTAAACACATCCAAAAGCAGAGTCACAAACAGTTCTTAACTTGTCTGTCAGGTAAGATCATGGTTTCAGCCAAATTGGTACCGGATAAGAAAAGGCATTGCCAGAAAGATATCAGCATCCTTTGGGGAGCAGCACCATTTCCATCACAAGAAGACCTGACCCGCATCTACTTTCAAAGAAGCCGTATAATTAAACATTGCTTTTATGTGGGCAGCTGGCAGGGTGAACACAAAATCGTGTTACGTCGGACCCATGGAAGCAAAACAAAGAGCTGTGGAAAAGCAGAAGAGAGAAATAAGACAATATTTCACATTTTGGTAATGTAGCATGCTGTTGCCGTGCATGGTTGGAGGTCATTTTGAACAACTGTAATGGACATGGTACAAGCAATTAATTTGTTGGGTGAAGTCAGTATTGGGACAGCAGCCAGAGTGCCTGCTTATCTGGCGTTTGGAAAATAATGAATTTTTGGAGCAGAGGCTCCTGAAAAATCCTGATCCTTAACTCAGTGTTTGGCTGTAGCTGTTTACAAAGAGAAAGTGTCAGCGCAGTGCTGGCTGCCAGGGAGGTGGGGAGAGCAAATCCTCTTCAAGGATGCAGCGGCCTGAATCTTTTGATAGATCTGACCTCATGTAAAGTCAGATCTAGCAAAACGTGTGCATGTATTTATATTTATATTGTTATTATAAGCTACTAGATAAAAATGTTGAATTTGTATATATTAAATATGAATTATTGATTGCATATTTATTATATACGCATGAAGACTGTAAATATAAAATAAGTGTTAGGGGTTGTTCTTAATTCTGTGCAGAAATACGCATTGGGTACCTCGTGCTGGAACACAGAGCACCTGGCCTAGCACTCTGCAGCAATGTGTGACTGTGGTCCCATACAAAACCAAATGGATGGAGCAGTGTGGCTCAGCAGGCCGATGTCAGCTCCCTTCTGGAGAAGAACATTTACTTGATTCTTATGCTTTAAAAGGCCCACAGATTTACACACACAGTTATTTTCCATTTCCAGCCATCTCCTGGGTCCTGCCCCCTCTGCACACACTGCTAGCACTTGAGGAGGAGAACCCCCCAGCCGCAGGCCTGGGCTGCAGCCAACCTGCTGCACCAGAGCCATTGGGTGCCACTGCAGCATCCCCCCTTCGTTAGGGCTGTGAGCTGAGCCCATCGATGCAGCACACTTAGAAAACTGAGTCACAGTGCAAGGGCTGGATACCACCTTCCACACTGCTGCACGGCTACACTTAACGACGTTTTAAAATTAATACATTTTCATCCTATTTCTCTCCCAGCATTTGAGCCTTTCCAGGCAGGCCCCTGTGTTCCCCAGCCACGTAGGACACACATCCCCCTGAAGTGCCATCAGTACCTGTCCCATCGCTCTGAGAGCCATGCAGGCATCAGAGGAGAATGAATCAATCAATTATGCAGGAGACACTTTAAAACTGTTCCTCTGAGATGGCAAATATTTCAAAGAGGCAGCTCTATTAGATGGGCACTTCAGCCAAATCATTACAATCCCTGCAATCCACTGAGAACAGTAACTTTTTCCTCTCAAACACTCACTATTATCTCAGTTTCTGATTTACTAGGAATATTCTGATTCACTTAATCCCCACAACACCTGCAATGCTGATGGAGTTTGCACGCTCTCAGGAGTGAGGCCAGGTGGTTTTCTCCACCTGCCCAGAGCTCGGTGACAAGATGAGCCACCAGGCAGCCCCCACAGGCAGCTCCATGGGTGCAGAGCTGGGGTCCCCCATGGGAAGCACCCGAGGGGGGGGGGGCAAACACCCTCCTCCCATCTGCTTCTCTTCAGTGTTTCCCTCAAAAAGCCCCAACACCCACCTAAAAAGAAACACCCAGGCTGCAAAATCAGCCTCTGGGAAAGCCAGTCACGCTTGCTCCTTCCGCCTACTCTGCACATGCTGTGATGGCATCCTTAATGAAGGGATGAAACGCTCCTTGCTTTCCTGCTGAGCCTCCACCCCACTGTGCAGTCCCCCCCCGTGCAGCACTCAGCCCCCAGCCCCCCACCCACTGCTTGTTTAGGAGCAGTGAATACACACCTGCATGTAGGTTAAGTCATGATTAACTTCACCTGTATGAAAGCAGGGCCAGAAAGGCTTTGTTGGTGAGCAGCTTACAGAGGGGCCCACCAGACCACATCACAATTAAAACTCACGTTAAAGCCATAACCAAAACTGCATCTTCAGCCTTCCTGACTTTAAAACTTACACCATTTTTGGTATTTACTTGCTTTTATTTAAATAAAGAGAGTTGGTTTTTTGCCGCACAACAGAAAGCCATATGTGTAATTTAATACATTTTGTTGATGATGATTTTTTTTTTTTTTAAATAGAGTTACTGAAAACTCAATTTCATACACAGAAGCATCACATCCCCAGGGGCTGCTAAAGAGCTTCACCTCTGTGAGCAGCTCGGACCGCCAGCTGCCCAGCACTGCTTGCTATTAGCTGACTGCATGCACTGAGCCACCTCAGTCTCACCCCATGGAACAAGGTGCCGTGATACCAAACGCTATCACAGCTGGCACTCATCTTAATTAGTTCTGACAAATCTTGATAATGAATCATTGAGGATATGAGTTAAGCATAAAATAAAGCAAATAGCAAGGATCTTATGTAATTCTCACTATTCCGATGGCTGTAGAAATTGGGTTGTGAGGTTGTTTTGGAACGTTTTATAACAGAAATCATGAGCGTTCTTTGCAAATCGGAAATCATTTTTAAGGTCTCTTGGCTGTGTCCTTTGATAAGGATGCAGATGCTTCCCATTGCCTTTGGGGCTCCCGTGATGTTCCTCCCAGGGCTGAATTTGTGCCTGGGTTGCGAGGTTTAGCACTAATGGGGGTCCCTGCCCCGTTCCTGATGGCACAGCACTCCTTCCCCACCCGCTGCTCCTCTCCCAGCTCCTCGTGTCTGTCCATCACAGCCATATGAAAGCACGTTTAAACAAAATCAAGATGTGCTGCAGGCTGTGCTCATCATTGATCCTCAGCTA
The DNA here is from genome assembly GCA_037305975.1 of Chrysolophus pictus. Lineage (NCBI taxonomy): Eukaryota > Metazoa > Chordata > Aves > Galliformes > Phasianidae > Chrysolophus > Chrysolophus pictus. The sequence continues at coordinate 1,134,737 of CM074587.1, forward strand.
TTGAGATTTCCATGTCCCAAGTGGCAGCCTAGCAATTTCTGAGCACTCCCTCTTCAAGATTTGCTGCATTTTCCACAGGAAAAAAAAATATTTTGCCGTGTCTGAAAAGGTCTCCATCCCCTATGCACTAATCCTTTTTTTTTTGTTTTCCCTGGGATTCTTTGTTAGTGTAATTATTGAAATGAGATCAAATTCAAATCTCATTTAGGGACTGGGAAAACATAGGTGCTCAATTTCCTCTCCCAGGAAATCCTGAGCTAATGAAAGCTTGCCAGGCAGGTTGCTAGAGCTAAACTGGCATAGAGAGGAACCCCAAACAACTTGAAGCAACCACAAAACAAAACCAAAATTCTCATTACTAAAAACCCATTGGCTTGCAGCAGCAGGACACACACAGCTAAATTAATGAGATCAGAAGGATGTGGCTTCAGGCAATGTGCTCAGAGGTGCTGGGCTTGGGTGTGAAAGTAGGTGAGCTGCTTCCAGATCCAGCTCTGATGAGAACTGCCAGGCAGGCTGACAGGCTCAGACCTGATCCACTTCCACGGAGGTCGATGAAAACTCATTAATTTTAAAGATCAGACCATTAATTTGAAAGCCACTGACAGAGCAGCAAGAGCGGGTCTGAGACTGAAATAACACAGAGGCAGAGGACATCCTTGCAGTCTCCTCAGATGAATCCTGTAGCTGAGTAGAAGCAGAACGAGGTTAAATCCCTTAACCAGGAGACTGAGCATGCCACAAGTGATACAGGAAGAGCACGCGTGAGTATCAGTATAGAACCATAGAATCATAGAATTGCTCAGGTTGGAAAAGACCTTCCAGATCATGAAGTCCAACCTCAGCCTAATCATAGTACCTTTACTCTACTGACCCACTGCTAAATCATGTCCCTGGGCATATTTTACGCCTAAGAGAAAATGGATTTAAATCATCAGTTAGTTTAGATGCTTCAGGTCAACCAAAAGAAGCTTTGTGATCCAAATCAGAAATTTGCAATGACACGTTTTCAGTATTTCTGCTTTTTATAATAAAAGAGAAGGAAATTCTATCAGCCCTCGAAATGACTAGAAGAAGGGATGTCAACGTGTAGATGGGTTGTGTGTGAGCGGCACTGCAGCGGTCGCAGCCCGTGCTCCATGAGGACGGTCTGTAGGGGCAGCTTGGCATGCAGGACCACGGCTGTGGAGCAGCTGTCCCTGCCTCGGGCTGGCTCTGCTCTGGGTTGGGTGCCCGTGGGGTGTAGTAGGGGTGCTGTTGGAGCATGTTTGTAGGCAACAAACAGAAAGTATTTTATTGCCATGTGAACAGTCGAGAACAAAATCTGATACAGAGATTGGATCAAACCCTGTACTCTGTGGCAATCTAATTTTATCCTGACATGTTGATTGCTTGCTCTTCATCTGTGGTTGCTGTCCCAAAGGGTGCGAAGTGAGAGAAGCTGTATTTTCTTTCCTTAAGAAGATGACAGAAAATAAATTCAGAAGAACACCCAAGAACAATGCGGGTTTTGTTATTCACTAGGCAGCTTCACAGAGGGGAAAATCTGGAGCTGGGTTTTTTGAGGGCCTCGACAAATGGTGGCACTAAACGTGATGGAATTTCATACTGCTGTTTTGAATTTTTAAGGTAATTCATAAAGGAAGGAGTTCTTCCAGCTGCACACAGTGCACTTTGGAAGGGATGCTGAGCTGGGCTGCTGTGTGTCACTGAGCATCTGTTAAATACCTGTTTAAATAAGGGACTGCAAAACTAAGGGGTTTTCACAAACTTCCATACGAGTAACACTATGAACATTGGGTTAAGCCATCCCAGCAAGGAACAGCAGGTCAGATCCTGCTACCAGAAGTCACAGGACACCTGGTGAATGTGCTGTCCCTGAAGCAAAGGCAGCCACAAGAAGCAGGGCCCACGTCAATTCAAAAGGCAAGGAGATGCCTTGGGAGACCTGGGCTGGGCTGGAAAGTACATCCCTTGCTTGGAGATGGGTTGTCTTTCACCACAAAACATCTGCTATGAAACTTTGTTCGCAGTTTAGCTCTATCAGAAGTGCAGGGTGGAGCCTCTGAGGTGCAGGTCAGACAGGACCCTGAGTTCCTGACCTGCAGGTCATGGACTGCCTTCCATAAGTATTTATGTAGATGAATCCTGCTAATGAAAGATGAAAAACTGATGTGGATATTTACAGGACTAGAACATAAGGGTTAATTTTGTTGTAAATATTTTAGAAAAAAATGCATCCCACTAAGAAAACGTCATTGGCATCATGTGGCAATTCAGTATTTCTTACTGAGCCCCACTCACGTGTAATAAATACAAACTTCAAAGTTGCTTAATTTCAGCAACTTTTTTTCCTTGACCCAGATATAAACAAGCTTTTACTATTGGGACATGAAATGTTCCCACAGCAGTACTCATTTCCCCATCATTTATTTCTGAATTAGAATGGGGGAGGTTTTCTTCTTTTTTCATTACCTACACTGATAGCGTCCTGCATTATCTATAAGCTCGGAAGTTTTCTTCCACTCCTGGTCTGCTTTCTTCATTAATTTAGGGTATAACTCTGGCTAAATGAAACTGAAGCTTTTAAAACATAAATGGTGGCTTAGGGTTGGCATTAGTAGACAAGAATAAATCCTCTTTTTATGAGGTTTTTTTTTTTTTTATTAAGGGTAATTTAGTTTAAAGAAACAGAGAATGAAATTTAAAGAGTGATGCTGGAACATATGTTAATTTCAGGTGATTAATTTAACTGGAGGGACAGATGATGAGTGAGAAACAGCCCTGTCTGGAGCCCTGCAGCATGGATCCATTGCTAGTGTCACAAAGCTGCCTGGTCTGGAGTCCCAGACAAACACTTTGGGCTGGTTTTGATAATTGATTCATTAGCATCTTTTCATTCTCTGCAGGAAAGAGAAATTAGGAAAAAAAGATGGGATTTTAAAGAAAAGAGGAACCAGCGAAAGACAGGGAAAAACATGAAGTATATGAGGAAGAAAAACATCCTGAGGTAGATATTCCCTCAAGTTGGAATTAAACTATTTTACCCATAAACTAAGTTTGCAAATTGGTTTCTTTACAAATTACTGGGCCTAAGCTAATTTTAAAATGATATTTTTTCAGGGCAACAGGTGAAAAACCAAAGATTCCCCTTCCAGTGGGGTTGATGGGGGGTCCCTCGCTCAGCATCCCCATGAACAGTGACCTCAAGCTCCCCAAAGCCAGCACCCAACATTCCTGTTTGCATCACTGAGGCAAAACACAACAAAACCTCTTAGGTTTTTTTTCTTGCATTTTCTTCTTAACTTTTCCATTTACACTTAGGTGTTTCAGCAGTAAGTACATTACATAAAGAAGTCCCACATCAACACAGGCATCTGGCAGGTGCTGCTGGTTGTGGGGGCGAGGCGTTAACCATGGCGGGGCCGATGCTGGCAGAAGGCTCATGGCTGTACATGGGTGTGTGTGCACGGCCCCATGGCCAGAGGCAACCACCTGGTTACATGAGGTTTCTTTGTGTACCCGTTTCACCAAGACTTTCATTCCACACATGAATTCTGACTCAAACCCATAGATCATCAACTTACCATCAAAGGAATGTTTTATAGTGGGCAAGATTAAGATGTGTTGAGCATTAAAGCTACATCCCTGGAAATCACAGTAACTGCTAACAATCTTTTTGAAATAGAGCAAATTACCTTTAGTTTTTACTGCCAGAGAGGAGAATGTCCATTTCCAAAATATGAATTTTTATTATCATTTTATCTCTCTCTGTTTTTATGAAGCAAAAGCTGTGAAGCCATTTCAAACGTAAATTACTTGAAAGTTCTCCTTCTTAATTCCCACCAGAACTAAGCTCAGCTCCTCTAGATCAAAGTGTTTTGAAGTTCATTTTCCATGCCTATGCCGATACAATTATGATATTTTTCACTTCTAAGGAACAGAGCCTGGAAATCTACAGATCTGAACAGTTTAGGACAATAGTCCCATCTTTACCGTGCCACATACTCTGCATTTTATGGATGAAATTCTTATTCAAGAACTGTAATTCCTTATTTGGTTCATCTTTGCCTTCTCCTGAAATGTGTACCTGGAAAAGCATTCACAGAAAGGTTACAACCAACAGCAAAACCAACCGCCCTAAAGCCACCATTAGTTTGGGGCCCTTCCATCTATTCCATTCCCATTGGAGCTCTGGGTGTCCAATGATTTCTCACTTTCATTCCCACTGTGAAAGTGCCCCAAATTCTCCCACTTAGCAAGCACTGGAAGCAATGCAGAGAGAGCTGCAAAGCTGCTGGATCTCTGTGAGAGGCAGGGAGCGTTTTGTCTAAAACGGACCTGTTTCAGTCAGCATACATCATGTGAATTGAGCTTTAAAACTTGAGCCCCGCTCGCAGCTCGCAGCTCGCAGCCCATCAGGCAGTACATGGCGGGGCCATTCGGGGCCCCTGGGACCTGCATTCACTTCCCAGCTTTCTGCAGCTTTCCTGGGTAGGGCCCTGGGGAGCAATCTTCTTCCTTCCCAGCACAGTTCATCTTCTGCATAGGAATAACATACCTGCTAATTCACACCGCTCTGGGAGACCACGGCAGTAAAACTTGCAAACATATGAGAAATAGAAAAGCATGTAAATGTGATTCAAACCCCATCTGAAGTTCCTAACTACAGTTTCTCTTCTTTTGCTTTCCCTGGCTAATGTTTCCCCAGAGCTGCTCTCCTGAGCTCCGTATCGGTCACCATACTGCCCTCATTTCCAGGTCAGCAATCCCCGCTTTACTTCCCTTACGGAGAAGAGAGGTTACACTGTTAAGATGCAGTCTGTAGTTGTTTCATGTCCGTGACGTGACTGAACGAGGAGTTGTACTGGAAAAGGTCCCCGGGATCAGGACAAAGCAGCGGTCAGCATTTACAAAAGGCAGGAAAGCCTGTTTACAAAGGGCAACCAGGAGGTTTGAATGCTTTAGCAAAGTGACCACTGAGCAAACAAGCACAGATCAGTGCCATGTCGCTGGGTTTGGGAACTCGGTGTTGTCTCCAGTCTTCTGTCCCCAGGAAACCACGAGGCTGCTGATAAAGGCTTGGTTGGTAAATGGCATCAGTGCTGCTTCTTAATGCCAAGGCGACATGAATTCACAGGAAACATTCTTTCAAACGGATGAGTTTCTTTTCATCGAGAAAATTGGCTGGTGAAGGTGGCAGTGCTGAGCACAGGCTTTCGTAGTTGTGTCCTGCGATGACTAAGAAAGCAGTCTGATATATGAAGATACATTTCAGAAAGCACGCGATGAACAGCTGAGATTTTAAAAGAGCCCACGTCTCCCAGGTATCACTCACAGACACGGCTTTTGGAGGAGCCATCCCATGGGATGGGTGGGCCTGGTGACAGAGGCTGGTGGCATGATGGTGTCATGGCGCTGATGCCAGCTCTGTCACTGCTGCCTCACTGCTAACAGGAGGAGCAGCACACGAGCTCTTACCCACGGCTTAAATGCAGCATCTCATCCGTGGTACATCAAGCCCTGTGGAAGCCTCATTCACAACCAGACCTAATATTCAAAATTTAGAAACGCCATCTGGTAGAGACTTTGTTAAGTAAAAATATCTTATTATGGAACATAGATCTTGGAGAGAGCTCGCTTTCTTCCATTATGCATCTGAGCGTATTTAACTGGACAGTCACATTTCAGTATTTCTGGAATACTTCCAAAGGTTTCTGACATAGGGCACGTTCCTAAGCTGTAGAAAAAGAATCAGCTGTATTATTAATGTGAAATTAGTAGTAACTCATGACGTTTGAGTTATGTTGCTGCAAGGTATCTTTTTTACCAGCTTTGTTTCTCCTGGTAAACAGCAAGTCCTCTAATTGCAGATATAAATCTGTTGAGGTATGAATGCACGGTTGAAAGTGATGAAAATGTTTAATAAAGTATGCCCCAGAAACAGAGAACATGACTAGATTGAACCTGTTGACCACAGGGTTTGGGTATGGTGATAGAAGCTCACGCCTCAGGATGGCCAACTTACACCATGATCGATGGAATGGGGAACAAACACTGAGTCTGCTCAGTATAACTGTTCCAAGATATCCGAGCAGCCGATGAGGCATGAAAATCCTTTTTTGCAGTACAACTTCTGATGGCCTCTTATAACAGAGTAGAGCATAGATCATATGCACCTTGCTAACAAACAGCAAAGATCCAGTTTGGGGTTTTTCCCCCAAAAAAGTGAAGTTTTATGAAGTCATGCTTAACTTTCATGGCCCGAATCTCGATGATTCAAGCTCTTCTGACAGACCTCTATAAAACTGAAAACAGCTCAAAACAGTGGTTTATTTAAAAAAAAAAATAAGGGGGGGAAATAACTGTTTTTAAAATTCTGTCCAGCTCAACTATTTTACAAAAGCCATAGAATCTTTGTCTGAAATGGTGTCTTGGTGTTTTGGTTTCAGTCTCATATAGCATTTTCTTATTTATTACTTGTTGTTTTTGGCTGTGGATAAAGACAAATTCTTTTAATTAAGGTTGATTATCCTAATTGTGGACTCCCTGTCTTCACCAGCACAACTTCTCTAGTGTCACAGACCTCTTCAACTCACGGGCACCAATGAACAGGCTGAGATAAAGACAGTAGAAGTACCTGAAGTCTGCACTTATCCCTACTGAGCATCGGTTGTGGAATGGGTAATGACATTTCTGGCCTTGGAATAAAATAGATGGTAACTCAATGTAGAGAACAGGCTGGATTTCAGGGCTCATTAGGCACTATTGCATTTTGTCCCCAGATCTCTGTCCCACCTGAAGATATTGCTTTCAGCTGGGCTGGAGCCAGTGCCTTTCCCAGCGCTACAGGCATTTAGCGATGGAGCATAACATGGAAACTACTTCTCTTTAATGATAACAGAGATGTTCCTGCCACACAAGTTTTCAATACGAGCTCGTGTCTTAAACAGCACTGAAGAAAACAGAGGCAGATAGCTGTATCTATGGCAGCTAACATCAACCCCTCCCCACAGACCTCCTACATCCAGAACGAACCCCACCAGCAAGCATCAAAAAACAAGCAAGAAACAAAAATCAGGTGCAGGCATGGCAATTTTTAAATCAGTTCCCTGGACTGAATGCCACTGAAGATTAAACCAATAAAAAAGGGTTTTTATGAGGGAACTTGCATGTGAGAGGAGCAAATCGGCAGAAGCCCGAGCTGGCGTGCGGTCCTGAATTAATAGCTTAATGTAATTCAGTTCTTGCTGGTTGCTTGGAAACTAACATGGAAAAAAAAAAGTGAAAGCACAAACCATAATGGGTGTAGAGGGCTTAATAAGGAATTATTGATGCCAATAAACTGTTAGACAGCCTGATGTATTTCTAACAAAATCACTCAAAATGCTCCTTTATTATTATATGTAATTCCGAATAACAAGGTTCAAGGCCGAAGAAGACAAAGCGTTTGGGCAGGCCGTGGTGCTGCTGCTGGGCCTTGTCCCTGAACTCATGGCAGGCCGGCCGCTCCTTTTAAGCGTAAGCTCACTGAGGTTCTCTGCCAGTAAAAGCAATGAGGCACTTGTGCCTTCCTCACAGTCAGCTGTCTGGAATTAGCCCTGCAGCTCTGCTCAAACCTGGGGTCGAGTTTATGAATGCCGGCTTCCAATGAAACTGCTTTCTGAGGCAGGCCTGGCTGTGTGCCCACACTGGCTTGGGAACGTTTCAGTGAATCCTTGTAGCCGTGTCCATCGGCTGAACAATAACAGACCCCAACCAGTCTCTTGTCATTCCAAAGATGCACAAGTCCTCTCCTGGGATGGAGAATCCCACCAGGGGTTGCAGAAGATGCTCATGAGTACCACCCCAGTGCCACACTGGTTTCAGTGCCCAACGCACCAAGCGTCCCCTGCATCCCTTCACTACTGGCTTCCCACCTTGAAAGTGTTGCTTCAAGAAAGCAGTTTTTATCCTAATTATTTTTGACAGGTATTAGGTCAATTTAATTAGTTTGAAATTCAGATGAACAACCACCTCCCTCCTGTAATTCGTCTTCAACACTGAAAGAGGAAAACGCCGTTAAAATTGACTCTGGCCTTTCAGAGGCCATCCACAGCCACCCAAATAAACCGACTTTGTGCTGCAAAGACAAATCCTGGCAGGTTTTGGGGGGTAAGACTGATCATGCCAGGAACAGCTTTGGAAACAGATTTCTCTCTTCCTAATGTGCAAGAGATGTATAATGTGGATCGTGATATAGAAAATATTGTAAAATATAACAGTGTAAAACTAATTTTAAGTCTGCTACTGATTTATCTGTTATTTTGAGATATCCAATAGATAAGAGTATTTTAAAAGTCTCTAAATAAAGCGAATCATTACTTCTTACTAAAAAGGAAGCTTTTAAATGATCCAGTTACTGAAAAAACAACAAACTATAATTTCTTCTGAAATTTCGCAGTTCCCTCTCCCCTCTGTAAGCAATCTACAGTAATAAAGTATAAACACGGAGATCAAGTGTCACAACGAAAATGCTTAACAACTTAAAAATGGTACATTAAACCCCTACCATCTCGGGTAAGACAAACAAAATCATAAACTCTTTTTATTGCAATTCCTGACAAACTGCGGATATAAATAGAATTTAACACAACTAACTTATTTGTCAGTCTTACCCTATTATTCAGAAATTATCTTCTCCGTGTCTGTCTTCTTTATGGCTTCTTAAGCCAGCACAGTAGGAAGGCAAGACCATTTCAGAGTCTTTGGTCAGCAGAGGTCTTCGTGTGCATTCTGGAAAGGATGGAGGGGAGGCTGTAGCTTTCAGGCTTAGAAGCTGGACAACTCATTCAGAGCAGACTGCTCTCTGAACTAGTCAATTAAATGGCTGTACAGTAGAGTTCCCTGAATAGCCGTGCGAAGGCCCAGCCCTGGTAACACCCAGCTGCGTGATGAAGCCGTGGCTGATGCAGCCTTTTTGCTGCCAGGTGCTCTGTTTGTGCTCCCGATGCACGGCTTAATGACCATGTTGCAGCTGTCGGTGGAAGCACAGGTTGTAAATTCTCCCATAGGTATTTTTATTAGAACAAACACTACAGCTTAAGACTATTGAGAAGGCATTTAATGAAAACACCCTTGCCTCCACATGCTCCCTCGAGCCATAAGGCAGCACAGTAAAGAAGCCCACAACTGCTCACTGACAGTAGGACCAAACCCCAAGGACAGAGTTCGCAGGACTGTGGCCCAGAGATATTCTAAAGAAGTTCCAGTATTCCAAAAACTCATTAGCTAAAACGGCCATATGCTGGAAATTATTAGCCTCTGCCTTATTTAAAGTGGGCTTCACTAAATAAAGCAAGTACGGACAACCTTGACGTCTATCATCACTATTTGAAACGTGAATGCATGATTTCACTGTCAGGCTGGGCTGCTTGCAGATGGCGTGGTGAAGTCAGACAGCTAGGGAATGTCAGATTTTTTTGTTCTGTTTCATAGCTGTTTTGTTGTGTGGTTTTTTTATTATTATTATTCAGACGAAGGTGACGTGGGAAGCAGAAATAATTTGACTTGACGCTATTAACTGAAGCCCAGTTGAAAGGCTTGCAGTCACCAGACTCAGATGTGACCTCTATGCTGGCCAAAACGGTCTGGGGAGTCCTTGAGATGGAACGGCTGAGAACAAACATGGGCTCTCGGATGCTATTTTTGTACATTCATTTCCCTGACTTTAACCACACTGTAGCTACTGAAAATATATGTGATTAGCCTGAAGATGTTATGCCAGCAAACTACAGCTCAAGACAACTCTCATCAGAACATTTTAATGTAAATTGCTGTCTCCTTATTGTTATCTAAGGAATTAAGCTGATTTATTAAAGTTCAGGAGCCGTCTCTTCGTCTGTAAACCTTTTATGGTGGACGTAATGAGAAGGGCTCATGAGCCTTTTCTTCTGGAAGGAAGAGGATGTCCTCCTGAAGTTCAGAAATGTCAAAGTCTTTTTATTTTTATTTTTATTTTTTATAGCTGCTGGAATAAGTCATTGCTTATTGCTATTCTGCATATTAATTCATAGGTTACATATACTGCTATTGATAGCCAGAGCAGGAAGTCCTAAAATCTAATGTTTTTAATGGGAATGTTGGCAGGTCCTTTATTATATCAAAGGGAGCGGTGGTGTTAAAAATTCACATATCAAAAACTATCAACACATGATAAATGGATGGTGAACTGTTCGTGTCGCACCACTTATTAAGTTGGTACCATAAATTATTACACCATAAAAATCGATGTTTATTTCAGTCTTTCTCTCTTTCCATATTGCTTCAGCTATTTTCTAGAACTCACTTTAAAAACTACAAGAAGAAACAGAAAAGCAGAACTGCTGCCATGGCCCAGCACTGGCTGCAGGGCCATCAATGGAGCCTGCACACACTGTGCCTACAGCCCTCCCAATGAGTGCCATGCGGGGCTGTGTTCTCTCCTACACTCACAGCAGCAGCATTTAATATATTCTCTGGTTTGGCTTTTTTTTACATTCGTTATCTTCGTAATGGTACGGTTGTATTACTGTAACTTATCACATTAGAGCACTCTGCCAACCTTTCCATTATTCACCTAAACTTCAGCGTCGAGTCATGAAGAATGACTGTATCGCTTTGTTTGCTATCTGTGTGCACAGCACCAGGGATTTGGGTGCTTTGAAATACCTCCTTCATCCCGAGAGAAAGAATCCTTTTTCTGTGGCACTTCTCAGCCACGGCAGCAGCATCCATAGGCACAATGCGCTGTGATGGGCAGGAAGCTTGCTGACACAGCACAGATCCTCACTCATAAGGAATTATGCTTCAGCCACACTTAGGTTCTCAAAACACTCTCTAGCTGTGAGTATATTGCACAGTTAACTTCTTGCTGGAAAATCAGGAGCAGCAAAAACAACAGCGGATTTCCAAGGGAAAACAGTGCTGCATCCCTGCTTGCATCGCATCATTACGCGTGTGATCAACAAACATCGTCCTGCACCCATCTACTGGGAAAGATATCACACGCACATCGAGCAGCAGTGTGACAGATTCCTTTAACACAACAAAAGAAATAGGTTTGCTATGTTTTCACACTCATCAGAGTGTAGAAAAACTTTCTACATGACTTGTTTCTGCCAGTTTGGTTTCAGCTCATGCTAAGCACGAGGCGCACACCGGTGTGATGTGATTTCCCTGCTTTGCTTTGCCTACAGCCTTCCTAACACTCAGGGCACTTGCCTCTGTCTTCCCCTGCACAGCTCATAGTGCCTTTCTGCATTCCCTGAAAGAGGAGGATCTATCAAATACTATGCTCAATATACAAGCTTGTTAAAAAAAGAACCTTCCATAATGGCCACAAGACCTGAATTTATTGCTGGAATGTCAGAGATCTCACAAACAGCAGCAGCAAAGAGCGCATTATCTTTACCTCTGTGTTTGCAGCATATCCCTTCTTCTATGAAATTTTATGACAGATGGATTCAAAGGGGAAAAAGCAACAGGCCTCAGAAGCTTTTATGATTCTTCTTACCTCATCTGTATTTGCAAAACACCGCAAGCCGGACCATGTTCTGGCTGTTTTTATGCTTGTTTTTACAGCAGGGCACACTGTTTGCCATAAATAATAGAACTGAAGAACAGAAAGTTATCAATAAGCCTGATACGGCTAAAAGCTGTAAGAAGTGATTCCAGCATTCACAGTAAGTGAGTCGGGTGTTCTGATTCTGACAGGGCAGGCAGCAAATCCCAGTGGCCAGGGGAGAGGAGGCAGCTGGCTTCGGGTTTTAATTATGATGCTGCGATGGATTTTCATGACGGCAAAACTATCTCCCATTCTTAATCATTTGTCTCGCTCATAAAACACACATAAAATCCTTGCTGACCCAAGCAGGGTGCCCTTGGGACCCTAACAGAACATCAGAAGCTTTACGTAAGTACTGCGCTTTGAGGTGATAATGGGGTGCCACCTTTTGGACGGACCATTTCTTCATGAAATAAATATTTCTGTGTGAAACTCCTTCATCCCCTAATAAGCACAGTAAGGAAAATATCTATTGACCACAAAGCAATCCATTAAACATAAGCAACTCCCCAGCAAAGCAAAGCAGCACAAGTGCTGCTTATGGGCACTAGGTGGCCATGCAAAACATGGTGCCAAAAACCCCTCTTCCAAACATTGGCTGGAGCCAGCACACCAAACCTGATGTATTACACTCCCATGTCCCAGCACATCGGTGTGCCCAGCTGCCTGCCCTGGCAGGGCACGGAGTCACTGAGGCTCTGGGCAGCAGATCAGAGCAGGCTGTGCCTTCCGATGCTGACCAGCTGGGGCATTTGCAGCACTTGGCCAACAGAAGGATACTATTCTTCCTAGAGATGCTATCAGATGTTTATTTAAAAACTGAAGTCTGAATTTTGGAAGATATCTGAAAGTTCAAACATTTAACTTCACCAACCTTTAAACAAGAGTGAAGAAAAAAAAAAGAAGAGTGAAGAAGAACACTTGTCTGCCTGTAGCTCTAACAACTTCATTTTGGACTATTTATACAGTGGGAAAAGAGGAAGTCTATTGTTGGTCTCCAAGGCAAGTGCCTCAGATCTCAGACAAATTCTCCTAGCCTATCCATGAAGAAAGGAACACTTTTATAGGCTGCTTGTTAGCCGTGCTCTGAGGGATCACAGGGCCCCAGGGGTCAGACACCTCTGTGCTTCTCCCTGTGCGACCATCGGAGCAGCTCTCCCAGCTGACATCCAGGGATTGTTTTGCAGAGGAGCCAAAGACAGAAGCAGACTCGTTAGTCCAGCAGGAGGAAGGTGCTGAGTATGAAACAGGATCTTTCATTCTGCACTCTACCCTATTACCTCCAATTTATATCATCTCCCTTGCTTTACATAAGCAGCAGCCTGCAGTGTAAATCAGACCCACACAGCTACTTGCTATGGAGAATTACTCTTCATTGCTGGGCTTTTGACATGAAAAAATATCTTTGCATTAAAATCAAAAGAACAATCTCCGAGGAGTGTCTTCTCAGCACTCAGACTATCATAACAACAGGGCATGGTAATAAATGAAAAATCATGCAATTTCCTTCTCCATGCATTTGGAAAGGTTTAACTAATTAAACCAATTATTCTACTATAATGACACAAAATTAAAGGTGGTGGTTTTTTTTCCCCCTCGAAATATACAAAATTAAAAATTGCAATCTAATCTAATCTTGCATTTAAATTTCTCTGAAGGATATGTGCCAGTGCTGCTCTAGGGCAGACATGTAATGAATCACTCAGACACCACATTCGCTGCCTATGCCATTACTGCCTCGTCTGTTCTTTCCATGTTTTGTTGGGGTTTGTTGCCCATCCCGTGATGTTTACACACAATAGTCCAATCTCTCACCCTGAGGAGCAAGTTTCCTGGCAGCCTGGGGTGGCAGTTGAGGTCTCCCTGTGCCAGGATCACCACTGCAGCCCAGCCTGTGTCACAGCCCAAACCAGCCCTACCCTGGCCTGCCTGGAACCGAGCTGGGTGTGCTTTGACCTGTTGAGGAAGATGGATGGGCTGAGATGAGAAGAAGGTAAGACCCCAGGCTTTGTCCATCCCATTATGTTCAGTGAGGAGTGGAAGTGTAACTCGACTTTCTTCCTTGGCTTGGATAAGGCATCCTTCAGAAACAGGCAGTGCAACAGTGCAAAGATAAACTCACCAAGTTTATCACTGTTTTAGAAATGCTCGTTTTTGTTCGTATAATCTTCCTTCCACCAATCTTCGTAACAGATTTTAGTTGCATAAATGATGTCTCTAAGACGGTATATCTAGTCCCTCAGTTTAAACTAATGCTGAATTTTGCACTCTTAAGCAGCTGATATTGCTTGTACCAAAATCAAAGTTAAAAGAAGTTGAAAAATTGCAGCCTCGGTGATGGCAGCTGGCAGGATAACAGCAGCATTACTGCTTCTGCTGTCAAAGGACAACCAAAAGTAATGCATACAGCGGTGCAAAAGCTCTCCCTGTGACCAAAGCTCAGCCTCCAAGCCCTGTGTGTGTGCATACATCACACTGCTTCACTGTGCGTATCTCGGCACAACTGCAAGGCCCAAAAATCACTGCTGCAGGGGCAGCAAAGCGTGTGTGGACAAGAGAAGGGAAGAGGCAGAGCCCCTGGGTACCTCAGAGATGCTGGAGAAAACGAATGGGCAGTTTCACAAGGCAAAGCCCTTCCGCAGGTCGTTCCCACATGCTCCAAATACAACTCCCTTGCAAAGTATGCTGTTGTTTTTCAGGGTCCCTATAAGTTGATGTCTCAGGAAATTATTTCATATTACAGATATCATGTTACATTTAAGAAAAAAATTGCTTGAATTTATCTTATTTTAAATCTAATATTTTTACATTTTCTAATTGTTTTGACCTTCACATCTCAGCTAACAAAACTTTGCGAGCAAAGCCAATCATTTGCCCATGCTGCACAATGGCAAATCTGACTGCAAAACAGTGTTTGTGACATCTATTTATAGCAGATGCAAAATCCCCACAGGAAGCTGGTAAATCCCCTCCTCTGTATTCAAGTATCAGGGCCAGAGCACCATATTTACTATGAAGGAATAGGGCTTCATCATCTGATCCTGGTGATTGATGTTATTCCCATGTAATCTTTCAGATAAATGATTCCTCCACATCTCATTTACATAACTATTTTATAACAGTGCGAATTAGTTCTTCACACTTCTGCATGTCTCAAACATGATTTTTTTTTTTAACTGAGCAATAGAAACATCTATCAAATAAAAACGATCTTTGAACATCATAGGATACAACCAGTGTTAAGTATCTCCTAATAAGCCACATATTGATTCTCTTTAGGCAATTAGAAGGTTCCATTTTTTCCATCAATTCCTTCACAATGTAAATACAGACAAGAAAATCCAATCCGTACATGAGGAGCGAGCAGAACACAGGGCACATCTCATAGGGCACCATAAGAAAAGCAGCAGCTGGTGATGCAGGTGGAATACGATACAGATAGAAAACCAGAATGCTCAAAAAAATTTTCAGCACCAACACTGGATTCCCAGAACATCACTTTTGTTCTTTTTTTTTTTTTCTCCCTATCAAACAGCTTCAGACTAAACTTAAAAAACAACTTTACGTGTAGACTTGGAGGAAATTGGAGGCAAAAGAACCCATTACTTTCAAAGTAATCTGTTTTTCCTTAGATTACTTCCTTCGACTTTAATCTCAAGATGATTTGAAAACAGGCTTATGGCCATGAGTGTGCACTGTGGTGTGCCAGAGCAAAGGACTGCATGTCGGGAGGATCAGCACCAGATGGCTTCGTGCCTGTGACCACAGACTCAGTAGGAAACAGCTGCTCAAGGGTCCGGCAAAATCTCATTCTGGGTGAAGGCTGCAATTGAGAACCTGGGAGGGTTTTGTTGGCGTGAATGGATGCAATTAGCCACAAAGCTCTCACAATTCACCTGCCATAGATATCTAAGGCTCTTCTGCCAGCAGAGTACTTCAATTTCTCTGAAAGAAAAAGAAAGACACTGAGATAGGACAAGGGAAATGGTTTTAAACTGAGACAGGGGAGGTTTAGGTTGGATATGAGGAGGAAGTTTTTCACCCAGAGGGTGGTGAGGCACTGGAACAGGTTGCCCAAGGAGGCTGTGGATGCCCCATCCCTGCAGGCATTCAAGGCCAGGCTGGATGTGGCTCTGGGCAGCCTGGTCTGCTGGTTGGCGACCTGCACACAGCAGGGGGTTGGAACTGGATGAGCACAGTGCTGCTTTTCAACCCAGACCATTCTATGGTTCTATGATAAAAATTCTATGATTAACTTCTCTTGAGGGACAAAATATGAGACCAGGGAAGAAGCTCAATATACAAGATAATGATGCTTATTCAAATCCAAGTATTCCAAGCTTGTTTTCAGTTTAGAATCATTGCTGCTCAACAGGTTTTTGTGGCCACAGACTGTCCAACCATGTGCCATATAATAAGAATTTTAACTCAGAATTATTTTAATTTCAAAAGTGTTCATAAATCAGGCTTCAAATGAGCACTTTGCTGCTGGCAAGTGCTAGCTAAATAGCAGCACAAAGTGTGGAAGAAAGAGCAGGGAGGTACAAAATCCATCAGCGAGAAGAAATCTCATTAGCTCTTAATTTTTCATTTCTCAGAGCTCTCTGCACAGCCCCACACCTGTGAGCTCCGGGGGGATGCAGCCCTGTGCTGGGCTCTCAGGTCTCCCAGGGTTCACGTTCTCTATGAGAGCTGTGTTCTGGCCCAGAGGTGTGTCAGTAACATCCCTCCAGCACCTCGCACCCCTCCGACACATCACCTCATCCCAGTGGCTCCCGGCTCCATGCACAGCACTGTGGGTTGGTGGGGCCATGGCCGAGCTGCAGAAGACATGGGGCAAGGAGCCTATGAAATATCAATCCCTACCATTAGCAACAGCCAATTTCAGGTGCTTTTAAATATTTGATGGTAATGGTGGACGGTAATAGGAGATTGTGTGTAATGATAAATGGAAAGCAGCCCTCCACGTGCAAGTTTTTGCTCTGCTCTTTAAAGAACGAAGCTCTGCTGTTACTCACTTTGCCATCACCATTAGCAGGGCATGGCCTCTCGGTGATGGGGAATGCTGGTGGTCCCTCTGGGCTTCGAGTGGGGCTGCTACCAAGTTGGACACAGCACATCCCAGAAGTGAGGCCAACGATGCTCAGCTATTTCTGTACCAAGCCTTGCTCCGTTGCCATGGCAGCGCAGCGCCCAGCCCCAGCTCTGTTGCCTGCATGCATGCAATCTGGAATTTCATCTTTTTCTACACAAACGCGTGCACAATTACTTCTTTATCTGATAGAGAATATCAGCATTACTTCACACTCACCACACGTTGACTTATTTCAGCGTGATAGTGCTCTTCACGTGTACGCTGACAGCTGTGTGGTGTTTTGCATAATTCATATTTCTGTATACTATATGGAGTCTTACATAAAGGCATGACATTCACTGAAATGTAAAAATAAAAGAAAGAAAAAGCAAAAAAACCACAGCACCAAAAAAAAAAAAAAAAAAAAAGATGTAACCACAGAATCATTAGCAGTACAAAGCAGAGCCAGAAAGATGAAGAGTTCCCCAACAAGATGACTTTGCTCCCTGCAATAGCACAAAATTACAGAACTTGGTGTCAGCACTGCTGTAACTCTCTGAGTTCAGTGGGAATACATCTCTCCTAGACTTGTCTTTGCTGGCAAACAACACTGTGCATTATGGATACGCTCATTTACATTCCTTTCAAGCTGATGCCAGTGTCCTCTTCACAACATTTTTTTTTTTAAAGACTTGGTGAGATTTGCATAAACCATGTGAAATTGTCACCTCTTACAAACCAAAGATTACGATGAATCCCAGCACTTTTCCCCTTCTCCTGGCACCTGTGACACACCTGGCCAGAGGTGGCTGGCATACCTTCAGCCCCAGTCTCTGAGGGCTCTTCCCATGCAGAAGGTGCTGCAGTGCGAGCCGGGGGCTGCGGGTGGTGCTGAGCCCGAGGCCCCACTGCAGGCTGTCCCCCGCACAGCTCTGAGCTCAGCCGCCCCATCCCTGTGGGAGGAAGGACCTGGAGCTTCCATCACCATCCTCGTCATCACGAGGGATTTTCTTTCTTTGGATCAGCCTACGTGACACTGTGCCAAAACAAGCAGCCATCCTTAACTCCCATTTCTATCTTCTGAACAGCAGAAGAAAACATATGCAAAATATACTCAGATTATTCGGAAAGCTTAAAGTAGGCAGTTTCTGCTTTGGACACTGCAAAGAGAAAAATAACATTCTCTCTCCAAAAACAAAGTTGTTTTTCTGAGCAAAACCCACAAATGCTGTGCAAGGTGTTTCACTGCTTCCATCCAGAGATGGAACCCATGGGCAGCTCCATCAGCTGCAGGGGCTTGGGCTGCCCAGCCACAGCACGGCTCCAAGCATCCACAGCAGAGAGTTGTTCCCTGGAGCTTGGCTGATCTAATTTACGCAGCTTTTATTTTTAATCCATATTTTGGAGTCACGAGGACAGTCTGGAGCTGCTCGCACAGGAGTTCAGACAGTGGTGTTCAGGGCAGGAGCCTTTGCCTGCTGACAGAAACCAACCCTCCCTGCTTCAAGGACCTGTGCTCCTCTGGAGCCACGCAGGAGCATCTGCAGAGCAGGAGGGAGAAGCTGCAGCTGGTTGACACCCACTGCACTCAGTATCCCTTTACATTTAAGGCTTTATTTTCACTTCACGCATGGTGGGAGCTCCAGGAACACTTTGGCTCAAAACAGACCAATTCCAGAAGAAAAACCCATCCCTGCCCTTGCATGAGAACACAACCAATGGTCAGACCCAAACTGGAGCCAGCCCCTCCTCTCCCATCCATCTGCAAAGCAGGAGGCAGCTCAGCAGTTCCTCCACCCCACAGGCTCTCTCAGCCTTCATGCAGAGCCAAGAACTCCCACAGAAACATTTTTATATCTCAAGGCTGCTTGAGAATAACCTAAACACTACACATTCCTGCCAAACAGAATGCCTTCGTGGAGGCTTTGGCTCAGCCTGGAACTCACCAGCTCTTCCATGGGCTGAGCCTCCCACACCTCCTGGCAGCAAGGGTGAGGGGCAGGTCTTGGTGTCTCAGTACGCACTTGGTCAGGAAAGAACTCAAAAAAGAAAAAAAAAAAACAACAGAGAGAGAGAGAGAGAAAGCAATGGAGATATTCCAGTACTGAGAGTAAATCAGAGAAGCAAAATTAGAAACAATCTGTGTTTCAAAATGTGGTCAACAGAATGCATCACGATGGCAGCTCTTGCTAGAAGCAACAAGGGATGCTTCCTGGCGGTGCTGAAGCAGTGCTGTTCAGTGCATCAAAATGCAATCTATTGCACCAAATTAAAAACATCTGTTGTGGCATATTTGTTAACTTTTATTCCTCAAATGGGAAAATTGTTTGAGAGGAGCATTACCTGGTGCTGATCTCTGTGAAATTCCTGGCCCTGCTTTTAGCGAGAGAAAATCAGAGACATCCTTAGCATTTTCCTTAATGGTTACATTACAGACCAAGCTAAAATAAAGATCAAAGATTTATACCACGGACATAAAATGAAATTGAACGAGATTCTCATATTAAAGCACACGGAGGTGGCCGCTAAATAATAGAAATGGTTCTTAAAAAGGATTAAAATACCAAAGCACTGAAAAATAAGAACATCAATTCCTTTTTGAAGGTCATTAAGTGGTCAAAAATATGGAATAGGTAGCAGATGTCACAGCACAACAAGTACTCACCTGGTTTTGCACTGGGTTTTCCAGATGCTGCTCAACAAAGCAGAGCCTCCAGCCCTATCCTGCGTGCTCCTTCCACCCCACCTACCTGCAGCAGCAGAAGCTGAAGCCATGCTAAGGATGGTTCCTTCAAATCAGCACATTCAGAAGACCAGAATTCACGTCCCAGCAGTTCTTGCTGGTTTGTGGTATTAAAATCTGTGGTCAACAAATACGGATTGTTTTAATTTTGGACAGCTTGGAAACAGTGGTGGTTCTCACTGTCAGAGAGAGCTGAACTGGGGTGAGGTGAAGGGTCAGCAGGAAAGTGAGAAAATCAGGGCTTAGTGCAGCACACAGAGAGAGCCAGTAAGCCTCCCATGTCATAAACAGAGCAACGATAGCACAGGTAATGACAGGAATTGGGATACAGGAATGCATTGGTGGCACTCACCTGGGGCAGGCGTTGGAGGACAAGGGTTGCTGTGGATCTCGTTCTTTGGCAAAGCACAGAGTCAGGCTGATCTCAGAGCCTCGTGACTATCCATCATTTCAGCAAATTGTCTTAATTTTTTTTTTTGTTTTGTTAGAACTGTTTCGATAACACATTTTGGTCAAAATATTTTTAATCAAATATTTCATTCTGAATGCTGTTCTATGTTAAAAAATAGCAAATTACTTAGCAACTAGGATGAAATATCTTATGAGGGGTCAGACTGATTTTTTTTTTTTTTTTTTGCAGATTCTAAGATGGAATTAGAGGGGTTTTTTTTTGTTGTTGTTTTTTTTTTTAATCTTTTTTTGTTGTTGCTGTTATGGTTTAAACAAAGCTCTATTTGTTTCCCCAGGCAATTCAGATTTGCCAGGGAATAAAAGAAATATATTACCCATAGCATGGTACCATATAGGTAAATTATAATACAGAACACTGAGAAACTCCATTACATTCCCATTCCTTCGTCAAAGGCAGAACTGCCTGGTTAGAGTAGTCCTTGTATATCTAAATAATATCTAATTCTCAGGGAAAGCTTACTGGCGTGAAATCAAAGCTAGCTGTATACAAACAAGGCAATCCAATACTGTCAGAATCCAGAATATTCATTACATAGGGAAAAAAAAAAGAGAGAGAGAGAGAAAAGAGAGAAAGGAAAATAGATACAGTATTGCAAATTCACAAGAAAATTATTTTTTCTTTAATGAGAAAGCATCCCTCCTTTTACAACAGCAAGTAGGGAAGGGGTCTGACGTGTTCAGCAATTCTGATCTTGTCAAGGAAAATCCATATGCTGTATACAAACATGCCTATCTGAACTAACACTGCAAATCCTTTCAAAAGTAGTTTTTCCATAGGATTGCCTCCTGAAATCATAAAGCCCTTAATTAGAGCTACAGCACAATACGTACGTGTGCGTAATTAAAACAACTCCTCGTGGTGAGATGGGGATTATCTGATGCATGCCAGACGTCTTTGTCATCCACTGTTTCTGGGAACAATGTTATTAAAAGAAAATCAAATTAAGGATGAAAAATAATTGCAAAATATATCAAAGCATAAAACAGATGTTAAGTGCACGGAATAAATAGCTGAAGGGAAAAGCTTTAAAATATCCCAAGAACTTCAAAGAATAGCTCGTATTTCAAACATTTTTATCTGCTATTCTTCTCCCACACTTTCTGGTGTGGAAACAGGCTTAAAATTCAGAGATAAAAAAAGAAGTAGATGTTGTCTTTCATTTCTAAATATGAATCAAGAGTCTCTGAAAGTTGTAAATGAGAGATCCACCTCCTTCAGAGCTTGCCTTATCAGAACACTTATATCTAAAAGAGAAAGAAATGATATCATTCTCAGTGGCCTTTACTTCCATTTGGTATGGTTTGCTCCTCCTCCATCGAGGTGACTGCCATGCAGTGGATGCCCCACCCACAGCTCCAGGAGGAGGTGGCAGAGCCATGCGGCCAATGGGCAGCACAGAAAGATGGGGATATTCCAAAATATCCTCACTGGACAGGAATCTAAATGAAATCCAAACGGATGACAACTTTTGCTTCCCGGTATTTATCTTCAGTAGTCCTTTTTCAGAGTATTTTGCAAAGATATTCAGCCTTTTGACTGAGCACACGCATCAGACATTATAAAATGCAAGGAGTAACACTATTCAATAAAAGAGACCTTAGCTGCAGAGAGGTTTTAGCTTTTCTAAACCTCATTTGTAACCAAGGGTAAAATGGAAGAGTAAATGGAAGAACTTGATAGCTTCATGTCAGAAAAGACATGAACCGTGACACAGCAATGTCAGCAGGACTAAAATGAGCTGTTAAAGTACCTGGAGTGAAACAACATAGAGTTTCTGAAGTGACAGATCAAAAAAAAAAAAAACAACCCTCTGACAATGGGTCAAGAATGATGAAATCTGTGCCTCGTTGCTGCTCCACACTGGGAACTCTACTTTTAAATCTTCAGTCAGAACATATTAAATTGCCTCCAAATTAAAGTGTCAAGGTAAAACTCAACCAGTGTTGTTCAACAGCTCAGTAAAAGCCATTTGCAGCGAGGGAAACAAGAAAACAAACCTCATTCTAATTTTCCTGGTAGCACCCAAATGTGAAGAACGTGCCTTTAAACAGAGGCACTGCAACTGTGTAGATACGACAAAACCGGGTCCCTTCCCCTGGTGTGTGAGACAGCTCTGAGTGCCTGCCAGCAAGCCTTAAATATGAGTTTTGAAGGTAGGGCATGATTTAGTTCTTCCAATATCGTATACAACTAAAATCAAAAACGGGTGAGTTTATTGACCTTCGAGAGAAAAATCTTCCAGCAGCTGCCGGCTGTTGAGGTGGCAGAGAACAAGGCGTTCCGGCTCCGCTGATTATCGAGCGAATGACTTTTCAACTGCTTTTCCACTACTTCTCAAACCATCTTGGCCTGGTTTAACAGTTTCCAGCTCGGTAACTAAGAAAGAAAAAGGTTCAAACGCTGCATGTGCCCCATCTGTGAGGCGATGGGCACTGAGCCCTGTGTCCTCAGGAGCCATCGAACCGCCGCATGGTTGGCTTAGAAGCTGCACTACCGTGCACCTCTGCCTCCACAGCAGGTAATAGGCTGCTGGGGATCTCACCAATCTCACGGGGGATCCTCCTTGGATCAGCGGCTCTGAGCGGAATCAGTAAGCTCTACCATTTCCTCATGCCGCCCTTTAGTCTGACCTCTGTCTTTTCCCTCCTCGGTTTACGTATCACAAAGCATCCTGGTGTGCTGAAGCATGCACGCTCGCATTGCAGGGCTGTCCTCCCATCACCAGCCAGAGACCTTAAACTCCTTACTCGCTGAACTGGAAGTTAAATTTAAATTGAGTGACTGCTTGAAGCAATGGATAAGAAGGAAAACACCCCTTCTTTATAAACTGCTTCTAGCTAGTGTCAGCTATCAAGATTTTGTTATCTGCTTACATGGGCTGAGATTAAAGGCGTATTTTCTGTTACATCTGTTTTGAAAATTCCTTGGCATTTTAATTGGCTTCATATTTCAATTCTTTTGTCAAAAAATAGATTTGTTTAAAAAGCATAATTTCATTTCCCCACAGATTCCTCCTTCTTCAGCCTCCTCAGGACTGCTCGCTCCCCGCAGAAGTTCACATCTCTGCAGCTGCACTCATGGCAAAGCCTTCAGCCTTGGTCTTGTATTCAGCATGAGAATCCCAGGAAAACCCATTTGTAACAACCTGCCTGTTGTGTCTGCCCAGGATTCCAGACCAACCTTTTCATTTGTTCCATTCCAATGAAGAGCTACAAAGAAAGAGCCAGGAAAATCTCCATTTGGCTGCAGAGCAGCAGAGCCACAACGGCATCCTGTGCAGGCTGCAGTTTGCAGCAGTGACTTCAGGCTCTGGTTCCTCCCGCTCAACACTGCTGGGACTGCACAGCCCGGGCTGCTCTGCCTTAGATCTGGGCTGCTTGGAGGCAAACTGCACCGCTGAGGGGCTTCGTGCCCCCAGGGGCTGGGTTTATGGCTGTCATCCCAAGCCAGGGCAGCACCTGCAGCTGGGGCTCCTGCTCTTTGGTTCCTGAGGATTTGGATAAATTTGAGGTTTCTGCTGCATTTCACCTTGCATTGTATAACCAACAGTGGGCATTTCTGTTTCATTCTGGTATCTCAGCCAAGCTGGAAATATTCGGACCTGACAAAGCTCACCTGGTTTCAGACGTGCCAGGAGAAAATGGGAAATGTTGGCTTTTCTCCTGCTAGAGGATAACAGACAGCTTGCTGCAGTAAGTTGTGGGTTAATGCTCTGCAGGAAGAAACAATGTGAATGGCCACTTCTAACTATGGCTCCATTTCAAGTCACTTGAAATCTGAAAAGAAGGTCAGCATGCCCAGCCAGGTTCCTCTGTGCTTTGCTTTTATTTAGCCTTGCTACTCAGAGTGCTCTTCATTTCCTCAGTCTCTGGTGTGAGAGCACAAATGGAGTTGCAACCATGACATTTTATGTTATAATATTCCTCTTCTTATTACCTAAATTATGA
Source organism: Chrysolophus pictus (assembly GCA_037305975.1). NCBI lineage: Eukaryota > Metazoa > Chordata > Aves > Galliformes > Phasianidae > Chrysolophus > Chrysolophus pictus. The sequence goes on from CM074587.1 coordinate 1,158,557, forward strand.
TACCATGAGTGAATTCAAACCACAAGTCTCTATTGATCTGTATCTCTGTAAATCACAATACTTTTTTCAAGCCCTTGCATGTTTACATCTGGCTGGAATTACTTGGAAATCTGTTTACAAGCTGTCCAATATAACTGAAAAGGTTTTTTCGTGTGCCTTGAGGTCATGTAGACATAAAGGTGAAACTTGCTGCAGGAGCCTGTTTGGAAAAGCTCAAGGACAGAGAGCAATTACTCATAGCATTGGGACCAATAACGGGAAATCCACAGAGAACTCTAAAGACCTCAGAAATAATCTCAGCAGTGTACTAAGAATAGTGGGAGTCAGGAGAGGAGAACTTAAAAAAAAAAAAAAAAAAAAGTGAATGCAGTTTGCTCAAATTGCGTGCTATTAGATTGAACAAAAATCAGGAATCTCAACCATTCTCTGAGGGCTTCTTGTGTGCTCCCACTGCCAATTGCCCCAGCACATGGGGCTCCACTCAGGGCCTGACCCACAGCCACCGTCGGACAGTGAAAGGTCATCCTGTGCTCCCCACTGTGCAGGAATTCCAACCCATCACCTCAGCCTCAGCATTCATTAATTCAGGACGTTTGTCACCAAGCACTGCTGAGAGCAGTGAGTCTGGGCAGGTCAGGATACAAAGCGTGGGGCAATTAATCAGATATCATCCTGCAGCTCTATTAGTAATAAAGGAGGTCCAAAAAAGGAGCGGGAAAGCCATTAGCCAAGTAAGCTGGGTGTTTAATGAGATTTCTTTGCTTCGATCTTCATGAAAAAGGCCAACTGAGAGCAGATGGTCGGCACAATAATACTGTAACAAAGAGGGAAGATCGTAATCTCCCAAAAAGAGAACAGCAAGAGTGCCTGGCTAACTTAGATGTTTTCAAATTGGTTATGCTGATGAGCTTTATCTTCACGTACTTAAGGAACTGTCTGAAGCCATATCAGAACCTTAGTTATCATAGTGGGAATCCGAAGAGATGGGAAGAAGAGACGCTGCCTGGAAGGACGTGGAGGTGGGCGTTGCTCTGCGTGTCTGCTCACTATCCATCCATTCAGGGAACTGCAGAAGCACCACAGCAACAAGGAGCTGCAGCAGGAGCAGCCACATGGTATGGCCATGGAGCAGCAGTGCCCAGCTGCAGCCCTCACCATTAGCACGGCGCTTGGTGGAGAGCAGGCAGAGCTTGCTAGGAGACCATTCATTTCCTTAAAATGGCTCTCTTTGAACAGAAAGGATGAATCAAGCACAGTTTCAGAGAGACCTGCCTTGAGCTCAGCATTATTAATTTTTTCATTAATGACTCGGATGACAGAGGAAGGAATACGCTTGTTAAATTTGCTGATAACGCTGTGCAGGGAGCGACTGCAAGCACACAAGAGGACAGAATTAAAACTCAGAAAGGTCTCGACAAATTGCAGAAATAATCTTCTTTAAAAAGTGTGTTACGAGAGACAGCGCGAGATCCTATGCTTGGGTAGAAATAATCAATTGCACAATTAAGGGCTGGGGAACCGCGCAGGCTGCAGAGCTGCTCAGTGAAAGGCTGTCACTCTGCAACGGGTAAATCGAAGAGTGCCCTTCAAGATGGGGAAAATAGTCTTTCTGTTATGTTCAGTCCTAATAAGGCCTCACTGCCGAGATGTATTCTGTCTTACACACTGCGTGTGAGTAGAGTTGTGGACCAAAGGGAGCGATTTGGAAGGGGACGAGGTCAGAATCTTATCTATATCAGAATCCCCCCAAGGTGAAGGGTTGAACAAAGCCGGGGAACTGAGCCTTAAAACAAACAGAGAATGGAGAGAGAACTTGAAAACTTAAAATAAACCAAGAATAGCCATGAAGAGGAGATGATCCATCCTCCAGGGCCTTACTCTGCCTGCTGTGAGCTGGGTGATGGAGCTCCAGGTGAACGCTGGGGTGGGAAGGGAGCGCCAAGGAGCCTGGCCTTCTGGCACGCCGTTCCCCAACACATCTTTGGATATTAAATGAAAAATTCAGGAAGGTCAATTAAACCGTTCATGGATATTTAATAAAACGGAAGATGAGAAAAATAATCAAATAAATTACTTGTTAAAAATTATCACTCAATTTTACCTGCGGTTCATTACTGACTCAGATTAATGAATGCTGAAAAGATATTACCCTCCTATGAATATTCAGACTTTCCTGCCTGATTGCAAATTTTCAAATGAAAAATGCAGTATATCAATTCCTGATGAAATTTTTAATAGAGTCAAATGCCCTCCAAGTAGAATTCCCATTTAAAGAGAGCACAGTGGTGCACGGTGCTATGGGCACCTTCCCTGCTGGGAGCACAGGACACCACACCACTGGGGAGTTAACTTGGGAACTCAGAGCTGAGCCTGGTGTGGGGAAAGGCATATGTTTCTCCACAGAGCTCACCATACTTCAGATGCATTATGTTATAAATAGTGATAACTGTGAAAAGACCTAACCCTCTGTGTTTTGTGGGCTTGTTTTATTCATTTTCACCTTCAGCAAAGAAAGCATTTGCCAGGGAAAATGCTTTTGTACTTTGCAAAAAATAAAATCTGTGAATCACCAGGGAAGTCAGGTGGGAAAGGTCACCAACTGCCTTCTCTATAGCAGCAGACATTTATTTTATAGTTGTAGGACCCGATCTCGTTCATGTGATCATCCGCCTTTAGATTTTAATAGACAGGATTTGGTGAAGGTGAGAATCTTATTTTTCTTCAGGGAGAAGTAGAACGGAGCTGACAAATAGCGGCTGTTCCCCGTCAAACCAACTTACATGGGCACTGCTAGGCGAGTCTGTTCCATCAGCTGAGCTCTGGATGTGGGCAAACATGGGGAGAGATGCTACAGAACAGCACAGCAGCCCACAGGGTCAGGTTGTGCTATGCTCCTCAGGGTGACTGAACCCAAGCACTGCTGGTGAGGAGCTGCCTCTGCTGTGTCCCCAGCACCCTGAACTGCTGCTTGGCAGAATGCATCCAAAACTCTCAGGGCCAAAAACACCCTGGTAGGAGAAGTGTCCCAAGCAGTGCATCACTGGGAGGGAGGTGCTGAGAGATTTGCAGTTCAGAAGGGAAGTGGGAAACATGACGTGAGTCAGAGCAAGACTGCAGAGCATGCTGTGCTGGGAGAGGTCTGCCACCCTTTTACATGAATTGCAGCATGCAATGGTGATACCTCCCCCGTGCCCAAGATTTATATAGCTATGGGAAAATTATCTTTGCAAGCAGCGATAACAATCATTTACTTCTTGTGGAAAGCTAGGTGACTAATTTCCTCAGTTCCTTTGGAAATCCCATCCTGCTCAGCCAAGACAGCTGGCGTGTTTATGGCTCTGCAAGAGCCACCCTGTCCTTCGCACCGCGCCTGCACGGCACTGCTGGCTGCTGTAAATAACGGCCCTCAGGAGCGACATAAGCAGCAAAATTCCCTCCTTCAAAGCATTATCAAGAAAGAATAAACGAGTTACTTAAAGCCAACCTTGGTGATTTAAGCTAACGCGCTTCCCATCTGGAGCCAACAGGAACATGCCATGGCTATGACGGCAATCTTGGGAATGCAAAGGCCTTCATAAAGCCTCATCGACTTGCTTGCTGTGGGCTACATGCTTGAATGGCAGTTTCCTCGGGTGGACCGGCCCTAGGAAGACAAAGGTTCAAAGGAAAAGTGCATGCAGCAATCCTGCTTTTCCCTCCAGCACTTGAATTGTCTTCAGAATCTGCAAAGCCAGATTGCTCTGCTCTCTAAGGTTATTAAGAACTTCCATTTGTTTGTGAAATGCTGAGTTAAATGGCTAAGCTATTTAGTTCAAAGTCGTTCTTAACTCTGGAGAGTCATCTTAGATTCTTCTCAACCTTTTCAGAAATATGCAGCACGCTCAGGGATAATTACATGCAGAAACATCCATAACTTGCATGTGCATATACACACGCACGCATTATCTACTGAGCAATTACATCATGAAATCTGTGCAATAAATATTGTTTGCATCACATCTGATTACTCTGTGGCAGTTATTCACACAGGGGATTTTCCTGCTTTCCAACATCTGATATTAATCGTTCCTCCTAATGAGAAGAAGCTGACTGGAGCCCATTCCTCGCAAGTCCATCCCACACTGGGATGGAGCCCATTCCTCCATCAGGACCCAACTCACAAGAACACCTTCAATTGCTCCTTTGCCATTTCACCAGCTTCCTCATGCAGATCAGTATTGAGGAGGTAGCCTCTTTTTCCTTGCTATTCTTTGCTCTTATTTCACTCTTCATTCTTACTTAACTCACTTACCCGCTAATATTTCTACCATATAAGGTTGCTACTTCTCTCTCACCATTCCGGATGCTCCGAAGGTCCCAGCAGCCCCTGGAAATTCCCTGTTGTCTCTGCAGGATGAGATGTGCATGCATCTGTGGGTGAAAGGAAGGGCATGGGGCAGAACAGGAGCCGGCTGTGCCCCCACAGAACCTGTCAGTGGGGCATGCATCACAGCAGAGTGCCATTCAATTTGCTGTGCCCATGTCCTCTCTTTCTCTCATTTTAGGCTGTATTGAATTGCTTCCCTCCCCAGAGAAAACAATATGTCCTTCTGGCATTTGACTTTTATTCTTCTTTTTTTCACACAGAGAGACCCCAGGTTCACTTTTTTTTTTTTTTTTTGCCAGAATTACCTCCTTTGTCAACAAAGCACTGCCTTCTGTCAGCCAGAAACCAGGCAGCACCTCTCACTCACTTCATGCTGTGCCGAGGTCTTTCCATCTCAGTCCTTAGGCCATTGCTCTTCTTCATTCATGTAAAATCAGTGCTGCAACAAGACTTTTCCATAAGCCTCACGATTAACGACACCCACTTGAGGTATATTTCATGCTGCTCCCTGATGTCCAGATGTCCCCGCCTGCTGATTTCCTGACCAGATGCTGCTGCCAGACAGCTTTTAACGCCCAAGTTCTGCCTGTTCTGCTTGAGAACAGCTCTCTCCTTAAGCCAGCCCTTTTTTTTCCTGAGTGTTTTACTGTTTAATTATCTCTTTCTCTCCCACTGTAAAATCTGGGGACCAAAATAGCTTGAAAAGGCTCAGCATTTCCAAGGATTTCACATAAACCTCACTTTCTTAAAAATCTAGGTCGAAGTCAGTGCCAGGGTGGGGTATCTGTGGTTGCACAGGAAGGTGGGGGGCAGCTCCCTCATTAGGAAGTGTAGGCGGGTGCAGAGCTGCTCTCACCTCAGAAAGCCTGAAAAAGAAACAGGGACACACGGCGAGTCGTGCAGGTCCAAATCCAGATCTGGCCCAAAGAAGCGTGAATTCCCCGAATGGGAAAATTATATGCTAGCTCCTTACTGGGCAGGATGCGATACAGATCTGTGTGCCTGGAAAGGCAAACCTGCCAGCTTGCACCTCCCCGGCTCCGCTCCACACACAGCGATTCCAAGAAATTATATGTGATAAATGACTTGTTTTCTTTGTGCTGGTGTTCAGGTGTCACTGGAGTAGGGAAGAGGGGAATTACAGCCTGCACTGCTGCTGTTATTATTATTATTTGGCAGTAATTTCTCTAACTTTCTTCCCTGGAGGAAGACATGACTAGCTGCTCTCTTGCTCCCAAGGTCATCCCACCAGAAAATATTAGCTATTTGCTTCTATTAGTTTCAATTATTGAGGTGCAGCAAACCAAATAACAGTCAATTTTCAGTATTTCATGGCTTACCTTCAGTGCAGGACTGGAGCCCTTACCACAAAACAGGGCACTGCTAGACCAAAAACCAGCACCAGCAGGAAGGCAGGGATCCCCCCTCCCATTGCATTCCCCATGCAGGCTTTGGGGGGGCTTTTGCTCTTCCATTCTTCTGTTTTTTCTATAAAAAAGGGCATCTCACTGTACTGAGGGGCTAAGCGGATTAATCCTAATACAATTATTGCTCTTTTGGCCTCCTTTGTAGTCCTAGAAGGTGTGAAATAAGTCATTTTCCACAGCTTTATGGGTACAATATACATATGCCTGATAGCCGTGATGCATTCCTGTGCTGCTGCTCCCTTTCTGCTGCATTATTTAAATCCTTTCTGACTCGCATTGTAATACAACATCTGTCCCCTTTGCCTAGTCATATAGAAGTGGGCGGTGTGCTATTTGTTTAAAAGACAAGGGAAATTTCATTTCAAAGTACAAGCGGTGATGATAAGACACATTTAGATGAATTATCCCCCCCCACACACACAACTTCCCAGCCCAAACAGCCCCATACACTGCAGGATCCTGGAGAACCAGGCTGGGGAGCAAGCACCATATCCAGCTGGCAGCCCCAAGTTGGACGCAGCCCCGAGGAAGGGGAGAGGAGAGCACAAATGGCCCCAGGTCTCCTGTCCTGGAGGTGGCTGCCCATCACATCCATGTATTACAACCAGCACAGAGTTCAGTCAAAAACTGAGGAATCACAGGAGTCACTGAAACATCTGAAGATTCTAACGTGAACTAGTTCAGGAGGTCGTTTTCTTTTCAATTCTATTTTCACAACATTTAGCATTGCTGTTCCTACCTTTCACTGCTCATCTTAGCACTCCCTTCCCCAGACACCTCAGCATGGGGACAGAAGAGTATTTTACTTTTAGCAAATAGGTATTAAAGACCTAGCAGAAAAGTCCTAGCCACACAAAAAGCACTGCTGCGTCTTCAGCAATCCTTCCTTTGAAACAGCAGTGCATGAGCACTATGAGAGCCACACATCCCCACAAAACACAGCCTTGAGCAACAGCAATCGTTCTCAACAGATTAAATTAGACAGAGCATCCAAGGTGGAGGACATGTCTGCCCTCACAAACCCAACATGAACATCAGGCAACTGGATGCCGGTGGGCACCAACCCTTTAGATGGAGGTCAGCAGAGACAGCAGAAGTCGAGATGCTGATCTGTGTGAGAGCCACAGCGAGTGCCACCAAGGCATGGTGCTCGTGATAAGCTGGCAGAGTTGCAAATGTCCCCAGAGCAGCAGCGTGCTGCCAAGGCTTCCCTGGGCTCTGCTGAAGGTTTTCACTGCTGAGCTCTGGTGTATCCATGGGCTGCAAGTTCCTGGTGGGAATGAGGAAAGCAGTGGGATGACACCTCCACATGGCAGCATGCCTTCCTCCAAGCCATAACACAGAATTAAAAATAAACAATCAACAACTCATTAACACTGCTGCTTCCATCAAAAATACCAAGATAACGTGGGTCAAAGGGAAGTGATGGTGAAGCATTCCATATGCTTTGTGGGGTTCTCAGAATTAGACTCCTGAAAAATTAACCCGCTTGGTAATAACCACCAGAGAGCTTTGTTCCTGCAAGACAAAGGTTGAAGTCTTACAGGTAAGTCAGGTGTTTCCTGTCTGGACCACTTTGGCAATCATTTCTTTCAGATGTAAAGAATCTGTCAAACCAAACTTGTGAGTCAGAGTTCATTATGCTAAACATGGGGACAAATAGCCATTAATTAAGAGAAATTTATGCATGTCAGGAGAGGGCAGCTCTTCTGGGGAGAAGAGCATCATTCTGAGCCTGTCTGCTGCGAGGCCAATGTTGTGGTGGGGCCTCAGAGGTCTCAAGATAAGGCAGCTGAGCAACTGTTACCATACAGTGGGATTTTCCACTTCAGCACCAAAAGTATTTTTGCTAGGAAAAAAACAAAAAAACATAAAAATAGGCTTTTAGCCTCATTTTACTTTATTTTCTTTGACACAAAACACTTACTAACCCTTCCAGGATCTGGAAACTTTCCTGGCCTTTTACACACCTTACCTTTAGACAGAGGAGTCTGCAGTTGCAACAAAACCGTTTGGATATCACTGGTTCCCAGGCATTGTTGCCCTCAGAATGTTTTCCAATTGGCAGCAGAACTGTGCACTTGTGCTGTTGCTTTTCTACCTCCGCCACACTGCTCCTACTGCCACTATCATGGTGTTCATTCTCCAGTCTGAGTTTCGACTACTCCCACAATAAGGAATAGGTGAAACTTTGTAATACACCAGGAGTGCCACTGGGAGGTGGAGGTAAATTCAAGAGAGGAAACATTTACATTACACTCCTAGGCAAAAAGAGCGTGCAACTTGCAAGATTTATTTGCCTACCTGCAAATTACCAAATGGGAAGCAGCCCAAACTCTCAGCAAACGGAGCATGTCCTCGGTCCAAAGGAAAGGGACAGTCACCAAGAAGAAGTCTGAGCTGCCACCTCATGAGCTTCAACGTGTTTTTTTTAGTTTGTAAAATTGATAATTCTTGCTTTCTTTGCACAAGTGAAAAATATAACACTGCAAGGTATTCCTAATGTGATTTTTCTCAAATTGTCGTTGGAATTATCTGCAGTCTAAGGAGCACAATAGACATGAATTACAGCTCCTAGTATTAAAATACCAAAACAAATTATTAGCATATAAAAATTGATGTGATCTATTCAGACGTGTTACAATGAAATATGATACAGAACACAGTGCACCTGTCCTGAACCATAAAACTTGTCAAAGGCAGCACAAGTTTATAGCCTGGGCAGATCCCTGCAGCACTGCTGGAGTGGCTGAGTTGGATGGGAGCAGCCTGGCAGATTCCTGCAGGCATGCAAACGTGTCCAGAGATTTATTGAACTATGAAAATAAACAAGACAACAAAACAAGACTTTTCTCTTAATCAGATGGGATAGAAATTCTTTCAAAACCATCTTTTTCATTTTTGTCCTGTAACTGCATACCTGTCCTTCCACATGAGTTAGCATAGCAGTTATTTATCAACACAGCAAAGCATGCTTTCACAACGGTAAGGTCAAGCAATGTGTGCATTATGCACAAATGATGCAATTGCATGAGTTTGTTCAACTGCCTGTGCAACACAAAGCTGCTGAAGCGTGGGATGCTTCCTGCTCATGGGATGGCTGTTGCAGCCCATGCCACCTCTGCTGGATGGGGCATCACTGTCTCTGGAGCTGCTGCCTGCCCTGCAGCACTGGCTAGCTGCAGCATAATGAAAGAAAGCTCATTTTCTTTCATTAATGTAGCACTGATTGAATTTTTGATGTTTGAATGAGGAAGGGCCTGAAGAAAATTACAATGAGAAAACTTGGTCGTACAACAAAAAATGTGAAACAGAGGAAAACAAGAGCAAAACAGAGTGAGCCCTAATAACAAAGATGCTGGTATGATTTCTATGCAGTATAATCATGGCTTGTGCCATGGCAGCCTGGGAATTGCCTTCCATTCCCATAACTTTCAACCAACTCTCAGACAAACCACAAATCAGCTTGCTGTTCTACAAACATACATTCCACACCATATTCTTTGGATGCATTAGTCTAGCTTTTCCCAGGCAGCATAGCTCTTTTTCCAAACATGGCATATTTTACATGGGATGCATCCTGGAGTGCATTGCCTCTCCTGCAATGATTAAAAAGATTAACTTCAATTGCCAGTAACTGCAGCGAAAAGCACTGAAGGCTCAACTCTTAATTACAAAGAGAAACTAAAATGTGGCAATTAACTTTATTCACGCTAACAGGAAAAAGAAAAAACAAAAACAACCAGTGGCTGGAAGTAATAAACACATTCCGTGTTTATTACTGAGAGAGAAAGGCTTTGGTATCTGCAGCGAGCTTTTCCCTCAGTGCTGAGCATGCCTAAGAAGAGGGTTGGTGTACCGTTGATTTTAGTGCCACTTAAAAAGCCATTCAAAAAAGCAGCAAGTTAGAAGCTGCAGAGCAATTCCGAACTTGCTAATATCCTTGCTTTGTCTGCTTGAAGCGTGGCCATGGGGCGCAGGAGAGACAAAACGTCACTGCCAATCTCAGCTGCAGCTCTCTGCCCACAGAGCAGCAGAGATGTGGGGATGCAGATGGGAGCCTGGGCCTGGCCAGGCTGCAGCTCCCAGCACATTGTCTCCAGTGCACCAGAGGTTGATGCAGATTGGGTCAGATGGCCAGAGGAAATTGTCTTTTCCCCCGTTTTGAAGGAGGTAAAATTCAGGCACAGTACCTCCAAGTGATGAGTTAAAATACTGTTGATGAGAGCATTCCAAGGAAGCTGGCTTCCGAAAATAAATTAGGAATTATCAACACCTATTTCAGGCTGCTGAAGCCACAGACTGGCACGGACAGCCTGCAACAAAATCACCAAATCCAGCACGTGTAGGAGGACCAGAGAGAGATGTGAGGCTCACTTAAGGGCTTTCAGGGAGGTGAAGTGGGTAAAGGAGCAAAAATCTGCATCTGCTCCTTCCATCCAGAATTGCAGAATTGTTAAAGTCAGAAAAAACCTTGAAGGTCATCAAGTCCAACTGCAACCTGACCGTACTGCCCTAACACTAACAACCTTCTGCTAAAGCATGTCCCCGAGCACGATCCTTGTAGGAGCAGCAACCATTGTTCCATAGGCTACACAGCTAAATAAGACTTTCAGTTAGCAGAGGTCTGTATCACTGCTCAAACTGGTATTGATATTTTTACATTAGAATTGTAAAGTGTGATACACCACCACAAAAGATACCCATCTGAATACTGAACTGAAAGAATCTCTGAATGGATTCTGTTTTGACATTCTCTTATAGTAACATTATGTTATTACAGGAAGATAGGACAGACCTCCTCTGGAAGACATTCAGTACAGCACGAGAAATACCTCGGAGGGATGGCAGATTTTCTGTCAGGCGGTCAGGCCCTCTGCTTTTATCACATGCCATCAAGCCACCGAGACTGCTGGAGACAACGGCAGCGGTGCCCACTGCTGGGTCTGTCCCCTCCTGCTCCAGCCTGCGAGGAGCTGCCAAAGGAAACCAATAATTTCCACAAAGATCAAGGCGACTTTAATCACAGAGCCTTGGTCTGGGGCCAGCTCTTGTTCTTTCAGGCAAAAACTTCAGCACCAAGCATATGGCAAATGCTATTTCCCTCTGGATCAATACATTACCCTCTCCTTTACCGGAGTGAAGTGTATCCAACCTGTCTCCTTGGTTGGTCACGGAATTTCTCTTTTCTCAGCTGCAGCACACTGACAGACATCTGTGTCTCCATCCTGAAAACAACTCTTGCAGTGAAGCAACAAAAGCGCAGAATTGCAGTTCGTGACAGATCTCAAAGGACTGTGTCAATCCACAAATGCACGAGCATTCCAAGAGCCACTAGAAAAACAATTAATGTTTGGCTGTAATGTAAATTCTTTGGTGAGTCCTCTCTACTGAAAAAGACAGATTTCAGGAGTGTTTTAGTGCCAGTTAATGTTTCAGGGAACTGCAGTGCAAGGAGATACATCACCTCACCTCACTCTTCCCTGGGGTCCTGCCCAAGGTCTCCTGGAATTCACAGGATCTCAGGACACTTGTAAAAAAACTTATTTTTCAATTCAATTACATTAGTACGTTATTATGCTTGTTATCAGATGAGAAGACTGCAGTGCTGTTCTGATCTCACTGCACATTGCTATGGTGCTGTAGGGGACCACAGTGGCAGATGTGCATACTTACATCAAGCTGTGGTTCACATCTTTGTGGGTATGTTTCATACGTGGGGCCATGACTGCATTCTTTAATATCTTGATGCTTGTGCTGCTCTAAGGACACAGTTTTCTCCTCAAAACAAGAAATTATTGATGCAGTTGAGCTTTCTAGATCAAAAACAACGACTTGAATTTCTTTGAGGTCACGAAGTGTGTGATGTACAGTGAAAACAGAGTAATTCAGTTACAACAGTAAGCACGTTTAGCATCATTTTGTCCCCTCTACCCTCTTCTATTCATCTTTGTGGCATTTCCTTGAGAAAACATAAATGTTCCTCTCGTTTTGCAGCTTAATCCCCATATGTTTATCAGCTGTAATTGCAGCTTGGTCACAGTAATTAAAATACATGACACCTACTTGTTAATGTAGGCAAGAAAAATAATTTTCCCTGTCACCATTTCAAAACATTTGTTTAAATTGTAGCCACAAAGAATACACACATGTTAATGCAGTAAGTGCCAAAAACCCTCCGTGTGAGTCAAGAGAAGCCAGCGCCAGCTTCATCCAGCAATGGATTTGGTGAGTAAAGCAGAAATGTGTCACAGCCAAAGCCAGTATTTGCTCTTTCCTAATACGGGGTGAAGTGTGATATGATGGCTGCTACCTTTTCCTTTACACCATCAGAGCATCCCCTCTGCCCTCAGGGACACACTGCAGCTCAGGTTCCTTAGTGCCACCCACAGCCTTGGGCACTGTCTGCAGCACCAGCTCTGGTGTGCCCACGGAAAGCCATGGCTGCAGGAATGCCCCAAACCAATGGCCTTCCCAAGGAAGCCAAGGCCTTTGGAAAACAACAGGATCTTCTTGCTGTGTGTTTTTCCTACCCTTAAAACCACAAAGAGAGCCCCGGACTGATGCTTCATGGAACACAAGTCAAAAGGAAGATGAGAAAGGCTTTAGAACATGTTAATGAAGCAATTAATATAAACCCTTCTCTGAATGAGGCAGGATAAAATCTAAGTAAGTCACAGCTTAAACATACTCCCAAATTTGTTCACGTAGCACCAGAGCATATTTACCAGAGAGCACTGAGAATAAGGTCAGCATTAAAGCAAAGATTTAAGAAACAGAATAAAAGGATCTTTGTAATTTGGTTGTGCTCAGGAGGCTTTGCTTGTTGACACAGACGCAGCCCAGTTATTTCGCCACACACAACAGCCATTATTCATCCATTGGGTCACACTGCATTTCCCATTCTTTTAGGCAGAGCCTCGGAGTTATTGATCCCATGAATCAAAGTGGCGGGGCTGTGCGGGCCGCGTGCTGCAATGGGGGGACGGAGACGGATGGGGCTGCTGGCGTGGGCTCCATGGGGAAGGAGGCACTGGAGATCACTGAATGCTAACTATTTTTCTAAATGGCTGTCAAGTCACTTCCAAGGTGCAAGTAATGAAGTCAGCGCTCTCTATTTTTCTTTCCATTCAGCTGGGAGGGTGGTGAACTCGTGAAAACACGTGAAGGCTCAAGGAATGTTGTGGAGGTATGAGCATTGCTTAAAATCCCGTTAGGAGGGAGCAGAAGTTTACCCGTTGTCCCATACAGCATCTCATCTTTCCTTCACCTCTGGACTCCAGCTGTGCTTATTTCACGTAACAGCGCCATAATATGAGGTGTAGAAATTAAACCTTTCAGGAATCACATATCTCGTGTTGTCCACTCAATTGGCTCTTACAAATCTGGAGTACTTTGTCTACGTAAAATGATTTCTTCTTCTTTCCCCCAAATCCTTAAAGAGGTTTAAGAACTGTGAACACACTCAAACCAAGTTACATGGCTGCTCTTTGGGAGAGAACAGGGCACAGAGGGAACATGCAGACTAGCAACCCAAGAGGGGTGCAGCAGCATGCATTAGCTAACAGCTGTGATGACACCGTCCTGTAGCCTATGGCAGCAGAGCAGGAATCAGATGATTTTTAAAGCTCCTAAACTCAAATCACTCCATGATTCTATGCTTAATTAGGTAATACAAACAGCATTTCCACCTGAATTCACCCTCACCAGCAAGAGAAGGAAAATCCCCATGTTGCAGTCTCTTCCTACCACCAAAGCAGCACCAAACCCTTCCATGTATATTTATAACTCCAGTATCAGTTACTGGAAGTTTACGTGGGAAGGTGAAAGACCACCAGTTTAGTGGGAAAGGCAGAGGTTATCACGTGATTTCAACCCCCCTGCTATGTGCAGGTCGCCAACCAGCAGCCCAGGCTGCCCAGAGCCACATCCAGCCTGGCCTTGAATGCCTGCAGGGATGGGGCATCCACAGCCTCCTTGGGCAACCTGTTCCAGTGCCTCACCACCCTCTGGCTGAAAAACTTCCTCCTCATATCCAACCTAAACCTCCCCTGTCTCAGCTTAAAACCATTCCCCCTTGTCCTATCATTATCCACCCTTGTAAACAGCCATTCTCCCTCCTGTTTATCCGCTCCTTTCAAATATTGGAAGGCCACAACGAGGTCTCCCCAGAGCCTTCTCTTCTCCAAACAATAAACAGAGTTCCTACCCCTTTCCATTGAGCAACGCTCCTTCCTTCTCCTCCCCCAGACCCTGCAACAGCAAGTGTGGCTCATGGGAAGATTTTCTTGCATTATTTTTACCGAGATGTGGATACTTTCCCTGCTTTGATTTAGGAACTGCCGCTGAAATTGCACAAGGCAGGGACTAATCTGCATGCACAGCTCCCCACGTGCATCGCGATGCGTGCTGGCAACGAGCTCAAGCAACACAATATATTGTGACAGCTCTCAAAAACTTGTACCTTAAGGAGCTTACAGGAAATGGGCTGGCTGTTGCTTTGCAGCAGAAAACATGTTATCTGAGAAGATAAATCCCATTAGGCAATGAAATATGCTTCGTTTCAATAGCAAAAAAAAAAAAAAAAAAAGATCTCCATATTTTTTTGTTCACTCTTTTCTTTTTATAGCATCTTCTTTAGACTTCATTCTTTGGATACCCCCAGAAAGGAAATAAATAAATCTGCATTTTCTCAAATATGAAAGTTAAGCAGGCAAAGACATGGACTAAGTAGAGGCGTTGTGTGGTGCAAAGCAGCAGTGTTTCATGGAACAGGAATGTGCAGCAGCTGGGGATGGGGGAAAGACCTCTGGTGCGGCTGCTCCTGCTGTCTGTGGCTGAGGACCACAGGGATGTGATCAGGGATGTACTACCACCTACAATTAACAGAAGTGAAGTGGGTAAGTGCCTGCTGCTGTAAAATATTTGTTTGGAAATCAACCAAAACCAGCTCCAATTAGGAACATTTTTAAAAAACGAAATAAAAAGTGGCTCTAGCTACGCAGGGACAGGCAGCAGTGGGTCCTGTACAGTGTGCAGCTGGGCCAGGGCAGCTCCATGGGGCTGCTGCTTCAGGGAGCCTCTGCTGCCCGTCAGCCCAGTTAGCTTGCTTTTTTTCCCCAAGCAAACAGCAGGGCTTAATAACTGTTCTCTGTGCTGTGCGAGTCTCACCAAAATGGACTCACACATAGCAAAGCAGCTCCTCTGAAAAGGCTCAAAAGTGGAAATAAAACTGCCCTTGTGAGGAGGTGAGCACTCTGCAGAGAGGCTGCTGTCAGTGCTGTGCCCTGTGAGCATCTGGGCTGCGGATGGCACCGACAGCACTTGGGCTGAGGACAGAAATGGCCCTGCAAGAAGAGCAATAGCAGCTGAGACTCATTTGGAGTCTTTGCTGGACACTTTCTTTTAATTTAACAGGGAAATAGCAATACTTAATACACTAGTGTTATTGCTTCTTTCCACACATGAGCTGTTTAATATATTAACCCCCAAGGGGAAGTTTCTGAGTTGCTTTGGGGTCCATAATGAAGATGCATCCCCTACACAGACAGTTTCTGGTGGAGCCACACTAAGATCCATGGCTCTTTTGCCTACAGAACAGACTGTAGGCTGCAAACACCTCTAAAAACATAATTATGCCACGGCATGGTGGCTATTTCCACTGGAGACACAGGAGTCTGGTTTTTGCTTCCACTTGTAATAAGATACAATAGAGATTGCTAACAAGTACGAGATCTATGAGAGGCAGATCCCAAGGCTTATCAGTGAAGTTATGTTATCTCAGGTTAACATCCCATTAAAAACGCATAATTCATACTTAACCCTTAAAGTCTAAAATGCTGTAGGAAAGCTGTATGGTGCATTTCTTGCTATTTGAGAATAAATTCAGGCCCTAGAACTCACTATGCGACCTATTTTTCAATAAATAGAGTTTTCACGCTACACTAACACACAGCAGGGTCAGAAAAAATAACCCTCATTTATTTTACCAGGGGGAAAAAAAACACAGACTGAAACTCACCCTAGCTCTATCATCATTATATGCATTTTAGCAAATGTATTTGAAATGCTATGCGAGTTCTTTACTCAGGGAACAGCACGACCGTCTGCTGTGCAGCTCTCACTGATGGGCTCCAACGCGACTCCTCCAGCTCCATCAGGCTGCATCCTTCATCACTTTGCTACCAACTTGATTCAGATTGAAACCCTCGTACTGCGTTTATTGCTATTCTAAAAAGAAAAGAATGAGATGTCTTTGTTCGTGTCCTGGACATCAAACATACATGCATGTGCTGAGAGAGGGAGAGCAGCATCACCTCATGCTCTCAAAAAGAGAGCTGAGAACCCAACCAGAGCCGGGTGCTCCCAGCTTAAAGGAGTCGATCCATGCCACCACAAATGGCTACAAAAGCGTTTTAAGTATGGAGATTCCTTCTCAATTTCCTGGCTGATAACAAGGGATGAGCAAAGGATGCTATCATTTGCCCTTTTAGGCAAAGGTGTGGGATTGGTGATGGCAGAAGGCAAACCCTGTGTCTCCTAGTGTTGTGCCTGAACTGCTGTACCTCTATGACATCTGTGACAGCATCAGTTGTTGCCTGAAACTCAGCTGTGAAGGAGGGAGAGGCCCCAGCCTGCCTCCCCAGGGTAACCAGCAGCTCTGAAACACTCTGGACTGATGAAACAGGAACAACTCCATTTCCTTTTGAAAAGAAAATGAACCAAACCTGGCTCCACCTTATTCCACAGATTATTCCAGTTGACTTCATTTTTCCAGGAGCTAATGAGCACAGACATCTCCCTGCAGCTTCAAGGGGTCTTCCCCTGGAAATTTTCTTTCCTATATGGAGAAATGTAGAGCTTTATTTGACCCTAATGAACCACTTCCAAGGGACTGGTGCAGAATTTGCTCTCAGATACAGTTAGTTTCCAGGCAGTCCTATGCAGAGCCAGGACCCTGTGAGCCCCTTCCAACTCGGGGAATGCCATGACTCCACCATCCTTCTGTTCCTCAAGTAACATTCACCTGGCTGAAACCATTAGCCAGGGCCCACAGTTATCTGCCTCAGCCACAATAGATCCGGTCACAAGCAGCACCTGAGCACACTGATAGGAAGCACATAATTTTCCTCTCATCTGATCCTCAAACTTAGCAATTTTCTCTTTTATAACATTTCATGAAGAGGAAGGAAGATGATGAGTAGGGGAAAAAGAATAGATAACAGAAGATAATGGTAAAAAGAGTCTGAGAAGAGGTGATACCTAATTTACTACAAACAACAGCAGCAGCACAAGAACTTCAGGTATTATATAGACAAAGCGTGAATAAAACCTATTCTCAGTCTGAACAATTTATTGCATTTTGTGTTCTTTTTTTTCCCACTTATTCCAGAGTATATTTTTTATGGATTCGTTTCAGTAAAAGAAAAATATCTTTCTTTATATGAGTACAGCATGCGGCTCTGGGTAAAGTGATATTGCCTGGGCAGCTGATGGAAAAGTCCAACGTTTTTTGGCAATACAAAAAGGCACAACATGATAAAGAAATGAGACAAATAAGAAGCTATTAACAAAAGTATTCTTAATTGCTTTTCTGCACAGTGTGCTGCAGTTTGACATTTGTAGGAAATCACAGCACCAAAGGACTAATTATTGCTCGTTGCTGCAGCATCGCCACCCAAACTGATACAATTATGTGAATTTTCTTTGTGGCCACGGTGTATCAGAAATAGGACTGTTAGTTGGTCTGTTCTTTATAGAGAGAAGTTTTACTCACCACTGTAATTTTCAGCAGCTTCAGTTCTCAGCTAGGGGAGCACAGCTTTACCAGATACTCTTTCCATCACTGGTCTATTTACAGCCATGGGGAATTTGGGAGAGTTGGTATATGTTTTGGTAAAACATTTAGGCAGGAAAATAAATGCACTGATACATGTTTTGTCATTCTAAACACAACGAGGAACCAAAGTATAAATAATATAATAGACTTTGTCTTATTCCCAGAACACTTTTCCTGTACTTTCATTATGAGTGCACGGATAAGGCTAATTTCCCTTACCTAATATAACTCAGTTAACTGGTGTTTGTTGCAGCTGGAAGTGTCTCAGAACTGGACCACATCTCTTCGAAGATCCTGCAGAGGACAGCCTGCTGTTCCCCCAGCAACAAGGCTCGTGTGTCCAGCTCACAGTGCTCACTGCGTGCATGAGGAAGAGAGAATGTCCCGTCAGCTTCACAGCTCATAAAGGAGGTTTCACCCTCATTGATGCCCATCCCATCACAGTACCACTCAGGGTTGTCCAATTACAGACCTTACCCAAAACAACCCTATCAGGATGCACTTCTTTTCACTGTATTGGAACTGTGGTTTATGCTGTGAGGAAGGCTTCCAGAGCAGGAGCCTACATTGCCTTCTCCACATGGCTTTCCAGCAGCTCCTTCCAGCCCAAGCTCCATGGGGAGTTCATGAAGCTGAGCCCCCACTTTGGGTGCAGTCAGAGGTGTGACCAGGCCTGGAGCTCCTCCAGCTGCTCAAAGTGCAGGAAATGAAATCTGACGCTAAATTGACCTCCCACATAGTTATGCACACAATAGCTTGCTGAGAAGTGTAAATAATTACTAATATTCTGCTTACCATTGCTGGGTTCATTTCCAGACTGTGAAGACACCTAGCATGGCCATCCCTTTCCCTCCAAATAGCTGATCAGCAGATTAAAATACTTTCATTAGACTCCTTTTGTTTGATTGTGAACAACTGTGGCGATCTCCCAGGATCTGCAGCTGAAGAACAATGTCACAAAGAACCACGTGGGTAATTGCTGTGCATGTGCAGCAGGACCATTTCCGACTTATCTGAATATTTCTTCAATTTCCTTGTTAATAAACAAAAGAAATAGAATTAGGAACATTTAACTGGTAAACTCATGCATGCTGACTGAGAAAGAAGGGGTGAGGTGGGGAGGGGGGAGGACTGTTTCACCTGGAGCACCACAATATCCTACTGGGAGTTCTCAGTGCAAACTGGAAATACATCATTCCCTCTTTTTCTTCCCTTAGGTATTCTCACTGGACTTGCAGGCAGGAGTACATTCAAAATGCAGATTCCCAATGCCCAAAGTTTTGTTTTAGGCATCAGCTATACAACTTCAAGCCTCACTAAATCATACAGTTCTACAGTGAACTTGGCAGGTAAGTGCTGGGGTGTTTCCATTTCTTCACAAAAAAAAAGAAGGCAATCTTTTGCATTAATACAAGTGATGGATGTCAGAAAATGCAAAAAGTACCACAAGTATTTCCCAGAGTGAGCAAACATCCTCTCTTTTTTAACACATGAAAAATTAACACAATCAAATTCCATTGTAAAACACGCTTCAGAATTTGCTTTACCAGCTTTATTACCTTGACGACTGGGATATGTTTTACTTTTCCCAAAGAAGAAGCACATATCTAAATGAGAGGAAAACTGATGATATACAGCTAGTGAGTGGTTATGAAAAATAAGGGCCCAAAATTTATCTGTGTCATTACTATACAATGATGCTCATGTGCCATAAGCAGATACTGTAATGGAATAAATCAAAAACACTGGTAGCAATGATCATAATCCTTATTGTTTACTATAGTGCCTAGCAATAAGGATTCAGGATCCCACTTTTATTGGTGTTGTAAGAAGTGTAACACATAAAGGGGCTTGGAGAGGCAGGCGCAGAGGTGACAGAAAGTGAATTTCCTCCTAATATCTAACCTGTATCTCCCCTCTTTTAGTTTTAAGCCATGCTCCCGCATCCAGTCACTATCAGACCACGTACAAAGTCACTCTCCTGTTTATAAGCTCCCCCCAGGTACTGGAAGGCCACAGTGAGGTCTCCCTGAGCCATCTCTTCCCCAGGCTGCACAACCCAGCTCTCAGCCTCTCCTCACAGCAGAGGTGCTCCAGCCCTCCTAGCATCTTTGTGGCCCTCCTCCAGACCTGCTCCAACAGTTCCATGGCTTCCCCGCGTTGCGTTGGCACTTTAAAATACAGACGGTCTGGATGAGGTCCAAAATAGCCTGGAAAAATAGAGGTGATGGGCAGTCAAACCATGCAGGAAAGGAAGGAGTGAGGAGAAGTGCTGGGAGGGCACCCGGCGTGTGGCTGCCACGACTTGGAGCAGAGCAAATGGCTGAGTGAGGATGGGATGGCAGCTCTGGGGCTGGGCAGGCTGCAGCTGGGCAGCTCCACAGTGGCTGCAGAGGGGCCAGATTAAGGTAGAACTTGTGTGATGAAAAAGGCTGTGAGATAAATCTAGACCTCAATGCATGCTGGAGAATTCACACGGGAAAAAATGCTCTCCTCCCCTGGCTCTGCCTCAGCTAAAAAAACTATTTACTTTCTAACTATTCACATTATGCATTTTATATATTTAAATTCATGGAAATGTTTACTTATATACTTATATTTCACGGGCTATAAAACAATAATAACAAACTCCAAATTAGTCGTTTCCTCTCAGATAATAAAGTCGCAATGAGAAAAATTTGTAGCTTCCAATTGTTCCAACCAGTGTTGGAAATGACATGAAAATCTCTTTGGCAGTCATTACAGCTTAATTGTTTTGGAAAGCTGCAAGAGAATCATCATTGCTTTTTTGTTGCTGGTTGGTTTGCTAAAGAAAAGTTAGTTTCATTCAAAGCAATTAAATATTTCAATCTCTTTATTCTTAAAAACAAAAGAGAGAAGTGAACTGGCAAATTCTTCCAAATACTCTGTGAAAATATTTTTCTATAAAATAAAACTTACAGCTCTTTTTTTTTTTTTTTTTTTTTTTTAAACTGGTGGGAAGCAACTTGGATCTGCCAGAATTCTTTGCTAATATATATTTTGTAGTAAACTGGATATCTACACCCAGTTTTGTAATCCCAGCTCAGTGCCGGGAGCTGTTAAACTCATGAATTATGCATTTCATTCTATAAACACAAAAGAAAAAATACTTACACTGTAATTAGCTTATTTGCTGTTATCCAAGATCACAGTAGTTCATAGAGTAATTAATAAAAAGAAGGCATCTCTCTGATGTTACCTGGGGCAGCCCTAGAGGTGCTGGGGAAGGCAGACGCCTTCTCTGACCACTTTAAGAAGATTGGATGGAGCAGAAAACCAAACATGAAGTGTTTGAGGTAGAGAATAAAGAAACCTGATGTTCAGGTACTGGTGTGAGGCTCAGAGCATCTCGTCCCTGCCTGCTACAACCTCCCTGTGGGCAGCAGTGCCAATAAAAACAACACCTTGCCCTACAGTGGGGATCCTTCAAGTCTTCTCTCTACACCCTGTTTAACAATTACATTCTCTATTTTCAGGCCTTTCCCTGAAAAATTCCTATTCGACAAACCCTATGTTTTTACCCTGGACACATCCAGATCCAACCTGAGATAAGCTCGTCAGAGATGAGTTTTTCAAGTTTAGAAAATTAATTCTTATGCCTCATCTCAGGCTTAGCAGATGCTTGGGAATCTTTAATAGCTGTAATTACTTAGTTTATAGTTATTGCGTTGTCATATCTCTTATAGAAGCAGATCAAAGTTTATGAATACCTCTGTAATTAGAGGACATATATCAGGAACAAGATAACTCCAACTGCTGCTCATCGCATCACTGATTTCACTGTGTCGCTTCTCAAAGCCCTTATCCTTATTCTTAATGGCCGTGCTCAATAACCATCAACAGAGTCTGAGACAGCACCACATCTGGCTGCATATTTATTCTAGATTTCAAATTATACCAATCATTGTGTGCTGGATAAACTCTAGGCTCATTCTTTAAGTACCATAATCCTGTTTACAAGACAAAAATCCCAAGCCCCCGACGCGACGCACACAGCGCGCCCTCTGGCAGCGCAGATTTTTCTCTAGCTCAGTCAATCTCTAGCTCATACAAATGGCTCAGTTCTCTCGGCATTCCCAAAACATATGAAAAAGAAGGCACGACCAACACCTACCTGCTTCTAGCACATCTACAGTAGTGCTGAATCACAGAATGACAGAATGGCCAGGGTTGGAAGGGACCTCAAGGATCACGAATCTCCAACCCCCTGCCACGTGCAGGGCCACCAACCTCCACATTTAATACCACACCAGGCTGCCCAGGGCCCCATCCCACCTGGCCTTGAACACCTCCAGGGATGGACGGGGCATCCACAGCCTCTCTGGGCAGCTGTTCCAGCACCTCACCACTCTCAAAGGAAAGAATCTCGTGACATCCAACCTAAATATTCCCTCCCTCAGTTTAAAACCATTTCCCCTTGTTTTGCAGTTATCAACCCTTTCAAAGAGTTGATTCCCTTCTTGTTTATAGGCTTCCTTTATGTATTGAAAGGCTGCAATGAGGTCACCCTGCAGCCTTCTTTTCTCCAGGCTGAACAAGCCCAGCTCCCTCAGCCTGTCTTCATAGGGGGCTTTCACTGAAGAAAGAAGTAAAGCAGATGTATTTTATTATTTTTACCTTGGCAATGTTACCAATAGATGCCTTAGTGCTCACGTGGTACCATAGAAATTGCAAGGAGGTGATACCCCCAGTGCTGCTGCTGCTGCTTCTATGTGGAAAAATACGCCCTCACTTAAAGAACATTCCGACAAATACATTTGGTGTTTAGCCAACATCCTGGTCTCTGCTGGCATGTTTCAGCAGCAGCCAGCACCTAAGTCAGTATGATTCATTGGATCAATAATTCTAAGGTCTGTACCTAAAAGGTTGAAAAATGTGGAAAAACCTGGCAGAAGAGTAATGATGGTAATGTTCAGCAAAATGGTTAATGAGGCTTGGGAAAAGCAGGCTTTGGGGGGAGAGAAATATGTACAGATTTAACCTTGCACACAAGCTTCAGCAGAACATTCTGTCTTCTGGGTTAACTGTAAAGTCCCCACACATTAAGAGATGTCTGTAGCTACTGACATGTTCACTCTTTCATGGATTGGCCCTTTCCCACTTCCACACACCGGTTGCTGGAGGAGGATGTGGCTCTTTTCCAGGTCACCGTATCCCCAACCATTACTTGCTGAATGGCTGATGTTGGTAGCACAGTTACATAAAGGCACAGAAAATAAGGTTACTTTCTGCCTCCTTACCTGAACATTTTGGCTCATTACTGCTCCCTGACCCTTCCTTCAGCTGCCATCCTATCTAAAATAACTCAATTCCTTCCCATCCCGCTGCTTCCTCATCATTTCACTTCCCTCAGTAGGTGTAATAGCATCCTGTGCATAAGGTGCTGTGCCCAAAGGAAGCTCAATAGCAGTAATACCAGCAGCTAAGGCTAGTGATATCATACAGCATTTGATTACTTCAGGAAATAAAAGGACACTGCAGCTGCAATTACCTGCCATTCCTCCCCCTCTCATGGCTTCGGAAGAACCATCAGGTCTGTAAATGCATTTTGCCACAAGCTGGAACACATATCAGGTTGTATGCAATGGCACTGCTCTGTGCTTTGCACGGGAAAGGAAGATGGTATCCATAATCAGACCAATAATTCTAAAATGAACTCAGATAAGGAATTAATAGCTAAGTCTGAACATCAAAGCCCCATCTTCCTCCTCAGCAAAGCAGCCACAACACATTATCATCCGTATATTTTTCTTTTTAAAATACAGTTTTGCATTAATTCATCCCTCATCCAAAAGCTGGACAAAAACAACATGCTTTTTAATAGTTGTTAAATATTCTGCAATTTGTCTCCTATTTGTCAGTTGGCATTAGGAGAGATCTATAACTAATCTTGGTGCCACCAACAACACCGCCTGCTGCACACTCCCTCCATCCATAAAGCATCATGTCCACAGTGAAGACAATTAGATGCCTCTGATCTCTTCTCTATAATTCACTTTCCTATCTAATCAACAATTATCCGTAATGAACTTTGCATTGCTAACTCAAGCTCAGCAGTTTCTCTTGCTTAGTGCAAGGCATAAAGGAAAAACCGGTGGCAAACGGCATAGCATGTTTTATGAAGTGATTTCTGAATAATCACACTTTAATTTTAAAGCTGTTTAACAGCCATAGCAAATGGCAGACAAAAGAACTGAAGTGAGGAGTGTGACCTATGAAACTGATGAAAATTCATTTGGAAAAACCCTTTATTAGAAAAGGGTCTTCTTGTCGCAGGCCTATAAATCACAGCTAAAAATGAACCTAAATTGGAGGAAGCAATTGGTTTTACAATTCCAGATCCTTGCAGTGATACGAGTGGTGTTAGCAGTGTAAGTGAAAGGAAATACTGCTGTCCTGCCTGAAGCTGCCCGGAAAGATGCGAGGTGCTCTGAGCTGCCTCTGCTCTTTTAACCTCTCTGGCACACCCTGCACCAGATGTGCGTGGAGCCCTGAGCCCACCAGCAGTCCAGGCTCACGGTCAGGCTGTTCCCCATGGGCGGTGGGCACTTGGGTGTTCAGAACACCCAGAGAACTCTGTAGGATCTCTGCTGGGCAGGGAAGGCAGCTGGCTGGCCAGGAACAAGAACTTCCCATCCTGGTTGGGCTTCCACACAAATGTACCCAGTCTCACCTCCAGAACTTCACAGCCTTTGGTTGCGATGCATCCGCTGTGAGCACGATGCTCCTCCAGGCATGCAGATGGAGCTCACCATATAACCAAGAGCCAGTCCTTACAAAGTATCCCAAGCCAAAGAGAAGTTTCCAGAAGCTTTGCTGTTGTAACTGAAGGAGAATTAAAAAAAAAAAAAAAAAAAAAAAAAAAAAAACGACAACAAATCTGAGCAGAAGTGAAGATGTTCAAAGTAATGGAAAAAAAGAAATTCTGCAGAGAACCCTTCCGAAGACCCCATGCATTGTGATCTAATTACTGTGGATGCTAATCCATCAAAATGTAGCACTGACATTAAAAATATTAAGTATGGTTAAAAAAAAACCTTAAACTACGCCTTGTGTGTATTTGTCTCCTAAGAGCAGACTGCACTCTCAGCTCTGTCAGACAGGCTCAGACCTCTGGATTATCTGATCAATAGCAAACAAGAATGAGAGTATTTTCAGTTCACTGGATAAAAGTCAAGGAACAGAGAAATAATAATGGAAGCAGCGATTCAATCAGAAGGAGCTGTAGTAGGTGGCACAAAGCTATAGGACAAATGTCAAGCACACAAACAAATAGCACAGCTGAAGTGAAAAAGCATGAGTTATCAGAGTGTCTTTTAGAAGGGCTCCGTGGGTCAGATTCCTCCTCCACCACTGGTATTGCTGGGAAAAAATTATTCATGGAAGTAAAATGATGTGAGGCCACAACATTTCTCAAACCTGTGGTCCCAAACTTTGAGCTGTGGACCCACATCTGTTCTGATCAGCATTCATTTCAAGCCATTGTGACCAGAATTGCAAACAACACCCTACATACACCAGTTAGCATAGCTGCACTGATATTTGGTTTATATGCAATGATCAACTCAAATATTCAAATCATTCTCTGCCTCCATCATCCACCGCTGTAATTTTCCAGTTATGGCAGAAATTTTTCATTTCTAAGTACCAAAGTGCACAAGCTTGTACTTTTTTTTATTATTATTATTCATCTTATTTTCATTACTGCAGTCCTCCCAGCCATCTCTCTCCTCCTGTACACCCAACCTCCTCTGCACCAGCAGCACCTCCCTAGGCTGTGTCACTGGCAAACCCCAGTAACACACTGCCAACTTAAGTGCCAGTCTCAAACCTGTTCCTAATGAACTCTATTAATAACTCCACTCCTACAGGGTAGCTCTTCTTTTAGCACCTAATTAGCTTTTGCTGCTTTCCCACTCATCTTACAAGGTGCTAAATAGAAATGATTGAATCTAGCAACTTGAAGGTTCTTTTCATTCTGGCACTGTTGGCGTTTTGCAGCTCTCACCAACAAGTGGGAATGGGACTTTCTTTGTGTCCCTGGATGCTCACAGCACCGTGCAATGGCAGCATGATGAGCAAGGGACACAAACTGCTCATCGTGTCCAGCACACAAATCATTGCATGGTGTTGGGCTGGAACGTGGAAAGTTTTCCATGGAACACCTTTGGACATCACTTGGGATGCAACAAAGCACACCAAACGTGCAACCTACATGCAGCAGACAGCAGGCTGTGCCCACAGTTCACAGCATAAAAACAAACAGCAAAGTGCCAGAAAGCCACAGCTGCTGGCCCTGATGCAATGTACATTTTTTTTTTTTTTTTTTAACCAAAGCCTTCAGCAAGTTCAAAATTTACCATTCAACCAAACATTAGTTATAATTCAATGTGGAGCACTTAGCAGTTCGTTAGGTGAATTTGAGTGCTGTTCTTTGGGAAAAGAATCGCTGTACTGTAACACATGCAATCACCTCTCCTTTCCCCCACACCAGGAATACGGCTGCCCAAAGCCCTCAGGAGTGCCCACGAAGCTGAAAGCCAATGCGTTTCCTCTCACACACTGAAAAGGCTCTTGTAGAACAAGATTTTTCTATTAGAAGAATTTCCTCTCTTCTGACAAGTGAATAAATGTCCAACTTGATGCTCATTTTAGTGCTGGCAAGGCAAAGAAGAAAGAGAAAAGGAGGGAAAGAATCTGCAACAGGTTTGCTGACTGTTAGTGATTCAGCTGGTGAAACACCACGAGGATACTTTGTAAACGAATCCTGCTTTACGGCGGCTGCAATGCTGCCTTCAGTTTTGCATTATTGGATAATTTGTCAGTTGTGGCACTTTGGCAAGTAATAAAGTAAGGAACAACCATTGGAAGCGTAAGCGAATTATTGAGTCTGATTCTTCTTTCTCCTTATTGTATTCTAAACATGAGCTGATTTTAAACAAAGGAGTGTTGGCAGAAACAAAATTACTCCTGGTATTTCTGAAAGACGCAGCACTAAAAGGAGGCGGTTGTATTCAGGGCTTTTCTCACTTTGCTCTTGGTTCCTCTCCCATCAAAACAGAAAATGGAAAATGATTTGCATTAAATAGTTTGAGGTGAACATGGGGAATCCTATTCCCTACTCAGGTAAAGCTTCAGTTTGCGTAACTGCTGGCTCTGAAGAAAAAGAACATTACAGCGACTTCAGCTCAGATGTGTGCCACTGAGCGGAGCCGCACGGATTTGGCTGCACCTTTATACAGTGATTTTTCTGGGATCTACAATTAAAACCTTATTTAAAAATGCACCTGTCTGCCTCGTCTCATTGCAGTGCCACCCCCTGACGTGAAAGAGGCAGATATTTTCAGTGCAGGGGGTACAGAACAGAGCTCCTGTTCTTGTTAGCAGACTACTCCACCCCAGAGATCCCATTCCTGAGGAGGAACCGGAGTCCAGAACACGTCCAGAGACACTGAAATTCTCCACTGCTTCTGCTGCAAAAAATATATGTACACAGCATCCTGGTTCAGTGTGAGTTCATGGGCTGCCCATGAAACCAAACCGCAGCACTTGGAGAATGAGTTTATTTTCCCTTTCAGATGATCCTAGAAATGCAGCAGGTAATAATGCAGGACTTAACATATGAAATGACCATGAAATATTAGGAATTAATTCCACTAGAACAAGAAAATCACCAAACAATACAAATTCTGTGCTGGCATTGGGTACCGATTGCAGTCCTCGTGGCTGGAATGCACCTCCATCTGTTGCTGCTAACAACAAATGCAATGAGCAAATCCAGAACACAGGCTTGGAGCACGTAGCCGCGTACTGCAGGTCCTTGATTAAGGAAACAAATCAGTAACCGTCCAACACGCACAGAATTAACAAAGAAACAGATGTTTAAATGTGCTAGCTTTAATTTGGTGCCAAATTAATGTATACGTTCTCCAGTACTCATCAATATTTCACCCTTTTAAGTCTGTCACTGGCAGCCAACAGCAGATAGGGATGTTTTTCATTAGTGCTTCTGAAACTGTAACTTTCTTTTTTATTTAATGATGTGCAGTTATTCAGAGAAATCAGTGCATATTTTAAAATTGAAAATGAGATAACTGCAAGAACAAGGCAGAATACGATCCAACTCTCATCAGTAAGCTGCCTGGTTTGTTTCATTTAGTTGTTTCATATATTCCAATGACGATGAGTCCTGAGCCTTGATTTTCCATGAAAAAGCCACTGGAGAAGTTGGTAACATAGCTACAATGCAGAACAGGTCTTTTAGCGTACGAAGGCTCTTTCATTACCTAAAGTCCTAAACTATAACCGTGATTATAAATGTTCTTCCCTTTGGGGAGCAGAGAAAGTCATCCTTTAGGTAGAAATAGACTTCAGACAAAAATCTCCCTTGTCCCAGCAGCGCTCCCAGCTGATACAACCTACAGCAGGACTTTGTTTAAGGCTATTTTTGGTCTCTTATTCCTTTCCTTTTCAGAAATAATAACCACTTACCTGCTTCTCTTGGAGGTGTGATCCCTGATGACAAAATTGAGGGTTTTAGCGCGTTCCGAGGCCGGGGCTGTAGCTGTGCTGCCCAGTGCTCCTTCCTCTCTGATGAGCCACTCCACTTGCTCCAGGACATTTTCTGGTGTAACCCATTTTCCTCTCCGTGCTGTCCCAGCTGTGCTGGATGGCATACTTAGCACACGGAGCCAGAGCTCTACCGACATATAATGCTTTCCTATACACCTACACAGGAAATGAATTAATGGCCAAATGGGCAGCTGCCCAGGCAGTAATGGCCAAAGCAGCAAGAGCAAAGAGCAGGGGAGGAGATCTTTAAAGTCCATTACTTCCCTGCATCATTTCATCCCCAGAGACATGATTTAGCTCAAAACCCCGGGTTGTGGCTTGAGATTTTACTTTTCAGACATGTGTTATGCAATTTTGCCTTTTAGGGTTCTCTTGTATGTTAATGATTCCACGTTTGCCACTAATTAATAAACTCCTCTTTGCCTGACAGTCAATTAAAAAAAAAAAAATATTAGATGGTGGATTTCACGTAAAATATTTCTGAGAGGAGCATATAAGTGTACAAAACCAGCAACAGTTGTGTGGTTCCAGAGTTCTGTACAGACAGATGGTTCATGGTTTGGTGGTCATTAAAAACTACTTGCTGAGAGGAGCAGGAAAGGACCGTATAGCTGCGCAGGGACAGCCCAGGAGCCAATTACACACCCAAATACCATACATGGTCGGGAAATTATATTCCACAGCTTGGCACCGCTGCCTGCCAAGCAATCTCTACGTGAGCGTTGACCAAGAACGTCAAGGTCACTACTGAGCTATGTGGAGGTGGAAATGGAGTTGAATCACTGCGGCCAGAAATATGGCTGTGATCTGACAATTTAATAATAGGATTGCATGGAGATTAGGACACTACTTTTTGTTTCCATTCAAATCCAGAATAGGGAGAAAAGTACCACACAGGAAAGTGTGGCTAGTGCAGTAAGACAAAAATCACCACTTTTATGTGCATTACTGCAAACTTCAAAAGATCCTGCTATAATTCTATTTTCTTACTGCTTATTTTACTTCAGTTTGACAAGAATGGTAAGTAAAAATCTCAGAACTACCCAAATGATTTTCCTCAACGGACAAGAGAGAAAAATGAATAGTAACTGAAACTCAACTTCCCTTACAAATCTGAATACTTACAATAAACAAACCATCCAAACAAAGTCCAGCGAGTTCCATGTGAGCCACGCTCTTCACAACCCATTACCATGAGATTTCCACTCAAAAGCTGCAGAAGAGCAGCATCAGAAGCACATCCCTAAGAGCTTATGGATGGAACTCGGATCACTTGAGAGCCCCTGGGGATGCCAAGCTGGCAGTGCCTTTGGCTTCCCTTAGCCTCAGCCACACCTGCTGCCACTCCTTTTCTATTCCACTGCAGCTTCATATTCCTACTAATATTTTGCTAAATATCAAATTGGAATTAAGACCTAATGGAGCAAAGTGATCTAATCAGAGAGCTAGGATATCTCAGTACGCCTCTCCAAACATCTGACCAAACCACAGCCATCCAAAGGCGCCTGGAGCAATTAAGCTGCAAATCAGTCATGATAACTACAGGAAAACATTTTTAATTTTTAATTGTGAAAAAGAAAAACCAACAATCTCCAGCACCTCAGCAAAAACAAAGTGACATTGTAATTAAGTAAATTTGAGCATGAAATGCCAAAACTGATTGGTGGTTCGTGACTGCAGAGGCTGGAGAAGAGCAGGAGGAGCTGGCAGGCTGGGGAGGCCAAGCTCAGCGCTGCCACCAGCTGTGCTCCAGGTCCCAGTGTGAGGATGAAGCAGGGGGCATCTGACCTCAACTTCTGTCCCAAAAGAAATGAAATGAATATTGACCATCATAAGCTTTCAGTAGAAATATGAACATTCTCATCCTCACGTCATCACCTTTACTGACCAAATGCTGATGAGGGCCTCACTGGAAGACTTGGTTTCCAATGTTCTCACTTCATCTTTTATCTTTCCATTTCTGTAACTGTACTTCTGTGCTGTATCATCTTTTCTTTGCGCAAGGCACAAGCTGCTGCTGGAGGGGAATTCTTTGCAGCACCTCAGAACAGATGAGTGGAGCCGGGAGCAGCAGCACAGCTCCATCTCTGCTGGAGATGGGCATCACCAGAGCACCGGTGAGACTGAGCCCAGGCACTGCCAGTGTAAGCACCAGACAGAGGTGGTCCTTGGTTGCTTTTTTTGGCATCTTTTGCCCATGCTTGTTTAGCAAAAAGAGCAACCACTGCGCTTCAGCTGATTTCCTTTCTTCACAAAGAAGATGAGAGCCTTGATTATTTTTAATGTTACACAGATGGTGGCTCCTGGTAAGAGTTCTAGAGACAAAAAGGGATGAAGAATAGGAACACTTAAATGAAATCCTTTCTTAACAATCTTTAGAAATGTTACCTATTTTTTATTCTTTTCCTGTATCTTAATATGACCTTTAAACAGCATTTTTAAGCACAACTATTGCACCCATTTCTGCCCCAAACCCTAAACAAGAGTACCGTGATTTCAGACACTTCTACTCAACTGCAGTTACTCCAGTGCTGCTCCACGAGACAGCAGCTTTGAAAAGACATTTCCTGGTGCCTCTTTCGTGCCACCACTGGGATACTGAAGGAAAGTACTTGTATTATGTATTCATCCCATTTTGCTTCACCTCAGTTTGTTAGAGATGAAATACCTACTTTTAGGAGAGGCACTGAAAGACAGCAGCTTTCTCAAGGTCATGCAAGACCCATTTTTGCAGTAATTATTGCAACTCCAACCAACCAAACCCAAAGCAAGACATTCAGCTTACCTGGGCACCACAGCTCACCACCAATTACAGGGAAGAAAGCCACCTTGTTCCTGAAGCACTGACAGGATGGAGAGGGATGATGGGATGCTGTCTCAGAGCGATTGAGTAAAAAAAGCCAACAAGCACCATCCCTCCAAACACACAGCAAACCCTCAGGCTCCAAATGTAGAAGTCTGGGATGGTATATCTACATACTTCTATCCTTGTTGGTTGTTTTGTGATCTAAACACTGAACTCTTAAAACCATCATCACATTTTCTGTAAAAGCAGTGAAACGTGCAAGGCACTTCAAACAGATCAAGCTACCTCATGGCTTGAACTCTCCTCTACATCCAGTCCTTTAAAAGAAGTTTTTTGGTCGATGAAAAAATTGGTTATTAGCTTCAATTTTTTAATAAAAGTAACGTGGATCTTAAAACTTTATTCTAGCTGCAGCTTCAGCACAGTAACCATAGAAATTATCTAATCACCTCCTACTAAAATATTGTTTGTCCTTGACCATTATTTTCCTTAATTGAAATACTTTAAATACTTTGAACAGAATTGCTTTGTAGCACAATATATTGCATAAAAGTTGCTTCAGTTTGTAACCTGCTGGTACACTATGTCCTACATTTAAGCAGTTTTCTGGGAAGCTCCTTAAAGGCATCTTTAATTTTTAATAACTCCCTGGAAATCTGAAATGGAAGCAAAGGTAGGTCATACTTTTGGGCATCCCGCTTTGGAGAGGGCTCTTTGAACTATGTGGTTGTGGTTACGTATACGTTCTCTGTGACTTAGATTCCCATCTAATGAAATTTTAAAAGCAGCAAGTCTAATTCCAGGAGGAGTAACTGGTTATTTTAACATTTTCTTAATTATAGTAGCCTGCGTCTTTTGGATCTTCCTTTCATATTAGGGAGATAAGTACAACACCACAGCTCTTTGCAGCCCATATTCCTGCCCCAGAAACCTTCCTGCAGTGGGATTAGGGCCCACTCCATCTTCGATGGGTTGATTTATTCTTGAATCCACATTAGAAAAACTCTTGCAAATTCATTCACCTGCATCTGAGATGCACAACTTCTGGGGCTGCTCCTGCAGAATAACCAACCACTGTGCACTCAAAGCTCCTTCCTTATCCCCTTCCCTCCAGCTCGCTTTGCCCCCTGCATGCAGTGACAGCACTCACACAGCTGCTCTGCAGCAATGCTTAATTTGTAAATGGAGCCAGCACGGAACTGTAGTCTAAGGGATGAAGTTCATTTCTGGCCCGAGACCCGATTAATGCTAATGGGATGTGTGACAACTGGATTGAATCCGCTGCAGCTCGAGGAGGGGTGATTAAGAAAAGAAACTGCTGAAGAAGAACGAACAGAATGAAAGCTGTGGCTGCATAAGGGCTGTGTGGGATCCTCAAATGCACGTTATATTAACAGACTTATAGCCCATTTATTTTAATAGGTTCAGTTTACTTATAGACAGCATTTGGAGGCAGCACATTTACTGTCAATTTCTAGCCCAAAGTCTTACTAATTTGCTAGCACAGATGAAGCCTTTTTCTAAGATTATCCTCTTGTCCTTCCTCTGCGTGTGATAAATTTCCTCCAAAGCAGCGTGTGCATTACCAACAGACACCGATAAACTCAGCAGACAAGAGGGCATAAAGCACTAATTTATCCCATTGGGGGTGGTCAGGCTGGTCCCTGTGCAGCGTTCCTGCAGCAGCTAAAAGCCATCCATCCCTCCCAGCAGCATGGAAATGGAGCTCACGCAACTTGGGCACAGCACGCTTTCTTTCCCTGCCTGATCCACTCACTGGAAGGCATGTGCTGGGCTCAGCAGGCATTGCCCCAACACAGTTTGCACTAAGCAGGGGAGATCTGAGTCCCAGCGTGTCAGTCAGTGTAATTGCTGTGTCTCAGGAGTAGCTTTGCAGTGGGTTTTGAGGAGCCCAGTGTGCCGTGACATCACCCTTCCAGCAGTGACAGGGCATATCACAAAGCCTCCTGCTATTGCCTTGAAAACCTGCCTTCATAAACGGTCACTGCAATGGTTTTTTTTTGTTTTTTTGGTTGGGTATTTCTTTTTTTTTTTGACAGCTTCCTAGCTCATTTACTTGGCATTTGATCACAGGTTTAGAGAAATTATAGAAGTCCTCTGAAGGCTGTGCTCCCCAGAGCGGCTAAAGAAGATTCACAGGCTTTCATCTCCAAAGGTGTCCTATGAAAAAGGGACGAGTACTTGAGAAAGTGCTCTGAGCACTGACAGTGTGTTCATCCACCTGAGCACAGGGATGTAGGACAGCCCTGCCCCAAGCCCCAGCTGCCTCTGCAGCACTCCTTACACCCACCATTTCCCCAACACCAGCACCATCCCGTACCACCACGAGGAGAAATCTTCCCATGCCTGCATGGGATGCATCACAATTGAGATGCAGCGTCACTGGGAAAAACCATTTCTAGGGAACCATCCTCTGTTGGAAGGTCCTTTTCATAGATTGCCATCACGCTGCACAGAACTGTGATCCTGCTCTTAGAAGTTAGATTTTATGCTGACATCTTTGAAATCTGAGCATGTTTACATGACAAAACACTAGTAAGTGGTTGTATACTTCGCTGATGAGAGCATTAGATAACCTGTAAAGACAAAAAGTTGAAAAGTTATCTGTTTACTAAGATGTTTACAAACCAAACATCAACGAATGAGGGCCCAAGGAGACCTGTGATCTGCCAGGTTGAAAGCAAGGCTTGGAAAAAAAAACTTGGAGTTATTCCCTGCTCTACTGCTTTCATGCAAAACATACCTTCAAACCCCTTCAAAGTTGTTCAGCCTCTCTCTCTCTGCCATTGTTTTCTTATCTGAAATGGAGACATTTGATCTTTTTTAGCCTGATGACATTCCAGCAGCATAAGATGGGTTTAATACTTACAGTCAATCATGAGAAATTTACATCAGCCACTGTGACACCTTTTGTGAAAAGAACACATTGGTTTCAGTAGGGAATTCTATGTATAAATTCATAATCTAAATGACATTCCTGTTTTCTCTCTGTAAAACACGTGAAAGTCTACAAGCCATACATGAAACAGAGATGAGTTCTTGTTCTCACCGCTCTTTTCCTGGTCTTCCTTTAATTATTTAAGCCCATTTATTCCCTTCTCGTCTCCCTCTGATGTGTGCAAGAAAGTAATGTTCACTGCTGAGCCCATCAGCACAGTGCAAACACAGGATGAATTACAACTTTCAGACTAGAACTTCAGTGTGGCATGAATGGATGCAATGCCAAAGTCACTGGGATGGCACAGGGTGAAGATCTGTTTTTTGCCATCACTGAAAGTCAGTGGAACAGTTCCTTGTGTCACAACTTCTCTGACCACCCGCAAGCCATTGGGAGAACGCTGGAGATCCCAAAACACCCAAGGGTGGGAAACAAGAGCCTCAGAGATTGCAGCAAGAAGGAAGGGAAAGAAAGGTGTTTCCAAGGCCAAGGTGCTAATTATACAACAAGCAGTCACTGCTGTATGGCTGAAACAAAGCTGAAGGTGTCCTGAGCCATGCGTTTCACCACCAGCTTCTCTGACACAAAGGGAAGAATGGCCAATAACTGCAATTGTGTACTTACTGATAGCTTACAGACTTAATAAACAGAGAGAAATCCATTTGTTATATCCCAAGGCATACAGAGCTCAAGGCTGCAGCATGAAGCTATCACGCAACTAATTTATCTTAATTGCCT
The DNA here is from genome assembly GCA_037305975.1 of Chrysolophus pictus. Lineage (NCBI taxonomy): Eukaryota > Metazoa > Chordata > Aves > Galliformes > Phasianidae > Chrysolophus > Chrysolophus pictus. The sequence continues at coordinate 1,193,285 of CM074587.1, forward strand.
TTAAGGGGCATGCTTGTTAGCATCACTCCTTGCTCAGCCTTGTTTTCCCTGACAGAACTTCCCAGAACCACAGAAGAGCTTTCTGTTCCACTCTGTTGGATGGAGCACAAGCAGTCTGAGCAAGCCTCCAGCTGTCAGAGCTGGAACACCCACCATGGACCAAGTGCACCCCAACATGCTGGGGTGGGGTAAACCAGGCCTGTGGTGAGTACATGGAAAACACCATTTTGGAAAGATTCTATCCAATTCTTTCAATGATAGTGAATTTGTGCCACGTTCCTAGGAAAAAGAAAAAAGGATAAATACAACCTGAATTTTCAAGCTTGAGTTAAGCACATCTTGAAAAGGCAAAGCTAGAAACTCACATTTTCCACTTAGAAAGCTACCAGCAAACTGTGAAAACTAATCCTGCCATGACTGTGAAGCACACTTAAAGCAGCAGGGGTCTGAAACATTACTCAGCAACCAGGGCTCCTGTGACTGGGCAGAGGGAAAGGTCTGAGTTAGGGACAGGCAAAGGATGGGCAGCCCTTGTGGACAGCCAAAGCCATTTGAAATTGGAGCTGTGCTGGCAAGAAAACCCAGACATCAGCCAATTCTTGACCAAAAGTGGTGGGACTGCTTGTCGATGTTCAAGAAGAGCGGGTCAGTATTTCCTCAAGGACTCACATCTGCAGCTCTGAACAAAAACTGTGTGACTGAAGTAATGGGGAAAGCCAGGTAAATAGCTAGGAAATGTTGCACGTTCTGGAAGAAGCTGTTACAAAAATAAGTGGAGATACAGAACGGGCAAGAAATCATCATAGAAATTGAATGCTATTGGGACACGACAGGCATGGCCATTGCTGGTGCCATACTGCAAGGCAGTTAAAGAGGATGGGTGAGTTTCTCCTTCAGTCTACACTCATCTCCCCATACATGCACAGCAATCCTCCCAGCACTCACTGTTTGCTGTCTGCACTGTAGCTATATGACAACCACGTGTGTCTATGTGCAGGTGTCTATGTAAAAGGTAAATTTTACCTTTGCAGCTTCTTCACGTTCATCACTAAATTCACGAATGAGAGTAACAGCATACTGCAACTTCATACACCCAGTATTTTTAATATTTTGCATATAGCAAGGCCCAGAATATAGCAGTATTTTCACACACTTAACAAGCAACAAGGGGAGCTTTATATCACTCAAAGTAGCAACTTCCATAAGAGCAATCTTCAGCTGTTGAGTGAGAAGTGTATTGGCAAGACTTGTCTAATATACTCAAAGTGATCTGCAGAAGATCCCAGTATCACTAGAGATGATACATGAATAACAGTGGATAATATGATGTAATTACAGGGATTATCCCACCCCTGGGACAGAAAAAAGAAGTGAAATTTAAGCACTCTTTAATCTCACTGGGACAGAATGAACTTGATGATAACCATATTTTGTTCAAAAGAATTACTCGGAGTAATTAAGAGACGAAGGTGGCAGTTCAGAATCTATTCCTGATTGTCATTTCAGATGTCACATCAATCTATTCCACTGAGAAAATAACAATCAAAACACTCTCTCAGTCCCAGCAAGCCAATTTGTACTACAAAATCACTTTTACACAGCTGATTATTATGGCTTTCTTTTAGGCACTCTGTTGAACCAAGATTGTCGACCACACTGAGTAAAGACAAACGGATTTATAAGGAAAAACTATCTTTACATGAACTGTGTGTATCTGTTGAAGTCAGACGCACGTTTTAAATTGCAATACAATGTACAAGAGCCAGACTGGGAAACAGCAGCATGCATTTCAAAACGTTCCAGATATGCTAAGCACAAACACAGGGCCACATATCCAAATCCTAAGACATATCCATCTGTACTCTTGGGCATCTCAATGCCTTTGTGCATCTCTGACAAGTTTGAAGCAAAAAAAAAAAAAAAAAAAAAAAAAAGACAAACATATACAAATGCATGAAAGGATAATACTTCTTCCACTGACCTTTGGCTGTACTGTTTCCATAGCAAGAAATGAAGCTGTGCTATCCAAGCAACCTGTGGAAGCAGCTTGACACTTCATTGCAGCGCGCATCCCCGCCACTGACACGGCAGGGCTGTTGTGCCACATCCTCACGCACAGCTGGGCACAGCAAGAGCATGGTGCTGGGATGGCTTGGCTGAGAGCAACCCAACACGTGGTAGCTGTTTTCATCTGGAGCCACACACGCAGTGACCATTAGCAATAATGATATTGATCCTGCTAGTGCTACGAGCAGGGAATTCCAATCAGGCCCTGGATGAGTTCAGAGAGCTGCTGCAGTCTCCTGCTGACAGCGCTTCTGAAGATGGTGTATACAAATGTGTTTATCCAGTCATAACAATTCCTAGAATAAAACTGAAAATGAGAACTATTCATAAATATTTATCCACATATATATAGTATAAAAATGGTATTGCAGTAACACTATATTGATATAATGAGTCCACTGCGAGCCAATGAGTGTATATAATCAGCAGCATTTACATTGTGTCTCCAGCTCTTCCATTACCTTTCTTTGCATCTGGCCTTAAATTCTCTTGCAAGACAATCTGGACTGTACATGTATGGTTCTTAGTGAAAGAAAAATGGCGTGTCCTGTTTTGGCCTCTTGGCATTTCTGCAGAATAAGAATTTATGCCAACTTGGGGAGGTGTGACATGCATTTCACATGGCTGATGTCCTTGTGTGCTTTAACTCAGGGACTGCATGAGAAAAATAGAATAAAATCCTATTACCAGGTAAAGCATCCTGGGGGAAGGCAGTGGTTGCAAGCCTAAGGAACAGATGCCTTTAAGCCCCTGCACTCTAACAAAGCCAGGCACATATAATTGAGTGAATAGCTCTGAATTACAAATAGAAATCATAAATTCTGCAAAAGGTTGTCTTTCAGGTTCGTAACGCCTGGAGGAAATGGAGAGACAAAACTGTGTCCTTGTTAATTGTACTCATGGGGTTCAGGGACTGGCTTCAATGATGGAGTTGCCATCCCTATCACACCACTGGGCCAGGATGTTCAGAGAGGGGCAGGTTTGCCACCTGGACATTTTCTACAGCAAAGAAACCAAGCATGAGCAGGCTGTGGGAGCCTGAGATCTTTCAAAGCTACATGAGCACAACCTGGGGAAACCCGACCCGAGGCTGAGTTCATGTCCAGGTCCTCCCCAGGTCCTTTCCAACCAACTGCTGGTCCTGTAGCTCAAACTTCATCAAATAATATCATGATACGTATCTAAAAAAGGCCTTAATGACTGGGTAATGTGATGAGATGTGAGCAATGCATCAGGAAATGAAAGGATGAAGTACAATAAAGGTCACAGTACTGGTAATCTCGGCACATTACAGTAGAGGACAGAAGGAAAATGTAAATTATAAGAGCAATATCCTTTTTTTCTGTAGAAGTCAAAAAAAATATTAGGGATTTTATATTCACCAAGGACTAATAAAAACGTTAAATAATTTATGTGAACGCAATCCATACCCAGTGGAATGGAAGACTGATGCTGTTGGTTTTTTTTTACTAAGGGAAAAAGCATTGTCCAAAGTTTGGTTGCTTTTCTATAAAAAGAATTCATCCACCTTGATAGAGGCAATGGTAGTCCCATGAGAAGGCTATGAGACATAAGCAAGTCTGGTGGAACATTGATCCTGACTTTGTCAAAAATCAGACAGACAAAATCCTCAAAGCTGTCAGGAAAAAAATGAAATCTCTTCCTAAGAACAGACTTGTCTGTCAGTGGCAGGGGGCCAGGCTGGATAGAGAATGGGGTTGGAAGTTTTCTGACCAAGTACATCCATTTTATCACCCCCTGAATGTCAAACCACCCAACTCCCACAGGTGTCTTTTCTGGCATCTGCTAAAAGAAAATAAAAGCAAAACAAAACAAATCCTAAAACCAAACCCTGCAAACAACCAGAAAAATAAGGGAAAAAAAAAAAAGAAAAACACACGTAAGGGAAGGAGCAGCTGCTTCAGTTGTTACAAATCCATTTTCCCATTCTTTACTCAAATCTAAAACATTGCCATTTTTCCACACATCATCTTTCCCCCTCGTAAGTCACCATCAGAAGGACCAACAGGAGATTTGGGTTTTTTTTATTTCCTCTAATCATATCTATCACATTTCAGCAGCTTGGTTCTTTGGGCAGTTGTAAAGAAGCTACCCAAAAAGCACAAAACCTATTTGCACTGAGTCATAATAATTAATTAATTACTGCAGACAGTTGAAATACATATGGATCGCCATGCAAGCTATGAGTAAAATAATACTAAATTAGTTATTATTTGAGTGAAATAAAGATAACAAATAATGAATATGATTGCTGTTCTATAGCATATGAGCAATCTTTCTTCCTCCTCAAATTCCCAGGGTCATATAAAGTTATCAAGTACACGATTTAGTAGACAGTATCCGTATATAATTACTTACCCTGTAAAATAATGTCTGTGGTTTATGAGCAGTTAAATGCTACCATCCACTATTCCATTTCACAGTGGGGCTCGGGTTTGCTGCACATGTGGATGTTTAAGTTGTAGTGCAATGCTCCCTATAGCTTCATTGGTTGGAAAACAAACGCATATTTAGCTTTTCAGCATTAATATTTGAGCTTGAGTTTCAAATTCACTTTCCATAAATATTCTCTCCTGTTGTCTCCTGTGCCTACAAATACTCACCCTGATAAATTCATTGGCTTTGAAGAAGGCAATTTCATTGAAAGCCATAAAGCAAACTACTACTCTTCCTTAAGTAAATACCCACTCAGAATACTCACCTCAAGTGAAGGAGGTTGAGTTCAGTTGTACTTTATGAGTTGTAGTTAGCCTTGGGATGCACTGATTTCATGATCTGGAAAGAGAAAATGTCCTGAGATGATGAATATACAGAATGCAGTAATTAAATGATTCTGTGCTCTAGTTCTAACACAGTAACAGCAGTTACCAGATAACATGGTCTTTAAAGCTGCTTGATCCTTAACACAATTTGTAAAACTTTCATTAAGTAGAGTGATCACCTGAAATTAAACCTTTCTCTTCCACAGGAACAAGTTGGGAATACTAGGCTCTAATCAATCTAACATGATTAATTAGAAAGAAGCAACCAATATCGATAATGTGGGCAGACTTTCCCAGTTTTTGGCATAAAAATTAACTCATAGAGTACTAAACCACACTGGTAAGAGCACTGGTCTAAGGGGTGAGGAGCAGTGAGGACACCTCTGTTGTGGACCAGGACATGGACACGTGATGATTGCACCATTCCTCCCTCTTCACCCCTTGTTACCTCTGAACTGAGGAAGGCACGATGCTGGATTCGTACACCATGTTCCTCTTTTTGCAGTGTTACTTTATTGCATCTTCAGTCTTTTATTTCACTGCTCCATCCTCTGTTAACATTGTGTTATTTAATTTTGTTGCCCTAATTATCACTTCACTGGGCTGTGCAGTTCAAGCCATCAATTCCAGTTTTGGTACATCTTCCCAATTTCTGTTCTCAATAACCTCTACATCAAAAGGCAGTGAAGCATTTCTGAGTTTGAACAAGTCCATCTGAAGTCCAAGTAAGTCACAACGTCTGACAAACAGGAGGATCTTAGGGAGGCATGCCCCAGTGTGTGTATGCCAACTGCATTCTGGGTTGCTCTCCAACAAGGGATGGCATTAGTCATGGGCTGCTCCTGCGAACTGCACCTTGATCAGAATGAATGGTTTGGAAGGAAATGCCCTGCACACACTGGAGGCAAAAAGAGAAAATAGAAAGGGGAAGAGGTGGTGAGGCCCCAGCACTGCCGCCAGAGGACAGACAGAGAACTCATCCATCGCTGGATGAGTTCAAGGCCATGGATGGGGCCCTGGGCAGGCTGAGCTGGTTCCTGGCTACAGCAGAGCCTTGCTGAGATGCCATAGCCGGGGATACCAGCAGTCTGCTCCTCGCTGAGCTGCACTGGGCTTCTGCAGAGCCTTTGAACTAGAAAATTCCCTTGAAGGGAGGCCCATAGGGAAGAGTTACCTGACAGAAGAACTCGATTAACGTCACTGCAGAAGCACACAGATGGCCTTGATTTCATGCATCTCCCCGCCACCTCCAAATAAATGATTTAAGGGGGAATTGCTTGAGATTGACAAAGGATCTGCACAGAGCAGCCTGCCCGGAGGTCCTCTCCTGAGTTTGCCTCCATGGGAGGGAATGTTCTGCTGTGCCGCTGCTCTGCACAACCAGAGAAATACATAATTAAGACCAAAACTTAAAAGGAAAATACCAGGTAGGTGAACGCTGCACAGATGTTCAGAACTATTTATGAAGGATTGCAGGAAGAACACCTGTCAGAACATTTGACAGAAATGGAACTAAAACCTCCCTGATCTAAAAGGCAAGGAAATATAAAAAGATAAATCTTACCCTCTTCTCTTCCCTCTGAGACCTGCATAACACTGACATAGGGCAGAGACAACGCAGTAGAGCATTTTCAAAGAAAACAGCTGGCAGTCAGCGTGCTGCCTATTTAGGCACCTAAAGTACACATTAACTCTTGTCTCCATGTTGTTAAATATGAACAGTGCCGTTTTGTTCTTGTGCAGGATCTGTTGGGATCATACCTCATAAACAACTCTTCTTGAAACAGTGGATGCTCAGAGGACTGATACAATCTACAGCGACAGATGGAAAGAGAAGATTAAGACTACTTAAAAATGAGTAATAGTACTCCTCTATGGCTTGTGTGTTTGCAAAATTGTTAAATCTCAGTATCTCTATTAAGAGAGTAAGGTTGACTCAGAAAAAAACCCAATAGAGCAACCAGAATTTGATAGAGAAATATGTGCATAAAGTAGTGATATTCTAGTGATCCACTAGAAAGATCAGAATACAGAATTTTAACCTGCAGCCATGACCCAAATTGAAGAATGCAGCAACTGGACACAGAACAAAGCACTCCAGTAGTGCATGCAGAGATGGGATACATCTTTTTTTTTTGTGCTGACTTAATGCTGGTGCGTAAAAAAATCTGTATTAATGCCTCCCTGTATCTTATTCTGTTCAACAGCTGTTATTTCAAGTGGAAAATATTTATTGGTGCAAAACTATCACAGCTTTAATGCTGTATTCCCTCAGTGAGTTAAGATAAATACCAAATTCTAAAAGAGACGTAAGCACAATGCTGAAAGCACACACAATTCTTTATTATTGAGCCTTTGCCTATGACAGAACCTCGTAAGCATTTTAATCAATTCCGCTTAACATTTAAGCATTCTATGTATCTATAAACACGAGCTTAATTCGAAAGGTGGTGCTTATTAACACGATCCTCGTACTTACTGCTTAAGCATAGTGCCTCGCTGGCGTTCAGCCCACACTGGACTTTGCTCTCACTTCTATCTTCATAGAAGAGTTTGGATAGGTTTCAACAAAAGCAGGTGATTAACCAATTAGTAAGAACTGCACCCAAGCACCCCAACCCCCCCCCGGCCCCTTACACACGTGTGGAGGTGAAGTGGCCCTGCATAGGAACCAGGAATGGGAATTTCAACAGGAAAATCCAGTGGTCACACGCCAAGTGCCATCATCACACTTCCCACGTGTTTTTAGGTACTGAAAGTTCCTAAAATAAAGCATGCAATAACAGCACACCATGCTGCTACTAAGTTCCAGAATAACTTAAATATCCATTGAAGTGCAGCATTGTTTTATAGAGGCAACACTTCCAAAAGACCACATGGAGGACTTGACCCAGACGTCAACTGACTAAAGCATTCGAACATCAGTAAGTTACTGGGGAGTTCTCTAAAGAATGAAAGAAAGGCCAACCATCTTGCATAGCTGTAACAACCTCTGAAGTTCAACTTTTCCCACTCGCTATGATTTTCACAAGGAGCTTTCTCCGGATAATCTCTACAGATTGCGTTAGAATTCTTCCTTGGGCGACATTTGCAGTAAAAGTAGTCCTGAAGTAAATGTTCAAAATGCATCAGTACTTCTAGGATTAACAGCCTGGTATTTTTATGCACAAAGTGGGATGGGAGGAGGAGGGAAGGAAATTTCACACATGTCAAGAGGAGTTGGTTTGCAAACATGTGAAAGCCCTTCAATGCTATTTCTGAAGGGGTTGGTAGCCAACATGCCAGCTGGGCAGAGCTCTGCCTCAAACAGTTATTTCTTAATGAATTTTTGAGTGAAAGACTCAAAACTCATGAGGAGAGCAAGGAATTTGAGGCTTTAACCCATGCCCATAACAGCATATCGGCCCACATCCTTACAATATGCAAGGAGTGGCATGGTTCAGTAGCTGGCTGTTGTTTTCCTACGCTTGGTATGGTTTCCATAACGAAAGAGGTCTTTGATCACTATACTCTTTAAAGGTATATTTCATTTATACTTTGCTAAAGTAAACATACCCTCACATGTTGATAGATTGCACTGTTGAGCTTACTAGTTTGCATTATTCCCCATTGGAATGGCTCTAATTCGATGAACAGATGTAACATGGCATATAAATGAGTAAACCACACTGACCCAAAAACAAAGCCCAGAACTTCACCCTCTTATTCTTCTTTCCTTTGGTGACTGGTAAGGCCATATTATTCTCTCAGGAAGAACAAAGAAAAAAAAAAAAGCAAAAGCAATGTAATGTTTTTTTCCATTATTTATTTTCATTTGCTACTCAGCTGCATATTGATAAAGGTCTACAGAGTTTGAGGAAATTTGCCTTCCTGCCAGTTGTGAACATTAAGAACCATCTGCTTTTGAAATGAATCTTCCTTTACCTTTTAAATAATTAACTCCTGTTGATCAAATGCATCCTTCAGTCTGGCTGGTAAAGGGGGAAAAAAGGAAAAAGTGCACTCATCCATCAAAAGAAAAACACTGCATTTTTTTCCTTGTAATTCACTGCAGCAATCAGAGTAACAGAGCTGGGCCATCGGACAAGGACAAATATCCCGGAACGTACACTGTGTTCTGACATGGATTAACATGGACTCCAGGTGTGAAATTGTTCTCACCCCCAAGTCTGGCTTGAATTTATCACCAGTCTGTAATAAAGACTGAAGAAAACCTCAGATTCAACTCCAGATGTTTCACAAGGGATCAGACCCTGCTGAAGAGAGATCTCGGCGGCACAAACAGCTCCATAAATCATTACTGGCTCCTTACCACCCTTCTGACCACCTTTTGTAACCTTTTGATCTCAGACCATTACCACCAAGATATATCTGCATTATAAAACAGCTGATTTGCTCTGTCTTCTGTGAGGATGTCAGTGTTTAACGGGTCCTTGGAATGTTAAGTAATCGTCTTTCTGGGTCAAGATCAAGGTGAACGAGGTGGGGAAATAAAGCCTGCCTGTGCTGTGCCTGGATGGAGCATTAAAAGGAAGACTGGAGGACTGGGAAATCCCAGAGCTGCAAATTGCTGAAGGCTGGGAAAGCCCATGGCTGTGCCTTTTCCTTCTTGCCATTAATGCCCTGAAGCCCTCATCTCTATCTTCTTACAAACAGAAGACTCTCCTTTTGCCTGTTCAAATGGACTGACATCCAGCACTTCCACACAAGCAAAGCCAAATTGTAACAATCTACTTGAAGAGCCAAGATACGTCACATGTTTTTCTGTTGCAAAGCTTGTCACTAAGGGATCAGGATGACTGAATCATCACAGGCATTGAACGCATTAAATGCTTCCTACAGAAAGCATCCTGCTGACAACATGGTGACCATTGCTAGGTTCTTGAGCTTTGCCTTTCATAATCACTCAAACATTTATTATTTTCAGGGACACAGACCTAACTAAGTGCAAGTACACATATACCCATACATACTTGGGAAGCCCTGTATTTTTAATAAAATTAATTAACATTCTGGTTAAAAAAATGAGTATATCTTATCACATGCATAAAAAAAATCAGATTGAAGATATAATTGATCTTGCACTTTAAATAGATGAATGTCAACTAGAACATGCCAAATTAATTATTGTACATTTACACCTCACATTCACCCCCTCCAAAATAAAAGAGTTGTGGGGTACTAAAGTACAGTATCTGTAATACTCATAGCCTTGACCAAGAAGTCCTCTGTGAGGAAGTAACTGAAATCCAACATGACTTGGAGTGAATCATACCTTGTGCCCTGTTTGTTTCTGCAAGTGCTGTGTGCCACTGGGCTCTGATTTCTGTAATATTGACTGACTGCACACAGGAAAAGCCCTACCAACACTTCCATGAGAACTCCTTACAACTGACAACTAATATCTGAAATCTCTCCCTATGACACCTACTCTCCATGCTGCTCTCTATTCTACAGGAGAGATACTGCCAGCTTTGCTTATTGCTAAACTCCGTTCAAAGACCTGGTAACAACACACATCTCTTTGCCAGTCTGAAAGCCAAGTCCTTACCCACACCCTCACAACAGCATCCACTGCCCCCCACACACAGCCCAGCACTGATGTGGGTTCAGCCCGTTTTCCACAGATGAATGGTTTAACACAAAGTTTGCTCTTGCCCAGTACCTGACCCTGCGTGAAGGATGTGGTACCCAGAATTTACAGATCAGTTACTTATGCAGTTCAGAACGATGTATCCTTATTCCACGTAGGGTAATTCACAAAAAAATATTCCCCACAGTGATTTGCAGAATTGCATAATACAGTTATAAAGTTAAAATAATGGCAGAGGAAAAAAAGGAATTAGAGTCTATAACCACTGAAGAAGAAATATGTTTTCAAATGTGATTTGCAAATAGACGGTGAATCAATGAGGCAGGGAGACTAGAGGATGCTTCTGTGGGAAAAATAGCTGGGGAATGAAAAGTGGGGCATTTAACAAGGCACTGCACTCCTTTACTGCTACTTGCATGGACTGTCTTCAACCATTAATCTGCAAATTATTCACTGCTGGATCCCCAGTAAGGTTATTAGCACCAGACTTTACTTCTGCTCTTTTTCACCTCACGAAAGGCACTTGGTGTGATGTACTCACACGAGTCAGAGCAATCTCTGGCCATGTCCCACAGTGATGGGATGCCACACAGTGACATGACTCCTGCCAGCAGCAGCACCCAGGAGCAGCTGGACTCAAACACACCTCACCTGCAAGCGTAATGTTTCCAGTATGTGTTTCACATGGGCAATTACTTGACGTTTTCTTCATGCGTAGGAATGCACTTTGAATACACCTGGACTTTTCCTGTGCTACTTAATTCACAGTGAGGAATTTGAGATGCACCCATTGGGTGTTAAAGACAATGACAAACTCAAATACTGCAGTTAACAGAGCCTAAATAATGGTGATAAAGGGAGTGACATTGGTAGTAACATTAATTTCAGTGGGCATAAGCTTGAGTTTGATCCTTGTGAAATACACTGCAACAAACTTAAAATTGCTCAAAGGCCACGTTTGGAAGGAAAGCATCGTCATCTTAAGACAGATAGAGAAAATCCGCCCCAAACCTGCAGGCTGATGCTGGCAGGAGGCCTTGGAGCCCTCACTTGGGAAAGAGGTGCATGCTAGAGGAAAGCCATGCTGCCAAAGCTCCAGAAATCCAACTCACTTCATTTATTGTACTTAAAGCTCCGTACGGCTCAACCTGCATTCAGTCCCCTTGGAGTCAGCTTGGTATGGCAAGGAAAGGAAAATGGTAGGCAGGGCAATCTCTGTCAGAAGCATACAGAACTTAGCCTGTATAACGCAGACACTGAACTGTCAGTAGTCTAAAAAATAATAAAGGCTGATCTCAGTTTCTGTCAAATCAAACCGACACAAAAAACCTGGAAACTGATGTGAAAGAAAAAAAAAAAATCGATGTCAATCCATTTCTTCACTCAAAAGCGACAGTCCAACAAGACAATCAGAGCTTTAAGACTGAAAGTGATTTTTATACTTTCTATAAGTGGGTTCTGGTAGAAGCAGGACCAAATAGATCTTGTACAAAAGTACCATTTCCTAACCGAAATTTCCATAATCCCACTGTTACATCCAAAGACAGCGAGCACAGAACAGCAGTGAAGCCTGCAGCTGAAATCACTTTCTGACAAAGAAGAAAGTAAGAACAAAGCGCAATGGATGCAAGTTAGAAAGATCTCCTTGAAAGGCAGAATAACTTGTATGCCCATCTACAAATCCCAGCGCTATTCTCTCATTTAGAGCCAGCAGGAATCATTCATCACAGTGGTAGCTGCAGAACCATTGTGTGGCCAATGGAGAAAGGCAAGCACCTCCACAAGGTCTTTCCTTCACTCATCAGCTCAGGCAAAGGTAGGCTCAGAAGCAGGAACCAGCCTGTAAACTCAGCAAGGTCTCAGTGATGTGACCCTGCTGCTACAACACTGTTAAAAACAACAAGTATTGTATAAGAAGCAGCAACGAGAACAGCAGTTTAACAATGTAGTGAGTGTTAAGGACAGCAGGAAAAGCCTACTGATTCCCTGAGCTTTAGAGCAGGTCTCACTTCAGCAGAACTCAGGAGGCATTCAACAGTTGCATCTCCCCAAATCCTCGTGCTTTCTGAGTTCAGACTGCTCACATGCACATGGAATACACACACTGCCCACACTGAGAGCCTCAGCCTCTCCTAAATGAACACACTGCTCTCAGCAGCTGCCATCCCCGAGCTCTGCTCAGCCCCTGCACCACCAGCTGCAAAATGGGCTCCTGAGCTCAGCTCCAAACACCCCACGGCACTTTTCCCAAAGGCTGCAGAGGATCGCTGGATACTTTCCTACCTTTTAACTACTTTCTGTGGAAGGAGAAACCATCAATTTCACCAATGGACTTTTTGAGTGGTGAGACAGCAAAGCACCATCACACACAGCAGGACTAGCAGGCAGGGCCCCAGTGGCTCCCATGGCACAGAAACAAGTTCAGGCTGAATAACGCTGAAAAATGAAAAAGTAAGGAGGAGGGGAAGGAGTATTATTGATTGGGCAAGCCAAGACCTTTAAAACAGGCATTTCTGTACTTACTGGTTAAAATTAGGTTGAGCTGCTGAGAGCATACGCATCCTCGGGGCTGCCTCTCCAGCCATCCCACAGCGGTTCAGCGTGAATCACTTCCATGCTGATTCACACAATAGCTCGCAGGCTGAGGTGGCCAATAATTCAATTAGCTGACTGAATTGGAAGTTGTATTTTATCTCAATAATGCAGCAGTTTGGACTATAATAATTTCCTTTGACTGCTGAAAAGGAATTGGTACATAATAACACGATGAGTGGTCAAAATAGAAGAAGCGATTTTTAAGTGTGCTATGGAGAAAGCCTCGCTCAGCCGGGACACCCGTGTTTGCTTTAGCCCTGAAAAGGATGTAATGCAATTCAGCTGAGTCCCCTCAAAAGGACCGCAGCGCTGAGTGATGGCGTAGAGCCTCATCTTGAGCCTAAGCCTCCGAAGCTGAGCACACAAGCTGTTTTATTGCTTGATTTGCAGGCAATAGAGTAACAAGTTAGAAACACCGAGGATCATTTGTGTGGCTGCGTTCCAGTAGAAGAAATGGGAAATTCTGAAGCAAGTGCTCACAGCCTTACACAACATCACTCGGGCCTTTATAAATCATTTCCTATGCTGGGAACAGGCAAGAGGGAAGAGAAAACCGCAACAATGCCTTCCAGCTGGTCAGATAAGGGTTACCTTTAATTGCTTTGTCCATACACAAAGCAGAAAGCTCAGCATCCCTCAGATTGAAGGTCCAGTGCTTCGAAGGTCAGCTCTGCTGCACACATCGTGTCAGCTCAAGTACAGATAAAAAAAAAAAAAAAGCACTGGAGAAGCATCCCATCATAGCCTGCAATGTCAGAGACTGCTTTGGGGGAGAAGCGCTTTGAATGCACCTCTCCTATATTCACACAGCAATACCAACTCATCTGATTATTTAATTTTCCAATCTGAATCTGACAGCTTGCAGTACTGTGAGACACAAAGCGTTGTGTTGCCTGGCTGTACCAACGTAGTTTTAACTGTGTCTTATTGACTGTGACAGGAATAGGCTGCTTGTTTCCAGGTGGGTTATAGGAAATGTTAGAGGGTACATTCACAAAGCTCAAATCATTGAATTCAAAGTTGTATTTTAAAAAGAAATGGTCCAAATATTTGTTTTTATCTAAGATAAGAAGATTTGGTCACCTGAAACTGCTTTAAACACGTGTATGTTTTAAGGATTTTCATTAAGTTAGTTTAATTTCTGCTCTAGAATCCAGTGTCAGTGCAACTGAAATCAGAACTTCAAACCACTTTCTGCATTCAGACCCAGACTCAACAAGGCATAGAAAAGCCTGTGCTGAAATAACTGCAAGCTCACATACTTCAGCTATTTCAAGTAAAATATACATAGCTGGAAAGTTTCCCATCTGTATTTTATGTTAAGGATATACGTAGGCATCATGCTGAGCTGCAATCTTGCTTACAGTTCTTATTTGAATTGGCAAAAAATAATACTGAACAACTCATCAATTCTTGGAGTTGGACTCGATGGTCCTTAGGGGTCCTTTCCAGCTCTGGCTATTCCATGGCTCCATGCTGAGGTTTAAATGGAAAGGCAAATGCCTATCGAATTGCTGTTCCCAGCCACACCGCTTCAACCAGCGACGAACTGCTCCAAGACCTCATCTCCCAGCTTTGTGATGTACAGCGCTGGAATCGTGAATAAGCAAAACCTGCTGTGAGCACACCCCCCCAGTAGGATATTGCAGACATATCACTCCTGACAGGGCTAAGCGATAGGTGATAGCGATAAGTGGGGTTGGAATAAAATATGATTAAACCAGTCTTTTCCATTCTGCCTTGATTTAGGAGTACAAAGTGCAAACTATTCATCTTCTGCCTAGAAGCAGTAAATCAACTGATAAAGAAAAGTGAGAAGTAAGTGCAGTGCCAGGAAAATCAAATCATCACGTGCTGGAAAACTGCTTATGGAAAGCAGGAAAACAGGATTCAGTAACAACACAGAAACATCAGAGTGATCAGAGCTTACACAAGGGACAGGCACAGAAAGCAACAGCAGCAGCCAAACACCAAAGGAGGGGAGACAACAACAAATATCAGCAGGGTCAAAGCAATGGGGAACAGCTGAGGCAACCTCTGCTTGGGGCTGCAGTCGTTCCCTGCTCCATTCTGTGGCCACGTCTCTGTGGGACAGGAGCACAGGTGTGGGCAGGTCGGTGGGTTTTTACCCCCAATAAAAGACAGCTAAAAGTATTCCCATCTTTATGAGGAGACACATCTAAGGCCCTTTCCAGACAAAGCTCACCAGCACTGCAGGAGCTCAGTGCCCGGTGCACAAAGCAGGCCAGCCCCTCGCAGGACTGTACGACACTTTGCAGTGCAAACTGGTTGGGCTCACGCTGCACCAGCTCCTGCAATTAAAGGGAAGGACTCTGCAGAAGTAGCAGGAACCAGGCTGCCCAGCTGCCTGCTCTGCCCACACGCTTGCTTCCAATTACCAGGTGGTTTGCTCACGCTCGTTATAATGCCATCCAATGCTGCACCCAGCTGTCCTGTGCACAAAGCCTCTCCCATCTGACAGACACCATGGCTTCTATTTTTCCACCAGAGTGTTTCTTCCCTCTTCCTCAGAGAGTTTTTAAGGAATAATTCAACTGAAAATCCTATGTGCTGCAAGGTATGACACCGTTATGTCCATCCTAAAATTAATGGTTCCATTTCAGCACATTGCTTTGTCCTGCAGTACTCCTGCTATCCCTCTGCCAACATGAGGATGTTGAATACGGACAGCAACACAGTAAAACGAAACATGTTTTAAAGCCATGGGATGGGAAAGTCTTAGTGTTTGAATGAAATAATTATCCTGAGGTTAGGCTGTAACACTGAACCACTGAGGGATACACTGCAGAGCCTCCCGAGGAGGGATCACAGCCTTAGCCAGGGAGGGATGGAATCATGAAACAGAATTGGCATTCTTTAGAGAAACAGCAAGGCAAAATGAGCTAGAAACAAGCTGAATGGGTGAAACGAAGAGGATAATCCTGCATTTTTCACAAAAGCCTACAAGGAGATTAGTTGCCAGCACCAGCTATATTCTTGCAGCTGTGGTTAAAAGGAGTGCTTGATGAGTAATTGGTAATTATTCATCCTTCCCTAATCTTGTAAATCAGTAATAATAACAGAAGTCCCCATACCACCACTACTGTATGATTAACAACACTTTTCACCTGTAAATTTTAATGACTTCACAAAATAATTATTTGATTTCCTAATGGCAGCTGGACCAGCTGGGCTTGGTGGGACATGCCATGGGGCCAGGCAGCAGGGAGGGACACGTTGGAACCGGGCAGATCACCCTGCATGGAGGCAGATGTGGGACTGTCTTATCAAGGATGGAATATCTCAACCTGCAGCAGACCTCCTTACCACTGGAAATAACACGGTGTTACGGGGGTTCCCCATCCAGGGCTCTTTCTGACAAGGTACAAAAGGACTCTCAATTGACAGAATTGGGCCATAAGCAGGAAAGCTGGAGACAGCTGGCCTTGGGCACTGCCATCCACCATGACTGACCTGCTGCTAGCACAGAGCACGGGACCTGACTGCCACGGAGACCTGTCCCATTGCTGCAGCTTCCCTGTGCTCCCTGCAGCATGAATATGAAAATAATTACACCAGCTCTTAGTTCAAAGGGGCTCTTTGTTCCTCACAAAGCCAATTACAGCAAGCTGGGTAATCAGCTCCAAGGATGGGCCCTGCACATTGACACGCACCTGCACAGAGCACACGGACACAGCCAGCCCCAGAGCCAAGGGCTCACGTCTGCAGCGTGCTGCCTGCATGTGAGACAGAACAAAGTGATGAAATCGGGCTTTTGGAAGGCGAACAGAGCCGTATCGTTTTCCCTTTACATCTCCAGAAACTTCTGGTTGAATAATCCTATCCTAAAGCAGCATTTGTAGAGCACTTGGCATTAATTTTGCAGGCACGTTGCCATGAGTATTCAATCAGAGTGCTCAACTGCACAGCAACGGAATGCTGACACCTACTGCCACACACTGCCACGCAACCCGACAGCAGCCTGGAGCATCCCACTGGGATGGCACCGTGCTGGCAGCCGGGCCTGCAGCTCTCAGGGTGAGCAGCAGAGCTGCAGAACTCGAATGATGCAGAGCTGCTGCTATGCTGGTGAAGGAGTCACATGTGTGTGCATCACAGGCACACAGAGCATTACTCATATTAATGAGGATTTGCAAGGCAGCTCCAGCTCTGGCTGGGAAACCTGAAGAAATGTGATGATTCAGCCATAAGAGTCATTCAGCATTTCACACGTGCTTTTAGAAAGAACGAACAATTCTTCCAGGATGTACATACACAAAGGACTTACAAAACAAATAACTAAACATTAATCTTATTGCCATTAGTTTGGATTGGAGCAAAATATCTGTTGATCTCAGTCCATAACCAGCAACTATGGAAAATCTTTTGCTGAATCAAATCATAACAAATACTTGAAAATAACTGCATTTTTTCCTGATTTTCCTGTGTCTGAATTGGTTTCCTCTGTACTGTATCATAAAAAGAAAATCAGATTTATAAAAAAGTGCACATAAAAATAAACTTTAAAAGAAGTTTTAGAACGAAAGTCAGATTCTCTGATTCCTGGAGATCTCACACATCGGGTGTGTCATTTATTTGCACACAGAGAAGCTGTGAGCCAATAGGTGGCCTAACAGCTCCATTCACCTGGAGGTAAATAGATGGGAAGTATGGGAGCACTGCCACAGTGAGCACTGGTACCTATGGACTCCATTTCTTTACATCCATACCTGAAGGGGAGGGGCAGAGCAGTGCAGGTAAGTTGAACTCTATTAACGGGGTGCCCTGACTGGGGTTATCTGAGAGCTGGAGCTGTGTGACAAGCACATGCATTGGAATCACCCAACAATTGCTTCTGGATTACCATCACTGGGCTGCTATGCAAAGGAAATCAAAGCAGTAATGATGGACTATTAGTGCAGGAGGGAGCACGGAGTTGGCTGTTACCTCCATCCGTTTTGGCTGCAACAGAGATTTGCCTTGGGAGAAAAAATTCCAGTTGCATTAACACTGAAAAGAATAGACTGTAAGAATTATTTCATATTTCTGTACAAGTGTATATGAGAACTCCTACAGCTGCTACATGGGTTTTGCTATTATTTCTGTAAGCTGCACGCTCTGACACTGAAGCATGCACAAATTCCTTTTTTTTCCCCCTCCTGTCTGGAAATAGAAGATGGAAAAAGCCCTCCGTTCTCTCACACCTCCTTAGCAGATGGCGCTGAAGCTGCACACCTCCCACAGCCAGCTGGAAGGGGGGCAGGAGGAAGGCTTCCCAGGCCAAGTGGGTGGAGGAACCCCATAGGGATGGCACCGCTCACCCCCACACCATCCTGCCCAGGGACAGCCCCCAGCCCACTGCACAGCTCCACTGTCAGCTCTGCTTCTGCTTCTCTCTGTGCCTGAACACCCTCTAGTCCTACTAAAACTCACTCTTCTTTCACCAGCAGCTTGCTTGCATCTTTCCAAAGCGACAGCAAAGCAATGCCTGCTGGCTCTGACCTCTGTACAACTGAGAGAAGACCACATTCAAGTCTTTTCTGAACCATTTTTCTCTGAGAACACTCTACATTCCATAAAGCAGAAAGGTTTTTAAACAGGTTATCTCACTTGCCCTTGGTAACATCTATCCACAAATACAAATTATCACCTATGTGCTGTTACTATGCAAAAGCAACTCTGATATAACCAATAATTAGAAATCAATTACAGGGCTTGAGTGCAACAGAATTCTCTTGTGACTTGGGTGCCTCTATGCGTCTATTTGCAGCATCTGTAAGTGTGGTAATCTCTCTTAATAATTCTTTATATGAATAGAAGATGCCTAAGGCCTTATTCAATTCCCATTTATGCCCAAGGAAACCTGCCTGTTTAAATTATACACGTCTCGTTCCTCCCATCATGCACTTTGATGTGACTTCTTACAAATACACGTTGGCCATAAAACCATTCCAGCTCTGAAGCAGGTAACCTGGTAATGCTGCGTATTCATTCTGGCCCTGACACAAATTCTGTTTTTATTTTTTTCCCCCCAAGATGTAGTTCATGATTTTTCCTTTCCTTACTAAAGAATTCCAAGGAATGAGGGCTGGACTGGCAGGCCCCTTTCTCAAAGCTGACCGTGGGTCTGCAGCGATGGCTGCTGCAGTGGCAGTCCCACATCTCAGCCCTGCACTCAGCGCAGCACCACTGACCCATTCTCACTGCTGAGAACATGCTCTCAGTTCCATGCAATGCTTCATTCTTAGTTTCTCATTCGAGAAATTTGACTGGATCGGGAATGCTGGAGGACTGAGCAGCGTTTGGTTGCAGAGATGCTTTTCCTCCTTTAGCTGAAAGCCAGGTGTGAGCAGAGCTCCTGCTGCTCGAGGCGCCTCACCTCCCCACCCCAGTGCTGATGCTCTCTGCCTCACTTCGTCACTGCTGTGGGAACCCCTGGGCTGTGCTACAGAAAAGCCGGGGCTGCTTTTCACGTTCAGTGCAGACATATCCACAACTGATACATGGATCTTTACCACACAGCGACTCTACGATGTTACAGTTACAGCTAAGAGCTCCTCAGACTCCAATAAACAACAACAGAGAGTGCTCAGGCTTGCCAGTCAGAAATACGGACTGTTGCCAGAGCGGATGATTTGAATCCAAGAGCAATGCAACTTCTGAAGAAAAGTGTCTCAGGACCTAATTGAAAAACAGCCCAAAGTGATACGAAGCCAGTCAAGTTTCCTCCTCCCACCAACCCATCACGTAGTAAAGCTGAAGCACACAAACAGCGCTGCTGCCACTAAAAAACAAGGCTGCATCACCAATAACCACACCTGGGAGGTGCACACAGAGAGCAGGTCAGGAACTAACACAACCTTTGCCAATACCACCAGGTTGGCTTAAGCGACTGCCCCATCCCCTGTAGCAGTGCCTGGGAGGCGCAGGGCTGCTGGGAGCACTGACTGTGTGCTGGGAGCAGGGGAGGGCATAGCCAAGAGCCCAGAGCAACCACAGCCCACCAGTTTGACAAGAAGAAACAAAAACAAGCAAAGATTCACCACAGGCTGCTGCCTGCCTTGCAGCTGCTTCGGGAAAAGGGAAACCAGTTGAACACAAAGTATCAAGGAACACCCGTATAGGTTGGTGTGCAGGCTTCGTGTGCCTCAGCAGAGAGGTTTTGTTCAGCACAGTCAGAAATCCAGCTGTCCCATTGCTAAGTCAACTCTATTTGACACATCTGAATGATTTTAGGAAAAAAAAAAAAAATAAACCAAACCAACAACTTGACTTGTACCACAGAGAGAAGCAAACAGCCATCCCACTCTGCAGAAGCATCCTCTCATCATCTGCTGGGGCTGACTTGTATCAAAACCCTCCTTTATTTCTACTTTGGAGCAGACAAATAACACCGAGCAAATCATTTCCTTGAATTATTCCAAGACATCTTTAATTGCTTTTTAGGTTCTTTTTCTTATATAAGGTGCTGGAAGTGAAAGTATCTACCAGGCCTGCTGTCTTCCTTAAATCTCTTTGCATCTCCTCAGCCACCTTTACTTATCTGTATTGTTTCTAGGGAAAGACTGTGCATTTACCAACTGGAACTGGGATAAAGTGGGATTGAAAGCTCGGTGTGTCAGGCAGAGAGCTGTTATCACAGCTTGATTTTGAACCTGGAATTATGCTGTACAACGTCCTCTCCAAACAACATACCTTTAATGTGAATCAAAGGATGGTCTTCGCTAGATGTGAGGATAAACCTGCAGTAACAGGAAAAAAGTATATGAGCTGGTGGACGTTAGCATTGATGTGGATTAGACACACTGATGCTGTTCTGGGAGTTTCATGGATCAGAGCAATGCCTTCACAGTGATTAAGTGTCATAGATGAATGTCTTCAGTTTCCAAATAATTTTTCCTTTTTCCCATCCAGTTTCAAACCAGGGGAACTGAACTGATCAAGATGAGAAGCACGTTAATATTTTCCATATAATTGCCTGTGGGATTGGGAGAAGCCACTGGATGGTATTTCTCAGAGCAGCAGCATCTTCAGACCCCCATCCATGCTCAAACCCTAAGAAAACCTTACACCACTTGATAGAAAGAGCCATCCATGGATGTTATATGGTGATAACAATATTGCATGATGCCAGCTGTAAATTCATACATCGTTATTTCCCTCAAATCATTACCGAGAATGGAATGGATTTGAAAGTTGTTCAATAACGTAACCAATTGCAAGGCAGCATCCAATTCTGCACCGTACTTAAACAATCCTTGCTGTCACAAGAGCTTCAGGATGGTTGTTTTTTTTGTTTGTTTGTTTTTTGCTGCCCTCAATTTCTTCATCATCCTGAGCTTTTTGTCTTGTTTTCACTTTTAGGCCAATGCTCCCACTATGGCATTATGCACAAGCAGGCAGGTGATAAATATAAGTAACAATCTGATGCACTTAATTATCAATTAAAGTTTCCCTTAAATGCAGGGAATAATTTGTCAATGACTACATCAGAATTTAAAAAAAAAAAAAAAAGGATCAGTTTCAGACTTTTCTTCCAAATCAATTCACGCAAAATTGGTTGGCACTTCATCTTTGTTAACCCCTAAAATAAAACTTCTATTACATTTTACTGATTTCAACCCTTGCGTACAAAAATGAATAATACCTGCGGGTGCCTCTCAAAGTAATTTAACTGAGCATATAACCAAATAAATACAAGTTTTCAATACTTCAGAGTGCAATCTCCTATACTAGACATAAGCTGGTCAGGAACAAGCTGCCATGAGCCGCACCCTCCCCTGCCTTTCCCCAGCTGTGGGGCGCAGGCAGCCAGCACACAAATCGAGGATGCTCTACAGGACTTAAACACACGGGTCTGCATGTTTAGTCATAGCCATCACCATCTAAAAGTCAAACCAGCAGCCTGGTGGCCCACCGTGCCTCAGAAAACTCAGGAGAGCATCGTCACTAAAACAGCTAATTCAAAATGCCAAGCGGAAGAGGAATCGAGCAATTATGCCCATGTAGTACGAAGGGAAAACAAACATATTTTATCTTCTGCAAGTAATGGAAAACTACAATTCTTCCCTGTGCTCCTTCCACTGATGACTCAGCCATCAAATCATCTGTGCCAATCCCATAAATTGATACAACATCTCTGCTGGAAGTAAAGAGAAAGCAGGAGTGCACTTTTAAAAGGTAAAAATACGATTCCCTAACAACAGTAGTTGTTTTACTACCTCATTAATAACTCAACACCGTACAAGAACTCAGCAATGTACGGAGAAGTTGCACTTTTGCAGCTGTGACAGCACAAAGGTGCACTGAGAGGAAGCTTGCAGGAAAGGCAGCGCGTTCCATCAGAACAGCTGATGCAGTCAGAACAGAGAGGCATCCAAACCTCCTGGGCTTCACATGGCTTTTTTTCTTTTTCCCCTTATCTAGGCTACTAAGATGTACTACTCTCCCTTTCTGCTTTGCTTAAGAATATATCCTCAAAGGGCTGAAAGCCTCTGGGAGATCACTTGAGATTTTCCTAATCGCAGCTTTGGGCGCAGATGCTCAGTGCCCCCAGAAGTCCTTTTCTCATGTGCCCATTCTGTCTGTTTCCCCATCAGTAAAACAAGGCAGATTTTTCCACTGCCTTGCAAGGTACTACGAGTACGCTTACAATGCTGCAGATACATTAGCAAATTACTTCCTTAATGAGATGCTCAGATATGACATTAATAAAATCTGACATCAGATGGGAAAAAAAAAACAGTGATGATTCAGAATTTTAAGAAGGAGGTGGTGAAGTCCTGAGCAAACTCGTGATTCCCACAACAGCTCAGCTGCCCCTCTCCGACAGCACCTCCAGGAGCTGGGACCTCTGGGCACAGGTTGACCTGCTGCTCCCTGGGAGTGCAGATCATATGCATAATCCCAGAAACACGGGGCTGGAGGGGTGCCTGGAGATCACTGTGGATGCCCCATCCCTGCAGGCATTCAAGGCCAGGCTGGATGTGGCTCTGGGCAGCCTGGTCTGCTGGTTGGCGGCCCAGCACACAGCAGGGGGTTGGGACTGGATGAGCACTGTGCTCCTTTTCAACCCAGGCCATTCTACAGTTCTATAATCTCCTCGGTACAGCAATGAGAAATGAGCCATCCTGAAACTCAGCAGGGAAAGAGATCTCAGAGCTTCTAGTCAACTAAAAACTAAAAAACTTGGAACGCCATGAACTCAGAACTTCTGTGAAGTTTTCCTAAGGCCCCGAGCACAATTTATCATCACAAACAGTATTTTAGGAGTATTTGACAACTGGAGAGTATTTACATTAATACACAAGAGAATAATGAGTTCATACAAGTGGTCATAGTTGACTGAACAAAATAACCTCAGTCAGGTATGTAATTAATCCTTTTATTACTCTGATGAATCAGCTGCTCTTATCTGAAACAAAACCACCCTTCATCATTATTTTGTGCTGCAGAGCAGACCGTATTATTGGGATGGCTCATCCAAATGGAGATCAAGTATGCTCACCTACAGTTTAGAAGTTACATCCAAATAACTCACACACTTTTTTCCACCTAAGTAGAATTTCATAAAGTAAAGCCTGCAAAACACAAACGTTTGGTGCCAGCAAACAGAAAGCAGAGGACAAACTGCCATCTAACCTGTGCATTTCCAATACATGAGCCATTCTCCAGAATTTTTCTTGCTAAGGAGTAGTCAAGAGCTCCATGGATTTAGCCAAAAATACAGGAGGAGCCCATCAAACAGTTTTACAGGTGGCTAAAACAAAACACAAGGAAAAACCTTTTCTTGGACTACTGGTGAGACTAAGAAGTTGTCACACGCAGGTCAGGGACAAGAATCACACTACAGTGAGAATTTCCCTAGACCTTAAGCAATTTTCCTAGCAGTAGAATCACAGAATGGCCTGGGTTGAGAAGGACCACTGTGATCATCCAGTTCCAACCCCCTGCTATGTGCAGGGTTGCCAACCACCAGAGCAGGCTGCCCAGAGCCACATCCAGCCTGGCCTTGAGTAGCCACAGCAAACCTCATTCTGTTGCCTAAAAACCCCCAGGCCAGCCAGGCTGATATTGCAAATCTCCCACGGGCACACTATCAGTCCAGAGGTTTCTTCCTCTTTCCTGCCTTTAATCCTTTTAAAGATCTCTTTCATGAAGAATAGACATCTGCATTTATAGTAAGTCCATGTTATAAAAAAAAAAAAAAAAAAAAAGGAATAAGAATAAAATGCTTTGCAGTTGCATCTCTGGCTTGGGCAAATGTCCACAAACATGTGGCACCACTGAGCATTTTCTCCAGAATTTCTACCAAGCCTCATCAGCAGCACAGCAGGCAGCCCTGTTGTGGGGACAGCTGCATGCAGACGGAGTGGCTGGAGCACCAAGTCTTGACATGTTTTATGAGTTAATTTGGTGTTATTTAGTGTGCTGCACAGCAGCACTAAATCTTCACATCCTTTTTAGTGCTGTAAGTAATGCTTTAACTTCTTGGTAACCGTACAAGCTGGTGTTAATCCCCTTATATTTATTTGTTTAATACCCAGGGGAGCTGCAGAGCACATCGTTGTAAAGGATGTGCTGCAACCACAAGAAGGCTAAGCAAACTTATTAAGCTCTATTTTTCTTTTAAGGCACATTTCCCAATCAAGTAAAGATGAGACAACGGGAAATAAGGGAAAAGAACAAACACCCCAAATCCTTTAAGTGCTTTTGTTTTAGTGATGCCTGTTTTGTTTGACAACCAAATTAACAGCAGGCAGCATCCCTACACACCCAAAGTCCACGTGTGCTGAAGGGGAGGCAGGTCACTCCTGGAGCTTCCCCTACCTGATCTCAAAGCATCAGGACCACCTTCCCTGCAGCTCCCTAAGCTGAAGTAACATCTCTTTTAAGACGTGAACTGGTATATGATGATCAGTAAGAACATGCTCCATGGTAGGCGTGGGTTCAGACCTTCTGCTCAGAACGCTGTCAAGTGGTACAGCTACACTGGGTGAGGATGTAACTCATTAAGCCACACTCTTAATAAATAATACAAACCAAGATCGCATCTGATGAATCACAGAAATGTTCTTAAATGTGAACCAGCAAAATCTATAAATACTACAAAATATCTCCGGCATTTACTGATGCTGTTTGAAGCTTCAAGTCTGAAGTGTTTCCTAAGCCAGGGAACATTGGATAGATGGACCAACAGATGGACAGAGAGGTCCATCAAGTACATTATCAGCTGCCATCCCGTGAATGGCAGGCAGCTAATGTAGCACTCAAGGGAATTTTCCACCCATCTGTTCTTAATAAAGCTACACGACGCTGTTCTGAATCCAGTCTTTAGTTCCAGTGTTCAGGGGTAAGGCTGGAAAACTTATCCTGAAAAAAGCACGGTTTACAGGCGGTGAGAAACACATCGCTGCTATTTGTTAATGAGACAATTCCCAGCACCCACTTCTCTAATTTATTACTAGGAGTTATTACACTGGAACCACCTTAATAGAACTGTTTCCTTTTCGTATTTCCAGCAGCAAAACTCCATCATTGGTGTTCAGTGGCACTGGTCTTATATTGGGAAAGCTCTGATGTTACTTCATCCAAGAGACCACAGGCACCTCCATCACACACATCACTGCACATTGAGTGTGTTTTTTGCAGGTTTTTTTGAGGGACTGCTTTCCCCCTCCAGCTGCATACCGTGTTATCTTAATTAGACAACTGCTCTCCTGATGTGGCACTAAAGTCTATGAATAAAGGATACATGTTGTGCTACCTCACTGCACCACTAAGAGCGTTTCCTCACTTGAATGTGAGGAGGTACTCACTTAAATCAGGGTCATTCACAGCACAAAAACCCATGCATTTTTGAGAGCAGCGCCAGGGATGCAATAGCCACATGCTTTCATTAAGGAAAAAGACATTGAAGCATCTTTTAATCAAACAGGTAATTATTTTCTTCTTCTTAATAGACAGTGCAAGACCTAGATGCCCTGGTCAAAGTACCATCAATAAAGAAGAAACTTTTTGCCTGCTTTTTTAAAATTCATATTCCTTCATAATTATTCTTCTTGTACTTTAAGACTGGGCAGAATAATGCCATCAGGTCCGGGCTGGGGTTGCACTGCAGGAGGAATGGGAGCAATGCAGTTTCCCCTGGTAACTGCAGGGAAGTACAAGAGTGGGATTTAATTGGGTCAGAGCAGGAGTTAAACTTCACAGAGCTTAATTCACAGCTTCACCTAACCGCGTTTCTGGTGTTATTTTTGGCAGAGCAAATATCTGTTTTCATTTCCATCCCATATCTTCATTGCTCTCCTGACTCCCACTCCGCTTACAGCCATTTCCCCTGGCTGCTGGCTGGGCTCAGGAGGGCTGCAACAGAGGAAGCAGCCAAGCTCAGGGCTCAGAGCTCTCCACCCACACCTGGGCTCCCTCTGCCCACAGACCTTCAAGCACAGCACCCTGCGGATCCCAGAGCAAATCAGCCCCAGGGCTGTGGGGATGCTCGCTTTCAGGAAGCGATGAGCTCAGCCTAATTATAACAAAACCACGTCACAAGAGGCAAATACAAAAACAGGCCTCGAGGAGCTGAGAGGTAAGCAGCAATATGCAGGAACAGCAATGAAAGTACTGACCATTCACCAAGTTGGACAGATGCCTTATTTGCTTCATGGCCCTAAGTCAACATGGAGGAAAGATTGCTTTCCTCCCAACCCCTCTGAGAGTGACCCACACAAAGTTAAAATGAGCTGCTCACTTGGTTGTTTGCTTTTTTTTTTCTTTAAGTCTGCATTAGTTGCAAGCTGAAAAGCATGCATATAAAAATGCGATCTTATGAAGACTATGAAAATGCTGAGAGGTGAACTACATGATAAAAGAGTGATTCCAAATGAGTTTTAACTAGAAACCTGCAGTAAGTTCCCATGGATTAAGTTGGAAGTTATGCAATTCCTAGGGTGGGAAAGAAGTGGGGGGAAAAAAAAAAAAAAAAAACGTTTTCCTCTCTATTCATTTTCCTCTCTCATCAGTGAAGACATCCAATCAAAGGTTCTTTTCCTAGTTTGCCTATCTCACAGCAAGGAGACATCTCTCAGTCGAGAGCATACAGCAAAAGCAATGGTGTGCCACGTGCTGCAATCATGAGATGGGCAGCTGAATAACATAAGAGAGGAAAACGTGTATCCGTTCCTAGTATAAAACCCAAAGAGAAACACGAAGAGATGCTACACTGACAAACAGCCCTATAGCAGCACTTATTTCCAACGACTGACAAGGCCCGGTGTTCACAGAGCTGAACCTGTCCTCAGGAATTTAAAACATTGGTTGTTACATTTGCAGACCTGGAGAGAATAGGGACTAAGGCTCAAGGATGCATGAAAACTCTTAAAGCATGAAAAGTCTTAAAGCAGCACAGGCTTGGATATCGCATGCAAAGATTTAGATGTGATATCCAAGGATAGAGATGGGACAGCACTTCCCCATACAGTTGTATTTATGAGCTCATACCATCCTTCAGAGGCCCAGAAGCCCCACTGAAGAAACATCTCAAAAGCTCTTTTATGCACAGACTGAGGTGCAGCTTCACAAAAATTAAAGCCACGTGCAAACAAGGCTGGGTGCCAAAAGCAGCCTGACCCCACGCACACCATCACTGATGGAACAAGGCACAAACCTACCAGGAGTGAGCTCTGCAAGGTTGTGTCGTGATCCTGAGATCAGCAGCTCTAGCACCACGAGGTTATAACTGACGATGTGTGGAAGCACACAGGAGCCATGCTTTGCAGAAGGAACTGAGTGCCTACCTCCAGAGTACAGGATGCTGGGGGAATTGCTGTGCTGGGTTTGGGTGGTTTTGGGTTTTTTTTATGCTTTTTGTTTGATTTGGGGGTATCGACACACAGTGGGAGAGAACAGTGCACAAGGAGCAGAGAAATGAAAGAAGTGATGAAGGAGGAGAAAAGTAGAACAGAGGGTGCATCTGAATCAGCATTTCATTTCAGCCTCGAAGTTCAATTCTGGAGGTAATTTCTGAAGCAGTTTCTGGCCATCCCCACTGACCACGCTCTGGCTCGGTGAAGAAGCAGGCTGCCTTTGGGCAAAGCGAGCTGGCAAGCACTGGGAGTGCAGCCCACATGTAAATCAAGTGGCTTTGAAGGAAGAGGAACCAGGTGAAATTAAGCTTTCACACTGATTAAGCCTTTTTTCTTTAGTTTCTTAGTACATAGTACCTGGAGTAAATGAAGAATACTGCACTGATGTGCCATGGAAAACTCATGATGCTACGATGGCAAATGTATGCCTTTGGTAGTGATATGGATACCACACTGAAATCAAAAACAAATGTTAGAAAAAAAGTGTTAATTGAGTGAAAATTAAAGGTTACTTTCCTGCCTACTGCACCACCCACCAACGGAGAATTAAGTCACTTGAGCAGAAAATGGTACATAATTCACCCAAATTCCAAGGTAGTTTCAAGGAAGGTTTGAAGCATCTGCAGATTGAAACCTCCACATGAGCACTGGTTCCGTGCCAGAGGAGCACTAACTCTGTGCCAGGCCTTTCATTGCAATCAGCAGCATAAAATTATCTTCATCTTAGAGAAGGTAATTGAACATGAAAACATTATCTTAAAATCTAAATAAGGTGCAGTGTATTCCTGTTGGGCAGGAGGCACTCGGGGCGCCTCTCTGGCACACACAGGCTTAGCACTGGCACTCAGTGCTCCTTAACAGTGTTGCCTGAATTCCTCTCCAGAAGTTTGCAGGGATGCTCCTTTCCACCACGGTACTCTACAAGTTCTATTCATGTGTTAAGACACAGAAAACAAAACTCCCCAGGAAAGTGGGACTCTAAGAAGTATTTATAAAGTCTCAAGGGAGAGCTGCTGGACAATTATGTTGTATCAGAGAGGATTCTGACCCTTTCCCTGTATTGTACAATGTATATACTTAGGTAAATCTAAATATTTTCCTAATTACTATTTGCAACAGGAATTTTATGATTAGTCGGATAATTGCTTTAAAACGCGCAATTAAATTTTCATAATGTATTCATTACTCTCTTAAAATAGCATTCCTGAAACATCATTTCCCATTGAGAACTTATTTCTATATTAATTTCCATAAGACGGCTTTAAAAACCTGAATTAATATACTTTGTACGTACTATATTAAAATAAAAATCTCCATTAAGTCAGGAGGAGTAATTAGCAGTGAATAACTTATTGGATGGGCTTAGGTGGCTGACTTCTTCTTTTTTTCCTTTACATCCAGCCACTCCTTGGAACTATCCTTACACGGTAAAAATATATTCTGGTTCATCACTCAAATTAATTCAGATCTCACCGGCAAGTCTTGAAAGTTATGTTGTGAGCAGCTGAAAGTATTCGGTGTGGTTTGTGAAGGCCTGGATGGCACCGAGCCGCCTGCCCACGGGCAGTGGTAGCGTTGTGAGTGCACACACATCTCCAGCACAACTGGCACAGTGAGTCACTGCAGGAGATGGGAGAGGAGCCACGAAGGCAGCAGTAAAAGTGACCAGGAATTAACGTGTGGTTCTGTCCTTCCTCTTATTTTGTTTCTGAGATAGGAAGTGGGGAACGTTCAAGGCCAGGGTGGGATGGGGCCCTGGGCAGCTGGTCTGGTGTTGGATGTGGAGGTTGGCAGCTCTGCCTGCAGCACTGGGGTTTGAGTTTGATGATCCTTGAGGTCGCTTCCAACCCAAGCCATTCTATGAATTCATTCATTAATTCCTCAACATTCTCTGCTTCTCCTTAAGCAGTTAAAAATAATCCTGCACACTGGGGATCCTCAAATCTGATTGTAAGGGATTTTCAGTGGGAAGTAGAACTTCATAAAATGAATACTTGGTATAAGTACAACAACTCAAAGAAATGCCAATCTCTCATGAAAATATGCATTGGAAATAACATGTTGCTCTACCTCGCTGTACTGAATACTTCAAGCACCGTTGCTCTCCCAGTAATAGGCTGCAGCCCCATACAGCAGGGAGGTTCACTGCCATTCACTCCATGTTCTGGCCAATATACACTGGGAAAATTGTCACAGCATTGCCCGAAGCTGGGTCAAGATTTAATATACCATCCAGAGGATAGTTCTAAGACCTGCATAATGCCTGCAACTGTAAACTCTGCACCCAGTCCAAACAAGCCCGGAGGCAGAGAATGTGCTCTACAGCATAAGCACCAGACTCCATCCACTTTTATAATCTACTCTGTCATTTCAACATACATCTAATTTAGACAGTGTCACCAATCTGCAAACAGGAGCCACATAAAAAGGAGTCAAGCAAAACGATCAACACATTCCTGGGTAATAAAAATCAATATTCATTTAGAAATCTCCAAAAGGTAATACTGGAAAGATAATTTTAAAAGTTACATATAAATATACAGGGCATACATATATGTGTGTGTATATATATATATATATATATAGGTTTTCACTCACTGGTTGCAACTCTGCCACTGAATGGAGTTAGCCATGGTGTCTGCAAAAAAGATAAGCATTGTAACAGTTGTACAATAAACTATTGCCAGATGTTTCCATTTACCAAACCTGCATTTTTATCATTGGAACAATATGATAACGTGCATCTCTGATTCTTTTAAGGTTCCTGCATTAAAGCTGGAGTGCCATCTGTACGTTAGATAAGGTGATACGTCTTGGCTCTGCACTGGGAGTCTCTTATGCTGTGGCTGAGATGCTGTTGGACCTGAACTTTAACGTGGCAAAAGATGCCCTGTGGGTGATGAAGCCTATTGGGGAAGAATACATACACGTGATCAAGGCGCACACTTGTGTCATTGGACATTAATGTCCAGCGTGATT
Source organism: Chrysolophus pictus (assembly GCA_037305975.1). NCBI lineage: Eukaryota > Metazoa > Chordata > Aves > Galliformes > Phasianidae > Chrysolophus > Chrysolophus pictus. The sequence goes on from CM074587.1 coordinate 1,224,166, forward strand.
TTGCTAATTTAGAAGTTAAGATCTGAAAAAGAATGACCAATTCTATGCTTTCCATCTCTCCTTTCCCTTTCTAATGGAACTCCCACTCATTTTTTATTTGTTCTTAAAGCCTGGGAGAGCCATTATTGCAGACACTTGAGGCAGCCACGGCTTCTCCCAGTCTGCGTGTCCCAATTACATCCAAGCAATTAACTGGCCTTTGTCCCTTAGGTCAGCTACCTGCACAACCTGCCTGGCTTCCTCAGAAAACCACACAGAAAAACAGCAGCAAGAGAGGAGGCATGGGAATGGAAATATGAAGAGACACAAAAAAAGTGATTCTCCGTACCCCATCAATGCTGCAGACATTTTTAACAGCACACAAAGACAGAACGTTTGGACAAGGTGTTCCGATAAGGAACTCAGGGAAAGCCCAGACAAACCTCATGCACTCTGCCAGCACCAGAGGATGGAGTGGGGTGGAGTGAGGGGAAGAAAGGCAGAAGGATGCATCTAATCCACCCTCCCCAACCAACAGTGCTCCAGGAGCACTGCCTACTGCTGCATCAGAGCTATGGGGTCTGGGTGTGGGATCTGCTCCCCTGGAGCCTCTCCAGTGCTCTGTATTTTAGCGCAGTCAATGCTGCAGAGCTGCAAATGACATTTTGCACAGGCTACACGATTTGCCACAGAAATGTGGAATGGTGTGCATGTAGTACTGCGATAGCAACCTTTGTCTTTTCATCAAACAAATCAATTGCTTTAAGTATCACATAACTGGCCAAAAATTTATGGTAATCACCACCAGGAAAACATTTCTCCCTTGCCTTTTCTTAAAGCACAAGATGTCTGCTCCAAAGCTTAGAAGAAAAAATTAATGCTATCCTTTGCCACCTTCCAGTTTCTATACCCATGCTTTTAAGATAATTCAGGAAAACCTCTTTGCAAGTAACTTGTTTTCCAAAGCATGGCACTTGCATGCTACTTGTAAGCTACAGTGATCTGCAACACAAAAATATATTAAGTACTTTTCATATTACACAATAAATTGACCTGGATTTTTCAAACTGATCAGATTTACACTTCTTATGACACAAGGACTAAAGAAAATCCATATCCTCCCCTTTTTAGTAGCCCTATTACATCATTCATCCTCAGAAGCGGCGCATAGCTGAACCAAGACATGCCAGATCCTGTGATTTATTTGTTGTAAGCATGCGAAGGAAAGGAACGATGAGCTGTTAGCTTCAGCATAATGCATTACTGGAAGCATTAAGAGAGCCCCATAATTATGAAGACTTATTTTGCAGAGTCACAGAAGTTACTGACGAATGTAAGGCGTAACCACAAGTGAGTAAATATGTAAAGCCTCAAAGATCCAAGTATCAAGTCAGTCTATGGAGCAGAATTCCAACAAGCTCAGCACCTGCCCAGTTCAGTTCTGGTAGAGTCAAGAGAAGGATATTCACTTCTAATCCTCTCTCAAAACTATTCTCAATCTTAAAACTTTAACATGAATTATATCTAAACCCAAGCTAATTACCACAACTTCAGTAAGATACTTCTAAAAACACCTGTACTCTTTTTTTTTTCCTACAATTTAACTTTTAATGCATCCACGTTTGCTATAGGCTGAGCTCATTTTTCTTAGTGCAAAAAGCAAACAGAGGCCTGCCTTTGTTGCAACACAAACAAACCTCCCTTTTTGTTTCCCAGCTGACATATGTTGCCTACCAGCAAGTCAAAACAGGTTGTATTAGCAATCCAAGTAAATAAGATAACACAGTAACGCTGGCTGACGCAGCACAGTGTGAAGTGGTCTCATGGGTTGGACTCGATAGCATTAACTTGATGAGCAACAGTAATCATTGCAAGAATCACGAAGGAAGTAGAAGGGGAAAAAAAAATAGAAGGCAGCCATTACTTGCAGATACAATACAGGAGCTGCTCAACCTGCCTTATCTTGCCAGCCTTTCTCCCCTTTCCCCACTGCAGAGGCACCATAGCACACGCTTCCTCACACTCCTTCACTGATCTCCACTTGCTTCTGTAACCCACAGAGCGCCTTACTGATGCGTGGCAATCACACATAAGAGATCTCTGTTTAGGAATGCTAAAATAGGGACAATACGTACCTCCAGAAAAGCAGAAGGTGAAGGAGAGAATGAGCTTGCTAAGCTGTTTAAATTGCTATTGAAGTTAAACTCTTAAAGTATGCTGCATCCACCTTTTTCAGAGAAGTACTTGAGTGGCACCCCATGTGGGCAGGCAGCAAGGCTAAAGAGGCTCAGAAGGCACTTTGCAGAGCAAGCCAAAGTCTGAGCAGTGTGAATCCAGAAGTGTTAATTTACTCAGTAATGGAGGTGTGCTCCAAGGAGGTACTAAGGAAATAACTACCGTGACAGCAAATTAAATAGGCTGACACAAACACAAAATCTGTATCTGTGACAGATAAGGGGACTGAACAAGAGATAGTTAACTTATTTACAAGTTCACGTGGAATGTCTGAATATCAGAGAGAGCTGATGATGTAAATCCCAAAATACAGGTCATGATGTGAGTCATGTCCTGCATGGTGATATCCTATGATCACTACGATCTAGTGACAGACCCCGCTTGGTTTTAGCATACAGCAGCTGCTTAGAGAATCCACACACACAAAATCAGCTTTGATGCTGAACTGGTTCTGTTTGGGAGTTCTGAAAGATGCAAAATAAAAATAGCCACCTTACAGTACTGCATCAAAAGCACGTCACTGTTATTTCTGGCTGTAAGCACAATTAAGTCAAATCAGTAATTCCATTTTGTGACTCCTGTAAATGCTTCCTCTGATCTGAAGATAAAGCTTGGGTTTGTTGCCTTTTCCCACTGCATTCACTCAATTTAAGCATGAAATGGATATTCAAGCATTGTCTGTATACTTGGTTTGTTACACCATGGGCTGCTCGTGGTGCGTTGGAGCCAACACAATCTGCCTCCTTTCAGACTGGCCAGGAGTTTTGACTTGGACCAGAACACCTACAGGTCTGTATCATTTATTCAAGGCTTGAAAGGAACTGTAGGTACTATAATGAACTACGCATTGAATAACGGGGAAAACAACTATGCTGATACAGACCTTATGTTTTAATGCTTCCTGGGAGAAAAACAGAACCACTCCCAAATGCACAAAGTAATACCAAAGACTAAATTCAAGATTCTTCCCATACAGAAAATAATCAGTACGAAATGCCATTTATTAAGGTGATAATTGAAACGAGGAGGGTAAACAGATATTTTGTATAAATAACTAAATTGATAACTTAAGTTACTTTTTTTTTTTTTTTAATTTTGGGAAAATCTTTTAAGAATAGAACCCAAACAAGAAGAAATTTTCATGCCTTCATATCAGTTACAGAACACCTGTTCTTGGAGTAAGCACGTAGAAATACTGCACGATTCATTATTCTGGCTTTCACCAGCGCTCAGTGAGTTTCTCAATTCCTGAACTGCACAATCAGCATATATGATATTTTATTTTATTTTCCCCTTCAGGAGAGCATGTTGTCTAAAGCTCAGTTATGTTTTAAGTATTCTGCCATAGTAACTGATGTCTAAGACCATGTATCAAATGAGAGGACTTGTCACACTGAGCCCCTTCTGCTTGTGTTGGGGCACTCCACCTCTCCCAGTGACAGCATCATCTGCTCCAGCTTCCTGACTTGGTTGTCATGGGGCACAGCGCTCCAAAGGATGTTTAACAAAACACATCTATGTTGACTGACTTGCCAAATAATGCGTTCAAAAATGGATTAAAAAAAAATGTCGAGAGAGAGAGATTTATAATTTAAGTCAAGGATATGATGGAGCAAACTACTGATGAACATAATTTATTCAGTGTGCATTAACACGACTTCTGGAACTAAGGGACATAACAGTAAAGTTTACCTCAGAGAAGCAGAATTCTACCAAATAAACTAGAATCTTCCTACATGTCTTGTAAGGCAGTCAGTCTCCAGATATATTTGATCACCTGGGTTTTATTTACATTGGAAAACACATCTCTCTAATGTTTTAATTGCGTTAGGACTGGATCTCCTTTTCCTTCTAAAGCATTCAAAACTGACATCTGACCTTATTATTTAAAATATAATGATATTTTCTTCAACCAGACTTTTAGAGGTTCTGTAAATAGCTAAAAACACGAACAAAAAGAATTCTGAGGGTTCTACAGAATAATCTTTTTGGGCTTAAAAGACTGAGAATTTCATCATCTAACCAGAAAGATGGTCAAGGTAGTTGATACACCAAAATATACTTTGATTTGAGCTGTCACCTGCCTTTAAAGATGTGGAGAAAGTAAAGAAATTAAGAGGAAAACAAAGTTCAAAATTTAAAAACAGGCATGAACTGGAGGAGTAAAATCCCTACTCTGATGGAAGCTTGTGTTAAAGACGTATTTACCTTTGAATGTTAAAAACTGACATAGAGATGACAAAGAATGGGGAAAAGAGCTATAGGTTCATACATATGTACAAAAGTGAGTTTTTAAGAAATGACATTTGGGCTGGGGTAGCATCTGCTGAAGTCATCATAAGAGAACGCATTGCAAATTCCAAGCCAGAGAAGTCAAACTCTTAGAGATGTCTCCACAAGTCTCCTAAGCAGCCCTGTGCAGCTCAGCTCTTCCTGCACCTGTTCTGAAAGCCCTTGGTGTTGATGACACAGTCCACCCGCCCAACCTGCCAAATACCAGGAGATCTGGAGTTCCCATAATCATCATCCTCAGTAGTTTAAGTCAGCGTGAAAGGGAAGGGCTGGCAGCTGCAAACCAAGAACTTCCTCACATCAGCATCTCCCTCTCCCAATCTCTTTATAAGTCAAGGATACGGGGTTCGATACTGGTTGAGCTCACATGGACTAAAGCTCCTGGAGACAAATTATCCCAAATGTCAGTGCCCCTGTCAATCCTTATTATCTCCTCTAGGCAGGGCAGCAACGTCTCTCACACAGGAATTGGTTACGTTTCCATCTCTCTGGTTATTCATGCAATGAACAGAAACGTTTGCCAAAAGCAAGCCAGGATAAAGAACAACATATTTGGGTACATGAACAGGGCACGCAGGAATGAGCAAATCCAAAAGGGGAGGAAAAAAAAGCACAAAATGAATTCACTCACTGGAAATCAAAAGCGCATGGCTCTTCTCTGAAGGAGCTGAAATCACCATAAGCAAAGAAAATTGCCACTCCAAAACTAAGATTTATACTTCTATTTCTCAAACACGCTGAAGACAAAACCAGAACTGGCCAAAAAATTGCAAGTTTCAAAACTATCCTTCTGATTGTCAGCCCTTGGATTCATCATAGCTGTGGCACACAGCGAGCATCTTAAGTGACACCATCAGACACTTTGAAACAGTGCTGCACACCCAGCCAGCAAGCTGTGAGCTAAGCCAATGACTCCTCTGCAGCTACATCAAGCAATTAATAACACGGCCCCACATGCATGTCACGTGGCTGGGGACAGTCAAAATCAGATGTTAATTCATTATTTAACATTTCCTCCTACAGTGATATGTCAGATAGAGAGCTTAGCTCAGGTTTCTGCAGCTTTATGGAGAGGTTTCTGGGCTGAGAACCTGGAGTATCAGTGATGCAAATTGCAGCTCCAGCACTTCACCTTACGACTTGTAGTCTTTCATTCTAAAACAAAAGTTCAATCATATTCTTAGAAGTCCCCTTACTTCCATGGCCACAGTCCCAAAGAACCTATTTTCGGTGACTTGACTTATTTCTATTCTTTCTCCTAAGGCTACGCCGTGAATCTGCACTCTGCAGAGCACACCAGTTAAATATTCCTTCCAAGCACAGCGTTTCCCTCCTCATGGGAATGAGGCTGGATCCTCAGAGGCAGTTCCACCACCAGCACTTACGTGCAAGTACAAAACCATTCAGGCAGCATTCAAGTTCAAAACACAGCAAGAAATCTGTGGTAGACGAAAGCTTCGACTCATCTGGAGGGCCTTACACAGGCTTATGCTCAGTGTAACAGTTCAAACCCAAGCTGACCAGGTTTACACGCATTAACAGGATGCGATGATGTGGCCAACCAATTAACCATGAAATCAGAAGCATTCAGCGTGAGCAGTCTCAGGAGGTCAGGCATCTCCTGGAGGACCACGCGGATGCCAGAGCACTGCTGGAAGCACTGATTGCCCATAGGTAGCTTTCAACCTGCCAAATGCTGCACCAGCGACACTGCAGGCTTCCAGTAGCTGAAAATTAAACATAAGACCTGTAATTAATGTCTAAGCTAAGCTGGCTGAAGTTATACTGACTGTCATTTGCATCAATAAAGCTTTCTACAGGCTCTGATTTTTCTCTTCCCTTTGTGTTTTTTTTTTTTAAACCAGTATGTTGCTTTCACATACAGACTCCATAGCCCTCACCAATACATCTTAATTATTGAGGCGCTTTTATTATATTAAACTACATGCACCTTCCGTGGAGAAAAAAAGCCTTACTGCCACTGAAAGAAAGGATGGCTGGCAGAGCATGATTTACAGTAATTAGCAAGATTAAGAACCGCTATTAACTGCAATTAGCCAACAGAATATTAAAGGGCAAAAATTACCATGCAGCATGTCAGTAAATAAGTACCTGGATGATGCAGTTTGCTACAGATGAAGTAAGGCAGATTTGGTCAGGCTGAGTTGCAGCCAGAGAGCTCTTCCATACCAACAGGAGCAGCATCTGACAGCACAGTGCTCAGGGCTGCAGTAACACAGCCACAGCCATACCCCCCCCACTTTGCCAGCATGACAAGAAGTTGGTCCACTTCTTTTTTCCCCACTTTGACAAACGCTAGAAGATCTTTTCTGAAGATCTTTTCTGAAGCTGTTATTAGGGACAAACCCATGCAGCCTGCAGGTTGAGTCCCAGCCAGCCAGCCACGTCAATGGTGTTGGTCTACATGGCAAATAGAGCAGACACCAAGCTGTGCTCAGATTTAGGGCAGAGCTGCACAAAGGCAGCTGTGACTTTGTGAAATAACCCTTATTTAGTTTTCACAAGAGCCTGTGCAATGCACGTCTGTCTGCTGACAAGTTAGAAAATCAAAGAACAAAAAGCTGTGCTCCTTCTGGTCACTGCCTACACGAGATGTAAGGCGGTGCTTTGCAGAGCTAGGAAGAATTTCTGATAACATCAGGAATTCATCACTCAGAAATAAGATATCCAAGTGTGTTTTGTGTAGAATGATTATTTGCAAATAAAAGTTAAATCATATTACACATCATTTTTCCAATAGACAAAGATGCATTATATTCAGTATAGAGGTATAGGATAATGTACAGCAGTATTTCTGAGAGCTGCCTGGATGATCAAGAAGTGGGAACAGAGCATGAAACTGAAACAGATCTGCTTACTTAGCCTCATAAATTAGCTAGATTTTGTGCCAGTAAATAAACAGAGGAAGAAGCAGTTACGCTGTAAGACAAACTCAGAGAAAGAAAACATGTTCAGTTAAAAACCAAGGTTGGATGAAAAAATTTCACAAATAGAAAAGTTAGGCTCTGGAATAACCTTGCATCTTTCCCAAGGAGGGAAGAACTGAACCAGCTGCATGAGCAGGCTTCAGTGTTTCTCGAAAGGAACCGTAATCCTGTGCTCAGATCCAAGGAGCAGCAGCATCCCGCAGCACTGAGCAGTGTGAGCTGGGGGTCAATGCACCCTGGAAGTGTTCAGGTGTAGAGCAGGGCATTCCTTCCCCACTTTGTTTAGAAACAAGCTATTTACACGAAACATCAGTTTGTAAAGCACTTGATACTTGCAAGGAAGGAACAGAAAATAGAGCATAACTACATATCAAAGCGGAGGAGAGATGAAGATTCTAGAGCTACAGACCAAGCAAAACACTGGAGTTCTCTTGATGTTAAACCAAGAAATAATGACTATATTGTACCTTTAGTGACAATTCCCTGTCACGGGAGCCATTTCTGGGCTGATAGATGAAGTTTCTCACCAACTATTTCCCTCAATCATACGGAATATATCATTCTAAAACAAACATGCAATCACCTACAAAAGGCTGTTTTCTCAAAGCAAACAGGTTGTGCTCAATTACCTGTATTCCTGTTCTGATGTATGCCATCATAAAAGATTTTTCAGTAACACTCAAGAAGGCAGCCCTGCCTTTTTCAATTCCTTGGTTTTATCCTCTTCCACAAATGGAGTACCTCATTCATCTCAATACCATCACACGCACCTTCAGTTACAGGTCAGCAAATTATGGCCTTACAGAGCGAGGAGCACAGCTGATGGGAGCAGGGGGTGGGCAAGAGCTACTTGATGCCAGTGCCCAACGCACATAAGAGCTGCTGTGCAGCAGTCTGCTTTCCTTCCCTGCTAGAGCATCCCCTCAAGTGTGAGCATGGTGCTCCTTAGGGTGGGGAAGCCAATTTTCCTACACTGGGCTAATTAATAAAAACTCACTGTGGAGGGATGGAGGGATTCAGAGTCAGCTGCAGCAGACAGCCAGAACTTCTTATAAAGACATCAAAAAGTTTCCAAGCTTTTATGTCAGATCAGAAAACAAGAACAGTGTTACTCCCTACAGGCTCTCTATGTGCAAAAAATGCAGGGGGGAAAAAAAAAAAGAAATTACCTCCTTCAAACCTTCATTTCACTCTCCTTTCAGCAACCTCCAGAGCCCCATGGAGTCCCAGATCCTCTCCTCTCCTTGTGTCCCTGCTCAGAGCCCTGCTCACTGCAGGGCCAGGCTCCATCCCAGCAGCACAGGGCTGCTCTGCCATTAACCTGAGGAGCACCATTCCCAGGTGCCCTGAAGCACTGAGGCTACAAATGATGCTGAGTTCCCAGGAGGTGCTAGCAATCTGCAGTGCTCCTGGAGACCTCCCCAGCTGACACCTTGAAAAATGATGATGATGTGCTACAACCCAGCTTAATTAATTGAACTGTTCTGCCCCTCTCCTCCCCCACATTAACTCACCTGATGTGCAGAATCACTAATCTCAGTAATTGCAGCTGTGGAAGCAGGGATGCTGAGAGAGAATGCAAGAAAACACGCAAGATCAAACTTAAAAAATCTAAATGAGTGACCTGTAGGTGAGACCTTTGGGTGAAGTTTAACATGTTAACTCTGTATTTGCTGTTTCTAATACACACGTGGTGAGGTGAGCTCACAGCACCCTGCTCTGGTGGTCTGACAGTCCTTGGAGCCAGGCCAGAGAAAATACATCATTTTCCAAAAGGATTTTCGTAACTAGTTTAATTTTTGCTGTGAAGATTATGTTTTTGATTTTTTCTTCTCTGATATGATATAATTAAGATTAATTTCAAAATAAAAATAAAAATAAAAATTAGAAGACACCACAGCGTTATCCCCAAGACTTTTCCACAGAAATTCTTACAAATTCCCAGGTAACTTAATGTTTTGAATAGCATACTCTCTAAAAGCTTGAATATCACATCTCCTAGAAAGCTTGTTTCAGATAAATAAAAAGCAGTGGCAGTGAATAATTGGTGGGAAAGCAATCAGTATTGACAAGAAGGAACTCTCAGGGGTTTTTAAGTGCTGAGATAGTCCTGGTGATGTAAGCCCCTCGAGTTTTACTTACTGCTAGGTTCACCTGCTTGGTACTCACCTGGCTGCTTCTCTTCTACCATGAGAGGAGGAGGAGAGAGCACCAAAGCATGTGCAGCTCGTGGGAGAGCCTTTCCTCGAGCTTCTCCTTAGCACCCTGGAAGCTCAGGATCAAGAGGAAAAGGTTTTGTGTACAACATATAACTCAGTCTCTTTCAGTTCAATACAGAACTGTTTGCTACAAGCAACGGGAAAAGCAAAATGTTTTCTTAATGCTGAAAGCCTTTTGGCAAAGAGCACAGCCGGAACATCTGGCAGCGCATGGCTGTGTTTGTCAGACAGCATCTCCTAAACCCAGAGCTGCTCATCCTGGTCCCACTCACAGACACAGCTCTATGCAGCAGAAATGCAGCTGTGGGACGTGTCCTACAGCAGACTGAGCTGCACGAGGGCTGCCTCGAACACTGCCCTTCCTTATGGAGCTGCACCAGAGATTTCTGCAGAAGTTCTTCCCCAGACAGGATGATGCTGCATTAGGAGTCGGGCTAATAAACGTAGCATTCAGCAGAAGCGCAAGCAGAGATCTCACTACTAACTTGGGATCACAGGGCTTTATGCTCCTCACAACATTTTCCAGTTTATAAAGTCCAAATTGACGTTTCAGTATTTAAAAGCTTGGAATTGGAACTTGAAACAATTTGGAGTCATCGTAAGCATCCCACTTTTAATTAAACACCTTTCTCTGCAGCTGGGCTTGCTGCGGCGATGGTTTAGCTTCTTAATTATGTTGTGCAAGGAGCACCATGCTGCACTCCTGGTGAATGATTTATGAACTTCAGCAATAGAAAACCTGCATAGCACTGGCACACCAAAGACAAAAGAGGTAATTACTGTGCCCAAAGCACTTTAACTTCATTTGTTCTCTGCACACTGTGAGCACAATCAGCGCCCTAAACCACAGTGTTGTTATTGAGTCCTCTGCAACCTTTGTACTGGGAGATGTTTGCCATAATCCTCTGCTTACAGCCACTTTGGGGCAAAATCCGATGTCACAGAATACATCTGCAAAGCAGACCTACTACATGTTAATGAACTTGCTGCTACAGAATTCGTCTCCATTCTGGGCACCAGCAGCATTTCTGGATGACTGAATGTCATCTCTTTCTGTGATTACAGGATATTATATGAGATAAAGTAAAAAGCATTCAGAACTTTCTTCCATACTGTGTATAATTAACAATCTATGTTCCTAATACACCTTTATTTAAATGGATGTGTCTCAGTTTCCCCAGATGTGTCCCTGGCACCTTCCAGGCACCTTTCCCAAACCAACAGAGAGAACACTCTTATGCCTTGGGACAAAGGCCTCCACAGCTGTGTGTGTGACCTGTGACTGCCCACCAAGGTACCTGTTTGTGCTGGGTGGATGTACATCAGCTTGTCTGTAGGACATATCTCTTCAAACCTGATACGAAAAGACCAAATTGGAAGACCAAAAAGAAAAGTGGAAGTTGCAATTTTAAGCTGAAGCACAAACACTGTCAAAAGCATTGAGCAGGAGGAGTTTGCTTCTTCTCAGCGCCTCTCCTCTATATAACACAGACACAAACCTGAGGGAAGGACAGCGTGAAAGATGGGCACCACGATGGGTCCATTCCCAGTGCTGGAGCTTTGAGCCTAAGCCCAAAGTCGCATTTGAATGCACATGGTGGTTGCTGGCTCAGCAACTATCCTTGTCATTCCTCACTTATCTGACCTCACACAGGCTCACCCTCCTGTGTTCGACTTGTGCTGATGGATGTGGATCTGACAGAGCAGCCCAGTGCTCAGTGCTGCTTCCTGCAGTGCACAGGGTGCTCCTGGGCAGGCAGCCCTCTGCCTTACTCCTGCAGGGTTTCTCCGTCACCATTTCTCAGTGTTCTCAGGCTGTCCCCTAAAATTAAACACTGGTTCAGTGTTATCTGGGTTTCTTGGAGGTGGAAAATGAATATGCATTTTTCTAAGATTATGCAGTTGAAAATACCGGGGCGATTTTAATGGTCTGCAGATAAGCAAAATGAGCATTCAACAGCTAACACATTGTCTATCTGGGCAGTGCATGCATTAAGGTATACTGTTTACCATCACCTCAGCCAACCCTCTTTGTTTATTCCCCAGTAGCAGTCATCTGGGAGAGCTTCAGTCTGGCACGGCTCTGCCCTGGACTCGACAGGTTACTCTCCCACAATGTCGAACATGCTGTAGTGAAGTTAATTAGACATAAGTAGCATATTCTTTTTATAGAGGATGTAATTGGTTGCTTGGCAAGCTGTGTACATCGTTCCAGATCTAATAAACAGCCGGAGAGGTGTTGAAATCTGGTAGAATGGAGGAAATAAGTGTAAACCAGAGGAGAAATGACAGCAAGATTCCTGAGACTGGAAGATAGGTGGCTTCCAACAATAAATCTTAAGAGTACTTTTCATTCAAATTAAGTAAATTAAAATTTATCCTGGGAAAAAACATCTGTGACAGCTCTTTAAATATTGTAGAACAGCTTCACTTTGTATCAGCTGATGATCTGGTCCATACACATCATGTTAGGAAAGGACTTAAAGGCAGTGTGCTGCTCTGGAAATTGTATCTGTACTTCTATTGTGTTTTGCTGGCCATTAATTTATTTTTCAATGTGTACCAGCCACAAGAAGCTATGTTACAATGTTACTTGGGAGCAGCAAATTGCTTCTATTAATTTAATTTACTATATCTATTTTGAATTTGAGATCATAAGGACTGATTGTATCAGCACAGGTCACCTCGACCGAATCAATACCAACCATCTACTGGGCTTTCTGAGAGCACAATGCCTTGCTGCACTGTATCCACGTCCTATTCTCTTGGCCTGCATGCACCTTTTGTTTTTCAATAGGCCAAGTATCTGAAAAAAACACCACAGATAATTTGTACCTATATATTTATGTTAAATTTAAACAGTTCAAAACGAGAGAAAATAATGGGCTGTATCAGCTAAGGCAGCTCTATAATTAGTTTATCATTTGACAGATGATGTTAAAGGTTGTATTAATGAGAAGCAGAACTTCTGTTACCTTGATACTGCATTTATCAAGCAAAGCTGTCTGTATAATTACATTTTTCCTCCTCATCAAACTCCAATCTGTTGGTCTTGTGTTTTTTCCCCTTTATTATTTATAGTTGGGACTAAAAAAAAAATGTCAAGGTGATGGTTTACAAATACTGTGCAGCGGACGCAATAGAAAGTAAAGTACTTTAAAAGTACATTCTGTCCTGCGAGATCTTGTGGCTGGTATTTATTTTTCAAGGCCTTTGTCCGTTCAGACGCTCAAAAAATAAAATTCCTCAGTGCCCTTCCAAAATTTTCCTCTCTGGCTTTCTCTCATTTAAGCAGTTTTAATGTCTGTACACCTCTGCAGATACTGCCCACTTAATTATGCTGCATTCGGGATGACAGGTCCCTGGCACCCTGACAAAGGATTATTAATAATGCTCTCCAGGAAAGCAGAACCAAAAGAAAACAAATGGGAAAAGAAAAAAAATGGCCGATTCCCTTCTTCTTGTCTTCCTCTCTCTCCTACATGGGAACTGGTAATCCTTTTAACAAAATACAGAATCGCAGAATCATTAGGATGGAAAAGGCCACTGAGATCATCGCGCCCAACCATCAGCCCACCCTCACCATGCCCATGGATATGGTCACATAGGAACTCGCTCAGGATGGAGTGGTTGCCAGGGGCTGCCTGGGTATGAGCAGCCCAGGCTCCCAGCACTGTTCCTGCTACAATATTGACACCTCCAGGAGGTGGGGTGAGAAATCCAGGGATGCACCAGCACCAAGGGTCTGCCATGGTGCTTTTCATCTTCATAGAATCAAAGAATCACAGAATGGCCTGGGTTGAAAAGGCCCACAGTGCTCATCCAGTTCCAACCCCCTGCTATGTGCAGGTCACCAACCAGCAGACCAGGCTGCCCAGAGCCACATCCAGCCTGGCCTTGAATGCCTGCAGGGATGGGGCATCCACAGCCTCCTTGGGCAACCTGTTCCAGTGCCTCACCACCCTCTGTGTGAAAAACTTCCTCCTCATATCCAACCTAAACCTCCCTGTCTCAGTTTAATACCATTCCCCCTTGTCCTATCACTATCCACCCTCGTAGACAGCCATTCTCCCTCCTGTTTATCCGCTCCCTTCAAGTACTGATGGCCACAATGAGGTCTCCCTGGAGCCTTCTCTTCTCCAAGCTAAACAAGCCCAGTTCCCTCAGCCTTTCTTCATAGGAGAGGTGCTCCAGCCCTCATGTAAAAAAGAAACGATCCTTCATTATTTCTGTTGCTTGCTGGCAGACACATTGAGACGCACATTACTTGGAAGGGCTCAGAGGATATACTGGGAAACCAGAAAGCTCCACTCCTGCCAACAGCTTATCCTGCGCATCTCACCAGAGGGTGATGGCTATAAAGGGCTGCAGGCATTGATGGAGGGATAAATGCACGGCCTCTGGGTTTTGGGTGAGATAAGGTGCCAAAGAAGCTCTTTGCTCTGACATTCATGAAGAAACGGGCTCTCTGCTCTGAATATTTTATACCTATATGAAAAATAAAAAACATGTTCATTTTTTATGGACTTCTTAAGAACAAGAAGCATAGAAACTCTTCCAGCTGCTTAAAGCTGAAACCAACTCCAAACTTTGGTTCCCTGCCCCCTTGGATTATGGCAATTTAAGCCTTATAAAGGAAGAACTGCTATTATCCCCTAATTGCTTGGCTCCTCTACGCTTCATTCCAAATTGCAATATACTGTGGCAACGTTCTGCCCGCATCAGTGCTGTGTAGTGCTGATGCCTCCTGAGTATTTCCTTAGATGAGAGGGAAGCAATATGTTTAATAAAAGCATCTGAGGCAAGGGCTGAGTTTTTACTGTTTGCACTGAGGCTCCAGGTGCTGCTGTTTGCTCAGTCCAGCACAAGAGTTCGGTCTGATCCTTGTGCTGTCCCAGCAAAGCATGGAGCAGGGGATGGTTGGGTTTCACTTGTAAACCTGCAGGATGTGCAACAAGCTGAAACACACAGCAAACTCACTCACCTGTCCATAACATATAGTATTTCTGGTACATTTCATATTTACCTGCCGTTAAAAATTAGGATGCACCTCGCCTGTATTTAAATGGTAGAAGAGAATTCGTCTCTGAAACACCAATATCAGAGCTGTGATTTCAGTATGCTGTTTCATTAAATATACAATAGGAAACGAAACACAAGGGGTACTGTGCTGCCTCTAACACTGGAGATAAGCAGCTAAGAACAAGTCTGAGCATCATTTTCTCTCTCAAAGTGGCTCAGCTAGTGTGAGATGAAAGACAGGAGAACCTGGAACAGGAGAAAAGGGAAAAAACAGAGGTGTGGAGAAAAATCGAAACTACTTTTAGGGATAAAAATGAAAAGGTGTGAATTCATGGGAAAAAGGCCCCACAGCTGTGGACACTGGGCCCTTCCTTCAGCAGCCCGTGGTGAGAAGGAAAGGAGATGGTTATTCCACCCAGCAGGGGAAGGTTAAGCACAGAGACAACTGCAGTGTTTACAACCAAGTGTTTTCACTGCAGAGCATGATGCCCAAATGGCTATTGTTTGTGTGCAAAGCCTGGCATAAAAATATGGCCAAAGCAATGAGACCAGGAGCCTGAATAATACTTTTCATTTTGAAATAAAAGGTTAAGATTCCAAACAGATAAGATTTGAAGCCCTTTGAATCGTCCAGCAAATGCAACCTGTTGCTTTAAGAAAAGCAACATTAAAGAAAAACCTGCCCACCTAACTCTGGATGAAAGGTTAGAAGAAACCAAATTCCTTATGACAACAAGTTTGTCAGAAATAAGTTTGAGGCCAAAACGTTCTTGCAGGAAGGACAGGCAGGTTGGTCAGCAGGAAGCCCAAAAGAGGATGGGAAATTGACCTTGCTTACATCAGCCTTTGGTGGGCTGTCACTGAGATGGCCTTGCTCCACAAACGTTAGAGATGTACCCAGCCCATCCCAGTCAGAACGTGCTTTTTGTTGGTCCATTATGGGCACCTGAAATATTGTGCAGGGCAGGAAAATGACTTCATTCACAGGTTCCTGAGGGAACCAGAAGGAAACCAGAGATTCAATTTATAAAAGCAAGAAAAGAACCCATTGTGATATTACCTTTGGCAATGAAAGATATAAATGAAAGTAAGCCCAGAAAGAGAACAATGGCATTCAAACATTCTTCCCCATTTTATGGCTGGCATGTGAAGTGGTTCATTATGCTCCCCTGCCACGCAAAGCCTTCTGTGCCAGGAGTCAATAAAAGTTAAATGCCAAGGTACAAAATAGGCGGCGTGGAATATGAAGCTCTATGGTAAATTAAAACCCTGGTGGCTGCAGTGCTCACAGCAAATGACATAGGCACTGTGGGGTGGACAAACATGCAGCACCTGATGTTCTAACAGAAGAGCTTGGAGAAGAAAGTGTCTCGGTTTAGTACCAGTTTGTACTATGTATGTTCACACTGAAGTACTGACAAGGTGATGGGAGATTTTACTGTTGTTACTCAGGGGATGAAGCAAATGTCCATATAGAAAGAAAGCTAGCGCAGTGTTTTGGGACACAGAGCTGCCAAAGGGCTGAGAGGGGAGGACTGCACAAAGCCAGAAGGATGCGTGCAAGATGCCAGCACCTCCTCCTGAAATACTTCAAAAACAAATATTTTAATTGCGTTGAATTTTGGAGGTATCTTAAAAGAGTACGAATGTGGGTATTCGCACAGTGGAAGCAACGTCACACCTTGCCAACCCAATTCACTTACATGCAGGCATCCCTCAAAGCAGCGCCAGCCCTCGTGAACTTGGGAAGGTCCTTTCAGTGCTGTGTCACTGTCCTGCTCTGTGCCTGTCTGGCCTCACCCAGGAGGATGGAGCCTCCTCTGCACCCCTCTCAGTGCTCACCCAAACAAACACCCCATGGCTGATCTCGTTGTTACCGGCGTGCTCTCACAGCATCAGGAATGTTGTGTCATATCAATTATCTTCTCGACTCTGGCCTGGTGATTTTGCTTGGCTTGCCAGCTCGTTTTGCTTCGTCCTTATTTTGTGGTATCTATTAAATCAGTATGCAAGTAACATTTTCTGTCATACTAAAAGATTAGCTGTAAGAAATAGAGAAACAGAAAAGTTCCTTACTGCTGTACAGATTTATCATGTTCTGGGAGCACATTTGGCATTATAAAGGAGATCATATAAATTCAGAAAAATGGTAATGAAATACAGCTTGGAAATGCTATAAAGGATCTAGTTTTACCACAGCAAAATTTAAGCAGGAGGAAAAAATAATAGCTGATGGAATGACCGCTGCAGCTTCTGAGAATTATGCATGGTAAAGCAGGATCAAGCTTGAACAAATAACACATACCAGAAGGAGAACAGAAGATTAGAAATATGGCCATTTATCCATTCGCTGGCTTTTTCCATGAGATGGCTTTAATAACGCTGCCAGTACCCAGCACTTACAGAGACCAGGAGCAGAAATTCCACCCTCCTGCTGCCAAGAGCCCTGGGAAGCTTAAGAAGCCCTGTCCTGGAACAGCCTGTGGGACAGCTGGCCCACACCCAGCACATCTCAGTGCACGGGATGCTGCTGTCCCTGCAGCTTTGGGGAAGAATGCAGGAGGAGGCAAATTCAATCCGTGTGAGCTGGGTTTGAGCGAAGGCTGGGGGAGATCTACACCTGAGTAACCCAACCAACGTGTGAGCGTGACATATTCTGCACTAGCATTAGAATAATGAATAAAACATCCTAAAAATGTGAAAGTTTTGTGAAAAATATTTCAGAGGGTGCAGCTCAGGTAACAACAAAGGCGAATGACGGTATTACGTTTGTCTATTTCCATCTTAAGTAACCAAAGCAAATAGCTACTTAAAAGAAATTTAGGAAAAAACGTCACTTTTACCCACACATGACTTGAATTCCTTGAATGAATCTGTCTATTCCGGCATGCACAAAGCAATAAGGCTTACATAAATGCCCTACATCATCCGAGTAGTCACTTTCTGATCTTCAAAATCCAACAGAATTATTTATAACTTCGTATGAAATATTCATGGAAAAGTGTCCATTGCCTGAAATTTCTGCTAAAGAGTAATTTAACTTGGTTTTTTTGCATTTCTTACTATCATAATAATTTAGGTCAGGCAAGAGCTAACAATATCATTTGTTTGACAAAAAATTACCTGCAACGGTCGTTATAATGACTTCAGATTTTTAGTGAGCTTTTTATACAGAGCGTGATATCAAATGGGCCCAATGCAAGCCAGCTGAGACCAACAGCAACATTTCCACCTGTTTTAGTCTGGATGAAGCCTTACAAGCTATTTAATTGCACCAGTCATGTCAGTTCTTCAGCCCATACCCAAAGCTGTTGCTAAAGGACATCACGCTGTGCAATAGCATGTATGCATTTCCTATGGCTGCTAATAAAACAAAAACACCTTGCCACATCTCCATCCCACTGCCTGCAGCCTACGGAGAGATTCCCTCTGGTTTAAAGCCCTTGGGATAATAAACAAACACAAAGGTATGGGAGAAACACAGCTGGCACTCTTGGGCTGAATGCTGTAAGTGATAACATGGAATAATCTCAAGAGGGCCGAATTAAGGAATCTTTATGTGAAAATATTTTACACTAGCTTCCATTTCACTTCCTGGCTGAATAAAGAATACTTTTTTCCCCATCTATAATATTTTATAGGTTTGTTTTTATTTTCTGACTATCGTCATCCCTAACTCCATATAGTAAATATGCAGAAGCCCAGAAGTTGGGAAATATGCAAATCCAAAATAACACATAGATGTGCACGTATAAACGTGTACACATAAGGTGCAGAAATGTGGGTACGTACATATGTCTTAGAAGGAAGAATTTTCTCCAGGAGGTTTCCCATTGCCATTTCCACTTTCAGTGGCTGTGAATTTACGACCAGCAGATGTCATAAAAACATCTCCATTCTCACCAGCTGGAGCTGCCCTCGTTCCCATTCTCCACGCAAGCCCTGCTTTGCAGCTGCTTTTTCCTTCTGCAGAAGGACATCTCTGGAGTTAATTGGGTGTCATTAGTTGGTGAGGTGTCTGTGAGGAAGGAAGGCGACAGAAATGTACCAGGGAACGTTACCATACCCATTCATTTTCAAAACTTACCTCCACACATAAAAGCACAGCGGTTCCAAGGCTCAGATTTCCAGTTCCCGCTCCCTCATTGCTCAAGTCAACTTCATCTTTTTGCATATTTTATACTTATTTATAATTAAAAGGCAGCATTTGCTGCACAGAAAGTCCTGAAAGTTTTTACTTATTGTATAGTGCATGGACGTAAAACTTGAAGAATAGTATATGTTTACTTCACCTGGTGAAAGCCATTTGCACATGATTAGATAGAGAGCAACGTACCCTAATGTCAAGCAGGGGAACACGAAGAATAAAAAGTCACCTATTTTTCACATCAGGTTGTCATTACTGTTTTAAATAATGCATCTCCAAAAGAATTCTTATGGATAATTGAAAGGAAGAAATGTGCTCAGCGAGCAGGTGTCTTCCCATTGCTACCAAATAATTTAGGATGGCACATAATATTTTGACAGCATATATATGCATGTGCTTGTGTGTGTATGTCAGCCAGAAATGTTCCTCGAAGACAAGGGCTCTCTGCAATGTGCAATATGGAACATCAAAGGCTGCGAGCCCCGAGGAAATCTCACTGAGACCAAAAATGGGGCACTAAGAATCACACGGAAATATCATCTTCGTTGCTTAGCAAAATGGGGGAAATTAGTTTTAAATTCCAACTCTGACGTCTCAGCTTCAACAAAACATATTAATGCAAATGCCTGGCAGCTGAAATTGTCTTATGGACAAGGCACTGGGAAGGTTTAGGTTGTCAGAAGCCACACGTTCTGCGTGTTTGAAAGCCCCTGGAGTCTGAGTCACCCTTCAGCTGCTCTGCGAGGAGGCCAGCTAGGAACCTCGATTCCTGACTTCAAGTGCAAAACAAGGTCAGTGTATGCAGGTAATACTTCTGAAAGGATGAGTCAAAAGTTAGCAGGGAAACTCCAGTCAGTGTCAGATCACTAAGTCAGACTTCAGCAGGAGCGCAGCGACTGCCCTCACGTTGTATCACTGCCTCAGTCTCCAGGCTGTTCCCTTGGGTCTCCATCACAGCCATTCAGCACTGCTCACCTTCCTTCCAAACACAGCAGGAGTTTTTGCAGTTCCCTCCTGCGGGCAGGAAAAAGCTTTGGTAGCACCAGCATTCAGGTGATGTTAATTACACTGAAATTGCATTCCCAATATTCTGATTCTCTTCTTCCTGCTTTCTATCCCCTTTCATCACCCAGAAACTCAAAACCACTCTCTCCAGTTACATGGAAGCCTAAACTCACTTTCTTGTGAATTTTTATAACAATTTTTAATAGGACACTGTGATGCATAAAATCTATGGTTCCGCCAAGTGACTTTACCTGTTCGTATTCCACTAAAAGCCCAATTCAAAATCGTGAGCCAATGGGTGGTAAAGGGACAGGTCAAAATGAGAATATTCTCCTACCTGATGGGGAGGAAAAGAAAGAGAACAGCTCTATTTTGACAAACTGCAACAAGTTTGCAATTATTCAGTATAAGAAACTGTATCATAAGAGAAACGTGTTACAACTCCCTATGTAAACAAGTTTCTACCCATTCTCCCATCACTTTTTTTTTTTTTTTTTTTTTTTTTTTTTTTTTTGCATGAGAGCAAATAGCCTCAGTGTTAAACTCTGCTCAAAGAAAGAAAAAGTTAGCATTAAATAAGCAAAGGCTTTCCAAAATATAAAAGCAGTGTTCATGGTGATATCATGAATGCAGGAAAACAATTTCTAATTCAACAGTTCTACTCTCAGATGACCTCTGCAGTGCATCCTCCCGTTGCTTTGAAATACAAGAAAGGGATATCTACCTGTTTGACAAACCAGACTGAAGGAAGCGCAGCCGCCCCTCGCTGGAATGCTAAATGGGGAGTCAAAGAGATCAGAACCTCAGGAGACACAATTAAAACAAACAGGAAAATTCTTAGGTGGAGCACAACAGCCTTTTCCTTCTCTTTTCAGCATTCTACTCTCCTTCCACTGTATATTCTGCATTCTTCACAATGGATGGGAGGCTCTTCTTTTAAATTATTTTCTTCTGATAGCACAGACGATGCAATATTTCTCCAGGAAACAGAACAAAAATCTGGATTTTGAGCTCAAAAAGTCAGAAAAATCTGAAGTCGAGGTTTCTGCGTAGCAGCAGTTGTGTGCAGCCCTGTGCTGATAAGAACCAGTGCAGCTTTCTGGGAAGAAACAATGCACCAGGCCGGAGCATTAATTAAAGCATAGGAGACTGAACCTCCATGGAAAAACATCACTGTGCTCCAAAACTCCTCCGGCCCTCCCTGCCAAAGTGCACAATGGGCTGAAATTGGTCATTTATAAAACCAGAAGAGAGGAGAGGAGGCGTTAGGGGGGAAGACACAGGTCACAGCAACAGAGCACAGAAGTGCTGTGGGGAGCAGAGTGCTCAGGGGATGCACAACAGACTGCTACCCACCTGCTTAGGATGGGTTTCTCTGAGTTTGGCTCTTTGGATTTAAACGCACCAGTTGGGCTGGAGAGATCAGAACACAAGTTTCAAAATGCACACGTTATTTCACAGTCCCGTCCCGCTCTAATATTCCTTTGGTTGCAGGATAACAAGGTGTATCTGAATGCCCCTCAGACCAAAGCATCTCTTTGCAGTACAGCATCACTACAAGCCCCAGATAAGATTTAGCTTTCTTTACCCATCTGGACCAGAGCAGCACACCAGGTGAATCTGTGCTCCCCCCTGCCCAGCTTCCCTATGGAGCACCAAGAAAGGGCCGATGAGGTGCCAAGCAAGGAGGAGCCAGCAGGTTGATGCTGAAAATAAGAAAAGAATGGGTTGTCAGCCCTGCCTGACACTGCACTGCCCTCCATTTACCTCTGCTGAGTGAGGAGACCGCTACTGAGGCAGAGCTGTGAGCCCCATTACTGAGCCAGAACCGAAGCAGCACATGTGGCATCCCATGGCATGGGGTCCAGCACTGCACGAGACACCCTGCATGCACACCTCAAGGCAACACCTTCTGAGAGCATCCACAGTACCAGGATGCATGTGATCAGCTCATCCTGGAGCAAGCATCACTCTTTGGAGGTTCTCCTTCTCAGGTGCCCTTCCTGAAATCTCCTGGCACCATCAGCTCAGCTTTCTGCCCCCATCTCCATTTACAGAAGGCAAAAATGGACAGAATGAGCATCTGAGCATCCCAAAGGGTCTCAGCAGAGTGTGGGAGGAGAGAGCAGTGAGCCTCAGCTCCTGGCACATCAACATCGTGTGGGAGAGGAGACAGCAAGTCTGTGCCTCAGCCTGGGTCAGGTCTGGAACTGCAAGGGAAGCAAAATGCAGCTTTGTCTCCAAGAAATAAAGGGCACAGAATAGACACAAAGAACAGAAACAGCATATCCAAAAAAAAAAAAAAAAAGAGTCTCATTAAGCCAAGAGGAGAGAAAACCAGTGACAAATGCACTAGGCTGCAAAGGAGATAATGGAAAATGTAAAGAGAATGTACGTTACATGCAGGACTTTGTAATTCTTTACACACTGAGTTTGCACTGTTTGGGTGAAATAAAAGAAACCCCCAATGAGTGCTGCTTTATCTGCATGGCACGGGGAGAAGGCAGCCCTGTGAGCACAGACTTCAGGTGCTGAGACTCTGAACTACATAAAACACAAAGGGAAAGGAAAAGAAATATGCTAAATATGGCACTATTAAACAATATTATGATACTTCATAGCGTAAAAACACTGAAAAGCAGAATCACTGGGATGTGAGAGTTCTTTCCGCAGATAAATACCAGGTATGGCATTACCTGATCTAGGCAGAGAAAGCTCTTGCTTGGATAGTTTTTCTAATTTACTCAATTCCTCCCAGTGGGACTTTGGTTTAAAAGAGGTGGGAGCTGCCATAGTACCATGCTGAGAATCTGATCTGTTCTCCCAGGATACGGAAAAGATGCACCACAGAATGGGGATGAATTGCAATAAATCACCTAAGACATCCCACAAAATGAGTGAAAGATCCTCAGCCAAACAAAAATCATAATCACAGCCATGTTTCAAGGAGCCCAAATCTCTGGGAATCTCCTGGAATAAGCTGTGAATAACCCCTGTAGATCCAACACCCACCTGAACAAAAGGGAATCTAAATAAAGAAATAAAATGTTTTCCCAACAGCTTTTGAAATTTATTTGAAGAAGGTCCCAGCTAAAATAAAACATTCTTGAAGGGAAGTGGAAGACTAGAATGCTTAATACTGGAACAGTTTAGGCACGAGGGAATGACACAGCAGCTCATTAGGAACGGTTCGCAGAACAATCTTATCAGCAAAAAAGATTTTCCCCTTGTATTTTAAGAAAGCATCCATTTAATAGGAAAATTAATTCAGAGTGTTGGCTAAATGAAGCCTGGAGACTTGGCAGAGCTACAGCAAACTTATAGGGTTCTCAAGTCCCAGTTTCTACCCCAGATGAATCTGACATGACTCACAGGGTGACCCCACAGCTCCCCCCCATCAGCCCAGCATGGTGTAGGGCTGCCCCAAAGCACCGGGGGCTGATGTCTGCCAGATCCCCACTGGGCATCCCATCCAGATTTACAGATTGCTAAATGGAGCGATGGTGCACAACCCCTGCACAGCCTCAGCACCCAACACACAGCCGTGCTGCCGGAGAATGGAAGCAGAGACTCCACATCTTGCTTGGTACTGTCACGCTTCATCCCAGAAAAGTGTGGATGGTTTTTGTTTGAGTAACACGTGGAATTTTGCTGTAAGTTCTCTTTTTGGGCAGCGCAGCAGTTTTTAATAATCTGCCATCTGATTTTTTTTTTAGAACTGAAATGACTGCATTCGTTTGAAATTGAAAGCTGAAACATTTCATTTTCTTTCTTAAATACGGGCTTTTGTGCCAGTGATGGGAAAGGCTCCAAAGGGTTTTCAAGTCAGGTTTTCATTTAGATAAGCTTGCCTTGGCCAGAGCAGTTATTTCAGCTTATCCACAGCATCACAGGGGTCTCCGCTCAGCTGCCCAGGGCTGCAATCCTCCTTAGTAGGGCTCTTCTCATGGGTGTCAGCACGTCTAAAACATGCACACATACAATGAGATTGTCCCTTCTACACAGAAATGCACAAAGGCACTTTCAAATTCTTCTTTCTCAATACTTATCAACCACATTTTAATCCAAAATTGCTTTGACAATAATATTTCCAACTTCTCCTTTCATGAAAGCTGCTATTTTTAACCAACACAGCAGAATCTGATCCAAAGTTAATTAAAGTGATAGGAAACAGCATAATTTGATCACTATAATTTATGACAACCCGTAAAGGAGCCAAAGTCTGTATCTGTGTTTGCATTAGCATCAAGAAGAAGAGCGATCCATTCACTGCACTGATTTTCTATTTAGCACTTCCTGCAGGAACTTCCCCAGCTCTTGCATGCGTTCCATATGTCCATATGTCTGCCTTCACAGTGACTTCTGCAGGAGAAATGATGTACTGACTACGCCTGTAAATTCTGCTGTAGGCCACTGCTAACCCTGGTTTGTGAGGGGAGATCGAGTTGTTAGAAAAGACAGAAGTTAGGAAGAAAACAAATCAAGCAAAACCAAAGAAATAAACAAAAACCCAAAGCAGAGGATCTCCAATTCCTTCAGCCTATTCCTGGATTTGCTCGTGTTGGCAATCTGGGTCCCCCATATCCCTGTGTTTCAAATAACACACAAAGCGTGCAGCCTTACAGCACGAAGATCCATGATTTAATTATGCTTCGTTAAGCGAAGTTCAACGCTCAGAGATGCAAGCTACAAATAAATATGCAGTCCCCTGGATGGAAACTGGTGAGGCATACAATAAACACATAATAAATCCCAAAGCTGTTTGACAAGCTAGAAGAAAGTCAGTTAATGTTGTGTAAAAGGCACACATTTAGTCCTGGATTATCATCAGTCTTCTGGATCATGGCTCAAAGATTACAGACTATAAATGGATGTGATTTGGGCACACGTTTCGCATGGCACTTCCATTATCTGACCATGGTTGTACAGGTCCTTGCTATACTGCTGGTCATTGGCCACCAAACACAACTGATGTAGGAAAAGCACTGCAACTCACAACTTTATGATACTGTTATCACTTACTTTAAAAGATGTGAAATATATGAGGAATTGGAGGAAATTAAGCCCCTTAAATGCCATTCTATTGTTGTATTTGCATGTAAAAACACCTACTTGTAAAGACCTTCTTAAAAAATAAAAATTACTTCTGCAACATTTATTCACAGATCGTGCTGCTTTCTGCACCCATTTTTATTTTAAAATCTTTATCATTATTATTCTAACATGAAAGGAAGAGTTATTTTGTATTTAAGTGCTTTTATTGCTAAATCTCTCATTTTAGGAAATCATATGTTTTCTGCCTGCAGCTGAGGGCTTGTTTTGTTTCACAATGCGCCTTGGAGAAACCTTTGGCTTCAGACCAAACTATACATATCAACATTTATATAAATCCTATGTATTATCCACTAAATCAATGAAAGCCGTTCTGCAATGGTTTATGGATAAGCTCTTTTGATCAAGAAACTTTCAAAAACTGCACATTTATATTCATTCAGTGCATCTACAACAGCTCTGTAATAGTCACACAACACCCATTGCAAAGTAGGTTTCCACCAGCACTAGCTGTCCATGTAGCAGTTGTAGGGAAAATAAAAACAAAAAAAGCAGTTCTAGCCCACATAACCTTATGGTCAACCCTACGGAAGCGTTGTGTGCACTTCTCGATGGACATCTCAGCTCATAAGAATGGAAGAGGAGGTGGGGGCACAGGGCAACACTCACTGCTGCTTTCCTTCCGGAGGGGGTCCCACCTCCAGACCCCCAGGGCTGAGCCTTCTGCATTCAGTTCAGTGGGAGAAATTGGCTTCGTTGTGCCACGGTGGGGTTTTCTGCAAACACAGCCTGGAAAGGAGCCAGGAAGCTTGCTGTGGAACTGGAGTGGTCATAAAAGGAGACAATTCAAATAAATTTCCCCAAAATCTTCTCGCATAGGTACTGATTCTAGTGGGCCAGCTGGGATTACATTACCTTAATTGCTTATTGCTGACCTTTTTGAAAGTCTCTAGTGATGCTGCTTGGCTTCGATACTGTTTGAGTTATAAGAGGTCATTGATCGTTTATGGAAATGGCCTCTGTAATCAAATCGCATAAATGCTTTCAATTCCTGCTAATAGCAGAGTTTGCAAGATACATTTTTCTCCCCCAAACTAGAAAGGCAATCCAACTCCCTTCGCATCCCATGGTTCTGAATTCTCTTGATTCACATCTAGTTTATTATAGACATTGCTGGCAGAAAAAAATAAAACAACTTTGAGATAACTAGAAATGGTCTTTAATTAACATGGAGACACTATTGAACTTGCAGCATGATGAATGATGGTGTGAACGCAGTCCCATGCTCCAGCATAGAGGCAACAACATAACAGTAATTACAAGAGCACCTCCAATGAATCTGTACCTTCAAAGAATTTCTCAGGTAGGACATTTTCCAGAGTAACCGACCTGGATTCTGAAGCCAATGAAATTGAATTTGTCTCCAAGAATTAATGTAGAGGCAAATTTTCAGTAGCACAGACAGCATTTATTTCTTCCTTCTCCTCCCAACTTATCTGTGCTTTTTCACTTCCATCTTGTTATTGCTGCGTGTTAAAATGGAAGACATCTTCAAGCCAGCCTTCCATTTTAATTAAAGTGTGTCAGCAATGGCTTTTTGTTGCAGACCTGAAGTTCCTTTGGCGAAAGAGAATTCTACACAGCAAAAACAAAACATGAGTGAAAGTGACTCATTCCCAGCCTATTGATTTTGGTGCACTGCAAATAGCCAAGCACTCACGTTAGGGCTGAACACGGAGTGCTGAGGCCGTACGACACGTGAGCACAGATGGCACTTAGGAGCTGATGGAAGAATTCCCTGCTTTGGCAGCAGTGTCAGTGGTTGGCTCCATCCTTGGTGGCATGGGGTAGCTGAGAGGCTGAGAAGAAATGCTGAAAATACGATGTTCCCTTCCCAGACATCGGTACATCCAAGATATTTCACTAAGTGTTCCTGGAGGAAATGCTCCCAGCCCTGTAGTTGCATGGAAGGGATGGGGAAGGTGAAGGATGCAGTGTTGGATGTGCATTTTTAATCTCCAACTCCATCTGAAGTAATTACACCCTGACAATAAGCAAGTGTAGTAATCCTGTTTTGCAGGAAGTTAGGGGGAAAACATCCATAAAGGATTGGGACTTCCCTGAAATGATTCCTGCTTTTCCCTCCATGTTCAAAACCACATTTCTCTCTTATAGGAGGTCTCATTTCTCAGCGAAATCAGAGCAATTACAGCTCATTCTTTGATACATATTTCTGTTTTTATTCGCTGGTGCCAGTCATTATTTAAAAGTAGTTCTGGTTCATATCACCAAAAGTAATAGAAAGTTACCTTTAATGCCATCATTTACCATTCGTTCCTATTGTAACGGAATGTCTGCTTGCTGATTTTTCTTGCAAGGTTAATGGTCACTGCAAAAAAAAAAAAAAAAAAAAGATGAATGCAAGACACGGTGACTTCAGAGGGCAAGAAAATGCTCTCTTCATTCCTTTTAATTAAATGTTACAGAAATTAGAGGCTACCACATCTCATGGGCTGTCAGAGTGAAGCCCACAATCCTAAAGATCAAACAAACATATTAATTTAAATAAAAGCTGACTATGTTTCATGCAATGAGAGTCAGTAGCCTTTGCAGGGAAAAAGGAATGCCTGTATTTCTGCTGCCTTCCCCCTGGCCTTTGGAGCCACACAACGCTGTGCAGAACTGTGTAAATTGCTCATTGTTCTTCCATCTCCTCCCGGACGATCCTCTTGGAAATAGCCTCTCTGAAAACAACATCTTTCAGCAAAAGCTCAAACGAAGATGCAGGGAGGAGGTTGTTCTTAAATCTATTGTGAAAGACTGAGATTTCGAAGTATTGATTTTTCATATTTCTGCTCTTCCCAGTCTTTTTGTCACGAACATCAAACGGAATGGCTCTACGCTTTGCTCATTTTAGCCGCGGTCTGGCCAGATTTCTGTAATCTTCTGAAAGCTTAAGAGCGTGAAAGGAACATCAAAATAAAAATTTACCCCAGAAACCTGTGCCCTGAATTTGCAAACAGTGTCCTATACAGTCAATATTAGTATACGGTGCTGTGAGTGTTAATTTAAGAGTATGCATAAATGATTACAGTTCAGAGGATAACTTCAAGTTCTTAATCAGCATCAACATTTGTGGAAGTAACTCAAAAAACTTTGCAGATGCCTACAGGTTGTTCTGTTGGTTCCCTGAAGCCAACCAACCATGCACTCATCTATTTCAAAGCCAGGTCCTCGGAATGCAAAGCCCGTGGGTCTCTGCTCCACTTCTACACTTGCAATAAAATTTGAAATAGAAAGATGCAAAGGAGCGCAAAAACCTCAACTTACTACTTCTTTATGTGATGTGCTACAAAATCCCAACATTTCTTTTCCACTTCAGCCATTTAGATTTGCTTGTGAAGGCTTTGCTTCCAGGACCAAATACAGAATGGGGAAAAAGTAAATAAACATAACAAAAAAGAAAAGAAACACAACAGAATTTCAGCATAGAAACTGCAGCAAGTCCACCTGGCTGCCAGCACCACAAGCTGTCCTTCATGAGTTCAGCAAAAAGATGTTACTGTGTGGCCAGCAATTGCTGGAAAGGCTGGCATAATGCACACAAAGCACCCTGGATCTATTCAAACTACCACAGATGAGGGTACCTGCTATAAAGACCCAGTCTGATGGAAGTGATGCAGAGCTGGGCTTCAATCAGAGCAGATTCATGACTTCACCATGGAAAGTGCCCAGGGCTGAGCTGATCATATTCTTCAACCTGCAGTGCCCAGAGGATGCATTACTCCCCCAGACAAAACTCCAACTTGGAAGCTCACGCAGCCTGAAGAAGAGCAAAGCAATTCTAGAAATTCAGTTTAAACAAGCTAAAATCTGTCCTGTTTGCAGTGCCAATTTCTACTTAAACATTCCTATTTTTCACAAAGGCAATAAGACCAAAATCTAGACCCTGAATTGCCAGCAGGTCTTTAAATGCTAATTTAAGCTTTCAAAATATCCAAGTATATCTACAAGCAAAGCTCAGATTTGAAAAATAACCAGGCTTGGCATTAATATTTCTGCACTCTGAGCTCTAGCCCTCCCCCAG
Source organism: Chrysolophus pictus (assembly GCA_037305975.1). Taxonomy (NCBI): domain Eukaryota; kingdom Metazoa; phylum Chordata; class Aves; order Galliformes; family Phasianidae; genus Chrysolophus; species Chrysolophus pictus. The sequence continues at coordinate 1,253,152 of CM074587.1, forward strand.
GCAGACCCCAGGGCCTCCATCTGGTCAATGCTCCATCACTGGAGGAATCACTGTTTGTCAGCAGAGCTGGGGCCAGGCTCACGCGTGGCATTCAGCACGGCGCATGATGGCCTTAATCCCAAAGATGGGATGCAGTACCTGAATTCAGGAGAAGTCTGGCAAAAAATTTTTTCTGCCACACAACGAAGTTTTGCCACATAAAGCAAGTTTTTGGAGATTTTATAGAAGGACTAACAAAGCCAAAATCTTCAGTAATGTAATTGCAGTGTTGGCACAACCGAACGGGAAATCCAGTGACCAGCAAGTTGAAGCATTGCAGACAGTGAGATCAGCACACAGCAGCCAGCTTCAACAAACTGTGCTGTTACAGCCATACTCTGCCGCAGTGAGATGTCAGAATTCCTACAGCATCATATGAGCTATTTAATACTGACTACTGTCTCACAACTTGCTTTGGGTGTATTATGGGAATTTACAAGGTGAGTGGCAAGACAAGCTGCCTTTGAGCAATGGTTGGCACCTTGGCAACATCCTTGGGCAGGATGTGGTTAGTGCAAACGGATTAAGGAAAGCCAGAACTGGTGTGCCCATTTGGACTGGATGCCCTTGGTGTTGCAGCTGTTGACATCTCAGACATTGCCCCTGGTCACTCACTCATGGAAAGCAATCCTACTGCTGGAGCTGCAGTCAATCCCACCATTCATTTTCTGGCAGATATGTATTTTTGCAACTCACGTGTGACACGCAGAACATGGGATCACATTGAAATGTTTTGCCCAGCTGAAATCTGTGCCCTTCACAGCAAAATGGTTTAAAATTCTATTGGATATTTGGGAAAGACTCATTTTTCAGAGGTGACTGCTTCAAAAGAAGAGTTTGTCTTGCAGCCTTCTAATTGTTTTTGTTACGTACAGGTCTTATCTCCTAGCACTTTGTATTAGCAGTTATTTTAATTAAGCTTCCCAAAAAACTAATTTCAGGATTTTCATTTCATTCCCTTCATTCACTGAAGCAGTGCCAGATGATGCTTTTTAAAGATTTATGAGCACTTCTTTGAGATTGGTACACCAACGTACGTTGTGGAGCGACCTCAGGTAGTTCAGGCTTAATACAAACACTGACAGAAATTTAGGACCTTATTACAGCAACAAAAATCTCCTGGAATTTTATTATACAGAACAGTAACCTGCCTGGCAATTAACCAGTAATTAATTACTTCAAGAGACTCACTTGATTGCTCACGAAGAGGATGGCTGCTCCTTTAGCATGTTAAGCAAAGACCGAGTAGAACAATGCAACCTCACAAACCTTTGCAAACAGTTCCTATGGATTCAGGTTTGGGTCCTCAGCTCCAGCACCAATGTGCACACGGCCGTTTCCATTACTTACTGGAAAGATCTCTGTTATCACTTCATGGTGGTGGCGCTTGAGAATACTGCTCTTGCATAGCAGCCCCCATGTGCAGCACGCTACACAAATAAAATACAATCTCTGCATTACTATTTTGCAAAGTAAATTACAGGATTCGCATTTCCAGACAGGCTTTCACAGGGAGGAATTAACCTTCTGGATTTTGTTTTGTGTCAGCGGTTTTGCACATATAATCGTTTATGAATGAAAAAGCATCGACTTTAACATTAAGATAAATTTGAGTGGACCGTTTGGAGGCTTTGGTAAGCAGGCAAGATATACATAAAACAAATATGTCATGTATCTTACTATTACTGAGCTTTTCTCCCTACTTATTTTGCATTTAATTCTCTCAAGTGAAACAAATAAGGCCAGAACATTCAATCTCTGGAAGTAAACCAATGTCCTTTTTATCAAGTAGAAAAAATAAGCTTTTAGATGAGCTATTCTCTGTAGAATAGTTCCTCCACGGGCAAATAAAATCAGAAGAGAAGGTGTGTTACTGAATCATCTTCATGGATGCAATATTCTCCCTTTTATATCTTCTATCTTAAAATATTTCAAAGTAATTCTAGAAATATACAGAGGATTTTTAAAATGATGAGTTAGATACTGACATTTCTATTTAGATTCTGACATTTATATCTATTTTATTAACTCCAAGCATTTAAACTCCGTATCCTCACCTTATCTCCTTTTGTTAAATAACATAAAAAAGGAGTTTCTAGGGTTTAAGAGAAAACATTTGGTGGCAACAGGAACGTCATATTTGCACTGACAGATTGTACAGACTAACAGAATATCTGCATCTATACTGGAAACTAGAAAATGCTGTTAAAATCCAGGAAAAACACGTCAGAAGTAATTTTACCTGTGACAAACCAAGGTTAAATAATTCAATAAGTACATTTTACTCTACCTTTTACACACGCTGACACATTACTCTTTTTTGTGTTTAATATAAGTCATTCTTGGCCATCAGATTCTGGTGTCTTGCCGTCCTGTGGGACAACATGGGCAATAGAGACACATTCTGTCTTCCTGTGAGCCACGAAATGGCTCTATCCTGGCTCTTTGCCTTCTGGTCTGAAGAAAAGGACTGACACTACTCTGCTGCTCAGGAGCTGAAGCACATGGTCACAACAGCATCAGTAAAACCCCTCGGTCCCTCTCCAGTTTCCTTGGTAAAGCTGTTCCTTTCCAAAACACACACCCCTGCTTTATTACTGTTTCCATTCTCTCTGGCAGTGCTACCTGTGTATTCTCATGGTGCACTCAGCCGTGCTGCTGTTTGAAGGCAGGGGATGCTTTCAGCCTCAAACACCAGGATTAGCAACTTTCTGTCAGCCAACATAAGCTCTGGGATGATGCCTGTACTTGCTACGTTTTCAGACCTGTCAGAAGGTAAATTTGAATGTTGTTTTTTTTTTTTGTTTTTTAAGGTATCTGAATATTCAGTGTTACCACAACACTCTTCTGCAGCTCTGGATGCTTTGGACTAAATTCACTTTAGTCCAGTGCTTCTGGCCAGCTCTCCTCTCCTTCCCTTCACACTCCATGCCTTGGTCCTGGGGTACCCAAGGACACACTGAGGACTGTTCCTTGTGCAAATTTTGCCTTTTGTTTTGAAGTCTCAGCAGTGTGAACCCTGGCACATGCATCGCTGTGCAATAGCCCCACTGCACTGAGTGGACACTAAAAACATTTTAAGTGACTGCTTTGCCTTTGTGCTCAATTATACAACTTCAGCAGCAATAGCAACCACCAACCAGAGCAAATGGAAAGCAGAAATCAGATGTGTGCTTCTTACAATTGTAGCAGAGATGGAAAACTGAGCCCAAGTGTCTCTCACCCCCCCTTTTCCCTCTCCTCCAGCTCAGACAGTGCCATTGCAGCAGTGCAGGAGCCCCACAGGAGCAGCACACGGCTCTCCCTGCCCTTGACCACATGGTGCTGGCTCTGCCCGCGGCCACAGCAGCACTAAATTCTCTTTTCAGGCTACTTGGCAGAACTAATCTCTTTTAATCTGCCCTCTTTATGGCATCTCTTTGGCCTGACAAAACTCCAATTTATTGACTGTCAGGAAAGACCACAAGGCCTATATCTTTCTTCAGCATTTCACTTTCTTCAGCAGCGTTGAGTGGTGAGGGAATGAAAGGTAAAGGGAATGAAAGGTAAAGGAAGCATTTTCCCCCCTTAAGTCTCACAGACTTGGATGGCATTATGCCAACACTTAACATTAAAACAATAAGATATTTACATCTATCTGAAAAATTAAGGGCTGTTTCCTTCAAGCAACATTCATCTTCATATAACCAAAAGAGAGAGTGGATGGAAGAGAAGAGCTGGACATAAATAACTTTTATACCAAAATCAACAGCTGCTGTCTGCCTGCACCAGTAAGGCCCAGGTTGGGCTGGGCATGGTTCTGTTTTGCCTCATTGTCTAGAACACTTATTAGAGTCATCAGGATGTGAGTAGGTTTAACACTCCCATGTTTTTCAGGGAGAAAAGACAGAGACATCACATCAGGGCTGCATGACAGCTCCCTGGATTAGTCCCAGGGCTGTGGCTGTATTGATTCCCTCCCCAACATGATCTCTTGTGAAGAAGCTGCTGGATGGAGAGATCGAAAAGAAGAGGGACTTGAGAATTCATAGGATAGAAATAATTATCCTGCAGTCTGAAAATCTATTTCTTGTTTGGTTTTTGGTTTTGATTTTATTTTTATTTTTTACCAAATCTGGCAAGACTACATAACTAATTACCATATAAGCAAATAAGATTAATTCTTAAAGGTCTTCAGTAAGATGTGCATGGGCATAATATTGTGAAGGGCAACAGATAAATATTAACAGCTTTGGCACAAACAGACGAGGAAATGAAGGCGACTTCTGCTGACCCAGCGATTCACTGAAGGTCACAGTCTGCAGCAGGAGCACAAAGGGGCCCCCGATGCTTTCAGCACCGATTTGGAGCTTTAACCAGCTCATCTTTTCTCCCCTAATTCCCTGAACCAATTCTACCACTCATCACAGGATAGAAGCCGGAATTTAAATGCAGTTACATACCATGTTTAACATCTCACCCTGAAGGATTGAATGGAATTAACCCGAATAAAGTTATTCAAGTATTGCAGAGCCGGTACCTGAGTGAGCGGTGTTTGGAGGCACACGCCCTGCGATGGGGAGATCTCTGGACCACTTCTGTCTGCTCTGTGTTTGTTGCATCCATAAATCGTAAAGACGAGGCAAAACTACTGCAAAGCCTCGATGAGGCTGGGAGTTGAAAACGATCTGTTTTGGTCTGCTGGTTTGAAAATGGTTTTCTTGATGAAACTCATGAGTCCACCGGAGACTGAGACACAGATGGATGAGCCGAGCATATGATAAACCTGCTGCAAGAGTTTGTAGTTAATTGCCCATCATCTTTTTTGTCTCACCATAAAAAATTTCACGCCCACCTTGCACAGTAAAGGTAACCGGAGTGTCATAAACCATTTGTCTCCTGTGCTTTCTTTTCTGCATTATCCGATCGGTCTTGTAGTTAGAATGCTGTTGAGACAAGACAAATTTGCTAAGCCTTTTTACTGATGAAGAGCACTGCACCCTTTATCAAATGATCTCCATTCTCTAATGAGAAGAAACACCTTCCAGAGTCATTTGCATACTAATATCTTTATTTCTAAAACAATAAGCTGGCTGATGCTCAGAGCCCTCCGTCAGAATAAAATGATTTCATTTGCATGAACAAAGCGTGGAGAGCTCACGAGGAAAACATGCCCCTTGCCAGGGAAAGGGAGGGTACCCTATGCTCAGCAGAAGTAGCAGCTGGGGTCCAAGGCAGAGTGAGAGCACCCAGCACAGGGATCCCACCTAGAGGGACACCCTAGAGAGACAAGAGGCCTTAGAAAGGGGATCTGATGCCACAGATACCATCTGTGCTGCTAGAATGCATTTATCACTGCCTACATTTCTCCCTCTCTCTCCAGTTTTATTATTGCTTGGGCAGAAAATATTGCAGAAACAGGCCATTGCAGGACAGAGCAGCAGTCCAACTCTGAGCAATAAGAAAGACAAAAGGGTATCTAACACCAGCACTCCCAAACCTGCGTTCAAAAGCCAACATTTTCACTTGGATGCCAAAAAGGCTGCACTTTCCTGCAGCACACAGACAGTGTCGGGGTCTCCTCCTGCCTTCCAGCACTGCTGTGCGCCCACAAAGGGAAGAGAAAAATTACCTTCCCTGCACCACATCCATCCAAAGAAAGTGGAACCCTTCTCTGGATTCCAGCAGCGTTTGCCAACCGGCCGTATAGAAGCTCCCAGAAGATCTGGTGATGGCAAAGCTCCCCAGAAACCAGCTTTTCTTCAGCAACCAGACAATCTAAGGAGAAACAAGCCAAGTCTAATGAGCAGCTAAAGGAATTAGCCCACATTTCCCAGAGATGCTTTAGAGTTTACCATTTAAATCTTTGGCAAATAGGTTTTGCCTGCTGCTCTCTCTGCACTGATGCACATATCCTCCACAGCAGCAGCCAACAGAGGGAGCACGGAGCACAGCGCCCATCACTCCTCTGCTGGCAGGGCACACACTGAGACATTGGAGATGGCTGAATGGGAGCAGAATAGGAGAGGAGCAAGCTCTTCTGCAGCCCCCATGCCGCCCATCCTCATGCACCAGCCCTGGTGATCAAAGCAGGGCCTGTATTATTCACCCAAGATTGTGCCTATTTTAAGCACTTGGGAATGACTGAAAATAGTCAACTGTTGAAGTAAGGCCTAGGCTTGAAATAATGCTGTTAGCATTCTTTTACATCGATCTCTTACAGGTTCCTGTGAAAGTGAATTACAGATTACTGTTTTTTCCCCATCAAAATAAGAGGAGCCATTCCACATTATGTATGTTTTCCTCTGACTGTATTAAAACAAGCATTAAATTGAAGGGGTTTTTTTTCCCATATCTTTCAAAAGGCTGCCACCATATGGGGATTGGTTTTAATACAAGGATCATCTTTGGGTTTTTTGCAAATAGATCTTATTGCAGCATCCTCTCCTTGCATTAAATGGGACAGCACAGCAGGCCAGAGAAGGAGCCATGATACCACACAAGGAATAATTACACACAAATTGTTCCACGCCATGAAGATCTTAGGGCTGTAATTACCTTCTTCTTTAAAATTCTCTATTTACTACAAAAATGTATTTTTTTCATTTGAGCTATAAGCAGTTCATTGTGCATTTGGATCAGTGTAATTTGAACTCTTCTGTAGCTTGACCAACACTCCACCTCCACTCTTTAATTTCTGTCACCAATCTACATTTTCTCATTTTGCCCCTTTACAAACTTCAATATCCATAATGCAGTAGCACCTGTTGCACCTGCACACAGTGGGTAAGCAGAGAACTCCCATGTGATGCTGCTCTTCAGCTTCCTTCTCCTTACAGTCAGACACAAAGGACTAACAGAGACAAAGCTGTGCCCTGCCTGAATGACCAGAACCACAGAGCAGTTCCTCCTGCTCCCCTCACTGCCCTGCATGTGGGCACTGCCCCACTGCAGCTCTGCAGATTCCTCTCCAGTTAAAACCTTCTCTTTTACCTGAGCACTCATTCTACCATTTGCATGCCTTCAAGATGGCATCCACCTCACCTGCATGAATTTGAAATTCAGAAAAGGCAATTAGAAGGCATAGGGGATGAGAAAACAAAGCAAGGGGAGGAAGCTCCTGCCACAGCCCTGCAGTGGGTGGGCAGCCAGGCAGGCAGGAGGCTGTGGCTGGCCCTGCCAGGATGCTGCCAGCAAGCTCATGTGCACCAGGCAGCCCTGAAACCACACTGTGCTGAGAGCAAGGCCAAGTGCACGGGTCCTGTCAGCAGATACAGCCGCTTGCTCCAAATGGGACATGGAAGTGCCACCGCCTGTCCTCATCCAGATGGTGGCAGAGCATTGCTGAAACCCAACCGAGAGGCGCCCAGCTGGCGCAGCTCAGCACCAGCAAACATCTCCGTGTCTGCGCCCAGCAAACATCCCTGTCTGGGCTCTGTGCACCTCTGCTGTTTGCACAGCACTGCTTCAAAGCACGACTTGCCAGCCTGCATCGCGCCAAAAACCCAGATAATCCAGCTACTGGCAGCATCCCAGTGCTAATACATTTTCAAAGCAGAAACTCGTACAGTTGTTTGATACAGAAACCAGCCTGTGTACACAGCAATTTATGAGGAAGCACAGTTTTTGGGAAACAGATTTCCCCTTTTCTTTTAAATGCTGTCCCAACAGAGTCCCAGTAATTTTCCTATGATGAGGAAGATGCCGTTTGAACCAAGAACAAGGCTTTACATGTGAGAAAAAACATAGCCTCTCCTCTTCCTTGAAGCAATCATGGAGCAATCCACAGCACCAAGTGGTCAGAGCATCAGAATAAAAATGATGGCTTACTCTGACAGGTGAATTTCTGATACCATAAACTTATGAATGGGAAAATGTGGGTTTTTTTCCCTGTTTGTTTTTTTTTCCTCAAAATGTTGTTGGAAATAAGATACTTCTAATCTTACCAAGTATCCTTCTAGCTTAAGTATTTTAAATGAATATAGGAGCAGATGTTTACTTGATATATATAAATAAGTACATTCTGTACACGTCAATGGATCTATATTGATCCTTGCTGCTGAGAATCTGGCCTATAGATTTTAAGTTAGTCTTCCTCTGGCCCAGGGGATACTTTAAATTCTTTTATCCTAATAAGCCTTTTAGAAGGACTTGACTTTTACACCCTCCAGCTTTTCCATATGTAAGGAAATTTATACTTCTACCCTTTACCGCCTGCAGTCAAAGGAAAGCAATAGTGTTGGTATGAGGGTCGTTTTTTTAAACGTTTCACACATTAATAGTTGAGAACTTGAACAGAAACCCCCGAGGCTGCAATCATTGTATGAATGGCCAGATTTAGTCCCCAGGGCGGAACGTGACCCCAGCGCTGCATTTACAGCTAGGGTTGGTAGGATGCTATTTGGAGCATGGAGTAAATCTTGGTGACATCTTTGCACAGAGAACAGAACTGGTCTGGCCAAGGAGAAAGAAAAGCCACCAGTTTCAGAACAAAATAACAGTTTTTGTAGCTAATGGCAAATAATTTCTTAGTCCAGATATGGTATGTAATTAAATGATAAATCAAATTTTCACCAGAGTGTGGCACACTGCATTACGTAGAGCACACATGCATATAGGTATGCCCACACTAACACCTTCAGAACTAAACTGAAGGATGCTGTTAGGCCCAGGGGGAATGGTTTTAAACTCAGACATGGGAGTTTAGGTTAGATGTTAGGAGGAAGTTTTTCACCCAGAGGGTGGTGAGGCACTGGAACAGGTTGCCCAAGGAGGCTGTGGATGCCCCATCCCTGCAGGCATTCAAGGCCAGGCTGGATGTGGCTCTGGGCAGCCTGGGCTGCTGGTTGGTGACCTGCACATAGCAGGGGGTTGGAACTGATGAACACTGTGCTCCTTTTCAACCCAGGCCATTCTATGATTACATGAGCCCTGGGGGTTGTGCATGCTGTCCCAGCTCAGCACACAACCCCACTGCACCGTGGGCAATTCCCTCCTTCCTGCAGCTGTCCCTGTCTGCAGCAGCAGATTTTCCCTGCAGCACGCTGCAACCTGCTGGTCCCTCAAGTGTCACCACCTAGCTCCAAGACCAGATTCTGCGCTCTATTTCCACATTCTGATCTGAGATTTTACTTGCCTCATCAATTCAGAGTCTCCTTGATAAGCTGACGTGGAGCTTCAGATCGCTCCAGCTCTAGAATAGCAGAAGTCAATAAAAGTAATAAATTAAATATATCTGTGCCACTTTTTTGGTCTGGTCCCACCAGCTCCCCAGAAAGCCTGGCACCATCAAAGCACACAGCCCGTGTCCTATGCTGGATGCTGAGAGGAGAGAAAGGAGCTGAAGGAGGAATTGAGAAGCACTGATATCTCACCTGGGTGCAGGCAGCTCCACTGCACTGCCCTGCAGCTGGCAGTCAGAACACTGCTGTTCTGTGGCTGCAGTGTCACAGCACTCATTGACTCATGGACTCCACCTGTCCGCAGACCATGTCTCTCCATCCCACGAAAACTGGAAAGAGGTAAAGAAGGTGGAGAAAAAAAGATTATTACAACTAAAATTCTATCATTAGCAACAACAGGTTTAAAAAACACACTGAGCAATTGGTCGGCGTGTTCCCTTCGGGAGCGTGCAAAGCACTCTGTACCCTGATCGCTGCGAAACAACTGGAGCTTAAATGAGGTTTCACCTTTAGCAGAGGGTTCTTTTTCTGCCCATAAAATAAAATGCTCCGCAGTTAAGAAATAATGTTTTCTCAGCCCCGAATATTATAGCAAACTGATGATTTTTATTGCTTACCTTGTAAAAAATCTACTCTGCGTTTAGGTAACAGCTTTGTTACCAAATAAATAAGCAGGTAGGATGCTGCATGGAACGCTGAGGTGCAAAACACTCATACAGTTAAGTGCCCAAACAACACCAGAATGCACTGTAACTGCTCACAGAAGTTTTATAATGTGAGAATCATCCCTTATTTGCATGTGCAATTACTACAGTTGCATAAGTAATTACATAAATCGTCCAATTATAACAACTGTTTTCTGAATCAGCTAAAAGAAAAAAAAAAAACAACAAAACACATTTCTCTTTGCTGTAATAGAAATGCTATTTGCGTACAGAAAAAAATAAGATTTCTGTTTCCTGGGATATGCAATTAAATTACTTTGGGGTATTTGGCTTCTCTGTTTCTGAATGGAGTATAAGAGATTCTGTGGCATAAAAAAATAATGCTTGGGACAGTTTACAGCTTTGCATTTAGCAGTAATATTTCCTCTTGGCCCACTGCAATTACTGCACGGTTCTTCCATTGCCATCAGAGAAATTAGTTTGCATTTACAATTAAGAGGACGCAGTCTCGGGGCACCGGGTTGTTTAATGGCATTCTTTTCCTGTATAAGCACTTGGATCATAAGGCATCACATTGACTTCATTTCTCAGAAAACTGAAACATGCAAAGAAATGAAGAATCTCATTCTAGAATTATATTCCTGGAATTTACCAACATCTGCTCCTCTTAACAGAACAACAGGTGGGAGGAAATCCCTCAGTCTACTCATCAGCAATTTAAACTTGTGAAGTGATAACGTCTGAATGTGCTGCAATAACCAGAAAAACCACAAACATGGCAGGAAATCAGACCCAAAAAAATTCCTCAGACAAAATCATCCCATCCAGAAAGTAAATGAGGCTTAGAAATCCCAATATTCGGGACCAAAGCTGCAGAGGGTTTCTACTGACCAGGCAGCACGCCATGCTGGCAGATGGAAGCCTGCATGTTCATATGTAACCAAGATGTCACCAGTATGCAGCCCAATGCAGTGGGGCATCTGGAGCTCCCACTGGGAAATGCTGGAATTCCCATCAGGACCGTGCTCCCACAGCTGCACATAGCCAGCATTCTGTCTCTGAGCCACTGTTAAATCTCATATGTTAAAAAAGAAAAGGATTTCTACCTGCTGTGAGAGGGGAATGTCTATGATGGAGCAATCCAAGCCCAACCCCCTGCAGCTCTGAGCCGCACAGCAATGCAGCACCCACTGAGCCACCCCTCCCTCGGGAGCAGATGGAGAAGGGATGCTGTGCTGGGCTCGCTGTGGGTGGAATCTGTATGCCAGTTAAACTCAGGCTCCTATTGGATTATGTTGGCCTGCCAACAGAAGATGCACTCTCTGTCATTTACACTCCAGTTTAAGAAGTAAAAAGGGCTTTTGCACCTTCTGGAGGAATAAAGAGAAGATACACACGCAGCCTCTCATCTGGAGGCACCATGTATTCAAACCATCAAAGCTTCAGCCAGATCAAAGGCTTTTCTTTTTTTTTCAAAGACCTTCTGTTTTACTGTGGGAGGATTAAATCACTGTGACCACACACTGCAGCCCCCTCCATAGCTGGTCTATGGCTGGAGGAGGTTCCAAGCACCTCAAGGAGGGAACATCTGCACTGTGGCTTTGGCTGAGAGCTGTCAGAGGAGCAGTTTGTTTATGGTGAGAGACTTCTTGTGCCCTCTGCAGAATGGGGCTCAAGCCCCAGCCCATGGTTGAAGCAGTGCTCACAGTGCTTGAATATGTATTTAGTGATTCTTGGGACAATTGCTCCAGGCAGAATGGGCTCCTTTGGCTGCAGGCTCCTTTGTCAGGGAAAGTTTTGCTATAATGTCACTGTGAGCAAAACGATGTCACAGCATGGCTGCTTAGCACAGTGCTTATTGCAGAGCTCCTCACAGGCTGCTCAGGACATGTCTCCTTATCTATGCAATATCTTTTGCGCGCAAACAGGGTAAAAAACAGAAGAGAGCACTGAATCCTCCCTGGAGCAGAATGAGAACAAACCTGCACTCAGCAAAGTGCTATGGGAATTAAATGCACAACTGCACATGGGCTGCACAGCCAAAGCAATTGGGATTATCAGAGGTTTGCTTGGGAGCAGCCGGTCGTGTGGGGCAGATGAGTGCAGGCAAACCTCTCACAGTGCCAGCAGCCCATGAGTATAAGCACTTAAACACCTGAAATGCATAAAAGCTTAAGGCACAAATCGGCTTCCCTTGTGTTCAGCAGGAGCTGGGTTTTCCAGGTACTTCTTCAGGTACCTGAACACTTTCAAAGTCAGACCCATAGGAAGCGAGCAAGGGAACACAGCAAGGGGAACTCGGCACTCTCCACTAGCGTTTAACTCCTCTTTTCCTTCACATCTCAGCTGCTCTCAGCCAAGCTTCGTGTCCCACATCATTCAAACACATCGGTTAATGGTGTTTTAATTGGTTCCCCAGTGTCACAGCATTTAAAAGACAGAGGCTCTAGAAACCATTCAGAGCTCTGGGACAAAATTAAAGTTACCTTTTTTTTAAGTTTTGAATTCGCTTTAGATGTAGAAATACAGAAGGAGAGATATTTAATTAAATAACAGAGGTTCTCCAGACCTTAAACCTTTTGCTTTGAGCAAATTGATGGGATAAAGTTATTGCTGAAACCTCTTCCAACATATTACTGGAGCCTTCCACTGTCCGTGGAGCAACTACAAGTTCACAGCTCAGTGGACTCAAACAGCACGGCCATTTGACAGCCAACCTACCCTCCCTCCATTTTTGAACACTTGGCTCCTAAAACAATTGTCCATATTTTTCCCCTTTACAAGTGCTTATCTTCATGGCCCTGATTCAAGGGATGCTCTTTTTTCCAATGAAGTTTGCATTATTCACCAAAATTTCAAAGTAAGTTCATGCACAACTCATCCAACTCATTGACCATACATTCAAAGGCTCAAGACAGTGGATATATACATCTACACATTCAATACATTTTCCTCATTTTTTATTATTAAAGTTAACCAAAAATTAAAAATAAATGAAAAAAAAACAAAAAACAAAACAACGCATGGACCTAAAGCACATCTTTCTGATTCAAAATCTAGAAAGAAAGAATTCAGTCCACAGGAACTGCAGCACAAACTATGCCGTCCATTCACAGGTTGTGCTACAGACTGGGACATCTCTTTGTCAACTGTTTTCTGCAGTGGGGCTGAAGACATCTGCAGTCTTATAACATTTTTTGCTGCAGAAAGCAAAGGCAAAAAATTGCTATTCCATGCAAAAGCAGAAGGGACTTAAAAATCCATCCCTGACATTTCCAAAGAAAGAAGGTTACTCTGTGGGATTGAATGTGATACAAGTACCCTATGCAGCAGCTTGCTCTTGTGAGCAAGTTCAGAACTGATAAAAGCAGTAGAAGACTTCTGCATTCAAATGCTGAGGATTACTGATCTGGGAAACTGCACAAAATACCTCATTCCTACCCCATATTGTGATACCTACAGAACAGCAGGAGTCCAGCAAGGCTCCAACAGCACCTCCTTCTGCAGTGGCAGACACAAAGTTTGCTGCTAATGGATTCTTTCTCCATCACTTCATTGCAGTTGATCTGGAAAAGAAACAGTGCTTTAAAATCCACATGGCTCCAATGCTTCATTTCAACTTTCAGATTCTGGGAAGAACCAAGTTTTAAATACACTCTGGAGACACTGACAGTGGTACTGCCATCGCAGGGCACATCAAAGAGTTCATGTAGCATGGATCGCACAGAAGATACCCAATGAGAAATTACATTCATATTTGCCTTACGAGAGCTAAAACAAAGCACTCCAGAATTTCCCATCATGCTGACAAATACCTGTGATTACTGCATTGAGTACTACTGCAAACCACGGCGTGGAGCCACGGAAGGGGCAAGCAGAGCAAGGATTGCTTCCCATTCTTGTTCCGTGATCCCCTGAAGGGCTGAGTGACACCTCCATCACCAGCCAGGGAACTGGAGGAGATGCTGCACATGGCTGTGGGTTTTCATAAACCTGTGTCCCCTTGACAACTCTTCTGCCTCCTTGCAATATATTTTTAATGGCAATCCCTCATCCTCTTCCTCCCAAGCAGTCTGCAGCTCAGCTGCTGGCAGAGCTGGAAGAAACACATGCACCTCTCCCTTGACATATGTAATTTCTTACAGCATTTTCTTGCTTGGTTATAAAACCCTCCATGAGATGTCCTTCCTTAATTTGCTTTTATCTGCAGAGTTACAGAGGGCAGTTGTGCAATATGTGTTTATAAAACCCTACTAAGCCAAGGACTTTATTCTCCTTCTTTATTTCTTGATGAAAGATTACATGGAGGCCCACATTGTTAATAACTGCTCTGCATTCCCCATTCTAGCCCAAGGTCAATCTGACATGCAGCACTTCACAGAAAGTGCAAATATGACAAGGGAGCAATGGGATTTTTTCCTTTATACCCTTTGCATTAAAAACAAAATTGTGCTCTTTTCTCGCTAGCAACATTATTCTTCAAGCAAGAAAAGCGAACACCACATATAAGTTAAATGTCTTCAGTAACTTCTAGAAACCCAACGTAAGTGACTGAAAGGAGCAGGTAAACCTTGCTCAGAAATAACCTGGGAAATAAGAGGTCGGTATGAAGCTCAGAAGGTTGGACTGCACTGGAGAGCTCTGATTCAGACACAAAACAGTCGGATCATTTCTGACTACACGCACAGCATCTCTGAGGATGCGACTTACAGACTTGCTCTCAGCAGAACTGAATGTTACCTCGGTTTGTTATTTGTAAAGAGGAACCAGTTTTAAATGCTATGCATTAAGAAATTACACTGACCGTTTCTTTTTTATTGTTCTCTGCCTTTTGAGCCCTCTTATGGAAAAAAAAAAAAACAACCAAACAGATTTCCTTTAATAAAACCAATTTATTTCACTTTGCCAGGTGAGAAGGAGAAAAGCTTTGTGCAGTTCCCAGCTGTGGCTTTGAGATACAGCCATGTCCTCCTTCTCCTCCCTACTTCTTGGAAACTTTTCCTTTATTAACATGTCTGTTTTCATAATTTTTCAAGGTTAAATTGTCTCGGTTTAACAGTCTCACTGGGATGCATTTGGGTACTTTGCAGAAGTAATGCATTGCTATGCACACTGCAATGGCAAACCCACGTCATCTCTATTTCAGCACATGGCAGTTTTGTATCCTCCTAATTGCTTTCAGCCATCCTTGGGCTAAGTGCTCACTGTCAAAAAGATCATCAGGAAAACTGAAGAGACACCCAGGGGAGTCTCATGGGTCCATTGGAAGGAAGGAAAGAAGTCCAACTCTCACACCCCATGTGAGGCTGATTATTTCTTCTATGCAGAACAATTGCAATGAAACAGTGCCCCGTTATTTGTGGAGAAGTTGGCTTTGCACTGCTGCTAGCCCAGACAGATAGGACTCAGCCCATCTTCTTCCTGACCTGACCCTTTTATCATCCACCACATATTAATTCTCTCAGCAAATCCCAACAAAAATGATGAAAAACTGCATAACATAAGGCAAATCCAAAGTCCAGGTTGTCCCATCCAACAGCCTCTAAGCACACATCTGACTGTTTTGAATGCTAAAACTGACACTAAGTCTTGAAACAAGAGGGAAAGGAAAAACCATCAGAGTTTTCTTATGCCAGATCTTTACTTTTTTGGCTTCCAACAAATAACTACAGCCAACAAGAAAAGGCACACTGCCTCAGCCCAGGCCAAAACAATCATTTGCAATAAGAAATAAAGAGACAGAACAAAGTTTTATAATAGACTGTAATGGGAACTAGCCCAAGCGAAATATCTGCTCAAATCTTCTGTCTGACAGTCTTGTGTCGTGTATAAAATACAACGTGCACAGAATATGAGACAAAGTCCTATTACACATTTTTCAGTTGCAGCTGAAGAGCAAACAAAAAATAAAAGCAGAACACCTAATAAGTGGGGTTATTAGTGAGCTCGTTCTACAGTAAGGATCTCCAAATTGGTGTTCATGCAGATTAATGTTAACTTAGCACTCAATCCTCTCCAGAAAATTGCCTGAATGTTTCACTGCTATTGCAGGACTTAGCAGGGCAGGAGGGAGGCACCCATGCTTTGTGGTGGTTCTTTATGGGCTTGGCTGATGTGCTGAGCCACACTCACTCCTGCTCTGTAGAACAAACCCAGCGGTTCAAGCCATGTCTGGGGCAGCAATCTTTCCCTGGAAATTTCTTGCAAACAACAGAGAGAACTCTGAGAAAATACTCAGAGATGTTCATTTGCCTTTTTATGCTGCGTGTTGCTGCTTTTTTTTCCCTTAAAATTAGCATTTTAGCTACTACAGTCCATGTACTCAAGCAGCACTGCTCAATTTAACTAAGCATACAGAAACTCTTCTTGGTTCACTGTGATTTGCAATTTAACAATATGTATGCAAATGAAATTAGTACTGGCAAAAATAATTACAGTTGCTCTTGGGAGGATTAATAACTAAAGTCTGCCCTGCTTATGGTAAGGTTTAATTTAATTCTGTTGCATATATTAAATGAAGAAACAAATTCTGTGTTCAATATTGTGTTTGGCAGTTAATATGTGCTCACATGAATGCTCGTGCATTCAGATGGAGTGAAAAGGACCACGCTCACAGATACGCTCGTGTCCTATAGAGAGAGACAGATAGTGATAATTAGCTGGTGGTAATCACAGGGCCTTCTTTTGGAGATGCAGGAATCCTGCCATCCATCGCTGGGAAGCGGTTGGGGCTGACTTATGGCTATGAGGTGTAATAACCTTGTATAAGCTGTCCCCTGCAGCTATGAGTCTTTAATAACAGCACAACCACTGCTCTATCCAACATTCATACGAACAAATCAGATTTTGAGCATGGCTGTAAATACCTCCCACCTTTTTGGCCCAGCACAGCATGGAATTGCTGGACAGAAGGGTGATACCCCACACTGTGATCACCTTGCCACAGGAAATCCCTCCTACACTGCAGTGTATCTCTCTGGCTTTTTACAAGGCTTTTATGGGTTGGATTAACTTTACTGAAGCCAGTGGGCGTAACAGCTGCCTCACATTTGGATTAGCATCCAAATCAATCAACACCCCCTGTAGTGCTAGAAGCTGAATTCGTAAGAGTCCCAATGAGAGCAGCAGACATCTGAAAAATGGGAGAGTTCTATGGAGCTGGGGAGTGAAAATGAGGGCTGGGCATCACCTGCTGGAGGTGGGTCCATATCTGTTTGATATCTGCACTTCTGCTATTTAGTACACTTCATCTGTGGATCTTGAAGACCGAAGTAACGTTATCTATTTAACTCGTAAATACTGTTTTTAAAATGGTGTTCATTTTTTAACACTTAAAGCTTTCCTGTGTTTGAGCAGAGAAGATCACACATCTCCAATGAAGTCCTACTGCTGCTGCTGGGGATTATATGGATACTTCCACCAAAACTCTTTGTGTTTACCACACAAAAATGCCCTGACTCCAACACTTGGCCCAAACTGGCCAAATCCAACATTTACTCATTTCACTCGATAAACACGCCTCTCAGAGACACGTTATCATGCACACATACATCCATACAACTACATAACATTCGTTCTACACTAGCACATAGATTGCTGTAGATGTTTAGTATGTATTAGCACATACAGAAATATCTGCAGCATGTCTCTGTCATTTGCTGTAAGTTCTCACTGTCAGAGTGGATGTTTAGAAATTGGATATGATTTAATGGTGTCATTTAACTGCAACAAGACTACTTGCTTAAAACATGAAAAAGTAGGTTTAATGAGGATGTTAAAGTAAACTGTAGTATGGATATAATTGAGGACTGTTACCAAGAAAACCTTTAGTGTCAGAGGATTATGGTATTTTTTAGTACCTTATTAAAGCTTTCAGAATGAATATGAACATTTTTAGGGATGTCTTGCCACATAAATAATTGGACCATTACTTTCATACACTGTACACTATATAAAATGTTAATAAGCTTTCTAAAATAGCACTACATTATAGGAACAGATTTTATATTCCATTAAATATTTGGAACCAAGTTATCCACCATATTTTCGGTATTTTCTGTCCTTAAACCTCATATAAGAAGAAAGGGACACGGAACCATTGTTATGAATGTTATGTTTCTGAAGAATTACCCAATGCACTTTTTCTTGGGATTTCCATTAATGCCATGAAAGATCAGCTATTCTTGTTCTGAAATGCTCTCAACACTCACAGATCCCATCTTCCATTGCTGATTCTTCTGGAACATTGTCTCATATAATCTGCAAACCTCTACCACACAACCAACTTTCTCCACCTAACCTCAGAAACACAAGCAGCCCAGCCACTAAGGAATGGCTATAAACTGATAACTAAAATCAAGGCCTCATATTTCATCATAGGTGAGGAAATACCTAGGATCCATTTCAAGGACCTGAATTCCTAGTGGTGATTGAAGTGCTCACATGGACAGCAACACATTTTAGATGATGATTCCAATGCAGAAGAAACCTGTACACCAGGCGAGGACATCACAACCACAAAGCAGTACGAGTAAATGCTAATAGCAACTCATTGTTTACAGAAAATGGCCAACTTCATCAATATAAATCAAATCAAAACGGTGAGCAACCCAATGGTACTGGAAGCTGTGCTGCCTATAGCAGTGGCTCACAAGTGGGCTCAGCCCAAAATTTTCAACAGAAGAGAATTTATCCAAGATCCTTGTTTCACAACAGCGTTTATCAGATAAGAGGCGTGAGACATAGGCAGGTTTAAAAATGTTTGCCATTATGATCCGAAGTACGTAAAAAGCAAAACAATTCAAAGTTTGGGATCTCTCTTGTTTGAAAGAGCAAATGAAAGTCGTCGTACTTATCTGACTCTCCAGAGAGGGTAAATAAATCAGATATAAAGCCCTACAGTAAGAGTTAAGTGTTTCCTCCCTACGATGCTATAATTTACAGAAACCTTTCAAGGTTGTGTAAGTCACTGGGGTTTGATTTAGGAGGATCCATAACCTGTTGATACCAATGAAAAACTACAGATGATCTCAGCAACCTTTGGAATAATCTGTGCTAAACTGATGGAAAGTAAACTTAGTGATTTTCAACACCACATGGAACAAAGCCCAAACAACATTTTTTTCTTCAGAGACATTCCCACAGGACCGAAGAACACATATTTGGACCATTGACAAGAAGCCCACATTCCTATAACCACGGAGTTGCAGTGCATTTATCAATTACCAGCAGTACCCTCTGAATACCATAGATAACAAGCCATGTGCTTGGCTGCTGAACAGGTTGGAGGCAGATAAAGTCCTTTAGAGATACAAATGATTATCACAGAATTACATATTCATCTATTAATAAGGGAAAGTAGGAATAGCAAGGAGAAAAATTATATAATACCATTAGAAAACAACTCCAACCAACCCCTAAACATAACATACTTCCCCTAAATTGCAACTTTTGCAAGGAGACTGTGAACAGACTCTGTGTGGCTCCATAAAGGGATAGTTTGTACCAGGCACTTACTCACTGGGTGCTGTAGATCAGCAGTTCTTCATTCCCACTACCACATTTTGGAGAAGGATGGTTCACTAAGGTACACACTCAGCTGTGAGGTCATCATACAAAGAAAAGCTTTAGAAAAGAAAGAAATCTGTGGTTTCTTTTCCCTGAAAAATAGAGAACATCACAGTCAACAAACTCATAGCCAATAAAGGGAGCTGATTTCACCATTGAAGCTGTCCTATTCTGTATCTGTTAGTAAAGAGTAATAAATCAATATGTAACATTATGAATAAATATTAACAGGTAGATATGTTGTATAGAGAGGGCATAGTGACACAGAGCTGTGAACTGGTTTGTAAAAACCATGTGTTGGCTGCAGTGTTGTACAACACAATATTTGCTTCCTGCCAGGCTGTGGTTGAAGACAAGCTCAGGCTTCTATGAGAAAACAGCATCAGGACAAACCCCAAATGTTGTTTTCAAAGTAGGAAATAGCCTGTAATAGCATTCTATTAAATTGTCCATTTATTTTCTAGCTCACATTTGACAGAGACGTGATTGTTCACATTCAGTGGCCACAGACCTAAGCAGCAAACAATGCAGTGCATGTTGGTGATGGGGTGCAGGTGAGATCTAAGGCAGTTTTCCACCAGGCAGGAGGTGTGACGTGAAGGTGGATGTCCCTTTACTGAACAGAAATGCAGCCTTCTCTTCTGTTCTCATCTGTGATAGATTTGGAAAGCCTTTTGTATCCAGAAGAGTCTTAGCCCATTTTTTAAAGATCAAGAATGCTTTTGCTGATATCCCCTTTTATTGCCCTTTAAATCTCTCCATCAACAGAAAGAGAGCATCTTGCCTGGGTCTGGGAACACATCCAGAAGGTGGGCACCGAAAGCATTTCAGCTGTTATTATACACCCCCAGACTTGTTGGTTGAGGTTCCTTATTTCAGAATCACAGAATCACAGAATTGCCAGGGTTGGAAGGGATCTCAAGGATCATGAATCTCCAACCCCCCACCCACATGCAGGGCCACCAATCATCCCACCTAATGCTAGACCAGGCTGCCCAGGGCCCCATCCAATCTGGCCTTGAACACCTCCAGGGATGGGGCATCCACAACCTCTCTGGGCAGCTGTTCCAGTGCCTCACCACTCTCTCTGTAAAGAATTTCCCCCTGACGTCCAACCTAAATCTCCCTTCCCTCAACTTAAAACCATTTCCCCTTGTCCTGCTGTCAAGAAGGACAAGGCAGGACAAGGCATTGTCAGAAGGCAATAAAAACCAAGCAGCTAATAACTATACTGTCCTGAAAACATTGGGTTGAATTAAGATGAAAGATGGTTTTATGCATACCACTTTTGCATTCTCCTACCTGGCAACTCAAAAGATAGAAGGCTGAAGAAACAATATCTAACCTTTACTTTACCAGAGGACTAATCAGAGCAGTGAGAAAAATTGTCTGGTACACATGTTTTTGTTTAAGGACTGGGAGAGAATAAATGTATTTTTGATAGGTTTTTTAAGAGGGTGGAAATGAGGTTTTTAGACGCTGAAAAAGCATTACACAATTAGTGCACCATGAAAAGCTTATCTATGTAGCCAAGTTCAAATAATAAATTTAATTAAAGTTTAAAAGCTTAGGTAAATCCATTAAACACTTGTAGCTTAATAAAATGTTACTTTTAGCATAAGTACAGCATTAACATTAACGGCAACATGGGAAACATCACCTGAAATGCTCAGACTTTAAGAGCATTCATCACATCCTCAGATCGATCAGACACGTGGTCACAGCAGCACGTTCGTCTGCAGATCAGCCCTCAAAATGAACGTGGGACCATTGCCTGGGGAGAGAAGAATTCAGGAGGTGGGAACTGGTATTTGTTTCCATAAGAAATGACTTAGCTAATAGATCCTGACCATCGTAATCTTGGATCAGAAGGTGGCCCATTAGTTGAAGGATCCACTTCACTACCTCTGCACGTGCAACTCACAGAGCAGCAGCCAGGCTCACACTTGTGCATCACGCAGGCACGGGGCTTCTTCCCAGCAGTGAGGAGTGAGTGGCAGATGTATTGCGTGTCCTGCAGAAGTTAAATAAACGTGGAAACACCACGCAACCTTACAAACAGCTTCCCTTGCTAAGTTCATTTCTCCAGACTCCTCGTGGCACTGCAGGGATGTCAGAAGCAGCAATTAGCAGCAGCAGCAACACCCAGGGAGAAAGGCAACGGCTCTGGGCTGGGCCTTGGGATGAGCAAAGCAGCACAGCTCTGAGAGAAGCATCGTACCAATGAGAAGCACAGTATCTGAATGTTGGCCTAGTAAAATAAAGCTCCTTCACATTCAGATATTAGGGCATTGGTGAAGGGCAGCACCGCTGGAAATTCATGAAGAACGCTGTCAGACATTCAGAATGGTTCAGAACACCCAGCATGCACCCACAGCACCGTATGTGTGAGGAAATAGGCTCACAAAGACATGCACGACAGGAGCTGAGGTGTTCTACAGACATGCCGAGGTCCAGGCCTGCTCCTCGAGCCCCCTCCCCTGCCTTGCAGCTGGCATTGACCTGAGGGAGCAGAATGGCCTCCACTGCAAGAGCAGCTGCCTCTGCAGCCATCTCCAACCTCCTCTAATTTGAGTCCTTTTGCACGCACTGAAGGGCAAATAGCATGCTGTGTCTGTCAGAGATACAGGCTGACAACCTGTTACCAGCTAACAAGTCCCTGATTTTCCACCCTGAGCAAATTTTACTTAGCAGCACTGTATAACTACATGTCAGTAACGAAAAGCTTTTCCCAAAATGTATTTCTGCCAATGCAGAAGGACCATATTACAGAAATAATATGCAATTTCTGTGAACGGTTACTAATTGTGATATCATTGTCAGGAATAATGAGACCTTCTAAATATAACAACTTCCCTAGAACACACATGCTGCTTGCTCAGAAATAAATACTCCGGTGTTATACAAGAGCTAATACTCACAACTGTGGAGCATGCAAATCACAAACCTGAAGGAAGACAACAAACTGTGCTCCTTTTTCATGCTTGAATAGGGAAAAGTCATCATCTAAACTTAATATTCTGTGAAATACTCTATGCTATTCAGCACACATGCCTGTGTGCAGTCCCTCCCCATACCATTGTGTGGGGCAAAGGGATGGCAATGCACTGACATAATGAATCTACAAATAAATGTAGATATATCACAAAGCCTCTTTGCCATAACATGGAAATTCCCAAGTGACTGACTGGAAACCAGCAAGTAAAATAGGAAAGTTATTCGTGAGAAACATATTAGAATTTGACTTCATGAAAACATTACTCCTCTTCGTTCTGGAAATTGCTCTAAATGTATCTGTGAGTTAAGCATCTTGTGCCTTAATCGTTGTCTCTACTCAGCAACCACTTAATATATTTTATTGATTACATTTTTGTAATTATAAAGCGTTATAAACCAGAATAATGAGAGGCCTTTTACATGAGTATTTACTCAGAGAAACGCACTGGGACAGGATTATGGAGCATCACAGTATAAGGCCTTAGCCCTTCAAATTACTTTTTCATGCAGTGCACTGCTGAGGATTTTTTGATTTGTTCATCTAAAATATGTTTTGACACTACATCAGAGCAGAGCTTCCCAGTGATCTGTGAAAATCAGTCAGCATATTTTAAACAGAGAGGTCCAACAGTTTTGAAACTTATACTCCGGGTCAAACTGAATTTACAGCTGCGCTCGCAATGCTACCCTGCTAGAAAAGTGGGGTTTGCCTTTTGAATTCTAAATGAAACATTCCTAACATAAAGACTATACATAAAGATCAAAAACTGCTTTAAATCTCCCTTTCCCCACTTAGATTTCCCTTTTCAAAATCACATATGTATTGGAGAGATTCCAGTCCAATTCCAAGTTCCATCCGGCCACAACACTTCAGTACCTGCAGATGCACCCAAGCTGCCAAGCAGCGCGGCATGGAGGGGCAACGAGCCAAGCTGAGCTGGAAGGCACTTTTGAAAGAGAGGCGTGCAGCCTTCTGAGGCCATGATATCATGCCACCCAGCACTGGGTGGGACTAGATGATTTTTGAAGTCCCTTCCATCTCACCATTTTATGATTCTATGACTGTCCTGGGAAGCCACACAAGTCACGGAGGCCGGGCTCTCTCTTTCCCTGCCATCCTTTCCCGTGGTATCTCCTACACGACCATGCCATGCTTTTCCCAGCAGGAGCCAATTCCCACACTCAGCACTCCACCACGCCAGTGTGTGGGCTGCCCATCCCTTGAAGGACTCAGCCAGGCCAATGCTAGATGCCAGGACCTCCCCACCACCACCAAGGCTGTCAAAATAAGTGATGATGGCAACACTTCTGTAGTGGGATGCTAATAGCTGCCTCCTCCAAGAGAGAGAAATGAGATCTATGAGAGCCTTTAGTCCTTTCTGTCACCTCCTCCCTTCATCCCTGCCTTCCAAGGCACAAGGACACGATTCAGCTCTTCTGCCTCCAGTTCTGTGTTTAGCTGAGACAGAGAAACACAACGGGAGACACTCACTGCTTCCCTAATTGCCCTCACAGTGAGAGCAGGCTGAAGCCCATTTGCTCTTCCGTTCCATTTCTTGTAACAACACCCTCTGCGCATTTAATGTTGCCCTGAACAAACGCAGTAAGAAACAAAGACTTCCCTTCAGAGAGCTGAGGTAAATAAATAAACAAATAAACACATTCTGAAGGGAAGGAAAGCAAAACAAACGTGAAAACAGATATCTTTTTTTAGAGAAGTTTGTTAACCTCGGGAAATTTTGGGCTTTGTAACACTGCCAAGGTCAAAGGCAGAAGCTGACACTGGATAATAAATGTTTTTTCTACCTGGAGGTCTCAAAATGACACCGTTTAGATACTCTGCACACACATTTATATAACAGAATGCTTTATTGCCTTTGTCTGTTTTCTTTTTCCTTTGCCCTCTTGGATGTATGCAATACTTTCCAAACCATTAAGTATAATACATTTATCTAGATGTTTACCGCATTCCTAAAGGGAGAAAGCTTACATAATCCTTACCCTAAATGAGAGAAATACCTTCTGCAACAACTTCCATCTATTCAATCTGATATTTAAATCGTATGAGTGTGAATAGCACTAAAACCTATATTGTTTTCTCCTCTAAAATCTCTATTTGCTCTGTGACCACCTACTGCTTTTTATTTTCCCCACACAGAGATGACTCAAAGGCAAGCTAGAAGGAACTTCAGCCTTACAGCAGTGGAAATGCAGAGAAGTGTGCTGCAGGAAGAACTGTGTCCCCGATACAATCCCTGGAGCAGCTCAGCTGCGTGCTGTACCCCACATCACCTGCCACCATTCACATGAGACACCCACCTCTGTCCTCCCAGAAATGTGTGGTGCCAATGGTCCCCAGGTGGGCGATGTTCACAGGACATGATGCCAGTTTGTGGCATGGCAAATATGAGAAAAACAGCCAAGAGATCACAGAATCACAGAATGGCCAGGGTTGGAAGGGACCTCAAGGACCACAAATCTCCAACCCCCCTGCCACATGCAGGGCCACCAACCTCCCCATTTAATGCTAAACCAATGAGATGAAGAGCCCCCTTTTATTCCAGTGCATTTTTAATCCCTATGAAATGGCATCAGGAATGTAAAGGTTAAATGGGGTCTTCAGCCATTGCAGCAAGGAGAACTTTGATCCATTACCTGTACTTGATAAGACACAATAAGAGGAACATCAGAAAGAAGAACATCCATGCTGAATGTGGCTCTGGGCAGCCTGGTCTGGTGGTTGGCAACCCTGCACATATCAGGGGGGTTGAAATTAGGTGATCATTATAGTCCTTTTCAACCCAGGCCATTCTATGGTTCAGTGGTAAGAACACAAAGGAATTATTTTACAACATTTCAAAGCCAATTTGAGACCAGATTAATGAACATCCAGAAGCAGTAAGCACGTGGCCACTGGCAACCACATCTGCACTGCCTGCTTTGCAGCCCTTGGGCACACCAGTGAACACAGAGCAACTCACTCCCAGCATCTTGCTTTTGCAGCACTCTGCATTCCTCCATGTGATTGGAGGGTCGGGTAAAAGAAAAAGCTGCTGACTTCAATAGCTTTATGATGCAGCTTTTCTATGGGACAAGTGTTTGAAGTCAACAAGCATAAATCACAGAAAGCAGAAATCCAAATGACCTGGCACAGACTGCCGCTACATCCTTTGCATATCTCAAGTCTCCAAAGGAGCACGCATGTAAAGGCTTTTTGTACGCAGGAGGCGTTTCAGATGTGTTAAAGAGAAACCCAAACATGCCAGTCCTCCACAGCCATTATCATTTTGATAATGAATGTCAACTATCATGAGAGAAGTGCCAAACCAGGCATCAGGGACTCCAATCCTCCACTGATTGGGGCATTTAAGGAGTACAATGCATATGATTGCTAGCAAACAAAACAAGAATTTAGTGTGTAAAGGAAGGGGAACTGTATTTTTGAACGTTAGTTTCTGACTTACACAACCTCCTTTATCTTTTATAGCAGTATTCTCAAAGATGTACAAATGTGTCTAAAAGCACAAATGTTGGTACTCATCCACATTCAATATTAATTCACTTGCAATCAGAGACTTCACAGCTTTCAGAACAAAATCTGATTCTGAAGTGTGTAACAACCTCAGCAGCACAGCCATAACAAAGCAGACAAAACACTTACTGTAGATGTGCTGTAGGCCATTACTATATGCCATTTTACAAGCTCCAGTTGCATCTGCGCTCCCTGTTTGACTCCAGCAGCCTTCTGCAGGCCAGCACTCCTCCTTTTTCCTCGTGGTGGACTGATTAAATTCAGAGGCAACCTCTCATAATCCTCCTCCTCCCCTGGCTGATGTGCACAGCCCAGGACAGCCCTGCTGCACTCAGCTTCCCACGTCAGCATCCCCAGCACAGTGCAGTGCCGGCCCCTCTTGGTGCTGGCGGCTGCTTTGCTCAGCAGTGAGGAGAACATGGACAAATCCAGGAGCAACACCTTGTGCTGATCAGTTTGCAAAGTGCCACAGAGCTGGCTGCTGAAGCTGGGAAAGCACGGATCTGAAGCCAGAAGAGACTTTGTATCTTGAGGTGCTTGGGGTTAGAAGGAATGAAAAGGGTCATGAATGGGCACGGGGCCAAAGAAGGGTTCCTTTAATTGTTCAAAAAGGGCTGGTCCAGGAGCTGGACTCAATGCTCCCTGTGGGTCTCTTCCAGTTCAGGATATTCTGTGATTTGCTCTGAAGTCAGACAGCTTCAGGAGAGCATTGATGGGCACATTTAAGCAGATGTTCTTAACTTAAAATGAGAACAACAAAATCTTCTCTTTAGCTCTTTGCTCAGTCTGTACCTTCAAAGCCTGAAACCATCTGACAGGGCCCTTGGCTGCTTTTAGGGGAACACAGCACACCTTGTTCACTTCTACTCCATTGTGGTTTTCTCTGAAAAAGAAAATCAAGCAAATGAAAACAGAAACAGAAAGAAAAAAAAAAGAAAGTAGAAACACAAAAATGAAGACACAAGTAGAAAACCACCAGCTGTTCCTTCATGAGAGGTTGTGCTTCTTCCCTTCTCCTTCTCTGGTGCTTCCCTTTTTCTTTTCCTAGGCAGAGGACAAATTCGTTCTGTTAAATGAGCTCCTCTCAGCGTAGCCACAGCCCCCAACACCTCTGGAGTGACCCAGCAGCCTGGAGAGGGGTCCTTCAGTCTGCACAGAGCCCAGTACTTCCCAGAAACACATCATATTCACAGCTACCACTGCACTGAAGAGCGCTGAACTCTCGGTGACTTTAGAGAGTTCTCCTACGCTAAATTACGCATACATTTTTGCACAACAATTTTCATCCTACACTAGATCTCGAGGTAAACAGTGCAGACCTCAGATGAAAACTGCCATCAATACCCCGGGGGAAGCACAGCACAAAGGGGCTGTGTTGGGTCAGCACCGCGCATGGCTGGCCTGACCATCCAAACACAAACTGCATCCGCTCAGTTGTGCCCTCTGCTTTCCTATCCCACGGAAAGCACAGAGGCCTGAGACCCTTAGGATGAACTACTGGTGCTCTGCTTAACTGCGGATATTGCTATTCCTCCACACAGCATCTGTCAACTTCATTAAGGATCTTTATATACTCGAAAGCCTCCTCTGCATGCCGCCTCATTGGGCTGTGCCAAACACCTACCAAAGAGCCATCACACAGCTCTGAAACACCCATTCCTTTGCCTTACTCTGTCCTCTCACGCAGAGCAATTTTTAAACTGAATTACTCAGCGGTTAGAGCAATAAATATTGTCTCCTGGGACTAAAAAGGAAAAGAAAGGAGAGGAGAGAGAGGGGGAAAAGTGTTGCTAGTCTTGGTCACTGCCACCAAATTTCTTCTTGGAATAAATTCTTGCAATGGATTGCGTTGAAATGCCGACAGACTTTTAATTGGTGTTCTGCAGAGCCCACACACAGTCATGCAGCAATAATTTGGAAATGCCTTGTTTAAAATACATTTAGGCTATTCAAAGCAGATATTGATATTCACTTGTAGCGTGAGAGCGCCAACAACGCCTCGAAGGCATCTCTCAGCCACAGAATCTTTTTCAGCAGCAGGTGGGATGAAATGGTGACAAATGGGATGGAAGGCAGCACATATGAATAAACAACATAATATCCTATTTGTTTCCTCAACTTGGCTGCTCGCTTTGTTATTTTTCATAAGCTGGTAGTACGAAAGCAGCCAAAGCACAAAACCCATTCCCACACCTCGGTCTTACTGAAGATTGGATGCAATTTCTGCTCAGTATTCTATCCCCAGGAAAGCAGAACGTGTCTGTGGGGACCCCATGAGAAAGCAGCACTGCTTTGAGCAGTAAGCACTGATGAATGAAATTCCAGCCTTATTTCAGCCCAGATTTGCAGGGGAGGAGAGGGTGGGATGGTATTAATGATAATACAATTGTAGTTTCAGAAGGAAGAAGCCTGCAAGCTGGGGGCTCCCTTGAAGCAATCTCATAGCCCTCCCCAGTGAGCACAGTGTGTGTAAAGCACAGCCTCCCGCTGCACCTGGACCCTCACCACTCTTATGGCAGATGAGAATGTTTCCTGCAAGGATTGCTTCAAAGCATGCCTTGTGTACACGCATCCAGTGAAGAGTGAAGTTAGATTTCTTTCTAAAGCAGAGAGGTGCAGTAGCAAACTAAAAAACACCTGTGTTTCCAAAACTTACCATTTACAAAACAGGTACTTTGATACACAAATCTCTTTCGTGAGGCTTGCAAAAGTGATCTGAAACATCAAACAGCATCTAATTAGGTGTATGAGCTCTGTGCAGAGACCCAACCCTGCACAGCTCAGCCTGGGTGGGAGCCTTGCCAGTCCCTGTGTTGGCCTCGCTCCTGGCTGGGCAACGCAGCAGCCCTTGTTCATCGTTTGTCATTGTGCTGCCTTATCTCGTGTTGCTTCAACTCTGAAATGAGACAATAAATATTTACCTCCCTCCCACAGATGAGGGAAGGCTTAATTAGCTAAAACGCCTCTCAGCGCCGTGGGAGCTGAGCGCTGTCGGCGTGCTGGGCTGCAGAGCTGTGAGCGCAGAGCCCACCGTGGGGAACCTGCCCACCTCAGTGACCTTGGGTAGGGGCTGAGGCCATGGCTGTGTGTCATGCCAAGGAGTTCAGCATCTAACAAAAAACAAAAATGGCATTACCGCATTGTATACACTCGGAAAGGCACATAAACTCAAATATAAGTCACCTTGGACACGGCATGTCCTTGGGGGTAAGGTAAGCCCTATTTTTATGATGTTTCTCTTCAGTTTAGAAATACCTAAAGAATTTAAAGCCTGTGTGCTCCTCAGCAGCACACTGCACTACTTTGGGCCCATGAACACATTTCCAGCCCCACCACCAATGGCCTCTCACCCTCTGGGCAGAAGTTAGTGCTCTCACTGCCGGTGCAGTCCTGGGGTACGGGGCTCTTCCACCCAACTGGGGTGAGGCTGGAGCTCTTGGGCTGTGCAGCCCTTCTGGATTCCCTCCTGCCACACCTTCACAGCTGAAGATTGAGCTCAGCAAAAAGCTTCCTAACGGTGGGAAAGATCATTCAGGGATGTTGATTTAAATTTTGGATAATGTTGTGTCCAGCAGAAAAAGGTCAGCAGATTTGCCTGACTTCCACAACATCCTTTAGGTGTCCTCTTAAAGGAGATGAGGCTTATTAATAATCACTGCATCTTTAGAGAGGAGATCAATTGATAATAGAGCTTATTTAATCTCAAGATACTGAGCTTTGTGTCTTATACAAATGACAATAATGAAGGGACTGGAGCTGAGGAGCTATAACAGTCTTTACAGATACAACTAGATCAGAATTACAACATTTCACCTTTCTTCTGAATTTTCCTTTTCCATTTTTTCTGCAATCTGTCTACGCCGTCTTGCTACCCCATATCCCTCCTACCCAAGCACAGAGTGCACTTTCTCATACAGGCTATCAATGCAGGGAAGCCTCCTGGGGATTCACTCAGCAAGAGTTAATGAATAGCATTTCTTTCAGCTCCCGGAGGAAATGTTCGTATTCTCAGATTTTTTTTCAGGGTTGAGGAGAAACAACAGGGGGAGCATTGGCATCCTAACCATTTTTATAGGTGCACTGAAAAAAAAATTAAGCTGCAATGAAAATTAAGCATTTTTACGCGTTTCCAAAAAAGAGATTATAAATAATGCTCTTTGAATTCCAAGATGAAAAGTGACTGAACACAAGCAGCAGCATTCTCCAGTCAAGCTGATCTTTTCATGAGTAGGAAGGGAAGCAGGGAGCATTCGCCTTCTCTGTGGTGGATGCGCTGAACACCTCATCTTTAAGGAAAACATGGATATATTTTCATCCTCTCAAAACGTATTAAAGTGAAAAGATCCTCGATACCCTCAACAATCTTCATCAGAAAGCAGGCAGCTGACAGAAGGGAAATCCTCAGTGGTGCAGCACACCGCTGGGTACCCACGGCCTCCAGCCCTCCTGAAACTGTTTAACGATGAAGTACATCACTATTAATTCCACTTCCAGAGTAATTAAATTGGAATTTATGACTCAGATATCCAAAAAAGCTATTTCACAGATGATTTGCAACCGTGCTTAAGCATAGGCATTCATAACATTCACCAATCCTTTGTATTCAGCATTCTGCAGTAGAACAGACACAAAATCCAGATTAATGCATTAATGTGCATTTAATCTACCCATTACTGAGACGTACCATTTATATCTTTAAGGGTTAAAATATCTACAACCACTACATATGCTGGAAAAAATATCACACTTGCAGACCGAATATTAATTCTGCCTAAGAGTCGACATCACTTATGCTGTCTTTTGCCATTACAGCTTTTAAGTATCACTATAAGCATTTTATCACACTGCTCTATGTACATATGAAGTTCAATATAACCTATGTCTTCTGGAAGCAAAATTACATTTTAGTGTGGTTGCTGCACATACAAAGTGTTCTTTCTTGTTGCTGTGATAGAACGACTCCTTACTGGAGTGAATTTTGCCTGTGATGGGAGAAAGGATGGATTCCTCCCAAAAGACAGCGTGCCCTTATGAAGAGTTCAGCTAACCTGTTGCTCATGTATTTACGGCCAACTTCGGAGAAACATTCTGTACTTTGCAGGATAATGCAGTCCTCTGCAGTAACAGCCATAGATATAAATGACAAACACAACACAGTCAAGTGAAAATCTATTTCGAATAAAAGACAAATTGCCCCAGACCTTGGTAATTATCTCTCTGGGATTCATACTCAACTTTAAATTAATAATTGGTTTAATATCTCCTCTTTGAAATTTTCAATAATTAAATAACAGTCTCTTAAAAATTACATGCTTAAGCACATTTCAGAATCATTATTTAATAAGAGCAAAGTTAGGTAAGCTGTGACTGGAAAAAAAGAAAAAGCACACATGTTGATCCTGAGAAGGCTTTCACAGCACAGAATCATCTCTGACAGGAGGAGTTCCTCGGGTGGTTCACAAATGGCCTTTTGGTGCATATGATCCATCAAGAGGGGAGGAGACGTGAGGAGCACAAAGCTGAGCTGAGCTGAGCACAAAACTTGAGCTGAGCACAAGCTGAGCACCAGGAACCAGGTTCTTCCCTTCATAAAATAGCTCTCCTCTCAACCAGAATGATGTGAAGTGTTCTGGCTTCACATAGCCCTGAAAGCCCTTCTTGCTCCTCTTGCATGGAAAGCTTCCATGCTGTTCTGGGGAGACTGCAAGCTCAAGTCTAGCATTTCTCATTGACAGGATGTTCAAAAGGTGTATGGGGAGGCAGGGGAGGGTGTTAAGTTGCAATAAATGTCTCATACTAGCAAAAAGTAATTGCAAATCCCAAAAGCTGAGATGGCAATATCAGGCTGAAACATGACTTGTAGGACTGACTTACCCCCCTCCTCAGCTCTGCAAAATCAGTGCAGAAAAATGTATCTTATGAGATTGACTGTATAATGTTTGCCTGTTCTCAATCCAGGAAACAATTACCAGGAATTACATTTTTAAAACAAGATAAAATAATTCAGCTCCTTGCCTTCCAGGATTTATAGGTAGCTTTAAACCTATCTTCTTGTCCATAACCTTCATTCAATAAAACAAAGCTTTTCTCTGAGGGAATCAGAGGGAAGGTAGCTCTTGTACCTCACCATATCCTTATGGACTCAGAGCCCTCATCCTTCAGCTCATCTGTTGGTTACCCCATTACTCTCCTTCCTTCAAGTTTAATATTTTATTTAAAGAGCCAATCCAAAGCTACCCAGGGGCAGCTGCACCACCTCTTTGATTTTAACAGCACATGCCCAACTCGAACAGAAGCTTGCAGTCCCAGTTCACCACCTGCTGCCCTGAGCACCACAGCTGAGCTGCTCGTAGTCATTTTAACCAGCACTATTTTCTTCCTTCTTTTTCCAGATTTGCTTTCTTTCTGTATTCCCTTCCCTCACACTGAAGGCCAGCCCACAGGGCAGAGCATGATGTACTCCTCACCCAGCTGCTCCCTTCCCCTCCCAGCCCAACACCGATCTTCATTTTCCTCACAGTGACTCAGAAGCATCTTCAGAATTTTCACAGGTCATCTCCTACTCTCACTTGCAAGAGAAAAGAGCACGAAGCAAATCTACTGCCAGCATTAACAGAACCACCACGTTACTCAGTGCCACCAGGCTGTGCACAAGGGGAGCTCACCACACTGTGCTGCTGGGCACCACAAGGAAAGGCCTTGGCTGAACCACGTGTTCCATCTTGGAGGGCCAAATTCTGTTGCCTTCATCCATACCAGTGCCACCCAGTGCCATTCCACATCACCCAGTTCAGTTTTGCACACGAGCTGTCCTGGCTTGCTCTGCTCCACATTATCCAACCCATCACATCACTCCTCTGTAGAACTGCACACCGGTTACTGCTGTCCCTAAGTCTTCTTTAAGCTCTGCTTTCCTGCTGAGGGTTTTATACGGAGCAGTACTCACTTTGTCCAAATACATATATCTATTCATATTTTAGGATTATTCATGGCACTGGTTGCTTTTTTGTATTTTTTCCTCATTGTGTTATTTTTCCTCCTCACACACTTCAGCAGTCTCTGAAGGGAGAAGTAGTAGAGAAGAAAGGTGAAAATGGGTTTTTTTAGACCTACAGTAATCAATAAAAGCAATGTTACAGAAGCTAGAGTGTTCCCTCCTGCATTGCCTCCCCTTGAAATATTGATACCGTTGTGGTGGAATTTTCTCCCCTTCTGCTTTCTGAAAATAGAGATAATATAAATGTTCCCATTACTAAGAAATATGTCACATCAAAATTAATGATATTCAGCCAATAACAATGCTGCTCTCCGGCTGTCGATTTAACTCTATTTCAGATTAGCAGAGCAATGCTTCCATTCATGCTCTATTCAGAGGCAGAGATGAATTAAGGCAATTCTTGCAGGTTATGCACCAATGAAGAAGTGTGCCCTAGATCTGAACAATTACCTGTGAGCCCGTTCCTTGCTCACTGCCTTCATACTCTGGAGCTGGGCAGGATCCTGACCCCAGGAGCAGTTCTGCAGCTCACTGTTCCAGGGCACATCTGCAGAAAGAGGTGTGAAGCACTTTCCTCTTCTCGCTCATCAGAAGGGATGAGAATCCACTGCATCAGTGCTTGATCGTGAAATCTTGCTTTGCTACATTTTATGTCTTAAAATGAGAGCAATATCTCCAAAATAGCCTTTGACTCCAGTACGAAAAGCTCTTTTTATTGAAATATTCAACAGCAAGTGGAGTACTTAAGACAACTCTGATAAGAGGTTTTTTTGATGGCTTTCCTTCTTTAAAAGTGCTAGCCAAAGATCAGAACGTGTTCGCAGATCTGCTACGCTGAAACAAGCCAAAATGCAGGTGTCTGTTACTAACTGCAAAGATGACATTAATTCTTCATTACAAAACAAAGGTTGTAGAGAGACCAATGTTCAAGGGTGATTAACTGACTAATTCATTTCACGTGAGCAATTTACCTTTTACTGAGCAGCAGTGGATAAAGGGAATATGAAATCAGGTTGAAAGCTGAAGTGCCCATAGTGGCACTGGCATGAATCATACGTACTTGAGTAGAACATGACTGTGCTCAGAAGTGATTACTGTCAGCTGCACTTGTAATGCTGAGATTCAACATTAATGTTCATAAAACTCAGCCATCCAATCAATGTAAGTGTTCCATAAAGCACCCAGTAGTATTTGGGTGAGTGCCTAGGCACTTTGCTCCTGTTCGTGTACCTCAGCAAATACTTGTGCAAATTACACTGGCTGCAAACATACCTTTAGGTGGAAGTTTTGGTGTACCAGGCCTGCTGAGAAGTTAGCCAACTCAGTAACTTTTAGTTTGATCTAAATCTCCCCCCAGAAGAAGTTTCTCCCCACTAAGGTTTTCCTGGTTTAAATATTACTGTCCAAATTCATTCCAGAATTTCAACTAGAAAACAAAAAATTCCCTTCTTATGAAAGAGGTTCTCTCTTCCAGTTTCTACTCTACAGTCACCCTGCCTTAATTTTGGTCATTGTTTCCTCCAGGCCTCTAGATGCGATGGGAATTCCTGATGATTCCTTTTACATTTCTCTTAAAAGCATAGCTTATGCATCTTTGAGCACTGTCAAGGAAAGAGGTTTTCTCAGGTTTACCAGCAGAGATTTCCATCACCTACCAAGCAGGGTGCATAGGCTGAGTATGCCAATTAAAGCCTCAGGAAGGAGGCAGACAGACAGAGCAAATACATTCGATAATTACATTACATTTACTTTGTCACAGATATATTTGACTGAAAATCGTTTAAATTTTGGCTGGTTTAAAAGCGGTATCGATATGGAGAGGAGTAAAAATATCTTCTGTTTACCATGACTCATTGCTGTAACCTACGTGGTACTGCAGGTATTTTGTGTTTCCCTCTGTGGCAAAGAACTTGGCTGCCTTCTCACGTCTGTTGGAACTTCAGAGCAATTGCAGTTCTGTGTTAAGAAGGTGAAGGCCTGCAGCAACTCCCTTAAATCAGTAGCATCACGCCAGATTTAGACAGCGTGAATGAAACCAGTACCTGTGCACACAGCAGTCATCTCCTGGTCACAGCAAAACCAAAAAGCTGGGCAACCTTCCCACCTGGTGTTCTGCAAGCACATCCTTTACCAGTTAGCGAGGTACTGCAAAGGAAAAATATTGTCCTTGCAAGGTTATTATGAGAACGTTGGGCATGATATATTCAAAATGGAATAGAAAATATCAAACAGATCTGAAAGACATGCTTCACAGAAATACTTATAGAGATGGTATCAGTGTATATCACAGTTTAATATTGGAAAGGGTGGCACTCCATTGGTACTGTACCGTGACAAACCATACCTTACCTTACTTGGTGAGGAGAAAGTAATGTATGTCATACCCAGACCTAAATTCAGCAAGCAGCTTATTTAGGAGTCTCACTGCCTACACACACACACACAAGTGGGAATTATAAGTTTGCTGATGACTGAGTGGAGAATATGGTGTGACTTGCTTGATAGCTGCTAAGTGATTGACCAGAGATCCACACACAGACAGGAAAGCAAAAGCACTAAAACTAACGTGAATTGGGCCAGATTTCTCTCCTCTGCTACGCAGCTCATCCCTATTCATCTCTCACAAAAACAAAACATTTAACAAATGAAAACAAGGCAGGGAACGCAGTGAGTCTGCAGACTTACCCAACTTACTGTTTTTTTTTTTTTGTAGACTGAAAAGATGAAGTGCAAGGGAAAATTAAAGAAAGAGCCTCAAAGCAGAGAAAGCTCCTATTTCTGAAAAGCATTTACTGAATGCTCTTACACAGTCTTGGAGATGCTAATACAGTGGGTATAGAGCCACATTAAGGCAGTCAAAGGCCAAAGTCTGCCAGAAGAAACATTCCTGGCCCTGGTCTCAAGCTGAGGTCCCACCTGTGCCCTGTCTCTGTTCCCAGAGCCCCTCAGGCTCCCCAGAGCTCGGTGATCACCCACGTCTAACCTTATGAAAGAAACTTGGCTTGGCAAGACTTCAGAGAGTAGAACAAGGACAGGCAATAGTGGTAAAGACTACAGCCTGCCTCCATGAAACCATTCTCCTTGTCAACTAATGGATTTAGAGAAACTACTGACTCCCAAGACTTCAGAGTAACCACAGGTTACCCAAAGGGCCAGTTGAGCAGGAAGATTTGTGATCCACCACCACAAAAAAAATCAGCATCCCTCCAATGGAAAACCACATTAATAAGTAATACGATAAATTAATAAAACAGAATCTGAGCATCGTGTGTTCAAAGCAAAGCATCTCTTCCAGATGTCCCCTGATCCCTCTCATCTTCAGTAAACTGCTTACCTGAAAGGCTCTTGGGATATATTAAGAGTTGTGCCTCCTCTGTACAAGCTGTACGTGCCAGGAGGCAGCCCTAGTGAGTGAAGCTAGCTCTTGAGATCAAAACTTTCCCTACAGCTTCCGTTTGACATGCCCCACATTGTAGACAACTCAGCTATTATTTAAGAGAAAATTGCTCCACCGTCTTGCAAGTGAAAGTAAAATATTGGGGAAATAAGCAGCAAACTGTGATGAGGCAACAAAATCAGATTCAGAACATCACTGTAGTCTTAACAATCTGACAGCTACCACTGGAGAGAGATCTTCTGAGATAATGGAAATATTGGAACGCGCAGCGTTTGGGTTTTGCTGGAGTTCTGCATTATGTCCCCTGCAGGAATTATTTTCTTCCTTCTCCCCTCTTCCTCCTTCTCTCTTTTTTTTAGTTCAAATATGTTCCATTCAAAGACTGACAGTAGAATCAGAAACAGATTGGAACAGATCTAAATAATAACCCGCTCCAGTAAAACAATCCCAGAAGTCAATAGGCACTGTGAGAGTTGTGAATGTAAACCAAATAGCTGTTAGTTTTACACCTATAGCATAGCACATAGAAAGTCTAAGGGAAATAAAATTATAATTCCATTCTTGTCAAGCCGGTGGAGAGATGCACTTATTTTTCTATACAGTGGAAAACAGAATGGACATTTGTTTTGTGGACCATAGAACAAGGAAGAACAACTGCTTTATACTACAGCCCAAGATTAAAATGGTCAGTTATATGCAGATCTTTCTTAGCATGATTTTGTTACTGAACCATAATTACTTTTTGAGTAATTATTCACCATTTATGACCTACTGGATTGCTTACGTATGACTCCACACTATTAAGCATAAGCTGAAAATCACACTAAGACATCAGTGGGGCTGCTCTGGGAACTGTTCGATGGGTCAGATCAGAACCCTTTGCATTAAAACACTGGGAGATAACAGGCATCCAAGCAGCACCTCCAGGGACTCACTGACTGAGCCAGGCATGGCAGGGGGTGGCCATGACCAGGAGATCTTTAAGGTTCCTTCCAACTCAAACCATTCCATAATTCTGATGAATTCTGATTCGATGCATTACAGCAGCAGGAAAACAAAGTTGATGCAATATAATGGCACAGTAGGTCCCATATTAGCATAAGATCTGGGTATAGAATCACAATCATTCCTTTTGATTTAAAAGAAACGTATAAAAGAGCGATAAATTGGTACTTACAGAAGAACCACTGGCATTTCAGGAGGGGCCATATATATCCACTTCCAGTCATATTTACTCTCATGCACAGGGACCAACATCCTCAGAACGGTCAGCTGGCAGGAAATTCTTCCCAAGCTATCCATTCTATGGGTACTCATTCTATGACTCCATGTATTTTCAGGTGAAATATTCACAAGCCAAGGAGGAATATTTGTTTTGCTCGAAATTGGATGATCTTGGGACCGTCCTCTTATTTCAAAGCAAAAATCAGAGTGAGATTTACTGGAAAAACATTGTATTAACTACAGATCTTGAAGCCTTTGAAACAACTTTGAAAGAGAAGCAGAGGGTTGTCAGAGGGATCTGAATTACACACATTTCTGAGCAAATTCATTTCTCTAGTTAAATATTAGTATAAAAGACTGATAAATCTCCCTTAGTTTAATACATCTTTTATTTCAATTAAAGCCTAAGTACATTCTATTACTATGGTGACCATTTCAAACCTTTCTCCATTTCCTGCAGTCCTAAGGCTTTAGTGCTCATTACATCTGGATACAGCTGCTGGCTGATGGCCAGCTCACTGCGCTTCATTTCCAGCCCCAGTACTAATGTTAACAGCTTACTGCTTTCACATGAGCTGAAGCAGCATCATAAATCTACATTTCTTTTTGTCTTAGAAGGAAGCATGTGACAACGCCAGTCCAGAGGGTCAGAAAATGCTTTAAGCTTCACTGCACACCAAAATAGCATCATTAAATATAGGCAAAATAAGAGTAAAGAAGTATTTACTGTCAAAAAAACCACCTTCCCTTTGCTGTGTTGTATCAGCTATGATTTTCTTCTTGCAGGCCTGACCAGGGATGCATGGAATACAGGCAGCCCTTGGTGTGCTCCTCTCCCAGAGAATCACTAGGACACAGGTGGCTTTGGGCTTCTATATCTACTGAGAAGCAAAATAGTTACCTGAGCACATCTCTGTATTTTACACAAGCTGCTACTACACTTCACACTTTTCATCAAGAGCACTTTGTCTTACATTGCCTCTCTAGGCTCAGTTTTCATGCAGTTTGGTGGATGCTATGGGGATAATTGAAAACATCAGGTTCAAAAAAAACAAGGTGGAAGACAAGCAAGCATGCTTATGGGGGAAACTGTTCCAACTCATATTGCTGCCCCCAGTGAGCAACCTGTATGTGCAGTGTAACTGGGCTTCTGCCTACATGTGAAATGGCCACAATCCCATAGCCAGGGAAAATCCCACAGCCTCAGCAGATTCACAGCACAGGTGATCCCATGGAAGCCAAAGGACTGCCTTCAGCATTGCATCAGGCACTCAGATTGAGTCTAGTCTCTAAATAGCTTCCCTGGGAACAGTTTCAAACGTCCAGAGCAGCAAGTTTGTTGGAAGCAGCCAAACCCAAAGTGCCACAATGCACGGCTCACCAGCACTCCAGAACCTTTGGCAACCTCACTGGGGGCAGTGCTGGACTCAACCATAAGTTTGTCACTTTTCCCACTAAGTGGAACACTTCGAATGGGATAAAAGATCCCTTGGCTCTTGCTAAGCTTTGTGAGGGTGAGTTTTAATGCTTTTATGTACTGCTTCTCTCCGCTTCATCCTAAGCGCATCTTTTATCCTGGAGGCATTCAGCAGCAGCACGGAGCTTAAAGCAAAGACAGAAGGCTAACACCGATTTCATTCCTATCATGAAGGATTCCTTTTTTAAGGGTAAGCAGCTTACATTGCCTTTCCCTCGGTGAATCTTCTGCAGCACAGCTCTCCAAAGAGCACAGCAAAAGCTGTTGGGCTCTGTGTGCACCTGGTGGGCAGCGTGCTGAGGGGCACTGGGGAGCCCTATTGCCAGGGTAGGGCACTGCTCCTGCTGCCCGTGGACACTGCTGCTGGCTGACAGCAGTACAAACAGCTTAATGAGCACAAGAGAAACGTGCCTACTGTGCTGTCTAGAGAACCGCAGTGCTGCAGTCCCATCCTGTTCCATTGGGATTTCTCACCCTTTATTCTCCCGGTTCTTTTGTTGCGTTGCAAGGTAGAAAAAGCACAGGCCATTCATAATTCAGAGCTGCTGAAAAGACAGCATCTTAAGGGCTGCATGGCACAGGCAGACAACAAAGCTTAAGCAGCTCATTCTTCTCTCACGGCTGTGTGCAAAGACCCACACGTTTTCATCTCCTACCTTTACACTGGAATCGCTTTGACCCAACATTGACATCTTTTGCTCAACTTCTGGCAGTTTTTCCATAATCACTCCCATCTCAGGAGCGAGACAAGACTCAACATCATCTCAGGACAGTACTGCAACATTTTGAAATGCCAAACTCCAACAGCAGAGAGGCGGCCAGCCCCACAGCACAGCAGCAGTCCCACCACACAGCTGTTGCTCTCCCGCAGCCTGGGAAGCCCAGCCCTGCCAGGCAAACAGGGGTGTAGGACTGTGGTTATCAGCCATGTGACACTCACGGTGAGCAGCCAGGACTTGGTACAGCTGCAGGTTTGGCCGATCTTAGCTCTCCTAAGATGCTTTTCAAATAAAATAAAATAAAATGAAAAAAATAGAATAAAATAAATAAATAAATTCTGAGCTAAACTGAAAAGATGTTTTCACTCCTGACTGAGAAAGTTTACAGAGAAGGTTGTGCTTCTATAACTATATCAGCTGCAATTTACGTTGTAAGGATATACCAAAAATATTTCCTGAACAAACCAGGTTTTAGTGCAGCTCATAAACGGCTGAAATACAGTGGATATTACAGAAACGGAAGGAGGTCTATAAACGCCCACAGCAATTGATAGGTCCATTTTTCCGTGATACACACAAGCTGCTGAAATAAAGCACAAAGTACAGGAAGGGGGGAATGCCAAGCAACTGGACGGTTCTCTCCATACGAGCCACAGGAGTGCACAGCCACTGATTCACTCCTGAGCTTCAAAAGAATTATCCTACCCAGGGAAAGCATTTTTGGGTTCACCACCAGCATTTCCATTTGTGCCAAACAGCATGGGAGTGCTTCACAAAGAGCTCCCTCCAAACACTGGGGCTGGGCAGCACGCATAGGATCATAGAAATCTCCAGTTGGAGGGGGGCCAGAAGGAGCATGGAATCCAACCTGGGCGAAGGAACTTCTTCTGTCTGATCCTTTCCACCTGTACCATCATCAAAGCCATGATGGGTTTGGAAGGGCTGGGCTTTCAAGTATCTCTTGAAGCATTTTTTTTTACCTATTATTATCACAATGTATGTTATTAATGCAAATTTGCTAAAGAAAATGTTGGTCCGAAACAAAGCCTCCCAAATTCAACAAACACAAATAAAACTTCAAAAACAATCGTGGCAAAAAGTCATAAAAAAAATGGTTAGAACAGTTCTGATTTTCAATAAAAGTAACGTTTTCAATTCCAGAATTCTGCTATGATTTTTTGATCATCCAACATTTAGATTCTAAACGTTTCCTGCAGGAATCACCATGAGAAGCATGTTGTTTATTTCAGCTCTTCATCTCATCATAAAAGATGGAGAATGTCTCGGAAGTGCAAGCCCTTTTATTTCTAAGCCTCTAGAAATTCAGTGAGAGCCGTTTAAAACATTATCAAGATAACCCACTGATAATCCATCGTAGACACCACCCAAGGAGACAATTACAGTGGGAAAGAGACCTCACTGGAGTGCTGGCCGATAACTTGCAAAGCACTGGGGCACAGTATTTCTCCTCTGCCATATTTTCAGTCAGTTATATTGATTTTTTTCTCTCCACAATATCTTTTATTTATCATTTTTAATCATGTTCTAGTGACCTCCACTGCCTGCAATCGAAGGGCCAGCACAAACACGATTCAAGAACAAGAAAAATAGTAATAAATAAAAACTGGAAGAAAAAAAAGAATCTATATTCAGAAACCTGAGTGCATGGAAGAATTCAGAATATCCTGAAGTGCATTTTCTCATGGGAATCCAGGACTATGAGAGCAATTATTTTTTATATTAGGAGACATCATGAAGTACTCATTAATACCCACAGGGAGCCATATACGTGTCAGCCTTGGTTTGGAAGCAGGTGGGGCCAGAAGAGCTCCCAGCCCCTCTGCTGTTCTCCAACCAATATCCCAAGAAATGCCACAGCAGCTCAAGGGTCTCAAACTGACCTCAGCTAACCCAGCTGTCAGCTCCACGCTTTTGTCACTGTTGCGTTAAGAGGCACCAGATTGACTCCAATAAGCCTGAGCTCACCTCTGGTCTTTGTCTCATCCATGAAGCGACTGGCACTGATTTGTTCTCACGCAGAAGGCTTGGCCCCATATTCCCCACGGTGCCATCAGAGCCTCACACTCAACCTTGAGATGTCAAATCTGAAGCAGCAGTGGTAAAGGATGAGCAGTGGTGACATAAATTGGACAGGAAAATAGAAGTGAGTGAATGGCGGCGGAGGCC
Organism: Chrysolophus pictus; assembly: GCA_037305975.1. Classification (NCBI taxonomy): domain Eukaryota; kingdom Metazoa; phylum Chordata; class Aves; order Galliformes; family Phasianidae; genus Chrysolophus; species Chrysolophus pictus. The sequence continues at coordinate 1,295,114 of CM074587.1, forward strand.
AGCGAGTTGCAAGGAAGGCCAAGTTTCACATTCATTTGTTTCCAAGACAAAAACCAAAGGAGAAGAGAACAGCAAATGGGATTCTTAATATATATACTTCTTAAAATAAAATATATTCCTATCAGTTGCTATCCTACAACAAGCCAGACTACCATGCTAAAGCTGCAAGGTGTATTACAAGTTGCAGAAACCATTAAACTGCATATATAACTCTTTAATTTATCGCTGCCTGACAGCTTTGTTCTACCAGGCTATTTGCTTGATGTATACCTGACGTCACTGTAAATGAACTGTTTGAAATGGAAATGCAACATAAATGAGGTGAACATTTTTCTATAGAAGACTTCCCAAAGCTGGCCTGAGAAATAAGCCAGCTGCAGACATTGCCTCCTCCACAGCTGCACACAGCCATTCCCAAGCTGCACCTGCTCTGCAGTTCCAAAGCTTCCTTCTGTACAGCCTTTGTACAACACTCTTGTGAGCGTGGGGTAGATACCACCCTCAGCCCTTGCCACCAAGAGCTGCTATGCCACAGTAGCTGCACAGGACACCAAGAAGCACGAGCAGAAACCATATGGGATGCAGATGAGGAGGCCCGTGAGTTCAACTTCAAAGACTGGTGGAGGATTCCCAACTAGCTTACATCCCCAAAGCTCTTCCCATGCAGTGCCATTTATTATGCACCAGCATTTCCAAAGCAAATACCAAAGGACAGTTTGGTGCTCTTAGTGTGAGCACATTACAGGAACTGCACGGCACCACAATGCACATAATCACATGTTTATAAATGCAGAGGCGAGTGACGTGCAAAAAAATTGAGGATGTGGAAAACAAATCTGTAAATCACATTAAAAATCCACTCCTCAGAAATTCATTGCGCCCTTGGAGTGAAGAAAAGCACCTCGTATAAGGCTCTTAAATGAACAGCCCAGAAACAGCCTCAGAAACTCAGGATAAATATACGTTTGTGCTGGCCAGGGGAGATTCAAGAGATTCTCACTGAGATTCACTTTGGAAGCTGATAAAAACAACATAAAAGGTGATAGAAAAATGAAGGCTTATCCCAGTCCAGCTCCTGCTGGCCCCAGCTTGACAGAACGCTTCAGCACACACATAATTTTCATCAGACAAATAATTTCACTGTACACAGAATTACAGTAGCTGATAAGATCCAGGCCAGAATACCAAAGGTGTAGGTTCTTACAAAGCCTTAAAGCACAAGGAAGTCTCCAAAAGCACTTATTAGGATAACATCTTGGAGCAGCTGACCTTGAGCCTCTCCTTGCTTAAAAGCGAAGGCTTTGGTCAAAGCATACATCAGTGCCACAACAAGAACAGAAATATCAATCCCATCCCATCTGAAAGCAAGAAGTCCTTACAGAGATCAGCTATTGCTCTGCACATTTGCACTGTCCACATCTCCCACCCATCTGGGTTAGATGCAAGTACGTGACGTCCTGCTCCCTGGCTCTGCTCAGGGGCAGGGCTGGGAGGACGACCATCCCCAAAGGTGTTCCAGGAGGGGATGTGGCACTGAGGGACAGGGGCAGTGGGAATGGTGGGGATGGGGTGGGTTGTGCTGCAGGATCTTGGGGTCTTTTCTGACCTGAATGATTCTATGGCTCTGTGATCTATCAATGATAGAGACATGAGTTGGATTCCAACCACCTCTAACAGCAAGGAGGTCCCTCCTGCCTTCAAACTCTGTGACGCCACACAAGATGAGGCATTTCCAGAAGCTTTTTAAGGCAGACAGCCATAAAGCACAACATCCCTGGATATCCTTTGACATGGGAACTTTCACCAAATACTATCAGTTAACAAGCAAATTTCTCATGGAAACCCACAAAGAAGGAATGGTTTTCTACATCTGAACAACCATCAGCCACGTTTGCAGTGCCATGAGGTTTGCAAATCAGCAACAGAGCAGAGCTGCACCCCACACCATGTCCTCCCCTCCCAGCAGCACTGCAGGGCACAGCTCTCCCCACTCCTCTGCACAAGGAGCACAGCCACCGAGCCCCCTTCTGGCTGAGGCAGCAGCAGCTCTGGCTGATCCCAGTGCAGGTGATTATGTTGTGCACACCTTACGGGAAGGACAGGCTGCCTGTTCTTTACTTGTGGGTAATGTCATTCGAAGTAATGATTCCCCTGAAAACAGTAGACCACAAACAAACAAACAAGTGAAACAACAAGCAGCAAAACAAACAAAAAAAACCCTACAAGCAAGCAAAAACAACATTACCATCAACTCAGAAAACAAACCCAAAAACAGCAGGGTTAGCATTAAGACTCAGAGAGCACTGCTGCGATGCACCCTGCTGGAAGAAAGGAAGAAATCCTGCAAGTGGGAAGAAAGGGAGTGACGGGTGGAGGCTGGGTGGGCACGAGGAGCAGTTCTGCTCTGCACCCACCTGGGAGCCCTGCCTGGTGCAGCCCTTTTGGCCTTGTTCCTTCAGGCCAAAGCGACACACACATCAAGCACTGCTCTAACAATTGCACACCACACATACCTGAAACATCGCTCACTGACGCGTGGGATCTGATGGAACATTTAAGTGGAGGTGAGAAACAGAAGATAGATGCAAACGTACAAAGCAGTTTCATACCCAGTGTGTAGATGGCAGCACCAAGGTTGGCACAGCGAGGTTTGTCTCCGTGTCAGCTCCCAGCCCTGCCAGGTTTCAGGAAAATGCAGGGAAATTAAAAATAATAAAAGGAAAGATCACAGTTGAAATCTTGCAAACTGAAAGGTTAATCAATATTAACTGAGAATCCTGGAAATGCGTGGCTTAGCAAAAAGCAAAAGCCTGAACTATCCACTGATCCATCTGAAAGAAAAGCACGGACACGTATTGACCACAGGATCAGGTAGTGCGATGCTGCTCTCAGCTCACACATGCACCAGTCACTGGTGGTGTGAATGCAGAAAAAAGGAGAAAATCCTGTGATAGTCAAACAGAGCAAGTGAGCAACTGATCAGGAAAAGAGAAAACTGTGGACACAAGGAGCAGCACAAGCCAGGGAGGGACATCTGAAATCTGAAATCCGGAGCAGAGGAGGCTGGGGGAGATCTGATTGCTCCAGAGCACTCCCTAGATTGAGGCTGTGGTGGGTGGGGGTCTCTGCTCCCAGGTAACAGCAATAGGATGAGAGGTGGTGGCCTCACATTGTGCCAGCACTCAGGGAACATCCTGATAACACTCCTGCTGTCATTCCTGGCTGAAGCAGCTGACTGAGCTGGCAGTCTGCAAATCACAACTACGTCTGGTTCTCCATGTTAGTTTTCTTGAGAGTTTTCTTCTTCCTGGTTTAAAAATTTGAAATAAATTCTTTTCTGAACTTAAACCACAGTCCTCAGCTTGCCAAATTAGAAGTTATTCACTTGTTGTTGTTGTTGTTGTTGTTTTTTAATTAATATCCAACTCTGCCAGCAAAACACCTCTCCTTTCAGTTAGGGACTCCTGCCAAGGACACACAGCACCCTGACTTTCAGAGCAGAAGAACCAGAGAAGATTACTCCATAGGACACACAGTGGTGATTTACTGCCTTCCCTGTGGGCTGGGGTCAGGCAGCCCACGACCATCAATCACAGCCAGCTTTGGCAGTGGCCACAGGTCTCCTACTGCCGCCTCTCACCCCAGGACACCTGCAGCATGCGGTCCTTGACAGGAACCTTTATAAAGCACTCCATCCTTGATTTCAAACAGGACTAGATGAAACTCCAGAGGATGAAAAGGTGGTTCTGCAGGGCTCACAACATCTGACAGCTTTGTGGATTTTTAAGAGCACCTACAGCTTCACAGCAACGAATCAAATCCAGCCTGCTATGGAATACCTCCAGGCAGAAGCTGTCCATGCTGCAGGGGTGCTCTTATTTGCAGCAGGGCAGGCTGGGAACCTCCAGATTCCTCGGCCCCATATGGCTGCTCTCACATAGCCACCATGGGCATAGAGGGACTGCAATGGTGAGCACAGCCAAAGCCACAGAGCAGCCATAAATAAAAATAGTGATGATGATAATAGGGAAATCATGTTATTGATAACAAGGAATAAAGAACATTTTCACTGCCCGAGGTGCTACCCAACAGAAACCATCCCTGGCATCACCTTAATACCTAATTTCCCAGATGCTCCCTGGAAATGTTTGAGGGACACATTTGGATCCTAAAAACAGTGCCGTGCACTGTGACTGCCCCAAGTCTCCATTACAAATCCAGGAGGAACGAGCAAGTCTGAAACAGAGAAAAGCCACTGCAGTGTTATCACACTGATATATGAGCTGAATGCAGGTCATTGCCTGAGATGCACCATGGGAGGCACAGCCACAGCATCACTCCTCCCACACAGCCACGAGTTTCAAAGGTTCAATTTGTGATTGAACCAATCACAAATAGATGAAAAACTCCATAAACAAAATCACTTAGCAATCACTACAGCAAATCACCACGTTGTCAAATTTCAGAACTTCCAGTTTGCCCATTGAGGAATAATTTATTATTATTTTTTTACCTGAAATGTCCAGGACTGTTGTGTGAAACTTGGACTTCTTTTTAACTGTGAAAAGTAACCTTCTTAATAATCAGATATGGTTACTTCCTATTGAATAAATAACATTTTTCCTGATAGATCATTTTCTTCTAGATACTAAATCATGAACTGTTTATTCATGAAACTATATATTTAATAATTATATTCAATACTTAATCAAACCAAAATAAATTTGCATTAGCACTGTCATCTACATGAGATATGAACCTTTCACTGTTTTATTTTCCAGTTAGTTTTAGCTCCATTAATGCCTGTACAGAAAATGCCAGTAAAAACTGGCACTATGCATGACTTCAGGTTATAGCTATGTATATATAGCACGATAATATTTGTGT